>CM036338.1:5336725-6746725 GCA_020615435.1 Telenomus remus
AAAAATGCACGAACTCGACGTTTTTTTTCGTCTAAAACATGTTTTTAGTGATAAGGACGAAAATACAACGTTTTTTTTTGTCTAAAACTTGTTTCTGAGTCATGAAAAATACGAAAACATCTTATTCGTACATGACAATGTGCTTGTCAGCCAGAAAACCCAGAATAACACTGTTTATTGATGTTTCAACTGGAATTTGAATGCTAAATCGCGTTCTAGTTGCCGCGAACGGTGCTGCGAGTGCTGCATCGATCTGGCTACAGCGTAGAATCTACTATCGAAATAGGACCTAAAACAGTTAAAAATAGCATTTTCCAGCTGTAAAACGTACGAAAACGATGTCTTACAAGCTAGAGGTGCGTTTTTGAGCATTAAAATGCACGAACTCGACGTTTTTTTTCGTCTAAAACATGTTTTTAGTGATAAGGACGAAAATACAACGTTTTTTTTTGTCTAAAACTTGTTTTGAGTCATGAAAAATACGAAAACTCTTATTCCTACAAAACAAGTGCTATGTCCAGCCAAAAACTCAGAATAACACTGTTTATTGATGTTTCTCACTGGAATTTGAAATGCTAAATCGCGTTCTAGTTGCCGCGAACGGTGCTTCGAGTGCTGCATTGATCTGGCTACAGCGTAGAATCTACTATCGAAATAGACCTAAAACAGTTAAAAATAGCATTTTCCAGCGGTAAAAAAGTACGAAAACGATGTCTTACAAGCTAGAGGTGCGTTTTTGAGCATTAAATGCACGAACTCGACGTTTTTTTTCGTCTAAAACATGTTTTTAGTGATAAGGACGAAAATACAACGTTTTTTTTTGTCTAAAACTTGTTTTGAGTCATGAAAAATACGAAAACAATTTATTCCTACAAAACAAGTGCTATGTCCAGCCAAAAACTCAGAATAACACTGTTTATTGATGTTTCTCACTGGAATTTGAAATGCTAAATCGCGTTCTAGTTGCCGCGAACGGTGCTTCGAGTGCTGCATTGATCTGGCTACAGCGTAGAATCTACTATCGAAATAGACCTAAAACAGTTAAAAATAGCATTTTCCAGCGGTAAAAAAGTACGAAAACGATGTCTTACAAGCTAGAGGTGCGTTTTTGAGCATTAAATGCACGAAAACGACGTTTTTTTTTCGTCTCTAAAACATGTTTTTCAGTGATAAAAGGCACGAAAACAAACGTTTTTTGTCTAAAAACTTGTTTCTGAGTCATGAAAAATACGAAAACATCTTATTCGTACATGACAATGTGCTTGTCAGCCAGAAAACCAGAATAACACTGTTTATTGATGTTTCAACTGGAATTTGAATGCTAAATCGCGTTCTAGTTGCCGCGAACGGTGCTTCGAGTGCTGCATCGATCTGGCTACAGCGTAGAATCTGCTATCGAAATAGGACCTAAAACAGTTAAAAATAGCATTTTCCAGCTGTAAACGTACGAAAACGATGTCTTACAAGCTAGAGGTGCGTTTTTGAGCATTAAAATGCACGAAAACGACGTTTTTTTCGTCTTAAACATGTTATTCAGTAATAAAAGGCACGAAAACAACGTTTTTCTGTCTAAAAGTTGTTTCTGAGTCATGAAAAATACGAAAACATCTTATTCGTAACATGCCAATGTGCTTGTTAGCCAAAAAACCTCAGAATAATAACACTGTTTATTGATGTTTCAACTGGAAATTTGAATGCTAAATCGCGTTCTAGTTGCCGCGAACGGTGCTTCGAGTGCTGCATTGATCTGGCTACAGCGTAGAATCTGCTATCAAAATAGGACCTAAAACAGTTAAAAATAGCATTCTCCAGCTGTAAAACGTACGAAAACGATGTCTTTTATAAAACAAGCTAGAGGTGCGTTTTTGAGCATTAAAATGCACGAAAACGACGTTTTTTTTTTCGTCTTAAACATGTTATTCAGTAATAAAAGGCACGAAAACAACGTTTTTCTGTCTAAAAGTTGTTTCTGAGTCATGAAAAATACGAAAACATCTTATTCGTACATGACAATGTGCTTGTCAGCCAGAAAACTCAGAATAACACTGTTTATTGATGTTTCAACTCAAATTTGAATGCTAAATCGCGTTCTAGTTGCCGCGAACGGTGCTTCGAGTGCTGCATTGATCTGGCTACAGCGTAGAATCTACTATCGAAATAGGACCTAAAACAGTTAAAAATAGCATTTTCCAGCTGTAAAACGTACGAAAACGATGTCTTACAAGCTAGAGGTGCGTTTTTGAGCATTAAAATGCACGAAAACGACGTTTTTTCGTCTTAAACATGTTATTCAGTAATAAAAGGCACGAAAACAACGTTTTTCTGTCTAAAAGTTGTTTCTGAGTCATGAAAAATACGAAAACATCTTATTCGTACATGACAATGTGCTTGTCAGCCAGAAAACTCAGAATAACACTGTTTATTGATGTTTCAACTCAAATTTGAATGCTAAATCGCGTTCTAGTTGCCGCGAACGGTGCTTCGAGTGCTGCATCGATCTGGCTACAGCGTAGAATCTACTATCGAAATAGGACCTAAAACAGTTAAAAATAGCATTTTCCAGCTGTAAAAAGTACGAAAACGATGTCTTACAACAGGTGCGTTTTTGAGCTGCACGAAAACGACGTTTTTTTTCGAGGTGCGTTTTTGAGCATTACGAAAAACATGTACATAACAACGAAAACGAAAAACACTGTTTATTGATGTTTTCAACTTTTTTTCGTTTCTAGTTGCCGCGAAACATGTTACAGCGTAGAATTCAGTAGGACCTAAAACATAAAAGGCACGAAAACAACGTTTTTTCTGTGAACGAAACGACTGTCTAAAACATGTTTTTCACTTAAAAGGCACGAAAACAACGTTTCTGAAAGTCATGAAAAATACGAAAACATCTTATTCGTACATGACAATGTGTTTGTCAGCCAAAAAACTCAGAATAACACTGTTTATTGATGTTTCAACTGGAATTTGAATGCTAAATCGCGTTCTAGTTGCCGCGAACGGTGCTTCGAGTGCTGCATTGATCTGGCTACAGCGTAGAATCTACTATCGAAATAGGACCTAAAACAGTTAAAAATAGCATTTTCCAGCTGTAAAACGTACGAAAACGATGTCTTACAAGCTAGAGGTGCGTTTTTGAGCATTAAAATGCACGAAAACGACGTTTTTTCGTCTAAAACATGTTTTTCAGTGATAAAAGGCACGAAAACAACGTTTTTCTGTCTGAAACTTGTTTCTGAGTCATGAAAAATACGAAAACATCTTATTCGTACATGACAATGTGTTTGTCAGCCAAAAAACTCAGAATAACACTGTTTATTGATGTTTCAACTCAAATTTGAATGCTAAATCGCGTTCTAGTTGCCGCGAACGGTGCTTCGAGTGCTGCATCGATCTGGCTACAGCGTAGAATCTACTATCGAAATAGGACCTAAAACAGTTAAAAATAGCATTTTCCAGCTGTAAAACGTACGAAAACGATGTCTTACAAGCTAGAGGTGCGTTTTTGAGCATTAAAATGCACGAAAACGACGTTTTTTCGTCTAAAACATGTTTTTCAGTAATAAAAGGCACGAAAACAACGTTTTTCTGTCTAAACGTTGTTTCTGAGTCATGAAAAATACGAAAACATCTTATTCGTACATGACAATGTGCTTGTCAGCCAGAAAACTCAGAATAACACTGTTTATTAATGTTTTCACTCAAATTTGAATGCTAAATCGCGTTCTAGTTGCCGCGAACGGTGCTTCGAGTGCTGCATTGATCTGGCTACAGCGTAGAATCTGCTATCGAAATAGGACCTAAAACAGTTAAAAATAGCATTTTCCAGCGGTAAAAAGTACGAAAACGATGTCTTACAAGCTAGAGGTGCGTTTTTGAGCATTAAAATGCACGAAAACGACGTTTTTTCGTCTAAAACATGTTTTTCAGTAATAAAAGGCACGAAAACAACGTTTTTCTGTCTAAAACTTGTTTCTGAGTCATGAAAAATACGAAAACATCTTATTCGTACATAACAATGTGCTTGTCAGCCAGAAAACTCAGAATAACACTGTTTATTGATGTTTCAACTGGAATTTGAATGCTAAATCGCGTTCTAGTTGCCGCGAACGGTGCTTCGAGTGCTGCATCGATCTGGCTACAGCGTAGAATCTACTATCGAAATAGGACCTAAAACAGTTAAAAATAGCATTTTCCAGCTGTAAAACGTACGAAAACGATGTCTTACAAGCTAGAGGTGCGTTTTTGAGCATTAAAATGCACGAAAACGACGTTTTTTCGTCTAAAACATGTTTTTCAGTGATAAAAGGCACGAAAACAACGTTTTTCTGTCTAAAACTTGTTTCTGAGTCATGAAAAATACGAAAACATCTTATTCGTACATGACAATGTGCTTGTTAGCCAGAAAACTCAGAATAACACTGTTTATTGATGTTTTAACTCAAATTTGAATGCTAAATCGCGTTCTAGTTGCCGCGAACGGTGCTTCGAGTGCTGCATTGATCTGGCTACAGCGTAGAATCTGCTATCGAAATAGGACCTAAAACAGTTAAAAATAGCATTTTCCAGCTGTAAAACGTACGAAAACGATGTCTTACAAGCTAGAGGTGCGTTTTTGAGCATTAAAATGCACGAAAACGACGTTTTTTCGTCTTAAACATGTTTTTCAGTAATAAAAGGCACGAAAACAACGTTTTTCTGTCTAAAAGTTGTTTCTGAGTCATGAAAAATACGAAAACATCTTATTCGTACATAACAATGTGTTTGTCAGCCAAAAAACTCAGAATAACACTGTTTATTGATGTTTCAACTGGAATTTGAATGCTAAATCGCGTTCTAGTTGCCGCGAACGGTGCTTCGAGTGCTGCATTGATCTGGCTACAGCGTAGAATCTACTATCGAAATAGGACCTAAAACAGTTAAAAATAGCATTTTCCAGCTGTAAAACGTACGAAAACGATGTCTTACAAGCTAGAGGTGCGTTTTTGAGCATTAAAATGCACGAAAACGACGTTTTTTCGTCTAAAACATGTTTTTCAGTAATAAAAGGCACGAAAACAACGTTTTTCTGTCTAAAACTTGTTTCTGAGTCATGAAAAATACGAAAACATCTTATTCGTACATAACAATGTGTTTGTCAGCCAGAAAACTCAGAATAACACTGTTTATTGATGTTTTAACTCAAATTTGAATGCTAAATCGCGTTCTAGTTGCCGCGAACGGTGCTTCGAGTGCTGCATCGATCTGGCTACAGCGTAGAATCTACTATCGAAATAGGACCTAAAACAGTTAAAAATAGCATTTTCCAGCTGTAAAAACGTACGAAAACGATGTCTTACAATCTAGAGGTGCGTTTTTGAGCATTAAAATGCACGAAAACGACGTTTTTTTTTTTTCGTCTAAAACATGTTTTTCAGTGATAAAAAAGGCACGAAAACAACGTTTTTCTGTCTAAACTTGTTTCTGAGTCATGAAAAATACGAAAACATCTTATTCGTACATGACAATGTGCTTTTTAGCCAGAAAACTCAGAAAAACACTGTTTATTAATGTTTTAACTCAAATTTGAATGCTAAATCGCGTTCTAGTTGCCGCGAACGGTGCTTCGAGTGCTGCATCGATCTGGCTACAGCGTAGAATCTACTATCGAAATAGGACCTAAATCAGTTAAAAATAGCATTTTCCAGCTGTAAAACGTACGAAAACGATGTCTTACAAGCTAGAGGTGCGTTTTTAAGCATTTAAATGCACGCAAACAACGTTTTTTCGTCTAAAACATGTTTTTCAGTGATAAAATGCACGAAAACGACGTTTTTCTGTCTAAAACTTGTTTCTGAGTCATGAAAAATACGAAAACATCTTATTCGTACATGACAATGTGTTTGTCAGCCAGAAAACTCAGAATAACACTGTTTATTGATGTTTTTACTCAAATTTGAATGCTAAATCGCGTTCTAGTTGCCGCGAACGGTGCTTCGAGTGCTGCATCGATCTGGCTACAGCGTAGAATCTACTATCGAAATAGGACCTAAAACAGTTAAAAATAGCATTTTCCAGCTGTAAAACGTACGAAAACGATGTCTTACAAGCTAGAGGTGCGTTTTTGAGCATTAAAATGCACGAAAACGACGTTTTTTCGTCTAAAACATGTTTTTCAGTAATAAAAGGCACGAAAACGACGTTTTACTGTTAGAAACATGTTTCTGAGTCATGAAACATACGAAAACATCTTATTCGTACATAACAATGTGTTTGTCAGCCAAAAAACTCAGAATAACACTGTTTATTGATGTTTCAACTGGAATTTGAATGCTAAATCGCGTTCTAGTTGCCGCGAACGGTGCTTCGAGTGCTGCATCGATCTGGCTACAGCGTAGAATCTACTATCGAAATAGGACCTAAAACAGTTAAAAATAGCATTTTCCAGCTGTAAAACGTACGAAAACGATGTCTTACAAGCTAGAGGTGCGTTTTTGAGCATTAAAATGCACGAAAACGACGTTTTTTCGTCTAAAACATGTTTTTCAGTAATAAAATGCACGAAAACGACGTTTTACTGTCTAAAACTTGTTTCTGAGTCATGAAACATACGAAAACATCTTATTCATACATAACAATGTGTTTGTCAGCCAGAAAACTCAGAATAACACTGTTTATTGATGTTTTCACTCAAATTTGAATGCTAAATCGCGTTCTAGTTGCCGCGAACGGTGCTTCGAGTGCTGCATCGATCTGGCTACAGCGTAGAATCTACCCTCGAAATAGGACCTAAAACAGTTAAAAATAGCATTTTCCAGCTGTAAAACGTACGAAAACGATGTCTTACAAGCTAGAGGTGCGTTTTTGAGCATTAAAATGCACGAAAACGACGTTTTTTCGTCTAAAACATGTTTTTCAGTAATAAAATGCACGAAAACGACGTTTTACTGTTTAAAACATAATTCTGAGTCATGAAAAATACGAAAACATCTTATTCATACATAACAATGTGTTTGTCAGCCAAAAAACTCAGAATAACACTGTTTATTGATGCTTCAACTGGAATTTGAATGCTAAATCGCGTTCTAGTTGCCGCGAACGGTGCTTCGAGTGCTGCATCGATCTGGCTACAGCGTAGAATCTACTATCGAAATAGGACCTAAAACAGTCTAAAATAGCATTTTCCAGCTGTAAAACGTACGAAAACGATGACTTACAAGATAGAGGTGCGTTTTTGAGCATTAAAATGCACGAAAACGACGTTTTTTCGTCTAAAACATGTTTTTCAGTAATAAAATGCACGAAAACGACGTTTTTCTGTCTAAAACTTGTTTCTGAGTCATGAAAAATACGAAAACATCTTATTCGTACATGACAATGTGTTTGTCAGCCAGAAAACTCAGAATAACACTGTTTATTAATGTTTTCACTCAAATTTGAATGCTAAATCGCGTTCTAGTTGCCGCGAACGGTGCTTCGAGTGCTGCATCGATCTGGCTACAGCGTAGAATCTACCCTCGAAATAGGACCTAAAACAGTTAAAAATAGCATTTTCCAGCTGTAAAACGTACGAAAACGATGTCTTACAAGCTAGAGGTGCGTTTTTGAGAATTAAAATGCACGAAAACGACGTTTTTTCGTCAAAAACATGTTTTTCAGTCATAAAAGGCACGAAAACAACGTTTTTCTGTCTAAAAGTTGTTTCTGAGTCATGAAAAATACGAAAACATCTTATTCGTACCTGACAATGTGCTTGTCAGCCAGAAAACTCAGAATAACACTGTTTATTAATGTTTTCACTCAAATTTGAATGCTAAATCGCGTTCTAGCTGTTGCGAACGGTGCTTCGAGTGCTGCATTGATCTGGCTACAGCGTAGAATCTACTATCAAAATAGGACCTAAAACAGTTAAAAATAGCATTTTCTAGCTGTAAAACGTACGAAAACGATGTCTTACAAGCTAGAGGTGCGTTTTTGAGCATTAAAATGCACGAAAACGACGTTTTTTCGTCTAAAACATGTTTTTCAGTAATAAAATGCACGAAAACGACGTTTTACTGTTTAAAACATGTTTCTGAGTCATGAAAAA
Source organism: Telenomus remus (assembly GCA_020615435.1). NCBI lineage: Eukaryota > Metazoa > Arthropoda > Insecta > Hymenoptera > Scelionidae > Telenomus > Telenomus remus. The sequence goes on from CM036338.1 coordinate 5,344,794, forward strand.
TACGAAAACATCTTATTCGTACATGACAATGTGTTTGTCAGCCAGAAAACTTGGAATAACACTGTTTATTAATGTTTTCACTCAAATTTGAATGCTAAATCGCGTTCTAGTTGCCGCGAACGGTGCTTCGAGTGCTGCATCGATCTGGCTACAGCGTAGAATCTACCCTCGAAATAGGACCTAAAACAGTTAAAAATAGCATTTTCCAGCTGTAAAACGTACGAAAACGATGTCTTACAAGCTAGAGGTGCGTTTTTGAGCATTAAAATGCACGAAAACGACGTTTTTTCGTCAAAAACATGTTTTTCAGTGATAAAAGGCACGAAAACAACGTTCTTCTGTCTAAAAGTTGTTTCTGAGTCATGAAAAATACGAAAACATCTTATTCGTACATGACAATGTGCTTAGTTACAACCTGATTACACTTGATTTTTCGCGCAACCACAAACATCTCATATGAGCAAATCCAAAATTAGCATCCACTTAGCGGTTCAAAAATTAAAAAATTTTTTGACATTAGGCACAATCTTGGGATTTTTTTCTCACGATCTAGGTGTCAAAACAAGATAGAAAAATTGTGCGGCCCACCTTGAAACGAGTGGCGACATAGTTTTAAAATTAAATTAACTTATAGTGATTTTTGCCAAAAAAGCAACAAAAAAATATGTAAAAAGTAACTCCAAATTTGGTTTCTTTCCAATTTTACGTTTTTTATCGATTATGGAGTGTTGTACGTTCTACTAAAGTCATTCAAATACCGAAAACGAAATATCAAAATATTTCTGTGTCTCAATTTTAGTACTATGACTAAGAAATTTGAGTGAATTAAGTTAATCGCTCTTTTTTTTCCAATAAAATACGAACAGTTGGTACAAAAAGACACACAACTTGCAAAAAATATTTGTCTAATACTTTTTCAAACTTTATACAACCATATCAAACTTGACCTTCACCCCTCACTCCCTGTCCGGATTAACGGTGGTTCCATAGAAAATTAAAAAAATGAGAGTTTTGAAATGAGACGTCGCTGTAATCATAAGAAATAAATAATTAATAAAAATCGTTCTCTTGCAATTTCAGCGCCATTTATCGTGCAAAACAAAAAAATATAAGAATAAAATCTTTTTATTTTTTTATGAAGAATCCAAATCTGCAATAAAAAATCGGGGTTTCAGAAACTTGATTTTTTTTCATTTTTTATTTTCTTCTTTTTTAATTAAAAAAGTATGTCGCCACCTGTTTCAAGGTGGGCCGCACTATTTTTGCATCTTGTTTTGACACCTAGAACCTGAGAAAAAAATCCTAAGAGTGGGCCTAATGTCCAAAAATTTCTATTTTTTTGAACCGCTAAGTGGATGTTAATTTTGGATTTGCTCATATACTGTAAAATCATGGTTCAACGGCCGCTTTATATTGTCTACATGTAAAAAAATGTTTTAACAACAGAATAGACAAGAAGAATGTTATTTCTTTCATTTTTAGGTTTTAAAGATATATCTTACTGCCCCGACTGCGATTTCTTAGTGGATAGGATCCAATAATTTAGCTAAGTTTGGATAAACGTAGTTTGAAAATTATTTTATTATTATCAATAATTACAGATTATTACATTTTTCATAATTCATATCATTCTACATTTTTTTTCTATTTTATATTATACAGTTAGTTTCACTTTTTCAGGTGTTAGAGGTATTTATAGATCAAGGTACGTAATTAAAGTTTTTCATAATGTATAATGCACATGAATCTATTGCGAAGAAAAAAGTCTATCAGGCGAAATGGGAAGAGTCTTACGATTGGGTAACAGATGTTTCGTACGATGTGACAAAAATGTATTGTAATTTTTGTCATCAAACCATGGTAGCTGGTTTGTCTGAACTTAAACGACATGCAAAGAGTGTTAAACATCTGAAGCATCTTGGTCCCTTTTCGCAAAACTCTGAACCACCAAAAAAAAAGCGAAAAGTTTTTGTGCCTGAATGGTTAGAGGATCCTGTGTTGAAACCCTTTTTGAAAGTTCATCCTTATGATCGAACAAAGTTTCAGTGTTCTGCGTGCCAGGATGCCATTTTATCAGGAGGTTATTCGGAAATAATGAAACATTCGAGAACGAATAAACATCGTGCTCAAATGCAAGCATTATATTCTGAAGAGTCCAACTGCCGTCCAACAAATGACAGTGTGGATGTCTCCGATTTTTTGCCGCAGGCGCCTGGTTCCGACGTAGAACTTGATTCTTCTTCTGCCCCCCAAATTTCAGTCGATTGTTCTGCGCCGGAACTTTTTTCAGAAACTCTCCAAGAACCCTCGTTCGATGATTCTTGCGAAAGTCATGAAACTTTAGATGACGATCTAAAGCGAAAAGTTCAGGCTGCCGAACTCATGTACGCTGCATTTTTTGCTGAACATAATATTGCTTTTTCTCTTGCTAAACCACTTCTTCAAATTTTTCAGAAAATCAACAAAGATCCAGAAGTCATCCAAAAAATGACGGCTGGAAGGACCAAGGTAACCGCTCTCATCAAACATGATTTGTCTGTAGTTGAAACCACTCGGCTGGTGGATAAGCTCAGGCATACGAAATTTTCGGTCATGGTTGATGAGACGTCTGATATTACTAAATCCGAATGGCTAGGCGTTTTAGTTAAATATGTTGATCCTTCTGATAGGGCTGCGCGAACGCAGCTGTTGCAGCTAATTAGACTTGATGCTCGTGATTGTTCTGCTGAGGCTATATTTAGGGCTTTTAACGATTTCATGGTTCTTCATCAAATTCCTTTCGAAAACATAATCGTGTCGTCCACTGACAACGCCAATACTATGATTGGTTCTCGGAATTCGTTTGCTACAAGGATGGCCATCAAAAATCCAAAGATCATTTCCATCGGTTGTATCTGTCATCTTTCTGCTTTAGCAGTGAAATGCGCTTGCAAAGTATTTCCGGATACTTGTGAAACGCTGCTGACCGACATGGTTACATTCATCCGGAACAGTCCTAAACGTGTTTCAGTCTTCGATGAATTTCAGGAGTCATTCAGTGAGTCACACCTGCAATTGCTTCGAACGAGTGAAACTCGTTGGTTGGTGCGGTATCAATGTATTGATCGAATTCTGACGTTGTGGAATCCATTACGGAATTTCTTCTTTGAACGAGTCTTCAGTACCCAAAATTGTAATTCTCAAAAAATCTCAGCGAAAGAGATCAAAGAAACCAAGTCCGATGTTATTCTCGAAGCGTTGTCCGATAATCCGACAAAAGCCTACTTCTACTTTCAGAAGTATACTTTGGATAAGACAAATGAATTTAACGCAGAGTTTCAAACTCGTGATAAGACGATGATTCATTTGCTTTATCCTCGGTGTGTTGGCATTATTCTGTTTTTCGCGAAAAATTTTCTGAAGCCAGAGGTTTTTGAATGTATCAGAAAAAGTCGAAACGAATTTTTGCGAATGGACTTTGCTGATGTAACAAAGCATCGTTCATTGGCAGAAATTGATCTCGGACCTGACTGCAACGACTTTCTGGCTGAAGAAGAATTTTCTACAGAAGAAATCGATGACGTTCGAACCGTTTGTTATGATTTTTATGTCACCCTTACTACTAAGATGATGCACTATTTTCGCGAGCACGTCACCGATTTCTTCCATTCCTTGACTGTGTTCGAAGCTTCCAAAGCGGTTCTTAATTCGAATAGAACCAGCGGCCGCGTCTCTTTTTCCCCCGTTTTGTTCGTTGCTCGAAGACTTGGCGATTATGACGAGGAAAGACTTGAGGAGGATTGGAATAACTTGTACTTCGAAACTCCTGAAAAGATCAGAATGAAATGGGCGAAAATGTCTTTCGACAAAATGTGGACAGACATCTGCAATCAAAAAACTACAGATGGTGAGGTGCGATTTCCAGCGCTTGCCAGCTTAGTTGATGATATAAGATCTATGATCCATTGCAACGCTGATCCTGAAAGGACTTTTTCGATGATTCCAGATATAAAAACCAAAAAAAGGAACAAGATCTCATCGGAATCGTTGAACGCCGTTTGCGTTTTCCGATCAGCTCTAGTTTCCAGAGGTGAGACTGCGTTGACGATGAAATTTGATCAAATGCATTTTGATCTTTTCTCATCTGCCAATCTGTATCGCAAAAGCAGCGACAGTGCCAAGACAGTCAACGCTCTCACTTTGCATGCATGGAACGAGTAGGTTTTTATATCATTTCCAAATTAACTCTTTCGCCGATCATCCTTGATTTCCTAATCTTTTTTATGTTTTTCAGGCTTTTCAGGTTTAATTAAAACTAAAAAGGTAAGTTATATAACAGCTATTATATAACATTATTCAATTTATTATAATTCATATTAAAAAATTGTAAAAAATCAACAAAAAAAACAAAAAAAAACCGAAAACAAAAACAAAATCCTTATCCCGTTAACCAAATCCATATACCCTATCCATATCATCCTTTCCCCACCCCACATCCCCGATGGAAGATCGCTACAGAAATATTGTTCGTAATTATTTCAATGGTTCGGTCAATAAAAATGCGTTGAAATTCAGTTAACACATAATTTTTTTATATAATTAGTTCAAATTTTTTATCCTGAAACATCGTTTTTAAATGAATTTTTATTTACCGAGCTGTTATATTTGATTTTTACGACCGAAACAGCGATGCCACCACCTTCTCGTGGTTTCCATTGAACAATAGCATGCACATTTTTTTGTCTCATTACATAAATATTTAAGATGCTCAATATTTCTAGTTGAATTTTTATTTAACTATGCATTTCCATGCATATAATTTATATTAAAATCTTTTTAGCATTCCGATTGACTTGTACTGAAAAATGCTTGAATTATTCTATAAAAATCGTGCATACTATTGGCTAAGAGTGGCTCTTATATTTATTTCCGGTTTATTCATAATCATTTTCGTAATGGTCATTATGACGATCTCTTTGTATAATCATATTTTCGCACAGGGGAATAAAAAACTCTTCAAAATAAGTAAAATTTGTCTACTTTTATTGAAATTCAGTTTCGCTCGTTTGTCGTGTTAAATTTTAGTTTAAGGTTTTCCGGTTCTTAATGCAATTGTTTTTCTGTTTTCTATTTTAGTTTTTCATTACACTATATTCTATTTTCGTTGTTTTGGTTTATCTTTTTGATAAATCAAAATATTATTATTATATCTTTCATATTATCATTTATTATTATTAATTTATCTTTCACAACTATATAGTTTCATTTTTTCGTTTCGCATATTTTCCTTTACTTTTAATTTTTTCTTCCATCTTTCTATGTATCGTATTCATTTGTATTATTTTAGATTTTTTATGAAATGTCGAGATTGAATTAGAAAAAATTATAAAAAAATATACTTAGCTAAAAAAAGTCTGAATAACATCAGTAAGAATCGAACACAGCGTCGCTGAACGCAAAGCCAGTGCCTTCACCACTGCGCTACGACGAGTGTTGGCGTTGAGTTGCCATGGGCATTAGATAATCATTGACCCTTCTTTGTTGGTTAAAAAATTTTTTTTCTCGGAGAAATGTTCCAAAAAACAACTATTTGTTTTTTGAAACATTCCTCCGAGACGTAATTATTTATAGTATTCAATTTTTAAAGATATTTAAAGGATAACTGACTCGAATCATAAAACCATTATCACACTTAATTCGAAAAGAAACAAAAACTCAAACCTTTTTTTCATTCGAATTAAGATACAAAAAGGAATTCCTTGAAATCGAACATTCATTAAAGATGAAATTGAAATTGTTGGTAAAAAAATATTTCTCTGATGAATATATTTCACCAAAAAAAATTTTGAACAAGTAAGAATCGAACTCAGCGTCGCTGAACGCAAAGCCAGTGCTTTCACCACTGCGCTATGACGAGTGTTGGCGTCGAGTTGCCATGGGCATTACCTAATCATTGACCCTTCTTTGTTGGTTAAAAAATTTTTTCTCTCGGAGAAATGTTCCAAAAAACAACTATTTGTTTTTAGAAACATTACTCCAAGAGTAGTTATTTACAGTATTCGATTTATTAGATATTGCCATCTGAAAAATTTGAAAACCATCTCAAAAATTTAATTAAATAAATGTTCATTCATCAATTAATTAATGAAACTAGATATGTGATCGAAAAAATTATTACAATCAAGTCTTCTTCATTACTTTTCGATCACATATCTATTTTCATTATTTCTATGTCGATAAGTTGGACCGCGCGGTAGCCTATAGAGCGACCGCTCGCGCGTGGGTAAAAATCCCTCAGCGCTTTAGGAGAATGTGCTCGTGGAGGGGATAGAGGGATTTACCCACGCCTGCCCGTCTGGCATCACTGCACGAGAACGACGTTTTACTGTTTAAAACATGTTTCTGAGTCATGTAAAATACGAAAACATCTTATTCATACATAACAATGTGTTTGTCAGCCAGAAAACTCAGAATAACACTGTTTATTGATGTTTCAACTGGAATTTGAATGCTAAATCGCGTTCTAGTTGCCGCGAACGGTGCTTCGAGTGCTGCATTGATCTGGCTACAGCGTAGAATCTACTATCGAAATAGGACCTAAAACAGTTAAAAATAGCATTTTACAGCTGTAAAACGTACGAAAATGATTTCTTACAAGCAAGAGGTGCGTTTCTGAGCATTTAAATGCACGAAAACGACGTTTTTTGTCTAAAACATGTTTTCCAGTGATAAAAGGCACGAAAACGACGTTTACTGTCTAAAACTTGTTTATGAGTCAATAAAAATATGAAAACAATTTATTCATAAACCACAATCCGTTTTTCAACTATAAATCTCAGAATAACACTGTTTAATAATGTTTTCACTCGAATTTGAATGAGAAATCGCGTTCTAGTTGCCGCGAACGTTGCTTCTAGTGCTGCATTGATTTGGCTACAGCGTAGAATCTACTATTGAGATAGGACATAAAACAGTTTAAAATAGCATTTTCCAGCTGTAAAACGTACGAAAACGATGTCTTACAAGCTAGAGGTGCGTTTTTGAGCATTAAAATGCACGAAAACGACGTTTTTTCGTCTAAAACATGTTTTTCAGTGATAAAAGGCACGAAAACAACGTTTTTCTGTCTAAAACTTGTTTCTGAGTCATGAAAAATACGAAAACATCTTATTCGTACATGACAATGTGCTTGTTAGCCAGAAAACTCAGAATAACACTGTTTATTAATGTTTTTACTCAAATTTGAATGCTAAATCGCGTTCTAGTTGCCGCGAACGGTGCTTCGAGTGCTGCATCGATCTGGCTACAGCGTAGAATCTACTATCGAAATAGGACCTAAAACAGTTAAAAATAGCATTTTCCAGCTGTAAAACGTACGAAAACGATGTCTTACAAGCTAGAGGTGCGTTTTTGAGCATTAAAATGCACGAAAACGACGTTTTTTCGTCTAAAACATGTTTTTCAGTAATAAAAGGCACGAAAACGACGTTTTACTGTTTGAAACATGTTTCTGAGTCATGAAACATACGAAAACATCTTATTCATACATAACAATGTGTTTGTCAGCCAAAAAACTCAGAATAACACTGTTTATTGATGTTTCAACCGGAATTTGAATGCTAAATCGCGTTCTAGTTGCCGCGAACGGTGCTTCGAGTGCTGCATTGATCTGGCTACAGCGTAGAATCTACTATCGAAATAGGACCTAAAACAGTTAAAAATAGCATTTTCCAGCTGTAAAACGTACGAAAACGATGTCTTACAAGCTAGAGGTGCGTTTTTGTGCATTAAAGTGCACGGAAACGACGTTTTTTGTCTATAACATGTTTTTCAGTGATAAAAGGCACGAAAACGACGTTCTACTGTCCGTAACTTGTTTCGAAGTCATGAAAAATTCAAAAACTACAAAGGCAAAAAAACAAAGGCAAAGATGATGAATTTTCAAGTCTTTTTATAGATTATATCAAATATACGGGTTTCCAAGGTCGCTTATTGCGAATTTTATGTCAAAATTATGTTTTGACAATTGACAGCTGTCAAAAACGCTGTCTGCAAAAACATAATTGTTTTTTTTTAAACAAAATAAATCGTTACAAATGAGGAAACAGGTATTTTAAAAGTCAACTGATTTGTTTTACACGCTGCAAACTTTTATTCATACATAATAATATACGAACAGTACAAATAAACTTAACTTCGCAGAATACTTATTCATACATCGAAGGAACATAAACTTTAATCTTCGTCGCTGTCTTCGTTCATAACTGGTTCGACTTTCTGAACGTAGAACAGATTCGTGAGAATTTGTGCTGGACGTATGATTTTTGACAAATATCCCGCATGACTTATGAAGTAAATAATTGTAGCAACGTGTGCACAGTAGCCAACAGTTAGAATTCCATTTGCACAATCGCAGACATATTTTTTAATACCGCTACGTCAAATTATATTGGGAGCGTAATGAACATAACAGTTGTAGACTCTTCTGGTTATATGCCTCGACTTGACTTCGCATTTCAAAATGGAATCATTTTCTAATAGAAAGTACATGCTGAGAAGTCCGTCTTCGGTATATATTTCCGCTAAGTAAGAAGCAGTCAGCGATAACTAATAAGAACCTGTAAAAAGGATTTTCATTTCTTTTTCTGTCATTTCAGGGAAGTCTACTACATCGTTTGATGTCAATGGTTTGAAAATCCTTTTTCTCCTGTTTCAGTTCTCTCTTCCACTACTTTTGCTAAAGAATTGTCAATTTTTTTTCGTAACAACATTTGCTCGGCAATTTCTTCTTGGAAATCGGTATCATAATTCAGTCTTTTACCAAACTCATTCACAAAAAAATTAGCTACTTTGCAATAAAGCATCGCTGATGGTAACATTTTGTTGTCAAATTGATTATGAAGTAATCTGAATTTAGTACCGATAATACCATGAACAGGCTCTACTACCCACCTCAATTTTGTCACGAATCGACTTTCGTTCGCTTCAACTGTCGGTAGTAGTTTTCTTTTGGGAGTGTCTAGGGAGACCTTACATTGGATATAACGTAGCTATAACGTGGATATAACGTAGATATGAAAGCGACGCTACTGTGCTATAAGCAACTTTTATTTCCACGCGAGAGCTTTAATATCCACGTTATATCCACGTTATAGTCTAAAAGAAACTAGATATTATTCTAGTTTTAATTTGAATTTGGCGCTAAAAGTCGCCACTGATATCCTCCGAAGGTTAGTCGAAACTGACCTTTACATTCAAGCCGCTTGTCGTTACGGAAGTGTTGATTTTCCGCACGAGTGAGAAAAACGTGGACGAGGTTTTTCAATAAAAAAAAAGTTAGTATAATTGTCATTATTTGAACAATTAAAGAAGCATTGTTTTTTTTCTTTTTAACTTTTCTTGTTTTATTTTTACCTTTGAGGCTACCCTAATCAAAACAAACACATTGACAGTTTTGAGGTTAGCCTCATCGATACAATCAAATGGGCACCCTTGTAATTTCAACAAATTTTTCAGGGTGAGGCCAGTCAGACGGTCTGAAAGCAGCAATCAACCTGACGATCACACGAAACGACGAGAAACAAACCGGTTGAATTGACAAGTAAGTCGAAAAAATCGATTGAAATTTAACTGTTATTTTCTTTGTTATGTTTGTTGACTGTTGGTTTGATATTTATGTTTGTTTATGTTTATAGGATGGAGCGTGGGAGTAGCAGTGGCGGTCGGGTTCGTGTGACAGCAAGAGGAAAGGCAACGACGCGAGTTTCGAAACGAGTTGGAGCACGACAGACAGACCGAGGGAGCCGCGAGTGTTATTACGGAGTGGAGTCCAGTGGATTGATTCGGCCGCCTGATAAAGACGACGCCAAAGTTTATACAAGTGACAGTGGGGTACGACAGACAGTTTAGTGCAAGTGACAGTGTACAAGATAATTCCCATCGATTGTTTGTTTGTTTTTTCAAATGTCACTTAATTAAGTAATTGAATTCAACGATAATTAAAGTTAAACCTGCCCAAACTGTTTATGATTTCAATTTAAATTTGTCATCGACTGCCATCGACACAATACATTTAAACAAACAGTGACGAAGAAAATGTTTTTTGTGATATATAATAATGAATTGTGATTAGAACTTGAAGATTGTCATTGATTGTTTCTTTTTTTTCGATCGAAGTGTCTCTTACAGTTTACGATTGTTTTTAAGTGTACTAAAATTGGAAAATGCCAAGATACAAGTGGTTTTCATCGACTGTTTGTTTTTTCAAATGTCACTCCATTAAATAATTGTTGTCAACTATAACTCTTCTCAAAACTCTTCAGACAATTGTGATTAGAACTAGTAATATTAGAACTTAAAGATTGTCATTGATTGTTTTTTTATTTTCGATTGAAGTGTGTCTCTTATAGTCTACGATTGTTTTGACAATTGTCTACAACTTCGACAATTGTTCATTATATCATCTCAAAGTCAATAAGAACTTAATATTTGTCATCGACACAAAGATTTTTCTCGATTAATTTGTTTTTCTTTTCAATTAAATTGTCTCTTACTGTCTACGATTGTTTTGACAATTGACCACAACTTCGACGATTGTTTTTATCATTTCATTTCAAACTCAATAAGAATAAATAAACAAAACTTGTATAAGAAATAAATAACTTGATATTCGTCGTCGACACGAAGATTCTAAGTCTATTCTGAATTTGATCCTTACCTACAAAAATTGTTTGTCATGTTGAAACGTATAAAACAATCTTGTTGTCGTCGATTTTTATGTAACAAAAATGGACATTTCGAATAAAAAATTTTATAACTGTCATCGTCTGTTTGTTTTTGTTTTAAATGATATAATATAAGTATGTTTTTATAATAAATCAACAACTTCATGATTATGAGCAACTTTCTTATTGTTTATTTTTTATCAGTATAATACTTTTAGTTCGAAAACTACATACTAACATATTTAAATCACATTTACAGCAAACTATTTGCAATTATCACATAACCAAGATACTTTATTCGGAGGACAGCGTTTATAATTATAACGAGATAAATGGTATCGCAAGAAACAGCCTTCACAGCGTAGGCTTCGAATCTCATTTAAGACAGCTTTACAAGAGTCGCAAAACTGATCTTTTTCAGTTCTAAGTGCTGAAACCTTGTTTGACAAAAATCGAAAAGCCTCCTCTTCAAAATACATTCTTAAACTTTCAATGCAAACATTTTCATCTTTGAACGATTTTTTTATCAGTCCGTCGATAACATCTTTTGATAAATCTTCTTTTTTAAGAATCATTTCACCGTTTAAAATTGGTTTTATAAACATATTCGATATTCCTAACCATCTCAACAGTGTTTTTGTTTGCTCTTCGACACTTTTCTCAGAGTAAACTTGAATTATTTTCTTTTTAATTTTTGGAATACAGGAAAACGTTCTAGGAGATCGTCCTAAAATTCTTTCTTTCTCAGGAAGATTCCCAATTCCAACTGGAGTACTTGGTAACACCGTATCGCAATTCGATAGTAAAATAGTACAATTTTTGTCCTGGAATACTCGCTGATGAAGAACATAGTACTAACGTGTCCACCTACGCAAGCAAAGATTCGAGTCATACAAATTCGCACCGCTACAAGATCGTACCGCAAAAATGTGACAACATGGAAGCCCTAATGAAACCCAATGTTTACAATTGCATGAATCGTGCTTAGGCGTGTAAGTGTTGTTTCGTGATTGAACCAAAAAGTCTCCCGAAGATGTTCTTTTCAGTGAGATGTGTTGAAACTTTAAGATCTCGTTTTCGACATACTTGAACGCGCCGTTTGTTAGAAGGAGACTGTACTTTTCGAGCGGCTCGCGGGGTACATCTTTATCTGGAACGTTAAAAATTCTGCGCGTTGTAACCGTTTTACTCGCTCTGTGATCTATTTCCGTCTCGCGTTTTTCGATCCACAAAAACAGTTTTTCGACTGCATTTTCAAAAGAATTATTCGTTCCTGTAAAATCTTTTGATTTACCATGTAAACTTTCGATCCGGTTATTTGTAAAATTCAGAAAACTTGCATGTCGCAATGCATATTCTGACCAATCTTCTTTGTTTTTTTCGTAATAAGCTAAGACATTAGCAGGCACCGATGTTTTGAATTTCGAGTAATTTTTTTCAAAATGCTCAAGGGTCTCGCTGTATACAAGATTTTGAAACAATTTTAAGCACTCATTCCTTTTTTTAGAATCTACCCCCATCGACTCTCTTGTCACTTCCCTACTAAAAGCCTGAAGGGCGTGAAAAATACAAAGCTTTAAAGTTACGTGTGGAAACACTTCTCTGATAGCTCCTCGTTCTGTAGCATCTTTATCGGTCATTATAGTCTTCATCTTTTCGCAACCTATCTTGTTATCCGCTTTGAAAGTTTTTAAAAACCAAGTCACTGACTCACTGTCTTCTTTCGCCAAAAAACAAATTGCAACTATCTCACTTTCGCGATTTGAATCTTCTGCTGCTAGAAACATCAGTTTTAAATTGCAGTTGGTCATCTTGTAGGTTGCATCTAAAAAGCCGATCTCGCTGAAGGCTGCCCAAGTTTTTTTCATCCTCGGAGATGTAATATAAAGACCTTTGAAAATGTCTCCGTCTCGAAGTACAGTCCCTGTCGCACCTAACTAAAAAAATTGTTTGAATTAAAAATTGTTTTTACAAAATTTTATCAACCTTTATCATAAATAGAAAGATTTTACTCAAAAGGTCTAGGATCGCCAGGTGGCCTCGACATCCAAACTCCACGTAGCAAGATTCACCAAGCCTCTTGCACTACGGGCGTGTCTTTCCACCAAACCAAAAAACTAAACTCAAAACTCAAAACTCAAAACTCAAAACTCAAAACTAAAAAAAACTCAAAAACCACGCAAAAAGGATCATACCGTCACTTTCACTGCGCTTGCATTACTTTCTATTCATTCCCAAAATCTATAGCAAGATGTTAATGGCGTTATCGAAACTTAGTGAAAAACTACCGGTTGAAGCGGAAAACTAAAAACTGAACTTAATTGGTCCTGAACGGAGTTCTGACAATCAAAAGACAGGCAAGGATCCCACTGAACGCTAAACGGACTCAATCAGAACACAAAAATCAAGCGGTTTTACGGTTTATTGACCCTTCACACAAAAATAAATTACTCAAAACACTAAATGACTCATACAAAATTGATTAGATTTTATTACAGTCAGCAAAACAGGTCAATAGTCGCAAATGCTATAATCTGAGAGGTTTGCGATAATTCGGTAGTCAAAAATTCAAAATCTTTACAGAGTCTACAATTTCAATAAAACAAAATTCAAAACGTTACATTACTTAAGTGTCAAAGCGATAAACTAAAACTAAACCTTTGCTAGGACTCGGACACGAGTCAACGACCCAGCAAGTAGCATCTCAAACGGAAAAATTACTGAACTTTACTGAATTTACTTTACAAAAAAAACTTTCATACTCAAAACCAAAAAGGAACAAACTCACAAAATCAAAAGCAGTACAACTCAAAATAGGCCCTGGATCTTGGATCTGCCAACGCAGGTTCGCACGGTAGTTCGGTAGACGGAAAAACGGTCCGGCCTCGGGAGGTCCCTCGAGGAAAGTCGAATACGTCCGCACAGGTTGCTGGTCGAATTCAGAGAGCGAAATTGATTCATGCGAAATTACGAAAACGGTAGCTCATATCAAAATCAGCGCGCGCACCCCTTCTTCCTCTTTCCGCTCTCGCACCAACGAAGTCAAGCCAGTGTAGTGGCGCCAGATTTGAATTCTCGTTGTATCGTAGCTGTTTGGGCTGGTGGTAGATCTCCCATCAGGTTGTTCTCGCTGATGTTCCAATTGTTTACCCTTGGCTTCGAAGTCTCTATCCTGGCTAGCATTTATTCCTTCCTGGAGCTCCCATTCAATCATTTGTACATCCATGACAATAGGCTATACGGCTCGGTGATGGTTTGAAACAAGGACAGCTGGCCACGGGACAGGCCACTCGGGAACACTTCTAAGCTCGTCGTAGACACACGTTTTACTCTCATCAAGTAGGCAGAGATCGGCCAATCCGGGGAGTACATCCCTTGACTTGAAGAACGGCTCATTTCAATAAACTCTTGGTACAGCACGATAGCGACAGCGGCAGCTTCGTGAAAACTGGCAGCAGCACTATAGAACAGGAATACAGCATCTTGGCTTCTGGCGATAACGAGACTGGTTGTAGCTTTTCTCTTGTTTTCTCGCTCCCGTTGAAGGCTGGAGAGGAGATTCGGCTCAACTTCATCGGGCGATTACAGATCAAGGCGCCCAGAGTCCACACGCTTATCTTCAGCTGGTACGAAGATGATCCTCGGTCAGGAACAGATGACAGATGTTCCAGCAGCAGATGTCCCACGAAGAGTGCGAAACCTGGCTAGCCGACCTTCGTATCCCCTTACAAGCTACAAACAAATTTAACATAAGAAATACTGCATCAAAGAAAATGAATTAAGCTCACTCACTCAACATACTAAAACTAAAAACTAAATTACACAAAAATTCCAAAACAAAATTACTGAAAACTAAAAATCCAAAATACTAAAAATCACACATACTATTCCACACCAATGAAATAATAAAAAGCTTGATACTACTTATGCCGGATCATCAGGGAACTCTCGAGGCCAGGCTTACTCCTAAATCATTTTCGGAGTCGCGGATGTTACTAAAATGACCTTTGTTTAACGTGATCCAAGAAACCACGTTACAATATTCATCATTTTCGTTCGATTGCTATAAAACTTGATAAGCAAAAGATAAAGAAACCCGATGCGAATAAGCTTTGTCCTCCAGATCGGTGTTAGTCGGTAGAGGTGTTTCCGGTCTTGCAGAAGCTCACCGTACTTAAGCATGCAGGATCATAATGACGCCAATCACGAACTGCGTGAGAATCGCGGTGGCAGGCTAATAGACGTGCCGTGACATCTTAATTATTTGACTTTGACTAATTTGTACTGATGCCTGTTTAGACGGTTGAACTGTGTTTGCTCAGGTCAAATTTCGCTCTCACACTTTTGCATTTCGAGGGGAATTCGAAGTGGTAACGACTGTGACTTGACTTTCTGGTAACGGTACTAAAACTCATGCCTCTGAGTGAATGGCTGACCGGATTATAATTCGGATAAATCTAGTGACGGATTGATGTGAGGGGTAACTATTTAAAGTGATACACACTTTGATACACACAACTCCTTCAGTTGTCTTTTTCCACTTTGGAGCCACACCACCTCTTTTGCCAGAATGCTTACACCCCCTTTTTTTTCAAAACTCCAAGCGTGAGAACACTCTAGAGAAAATTAAAATTCTAAATTGCAAGAATTATTGCAATAATTTACATCATCAAATCGATTGTTTATTTTTCAAAGTTGAATTATTTCCAATAAAATATTGAATTTCATGTAAAATTTTGACGGAATTTTTAGTTTCGTAAAATGACAGACGTAAGCCGCCATGGCTGTTGCAAGCAATTGAAAGATATAGCATATGTCAACGTTTTTTTCAATATTTTTGAAAATTTTTTATTGTTTATTAAAGTTATTCGAGTAACTTAATAATAAATAACTTTACCGTACTTTTATTATCAACTAAAGTTGAATTCAAATTTTACGCCGTTTTTAACTTACACCCCTTTTTTTGAAAACTCCAAGCGTGAGAACACTCTAGAGAAAATTAAAATTCTGTCAAAATTGTCGAGAGGTCTTATCTTTCACTGTGCTTGTGTAAATTATGTCAAAAAACCTTTGTTGCATCTTCATGCCTGTTAGAGTTACATTATTGGTTATCTCTAAAACCACGACTCATTTAGAACTAATTCCATCGAATTTTAAATCACGTAAAAGGGTTGAAAAAAAATTTTTCGTATAAATTGCGCGAGTAAATTGAAAGAATTTTCATTCAAGCTTATGTACACTGAATACGATCCTTTTAGGTCATAAATTGTAGGCATAATTTTCAGTTTCTTAGTGATTAATGGCAAGTGAGCAAGTCATGCTCATATGATACTTTCTATTGCACATGACGGAACTTCAAATTCAAAATTTTTTTTTCAACCTGAGACTTCGTAGAATTGATAGAGAAAGTCGAAAAATGTCATTTGCAAAATATCTAATTTTTGTTTGTTTTTGGACTTGGCCACTTTTGAATCTCTGCCCCTCAATTGTGTTCAGGATCCAAAACCTGCGATCGTTTGACATTATGTATTATCGTAGCCTGCATGATCTCAGTCACAACATTGGATCGGATATGCTTAATTATTCCAAGATCCCGGATGGTTTTGATCATGCAAATAACATCTTCGAGAGAATACGTGTGATTGAACAACTTGCCGGATCAACGAGCTCCGGCAAGACGTGAACGTTCATGATGCCGTCCGGTAGCGTTCCTCCGTGGCGTCTACTCGGCCATCCTCTGTTTCAGGTTACTGGCCACAAACTTCTTTTTAGCCCCTCGGAGCAGTGGGTGTCGCGGTGCCAGGTTAGCCTCAACCTGGTTCTAGTGCGCTGCACGTACTTACAAAAACGAAACCGGCAGAACGAAAACGGCGTGTCGCCAAAGACGTGTCACAGGATGGAATGGCGGATAGCGTAAGCGCTTGCGAAAAAGCCGGAAAAACCCGTATTGCGCACGCGCGTGGCGATCGACGACCAAACTGATTGGCGATCAGCCGCGAGCGCCGGAGCGCCGAATGCGAAATGACCGGGAAATTGAAATTCACCGGTCAAACGCAAAATAAACAATATCAATCAGCGACATAATTTAACTTGTAACACGCTCTAAGTAATGCAAATCGAAATAATACAAAAAACGAAAACTTGTTCAATGCCGGTCGCAGCAGGTCGATGACAAACCTCCTTCGATACTTTAGAATTCGCTGCTTCGTGCGTGATCGTGGTATGACCACATCAACGTTTCACATTTAGTGTTATCTTGTCCATCTAGCCAAGTTTTTTTGTTAGGTGACTATATATTTGAAACGCTAATTCGCATTATGCGTTCTTAAGGGGGTACGACACATCGAATAACAAAGATTTTATGTGAAATTGAAAGATTAATATTATGAACAATACTTTTTCAAAACAAATGAAACTTTTTTATGCATAAATACAATCATTAAATTTCAATTTAACACATGAACGAAGTAGAAACAATTATAACAGAGTATATTAATTTAACAAATGGGTTAAGCTCCTTGCGCATACTGGCCGCTCACTTTCCGGGGACATGAAACAACGAAACTGGGTTTCAATTCAAGGAGGTTGATCTTATATACATTGTCTACGATGTAGCGTAAAATCTTTCTACCCCCTTGAACGCTCTAGCATTGTCAGTTTTGCATAGTCCTGTTCCGAAGATGTCATAATGAGATACGACGTGTTTGTGCTGAGTGAGGTGACCTCTTGTTTAAAAGAATCCTTCGCAACTATCGCACTTTCATTAGTTCAAATTAATAAATATTGAAATTACTGGCTATCTTAAAACTACTAAAAACCGATTCTTGTAACTACTGTTTAATCGCAACCGAAAAATCACCAGGCTCATTAGAATATCACCCTTCGTGACATTGTAATAAGAAACTTGATTATTTTTATTTTGAAAACTTTATGTTATCGGCGTCTTTGTCAATTTGTTCAATTTTAATAAATTAATTTGTTTTTTTTTTTCAGAATGAACCATCTACAGAAGAATCGTTCACTGCTGGCACTTCGAATTCAGTGAATACGATTGAAGAGTAAGAAATACTAATTTTGAGGTGTCGAGACAGAACCAATAACCTGATTTTCTATTTTTTTTTTTTCGTATGTTAAAAAAGTTTAATGGCTGTAACATTTTCTAGTTAATTCTTCAATTTCAATGTTATTGCGAATGATAGATCCTTCTTTCATTAATTTCGACAGATCCTTTGACGATGGGAGTGACGACGAGATGATATACATCATAGAATGTAACTCTGACGAACAGGTAGAAACAACTCCCCCAGGCAGTGAAGTTGATAACGAGGTATTTACACAATAAAAATTGAAACATCGTTATTGAAACACTAATTTTGAAGAACTGATTTAAATTTATATCTCTCAATTTTATGAAAACCGATGAACTGATAACGGAAAAATTTCTTAATACAAAATTTGCTTTTAACGCGATTCTTATTGACAGAATAGAAACTGTTTTCGCATAACTTTTACGTTAAATCTTTTTTAAAGTATATATGCACAGAATGAAATTATTTAAATCCATGGTATTTCCATTCTGAACTGACAGGTCATGCTTCTTCTCAATCATTTTTTAATGCGGTATTATAGATGTTGATAGGATTAATGTTAAAATTAAAGCAAAAACACATAAAATTCAAACAAATAACATGATTGATATAAGAGGAATCATTATCTACTACTGAACAATATCTTACAGCATACAGATGTTGATCCTGCTAATGATGTTGTCTCTAACAACAGTGATCAAGAAGCTGAAACTGCAAACACGCAAAACAGCTGTTGCGCTGATCGTACAGATTCGGACGAAGAAACCGTGTACGTCATGATGGATGAGGAACCAGAAATGATCGTAGAAGAAAATGGTGACGGGAATCAGCAGGATAATAATGCAGAGCCCATCCCTCAAAGAGGTAGAGACAGCGGCTTCTTAAACCCTCCTTGTCTAGGAGCACACTTGCCGTTCACATCGAAGGAAGGAATTTATCAAGAAGACTACTTACTAGGAGGATTAGCTCAGTCAGTGCGGCATAACTGGACTTATGTGGGCCTACTAGATCATTTTGAAATGCAAAACCGCTACCACAATGGGTATCCTTTACCTCGAAACAAACGAGAATTGTGGTCAACTTTGAACCGCAATGAATCAATGATCATACGATATTATCTATGCAAAAAGTGCCAATTATACTTAGGAAAAGATACAGAAAATCTCAGATCTTGTCCCTGTATTGAGAACGACGCCGATGCTGAAAGAAAACTTTGTTACTTTTATCAAGTCGATTTGGTGGCCCAATTGCGTGAAATACTTCAAGATCCGCAGTTGACTGATTTACTTCAGTATAGATTCAATCGAAGAAAACAAAATGAAAACGCGTACGAAGATCTGTATGATGGAGATGAATTCCAGAGATTAGAAGCACCAGGGAATTTTCTACACAATCCTTGGAATTTTCCCTTAGGCTTAGCCACAGATGGAGCTCCTGTTGCTGACTCGTCAACGTCGAGTGCTTGGCCGACCTTCATACAATTTATGGGATTACCACCACGTTTTCGCAAAAAGTATATGCTTCTAGCAAGCGTATACGTTGGCCTGCATCACCCTGTTATGAACAGCTTCATGAAACCTGTGATGGATCAACTGCAGATGTTGTACGAAGAGGGCATTGAGTGGATGCATCCGAGGACAGGAGAAGTCTTAATGTCAAAATTCATCGTCACTACAGTTACTGTTGATCTTCCTGCACGTTGTATGTTAACCAGAATGAAGTATTTGAACGGTAAACAAGCTTGTTTATTTTGCTACATCAAGAACGAGACATACGTTTATGCTGTGAAAAACGACTTGAGAGAGATGAGAACCGAGGATGACGTTCGAGGAGACATGAGAAAAGTTCATGAGAATAAAAAGAAGGGACTGATGGATGCTGTTCGCGGTTTTCAAGGTATATCTCCGTTGATCAAGTTACCAGAATTCAAAATTACTGATGGAGTTGTAGTAGACGTGATGCACTGCGCTTATCTTGGAGTTATCTCTCAACACACTGATATTCTCTTATCTGATGCTCAAGCAAGGTACTACATAGGCTCTCCAGAGAAGTTGAAGATCATCAACAACAGATTACTTGCAATCAGGCCACCAACTCGGCGTTCACGCGTTCCTAGAGAAATCAAAACTCGTGCAATATGGAAAGCGAGTGAGTGGCGGAACTTCTTGGATTACGCACCAATCTGTTTTTACGGGATTCTTCCTAATCCCTATTTAAACCATTTGGCGCAGCTGTCACAAATCATCCACTTGCTCAACAACGTCTCGGTGACGCCGGAAGAACTTGATGAAGCTGAACTTCTTCTGAGAGATTACGTGACACGTTATGAAAGATTCTTTGGTGAACAAAGAATGACACCCGTCATTCATTTACTTACACACATTGTAGAGTGTGTAAGAAAATGGGGTCCTCTATGGGTTTTTTCTGCATTCGTCTATGAGGCTATGAACAGGCGTATCCTCGAGTATGTTTCGAGTCCTGGAGAAGTTTCCGACCAAATCGTCACACGCTTCCTGATCGCTAAATTCATGGATAAAGTTGTACATGATGATTCAATTTCTCAAGAATGTAGAGATTACATCAAGCGAATCATGAATGTTCACGATTATCACGATCCTTTGGAGGCAGTCCGGTTCAAGGTGGTTCAAAAAGGCAAAAATAGGTTGTTAACCGATCTGGAGCTCGAAAACCTACCACAGGAATACAACATCACAGCTCAAATTACAACGTATCTGAAAGTTTCTGTCAATGGAGTAAACTACGAAAGTGCCGACCGAAATATAACAAAACATAACGACTCAGTCATTCACTATGATAAAACGAAATACGGAACGATCACATCGATAGTAGAGTTCGAAAACAACGGTGAAATCGTCCGTGGATTCTTCGTAAATCCTTTCGAGGTTGAAAGAACTGCTTTTGGAACGACATACATCGAGAAAGTACGAGAAACGAGGCAACTGATATTCTGGACCGACCTCGAAGAAATAACACCAGCTGTAATGATGGGCATCAATGATGAGATGTACGCTACAAGATTAGCGAATTGCTTCGAGACGGATTGAGTTTTAACACGCAAGTTGATAAAAATTTCTTGTCCTAAAACATTACAGTACAATATGATTTTTTATTTCGACGTTTTATAAACATGTTAAGATTTATAACTTTTCTTCTAGAATTTTGTAACTACTTTTGTAAAAAAATAGAAAAAACATCAAATTTTCTGTAACAGATTTCACTCCGGAAATCGACTTGAATATTTGTGCTGCCACACGTCTCACCGTCATCCAAACGATATCAGTACCATCTTCCAACATTACTACTTATGTTTTACTTGTTTATTCTTAGGAAAAATAAAGTTTTTTATGAAAAAATGCATTTAACAATCTATACTCAAAACATAAATAATGGTAAAAACATAATAAGAGATAAGAACACATTCTAAGTTCACTGCAGTTTAAACAATCAATTTTTATAGGCTGAAAACCAATTAGCGATAAATAATAAAAAAAATAAAGTTTCATTTGTTAAGTTCAAAATTAGAAAAATTAGAAATCGTTGAACTTGTTTGTATTGTAGGTATATAAACTACAAAAAACAAGAATATTGAAATGTAAAATCAACATTAAATTTGATTATACGAATATTAAGTCACACAAAAACTTAGGTTTACTTGTTTTCAGAAGGTATTTCTCGCGGTGTAAATTTGGTGTAAGTATATCCTGAAATAAAAAGACGGTGTAAAATTTGCCGCTTTTGAACCATCAGAAAACCATTTTTACTCCAATTTCTCATTTTACACCATTTTTAAACCAAAAATTTGGTGTTAAACCGTTCGCCAGGGTTAGGACATGATGCTATTATAAAGCAAAATGTCTTGAAAATTTTGAAAGTTATGGATCAAAAATATATAATCAAATTCTGCGGAACAAATTTTAACATTCATTAGTAAAGTATTTTCTACCATTGTTTCTAAAAATTTATCATGATTCTATCAAAATATTAAACAAATTGTTTTAAAAATCTAATTCTGAGTTTTAATAAGTTTGAAATTGTGTTTACATTTTTACATTCGTTTCAATTTATTCCTTCTTTTTGAACCAAAATAAATAACAAACGTTCAGAAGTGGAACTTGTTTTGTTTCATAGACATTCAGTGCTACGACTTCACAATCACGTTTAGGTTTAATGTCAAGTAACATGGAAAATGTAAGTACTAAATTATTGTTGTTGATTTAAATAAAAAAATCTGAAATCAATAAATTCGTTGGTTTTTTTTGTTTGAACAAGAATATGTGATGTAAATGTAAACATGAAAAAGAAATAACATAATATCCATTTATGGTTTACGTCACTTGTAGCCAGTACAACTTCCAGCCGATTTTGAATTTGAGCTGAATCAAGAGTTCACGTCTTGGAAAGAATTTTGTGCTCTATTTACATCTTATCTCAGAGCGAAAGGGTTTAAACACCGAATAATAAACAGTATCCCATGGAATAACCAAAAGAAAGTCAAACAACCAGTACCTGAAGTGTTAAAATATTTTGATATAAAATTCGGCTGTTCAAAGGGAGGAATTTTCAAGACGAAGGGTACAGGACAGAGAAACAAACCGTAAGCATTTATCAGCACAAATGTAAAAATATTAACTTTATTTTATTTTTGAATAGATGAATTTTCAATTATATCATTGCAGGTCGCAAAAATGTGGTTGCTCTTTTTTGTTGCATCTTCAGTATCGTGAAAATGTATTGTTTGTGGCTGAAATTGAAGCGAAACATACTGGCCATAATTTATTTCCAAATACAGAAATCAAACTTGACCTTCAAAACAAACTTTATTCCAGTGAGAATCCCCAACATAAGAATGGTAATAAAATCATTATACAGAACTTATTACAACACCAAAAAAAAGAAAAACAAAACATCACGATCTAAAATTAAATAAATTTTGTTTTTAATGCCCAAAATAATTTAAAATAAAAGTTGAATTTGTGTATGCATTTCAGGTGAACTGTCGAACGTTATTTCTTTTAATAACAATGATATGGAAGAAGAAAATTTTGTTAGAATTTCGACGTTGCAACATCTACACGAAAGAATGCTCATCGCTATCAACAAATTAGACGAGGAAAAATTTTCCGATTTGACTATGAAACTAGACAAGATCATCACGTTTGTCCAAAATGGGGCTGTTTTTGATGTGAGCGAGTGGGATGTTTTGGTTAGTAGATTCGACATTCATTATTCAAAATGTTTTAAACTCCGTGTCAATTGTTGACTTGAAAACCAAGCTTGAGACTTTGCCTTCAGATTTTCACTAACTTTCAATTTGACTTTTATTTTTTACTTAAGATGAGATTTTTATTTTTTCTGAAAAATATGTTCTAGGAAAATGGCGATATGTCAGCTACCTCGAATCGTAGAGAATGTTATTTTACCAGCCGGCACAACAGCGGCTGTAATAACACGTGACAAGAATACGGAAGCGATGAGAGGACTGATCGTGGACGAAGAGCAGGATTCAGATGCTCTAGGAAAGAGTAACGTGAGTGAGGAGAGTGAAAAGGAAGCGACGAGAGGACTGATCGTGGACGAGGAGCAGGATTCGGATGCTCTAGGAAAAAGTGAAGTGAGTGAGGAGAGTGAAAAGGAAGCGGCAAAAAGACTGATCGTGGACGAGGGGCAGGATTCAGACGGTCTGGGAGCAAGTAACTTGAGTGAAGAGAGTGAAAAGGAAGCGGCAAAAAGACTGATCGTGGACGAGGGGCAGGATTCAGATGCTTTGGAAACAGATAATGAGATTGAAAAAAGAAAACAAAATATGGTGGAAGCCTTGGACTTGGAACACGGCTTGAATGCAACGTCCCAGAATTTAAAAGTATATATTTCATCTGATCGCGGGCGACCTAAAGATCCAGTTTTAAGTAGTGTTGGCTCGCGAAGAAAAACGACGGATCATACAAAGCCAGTAGCCTTCAGAAAAAAACAAATAGGCGAGAAACTGCAACAATTATTCACTTGGCTAAAAATAAAAAAAGAAATCTTCGAATTGTTGCTTTCAGGGCAATCTTTCATCGAACCTGACTTAATTAACGAGATAAACTATCAGGATTTAAAGGATTCTTTCATGGACAAAAGCGTGGATGTAAACATTTTGCGTAAATATTGTCGGGGTAACTCTTTAGATTTACTAAAAGACAAAATCAAGTTGAAGAAAAAAACCAAAATGTATACTTGTGACTTCTGTCACGAACTTTCAAAAGAAGTTGTAAAGTTTGATTGTTGCTTAGTTGGCTACCATTTTAAGTGCGTTGACTATGTTCGTGTAAATGGCCTATGGTTCTGTAACAATTGTATAGATAAATCTAAAAAAGTTTGTGTCATAAAAATGGCTTAAGTCAATCGTGTTTACAATAAAGAAACAAACGAATACTCGATGGCAGTTATATAATGTATATTTTTGTAATATAAAAATCGACGACAACAAGATTGCTTTACAAGTTTCAAAATGACAAACAATTTTTGTAGGTAGGAATCAACGTGAGAATGTCAATTTTCCAATTTTACGTACACTTAAAAACAATCGTAGACTGTAAGAGACACTTTGATTGAAAATAAAGAAATAATTTATGACAATCTTTGAGTTCTAATCACTAATTCCTCATTGTATCACTAAAAACATTTTTGTCGTCAATGTTTGTCTACATAAATTGTGCCGATGAGAAATATTAATTGAAATAATAAACAATCGTCGAAGTTGTGGTCAATTGTCTGGACAGTTTTGAAAAGAGTTAATTGAGTGACAACAATTATTTAATTGAGTGACATTTAAAAAAACAAACAAACAGTCGATGAAAACCACTTGTATCTTGGCATTTTCCAATTTTAGTACACTTAAAAACAATCGTAAACTATAAGAGACACTTCGATCGAAAAAAAAGAAACAATCAATGACAATCTTCAAGTTCTAATCACAATTCATTATTATATATCACAAAAAACATTTTCTTCGTCACTGTTTGTTTAAATGTATTGTGTCGATGGCAGTCGATGACAAATTTAAATTGAAATCATAAACAGTTTGGGCAGGTTTAACTTTAATTATCGTTGTTTCAAATTCCAAGCTTTCAAAGCAGGAAGTTCCTTGTCCCTATCACGGCGTTCGACAATTAAAACGCAGAGATGTGTCATCGGCTTCGCGAATCGCAGCTTGATGCACCGCGATGGACCAAGATGAACGAACGGACTTGCGAGACTGGGAAATTGCGAGATCGCCTACGTGACCGTACGTGACTTCTGACCGAAAAACTTCTATATAACCGGTACGAGAGCACCACGGAGCATTCAGTACAGAACATCGAGCCACCGAATAATGTCGAAAATAACAAAATAACGAAAGTATTAATGAACCATTTAGAATTTGCAAACAGCTTCATTTTGAAGTCAAATTAAGTGCACCTTACAAACTCACATTGGAAAAGACGATTTATTGTTAACTAAAATAAAAAGCAACGGCTACTTATAAGACTATTATAATAAGGATCGAGTCTATCAAGCCTGCAGTTTGGACTCACTTGGTGGACCCGTCCTTACAAATTAAATAAAATAATATAAATGAACGAATTCATAAAATGTTCTTCAAATTAATTATAAAATATTGCATGCATTGTGAATAATATAACAAATAGGCTTGAGTATACGCATGTTTATTAATTAACGATAAAATATAAATAAATAATTTGATTTAAATGAATAAATTTATACAATTATTTTTAGCATAATTGTAAAATATTGCATGCACTGTTATAATAATATAACAAATAGACTTGAGCATATGCATATTTATTAACGATTGATTATAAATAAATAATTTAATATTAATAAATCAACTCTGTGAACGGCAATTCGTATTGTCGGCCAATTCGCGCTTGACACGGGGCTCGCGCGCCGTCGTCGTTGATTGGCGATCGATGAGCGCGCGCATGCGCGATACGCGTCCTAGCGACGGAATTCGAGTGAAGTTTGCTTTGTGAGAATCATCTCGTGTGTTGACTTTTCGAACTTCGCCAAAAGTAAGTACTCGTCGCGAGTTGAGCAAGCCGTCGGGACGAGCCCAGCAGCCTGCGACGCTTACAGCCTCCGAGGAGCATCCAAACAACGGGAGACGACGTTCCTGCGAAGCCTAAATCGTCGATGATGGCTGAGTAGACGCAACGAGGGGTATGGCCGCCGGAGACCGCATCACCGGATCCAAGCCTTGCCGGGGCTCGTTGCTCCGCCTGTCAAGTAAGTTGTACCTGTTCAAGAGTACCTGTTCGGTTTTCCGCGGTTTCGCAGCGATGTTTGGCCCCGGGGCCAGCGTCGACTCGTAAGTCTCTCCTCTCTCTCTCTCTCACTTTCGCACATTTGAATAGACGCGACGGCGTCTCTTTCCGTCTCTCTTTCTTATTTACATTGTTGGTTGGTGTGTGTTGTGTGCCACGTAGGGCACCAACACGCATTTACGCACCACGGTGCGGGCGAACCGTTGTTTACATTGAAACTAGCCGGTTTTTCTATCAAAATTCAAGACAAGTTTGTTTTCGTGCCGGACCTAGGTCAATGTTAGTTTGTTAAGATGACAAGTTAGTTTCGTTTCATTTTCTTTCTTTTTCTTTTGACATTCAGAGCAATAGGCCTGTGTAATTTACAGACCAGGCTCCACTAGGGAGTCTAATGAATAAATCTATGCGATTGTTCTTTTCTTTTGTAATTATCGTGTTTTGCTTTGCCCTTTTTCCTGTCCCTGAACTTGCTCCGATTTGCAAAATGTGGCCCGCGGGCAGTCCAAAGCGCGATAGTTCTTTTTGTTATGATTTTGTTTTTCATTTAACTTTTAGTTCTCGGTTCTTTGTAACTTCAATTCAAACTTTTTGTTTACTGGACTCACACCGGTGGGCCAGCTGGACAGTCCCAGGACCCGCTTTCATTCTAATTGTTATTTTGGGGTTTGGTTGTTCCCGACTAAAACAATCTGGCGCTCAACAAACCGTAGTTTTGTTTACAAGTTTTTGTTTATTAACGTGGCTATCGTACCGACTACCCACCTTGGATCGAGGAACCGAATCGAGGGTCGGATCTCGTGTTACAATGGCGCCCAACGTGGGGCACAGTTACGTCGGTTCCGTTTATTTTATTGCATAGTTTTTCCTGTAAAAGATGTCGGCCTGAAAATCTTGAAATTCGCTGAAATCGCGATGAAACATTTGCTTTTGTCATTTTGTTTATTTCAGTCTGCCCTCCTGTCCGATCCGCGGATCGTCGCCGGTGTGTCCACCGGGGCATACCCGTCTTCCTGTAGAAGATGTTTTGCGTCGGTCCAAGGACCGTGGAATTAGCTACTCCGCGTGTCAAATTGCGTGTGGAATGTAAACAAGAGACCACGCGCAATGTTATGAATTTGGAAGTCGGCTCCAATCATAACAATCAAACCCAAAATAGAATTTTCATTTTGTTTTGAGTTTTTCTGAGTTCAACTCAACTTTGAAGGAAAATTTTAAATAAAATATTTTATTTTCAATACTATTGTGCAACGCGACTTATCGCTTAGAGAGAGAGAGATAGAGAATGACGACACTGCCTTTGGCAGTGAGATTAAACCGAGCAGGTGCCAATTTCTTTCTTGGCTGGCTTGGTGACGATGATGCACCTAACCCGGTGGCCTACCCTGTACCTCCTATCTTTATCCAGTAACCGCTTTATCACGACTCCCGAACCCGACCAAGTCAGCTGTCAAACTTAAATATTATGCAACGTTTCAGGGTTCTGGGAATTTCGAAAATAATAAGATTTTGAATTTGGTTTAAAGGCCCATTGTCAAGTCCTATATTTTCAGAAAATGACATTGATTTTTTGATGCAAAATACAATTTTTGTTCCATATTTCACAAGTTTGAAAGGTTATATGTTTCTAAAATTGTTTAAATTATAATATCAAAAGAAACGTCGCTTTGAATTAATTGACCCGAGAAAGAAAATTGACTCTTACATCAAAACAAAGTTTTAGGTTGGATGCAACCTCTATTTGGAATTTGAAAATGTTACCTTATTTTGGGCGAAAAGAAACGAGACAACAAGAAAGTGGTCCAGGAATGGCTTGAACCTGCTGGATGGCACTTGGAACCGACAAAAAGCTCCTATTTACTATTTTTAAAGCGATTCTATTGACACGGCAAGACAGAGACGAGCGGTTGTTAAAAACTTAGAATTCGCAATATGGCGGACGGTTTGAATTCTAAGAATTGACTTGAGACTTGGCGCGTTCTCAAAGTTTAAAATGGCGGTTGATTTAAAATGATTGCGAAACTTACCCTTGCGTTGGCTTTTATTTTATCACCGCCTAATTCGGCAGACTATTGAAAATAAAGCAAGAATTTTCGAAATCCTTTTTCAGAAAATGACTTTCTGACTAATCAGCTGGAAATGCCTTGTTCCTTGGTGGAATTTGGCCTTGCAAAATATCTGCCGATTTCCTTTTCAGGAAGGAGGACTTTCAAAAATAAGAAAGGACCAAGCCTGATTTTTACCCGAAAATTCGCGGAATTTATAGTAATAATTGTTTAAACTAATTGCGAGAAAAACCGTTGGCCACCTAGCGGATTAATGCCATTTTGTCACTCGTATTGCGAGAAAGATATGCGCCACCTAGCGGAGAGTCAATTTTCTAACCTCAAAATCTATTTTTAGACATAACCTCTAAATTTGTTCAACTTGTTTTGCTATTATCTCTGCTTTTTACGTTTCAAACTTCTGAAAATATCTTACAAAAATGTTATAAACAATTTTATAAACAATTTGTATTAAACAATGGTATTCATTAATCAACAAACAATTATACAATTCAAAAGTTCAAATACGGGCGCCGTAGTCGCCATCTTGGTTTACAGCTGTTTGACAGTTTTAGGTTATGTTTGGTTGTTGTCACTCGCGTATAAAGTCGTGTTCGCTTGTTGCCGATGTTTTGATTCATGTTTCTGAGGTAAGTTTGCCGTGTTTGTGTGTGAGTGTGTGTGTGAGGGGGTTTGTTTGTGTTATTTGTTTATGTACAATTGTTTGTTCATTTTTGTTTATTAGTTTTCTTTTATAGGTAACCAAGCGCAGCTGGACGGCGACCAGGAGCAGCGGGGACGAGCGTCAATTGTTTCAATAAGTATTGTTGTGTTGACGAAAGTCAACACAACATTCAATAAAGTTTGTAAAAATACCGTTTGTTTTTTTCTTGTTTACAAATTTTTTTTTATGTCCATTCTAGGGAACGTTTCAATTATTTTGATTGGGTATCTGAATATTTCTGTTGCATTGTTTAAATTCCACAACTCTCGCACACATTCTGTCGCATACTCGCTGCTTACGAGCACTAGATGCAAACCAGGGCGCTTTACCAAAACACACGCATTCTTGTAGAACTTTGGGTAAATTAGAGAAGAGTTTTTCGCAATTTGTTTTGTTTCATTTTTCTTTGGTTGTTACAGCCTAGCAGTAGAGACAACTCTCGACGACGACGCACTAGGTCGTAACCAGGGTGCGCAACCTTTTTCTTTTGAAGTTGGTTGCTTTCTCGCTTGTTGCTTGCTGCATTGCTTCTTTCGATTTTTATTTTATTTTGCTTTTGCATTTCACCCTTCCTTGTCACCAAATAGACGCTGAATCACGATGGATCCAATTACGTTACGCGAGCTAACTCGCACCCGTCCAGAAGCGACGACACGTTTTAAACTGCCTTGGGAGGCGGAGGACATGGAGGAAATCGAGGATTGGGTCGACGAACATGATGATATCACTGTTGACGGCCTTATTCTCCCACTGCGTCTTTCCCTTTCTGGATCCATGATCGCGAGGCGTACGCGCCTAGCCGAGTACTTGGCCAAAGAAATCCTTGAAGAGATACCGGAGCTGGAAGCGGTGCACAAGAGGCCTTCGCTCTACGCGGAGCTTGAATGGATGAGTTTGAGCGATACACCTCGCTCACTGTTTTACGACTTACAGCCCCAGTTTCTACGGTATGTGACGGAGGACTCGAGGCCAATTAGGATCCAGAGAGGAAACCAATGCCTTTCTATTGGCCCCTCGGACGAAGGGGCAGCGGCCAACCTCGAGCCAACCCGCAACCAAGCCAGGGTACCAGAGCCGACGAGGAGGCCAGATACTCCAAGGCCTAGGACGATGGGAACTGGAATCGCAGGGTGGCCAATACCACCACCGCCGTATGGGATAACGTTTTCGCTGGGACCAGCCTTCATTGGTGAAGCACGACCGCCAGCCCGGCGGCACCTAGGCACCTTTATTTCGACTTCAGAGTCTATCACCGCAGAGGACCGAGGTCTAGAGCCCCTCGCAGAGGACATTCAGGTGAGTACACCGGTGGTCCAGGAGGTATCAGCCCCCCATATTTCAGAGTTGCGACCAGTGGTGGGAGTGGCCACACAGACCTCTCCTTTCAGGAACCCATCCCGACGTCAACAATGCGCCGAGACGACGGCGCTAACGCACGTTTTGGCCTTCGAGCTTCATGTCTCTCTGAAGACTTTACCATTCGCCCTACTGAATACCGTCGAGCAAATACACCAGGTGTATCTCCCGATCGCTTTGCTACTGCCAGTTACCCAGGACGTGCGACTGGTACTCTCCCCAAGGGGCCAAGGCCTCAAAGCAGGGAGCCGTCCTCCGAACGCAACGTTCCCTCAACTCAACAGCGTGACTTACCCGCCGCCCGGTGGGACTCTCGACGCACCTCAGAGATAAGTCGAAGGCCACCCCCGTTACAACGTGACAAAAACCCTCGCAAGACAATTCGCGAGTGGAAAATCACGTTCGAGGGTGGTAACGAATTTAGTGCCGAGGATTTCATATGTCAGATCTCGGAAATGAGAGAGGGTATGCCGCTCACGGACAAGGACCTGCTCTACAGCCTGCCCGACCTTCATACCCTTCAGGGTATAGCTAAAGTCTGGGCCCGAGCAGAGGCGTATGCCTGGAATTCGTGGGCTGACTTTGTTTACGATTTTCGTGCCAGATATAGCGATCGCGATTTTCAATTTCGCGTAAGCAAGGAGCTCAAGGAGAGGACGCAAGGTCCGCATGAGCCTATCATCGACTACATCGCCGCGTTCCGGCACATCGCAAGATACGTCAGCCCTCAACCTCCACTCGATCACCTGCTCACCCAGCGATACCACAACCTTTGACCGGAGTACAGGAGGAGCTTTTACCGCGCCGATTTTGTCTCTTATCGCGAGCTCGAGTTGCTCGGTCGCGAGTTTGAGGCAAACAAAAAGGCTGCGGCTAAATACACTCCGCCACCTAGCGCAGCTGACTCTGTCTTCAAGGAGGTGGCTTACAAGCCGGAGAGGTATGTCAAGAATAAGCCGGCGAAGCAAACTGCCGTCGTGGCCGAGGCCAGCGAGCCACAACCCAACGCAGCTCCAACTGCAAGTACGACAACGTCAACGAAGTCTTGCAGAAGAGGAGGTCGAGGCAAGGGTAACAAGAAGGACGACAAGCAGCCCAAAGGGGCCCAACCGACCGCTGGAGTGGACAACGGGCCGCAGAGGCCGGCTCAACAGATCCAACAAGCTTCAAGATCAGCGGCTAAGGCCCCTCAGCAGAACCCAGTGCCTTTCAGCACCGGACAGGAGAGAAAAACAGCCGCTTGTTACAACTGCGGCGGAGAGGGCCATTTGCAGACGGGCTGTCCGCAAGAGCGGCGTAAGGACTATTGTAGTCGCTGTGGTAGGAATGGGATGGTCTTTCTCACCTGCTCATAATGTTCTCCGAAGCCGGAAAACTAACTTCGTGCCCTGTGGAAACGGGCGCCACAGGGCCCGCGACAATTGAAAAGAAGTCGCCCCCTAATGTAAACAACGTGAAGGCGGATTCCACCGAAGATAACTCTGCAGCCCCGAGTACCTCGACCTGCGGTACGATCAAACAAAATAGCATCGATTACCGGCCCTATGTGATAGCTGAGATCAAAGGGGTGCCCCTCAGGGCCTCAGTTGACTCGGGTGCTACCAGATCGTACCTAGGTCCAGTTGCTTGTCAGAAGCTGAGTCCCCGCAAGCCACTGATGCCAGATCAACCCGCTCCGCCTATGGTGATGGATAACGGGAAAGTGCAAGAGATCCCGGGTAAAATACGACTTCCCATCAAAGTTTACAGTTTAACGAAGGAACTTGTGTTTCGCATTGCTTCAACTTTAGCATACGAGGCCATTCTGGGAATGGATGCCCTGGCCGCGTATGGCGAAGCGTTGATCGAGGTGATTCAAGAGCACGCGGCGAGGATGAGCGATCCACTGTCGCTCCTTGGGGCATCGTCAACGGCATTTGACTTAGATCCTTCGAGTTTGATTGCACCTATTTACGCAGAAGACGCTCCGAGGAAGTCGCGAGCGACCAGTTACGAATGGCCCTTAGGCGATGGAGAAACTGCAGGGATCGCTGAACTCGACGAAGTTCAGCGAAAAAGAGTAAATGACTTGGTGCACGAAATTGTCGGCAACCAAAACAACGATGGCGAACTTAGACTACCGACACGCATCAAACACCGAATGGATGTACAAGGCCACCCACCGATCCGCCAGCGAGTCCGCCAGTACTCACTCAAAGTCCTAGAGCATATGTACGCTGAGGTTGACAAACTGTTGGAACAAGGGATCGTAGAGCCGGCGAACTCGGAGTGGCAGAATCCAGTGGTGATGGTGCGCAAGCCCAACGGCGAATACAGAATGTGCATCGACTTCAGAAGGGTTAATGATGTCACGTGTAAGGATGCTTCTCCAATGAAGGATATGGCAGGGATTCTGAGCATGTTACGCTCCGCTAAGTATATCACCACGATAGACTAAAGCCAAGCATATCATCAGAGCCCTCTAGAGGAAGAGAGGAAACCCATAACGGCGTTCGCAGTACCTGGAAAAGGTTTATTCCAGTACGTGCGTATGCCCTATGGGCCCTGCGGGGCACCGGCGACTTTTCAGCGTCTTCAGATCAGCCTGATTGGCCCGGATCTCATTCCCTATGCGTATTCGTATTTAGATGATGTGATCCTCGTGAGTGTAACGCTTGAGGAACATTTGGCGCTTTTGCGTCTTATTTTAGAGCGGCTCGCATAACCGGAGGTCCAGATCCGGAGGTCCAGACATGGATCGCGGCCGACCAGCACGAGTACCGACCGCTGCATCAGTACGTCGTCAGGTTGTTTTCTCACCTGGACATAACCAAGGCCGCGGACTTCGTTCCGCCAAGGGCGACACCGTTGGTGCCACCAATCGTACGTAAGTCGGCGACAGCTGGGGAGGAAGAGCTGATGAGCCTTGGGTTGGGAAGCGACAGCGATTTCTCCGACGAGACCTAAAGGACTTGCCGCACGCGGCGTAGACCCAGTCGT
Organism: Telenomus remus; assembly: GCA_020615435.1. Lineage (NCBI taxonomy): Eukaryota > Metazoa > Arthropoda > Insecta > Hymenoptera > Scelionidae > Telenomus > Telenomus remus. Next base: position 5,378,013 of record CM036338.1, read on the forward strand.
CGTCAACCAAGGAGAGGGCGATGCGATTGGAGCTATCTCGCTGGCCGAAGATCGGGCGCTGATGGATGCGCCAGCCGTCGTGAACTGGGCAGACGAAGTTCCGTCAGAAGAGGAGATCGGAGCTGAGGGGCTTGACGAGGGTGAATTTCAGGTTCTAGACGAGTGGCATGAAGATGGTGCCAGGCCACGATACCCTCCAAGACCCCAACCCGGCGATCCGGACTTCGTGCTGAGCGAGGCGAGTGTGCTCCGGTCGGAGGAGACCCCTACGCACGAGATACAGCCACACCGAAACCGGTACTGTAATTGGTGTTCGAGGTGGGGCCACTGGAAGGCAGATTGTAATTATCTGCACTCGATCTTTATCACGTGCCGCTTGGGCTACTGCCCGGAGGCCCATCTTCACCAGCTGCTCTACTGCCCGCGTTTTCCTGTGGCCGAAAATTAGCCTCGAGGAGGCCATCGTCGGGACTTTGCAGGGTTCGATCCACGTCGTCCAGACCGATTACTTTCAGGATTCCAGGCCAGCCCGGCGAGATGACCTCCTTCGAAGGACTATTCCGACAGCGAGAGTGATGGCCAGCCGACGCCCGGGAGGGCAGAGACGTGGAGGTGCTGAACGAGGTAATAAGCCCCGTAGGGGAAACGAAAGAAGCGAACGGCAATCAGTTCGTTTCGACAAAAGGCCCAAGGGCCGTCGTCTGCACGTGCGAGCCTCGGATCGAGTCTGTTACTAAAATTTTTTTTTTTGATACGAAAGTTCCTGTCTACGACTAATCATGTGTTACTGTTCTGTTTATTTTCTAAAAGATAAATTCTTTGTTTTGTTTTAGGTGCAAGTTGTAAGGAAAAGAGAGAGACGGGATTCAGTTGACCCTCCGGACCCCTTAAACCCGTGGATGGGGTGTTGTGACCGGCAATTCGTATTGTCAGCCAATTCGCGCTTGACACGGGGCTCGCGCGCCGTCGTCGTTGATTGGCGATCGATGAGCGCGCGCATGCGCGATACGCGTCTTCCCAGTAGCGTTTGCAAACGTGTCCTAGCGACGGAATTCGAGTGAAATTTGCTTTGTGAGAATCATCTCGTGTGTTGACTTTTCGAATTTGGCCAAAAGTAAGTACGCGTCGCGAGTTGAGCAAGCCGTCGAGACGAGCCCAGCAGCCTGCGACGCCTACAGCCTCCGAGGAGCATCCGAACAACGGGAGACGACGTTCCTGCGAAGCCTAAATCGTCGATGATGGCTGAGTAGACGCGACGAGGGGTATGGCCGCCGGGGACCGCATCACCGGATCCAAGCCTTGACGGGGCTTGTTGCTCCGGCTGTCAAGTAAGTTCTACCTGTTCAAGGGTACCTGTTCGGTTTTCCGGGGTTTCGCGGCGATGTTTGGCCCCGGGGCCAGCGTCGACTCGTAAGTCTCTCTCTCTCTCTCTCTCTCTCTCTCTCTCTCACTTTCGCACATTTGAATAGACGCGACGGCGTCGCTTTCCGTCTCTCTTTCTTATTTACATTGTTGGTTGGTGTGTGTTGTGTGCCACGAAGGGCACCAACACGCATTTACGCACCACGGTGCGGGCAAACCGTTGTTTACATTGAACCTGGCCGGTTTTTCTATTCAAATTCATGACAAGTTTGTTTCGTGCCGGACCTAGGTCAATGTTAGTTTGTTAAGATGACAAGTTAGTTTCGTTTCATTTTCTTTCTTTTTCTTTTAACATTCAGGGCAATAGGCTCGTGTAATTTACAGACCAGGCTCCACTAGGGAGTCTGATGAATGAATCTATGCGATTGTTCTTTTCTTTTGTAATCATCGTGTTTTGCTTTGCCCTTTTTCCTGTCCCTGAACTTGCTCCGATTTGCAAAATGTGGCCTGCGGGCAGTCTAAAGCGCGATAGTTCTTTTTGTTATGATTTTGTTTTTCATTTAACTTTTAGTTCTCGGTTTTTTTTAACTTCAATTCAAACTTTTTGTTTACCGGACTCACACCGGTGGGCCAGCTGGACAGTCCCAGGACCCTCTTTCATTCTAATTGTTATTTTGGGGTTTGGTTGTTCCCGACAAAAAGAATCTGGCGCTTAACAAACCGTAGTTTTGTTTACAAGTTTTTGTTTATTAACGTGGCTATCGTACCGACTTTCCACCCTGGATCGAGGAACCAAGTCCAGGGTCGGATCTCGTGTTACAACTCATGAAATTATTTCTAAACTGATTATAAAATATTGTATGCATTGTTAATAATAACAAACGAATAGGCTCAAGCAAATGCATGTTCATTAACAATAAAATACAAATTAATAATTTAATTAAAATTTAATTCCTAAAATTATTTCGAAATTAACAATATTGGTTTTTTTATTGCATAAGACTTGACTATAATAAATAATGAAACAAATAAATGTTCATAAACAAATTGTTATAAACAAATGTTAATCAACAAATCAATTTTTAGAAACGGGAGGATCCCAAACAAGCACTGTGAAAATAAACATAATCAAAAATGACAAATTCGAACGAGCAATTTAAATTTAAACATTGTTAATTTTAAACATAGCGTGAAAAACGGACAGCAGCTATGACGATCACGGTAAAAACAAACAACAAAAAGATGATCAGGTCAAAAAGTAGCGCTGTAAAATCAAAAATAATCAAAAAAAAACAAATCATGACAAGCAGTGTAAAATCAAAATTTTGTAAATTCAAACATAGTGTGAAAAACAGACATAAAATAAGATAATCACTGAGAAGATAAACAGTGATAAAGTTGTTCCGGCGGTCGATGTCCCACGATGAGTGTGACACCTGGCTAGCCGACCTTCGGATCCCTTTACAAGCTACAAACAAAATTAACATAAGAGAACTGCACAAAAAATAAGTTAAGCGCACTCACTCAACATACTGAAACTACAAAGTAATTCTACTAAATATCAAAAACAAAACCAAAATCTACTAATCAAAAATTGCACACATACCAATCCACACAAACTGAAATAAACAAACTACGATACTACTTATGCTGGTCGTCAGGGAATCCTCGAGGCCAGGCTAACCCCTACTTCTCTTTCGGAGTCGCGGATATTACTTGAAAGGCCTTTGTTGAACGTGATCCAAGAAACCACGTTACAATCTTTTCATTGATCATCATATTTGATGTCTGTTTTTCACACTATGTTTGAATTTACAAAATTTTGATTTTACACTGCTTATTGTCATGATTTGTTGTTTTCGAGTATACAGAACTCAAACCTTCACTCTGTTTACTAGAAGAGTGAAGGTAGAACTCTACCTTCACTCTGTTTTGAAGGTATACAGAACTTTTACAACAATGATTGAACTAAATTTAGATGAGGCTTCAATAAAATAAAATCGATTGAATGATCATACGATCATTGGATCATTAAGTTCATAAAAGATAACTCGATCCTTTGGGGCCATCCATAAATTACGTAACGCTCTGAAGGGGACGTAGGGGTTCTGCAATAACATTACATGTCGTAACAAAATGGTCCATCGAAGAAAGGAGTGGCGTATCAAAAATCATGAGAGATTGCGTTACGTAATTTATGGTCGGCCCCATTTAATCACTCGATCGTTATAAGTTATTATTTGATCATCATGTGCTTAGATGTTTGAATTATAGCATCATCGAATTGTCAAATTATAAAATCATGGAAGTATTTGAACATTGAATTATTTGATCATTAGATCATTCGAACACTTTATCATTCAAATATTTAATAATTATTTTATTGAGTTTTTGTATCATTGAATTACATATTCAATTATCAAATCATTAGATTACATTGAATCTAGCATGATTGGATTATTCAGTTATTATAGATTTCATGTTTGATGATAATATGTAAGTAGGAATAGTTAAATCAAATTTTGTACATGTATTTTTTCAGAGCAGAAAGATTGGAAATAAATCACCAATAATCAAGTAATTTTATGATCCAATGATCTAAAGTCTTAATGATTAATGATCTGATAATCAAATAATTTCTTAAATCAATAATTATGCATATATTTAGTTATTATTTTTCACACATTAATATTCGCAATAAAATTAGTTTTTGTTACATGAGTTACATTGAAGTACTAATGTAAACGTATATCAGTAAGAACAAATTAGTCAAATAAAACTGTTATAGTACTATAAAACCTAGAACAATTTGAAGATTTGAAAATCAAAAAGAGGCTATCAAGCAAATTATAGAGGCTTCAAAACATGGTAACTCAAAGGGGAACAGATAATCTGAAAACTGGTTAATCTTGTGCTTGTTATTCCACATGCGATCTCCCAAAGGATATACGTTTACATACAATGAGAAAATATTACCGATACCATGTGTCCGCACAATTCGAAGATAATTTTGAAGTTTTATTTTTGAATGTATGAAATATAATATTTTATATTATACAAAATTATAATCAAATTATAATATTCTTATGTGGTTTTTCAGATATCTCTCTTTAATAAAAAGTAAATGCGGCTTTAATCCACAATTTTTAGAGTTATTGAAACTCTCCTTTGCCATCAAAACCGAGACTCAACGCCATGGAGTTTTACTCGTCGACGAGATGTCTGTCTGAGAAAGTGTAAACGTCACTTCTGGAAATCTAACATACACTGGTTTGGTTGATTTTGGTGATGATGCAAACCATGAATTCAAAGAAACGGCAGATCATGGATTGGTTTTTCTTTTTCAACCGCTCTATAATAATAACGCCCAACCTGTTGCTGTTTTTGCATCTAAAGGTCCGGTTAAGGGACAGACGTTAGCACAACTTATAACAAAAGGTGTTAAAATATAACTTCAACAGTTGTTGATTTATTTTTAATTTGATATTAGTTATAGTTTTATATAATAAAAAATATTTATAATATTTATATCCTATCCTATCCTATCCTACTAATATAATAATACTGAGAATATGTTTGTTTGTTTGTTTGTTTGTTTGTTTGTTTGTTTGTTTGTTTGTTTGTCTGAGCATCACGCCTCAACGAAGCGTTCGGAAATGATTTCAAAGCATCAGGGTGATTCTTTGGACTCTCAGAATTAACGTAGGCTACATTAGAAATCGATTTCTTAATTTTTTTTCAGAGAAAATTTCAAAAACATTTTCTCAGTTTTTTGAAAATTTTCAAATTTTTCATGAACACAATACATAAGCCATTATAAATAGAGTTCGAAAACGTAATGTTACGTTTCATATTCTGTAAAATTACTATCCTCCCTTCCTTATTAATAAACGAACGTAAGTATGAGAATAATTTTGAAATATTTTCTCGGGTTCGCAATTCGATCGTTATTTTGTTTTTGATTCAGTATGACTTTTCATTCAGTCGTGTTTATATCGTGTCCGCCAGTGACTTTATAAGTGACATCGAAATGCCGACGAAACGTAAAACACATTTGCAAAAAATAACTATTGATACAGCTAACATAGAGCTGCGCAAGCTACAGAGGCTGAGGAACAGCTTTGCCTCATCTGAATGGAGACCAAAGATCCTTCTACGATGCGGTACTACAAAAAATTGACAACAACGATCCTGCAATTTTTTTTCTGAATGCTTGTGGAGAAACAGGAAAAACATATTTATTGAATCTCCTGCTGTCAACTATCGGGAGTCGTCGTCACGTGGCTTTAGCTTTGGCTTCAACTGGTAACGCTTCCACGTTGTTACAAGGAGGACGAACTGCTCACAATGTGCTGAAGTTGCCACTGAATTTGCACCATCAGGAGACCCCATTTTGTAACATCAGCGAAAATAGTCAAAGGGCCGAGGTGCTGCGGTTGTGCAAACTATTGGTGTGGGATGAATGTCCTTCTTCGCATAAGCATGCAGTAGAGGCACTCGAGAGAACCTTCAGAGATATACGGAGTGACAATCGGATAATGGGAGGATTTTCGACAAACCCTCCCGGTCATCACCCGTGGAACTCCAGCTGATTAGCTTCATGCCAGTATCAAAAGTTTAATCTTATGGCAAAGTGTCATAGTCCATTCGCTGACTATTAACATGAGGGTATATCGTCACAATGATGAGAACGCTGCCAATTTTTCTGCATTACTTTTGACAGTCGGCAATGGTACGCTACCAACAGATGCTAATGGAAATGTTACTCTTTCTCCTGAACTATGCACTATTGCCAATTCTACTGATGAACTGATTGCTGCAGTTTTTTCCAACATCCAGCGAAATCACTTGCACATAGATTGGTTATGTGAAAGAGCTATTTTAGCGTTAACAAACGATGTTGTCACTGATTTGAATGACAAAATATTGGCTACAATTCTCGGGGAACAGAAAATTTACACCTCTTTCAATTCCGTAGTAAATCAAGATGAAGTGGTAAACGATCCGGTTGAGTTCTTGAACTCGCTTGAATTGTCTGGAGTTCCGCCACACATACTGAAATTAAAAGTCGGAGTTCCTGTTATGCTGCTGCGAAATTTAAATCCTCCTGTTTTATGCAATGGAACTCGAATCCGCATCACTCAACTTCGGCATAGGATTATAAAAGGTAGTAAGCTATAGATTGTCACACAACTTTTACATTTTATACCAAATGTATTGACATACTATTTAATTTGTATGATTTGAAGGCACTATAATGACTGGATCGAATCAAGGTGCGAACATCATGATCCCTCAGATACCAGTGATCCCCTCAGATCTTCCATTTGAATTCAAAAGACGACAATTTCCCGTGAGATTGGCATTTGCAATGACCATCAATTAAGCTCAAGGTCAAACGCTCCATGTTGCTGGTGTACACCTTGAAAAACCATGTTTTTCTCACGGACAATTTTATGTTGCATGTTCGCGCGTCTCCGACCCACGGAAGTTACACATTTACGCTCCAGAGAGTAAAACATCGAATATTGTTTACCAGAATGCGTTAGTTCAATAAGGTTTACCAGAATGCGTTAGTTCAATAAGGTGTTGTAGTTTCACGATGTATCAATAAATGCCATGATTTTACCACGGTTACGTGGGTTTCTTCTCGCGCACAATGCAAAATGGATTCATTAATTATTTTGTATAACCTTTTTCGTCCTTACAATTTGTTTATCCAAACAATTCGGAAAAAAAACCTTAACTTAAAAAACTTCAACAGTTGTTGATTTATTTTTAATTTGATATTAGTTATAGTTTTATATAATAAAAAATATTTATAATATTTATATTTATAATCTAAAATTTATATCCAGGCATCTTATTATTGGAAGACGCAGGAGCTATTGTACATGGAGTTGTGACTGATGGTGCAGGGTCTAACAGAAAATTTTGGGAACACGTTGGAATCAGTGGGCGATTGGGTGAAGAACAATGCTCTTTCAACCACCCTATCGACCCTCATAGGAAAGTTTTTGTTTTTTTCACCTGTCTAACAACAAAGAGTCTAAAACGAAAGACAAAAACACAGATTTAAGAGTGAACCAAGTTATCAATAAAGAAGAATATCAGGTATCAAAATTATGAAATTGATGTAATAATTTCTTTTACGTTACTTATTTGAAACGTACTCAATTATGTCTGAAAAATTTTTTTAGCTCGATCCTAATGGAAACTGTGTTAAGTGGAGTCATATTGAAACTCTTTATAATGAAGACAGTTCATTACCAACGGACTGTCGTTTGTGTCCGAATTTAACTTACTCTCATCTTCATTTGAATAGTGCGACAAAAATGCGCGTTCGATTGGCTGCCCAGGTATTTCTTTTGAACCATTTCACAACAATTTGAGATATCAAGTATTAACAAAATTTGTTTACTAGGTGTTTAGTGAGTCTGTTGCTCATGGTTTAACAGTTTACAAAAAGTATGTCCCAGAGTTGGACGACTGTGATGCATCAATTGAGTTCTGCAAATGGATCAATAATCTTTTTGATGCTCTAGAAATTGATTCGCCGGATCAAGGATTAACAAAAACCAGCAGTCACATGTTGGTAAGATTGTTGGTATTTCATACAAGAACTCTAATTTAAAATTTTACTTCGAAAATTTAAAAAAAAATTATATATTGTTGTAGGAGCTGATAAATAGCTTAATTCGATTGAATAATTGAATGATCGAAAACTTACCTAAGTGTGATTCCATCACAATTATGTGAGCTGCCTCGTCCGAATAGATCACTTGTAGTAACGTTAAGTTGCTCGATCCTACCACACGATTTTGAAGAAGGTTTGAAACCCCCGCGTTTGTAAACCTGCTGAAATCGCGCCATCTACCATGCCCGTATCCGTTACGAATCCTCCCTTCAACGCCATTATATTTGAAAGCAACAAAATTCATGAACTTGTATGTCAATAAATATGTATTTTGAAGGAAAACATCAATTCTAATTTGAACAATCTCTTCTTCAACTAAAATATTACTAATCTTAATCTTCGATATAGTTTGCATCCTATGACCCGTTACTAATGGCAACAACGTCGCGAGTTTTTTCGTTAACATTTCCATGCTTATTGTTGCATGCGGAAACCAACTTTCTAAACAATTTAAAACCGGCACCGGATCCCAAATTGACTTGTATTTTGGCTGCTGTAGTTTTTCCGCTGATGCACCTTTAAACAATCTTCTCAAAATAGCCTCGTCGTCAAATTTTTTCTCAAAATTAAGGATAATGACGCTCTATGGGTATTCAAGGAACTAAACGATTTTTCCATGTTAAAAATGTTTGTAAAAAATGTTAAGAGATTATTTAAAGAGGGTTCGTATAAAGAGACGCTATTTGCTTTGCAAAATTCTTTCCAACGCTGGATAGGCCGATCGTACTGCCTTAAAGTTTGTTCAGTCACAGATGACATGACAATATCGACTGTGTCCTCTGGAACTCCCTTGATTAGAAAAGATCTCCGTATAACTGACCGGCTATCATCGTTAGCGACCTGCTCAAGGAGTGCGTCTCCCTAAAAGGACAACACAACAAATCAAAGCTTGGTTTGAATTTTAACGGATCGCCGACAAGAATTTGACTGAACAGAGGGTACCAAGCTTGCGTGGGCCAATATGGGACAACTAATACACCTCTAGCTTTTTCTGATATGATTTTTTGCAGCGTTTTCAAGATCATTGAAAATGGCGGAAAGGCATAAAAATATTCGTCACGCCAGGGAACAGTAAACGCGTTTACCGCTTCTGAAGATGGATCTTTCTTCCAAGATATAAAACTGTTACATTTAGCATTCGCCGTTGAGGCAAAATGATCAATTGTAAAATCATCAAACTGTTTTACTATTAAGTCAAACGCCCACGGAGCTAGTTCCCACTCTGTTTCTGTCGGTAACAACCGTGATTGCTTGTCCGCTTCAAAGTTATCTTTTAATTTGATGTACAAAGCGAATATCCAAATATCGTTTGTTTCGCACCAGTCCCAAATTTGATCACAAACTTCGTTCAGTTTAGGGTATCGAACACCGCCAATTTTATTTATTAACGCGATCGCGGTGGTATTGTCAATGCGCAATAAAGCATTGCATGAGTGGCAGTCCCGTGCGAAACATTTAAGCCCAGCTAAAGCTGCTCTTAATTCTAGACAGTTAATATGTTCTTTTCGTTCGTCACGTGACCACCACCCGTTCGTGCTCTCTCCTTTGCAGTGAGCTCCCCATCCTGTCAACGACGCATTCGTGAAAATTTCTAACTGAAATTCGTGTTTCCTGATCAGATTTTTGACCAATAAAATGTGGTTTTTCCACCAAACAAGATCAGAATTAAGGTCAACGGGAACAGGTATCTTTTTATCATAATTATTTTGACAACGTTTAAGAGCTAAGTATTTCTGTCTTTCTATATCTTTTGTGTGACGCCATCCATATTTCACTGCCGGACACGCCGCGACTAAGAAACCAGATAACTATGCCAAATCTCTAATCTTACATCTTTCTTTGGCAATAAAATTTGAAACTAAGTTGAAAATTTTTTGTTTTTTCTCGATTGCTAATTCTAAACAAAATTCGTTGCTGTTAGGTATAAAACCCAAAAACTTTTGACTTTGTGTTGGTATCACATTTGATTTCTTAAAGTTAACTACGAAACCCAATGTCTCCAATAACTTTTTAGCGACTGGGATTAAAAAATAGGCATCGTGAAGATCAATATTCGTCATGTAACAATCTTTTGACATCCAAGATAAAACCGTCTTCATGTTTTCCATTTTAAAATGCTCTGGCTCTAAAAATTCGTTTAATTTCTTTTAATTTAGAATAAATCTCTTATCACCATTTGGCTTATCAACAAGAAAAAAACTGGAAATGAACTGTCCTTCTTTATAACTGCACGGTCTTATAGCACCTTTTTCTAATAAGGTATTTATTGCTTTTTTATAGTGATCAATTTCGTTGGCTTGAAAAATAGGTTCTGCAGGAATTTTGATTTGCTTTGGTGCATTACAAAAAGGAATTTTGTAACCTGTTATCGTATGCAAAATTGTTTTATCACTGGTTAACTTTTGTCAAGCTGGTTTAAAGTTAATTAACCTACCAGCAAATAAACTCACCTGATTTAAGTCTGAGACTTGTTTTTGTTGTTGCTGTTGCCATTGTTGTTGTAGGCATAAGAGCTCTTGTGACCTCTGTTGTACTGGCCCCCCTTTTTCGAGCCCTTCTGAAAATTCTTGGAGGGGCCTCTCGAGTTTGATGACCCTGAACCTTTCGAACCAGACTCATAATCCTTTCCTCTGCCCTTTGTTTTAGACATACTTTTAGTAACAGCCTCAGCTGCCTTTGCAGCCTTCAAATGTCGACAAACTTTTCGCCAAACAAGGACGCTTCGACTGCACTTCCGTCGGTAACCGACTTGACCAAAGGATTGAGACCTGCTGTAACAAAATAACGTCTCGACAAAGACATGTTATGGTGCAAATCAGCTAAGATCCTGCCTCTATCAGCTAACGCAGCTATTACGCTCGTTATCCTATCGTCCTTTTCCATGGCCAACAACTCTGTCAAGCCTTTTCCCAACGCATTTAATCCAGCTCCCAGTTGATTCTGCGACATCACCTGAAAATTGTCTTTTTTCAAAGCAATAGTGCTCATTAGTCCTTTCATATGAGGATCTAATGTGGGAGACTTTGTCGGACAGTTTTTCCACCTTTTAGCAAGATCCTCTAGGATCGGTGGACCATCCTTGCCAATTGCCGGATCCTCACCCAAAAGCTCTAACAACTCTTGGTCCAGTGGTTGGTTCTGAGGTTCATTTGTTGGTGGTGGTGAAAGTGGTGGGGGAGGGGTGGAAGATAGTGGAGGAGGAGGCGGAGGTGTTCCTGCCGAACGACGAGAAGTGTTACTTCGAATCGACAGCACACTGGCAGATCATGAGCGGCCTTTTGAGTGAGACCGACGACGCTCGTGGCGCCTACGCCTTTTATGGCGGTGTGACCGTTTTTTCTTTTTATGCGCACGCTTACGCTTCCGACCCCGCGGCGGACGCTCATAGTCATAATACCACGACGCATCTCGCGGGTAACGCTCGCCGTCCGACTGATGAAATTTATCCCTGTTTTTCCGAAAACGGCGTCTTTCCTCGTCAGATGACGATGATGAGGAAGACGAAGAAGAACTCGAAGAAGAAGAGTCCGAAGATTTAGAAATATTTTTTCTTCGTTACTTCTTAACCTCACTTTTTTATTCGTCTTCGAGAGACTTTTCTGGAGAATCCTCTTTTGAACTCATTGTTCTAATGACTTACCTCTCGCTCACGAAACGATTGTAATGATAATTTTGATAAAATTATTTTTTGAAATTAAACTTTTTCTGAATTTAAACAAACGCGTGTGGCGAAGATCGCACAAAAAAACGTAATAGCGTTGGAGGGAGGATTCGTAACGGATACGGGCATGGTAGATGGCGCAATTTCAGCAGGTTTACAAACGCGGGGGTTTTAAAACTCCTTTAACACTAGAAGTACTGGACTTTTCGTATACCTAGAAGGACGGACCACACTAATTTTGTGTAAGGTTGTATCGTGAAGTTTAAATAAGTGTCAGAGAGTTAAAAACTTTTATAATCAAAGAAAATATATTCATAAACATTGTGTAAAAATCTTAGCTACTTCGGCTGTCTCGTTTTCGAGAAATGATAACTTAAAATCTGACGTTTTTGAGGTTATACATGGCGGCACATGACAACTAATGACATTTTCAACATTTGATTATTTTAAAACGGTACAATCAAAGTATGTAAAACTTTCATACAATGTTTATAAGAATGTTTTTAACAAGTTATTACATTTCATTGGTTACATTTTCTTGGCATTTCTTTGAAAATTTTGCTCATCTCGGTGGGGGGCTCGCGATACAACCTCCATAAAAAGATTTGAATGTAATTATCATTTTTACAGGGTTCTAACGAGTTTCAACAATATACTATTGTGTAAAAACCTTAAACAAAATAATTTCAACATTAAACAATATGAAAACTATTTTGAATGCACGTGTACTTGTCTTTGCCCGTGCACTTCCTACAGACTTGTTTACTGCAAGAAGTGCATGTTTGATTATAATAATAATCTATTTAACATGTCCAATAACAATAAAACGTTATTATTCAACCATAAAACACTAATATCAAACATTATTAATGTTTGTTTTTATAAAAAAATAGGAATAAAATGTGTCAACGATAAACTACACAAAATTAGTGTTGCCCGTCTTTCTAGGTAGAATGTTTTTTTTCTCGAAAACAACGCAAAAAAATTGAATTTTTTTAACGCTATCTTAAAGAGCATAAAAAATTAGTAAAAGTCACAAAAGAAATAAGTTTCATATTAAATCTAACAAAAGTAGTGAGGAAATGAAATTCTGAAAACACAGATTTAGTGTCGTCCGTCCTTCTAGTGTTAAAATCGTGTGGTAGGATCGAGCAACTTAACGTTACTACAAGTGATCTAGAGGACGAGGCAGCGAAATATAATTGGGAAACACTTGTAAATCAAAACGAAATCCCAAAAGATAAATTTTTGACAAGGCAAACTGCTGAAGGGTTGAGAGTGACTTTGATGTCTACAATAAATTTAACAATTTATCTTATGGATAAGTATAATTGCTTATACGTCTTGACTAGAAAACTTAATCAAGATGCACTTGAGGTACGCTGTCGGTCGCGATTTTTTAAAAATATTTTTCAAAATACTGTGATATTTATGAGCCTAGTTTAATATTCCAGAGAACAACTTTTTATTTAATTTTTATTTGATTTTTTGTTTTTATTTTTAATTTTATCATTTTTTATTAATGAATTGTATACTGCAAACGCAACAATTTTATATTGTTTTTGTTTCATGTCTAGAAATTTTTTGGCACTGTAAGACTAGCTGGCGGAAGCAATGACCATCCTGCTACTCCAACGTTTCTCCAGTTGTACAAAATCCTCTCTATTTATGCCACTATTAAACCGCCTGCAACTGGAAACTGCACAGTCACAAATCGAGAAACTCGAGAGCCTTTAATATTCTTGGAAAATTTAAAAACAATATTTAAGCAGTCAAACGATAATGAAAAATCTATTGATTTTACTAAACGAAAGTTGGAAAATTGCATTGCTGATGCTGACGGGGATATCGAAGAGTTCATCGAGCATGATTATAGTAAACCGGAATTCATTGTTTATGTCATGTATTACATGACTGGTTTTTTTCGAATCGAATAATAAAAACGATGAAGTGTGAAATTTGTATCCATGCAACTACAAATCACAAATGGTTCACACAAGAAGATGACAGCATCCTTTAAATTTACGAACACAAATTGGCATATGTGAACACTCATTTTCATAATTTTATCAAAAATTTAGAGTCAATTTTTCAGAAGCACTGCCACAATCAAAATGTTTTGGAGTTGATGTTAGATGAGATTGTTGGGAAAAACATTTTATCATTTCCTTGCAAAACTCATAAAGATGAAATTGTACCATACATTGTATTTCATTATATCGAATTTCGCATGAGACAATTCTGTAAAGTTAAAAATGCGGAGAGAAGAAAAAAATACTTATTGAAGAAAAAACAGTCTAAATTTTGTAAAACTTGACTTAAAATTTTGTAAACATTGTAATTATTTTCTGTATTAGTCATCGATCGAATAGTTATTTATATTCAATTAATATTTAATATTTAATTGTTGCATTGCTCTATAACCCTGGAATTTTTAATAAACTAAAAAAAAAGTTAAATGAAATTATCATCATTTTGCAATTTTAGAAATTCAAATTGGTTCTTACTACATTGATCATTTCATTTTACATTCCATTTTTTCTACTTATTTGTGGTAGAAAAACAAAGTAATTGTGTTCAAAAAGTGAAATGTCAATAAATTCATCATTTAAGTTTTTAATTTATCACTTTTTAAAAACAATTCTTTAAATAATGTGAATGCTGATTTGAGGTTATGGTCTCCTATGTTGAGCCTCATATTTCGATCGGAGACAGCGCCCTCTCGGGCCCTTAGGCTGGACACATTTTTCCGTGGAGTGTCACTGGGCTGCACGCGATCGATTCCACCAGTTTAAGACACTTCTTGATCTTTATCATTTAGAAATGCTGTGATTTTTTTAACACTAGGAGGACCGAGATTTGCGCATACCTTAAAGGACCGGAGTACGTAGGTTTTACGTCTTGATGATTTTTCGATGTTGTAACTATTTATATAAATATTTCGACTTTAGTTATATTTAAATAGTTGCTTTAATTAACTTTTTATTAACATAACTATTAATCTATTGTTATAAACAATTACTTTTTCAATAAAATGCCACAATACTCGTCGGTATTTCGCAGACCTTCTTTTTCGTTCCGGATGTTTGTTTTGTGACGTGGCGTTTTGCGATCCACCCGACCCTTCGCCACGGAACCCAAATGACAAATAAAAAGTCGAAAATTATTTTCTGAAACCCAATTCCGGTACTCGTAACCTGGTCTAACGTTGCCTCGGATCGCCACCAAATTTTCAGGGAAAACTTGGAAACCCCTTTAAAAGCGGAATCGTTCTCAAAAATATCAAACAATTACTTATCAAGTCAAACGGGCACCGTGAAGCGGCACTCGAACAATTTGCGCAACGGATACTCTGACTTCCAAAAATTCCAAGAAAGGATCCTTTTTATATTTTGGTCCAAATATTGTCCTTTTTCCTTAACGTTTCTCGGGGAAAATAAAATAAAAACAAAATAACAATTCAATTGCCAATCTTGATAGTTTAATTTACTCCCAACTTTCCTTCCAAACTTTACAAAACAAAATTAAAGTCAGTTTAATATTACGGTTTCTCTTTATTTTAATTCTGGCAATATTTCAAACTTTATTTTCTTTTCTTAACAGTTCTCCTTAATCAAAAGTACAATTTTCGTTATCGTATCGGACACGAGGAAGAATTATTACTCAAAATCAAAATGGCTCCGGAGAGCACGTTTTACTTTTGTTCAGGCTCTCAATCGGCTTTACTTCTTTACGTTACAACGGTTCCTCGGGCTCCGGGACAATTGGTACCACGATCCAACAGTTGCCACCTCGGAAAGACCCGTTTCGCCGTTACGAAAAAACTACTGCAAAAACCGGCCTTGATTTCTGCCAACCTCGGATATCGCTCGCAACTCGATCCAAGATACTTCGGCCCGGCAAAAATCGTACCGAAACGACTTTACTTTACTTGCAAAAACTCTCGAAAGCCCTTACAAAACTTTTACTAACTAACAAAAGCACCAACGTTACCGGTCGATGACGCTGGTGGGAGCGGGAGCTTGGGCTGGATCGGTTGTCGTCCCTCGGTCCGTCTACGTTCGTAGCCTCGTACCATCTCCAATCGACTCCTTGAACAATTAATTTTCTTCTTTCGCAATGCCGGCTACCGTTCCCCTCCACCTCGCTTTTACCCGTGTCTCGCTTGCCGTGTGTAGCGCTCTGCTCATCGGTGACGTAGCTCGCCGTACCCCGCTAACCTCGCCTCTCTGCAGCTTGGAGGCCGTTCTCCGTCTCGTTCGGCGTCTTGTGAACGGACATCCTTCCCTCTCATCGACAACTCGGGCTGACTCCTGGGTTTACCCTTCGTACGAAGGTTGGGACCCCAAACTCGGTCCACGTCTTCCCATCTGTCAGGTCTCCCATCTCGTCGGCACACACGAGATGGGGACGCTCCCCGGCACGCCAGACAAGATTTGGCTGGAGCTAGCGGCTGCAACCACCCCGGCTGGCGCCTTGTAGCAGCATTGAATCAGCCTGCTCGCCGAAGCGGGTGCCCGGAGGTTCGCTAGGCCCAAGAGTTGTTGGTGAGCTAATGCAGTCAGGTGGGCCGCGCTTCGCTCTCGTCTCTCGTCTCTCTTGCTCGTACTGGTATCAACGGGCCTCTCTCGGACCTCGTTCCCGTCTCTAGTTGGTCGTCCGGATCCCTGGGTGGCGAGGGACAAGCGAGCACAGTACTCAAGTCCGGCTTCCGGTCACAGTTGCCGGGCATTGCTTATCGGTTCCAGCGGTTGGGCTGCTGGGAACACTCCAACTGTGTGCCAGCTGTTCGGCTGCTGGCATCCTGGCAAGGTCGAGCCAGGATCATCCTGGTCCATCGATGAAGCTCCCTCCTGCTCCACCCACACGTCATCTCCCGTATGCTACCCTACAAAATTCCAAAAACCATTACTATTGTGCACAAAACCATTACTTTCGCAAAAAAAACGTTATTAAAATTATCCTATACAAAATTACAATGCAAAAAAAAACATAACCTGAACTAATAACCTGAACTCATAAAGCCTGAACTAATGAGAGAAAATTTATAAAAACGGATTGTCTGCACTCATACTTTTGTCCCGGAACCTCCGTTCAGATTTTCAATCTAAATATCGGTCCCGTGACGTCACTCTCGCATTCGTACTACCGGTAACGATTTAAAGCGACGTCAGTCTCTCTCTCCCACACATGCATGAGATGGAGGCTGAAACTCACCGACAACCGATGCTCGCCCAAGCTCTGGAGACTGGCTGAAAACAATAATGAGTACGCAAAACCGGGCAGGTCTCGCAAACGTTCTCGAGAGTCGATTTTTACTTATTATTTTGAGTATACATTTTCCCTCAATTTAATTCTCGGTTTCCGATTACACTTCCCCCCCCCCCCCGAAATCTCGGTGTTATTCAAGCTATTACTGTCCAGACAGTCCGTTCAAAAAGACGCCCTGTCACAGTTTTGAATAAAAATTGAATCGCAATTTGCTATAAACATAATGAAAACAATTTATCATAACGAATATCATTGTTAAACAGGTCCATAAACATATCTGAAGCTGATTGTTTATTTATTAACTAAAAAACAACAATTTAATATGTGTTGTCGTGGAATGACGTAAAATTTACGTACGCGGTCCTCCTAGTGTTAAATACAAGGGACAGTCAAACTCGTCCTAAGCAGTCAGGATGATCTCCTTCGATTTTGAGCGTTGTACGTAAACAATAGGAATTGTGATTATGATTTTCATCGGTTATAACTGTATTGTGTAACAATACTATTTTACTTCATTTTGCGTCTATTTCATAAGAAAGTAGGGTAAAACGTGAAAAATGACAATTTTTCATTAATTTATTATTCATTTATTGCTTTTTGTTTATATAAACCTTAATAATTAACTTTTTTATATTTATATCATTAAGTTTTTGAAGTTACAGCTGCTGTAATTGTAATTTTGTTAATTAAATAAAAAAAAATTATTTGATGTTAATTAATGTTTTTTCATTTATTTATATTATTTGTAAGTTCAGTCGGGTAAGAAATTGTTTCTATTTGCTCGCTTTTAATAGTATCCTATTGTTAACAACTTTTTACCAAATATTTTCAATGAAAATTAAAAAAAAAATATATACTTTAGGCCACGTCCCTTTGCGTACGTGAAATCGAAAAAATAGCACTTTTTGACCCCTTCAAAAACGATCAAGAGGTTGAGGAAAAAAATCGTTCTTTGCGTCATTTTGCACAGCTTGGGCGTGCAGGTAATTCCCAACCATGAACGACCTCCCCGCGTAGTTGTTTCATAGTTTTTCAACTATGCCAAAACCCCATTAAGTTTATTCTTAAAAAGAAGGCACACTTGTTGTGCTCTAGCGGTAGTTGGCCAGAGGCACTGCCATGCCTCCTGATTTGATCATCATGTCCTTAGATGTTCAAATTATAGCATCATTGAATTGTTCAATTATAAGATCATGGAATTATTGGATCATTGAATTATTTGATCATTAGATCATTCGAACACTTCATCATTCAAATATTTAATAATTACTTTATTGAGTTTTTGTATCATTGAATTACATATTCAATCATCAAATCATTAGATTGCATTGAATCTAGCATGATTGGATTATGCAGTTATTATAGATTTTATTTCTGATGAGAATATGTAAGTAGGAATAGTTAAATCACATTTTGTACATGTATTTTAATGATACGTAAAGATTGGAAATAAATTACCAATAATCAAGTAATTTAACGATCCAATGATCAAATAATTTATTCAATCAATATTTATGCATATATTTAGTAATTATTTTTCACACATGAATATTAGCAATAAAATTAGTTTTTGTTACATGAGTTACACTGAAGTACTAATGTGAACGTATATCAGTAAAAACAAATTATTTAAATAAAACTGTTACAGTACTATAAAACCTAAAACAATTTAAAAAGAGTTTTTCGATCGGTGGTCATTAGATTATTTTAAATTTTTGGAATAATGGATTGTTGGATCATCAGATCATTTGATCGGAAGATCATCTGATTATAAATTATTGAATTTTTTCGATCATTGAAGAGTTTCATCATTGACTCATTGGATCATTTAATGTATGTGATAAAAGAGCTGGCCGGGCGTTTAACGGTTTAGCTCGGTGCGTCACTTAAATAAAATGAAAATGATTTTCTGTGCAATTAGATTGCTTTTGATATTTATAGTAGAAGGAACGGGTGCATTGAAATAGACCTAATGTAATAAATTGAAAATATTTTTTAAATATGAAATTTCAAGTGCCAAAACTGTACTGTTGAGGTCAAATGGAAATATTTATTAAAAAAATAAAAATCATATGTACTTACTAAAATTTCATTTCTTTTAACATGTTGCAAAGGGAGCTTGCCCAACGGGCGCGCTTTATTGCACCGTCATTGATATTCAAATTCAGTCATTCATATTCAAAAAATAATACAATTTTGAATATAAATGATCATCGTTTAATCAATATGGTTTCTTTCTTATTTGCTTTTTCTATTTGAATTTCTACCCGTACTCTTGAATTCTGTTAGTAAAGCTTGATCTTCGGGTCCATCAAGCTGGCTGGCCAAAATCAGCGGAACAATAAAATATTGTATTAATTATTTATTACTAATTAATTGTTAATTAATTACTCTGACAAAATTTTTTTTGCTTCATTTTTTTTTAAGTTACAGCGGTTCAGCTATCTTAATATCAAGCTGGCTGGACCACTAGAAAAAAAATCTAAAACTAATTGGTTTTTGCATATTTAGTTTTAATTAATTAATTGCTGAAGATATTTATAAAAAGAAAATAAACAAACCTTTAATTTGTTGATTTTGACGATGCCAACAAGATTTGGCGATTATTGGAATTTTGAATATTCGCAAGATTTAAGTAGGCCAATCAGAAAAAAGAAAAAACTTTTGGCTGTTTGGCGCATTTCTACAACGTAGTTTATAGGTTTATAGGGTTTATAGGTGTCGAATTGACTTGGAATTTCGCCGCAACGTACAGGTTTGTATTATAAAAAATGACTTTAAAAATGTTTTTGTTTTACACATTGTTTGTTAATTGCATAGTCAGTGTTGTGGTTCGTGTTAACAAATGAATTTTGTTTGTTGTGTTGTTATCATTTCATGATATTCGGGTTATAATAAAATGGAATTAACCAAAAATTAAACAGTGTAGAAGTACAAGTGTGATTATCATTTATATTTCAGGTTTTGAACTTGACGGGTCCTATAATCGTTCAGCAACAGGCCGGGGACATCCAACTGATTTTGAGAGCTCGAGAAAACGCTTAACAACTAATCCCGAAAAACAAAAACGCTCAAAAGCACAGATGGTGGTCTATCTTTTTTCATTCATTGTTTACTGGGTATTGTTTTGTTTTGTTTTGTTGTGTTTTTTATTTTTTGTCTTTTCACCAAACTTATCATAAAAATTTGATACGATTTTAGTTGACGCTACAGCAGTTGGTGCGACCTGTAACCGCTCAAGAAATATCGCATCTACGAGGAATTACACCTGCATTGTTTGCAGTACCGAATGGATTTCCATCTCCCACTGCTCTTGTAATTCGAACACATACGCCTTCTAGTCCTGCATCTCGTAAGGAATTAAATTTTTGTGTAACAATTTTTGATCAAGGCATTTTAATAACCTAGTTTTTTATTAAATTTGATCAGTCATGTTATTGTTTTTATCCCTAGTATATCATGAAAAGAAATCGGTGCAATAAGATCAAGTACAATTATTCTATTAATATATTGGTTTTTGACAATGAAAATCGTCGTTCAAAATTATGCAAACTCTTTTTGACGGTTTCAGACGATAATAGTTTCATGTATTATTACTTATTCGTTATGATTTTTCAATAACTAACTTCAACAATTCGATTTGATAGTTTTAGTAAACATTAGACGACTTAGTGAAATGTTTTGTTTTGATTTATGATTTCTCGGCGTTTTAAGAAAACCTAGCTTATATAAATTTGATTAGTCACGTTATTGTTTTCACCCGAGAATATCATGAAAAGAAATCGATGCGTTAAAATTAAGTACAATCAATACATTAATTATTGTTCTTCGACAATGAAAACTCTACGTTGACGATTGTTATTTTGACAATTAAAATTGCCGTTCCAAATTATGCAAATTCTTTTTGACAGTTTCAGACAATAATGGTTTCATGTATTATTACTTAGTTAATGGTTATGATTTTTTAATTACTAACTTCAACAATTCAATATCATGATTTTAGTAAACATAAGACAACTTAGTGAAATGTTTTGATGCATGATTTTATTTGTTTTACAACTTTTTTCGGATAGATTGAGATAAAGTTGGTCATGCATACACGGTTTAAACTAAAGTAAATGCAAGAGATTGTGTGGTTCTGAAAATTTAATGTAACGTTTTATGAAAATTATTCCGATGTTTGATTAAGATTTACAGTATTGCACTGTGTAACTGCTCGTCTTCTTGAGGAATTTTTGTTTCTTTTATATTTTCGTTTCCACTTTGATTAGATACAAATTATTTCTGAAATTACAAATTTAATTCTGAAATTACATGAATGTAAACAAAAACAGAGCATGTGTCGACTTAGAGTGTAGGTATTGTTGAACAGGTAAATAGACTAAGCGATTCACCTTACTTTGTAACAGTGATCGATTGCTGTCATTTTTATTTTTGCCGGTACGTAACTTAACAAAACAAACGAGGATAAAATATTGTTCATGAACTTTTCGAATGCAGATGTATCATCATCACTAGTTTAATTTTCTCCTCATTACAACAATTGCAACTATTTTCAAATAATGAAAATGCTGCGTTTGTTTGACGCAATCAGGTTTATTTTCAGGACGAGTTTGATTGTCATAAATTTATTTTTTAATTTCAAAAAAAATATAACAAAGAATAAAATTGTACTGATAAAATGAGGATACTGTTTTAGAAAATACCGGAAATGCTAAGTCAATAGTGATCCAAAACGCGATGGTGCAAAGTCCGCAGCTGCAGATAACGACTTACAACAACCAAATATCTTCAATGAGCGGTAACGTGCAAAAGAACTAGGCAATCGTCGACCACAACCTCCTCTTATTTCCTAAGAAAAAGACAAAGGAAAAAAAGAAAGTCAAGAAGAAAGAAGACGAGATGACGCCCAAACTCGACAAAAAGCTGTTCGACAATGATCTCACCGAGTACGACAACATGACATCCTGTTCCCAACCCGAGAGCACGGTTCAAACCTCCACTGAAACCACCTCGATTCAACAACCTGTGATGCAACAAAATGCTCCAGTGCAAAGTCCAGTGGTGCAAGTCTAAACGAACGCAAGCAACCAGGGCGCTTATAATTTCGACATCATCTCGCAGTTGCTGGGCCAGGCACAACCAACACAACAGGCAATCGCAGTGACCCAGCAAAGACAGAAGTTTGTCAAGACGCCGATCAGCAGCAACCTTCCGTCGAGCAGTCCGCAACATGTCGTGACCATTTCTGCTTCCCAAATTACGCGAATAATTTTCAATTCAGTGTCTCAAAGTCAGGCAAAAATGAAACAAAATCAAAGAACCTTGTTTGAACCAAACAATGCAACTGAGCCATCAATGCATCGTCACTTTTCTTGGAATAAGATCTCTGTTATCTTTTAGGTAAACTTGCTATTCACTCCCTTATATTTTGTAAAAACATTTTTACGATATTTTATATGAATGCTTTCAATTTTTTTTGTTTTTAGAGATAACAAAATTGTGCAATCTTCAAATGTCCTCGTATTTCAATCGCAAAAAACACACCTGTATAGTTTATTAAGTATACCTGAGGATTGTAAATTATCTACTTCCATAGAAGCACAATTGGGGATGCCTCGCCCAGCGTTGTACGAACCATACTATTTTAAGTAAATAAACCGGTTTTTCTAAAATAAAGCGCAACTAATTTTGTTCGATCAGGGGGGTCCCACGTGACTATAGAGCTACCAACACGTTCCGAGTTTTACTCCGTTTGCAATTGTATTTTTTACTGTGTACATTGTAAATTTCTGTGACGAAAACGGTTTTGAAGTGTTCCTGAAGTACCAAGCTTCTGCTCCAGACATTCTTCTGGACCAGATGACTAGTCTCTGGGCGTTTTTTTGCGTACTAAACAAAACCGGCACGTATATAACCTGCAACTGCAAATTCATCACGCCTAATCAGGCCAGCGGAGAGAGCTTTTGCGATTGCTCTCTCCTCTCCTGTAAGTACCCAGTACTTTGCCACTACGGCGAAACGCTACAAAAAGGGTTTTCAACCCTTCTGTGCCTGTATCGACAAACAAGGTTTTCGAGCAACTTGTCTGCCCTCTCTTTCCCTCCGGGGTTTTTGTTTTTGTTGCAGCTGTCCTCCTGCTCAACGACTGTCGTCAGTTGCACCACCTAACAACTGCATTCTGCTGCTGTCCTGCAAATAAAACCATCTGTAACATCTCTCAGATGTTGTTTTTCTCGTTTTTGAGTTTTCGCCAGTCATGCAAGAGCAATCTACACCACCTGTTGATGTCGACAAAGTAGAGTGCCATAGTACCAACGAACCACTCGCAGTATCAAACAGCCTCGCCTGGCGGCGCAACGACCAATCATCTGACAGCTCGAACCAAAACTCAACTGTCAAACCGCAGAAAACAAACAGACTAAAGAAGATAGGACGTCCAACAAATGCAAACAGGCTCTTGAATAGCGCACCAAACCAACAATTGATAACTGGATTCACCACAACCCGGAAGAGAAAAAACCAGGAGGACACTGAGTCACCGGTACAGAGCGCGGATCGTAAAGTAGCGAAAATGTCAGACGGCTCTGAAAAGATGCAGACTGACCTACCGCTTGACGCCGATGCAAACACAATCTTGTCTTTTTTACAAAAGATGCGCGACGAAAACAACAGTCAATTCACCTCTTTGAGGGGTGACATTGAGGCCAGCAAAATCGACACGAAGAAAGAGATTAAATCTCTCCGCGCTGAATTGAACGCCAAAATGTCTAACGTCGATGCACTGAGTGAAAGAGTGACTAAACTGGAGGCTGATTCTTCCGCATCGAACGAGTCGGTCACCCAACTTCTGCAGCGCCTTAATGCCCAGGATGCTGTCCAGCAAACCCTGATCCGCAACCTCATTTCGCACAACAAATTGTTCGAGAAGCAGGACTGGGAAACCAGGAAACTTAATCTGATTATATTATTATAATCATATATTATATCATGTATTATATTATTATATTATATAAGGCAAGGCTTTTACATCTGATGACGTGCTCGCTGAGGCTAATGCCTTGATTAATTCCATCTTTGCTCACGACGGCGCAGTCACCGCAATCAGGCCTCTGTCCAAGGCAACCGGCAACATGATGATCATCACCATATGCTCCTGGGATGTAAAGCAGGACATCCTGCGTCGCAAAAAGACCTTGCTGCGTGACTCGGCAATCTTCATAGAACCAGATCTGTCCCCAAATGACCAGAAAATCCACCAAAAGCTACGTCAGCGTGCCAAGCACGAGCGCTCCCTGGGCAAGAAGGTCGAGATCCGCAACCGCGGCATCTTGATTGGCAAGGACTGTTTCACTTGGGACGTTTACGCGGAGGATTGGAAACCTGTACCTAACCCTCGTCCCCGCAAGCAGGAGGCCAACCGTCGAACTGATTCAGCCCGAAAAAACAGGACGTAGTCAGCAGCTTCCGTATCGCCTTCTGGAACGCACACGGCTTGAAGAACCTGCAGGACTTTCAGCTTCTCACCGACGCCCATGTCGTGGGCATTTGTGAGACGTGGGCTGCTGGTAGGATTTCTTCTCTACCTTCTCCCTGGTCAAACCGTAAGTCCACGTTCTCGGAGGCAGTTAAGCAAAGTGATGTGGGCAGAGCCTCGGGTGGCCTTCTGCTCATGATAAACCCTGCAATAACTTACACTGTGATAGACTCTTCTTACTTATGGATAATTGTACATGTAACGTCAAACAGTTATGACTTTATTTTAGGTATTTTTTATATAACAAGAGCCCGTGATATTAAATATGTTCTTGAATTATTGCAATTGTGTCTAGATGATATAAGTGTCAACTTTCCGGATAAAATGATATTGTTAATTGGTGACTTTAATTCAAGAATAGCTGATTTTTTTGAGGATGATGAATTTTTAATGGAGAGAACAAATTTAGTACCGAAACGAAATTCTTACGATCATGAATACAACGACCGAGGTGTTTTGTTAAATAATTTTATGATTGACAATAATTTTATCTTACTGAATGGTAGAACTTATGGCGACCTTGAAGGTCTTTTTACCTTCGATGGTCACTGAGGTAGAAGTGTCATCGACTTAGCCTGGATAAACTTATCTCATGTTGAACTTGTAGAGAAGTTCGTAGTCGTCTGTGTCCCTAACCTCTCCGACCATTACCCAATATCTCTTAACCTTAAAGTTCCAACCTACACCATTACAAATACACCAGATCAATCTGTTCAGAGTACCAATCGAGTTGAAAAATTTCAATGGCAGAGTAACAAGAAATATGATTATGAAAGATTAATCGGAGATAACTTTTCGACTAACTTTACTGTTCGTGAGTCAAATGAAATAACTGTCGACGAAAAATACGATTTGTTGATTTCAACAATAAAATCTGTGGTGAATCAATTATCTATATTAAAAAACATTTATCTTCCACGTAGAGACAGATTTAAAAAACCATGGTTTGATTTGGAATGTTTTCAAGCTAGAAAAGCAGTAGAAAAATCACATAAAAATTATAAGCGAAGTAACTTTAGTTATCCTTTGAAACTTTTATATTTCGATTGTAAAAAAGCTTACACGCTATTGACTCGGGTTAAAAAACAAGATTACCAACAAAAGATAAAAGATAAATGCGCTAATATAAAAAATTCGAAAGAATTTTGGCAAACAATCCGCCGTTACGACGAAAAGCCTTTTTTTAAAAACCCTATTTCAATGCCCACCTGGGAAGATTTTTATGCTAATGTAGACCCACCAGTCCAACTTAATGATACATTTTATTTTGGTGTATTAGATAGAGATCTCGACTACTAAATTAGCACTTTAGAAGTACAACTCGCGTTAAAGAAAATGAAACCTGGTAAAGCGCCCGGGGCTGACGGCGTCTCCGTCGATTTCTTGAAAAACTTACCAGTAGATGCAATTGAAACGTTAACATCCCTTTTCAATAATATTTTGTCTTGCGAAAGAGTTCCTAAGGCCTGGTCGGAATCCATCTTGACTTTGATACATAAAAAGGGAAACGCGCATGATCCATCTAACTATAGGGGTATTGCACTTTGTAACAGTACCCCTAAAGTATTTACCCAAATCTTTTGCACGTGCCTGGAAAAATGGGCATCCAAAAACAACCAGTTTAGCGAGTCTCAAAACGGCTTCCACCGGGGCCGCAGCTGTATTGACAATATTTTTATATTACAATCCGCGATTCAATGTAACTTACGTCTTCCTAAGGGTCGAGTATTTGCGCTGTTTATAGATTTTGAAAGAGCGTTTGATTCTATTTCACACTCTCTTCTCTGGAACAGACTTTTTGATATTGGCGTGAGTGCCCGATTTATACGAATTTTGAAACACCTGTACGACAATGCGTTTTTTCGAGTTAGACTGAACGACAAGTACTCGCGTGAGTTTCATGTTACAGAAGGCGTACTTCAAGGTGAAACCTTGAGTCCGCTTCTCTTTATACTGTTTATCTCAGACTTTGAACAATTTTTGCGCGAGAGGAACCTGGAGGGTATAAATATCGATGGCATGGTCGATCTTTTGCTGTTATTGTACAGTTGCCTTAGCCAACTCTCCGGTGAGAATGAAACAATTTTTACGTGTCATCGAGGTATATTGTAAAGAAAAACACCTTACTATCAATGCCCAAAAAACACAGATTGTACATTTCCGTCGAGGTGGCAGGAAAACAGTCGTCCAATTTTTTATTGGCGGCCACGAACTGGCAGTTGTGAGTGAATATTGCTATCTCGGTTGTACTTTTACAAGTTCATCGCTAGGTCTCACTTGTACGGAAAGAGCAATTGTCAAAGCGCGTCAAGCCACTGACTCAGTTATGAAAACTATTTATAATAGTAGAACAGACTCCTGGCAGGCTAAGACAAAACTTTTCGACAGCGTTGTATCTGCGAGCTTATTGTACGTTGCACACGTTACTAGTTTACGTTATGTGGAGAACATGGAAATAGTACAGAGTGGTTTTTTCAAAAGACTTCTCTCCCTACCTCCGTGTACTCATATCGCTGCGCTTCGCCTCGAATTATGCTGTGTTAAACTAGCCTATCATGTTTTCCGAGCAGCTTGGAACTGGATTGAGACGTTGCTGGCATCAAACCCGGACCGGCTCGCGCGCACTTGTTTGTTACGTTTGATCGTCCTACACAATTGCCCGGGTAACTCTGTCAAATATAACTGGGTAACGCAATTCGACAGCATGTTGCTTGAGGTGGGAATGTCAGATGTTTGGGACTCTCCTGACCCTGAAAGTTGGAGGGGTCGCCGAACCCTGGCATTCAATCGCGTTTATGATCATCTTAAGTTTGAGGACTTGCTGCGATATTTTCAATACAGTTCCTTGTCTTATCTTTCTATCAGATCGCATACTGATCCGCCTATTTGGTACTTGTCTCTAACATCTAACTTTTACATGTCAAAAGTTTTCGCACAACTCCGTTTGTCCTCAACAAAAGGTACTTGTTTCCGAGTTAAAAAATTCAAATACTCCATAGATCAAAGTCTAATCTGTACAGTTTGTAATTTACTTTCAATTGAGACCATAGAACATTTCTTACTTGTCTGTCCTATTTATGATAATCTTAGAGCAAGTTTTTTATCTTCCTTGACTGCAAATTTATCTATGGAAGACCAATTATCGAATATATTCTATGTCTCGAACCTCGACGGCTTAAAAAATATTTATTATTACATTGTTAATGCGTTGAAATTACGAGCCTTTATTATGAATGATTGATTCTGCCACTACGTTACATTTAATGTTATATATGTTGAAATCGCTTCGTTGCTGCTGACTTTAAACTTTTAAACTTTGATTGTATATTTTATATCTTTCCATTTAGCAAATTTTTGCGACTTATGCACATGATTTGTATCCCCTTTGCTACAGCATTTAAGCTATAAAGCAAATAAAGGATTTGATTTGATTGATTTGATTTTGTTCGATCAATTGTGTAACGGTTAGGTCCAATTTTTAGAAATTTTTTTTGGATAGTATTTACTTAAGAATTTCTGCAAGTACTGAAGTAGTTGAAGATTTTATTGTAACTAATTTTTATAAAGAAGTACCTCTCTTACTTCTTTGCAGGCATTTCAATGTGCGTCTTCTTAACAAAGAATACAGCCATTTAAAAAATGCATCTGTGCGTCGGTTCGCGGTCATTTACGGTTAGACGGACTATGTCGTGCAATGCGTGGCGAATACATTTGAAATGTTATGCAGCTTAACTTTATATAAACAATAGAAAACTAATTAATAGTTTTCGAAATGAAAAATCTTCAATTATTTCATTGACGCGTACCTTTCTCGTCTCGTCTCGAGCTTTAACTTTTATTGAACCCAATTATGATAATCTGTTTATAGAAGTCAAATGGCACTTTCTAATTTAGCATGAACTGTTCTGTTAACGAATCCATTTAAGATATAAGTTTACGAGTATACGAGATATTCTTTGTTTCCAAATTCATGCTGGAATTTTACGCTTGTTTTCAAAATCGTAATCCTATCCGACAAAGTTTTTAAATCGGATTAGATGATTAGGTCTTTATGGTTGAGAGGTAGTTTTTGCTCTTTATGACTCAGAGGCAGTTTTGGGTCTTTATGAGTCATCGTAACAAAAAGGTGCTCAAGACGTACTGTAATTAATGCCTCTGTATTTAGAAACGTTCAACTATTTGTCAATACTATATTTTAGTATATATAGCATTGACCAATGAAAAATAAGGAAGGGAGTGGGGTATGAACAAAATCCTTAAACAATCTATATTCCGATGGGAAAATTCAGTTCTTACTCATTTTGAGAATAACTGTGGTGTGTGTCTTGTCATTGTTCCAAAATGTCTAGTGATCGTAAAAAACGGGGCCGTCCCGCGGCAGTGGATAAACAAGCTGTGTTGGATCTCTTGGGATGTCACATTTGGGATATATTTTATCCAAACTCGGACAATTTGATCAGCAAATCCGACCAGATTTGGACAACGTTAGCTCAAGAGTTCCAGAACCGCGTTTTGCCATCAACCATATACACATATGCATGTTAATTCAAAAAAGACTTGCAAACGAATCAAGATGAGAGGGGTGCGATAGAAGAGAGTTATCAATCGGTCCACGACAACTCAACGTCCATTATCAACAATTCGTCGCTGTTATTTGAAAAAGATGTACTGTTGGAGATTCCGTTGGAAAGAAGCGAATTTATGACACTGACAGAGGTTTACACCAAAAAATGCGCCACTAGAAAGGGAAGACCTGCGGTACGATTCAAAAAAGGAGAGTATTCTGATCTGATTTTTGATGAAATCATAAGGAGGACGAATTTGTGTTGTGCGTTCAGGATCCAAACCACTTACGTTTCACTCGAGTACACTCCGGTAACATGAAAGGTGAGTTAGTCGGTCATTTTTTATTCAAATTTCGGAAAACTAAATGAAAGCGTATAAAAAAGTAAGATATTAAATTTTGAGAGTTGATTTTTTTTACTGTCTTAAAAAAATTGTTTTCATATGTTGTTTTCTCACTAATGTACTAATGTTTCGAAAAAACTTTATAGCTGCTTGCAGATGCGGATCATTCTTGCACATTGATATCAACTTTGAAAAGGATCCCAACCACGTAATCTATGAATGTACTATCAAACTGGGTTCTCTCAAGGATTGTGGTAAACTATGGCTACGAGACCCCCAAAGAAGAAAAGTCGCGGAAATATTAGAGAAAAAACGGTTGAAAAGTATCGCGCGGAACTAGCGAAAAAATTTATGGTGCCAGTAGGGCAAGAACCGCCAAATATCCGTTCAGCAGCTGTTTATAGGCAAACAAAGCATCAACGTGCTAAGGAAAAGTACATCTGTGAGAATCCCTTAGATGCTCTCAATACCATGTCGAACAGCTTGTATAAGGACAAGATAAAACTGTTTTGCAATAAACCATTTTATGTCATGTACTGGATCAATCCGCAACTACAGTTCTACCGCGACTATTGCAACAAAAAAGGCAGTATCGTTTCGATTGATGCTTTGCTTTGACCATTATATCTGTACGAAACAAGGCTGACTTGCTCCGCCGGGAAATTCTCCACAGCCCAGATGATATCAGAAAGTCACGACACAGACACAATTGTCTTATTTTTGCGGACCCAAACTCGGCAAGCTGGTTACGTACCGAAAGAAGTGGTGACGGACATGTCTCGGGCCCTTATGAACGCCGTGACTTAAGCCTACACACGATTCAACTCCATCGAGGAATACGCTGATTCGTTATTTGAGATGACTGATGAAATTCCAAATACTTATTTGCGGTTGGACAACGCCCATTTCATTCACGTGTACTCATCTTTATTTGTGAAGAAACCTCGAGCCTTGAAGAAGTTCTACTTAGGCTCCATCGGACAACTCATGATCTGCCGTAATAAAAAGAATGCTCAAGAAATTGTGAAATGCATTTTAACCCTTTTCTTCAGCGAAAAATACGGAAAATCTTTTAACGGACTGAAGTCGCCGGCACGAAAATCAAAGGAAAAATTAGAAGCCTTGATGACGGGTACGGTTGAATTTGCTGATGAAAGTTATGACGAAAAAATTCGTATATTAATGTAAAATATTTTTATGTTTAAGGTCATGAAAAACTGGATTAAATAACGAAAAACGTTGAAGACGACAAAGGTGAGACAGAGGCTGAGGACTTCGCACAAAATTTGCAGGCCCAGTTGGAGAAACTAGAAGAAAGTGTGAAAGTCACTGAAAATAAATGGTCATCTTGGGGTGCTGCGATTAAAGAGGAAGTCAACGGTGACTTGAAACAGAAAGTCGGATCAGAAATCAGCCCATATTATTTGCCTGATGTGGGCAAATACCTTCTGAAGCATCTGGCCCTCCTTCCGATTTGGTCAGGCATTCGTGCCGATTACTTTGACAGCGGAAGAGTACTTGGTACGTCATCAGCGATTGAAGCCGGGTTTAAAGTTTTGAAAACCGATGTCTTCCCTGACCTGCCATACAGAGTCGACTACTTCATCCAACAGCACGTTGAATATCTCGTGAGGAAGATGAACTTAATCGCAGCTGGACGAAGCGAAAATTGTCAAGAGGAAAACACTGGTAAGTTTTTTTATTCAACTCTTTTTTCCCATCGATTAGTAATTACATTATTATCAGAGATCATTTTAAAAATCTCGGGCTGAACTGAATGTTAAAAGTTAATTGCCATACCCTTATTTTTTCAGATCCTGAATGTAGCGTTGAAGAAACTGGTGTTAGGGCTGATACATTTGATGACTGCCCGGCGTGCAAAGATCGTGTGCCTTTTTCACGAAGGTGTTACACATGTGGAGATGGAATCCACCATTTGCAAGGATGCTCTTTCCCACTCAAAAAGAGGAAGATGAGAGAAGATGACGAGAAAGATGAAGATGACGAAGGGTATGGACAGAAAAGAGTTTGTCGGAAGTGTCACTTTCCTAGAGCTGTTCGTGACGTGACAAAACATTAATGAAAATAATAATATCATGGATTATTCTCCCATAGAAAAGAGAAAAAAAAGTAAGCAAAAATCTAAAGTTTTATAATTACGATGTTTCTTTCTGTAATTTCATTAACATTTAATTTTTTTCATCAGGTGATGTTCTACCGGCAAAGCCTTCTGTTTTCTCGATAATATACAGTGACTCTGATGATTTCGATGATTTCCAGTCTGAAAACGAAATTTCAATCGAGTCCCAGCAAGTAGTCCAGTCACCAAACGAAATTTCAATGGAGTCCCAGCAATTAGTCCAGTCACTTAACGAAAATTCGAGGGAGAAAGTGTCTTCTTTTCTTTCGGCTGTAAGCAGTGACTATAACAATGACAGCGATAGCGGCTCGGATGACAAGATTCCAATGGCATCTCATACACTTGTTCAATCAACAAGAGAATTTGAAAACTGGAAAGGCTTGGTACGAAAAACTAAGTCGAATGCGCTTTATTATGGAGACCGCAAAGAATTGCTTAAAGACGCTATCACATTCGAAGACCGTCATCAAATTGTCGTTCTAAAGAACGGAAGTCATGCTGCCTCGAGGCCCGTAAAAATAAAAGGCCAAACAGTTTACATCTCGAATACGACAGCATTCTTCTTTCGACAGCATCGCCCAATTGCTTTATGTGTCAATTTGCGACAGCGACGATTTGAGAAAAAAGGTACTGATCCAGTTCATTGATATTAGTTGTGTTTTTTTCTAGCCAAATGTTTGTTTATTGGAAATTATATATTTCAGATCAAAACTTTCCATCATAAATTTTCGAATTTTATTTTGGACCTACGTAAAAAGAGCGTTGTCAGGAACACTTATAAAACAAGAGCTGAAATTTAGCTTCCGGAACACAAATTAAAAAAGATGCAAGACAAGAAGAAAAGAGGCAGAAAGAAGAAAGACTCCGAGACAGAAATCTTTGGTCTGCAAGCTACCTCCAATGTCGTGGATTTGGCATCATCTCTGACAAACGAAATTTCAGCGATTCACGAGATTTGTGAATGTTCAGAAAAAAATTGTCCACTGAAAAAGGAGAGCAAAATTCGAGAGAACCTGTTCAGGTAAAAGAACGAGGAAAGGAAAAATAACAGAAGAAACATGTTCCGGAACCAAAACAAATCGCATAAATTCAATCAGTAAGCTAAATAATCTCTTATATTTAGAGCTAGACATATGTTCAATACCATGCAATTCAATTCGATTCTCTTTTTTTGAACAGGGCACATTTTGCTGGTTGAAGTCGTCAATAAAGATTCCACGCAGATGAGCGCTCAATTATCGCTGAAACAACTGCCAAAAAGTGTTCTTAGTCCGACCGGCGACGGCACAACCTTGCGACTGTTGGGAGCGGTTGCTTACAAGGGCCCTTCTATGATGAAACAAAGTCGAACATAAACGACGGCTCATTTCACAGCAGTCTGTTTACGCAATCATACTTGGTATGAATACGATGATTCGTTTCCGACTCGCAAGCGATGTTTACCAGGTGGCGCCAAAATTGTTCCCGAACTCTCAATCTTTTCTACTACATAACTGATGGTGGCTGGATAAACTTTTTGTAAACTATATGATTCAGGTAAAATATATTTTTTATATTTGGACGGAACAAAAATAGAAAAATATTATGAAATTTCTAATTCTGGATCTTGGATGTTACAGGTTTTGATAACAACAATCAACTTTCCAACTCCCAGCTCATAAGGAACAAAGGAACCATCGTCATGCCCATGACGGTTAAAAACAAGTAGTACTTTTTTGTATATACCTTCTTCGGACATTATATTTTCGACAGCTACTTGGTAACTCAACGATTTGTTTGATCGTCGAATCAGTGTGATAAAATTCATTGAAATATAAGAACTTGAAACTGTTAATAAGATTAAGATTAAGTTTAAGATTTAGACTTTTGATTGTTATGGGCCTTCTAACATAAAACTGCATATTGTACATTCACTTTGTTAATATCGTGTAAATATTAATATTTAGTAAGATACGTAAGTTCGTGCGTTTCTGTTGATATCTAAAGTTCATAACTGTTTCGACAAAATTACAGCAAAATGTTTTTTATAACGGCTTGTTCCAATAAATTTTCACTCGAAGAACGCCAAAAACAAGTTTTATTCCAATACAATCAAAATTCCTTGTCATGAACAAATTTTTCTTTTGTAAATATTGCCAATAACAATATATGAGCAAATCTAAAATTAATATCCACTTAGCGGTTCAAAAAAAAAAAATTTTTGGACATTAGGCACACTCTTGGGATTTTTTTCTCAGGTTCTAGGTGTCAAAACAAGATGAAAAAATGGTGCGGCCCACCTTGAAACAGGTGGCAACATACTTTTTGAATTAAAAAAGAAGAAAATAAAAAATGAAAAAAAATCGAGTTCGTGAAACCCCCATTTTTTATTGCAGATTCGGATTCTTCATGAAAAAATAAAAAGATTTTATTCTTATATTTTTTTGTTTTGCACGATAGATGGCGCTGTAATTGCAAGAGAACGATTTTTATTAATTATGTATTTCTTACGATTACAGCGACATCTATCCTAAAAAACCGAAAAATGGTAAGAATAAAATCGTTTTATTTTACAAAAAGACACAAGTTGTGTGTCTTTTTGTACTGACTGTTCGTATTTTATTGGAAGAAAAAGAGCGATTAACTAAATTCACTCAAATCTTAGTCATAGTACTAAAATTGAGACACAGAAATATTTTGATATTTCGTTTTCGGTATTTGAATGACTTTGGTAGAACGTACAACACCCCATAATCGATTAAAAACGTAACATTTGAAAGAAACCAAATTTGGAGTTACTTTTTACATGCTGTTTTGTTGCTTTTTTGGCAAAAATCACTATAACTTAATTTAATTTTAAAAGTATGTCGCCACTCGTTTCAAGAGGGGCCGCACCATTTTTCTATCTTGTTTTGACACCTAGATCGTAAGAAAAAAATCCCAAGAGTGTGACTAATGTACAAAAATTTTTAATTTTTTGAACCGCGAAGTGGATGTTAATTTTGGATTTGCTCATATCTGTTTTCATAAATGCTGTCTATAGAAATACTATGTTTTACAAAAGTGTACAAATTGTTACAAGATCAATTTTTCAAACTTGTTTTTTGTGTTCAATAATATTATTTTGTGATTTCAAAAATGCTTAGTCTATAAAAATGGTATGTTGTACACAAGTGTATAAATTGTTACTAGATCTACTTTCTAAAATTGTTTTTTGTGTTCTTCAAACTGTGGAATGTTAAGTTGGCTAGTGAACCAAAAAAAGAAAGTATAATTATAATACTGCAAAACGACTAGATAAAGTTTTCGTTGATTATTTGCTTTAAAGAAAAATAACAATCCTTTTATACCTGGCTTGAACTTATCCGACTATCTTTTTCAAGACCCTTTTATACCTGCTAAGACATAACGTTTGCTACGACTGTACTCGTCATCATTCGGTAGCGCCAAATCTTGTTTGAATCGTCAAAATGAACAAATTAAAGGTCTGTTTATTTTATTTTTATAAATATCTTTAGCAATTAATTAATTTAAAACAAACATGCAAAAACCACTTAGTTTTAGATTTTTTTTCTAGTGGTCCAGCCAGCTTGATATCAAGATAGCTGAACCGCTGTAACTTAAAAAAAGAAAAAGCAAAAAAAATTTTATAAACGTAATTAATTAACAATTAATTAGTTAAAAAATATTAATACGATGTTTTATGGTTCCGTCGATTTTGGCCAGCCAGCTTGATGGAGCTTTGATCTTCAATGATCTAATCATCTTCCAACACAAATTTTTAATTGCAAAAGTAAAATTTGGATAAACAAACTTTAAATCAGAATTGATGAGTAAAGGTTGTATGTATGTAATATTATTTATAACCTTGTTGACAATGACGAAAATTAACGAAAATTTAGTTTACTTTAGTTTTTAATTTAGTTTAGTTTAGTTTTAGTTTAGTTTAATTTAGTGACATTGATGAAATAAGAACATTTTGTATTGTTTAAATTAGTTTGGGAGGATCCCAAACAAGCACTGTAAATATAAACAATATTAAAAACGACGAATTAAAACGAGCAATTTAAATTTAAACATTGTGAATTTCAATCATAGCGTTGAAAACGGACAGCAGCTATGACGATTACGCGTAAAAACATACAACAACAAAATGATCTGGTTGAAAAGAAGCGCTGTTAAATCAAACAGAATTAAAAACAACAAATAAATATTGTATTGTGTTCGTTAATAATAATAATGTTAGTAAAATTATTTTTATTAGAATCAGATTATTAATAGCAGAGAAATTGTCTAATTATCATCGATTAAATATATAATTCATTTTTTTCAATAATAATTTGTAATTGTTTGTTATTTTTTATTGTTTATAATATTTTCATATAGTTGCACGAGGGACGTAACACTTTGTTATTATTTGTTGCATTTGTTCGTTCACTCTTTGCATATTCAATAGGTCGAAAGGAACGAATTTGAATGCAAAAAAGTAACAGAAAAACAAACACAAAAAATAAAAACAAGGATACGAAACAGACCAGTTTTAATGCAAAAAGTGATTTGAAAATGTGAGAATTCACAACCGATGGGAGCAAAAATTTTTCTCTCTTAGTTAACAATGTTTCCTGTTTTTGTGAACTTTTGGTTATTTTTGTTATTTTGGAACAAAGTTGTACAATTTTAAATGTAAACAAATGAATGTGAAAATTCACCTTTTGCAAAAATTTACCTTTCGTTATTTTTTGTGTTTGTTTGTTTATATTTGCATTGAAATTAGTCCATTTTTGCCTATTTTTCATTATTTTTGTACTTGTTTTTTTGCATTTTTTTCTGAAATTGTGCATTCATTTTGTTTGATTATTTTATCTGTAATTTTAAATGAAAAGTAATAGTCCATATTATTGTGATTTTTCATCTTTTATCGAATGTAATAAGTTTAAAATTTTCAGATTTGTTAAGGACAAATTCAGTTTGTTTCGTCTTATTTTATTTTGTTTCATTTTAATGTGCAATTTTTTTTGAAAAACTTTGAACATCGCGCCAACGACTTGACCGCCGCTCGAAAAATTAACGCTTTGAAGGGGAGAATCCCAAACAAGCACTGTAAAAATAAACATTATCAAAAACAACAAATCATGACAAGCAGTGTAAAATCAAAATTTTGTAAATTCAAACATAGCGTGAAAAACAGACATAAAATATGATAATCACTGAAAAGATAAACAATAATAATGATCATCTTTTTGTTGTTTGGTAAAAAAAAATTGGTAAATTAGGGGTGGAATCGTTTGTTTTTACCGTGATCGTCATGGCTGCTGTCCGTTTTTCACGCTATGTTTGAAATTAACAATGTTTAAATTTAAACTGCTCGTTCGAATTTGTCGTTTTTGATAATGTTCATTTTTACAGTGCTTGTTTGGGATTCTCCCCTTCAAAGCATATACCTTTGAAGTGTTAATATCGCTGACCAAAAACGCTCCCGTACTATTAAACCCACAAGCGAGAAGAAGTATCGATTTTGAATACAATTTTCGACGTAATTAAAAAGAATCAAATTAAATATTCTCTCTCTGAAGAATAAGTCGCCCTTATTTCATAAGATATTCATTGATGTCACAAAATTTAAGAGTGATTGTGCATGATTCTTTTTATTTATGGATTACGGCGTACATGGGTTATGGAGATTATACAATATTATAGGTATATCTTGTAAAATATTTTTCTTTTTTTGTTCTTGCATCTACCTTACTTTTTGTCTTCAAATGTCTCTTTATACACGCATATCGTTTTTTTGTTTTGTTTCTTAATAATCAAATTTATATAGCTATGCAATTAATGCAAAAATTTTATCTGAATAAACATTAATAGTCTTTATAATATTTAACATATACTAATAATTCAAGTAACATATTTTAACAAATACTCATGAATGTAACAGACAGAAAAAATTATAGACATCAGAAATTGTAAAATACGACGGGATTATCGTATTCGTTACAAAATTTGTCAACAGTCGCATTTTATTATACATTGTATATATAGTCATCTATTGCATGAATATTAGCTATTGGATTCGAATTCTACATCAGAGTAACCATGGGCGGGTTCAGTAAAACCAATGTAAAACGACCAAAGTAAGGATTCACGATTAAATTCATGAATTTTAATTACAACAACATAAGTATGAAATTATCGAAACTGCTGAATGCAATAAAAAAAGATTATGTCGCGAAAAAAATTGATGAATAAAAATTTTTCACCGTTTAACCCGTAAGCATATTTAGTGACACATAGTGCATTTACACATAAAATTTGACAGAAGTCAATCTGTGCACATTAAAGGATGTTATATGAATATTCCGATAGTCGCAGAAATAAAAAATTTTAGTTGCTAATTATAGTTTTAACTATGCTCTATCGATTTCCGTTAAGAAAAAGTGGGCTTTCCAGCTCAATTCTTGAGATATCACAGAAAAGTGGAATTTTTTAGACACTTTACATGGACGCTTATGGCGAGGTTAGGTTGTTGACAATTTTGAACGAAGAATTCATTATCTTAGAAGTTACTCATGTTTCTTAAAAACTACATGAAAAAACTTGAGATTTCAACAAACAAAACACCCGCGAAAAAAAGGGCTATTTAGCCTTTTCTACGAAATATTTGAGAATGAGAATAATGTTTTCGGTAAAAATTGCTGTCAGCTGTGAGCGTCAGCCAATCAGATTTAAGATGGAGAGAGAATAGTTAGTCAAAGCGAAAACTAAATACAACCGATTTTTGATAATTATCAATATTTTGTTGATTTAGTCAATACAATGTCAACATAAGGTTACAAAAAAATTATCATATGCTAAAAACAAAAAATAAGCCATTTTTAAAAAGTTTTGGTTATTTAGTCTTTTTACTGACTACAGCAGCACCATATAACATCCTTTCTGTATCGACGGCCGCAGGAAGTGAGGAAGCGCGCGATATTTGAATGGAAGCATGTTTTATTCCATTGGGCCTAAGGAATTGAACAGTGTTTCTTTTCCTACAAATAAGTTAAAAGTCAGTAGTATTCAATTTGCATATTTTTTATTTCCGATTTTAAAACGTAACTTTAATCGGGAGGATCAAGTACAACCAATGTAAAAACGACCAAAGTAAGGTCGTTTTCAATTGAAATCATGAATTTCAATTAAAAACAAAAAAGTTTGAAATTCTGTAAAAACGAATATAGTGCAAAAACAAAATAAAAATTTTAATTTTAGATTTTTTTTGCAAAAAAATTTTGGACTTTTTTTTGAAAAATAAAAATTTGAATTTGAATGGGATTCTTATTTTGTTTTTACACTATATTCGTTTTTACAAAATTTCATACTTTTGTTGTTGTTATTGAAATGCATGACCCAGAAAAAAATCCGCACATCGGAATAGATTCGAAATCGACTCGATTTCAGATCGTTTTCTAGTCGAAAATGGCTCGAAACCAAGTCCGAATTTGGTGCATTGAAAAAGAGCCGAAAACAAGTCAAAAATGGCTCGAAAAGAAGTCGATTCGACATATAGTTTTCGAAACTAGTGAAAAATTTTAAAAAATTTGTTAGTCTCAGGATTTGAACTCGGGACTCTCAGATTATTAAGCCCGCACTCTACCCCTAAGCTGTCAAGATACTTAGAAACTAACTGATAAAAGACCTTGTTGAACTACAACAACAAGCGTACTACTCATTTGAGCATACTATTTACATAAATACTACGTCTCGAATAGCTTAGGGGTAGAGTGCGGGCTTCATAATCTGAAAGTCCTAAGTTCGATTCCGAAGACCAAATATTTTTTAAAATTTTTCACTGTTTTAAAATATCGACATCTTTTCGATCCATTTTCGACTCGTTTTCGGCTCTTTTTCAATGTACCAAATTCAGACTTGGTTTCGATCCATTTTCGACTCAAAAACGATCCAAAATCGAGTCGATTTCGAATCTATTCCAATGTGCGAATTTTTTCCTGGGGAATTTGATCGTAAAACCTTACACAGAAAGAAAATATATACAATAGTTGTAACGAGTCTCGTTACAAACAGTCCTATATTCCACTCGTTACATTGGTTGTATCGAGTTAGTAACGTTCGTTGTATCGAACTCGTTACAAAAAGTGCTACGAGCTCAATACAAAACGCTGATTTCCGTCACAAGTGGGGAAGACGGCCGATTCCCCTACTCGGGAGCACGACGAGGGAGGGAGAGATATCCCCACTCATCTCCACTCTTTAGTGACTTTGTATCGAGCTCGTAGCACTTTTTGTAACAAGCTCGATACCTCGAATGTAACGAGTGGAATACAACTATTGTAACGAAAACTCGTTACAACTATTGTATAGATTTTCTCTCTGTGTACTTTGGTCGTTTTTACATTGGTTAAACTTGACCCTCCCTTTGTTTTTACAAAACATCGCCACTTTGTATTTATCACTAAAATTCATGTTTTCAAACGTAAAATCATACTTAGGTTCTTTTTACATTTTGGTTGTAATTAACCCTCCCGAAACATTAAAAAAAATTAAATTGATAAAAATTAGTTTCTACTGCATACGTGGGGAGGATACTAAACAAGCACTGTAAATATAAACAATATCAAAAACGACAAACGCGAACAAGAAATTTAAAATTAAACATTCGAAATTTCAATCATAGCGTGAATAACGGACTCCGTGGCTATGACGATCAAAATCAATAGAAACACATCAAATAAATGTTCAGATGATAACTAGCACTGTAGAATCAAACAGAATCAAAAACAACAAATCGCGACAAGCAGTGTAAAATTAAAATTTTGTCAATTTAAACATATATAGCGTAAATAACAGCCATGAGATATGATGATCAATGAAAAGATAAACAATAATAAAAAAATAGAAATTAATTTATCCTATCCTATCCTATCCTATTCTACTCATATATAAAAGTGTAACTATGTTTGTTTGTTTGTTTGTTTGTTTGTTTGTTTGTTTGTTTGTTTGTTTGTTTGTTTGTTTGTTTGTTTGTGTTGAAATGGAGCTTCACCGATGTAATAGAAACAATTTTTAACTCATCAAGGTGACTCTACTAACTCTCAGAATTACTATGCTATATAACAAATTAATTTGTTAACTTTTTTCAATGAAAAATTTAATTTTGGTTTTTTCACATTCGACATTTTGTGTGCAATTTCTTATTCAGGTGTCATACAAACATTATATCCATCATTAAACACCTTTTCTAATCCATTAAATTATGAAAATTAAAACCACGAAATCATCATTTTATGTAACCTAACTTCTAACAAAGCAGCAGTAATCAGTGCAGCAAAGGTGATGGCCGTACTTTGCACGGCCAATAAGCTAGTTTCATTATAAAAATAAATTAATATAAATCACTACTTGTAATAATACACACTGTAATAATAAACCAAGATGACGGCTGATGACAACTCAAATGATCAAAAATGAAAACTTTTTCCCAATATCAGTACAGCGATTTTTAGGATTTTAAGTTGGCAATAACCGGCATCATTGTTCATAATTAGCATATTATAGCCGAACTGCCGAAAGATTCGTCTTACGACGGGGAGTATGGATTCCCCCACTATTCGCTTCTAACCAATGTAAATACCGACCGTAGGTAACTAAATTCTACTATTTTTCAATAGAAGTGGGGGGAGATTCATACTCCCCGCCGTAGGACGAATCTTTCGGCAGTTCGACTTATTCATATTTGTAATTATATGGCGTTATTGGGAAACCAAATTAAGGATGCGACCCTAGCAGTCGTCGCGTGAACTAAAAACATGGCGGCCGAGTAGGCGTGTAGGCCGTGCATTTTTACATTGAGTTGGCGGCTGTCATGCGTAAAATTTGAATTTTAGGTATAAAAAAGGAAAGCAAATCTTCGGTTTTCGCAAAAACAGTAAAAAAATTCTAAAAACTAAGGTATTTATTGTTTGGAAAGCTGTGGCTTCAAAGTGAAACACAAATCCTAATCTGTCACAACCCATTCCATAACTTTTTCAAGCTGGCAATATTTTTTTCGCTTTATTGACATTGTTATTTTCGGAAATGCACCTAGACAGCCGCCATATTTGCCTTTTCGACACTAGCGCCGCTATATGCCCGCGATGGTAATGTAATTTATCAATTATAACAAGTAATCATTTATTTATCTATTTATTTTTACGATGAAATTAATTTTCTTTTATTTGTTTTAGTATTGTTTACTTCATCATTGATCATCATATTTTATGTCTGTTCTTTACACTATTATTGAATTGACAAAATTTTATTCTTACACTGCTTGTCGTGATTTGTTGTTTTTGATTCTGATGTTTAATTTTACAGTGCTAGTGATCATCTGATCATTTATTTTGATCGTCAAAGCCTCTGAGTTATACACGCTATGATTGAAATTTCGAATGTTTAATTTTAAATTGCTTGTTCGCGATTGTCGTTTTCGATATTGTTTATATGTACAGTGCTTGTTTAGTATCCTTCCTAGGAAAATTCATTAACGAAGCTGATTTTGTAAACAAAACTTGTATATAGGCCTCGGGCGTTTCTGACAGTAACGCGGAGTGGCAGTCAGAGGAATAATTGTAGATTACTTAACGTGGGGAAAACGAGTTTTAAGTTGGCAGCCCTAAGGGCTGCCAACTCAAAACTGGTTTTCTCCAAGTTGAGTACGCTATTTTTCCTTACGAAAGAAAAAAAAGTAGTTGGCAATCCGCAGGGATGCCAACGGGTTTTCGTATTAAGTGAGGAAAATTCATATTACAAGTCGTGCGGACGCGGCTTACGAATAAAGGTTAGGTTGTTTGTTTTTAATGTTTTTTGGCGTTTTTGTGTGTGGGAAGTTATAGTTAAAACTTTCCACAAATCGGAGACGTGATCACTTTCAAACAAAAGCTGTCCTGTTGAAAAAGATTAAATTTAAAAATACCAAGTCGTAATTTATCAATTCATAAAAATAAGCGTTAGAATTTGTTTGTTCTTTGTTTTTGACAAACCATACTTAATATAACCTATTATATGAAAACATTCTAATATAACTATTGCCATTCGCCTTTAGTGTTATCGTTGATTTCCAGAATTTACTTAAATCCACAATTTGAAAACCACGAAAAATGATTGTGAATGACTTAAGGTAACTGAGCCCCTTATCGTGACAAACCCTTCTTATCGTGAGTTTCCTGGGTATAGACAATTTGTTGAAAAATATAAAGACATTAGTTTTTATTTATTATGTGTAAAAAAGTTTATTTATTATACGAATATTTAATCTGATTATACTTTTTTGTTATCATTGCATAAACAAAGGGAAAAATCGTTTTGAAAATCTCTCACTACACGTTCGTGCGCCAAAAGCTTCCTTTTTAACATTCCCAACTAAGGATCACCGTCACATGAAATATTTTGTATTTATTACAATTAAAATATAATTACTTCGCAATAAATCGCTTGACGACAATAAATGTTCAAAGTATCATTTAAAAATAATAAACTACTTTGAAATTAAAACGTAAGTATTTTCAAATAAATAATCACGATAAAGGGCACCGCACAAGTTGGCTAGTTTTCTTATCGTGATTGTGTTGACATGACCAAAAAACTACCCTACAAATTGGTTTTGATTTCAATTTGTTGGATTACTTTTATCATTCGTTTAACAAATCTGTAATTATAGGTTTGATATTGTTTTAAAAGTAACTATAAATGCATTTACGACCCAAACTGGTCAAAATATGTTATTTTACATTTTTCATTACAAAGCAAAATATCACGGTAAGGGGCACGAAACATGTTACGATCAATTGCGCACGGCAACCAACAGACTCACGATAAGTGGGTTTTTTACAAAAAAAACCACAGCTAAAGCTTTTTTTTATAAAATCAATTATTATTAATAAACTGACGTGGTTTTTCAACAATCTGAAGTGACATAAATGTTCTTCACAGAAATATCTATTGAAAGTATTTTTTTTATTTTAAAATAATCAATATTGACTCTAGCATCGTTTCTTTAAGAACTTACAAAATCCTTAAACTCACGATAAGGGGTGCTTTCGCGTTATTCGAATTCTTATAAACACCTTTACTTCTTGATATCAAGATGAATTCAAAGTTGGCGCCTTAATGTGGTAACATGAATTAATGATCACATTAGCCGCCATGGCGCTGCAAGCTGCGCCTGAGGCCTATAATCAAATTTATTTTATGGCATAAGTTTGTACAATTTATCAAAAAGTCATTCCATATTATTTATAACATTACATATTACATATAAATTATATATTTTTTTAATAAACTTTTGCTTAAACAGTTGTAAACAGAGCTGAACGTATAAATTTGATGACATGAAAAGACTATGATGAAAAAATTTTTTTTGTGAAACATTTAATCGAGGCATTTTAGAGAGTTAAGTGATACCCAACCGAAAGAAGGAAAAACAAGAATACAAAAAGAAAATTTTTGTTATTTCCATGCGCGGCGCGTGAAGGCGACCTTCGCGTTACTAGTACGCGAAGAGTTTTCTTGGACGCGATGACGTCTTGAAGCCGCCGACTTGGAACAAAAAATAAAGTCTATGACATGGACGTGGAGAACCACTCTGTCGAGGGGGATTCTGGCACTAGAAACACTCCTCGGCTTCGCCTCGGGCCCCCTATGCCATAACCCCCCTCGCGAAGTGGCCCTTCCCACTTAGGTATACACCCACAAGAGGTGTACAATATTTATAAAACCCATAGATATTATATAGATCGCATGAATAATAATGCGATATCACAGTGACAATCCAAGCAATATTCATAGACTGTTGACATCCTGTATCATTCCTTGTTATTAAAATTGCAAGGCCAGTCAATAAAAGAAGCCTATGGTGTCGATTTTATTGATATTGGTCTAGTTTTTTGACATCTTTTGTTAGAAACGTTGAAAAATGTAGCTATATAATTTGCAATTTTTAATAGTGATAGAATAAATAGTTATCTACCTCGTCTTACAATTGCAACCTTTTTATTTACTGAAAAAATTTTAACGAATTGTTTTGATTTATACTATAAGAATGATGTTGGTTATAAGAGGTTGGCCTATTATATTGTTGCCAATACCAAATTCGAAAAAAATATTTAAGCAAATTGTAACACAAAATTGGAAAAAAATATTACACATTCGCTGGAAATAAAAGATTGAAAAATAGTAGAGTTTCACTTTTCAATCACCCGAAAAACATAACAAAAAACTAGACTATATTGATATTTATAAGATCGATTCCACAGGTTTTTTG
The DNA here is from genome assembly GCA_020615435.1 of Telenomus remus. Taxonomy (NCBI): domain Eukaryota; kingdom Metazoa; phylum Arthropoda; class Insecta; order Hymenoptera; family Scelionidae; genus Telenomus; species Telenomus remus. The sequence goes on from CM036338.1 coordinate 5,422,865, forward strand.
ACTGGCATATGAGCCAAGAAAAAAAAGGCCACTCAGCAGTTTAAAAAAATGGAAAATTTTATTTTCATAACACGTGCATCAAAAACGGCCAACTTCTCCCTGATTTGTCGGGAGAGAAACACTGTTTTAATCCCAAGACGCGGTTCATTCCCTGTTACCATGGTAACAACCATAATAACAGGGAATAAACCGCACCTTGGGAATAAAACAGTGTTTCCGTCCCGACAAATCGGAGAGGTTAGTCGTCTTTGATGAACTTGTTATGAAAAGATATATATGCCACATGGGAGATACAAACGTTTAAACCTCGGGAGAAGTGACCAGCACTCGACTACACCTCGGGCTGCCTTCGGCAGCCCTCGGTGAAGTCTCGTGCGGTCGGGTGCCAGGCGCAGAAGCGAAAAGAAAATGATGCACCGACTAAATAACTAGCTAGATAGAAAAGTGGCTTTTTAAAATGGTGCCTTGTTAAAATACCGGCGATATGCACTTATCCCGCCATGAATTTAATATGTATGACGCGTAGAGAGTTATAGTAACGAAATAAAATGATGAAATTAGGATAGTTAAGTAAAAAAAAGATGTTAATTAAAATTATGATATCATAATTTTAATTAACATCTTTTTTTATTAACATCATAATTTTAATTAACATCTTTTTTTTACTTATCATCATATCATAATTTTAATTAACATCTTTTTTTTACTTAACTATCCTAATTTCATCAGTTTATTTCGTTACTATAACTCTCTACGCGTCATACATATTAAATTCATGACGGGATAAGTGCATATCGCCGGTATTTTAACAAGGCACCATTTTAAAAAGCCACTTTCCTATCTAGCTAGTTATTTAGTCGGCGCATCATTTTCTTTTCGCTTCTGCGCCTGGCACCCGTGCGGTCACTTCACCCGCGGAATAAACGCTTGTTTCTCTCCCTTGTAGCGTAACATACTATTTCATGCCACACTTCTAGAAAAAATCATAGAGGTCTCTGAGACTTCAAGCATGATAGAAATATGGTGCCATGTTTCAAAAAGGATTGACGCTCTGGAAAAAATTATTTTCAAATTTTAGGTAAGTATTTTTTTAGATTTTTTGTGACGGAAAAATCAGACAACATTTTTTTGTGTCGATGAACAGTCATCAATATGAATATGTTTCTTGAACCGAACTAATTTTTCGTATACTTTTTTATATTAATTGTTATTTTGAAGAGTCTTAAATAAAAATTTGTTTCAAGAAAAATATAATTGTTTTCGGATTCGGGTACACTTTTTCATATTAATGAGTGTTAATCGTCAAATACAAAACAAAAATCGTAGAAAACACATGTTACAGATATTTTAGCACCTGAAAATGAAGCATTTTAGCACTTGAAAATAATTTTTTAAGAGTACTTCAACCCGAGGAAGGCACACTAGTGCGATTTGCACCAAAGACAAAGATAATAAAACGCTTTTATATGAGCTAGACAGAGACACTAAAAATAGTGTGCCTTTCGCGGATAATAATTCTGACGCCCAAATTTGTGACTCACGTCAAACGTAATATAATCCCCTAGGTGTTACACTACCTAACAACGTCACAGAAAATTTTTGTCCGATTTTTCCTTTACTAAAAACTTAACAAAATACCTAAAATTTGAAAATAATTTTTTCCAGGGTGTCATTCCTTTTTGAAACATGGCACCATTGTTAGAGTTCACAGACGTCTATAATTTTTTCTAGAAGTTTGACATGAAAATATAATTTTCTCAAATTTGTTTGAACCGCTAAGTAGTCGTTTTTTTTTTGGGTTCGCTCATATGTTGGCTTGCAAAACATGCAAAACAGTCGCAAGCTTTTTGTACGGCATTGTGTACCAATTATCTACACGCTCAAAATTGTACCAAGTACCAGAGTCATTGATCGAGCAAATACAAGGATAAATGAACACCACTTGGAAAAAGAAACAAAAAAATATTATTATTTAAACCTACAATTTTTGTTAATTCAATGTGTTTGACTCGTTGATTTTCATTTATCAAACCATTGACAATATGAAAGCCACTTTTATCATGACAGTTAACGTACAGTAACTAAATATAATATCGCTAAATATAAATTTATATATTTCTTTTTTGTTTTTCAATAAATCATAATACGTGAGATCTGAGTACACGAATTCACTTATTCCGATTTGTATAGAAACACTCGTTCAAAACGCTTGATCAAGGCTACTTTTTTTCGACGTAAAGTTTACAACTGATTTTGTTTCTTTTAAACACGAACTATTGGCGGGTGAGATCGGTAAATTGCAACACGGTTTTTGTTTGCTTTTTCCTTTTTTCGTTATGTTTCATTTCAGATGGCGTTGAATCAATCGATCTCGATTGTGCTTTCGGTGCGATTTGTTTGCTTGTTTGTTTGTTTGTTTGTTTTTTTTTCAATAATGGATTTCGCGAACTCGCAGAGAACGCCATCTAAATTAAACAATTTAATTTATAAAGGTTTTAATCGTATATATACATTTTTATTAATCAACGACTATATTTCTGTATATGATCATCGTCATCGACAACGTTGTATGCTCGTTTTTGCGCAAAAAATCGTAACGATTGGCACTGAAAATTTTTAATCTTTTAACAAACGTGTACTCACTTACTACATAACACCGTGATTATTGCCTGAGAAAATGCATGTTACAAACATTCAAGTTTTTCGTTTTTGTTTGATTTTAACAACGCATTTTTACGCTCTAGTGCTTTTTGCTCGACAACTCGTTGAAACTTTTCTGCGAAACTTAATAAACAAAAAGATATTGTTTAATGATTTTTTTAAATACATTTAGTGCTGTACAAGTGAATTTACATAGAATGTAAAACTTTTATTTCAAGAGGCAGAATGCAATTGAGTCTATTAAAAGCAAGAAAGTTTGATCATCGACGAATAAAGACACGGAGTGCTTATACTAATTTGAATTCGGTTTACTTTAAATGTATTGCAATTTGACGCATAATTTTTCGAAATTATCATTTATGTTGTTTTTTACATTTACTCCATCATTCAAGGCCTCTAAACGTGGTGGGTGTGAGTTGTTTTTTTTTAATGATCTCATATAATTCAGAACACGTTTAGAGTGTTTCCTCTGACTAGATCGACTTATGACAACCGTTGATCGAAACATGATATCAAAAAATTGGCAGTATGTTATAGAAAATCATTAATTTGTTACGAAATTATTCAATTTTTATTTCATTACATTGACATGTCTTGATTTTTCTGAACAAGCAAGTTTTCAAATTTTTCTTTCTTGTATTTTATATCACTTGATAATAAAGATTAAAGTTGAAATGCAAGTTTCATGTTTATATCGCGGAATGAACTAAAAGATTGTTTGTGAAAAAATCATGACTTTGAAAAATTCCGACGTGTGATAATAATTGCATTGGATGGAGATAAAATCATTAAAACTAGAAGTGTAAAATTTAAATCGAGCAAGAGCAGTAGAGATTTAATTGGACAACGGATTGGCGACATAGACATTGCTGAATTGGCGCAAAATGCTTATCATCTCAGTGATCGACGCAAACGCTCGATGACGCTGCCATTTGTTTAATTGTTTCTCACTTTTGGTTGTTTAATTCGTTCAAATTTTCTTATACGAGGTGATCAATTACACGTTGACATTACATTAACACTCGACGATACATTATTTTCAGGCATTTTTTAATATTATTATTTTTCTGATCTAAAAATGAATGTCTCGAATATCAAGAGTAGAATATAATGTTGCATTTGTAATCATTGATTCTTTGCCTCTCATGACAACAAGTCGAAGATTATACACTTTTCATAGTTGTCGGTAATGTGAATCCCACCCCGAAGATCTGCGTCTGATTGTCTGATTCTGAATCGAAGAGAAGCAGAGTCAGAACTCGAACTAAATAATTCAATACAAGCATCTATTTTATTAGACGAGTGATCATCGGAGTTTACAAGGAATCGTGATTAAGGTTATTTTGAATAATATTGATGGTAAAATATTTGGTTACAACTCCATGTCTTGCGCTTCATCTTCACTAAAATCGCTCATTGAGGATTCACTGTCGGAAGACATTCCATTGCCTGTACCGCCATTTTCTTGATCTCTAAGCGCCTCTTCTGTTGCATATTTCCTTACATAATCTGCGAATTTTCATTTTATTATCAACATTTCTTGCTAAACATTTATATTATTCTTATATATTAGCAACGGACAAATGCTTTACCTGCAACTTTTTTCTTATATTCCTCTGGTTTGTGAAGATACATTGCTGCAGCATCTCCGTTCAGAGGGTCAATGGGATTTGGATATGTAAGCAGTTGAGGCAAGAATGACTCAAAAATATTTGATAAATCTGAAAATAAGTGAAGCATTAGAAATTTCATCTGATAAAATAAATTTATTTCTAGTGCAAAGAAAGAAATCAATATTTTTATTATTATTTCAATCTTAATTAGTCTAATTCGATTATTCTCTTAATATTGGAATAAGAACTCGATACTCCTTATGTATATAAAAAAATTGAAACTATGTTTTTCTGTTTGTTTGTGTCTAATCGGAGAACTAATCGTTAAAAAAACAAGTAAAAACGATTTCCAGCGCATCATGGGGAATCTACAGTGAATGAACTCTCAGAATTACTGTAGGCTATATAAAAAATCAATTTTTCAACTTTGTTACATCGAAAATCGGAAAAATGTAATTTTGTTTTTTTTGTTAATCAAACTTTTTTTTGCGGAATTTATGCTTGAAGTCTTACTAAAAAATTACATCCATTAAAATAGGCCTCCGATTATTTTAAATTATCGTAGTAGCATGACTTACTAATTTCTCAAATTAAATAATTTGAAAAATAATATTTTATTTATTGTTGAATATTATTGATCAATAAATAAACACACGATTAAACACAATAGAATAATCATTAAAGAAATAACTCAAGCAAAGCTGGGTGATTCAGCTAGTTATTATTAAATTCACAAGAAACTATTAAAAAAACATTATTTAGTCGTCTTTGTTGGTTCATCTTCCTTCATTTATTGAAGAAATTAGCTGACTCGCGAGCTCCATACGGGCCACCACCGTCGCTGTAGTAATTTTGTTTCAATTAATTTAATATTTACAATTTGTGAAAACACATTTTTTCAGTTCGAATGAGGTTGTTTATTCATTGGTCTAGTTAATAAACTACTATAGAATCAATTGATTAACCTAGGTAGTTTGAATATTGCTAGCTTATTTTTCAATCAGTAATTCAAAATTCATTTTTTTGAATATAAATATCATTCAAATTGTTTCCTAATATGGTATACCTTGCTGTTAAAAGTACAGTGAATTTTTCTTTGACACTAATTTTTAGTTCATCTTTTAGTTTTTGAGAAATACACCCAAAAACTCAAAAACGGTTGATATTGATTTCTTGCCATTTTAATCTAGAAACATTGATGAAATTAGACGAACAAACAAAAAACATAGATTGACTATATATTAATAAATTACAATTATTATTCACAATCTCAGTTTTTTTCAATTTATCGACGGAATATTCAATTAAGTCCTCTAATTACGGTCCTCTTGGACCGTATTCTCGAGATTTTGCTGTGCGTGTTTTAAACACTCGAGTGCTACTAAGCACTTTCTTACTTTATCTAACCCTATGTCTTAAACAAAGTAAGAAAAGGCTTAGTAGCACTGGAGTGTTTAAAACACGCACAGCAAAATCTCGAGAATACGGATCAGAATCAAATTAAATGAGAACATATTTTACTGTTCTTTGATGTGTTAAATTGATAATGAACTGAATTACACAATCATTATAATAGGCAGTATACAATTTATTGATATGACATAACAGATATCTTACCATATAAGGCGGTCCACGCCTGGTTAATTACATCGAGACACACGGTACCCGACACTTCATCAATGTTAGGATGGTATACTTTGTTCATGAAACCAATAGAAGGTGATTTGAAGGGATAGTGTTCTGGTAAGTGCACCCTCACCTTCCATATTCCTCCTTCATAAGGTGCTACAACAAAAACAAGCAGAATCAATAAATTGCCTCCAGCTAAATACACAAAAACTATCTTTCAACAGATCATAAACAATCATTTATATCAGTCCATTCGTTTTCCACAAAATTTTATTTCGAGTTGGCACAAAACAAAGTTTCAATGTAATAAAAACTGGCCACATAAAAAATCACCCTTGAGATGCCAGGTATGTTACAAATATAGCAACACGAGAAACTGTGAACTGGCAATTAGTTGTTCAATTTTCCTTCAAGCAGAAACGTGACCGTACGTGAAAACAGATAAAACGAAAAATATTTGCTTGAACGACGATAGTTACAATAATTTGCATTCAAGTTTTGATAGCATGTTACAAGTATGACTGCAATTTGTTCAATACAACGTTTGTTGGTGCAAAATGGTGACCCTCATATTTCAGCACGATTTTATATTGCTGTTCAGTTTGATGATCGATGCACAAGTAAGACTTGCTTGTAGTCCTATTGAAAGACTGTCAATGACTATCTAATAAAATTATTACTTATTTATGTTAGTTTCTAATTTCTGTTAACAGTGTCGTTCTCCAACCATACAGATGGACGTGCAAACGAGAACGTTAGACACGAAACTAAGATAACGCGCATTGGTTTGAGCATGATATTTTGTCACGCGATGCACTCATGCGTTCATTTGAATGTCGCACTGTCAAAGCTTGGCTTGATGCCTTCACGCAAATTTCTTAACGAAAGTTCTACAGCGGGATCTAGCAGTCTCACACTTCTGTTTAGCCACTGACATCCAATATGCTTGGCTTAACTCTAATAACAAATCAAACTTCCAAACAAACAAGCAAACAAATTGACATACACATTTACAATGACTAATATTTAAATTTCAGGCATTTCAAATGTAATTCTAAAAGAGGAACGACGCTTTGGATCTATGCGTTGATATTTGCCAGTTCCTGTGTAATCATAAGATAAAGTGGCACACCGTGGCCTCTAAAGTGTCGTGTCTTCTTGTGTGCACTTTTTCTGCATTGCACCCGCATTGCTTCACGGATGACTGATTTAGCATCTGCGTATTACGCACGGTACAACTATTGAATGCGTGGCCCTCCCCCCTGTTGATTGTCATCCTGCAACAATCTCACACAAGTAATGTTTTGCGTTACAGGTGAAAGTGTTGATGAAACATAGTCACATACTCAAAGCATTGCCTCGCGCATACTCAATTGCTATGAATTAAAATCAAGTTAGTACAACAACGCAAAAAACCATTGCTTTCTACGGTGCGCTTCGTCTTCTAGAAAAAACGCTAAATCCTTATATTATTATTATATCATATTTAACATTAGATTGCTCGCAGATAGGAAACACAATGTTGTACTTGTTCTTTTTATTCAACTTGTTGGTGCAATTAGTTTTGGCTCTTGTTCCACAAATGGAAGCGTTGGTGATTTATCTGTAAGGATAAGACGGATGTAAAACAAAGTGCGCAACAACAAAACGCACCGCATGCAAATAGCACGATTAATCCAACGGTGAATTTGAATTGAACAATGCCGTAGATTGGAGCGATTTGCTCGGTGCCTCATGACGGTACACTTTCACCGCTGTTGGTGCAGGTTCAGAATCTATGAGTGAGTTCAGCACATCGCATGTTTGGCACGATAACCCAGTTCTCCAGGCAATGTCTTTTTCCTTCTCTGCATTGGCACTGTCATTTGAAATAGCGTGCCATTCAAATGATTCAAACATTTGATTCCGATCTCCAGCTCGACGAGTCCATTGCAAAACAACGCGTAGTTGATTCATGACGAGAAGAAACGACATTATGGTTTTATAGCAAGTTGAAGGCTGCTTTACCCTAGTACGTAACTCGTACCTTTTGTCAGTGATGCTTTGCTTACAACAATTATTTTTGGAACGCAATCTACTACAAATAATTATTTTGCGTAAAGTTCAGTTTTTAAGACTTATTTATGAACATTTTTATGTCAGATACAGTGTAGAGCCTACTTCCTGATAAATTTTTCGCCAAACATAAACACTCCTTCAGTTACTCTACGATTCTTGTATATAAATAGGAAATCACACTATTTAATATCTACATCTCTTTAATATTACATAATGTGTTACTAATCAATGACCCGTTTTATGCTTATATTATTTGTACATACCATTAAAGCGAATCAAAAAATGTTACATTCGTTACATCAGTAAGTATTTGTTCTAATTTTATTCCTAACTCTCGTTTAATTAATAGAAAAAATATTTCCTGATGCAAATTTGTAAGCAATTTGACGTTGTCATAAAAAAAATATCTTCAACAGTGAATAAATGTAGAGACAAGTGTTCAAAATAAAATATCTTGATGAAACAGCGGCTTGTTTTGACGAGTGATTCGTGACCTTGCCGCTTGATTAGATGAGACACATTTTCACTAATAAGGATGGTAATGATGCATCGGTAATAAATTTTTCATCAGTTTGTTATTACTTAGTTTATTAGTCATTTTATTTTTGATTTGAATTTAATAATGTTAAATTACTCACTTCCTCTCGGACCGTAAAATTTGACGGAAAATTCGTTGAGTCCTCCTAAAATTGTCACCTCGTGTTTGCTTTCTATCCTATTTTTGGACGAATTAGTTAAGGAATTTTTTATAGATTTTATTTTTTATTTGTTAATTGAGATTTCGAACAAAATTTTCCCTACAAGTTATTATTATGCAAAATCACAAAAAATCACAAAGATCAAAATACGGCGTGAATAACATAACATTTTAGTGTACTTTAAAATAAAAGTTGATTTGTTGTGACGAATGTCAAATCTTAACAAAATTTGCCACGTCGATGACAAATTTTCTGATTCCACATCGGCCTGTTTAACGGTAATGAATTTTCTTAATTTTCGTTCAATCGATTGACTGAAACATTATAATTTAAAATTTCATGTCGTTACTTTTCAAATTAAAAAGGTATAGTCTTCAGAGTCAATTACGTTTTTGATTTCAAAAAGAAAAGCAATCTCCTTTGTTTCTCGGTGATATATATTTTCAGAAGCTATACCAGATGTATAGATCAACATCAAAATAAAAAAATTTAGAGTCATAATAAAAGAAAGTTTCACTACTTTGAATATAAATATAATAGGTTCTGGAGAAATATGAAAATTACTTCATCTAATGTTTACAAAAGCAAAACGCAAAATTTCATAAGACATTTTTACCTCTCTTTTCGTAACATCACGAAACAAACACAATCTCGAAAAATTGATCGTTTATAATTGTCAGAATATGTGACCCAAAACAAGATTAATTTATGGCTCCTCAATTAATATACAATGAAATGTCATTTTGAAACTCAATAATGTGTGTCATACTCATTGAAATTTTACTAAAATTAACGTAATAATGTTAATAAACTGAATTATTCAACTAACAATGAAGCAATTTGACGAAACGATGAACATTTTTTATACTCTTGCTATTTATCACGGACCATTGAATTGTGGAAGGTCGTTGTATATATCTCGTTTCTGCAGTTTGTGTAATGTCAAATCGGATTAATTTAAATAACAATCATCACATTTACAGCGTAATCAGTCATTGGCCTTATATTACTGTATGCACGTACAAATACTGTTTCTTCTGTACTATCTTCAAGTCACTGACCTCATTCAAACAGAAAAGCCTAGCATAGCGTGTCCTAAAATTAGAAATATTCTCTTTTTTTTCTCATCAAAGTTCTCATATTTTACTATTCTAATTCTCATAGTTTCGTACATAGTTTTTGAGCCTGTAACTTCTTTTCGATCTATCTCCCGATGAAATTTATAACCGTGGCTTGTAAGATTTTTCAGTGATTAACGAATTTCTCATCCATTTTATATATGGATCACTCATTTATTCGTACATTTATTGCTCCCTGTCTTCAACATTATAAACAAACATTCGACCATTTTCTACCGTTTAGATTCTGAAATGATGTATTATTTTTCTTTGTATCATGGACAATTTTTAAACTTAAAAATTTTGCATCGTTAAATTTGAATATGAATATCATTTTTTAATACAAAAATAATGCAACTAAAAATATTAAACTGTGATTTGTTTTCTTTTTCAATAAAACTGAACGCTTGAGACAAAGAGCTGACTGCTATTCTGGTATAAATAAATAATAAAGTTTCTACATTAAGAAAATAAAGAAGAGTTTACAAGTTTGCACAAAGTAAATTCAATGAAACCACAGTAAATGTACAAACTTGAGTTACACATTATCTTTGGTTTCAACATTGTTTCCAGTTGTTATTGTCATTATTATAGAAGCAAAAGTTGTTATAAAAGACAACATCAAAAACTGCTGAATCGATTGAAAAGTTAAAGATGGAGCAAAAATATGAGAATAAATGATTATAGCAAAGGTAGAAATCGCACGGTTGTATCAAGCTCGTGAGCGCGCGCACACGTTTCACATACAATCAGCTGGTTAAAAACAGCTGTGCTCGTCGTAACGCGAGGTTAAACGCAGCTTCCCCCCTCGACTACCAGCACGATATTTGCCACGGCAAATTTTTTTCTCGCGAAATGCAACCTCACCGTTAATGCACTATTGCCATCCAGGTGTCCTTAAATCATGTCGTCACATAATACAGAACCTTTAACTCAGTTGTCATGTTTGTTTACGTCGGATTCAAGTTGAAGGACATTAATAGTAACAATATCTTCATCAGCAGTTGATGCGAGCTTGTTGCGTCGTTTAATGTCCATTTTGAATGGAAAAAAAGCTTTCTTTCTACGGACGTTAATTTGGCTGTCTAATTAGATTGTCATGACATTTTTGCATATCGCGAGACCTAATTGATCGACAATACAGTTGGTTATACAGAAAGAAAAAACAAAATCTGTTTGGGTATTTAAAAATGACAGCAAAAATTGTGGTTTGCAAATGTGAGTTGAAATTAACTGATTAAACGAGACGCATGAACAGGCGTGCGTAAACAAAAGGGGAGTCGAGAATCGGAGAAGGTGGCGAATAGGAAGAAATGAAAAATAGTAAATAAAGAGTGTTTTAAGTAGAATATTGTTGGTAAAGGATACAGTTTGATAACATCCGTGTCCATACGTCGTTTTCCAGCGCTCGGTGACGACATATTTGGCGTTGGGACTTGTCGCGGTGGGTGCTGGTACGAGGTGGCTGGTGGTTGCCGAGTGTAACTGGTGCAGGCTCGTCTGTTGGGTGCGTGTTGCTTGTCGGATACACTCGTAAGAAGCACAAATTGGTCTCGCGTTAGTTTGCTCAAAAAGGTTCGCGTTGGTGCAAGCGAGAGCGACGTATCTGCGCAAGCGAGAGACCGAACAAAGAAAAACAGAGGCGCGCTCTTTGTCTTTGTTATTAGTACGTGGGACTCATTGCTGCTGCGAAGCCATGGGTTTTGCGCGCGCTCATCCACTGCTGTCAGCAAACGCGCCTCATCGCACACACGTCTTTTCTCCAAGACTCGAACACTAACACTCGCACGCACTCGCACAGAATCAGCCTGGCTTTCGAGCGATATTATCACTTACGAACACAAACCAGCACTGATGACGACTTGACGAGCTGCAACTGCTGCGAGCGCTCCGAGCTGCTTGATGCTCTGCTGTGCGCCGCCGCGCTTCCGACACAGCTGTGCCCAACGCGGACAAACACGAACCCCGCCGAACCTTCGCGAATATCACGCAACCATTCCACCTTTCCTATTTACTTTTTTCTCACATCATATTTCCTTTCTCTCATCTTCACTTCGCGCCACAAAGACCAAGCGACTGCAAGCGGCTAACGCGCCTGTGCAAGCATCTTTGTTGCTCCTGTTCTTTTATTGCTTTTCAAATTCAACAATATAAATTGATAAGAAGAGAAAATTCAGATTCAGGAGTTTAATATTTAAACAGATGTTTTGCATATGTCATATCTCGACGCAAACAATGAAACAACAATTTGTAATCTGTATTTCAAAACTACCAACTTGAAGTTAGCTAGCGGAAACTTGGTTTGGAAGGGGGGATGAAAACGCGCCGTCTGGAATTGCACGTTGAAACTAAAATGTCAGTGGTCCAGTCCCGCAGTCCGCAGTCCGTCCACGCCAGTCACAGTCCAGTCCAGTAGTTGCCAGTAGTCCAGACTGTCCAGTTCAGTCATTGATGGTGATTGATGGTAATTGACATAATTCAGACATAACTGGACAGAATCATAGATTGTGCATAAAGGAATTATAAAAATAATGAAATAAACTACATTTTTCTGATTAAAAACGAGTGAAACTGCGATGTCGGATGAATCTGAATATGAAACGGAGCCTGAAGTATTTGATCTTTACAAAAAGAAATATCAACTTCTACTCGACAGATGTGAAATTTTGCAGCAGGTTTGGTTTGGCTTTAATAATTGTTTACATTTGACTTTGTTGATTTTTGTTACATGTTTGAACTAAGTATCATGTTATAATTGTTGAATGTTTGTTACAGGACAATGAGCGACTAGTTTATCGAATTCAACGAGTGAGGAAACTATTGAAGCGAATACGAAAAGAGAAAAAGTAAGTTTCGAGGTTATGTTTGGAACGATATTAGACATTTCTTTTTCATTACATTTCAAAACAAACAAACAAACAATACAAAACGATTGCTAGAAACTTAACCTGTCACAGTTCCAACTCAAAGTATGGATTTATTCCAGTTTGAAACACTGCTAATTTTTTTATAATAAATGGTGCATCCTATAATGTGAAAATAGCAAAAATTTTTATTGCTGCAGATTTTTAATCAATCGATTAGATCAACACGGAGACAAATGGAGAGAAATGCCAATAGGTGTTTTAGAAGAAAACAATCTTTGTCAGGTAGCGACAAAGCATGAGAAAAACTCAAAATCCAATGTGAATAGTACAAAAGATGAGAAACCAAAAAAAGGTACAAAGAGAAAAGGAGCAAAGGCTGATCCAAATGCTCCAAAACGTCCCGCGAATCCGTTTTTCCAGTTCTGTCAAGAACAAAGACCAAGAGTTATGGAAAGGCTAGCCGGCGAACCGGAGCCTAGCAAACAAGAACTTACTCGACAACTTGCAACTACTTGGAAATCGTTGAGTTCAGAAGACAAGAAGGTATTTTTCGCGTCCATCACAAAATTTTCAAGTTATTTAAAAACTTTTGTTATGCATGTTGTACTGTTTTTCAGGTCTATTATGACATGTACGAACGTTCAAAGGAGAAGTATGTTGCAGAGATGCAAATTTATAACAAAAAGACGGAAGATGCACCGAGCCAACATTCCTTAAACGCAACTTGATGAGACATTAATTCTGTAAATATATATAAATGAAATTTGCACGACATTCATGTACATATTAACAACTTATATTTCGTATTTAATAATTGTGTTGTTAAAAAAGAATAAAATAAAGTAGTTCTTAAAAGTAAGACCTTTTACGTAAGGTATCAGTAGTAATTGACAAAAGTATACTTAATTATTTATTTATAAGTCGATGTTTCCAATTTTTAAAGAGTCCAGACCGAATATAACTATAAGTTCATAACAAAATATTTGTTTCAATTGAAAAAACTCTGTGTCAAAAGTTGCTATTGAATTTGTATTTAAAGTGTATCGCAAAAATTAATAACAATTCATTTAAATATTTTATTTTGGATTTTGCCTCCATCGACTTGACGTAATCACAGCTTGGTGGCGCTACATCTCTCGCTCTGCCATTTTTACCAGACAGTTTGATGGTCTTGAAGATTCATGCTCCAGAGTGAATGACAACAAAAAGAACGCCGCTTTAGGCGCTTTTTTACCGCTGCCGATCTCAATCAATTTTCTATACCGTATACAGTGGAACGACCGGCAATCCAAGTGAAATAAGAAAATTTACAAAAATAAAAATGCAGGGCACAATAATAGAAAATTTAAGTGGCAAAAAACTATCAGTTCTAACAGTGTTATTAGTGGTTTCGCAGGTGGTGTCATTTCTAATTGGAGGTCTCATAGGTAAAATATTATGACTATTTGTTATCTTAACGCTAATTTACATGATTTATTGTCTTGTCATTTGTTTATGTTTCAAATTTCAATTATAAATACTCAATTCATGTCGATTATTCATTCGAGATTTAAATCATGTTTTTGCTCATAAATAAATGTAATAAATTAAACTGAAGACGTATTTTATTTTTGAATTGTAAACTTTTCAACAATTCATTTAGTTTTCTCACGAAGTTTCTGAATGCTTTTTGTCAAATTAATTCCCCCTCTTTGCGTAATTCAAGTGAATTCAAAAGCACTCTTTTTTCCCTATCATACTTGAACAAACTTGGAGAATGCTAATCCTCGTAAGGGTTACTAACGAGAGATCCTTGAAGAGGGTTGTAGATTCTAACTTAACGACAAATAACATTGCATGTCAAAAATCGTTAAAACGTCTCTGTTATTAAATCAGTTTTTTTATTAAAAACATTCAAAGCTCCACCACCATCAGGAAGTCAGCTAATTCTTGGTACAGAATGCAAAGCAACTGGAAATAACAAGTCCGAAGCTGATAGCAAGTGGTACTATTCCCGAGGCAAAGGAAGTTGTGAGAAGATTGAAAGCTTGGACGATTATGACAGTCATTTGCAAGCGTACCAAGTGGTTTTCACTTTTCAGGTACAATTCTTTTAAATTTATCCTATTGTCGAATTTCAACCATTTGAAATTGTATAATATTTTGTAGATGCCATTACCTCGAGACAACCAAGAGCTGGATTATTCCCGATGGCAACACAGCTTAATAGGTATTTTACAGATTGACACACCATACTCTAATGAAATCTCCATGTTGCCATCAACCAAACTCACATTCGATGCTAGACTAGCTTACAAGAATAAAGGAGATCCTGACGATGCCTGGAAGCCATATGCCTCATCTTTAGTAGAACGCAATTTAGAATGTGTTGATGACCATGTTAGTTTTGATTTAAACTTTGTCAAAAATCGAAAATAGTATAAGTTAGTGATATTTGAATATTTGCAATCTTTCAGAAAGCTGACAAATATTATAAGAGTTGCAGCGTACTGTCTCTTTTTGAGTTAGGTTCTTTGTACCATGACTACTATTTGTTGAACTTGCGACTTCCTACAGACCCAAATACAAAGATGAACGAGGGATTAGGTCGTATAGAAAGAATTTGGCTAACTGTACGTAATATCGTTATGAATTATTAATTGTAAGACATGAAGTGTTCATGTATTTTTTCATTCTATAAACTTGAACGTTTTCAGACTATAATTCAAAACGGTGGTTTCACGAAAGTTTGGGTCAGCTTAAAAACTATCTACTTTCCAATTGTTTTGGGCATCCTTATATGGTACTGGAGAAGAGTTCATATGCTCACAAGATCCCCTGCATTATTAGAGTACATGCTTTTGGCGCTGGGCGGTGCTTTGACTTTTCTCAACGGTATTGTATTTCGTTTAACGTATATATATATATATAATGTTGAATTTAAAATTATTCAAGTTTACATTTTTTTTAGCTCCATTTGAATATTTGACATTATTGTTCGATATGCCATTTATGCTACTTCTAGAAGACATCCGACAAGGAATCTTTTATGCAATTCTTCTTTCCTTCTGGCTTGTATTTGCTGGAGAACATCTAATGGTAATTTTTTTTGCTAGAATATTCAACTCTAACAAATGTTAATTTAATCATTTTTCTTCTTACTTTTCATCTGTTTTCTCGGGCCACGTTCAAAGATTCAAGTAAGTACGAATAGAATACATAAATCATCAATAGCAAAACTGTTGTAATAACTGAGAATTAATTGGAACAATTTCAGGAAGGCGAACAAAAGAATTCCATACGAAATTATTGGCGCCATTTGTCTGCAGTCGGTGTGGGCTGTCTTTCTCTCTTACTGTTCGACATGTGTGAACGTGGTGTGCAACTTCGCAATCCTTTTTTTTCAGTTTGGGTCTCAAGTACTGGAGCAAAAGCTGCTGTATCCTTTATGAATATATTTGCATTGTATTAATTTTCCCAATTTGTATCCAATTATATTTTCCATAATGTAATTAATTAAACAGTTCATTTTCATCGTCTTGGCTGCAATTTCGGCTGGAATTTACTTCCTCTTTTTGTGTTACATGATTTGGAAGGTCTTCATGAACATTAGCTCGAAACGAGCTGCATTGCCTAGTATGAGCTCTGTTCGACGACTGCATTATGAAGGAGTTATCTACCGATTCAAATTCCTCATGATGGCTACTTTACTTTGTGCTTCTTTGACTGTTATTGGTTTTATTTTAGGACAGGTTCATAAACTTTTTTCATATATGTCTTTTCATTATTATAAACTTAAATAACAGCTAAGATTGTGATCAAAATAAATGTTATAATTTGAATTAAACAGGTTGCAGAAGGCCAGTGGAAATGGGATCAGGATATTAAGATTGAAATGACTTCTGCTTTTTTCACTGGCGTTTATGGGATGTGGAACGTTTACATAATTTGTCTTTTATGTTTATACGCTCCATCTCACAAACAATGGCCTGTCGAACCATCAGGTAAATTTTGAGTTCAATTGAATTTGATTAAAATAATAATCAACAAAACTGTTTGACGTTTGTAGAAAATAGTGCCGGAGAGGAAATTGAATTTTCGCGACTTCCCACGGAGCCCAACGAAATGTTATCTCTTACAGGATTGAGCCGAAAGACTGCTGTAGATTGAACAATTCGCTTTAACTGAGTAGACAGTCTAGCAAGTATTCTAAACTCTTATGTACTTACATTAAGTAAAATTAGAAAATAATGTAACTGTGTAAAACGAACAAATGACTGACAGTTTTATGGAAATTATCTTATCTAGTAGTACATACTACATTTCTATGTATTTACATCCAATCTTTTTACAGTACATATTTGCGTGTTATATTTTATATTCGGCGTAATTTAGAGCTTAAGATTGATATTCATTGATTGCAAACAACAAAATTTGCAAATTTATAACTATTCTTCGCAAAGCACAAAAATCTTGTATAGCAAACAATTGACTTGTGTTGAACGATCTCTGACGAACAATTTTTATATTATTTGTGATTTTTGTTCCTTCGCGGAATCTCAACCAATATTTTTTTACTGAGCACACGATGGCAATAGGGTACAGAGTACAATCTTCAGAGTTTATATTTTTACACGATTTTCAAACTTTTGCATTGCAACTGACGTTTCCACTTTTTCCTATTACCTTTTTTGTGCCATTTTTTTTCTATTTTTTCGTTTTTTTTTGTGTAACCCATGTGTAACACAAACTGTCATTTTGCTACTTCCAATATAGATATTTTGTGACAACGTATCAGTATCGGGCATTTATCAACACTTTCATTTATGACTGTACATTTTTTACTCCGATTTGAAACAAAAATTTTTTCAACTCAATGTTCGATGTTGTAGTAGCTCGTGTGGTGTTTAGATTCATCTGTTAGATCAATTCAACAATGTATGATTCAATAAGTAGACTTTTAAGATCAATTAGACTGTTTTATTTAACATTTGTCATCGCAATAAATGGTTATTGTTTTATACTCAAACACATTTTTTATTTTTCTTCAATTAAAAAAATTAAATTGAAAATGTTGTATCGTATGTAATAGAAAACTAAAACAATAATTTTTCAGACTTTGCATTACAATAAAAAATAATCAAATGGATCGATCAATTATATGCGGAAACGTTGCTTCTCCACCAAAACAATTTCTGTTTACTTCAAAACTTCTCGATATTTATGAAGCACCACATACGTTATTGAATGAAAATATTTCTACATCAATTTTTGAAAATTGAAAATGAAAGTAGATTGCAAGATTTATATTCTGAATCAGATCAATTTTTAATGGAATGCTGTATCGAAATGAGTTTGATTTGGTTTTATGATAAATTCGTATCAAAAAGCGAAGAGTTTCATTCCAATCTCTATTGAAATCTAATCCGGCGTGGATTATTCTGAAATCAGATTTTCGCTTGACGCTTTGAAGCTTTGATGTTTCATTGAATTTTTCGTTTAATAATCAATTAACAATATAAAATAAATATTTATCGGTACTGAAATAAACGCTGTTAACAATGACACCACGCATTCATTCATGATTATCTATTTATTATATTACAGTTCTATTCAATTTGCTGATTTTATTACTATTACTATTATACTATTTGCACAGATCTGTAGGAATAACTGTTTCTAAAATGTGGCCCTGACATAGCTGGATTAACCATTCGTTTCAAAATTAATCAATACCATCTTGATTAGAATTGTTGATAAATAATTGCAGAATTGTTATAGCTCCATTCATCATCCTCTTTATCTGAACAATTTTGAGTTTAATTAAATTGTTGAAACTTTTAACGCGATCCAATGTTTTGCAGAATTTCGAATAACTTGCGAATAATGAAATCTCTTGCTCCAAGCTGTAATTCTAAAATGCTTGTCAAAACTTAAGCAATTTAGCATTCTGAGTGATTAGTTGTTGCAACCGAAATGTGCATCTCTGCCTAAAAAAACCCAAATCCTTATATATATATAATTTCAAATAGTTTATTTGTTCAATTTTGAATGAATGTAAATAAATTTCCTTGGTCTTCAAATATGCATACAAGATAATCATTTTGCAGAAATGAGTTATTTATCATAGGCACTTTGAAATCATTCAGATTTATATTGACAAAGAGGCATTGATAAGTTGAACAAGATGATTCAATTGTGGTGATCTGGATATTGAATTGTTTGTCGTACGGATTGTAGTAACAAATGATTTGAAGCAGAAGATAGCGCTGAGAATGATGAAAAGAGAAGAAATAATGGAAGTAGTGCGTGTTATTAAGAGTGAGAATTTGGCAGCGCGTGAATTTGCCCACGAGAATGACGTATAGCAGACGTCCTTGGAGTTGTTCGGATAGAGAAGAGAAGGGTTCATTCGAGAAAGAGATGGGAGGTTGCGGCTGGGCGCACGCGTATTTCGCGAAAATTCATCCCTCGGCTGCTGGTGCGCTGCTGGCAAACCAAAACACGCGAGAAGCACCGTCACTGCTGTCCTCCATTTGTCATCGCGTATCTTATTTTGTTTTGCGCTGAATATCCGAGTGTCGCGAACGCCTCTTCGCTTCTGCGTTGAACCATCACGAACTCGAGCAAAGCCGACCATCAACATCTCACTTCGTAATCACTTGTCGTGCTCCGAAAAACGTGCTCGTTACGTTACAGTTCAACACGGCTAATCAAACATCCAGTGCTTATTTATTTCTCATTATCATAACGATGCAGCGCGCCACTGTTTTTTAGCATCCGCCGAAGAGAGGACAGTGACCTCTGGTAAGTGTCACGATCATCGCAAAAACCTTATTTATCATGGCTTTTCGATCCCGAGGGTACACTCGATATATGCACTCGATCGATAGCAGCCATTGCGTTAACCTGAAACAACCATCAGCTGATTCCCTAGCATCACATGCATGCTTGCAGTTTTCAACTCCCTATATAAATAGTCAACAAATAACAAAACAAATCATTTCAGTCACTTTATGTCAAACCGATATTAAGTATAACTTTCGCTGAGTATAACTTTTTTCGAACAATCACAGCTAACATTCTTTTTTTGTTTCCAAACAAGTTTATTGACACGCATGAATTATAAAAAATTTCTGCACACTTTGTCTCAAGTGACCTTGGAAAAGCCCGGTACCGCTATCTCAAGGTCACTTGTAAGAAGGTCATTGTTCATTTATTGTTTACAAGTGTAAAAAATTTCGAAAATTTTTAAAGATTTAAATTTGAGATCCTTTAATTAAAGATAATAAACAAAAATATTGTAGCGTCAAAAAACATTGTTATTATAATGTAACAACCGGCAATAATAAATTAAAAGGAATCATCCTAGTCCAGTTCTTGTTACCAGATTTATCTAGTTAATTCTGAAAATTGCCTTAGTCATCTAGTTGATATGACTAACTGAAAAATACAAAACCTAATTTGCTTTAATTTTCTCTGCCAGAAATATTTTCCTTTTTAAATATGAAATGTCAATAATTTAAGCTCATAAGTTCAAACAATTTAGTTGATTTATGATTATAATAAAAACAACATTAAACAAAATTGACTCAATAATCAAGTGGCGAAGGATGAGTTTGAGAGATAAAGGATTGCAGGGAAGAGAACATTGAATAACAGAAAATATATATTACCTTACAAGAGGGAGAACTCATACGAGTGAAGGAATTCGCCGTTCTCCCACGTGTATGGTAAGATATTTTCTTTTACTGTAGGAGAACGCTTGCGTTCTTCCACAAAAGGAAAAACTGTTCACAAAGAGTACAAATATCAGATAAGAGAGATTGGAGGTGTCAGAGACAAATGTATATAATATATATGTATAATTCCTGTGAACAAATATCGCAAGATTATATAAAATTTATCGTTTCGTTTAATCCTGACACAAATTGGAGCTTTAATTATTCACTCCTCTTTGCGCCTTGAGAATGTGCAATACCAAATCATTTACAATTTTTTCATTTTATTAAATCTGTTGTGATTAGGAAGAACCAGTTATAAGTGACATTTTCAAAAACGTTAATTTTTTTCAAACATCGTGTGTGTTTCTGAAAGTTTAACTTTTGAATATGAGTTGTTGGATTCAATTTATATTTTGTACTATACATAATTCACCAATATCGTGTCACTCATCAAATTTTCTCAATATTAAAATGTTATACTCAAAACTTCAACAAGACAAGTCCCAAAACCACTTAACTAGTTCTTCCTAATCACCACAGAAATGATAAAATTAAAAACAAAACATCTAGAATTATTTCATTCTCTTTCAACTTTTGAGACAAGTTTTAAGATATGTGAAATTATGTAGAATTTCATTTTTTTTATTAAAATTTAATAAAAATTATTACTTCTATTCCGAAAGCTTTATAAAAAATATATTCATTACGAACACACGCAATTTCGAACACATTATGCAACAGAATTTTAATTAAAATGATCACGCGCAAAAACGAACACGAAGTCTTATAAAAAAATTGAATGTATTTTTTTTACTAAAATTTAAAATGAAAACAAAAAAATAGGAAAAGCAAAAACGATCACGAGCAAAAACAATCACAAATGTCCACCACTGCCAACTGTTAGAAAAAAAATTCATGGAACATGGCAATGTTCCATAGCATTTTCCATAAAACATGGCCATGTTCCATGAATTTTTTTCTAACAGTTGACAATTTGTGATTGTTTTTGCTCGTGATCGTTTTTGCGTTCCCAATTTTATTGTTTCGAATTTCAATTTTAGTAAAAAAAATACATTTTATTTTTTTCTAATTGCACGTGATCATTTCATCAAAATTTTGTCTTCACGCATAATGTGTTCGAAAAATGATTGTTTTTGCTCCTCCCAAAATATATCTGTAATTTGACAATCTACAAAATGCAAATAAATGTTTAACCAATAATTTAACTTAAAGCTGGAATTCTTAATTTTATATCTATTTTGTGTTATGCAATAAAAATAAAAAATGTTTGATTCAAAATTTTTTTTGAAAATAAAGTAGCCCTAGAACATGCCAAAGTATCAGAAACTAACAGATAAAATAATAAATAGATATAGATAAAAATAAATAAAAACGATTGAACAAAATGAAACTTTTCTCTGTATTCGCATTTCATCTTTATTTGTTTTTTACATAATATAACTTTTAGATTGTTTATCCGGGGAAACTTTTAAACTGTGTGGATGTTTATTTCAGAATGATCAATAGAAAACATTATATAGGTATATATCATAAAGTACAAACTTGGCAGCTTCAACACCAGCAATTAAATCAGATCAGAACTTGAATTATGTTTTAATTTTTGTCTTAAGCAATGGAAAATTGTCATACATACATACATTTGTCAACTGTTGGATGAATGTTATTACTGAAAGTGGAAAAACTAATAGTTCATCAGTAAGTGCGTTCACTGTTTTCAAATTGATATTTTAATAACAAAATCTAATATTCTGCTAAAATTAGATTACTCTAATTATATAGCTAATACTTTTATATTTGACTTCCGATTCAACCGAGGATTAGACAGTGTAAATTAGATGTAGGTGTGGTGTAATGATAATTTCATGCAAACTTAACTCTAATTATTATTAAAGTTTAGTTATATTGTGTAATGAATCGTTAATCGTTATAATATCGGTGATAACTCTGTCAAAATCGAAGTCCATATTAGATGTAAAGCAAGCTTTACCAAAGGATCATATCCTGTGCACTGTTCTAAATGTTATATAAGTGATTTTATTGTAATTAAAAATATGTCGGGTCAGTTTTGATTTATTAGAGCAGAGTTATTTTTTCAATTAGCTTAAATGATTTTTATTTGAAAAATGTAGCGATCTTTCTTGTGGGCAATGCTCAATAAAACATGAATACCGGTAATTTAGTGAAGCTTGCGTCACGGCTATTCAGAAATGTTCACCTATTTTTTAAGCAATCAAATTGTAATTTGTTTTTCTTTGATTTTCTTCGAATTCTATTACTTGACAATTTAATTTCCTTTGAATTTAATAATTCATTTCATAAAACCTTCATTGACTCATAAAATTTCTTGAACCCAAAAAGTCAAGTTTCTTTGCTTGAACCTGAGGAACTTTTAAATTATGGATGCAAAAATTTATCTAATTAAAAGCACACGTGTCAAATGAAAACATTTTGTTTTCAAACGATTTAGGAGTTACCAAATTGTACTAACATTTTAAGCAAAGTCATTGCGAGAAAGTTATAAATGTTAATATCCTTGATATATGCATGCATATTGACATTCCGTAATAGCGATTAGATATTGAGCTTAAAAAAATATCACATTTATTGCTCTGACTCTGCAGTTTAAAGATTCAAAAGTATAATTAGCAAAAAATACAGTGACAAAATCAAAGAAAAATTTTCACATTGTAAAATGCGATTGACATTTTATTCTACTTGTTTTACAATAAACGTCTTTACTTTCCGTTGTAAGTGCGGTTTTTATACTCTCTTAATATCGTGTCCTTGTCTACTAAAGTTTGTTCAAATCAAACAATTTGATATATAGCACTTCTGTGCCGGTTATATGAAATTCTAAACATTTTATAAAATTACATGATTATATATTCCATATTGCAATCTTACGTATATAATAGTCCTATATGAGTAAAGGTGAAAACTGGCGAAATAATTTATTATCTTTTGTGAGAAGGAACTAAATTAGGTATGTGAATTTAGAGGCATATCATTTTTATATCAATGTAGTATCATCGCAGACGACAAGAAAACTTATCTAACTTATCAAACTTTCCATAATTAATCTCGCTTTTTTCTCCTTTTTTTTTAGTTCTCAATTTTTTTTATTATGTTAGATAAGCTAGAGCCGAAATGCATATTAGAGAAAAGCCATCAACTGCTCGTTATAAATTCTTGTAATTGATTTATTTTCAATCTATTCAATCTATGTTTTGCCTTTTTTGTCGGATTAAATTTTTTCTTTGTTTATTAAATATGAAAAATCTTTCTTAACAAAGATTGGAATTTATTTCTCGGCACTGGTTAACAATACAGTATGATAATTTCTTGCCCACTTTTGATACTTTTCGTATGACGTTTTGTCATCATGCACTTTTGTTATAATTTTTACAAAAAGCCAATTCTAGAATGATAATATCAAACGTGTTGAAAATTTGTTACAAAACAATTCGATACATTAAAGTCTCACAAAATATAAATAAGTGATTAATACGTTTCTAAATAATTTTCTGGCTCATTTGATTCATATAGGGGTTTGAATCGTTTCAGAAATCATTTCATTAAAATAAAATGCACTCTCAGTGAAATAGAATTAGCCGAGAATGTAATTTTTTCTTATCAAAAGCCGCATTGATAACTATTAGAAATCATACGCGTAACATTCAAAATTTTTGCTCGGAACCGATTTTGCTATTTACAATGCATCAAGTCATACTTAGATTATTGCGTCGCAATAATTTGTGTTGAATCGTTCTAACTGAACGTATAAAACAATTTGAATTAGATTTGCGAAGTGCCAATAAAATGTAACTAGTCAAAACTTTAAGACTTTGCGACAAACAAAGAGCGATGCCAGGTAAATTTCGTTTCGAACTTGGAAAATCACAGAGACTAAATTTCTGCCTTTCTTGATTTAGAAATGAAAAAAATAAACACGAACAAATAAAATTAACTCATGTAGAATCCCCGAACATAACATGTATCAAATCAAATTATCTGAAACCTATGAATGCATTCTAAAAAACATATATAAACAATAATAATCTACATTAGCAGATTACAGGATAAGTTTACACTTGTATGACGCCGTACAGTTTCGTGAGTTTGTCTTCATTTTTGAAAGTCAAACTATTTTAACAGTGCTACATATATATATATATAACTCAATGAAGAAATTTGCAAAACTCGGCGACATCGCATAACATTCCCTTAATTTTAATAATAAACCTGCTTCTCAAAAAAGTGAAGTTGCAAAAAATTGAATTTTTTGCAAAATAAAATATCAATGAAGTTGAAATAGTAACTTTATAAAGTAAGTTGACAGCATCAGGATTTAAGCCAGTGAATGACCATTTTATGATTCAATAAAATAGACAATATACCTATCAAATGCATGGGCGGTCAGTTACTGGTTCCGAATCCTAACCGACCATTGATACATTTACCCTACTTATTTCAACCACTTTATGTATCTTTATTTGTGCATACATTCATTCTTTTTATTGTCAAATTTTTGCAGCGTTAAAATAACAATTTATAAAAATATGCATTTCATTAGAGGCAACGCTATAAAATATAAATTAAAAACATAATTTAAGTTTGCTAATGAGGTAGACCTTGTAATACAGCGGATTTTCTGATTGCATAACATTTTGATTATACAATAAGGGTAACGAGAGTTTATAGTAATAAAAAAGTATAAATGATTAATCCTCGGTGTTAAAAAAAGTTATATAGCGAATTATTAAAATAAAGAATGTTTTTGGCGTTTTCAGCATTTGGAGGATGTACAAATGTACTGTGATGTACATACATGTGCACTAAGCCCAAGTGTGAACTTATTAATGTTTGAGTTGTGGCACTATCTGAGAGAGAGCAGATACATGCACGAACGAGAACCGTTGATTTAATATCAGTATTAGCTTGTCCATTCTCATGTTCGCACGTCCCGTTTGACTTCGCAACATGCGCTCGCATTTCACAACAAACGTACGATCGGTTTGCAAACATTTTCAGTCATTAACATAACAATCCAAGCAATCGATATACGATAGTTGCAATAACAAAAGAGAACGAGTTTTGGATCAACTCGAGAGACAACAACGAGCATCAATAAAATTGTATCAGACAAGATTTAAACAAAGTGGAAAAAAACACGTTTGGCGCCACGATGTCAAACTGACTTCGTTTGCTTGGTTGATTTGATTGTTCAGGTCTGGGAGATATCAAAAATGTGAGCTCAAGTACGGGTTTTTTATTTTATCTAATCGCAGTTAGAAAGATAGACTAGTTTGAAAATGTTATTCTTGAATGAGACTGTCACGATGTATTGCAGGACGTCAAAACATTACGTGAATACGTGCCGTGAAATCAAGTGATGGTGCGCTAAGAGTGACGTTTTTATTGTTTGGCCAGTGAGCTCGCCAATTAGATATATACTTTTCTTTTTAATCTTTCTTTTTGTTATTTTTGTTGCGTTTCTTTTTTTCTTTTCCAACTGTATATTTTCGAGTAGTAATGCAGTGAAGCTGTTCAGTTAGTTGATTGACTTATGAAACAAGTACATTTTGAGAGTTGAATCGATACACGTTTAGGAATATTTTAAACAGTATCTGAAGTACGTCAGCATCGATGGGAGCAACTCTGAAATGCTTCGATTGACAAATTTATTGGACCGACGCAGTTGCAAATTTTAATGATGGTTGGTTTCTGCCAAAATGTGAATTTTAAGATACTCCTTTTCTGATAAACATCATTTTACAAGATGCAAAAAAAATGATTTTTCTATTAACATTTTGACTAGATTCTTTGTGCTTTATGCAATCTCATTTGCACGTTCAAACTTTCCAGTTCATTGATTTTATTTAATCATTCATATCAATACATATTTTATCTGTAAAATTTCGTACAGCACTTACTCCGAATTCCAAATATCTTGATAAGATATACAATTTTATGTTGAAGATTTTCAATCTAATTTTTTTAGTCATATAATTATGTTTCTAACAATGTGATATTAATTCATTTCATGTGTAAGAAAACATAGTTATAACACATTTTTGATGTACAAAATATTTTTTGTGTAAATTAAGTTTTTTGTTTTTGAAATCTGCTCTACTTTGAATCGCTGAAACGTAAACAGCATATGAAATTGTCTTGCTACACGGTAACACGCGGTAAAATTCTGAAAAAAAAAAATGTTTTACAAACTTGGTACACATTTCGTATTCTGTTTTAATAATCAAAATTTGCATCGCCGTTTATTAAATAATAATTGAAACTCGAAATGAATTTTACTTAGCATAATAAAATAATTCTGTCTGATAGAGGCCAAAATTTATTCTAACTAATTAACATTAAAATGTTTTTTTAATTAGATGAAATATCATCGAACGAATTACCATTCATTTTATTATTTGCTGTCTTTCAATTTGCAATTGTCATTCAAAATAATGCCTTACTCATATTCATCGTACGTTATAGTTAATAATTATTAGTTGTAAGATAATCTTACATATTTGTATTATCCATAAGAAAATGATAGATTATTTAATTGATTTTTAATCAAAATAAATTATAAATGTTAATGAATTAATGAAATGAAAATTAGGAAGATCAAAAGTTGTAACAGAATGACATTATGCGCTGTGACTAATTTGTGACTAAATTTTTTAGACAGGACATTGATCCACTATGGATTTGAACAAAGTCTTTGTGTGGTTCATTTATACGACAATAGAAGCTTGAGATAACGAACAAATTATGCTTGCAAATGTTTATCAATTATCACAACGTGTGCGTGATTTTATTCAACAATACGTGAATCATGCGGCGAAACATATAAATGGAATACATTTGATCGATTTCAAATGTACTATATTTCAATGCGAACCTCTATTTGATATCAAATCACGTGGTTCATTTTTATTTATATATATATAAATATGTATATTCAAAAGTCAATCTAATTGTGATTGTCTTCCGGCAATTTTCCATTATCATAATGAATGCCGTGATTCTATTAATTGTTCTACCAATAAAATAATAAATGAAAAAGTAGATATTCGATGTTGTCAAAAGAAAGAAGAAAAAAGTTTGTTGAAGTGATAAATGCATGAACACTGCGGTTGAGACAATTTCCGTTTGCTCTTATTTTCTTTATGTTTCTTCGTAAACCTTGACCTTCGTAAAATATTGATCTTGCAAGTTTTTGTGTACCTCACAAAGTTTTTGTTCTCAGAATGATTCGCTTAATTTATTTTATAATTATTCCCACGTTAAAGTCAAACAACCGTCATTGGCAAACAAAAATAACGTTTTTTTTTCAGATTATTTACGAGAAAAGAATTGTAAATGTTATAATATTTTTTCAACTACAGTTACACTAGAACTTGAATGAATCTTTTCTTTTCTCGCTTTTTGATGAAACGCAAATTGCATGCAAGGTTTATAAATACATGACCTTTTTTTAATTTAGAAATATCACACATCTCATACACTTGCTTTAAAATACATTTTTTTGTTTGTTACATTGGAATTGTGACCTGACTCACGTGTGGTGCATGGCTCAGCCCTCAAGTTCAACTTGAATACTTATGAAATAGTTAAATAATTATTAATTGTTATGTTTGAGAGTATGGTACACTTTTGGATGCTTTGAGTGTAACTTAAAAATAAAACTTGAGTCAACAGTATAACTGTTCACAAATTGATATCAATTTGTACACAATGAGTGTTCACTTGTAATCGCGGTGCCTTGCTAACGATCTCGAAACGACTGCAGGAAACTGCAAGAATTTGCACCGTTCACAAAGGATTCACTGCTATCTAGATTTACCAAGAGCAAAATTAAATGTACTTAGTAATTGAAGCCTTTTACAATTAGTTAGTACAACATCAACAAATTTATAATTTAGTCGACAATATTTTATTCGAATTAGAATATTGTTGAATCGAGTTTTGATATAGAAATGGACGAATTGAACGTTTTGCAATGTTATTGGATTATCAAATGAATAAATGTGAAATGTGTTTCAGTGCCCACCAACGAAGCAGAAAAAAAACCGTTCGCCGCATGGGTGCCTGGGTTGATGACCGTGTTGCGGAGGAGGCGGTGGCCCTGAGAACTCAGGATACTAGAAGGACACCTAGCATCCTGGGTATCATATGCGATGGTGGTGGCGGCGACTTCCGTTCCATCTGGTCTTCTTCATCCTTGCTATCTCTTCGTCGGCAGTTTAGCAGACAACTATATGAATGGACAATTGTTTCACTTGAACTAAGGACGAAATTAATGTCGTGTGAATTTTAATTATAAGTGTAGAGTGCAATTTGAAATCGCGGGCATGATTTTATGGTGCGTCTGAGTCGTCGGCTGTTTATTCGTGTTTTGTTCATGATGGCCGATTGGACGATGTTCAATGGGGAAGAGATCAAGTTATCGACAGCCACTGGAATTAATAATAACGATCGCACGTCAACTATTTCGCAACCCGATGATGACGATGAGGTTGAGCCCGAGACGTCGCAGATCCTCGACAAGGACACTAGTCCAGTCGCGGAGTCAGGCCGACAGATTCGAGAGGAAGCGAGTCGTGAGCTGGCGCAACCCAAAAGCTCAGCGAAAAGAAGAAGCAGTCCGCCGAAGCAGACAACTCGAGTGTTCAACGGGAAGCCACCAAGG
This sequence comes from Telenomus remus, assembly GCA_020615435.1. Taxonomy (NCBI): domain Eukaryota; kingdom Metazoa; phylum Arthropoda; class Insecta; order Hymenoptera; family Scelionidae; genus Telenomus; species Telenomus remus. The sequence goes on from CM036338.1 coordinate 5,451,931, forward strand.
GAGGACAAGGAGACGACACATCGAGTGCAGTTTTACAAACAAGACACGCTGCAGCCTAGCAGCCCGTCCATCTCGACGTCGAGCTCCAGCAACTCGGAGGACAACTCAAGTCTGGGCCAGTTCTCCGAACCCAGAGCTCCGGACGGCGGCTGGGGATGGGTTGTTGTAGCCGCCTCGTTTATGGTCAACCTCATTGCTGATGGCGTCACATTTTCATTTGGCGTGATTTATGTCGAGTTCCTTAATTACTTCGGGGAGGGAAAGTCCAAGACTGCTTGGATCGGAAGTCTTTTCATGGCCATGCCTATGTTGTCAGGTCCAATTGCTGGCTTCCTAACTGACAGGTAAAATAGCACTTATAATTTAAATTTTTAATTCGTTTAAACCGTTTCACTTATTTGAACTAAATGTTTAGGTACGGCTGCAAAAAAGTCACGATAGTAGGAAGCATATTGTCCACGACTGGATTTGTGATAAGCTCGTTTTCGAATTCAATGGAAGTTTTGATCCTGACATTCGGAGTACTCGCAGGGTTCGGACTGTCGCTGTGCTTTGTCGCGGCGGTTGTGATCGTCGCCTACTACTTTGATAAAAGGCGGTCATTCGCGACTGGATTGTCAGTGTGCGGCAGCGGCATTGGAACATTTATTTTTGCACCGCTGACCCAATACCTCATTGATGAGTACGGCTGGAGAGGTGCTACGCTTATTTTAGCTGGTTTTTTTTTAAACTTGGCTGTTTGCGGCTGTTTGATGAGAGACTTAGAATGGACCACGAGAAACGCCAAGGCCAAGTCAATGGAACGCAAAAGAAACCGAGAGAGAAAGCGATGCAAAAAAAACAGCTCCAGCGGTGACTCTTTCTCGGCCAGCAGCTCGGCCAATACTAACATGCATGCGGATTCAAAAAAAGCTCTTACTTCAACAATGATTATTGGTAACCACATTTTATTTTTTGATCTCTTTTTTATTCATTCAATCAAATATCATCAAAATATTGATGCTTGTTGTTTGTCAACAGAAAATTTGCGCACACAAGAGGACGAAGACGGCGGAAAATTATTCTCAAGTCTGGTTAATTTGCCAACGTTCATAAAGAACGGCGAGAAAGTACCCTTAGAGGTGTTTGAGTTGTTGAGCACTCGCGAAAACGTGTACAAAATGCTTATGAAGAACTATCCTGGTCTGCTTATCACTTCGAAGAGTTTCAGCGACTCCGAAACTCTGGGCGAACAACTTCATAACAAATACATGCAGAGTTTGACAGCCCCCGAGGGGCAGGAAGACGCGCAAAATGATAACCCGAGTGCACAGTTTAATACCGCACCGGCTTATCTTTGGTGGATTAAGAAAGTCAACGCTACGGAGGAAAGTGCTTCGCGAAGGTCAAGCAATTTGGAACAACAGCGAAGACTGCAGAACTCTCATCTCAAGGACGTCCGGGTTCATAGGCACAGTCTTACTTATAGAAGCGCTATGCTCAATATTAATAGGTAAATTAAAATATTGAAAAATAATCTCTTATCTATGTCTATTTCTATAAAATAATTTGTGAATTGTTTCTTAGGTGTAGATTGAGAGCTTCGAGTTGTCCAGATATTTACAGGAATACCGTGGCTACAACTAAAGATAAAAAAGCTGTCTGGAATTCGGGACTTTGGGAATTTTGGGACGTACTGGTCGATATGCTGGATTTCTCACATTTCTCCAACTCCAAGTTCCTGCTGTTTGCCATTAGCAACTTCTTTTTGCAACTCTGGTACGATGTGCCTTATGTATATCTCACAGACAATGCCATTGAAATGGGCTTCAGTGAAACTGATGCATCGATGCTGATATCGATTATTGGTATCACAAATACGGGTGGAGAAGTGAGTTTTGTTTCATAGAGACCAACCAAATACAAAATAAAACAATGTTAAATTTTGTTATTTGAACGAAACTGTGAAAAATTTCAGATTTTTTTAGGCTGGGCAGGTGACAGAACTTGGGTGAATGCGTCTATCGTGTATGCATTGTGTATAGCAATATGCGGTGCACTTACAAGTTTGATTCCATTGGTGGTGACTAAGTATTATGCTCTCTGTGCGGTTGCTGGATCTTTTGGACTTTTTATCTCAGCTAATTACAGTCTCACGAGTATTATCCTAGTTGAATTAATTTCACTGGAAAGATTTACGAACGCTTATGGACTTTTGTTACTAGTTCAAGGATTGGCCAATTTGATGGGTCCTCCACTGGCAGGTAACAAATGTCAACTTATATCATCAATCAGGATTTTACCCTCACATTCAATAGCTCACAAATGTATCCATATTTTTGTATTTTCAGGCTGGCTTTATGACATCACTGGGACGTACGACTTATCCTTTTATCTGGCGGGTTTCTTTATTGCGTTCAGCGGGGTGATATTGTTGGTTATGCCTCTGATTGATTTTTATCGGCGTATCAAAAACGGCACTCGCAACGAAAAGCCTACCTACGACTTTACGGGCATTAATAATGTTTAAACCCAAGCTCCCATCGGTGCCTCGTACAGGTCTTTGTTGAATGTATTTCATTGAGACATTTGGATAGATAAAAATTTATCAAAGCTTTACATAGATATCAAATCATTATCATTTTCACCTGTTTTCAACTATTAATTTAATTAACATTTTAAGGAACGAAAAAGATATATCAACTTCGAGAGAGATTACAGCAAAATCGTTTAAGTTTTTCGGTTAAAAAAATTTTCAACAACTTGAAATACTGAATATTTACTTTGTACAGTTAAAACTATGTAATTAAAATAACAAAATTACTTCTCAAAGACAAGAAACTACATAATTTGCTGATATATATGTAAAATTATTTAGCATGAACTGCAACTTTATGCAATTGCAACTTTTTTTCTTCTGTTTTATTTTTTTTTTTTATTCTACGATAATTTTTACCAAACATCGAAAAGCTGAAAAAATCTAAGGATTTTGATCAAAATTTTCAGGTTTGATACTATTAAAATGATTCCCTTGTATAATGTTTTGTAATAACGTACATAATTGACTATCGACTCCAACGTCAAACCAATATGCTTTCAAGTTTGCACAAATTCTTTGTACATAATTAAATAATAAAGATTGAAAAACTTTTCAATAATTTGTTAAATAATGTCCTCTGATTTGAAATTTAAAGTTAAGTTCAATTTGGGATGTGGATTGAATATTCATGTCCAACTTCAAAGCAATAACAACAACAAATAAACATTCTATGTTCATTTGCCCAATGTATTTTTCGAGTAAAATGTTTATGGGAATACAATCCATTCATTGCCTCTTTAGACTTTGAATTTATTTTGCCATAATCATTGTCGTTTAAAATTATCATTATAAAAACATCAAAAAAAACCTTTTTGTCATATCAAAACAAATTTTACTGCAAACCATCAACCTAATTGATGTTTATGTATGTGAAATATTTTGCCTGAAAAACACACACAAAAGCACAATCTGTTTTATTCTTTCATACTTTTTCATTGGCGATTTTCGGACAAATTGACTCGAAAAGGCCAATAAACATTGATACAAATGTGCATTTCTGATTTTCATTCTCATCATTATTTCCATATAGTGTATGCAATTTGAACCATAACCATTCACATTTAAATCATGGTAAGTACAAACTTTTGTATCTTTCATGAAGTTAAAAAAGGAATTGAAAAAAAAGAAAGCAAAACTGCTTCTTACAAATGTGAAAGATTTTTGCCACAATCCTTTACTTTCTGTCTCAGTGGAAAATATTTAACACAGAAATCAAAGAACAAGGAATAAAAAATACTTTCACCTGTATGGAATTGAAATGTACCAATATAATTCAACTAATTTCAAAGATATATTTCGAAAAGGAATTGTACAATTTAAATTTGTACCTACGACATTTTATTACATAAAAATCATAAAGTAGACGTATCAAGTTGTGTTATACTAATCAGTATAGTGATTTACACTTGCGATAATTCTGTTCAAAAATTAATTCTTATTTGTCGATGCACACAAGACAGTACATCTACTTTTTGTTTCAAGTTTAGCAAAAGGTATAATACCAAAAACTACGATATTTCAAATCGTGTCAATAATAAAATAATGATTCAAAATTATTAAAAACAAGCGTAAATCAAACTCTTTCTGTTAGATTGTACCACGATTTGCATAATTTTAAGCGATAACAATTTAAAAGTATTCTAAAAAACATTTTTTAACTATACTCAAACGAAGTGAAATTCAATTTCAATTCTTAGTATGTAACACTAAAAGAAGCAATATTGTTACTGGCGACAAGGATTTAACTGTGAAATAGTTATCGACAACTCTAGGAAGGTCAACACTCGTTTTGCTTTTGTTTTTTTTTTTTCGGAGTTGTTTAAATGATGCTCACAAATAAATGTGAAATAGATAGTAAACATTTGTAAAAGTAATGTTACAATGACTTTAGCCAAGTGCAGGTCTTATTTCTGGTATGTCTCTGAGACACTGAAATGCTATGTGCATGTGACTGTGAGTATTTATTGTAACCTTTCAATATTTTTTACAACATTTCTCTTATCTTTTTATTTCATGAGCCCTTGTAAAAAGATCCGAATATTGTCCATATAAGAATAATATATTGACAATATATTATTCACGAAATAATATATTGTCCCTATATTGACCATACATAGTTAATATATTGACAATATATTGCCAATATATTAACAATATATGGACAATATATTGCCCATATATGGACAATGTATTATTTTCAAACAATGTATTAACCATACATAGACGATGTAATTTGATTTACAGCAATGTATTGGCAATGTATGATTTTTCGCAAACAATATATTGACAATATATGTATGACAATCAAAATTTCTTTCTTTGCCATACATTGTTAATTTCTTTGTTATTTCTTTGTTAAACAAATATTGTTGTTTTAAATACTCTACAACTTTTTTTCTAATATTTAATAATTTTTTTATAACAAAACATTCAATTTCACCGATCTTGTGAAAAGTCTATCTTCTGCGAATAGAAGCTTGTGATTTTCAATAGACAATTGTTAATAGTGATTTGTTAATAATTTTAATTAACTTTTTAGTAACAAAAGATTTTAAATCATTTTAAATCATTCAAAACGATTAGCTATATTGATTTTCCATAGAATATATGGATCCTTATAGTTTATCATAGTTCTTACTTAAAAAAGTATGGATAAATTTATGAATAAATTTTTGGATTTGGTTAAAAAATTTGAAGATTTATAACAAAATTACATTATAGAAAGTATTATTGACAAAATGTCATTCACATTAAACTATTTCCATTAAAAAATAATCATTAAGTATGTAGCTTATTATCGATAGATAAATATATCGAAGCAGATGGAGCAGTGGACAACGACGCGGACTGATAATCTCAAGGGCCTGGGATCGATTCTCGTGCTAGAGTAAAATTATTTTCATTGTTCATGTATGGTCAATATATTGTCCATATATTGTCAATAGATTGTCCATATATGGGCAATATATTGTTAGTATATGGTCAATATATTACTAATGTATGTTTAATAGATTGTCAATATATGGTTTGTATAGTATGGTCAATAGATTATCAATGTATTGTCAATATATGATCATTTTTACAAGGGGAGTATTGATTGGTTCATAAAGTAAGTTTTTTCTACGATGGAATTATTTCACAGTAAAAAAGGGATGTAAAAATGGAATTGAACTTCGAAGCATTTCAATACTTTGCAAAAGAAATTGGCACAGTTTTGACACACAAAAATCTGGCTGCTAATTTCTAAAAAATTCTTAATAAATTGTCTACCATTAATATTTAAATATTAAAAATAACAAATTGAACAAACTATTCGTTATACAGCTTGTGCAGTACTGATGCTGATTTCGCAAACATTGAAAATGAGTACAGTTTCTGTTCACTGCCGGTATATCATATCGACTGTGACCAATTTAAAAAATGTAGCTCAAAAGTATAAAAAAACGTAGTTGAGTGCAGTAGCAATTATTATTATTAATTACTTTGACACTTGTTCCACGTAAAGCTATTCGGATGCGAAGGCTCAGTGATTCCGTCTGCAGTACGTTCTTGGAATATTTTTCAAGACAAAAGCTTATTACAACTGAAATTGATCCGAAAAAAAATTTTTGACTGTGAACAAAAACATATGTTTTTGTTGCACATACGTGCAATGAATTGTACAAGTTAGTGAAAAAAAAGTTTTAAATTGGATGTAAAGTGTGATTTGTGTTGAAAGAGTATATAAAAACTTACCTTTTTAAATAAAATGTATTTTTTCGTGTTTGGAAATATACGGTGGGTGAGTAAATTAGGACGAAATCGCACTAAGACTTAATTGACCAAACAATTTTCACGTCATGTAAATGTAGAGTCAACAATGTTTTATCAATTACAAATATAGATTTTGAATGTTCATAAAATATTATTAATATGTAACTGTGGAATTGGGTGAGTCCCAGCTTTTTCTATAGAAGACGTCAAACGTATATTTTTTTAACATTCGTCAGTACAGTACTCTCTAAAAATTAAATGTTTGAAATACAACGATTTTCTGCATTGTAACTGGAATAAAAAAAAAGTAAATTTGAGTTTGATCTTCATGATACCTTAGTTGTAAGTAGCGAATAAAACTAAATAAAAATTGTAGACTGATCTCGTACTGTATAGGGACGTAGTATTTTGAGATACAAATATTGTAAATAATTCACAACTTAAATTTCTGTATTAAAGTTAGAAATTAAAAAAATGTCTTTTTTTCTTTATTATAAAAATGTTTAGCTGATAATAGTAAATCACCCTATTGATAAATATGTACTTTTGTAACTGAAAAATTTGCACAAAATGAAGTTGTTTTGGATCATGAGTATAAGAAGTGGTCATTTGTTACGGATTAAAAGAGAGCAAAAAAGATGTGCAAGTCCTAGTGGATAGCAGCCTGATTGAATATGTGTGGATGGCGCGCTAAATTTCTTGCGGATATCACATCCTTTGCAAGGCTTTCCGGTTGCCACACACGTGGTTGGTCTTTCTTGTCTAACAATCGCGAGGTCAATAAGTACTCTGACATCTTCATTTGTATTTCATTCGGTCTGAATTTCTGGTAACAAATAATAATGCGCACTGGGTCTTTGCGCCGTTGATGAAATGGTGCCCAATTTATCAAAACTTGTATGCGGTTACACAAAAATGATTAATTAGAATAAAGTTCATTAAAAGTAAATGAATAATAACAGGTGTGATAAAAGCTGAGATTACAGAAGAATGTAGTATGCCTTCGTGACGTCATTCATTTTAATAATAAAATGAAAAGAAAACTGACCATGCGAATGATAAACTCATGAAATGAAAAGAGGTCGCATTATTCAGCGACTAGTATATGCACGTTGCTTGCGCAGTTCGCTGCAACTTTGATCAAGCTTCTTTACATTTACTTCTTCGCATCAAAGACCATGCAATCTGGATTATTTTTTAGTCCTGATATACTGTAAACGCTCTTTTTTATCCTCCTTGATTAACATATAAGAGTCAATTTTACAACCAACAACCCTTCTTCTTGCCTCCTTAATTAATTATTGTTTTGTTTATCTTTTTCTTTATCGATCACACAATTTTCAACATTAATACGTCAATTTCAACTTAAAAATTATCAGATAATAAAAAATCACTTGACATTTTTGTTTACGTTTCTGACAGTTATTGTACCTGCATACAGAGAGAAAATATTTATGCAAGATCGACATAATGCTTGCAGACCCAGACCAAGAGTTCCAGCTAAGGAGTATCAGGCTTGATTAAATCCACTTAGATGCAATTTCAACGTTGATTAGGTTTTTTCCTGGCATGACGCATCCAATTACGCAAAAACAATCTTCAACAAATCCACTCTTGAACTTAGTCAAGTGTAGAACATAATTTCTCCAGAATCAGATTTTACTTCTTCACAAGACTCATTCAACTGGCACGCTTCAAAAAACGCTTTACCAACCAATGAATTTTTTCTCGTCTCGCAAGAAAATTTTGTTATTGAAAATTCGCTCTTTCGCTTGAATTACTTTTTTATCATGAATTGTTATGTTTGTTTGTTTGTTTGTTTCAAATATGATCAATCTAGTAGTTAATAGCTTAATTAAACGTTTTGACGAGTTTGCAAAGATGTTGCGTGTACATTGGTGCAAAAGCCTATTACGGATAAGATTTGAAATCCGGTCCAGTTCCTATGGACTGGATTAACAATTGCGATCGACAAAAATATACAGTCATGTACTCGGTCTTCAATTAAAATAGTTCCACGCTTTTAGCGCTGAAAAGACTGATGCAGCTCTCACATTTGAGCAACATAAAAACTAAGGCTGGGTAATTAATATGATCTGGCGTACGTGCAAAGTTACAAGCATAAAAAAGTAATCCAAATTCATGTCGCTTTCTTCGAATTTCATTTTTTATGAAATTGTATGTGCCAATTTAAAGAAGTACCCTGTTGAAGGAATGAAGAAACTCGCGTGCAGTTAGTAGTCATAATTAGTAAAAGTTAAATGAAAAAAAAAAAAAAAAAAAAAAAAACAAAACAAGGGTAGGTATCTCAAATATTTGATATGAACCGATATTTATAATTATTGTTGACGCGAGATTCAGAGAAAGTTAAGTTGCGTAAATTTGTAACCGGTTTTTATTTCCAGACAAGAACGTTCCTTTTTTCACCTTCGACAAATCGATGCATCGTTTTAAACGAATACAAAATTCTGTTCAAAGTCATCATTAAGAACGAAGTAACCTTTCGGCAAAGTAAGTAATTTTTTTCATTATTAACTGCTTCCATCTTAAAAGAAGACTATATTTTTAACTTATTCCTAAAATTGTTTTCTTGTTTTATTTTACTGAGACTTAGTGCAATGAATATTTTGTTATGTTCACACTCTTCTGCTTTATCAAGATGAAAATTTGTTTCAGGAAAAAATGAAGTTTATAATACGAAAACAAGAATAATTTTATCGAGAACAATTTTTATTCGTTGTACTTGAATCAAATTAAAATTTTTGTGTTCCACTCTTAAAAACTTTTTTCATGTTAACAGGAAAATATTTGCAAGATTTTTACTGCCGTTTGATGATTCTGGGACGAAAGCACGAAAGTGTTAAAACGGTTTTTTCAATATGCAATTTTATCACTGTGAAATGCCATCAAGGCGATCTTTATTAGATAATACTCGTCGGGATTAATGGGTTTTTACCGTAAAGGTATATTAGACGATTACACCAGACGTCTCAAACTAGTTCCTGTATGTTGGTATAATAAAAAAATAAACAACCACGTACCGTTATGACGAGGATGTTGTGGTCAATGTTGACCACGAGGACACATGTCAAGATTTCAATCTTTCTTACACGTACCCACATTTTCAACGCCTTTAATTTATTTAATAATCTGAAAAAGGTAAACACCGTTTATCAACATAAAAATACTGATGAACATGAAAATTTCAACTCAAATTATTAATATTCATTTTCATACATGAAATTCGGCGATGATTACAGAGTTACAAACAGTATAGGTATACTTGCCCAGTAATATTTCTACATATGGTTGCTTGCATTACTTCATGTAAAAGAATCTTTTATACGGTTGGCGTATGCGGAATTATAACCGGAGATGCCGACGCACAACGTAAAATAACTAGTTTGTCTCTTCTGCCATATGTTACGCTGTCAGAACCTGAACAAGATAATCTGTAGATCCTTTTACTCGATCGCAAGTAAGAATCTAAATCAATGGGTCAGATGATACTATTACATATTTCGTATAACTACTACGACGATGTTATACGTGAAAATTAAGACACTGCTGTTTTGATCTTAATCTTGCACTTTGTATGAGATTTTTATGACGAAGATCTTTATCTCATCGTTGATGCTACTTACCTAGATCTTGATTGCGAAAATTAAGTTCTAATGAATTTTTCAGTGCACCTGTACAGCCACTAATTAAATCATCCTCATACCTACATTTGACTTAATCTTAGATCAGAAATCATGTCATCACAATAAGAAGAAAAAATTTCTATATATGTGCAATTTTTTTCAAAATTTATCAAACAGTGTATAAAACATTCAATTCGAAAAAACGGTGAAGATGTTTTTTAAGATGCTGCTTCCATGAAAAATGACATTCAGAATGAACAATTTTTCTCGGAGATTATTATACGAACCGTATAATTTCAGTCGTCACGTTAGAATGATCCCGTATCGTCTATGCTGTAGGTGTGCCGGGCGTGGGAATGATGTATGTGTTATGGTGAATATCTCTGTTTGGAAGTCACTTCGTGGTCGATTTTTTTCCGGGTCACTGAGTTTCAGTTCTTTTATATGCCATCTAAAATGACATATCAATTTGTAACTCTTTTTTACCTGATCATTCTGCATTTTTGACGTCACTCCTCTCCAGGCAGCATTTCACACTAGAGATTACTTTTAATCCTCGTTCGAGTTCTATGGAAAATTTGCTCGACGTAGTTTGTTTTTATTTTGTCATATTCGATAAACTTTTTGTAGCGTAGTCCTGTTGAAAAAGTCAGTTTCAATTTAAAAGGTAAAGCGTAAAATGTGCAAGTACGTATGTATGTTTCAGATCAAAGAGGATATAATGACTTAATAGATGCGGTTCGTTTAAGATTTTTAAAAACATTAAGGAGTTGTTGGCTAACATTAACCGGCTACTCGTAAAGTTTCTTATGCTACCAGATCACGCTACGAAATAATTAGAATTGTCGGGTTCGGTTAAAGAGAGGAACAGATAACGTATCTGATTTCGTTATTTACGTATTTTCATTACCGTCAATGAACCCACTTACAAAATTATCCCTTATTCCAGATTACATCTGCCTTCAAGTGTACATTATTTTTTGTTTCTGTAAGATTCTCTTAAAAAAGCGCTTTATCATTAAAATTATACCCCATACAAAGTCATTCAGACAGCAAATTTTTTATTTCTTTTATTTTTCTTTGAAGCTTATAAAAACAGAGAGAAATCGTTCTTTGACAGGTCGATCAAACTTTTAAGATGATTGTATCCGACATGAAATAATCGATCGTGCAGGAAGCTATTAGAAAGAGCGAGAAATGAAAAAAAGCAGACTGTTTAAAGAAAAACAGAAACACTCATCACGAGCGCAAGATAAGACGAGATAAGGCAAGTTGTGAAAAGAACAGTAAGAACGGAAGGTAGTCTTGAACGGGAAACAAGACTGCGACTTGAGATACAGGGTCCGAGCTATGGCCAGTCGCATGCTAAGACATAGTGTGCTAGGCAAAGCGATCCTGCCTCGGTCGCGTGCTTGCCTTCTGCCGGAGCACAGTTCGCCGCGGTCTCTCGCGCGAGACAGGTTGCGTCAAATTCATTACAACAGTCAACGGCCACGTGCGTACCACAACTCTCAACTTGCACTCTTCAACCCCATTTTTAAATTGTATTTCATTTTTTGGTGAAATGAAGTAGTTTTTTTACTTGGATAAAAAAATGTGATTCTGAATGTACGTGAATGTACCGTTGGTGATATTGGTATATCAGCGCACATGACAACCAAATTGAGTATGAACGATTCGAATAAGGCAGCAGGCAAGAGAGCTGTGTGAACGGCATCATTAATCCGTGCGAATTCAACGGTAACCCGACTTGACAAGAACAATAAGTGATTTTGAGTTGGTTCGAGTATACAGATGACATACAACAAGAAAATGCACCGAACAATTCTCATATGCACTTCGGCGCTCCAAGTTGTGCCGAACCATTCATCTGACAGAATTCAAATGAGAGTGTTTCAGATGAATCGCCTCGCGCTTGATCAATAATGTGAGTATGAACGTATTTTATATGTAAGCATAATAAAATATAATCAAACATTAAAAACTTACAGCTTTGATAAAAGTGTTGACACTTGTGCAAAATATTTGGGGATAAAGCGTTATCGCGTGTGATGTAAAAAATAGAGGGATACTTATTAGCGAACAAATTTTAAGGAGTGAAACAGGTTTATCATGCGATTAATATATCAAAACCTGATCTCGTGTAATACATTTGATAAATCGTACCAGAAATTTGTAGTTTCCTTTTATCTGCAACTCGTATGATAAGAAATTTGCGCTCATTTAACGGTTATATATTGTCGCTGACAATCTCCGTCATATTTCAATGCATTTCAATTAACCACAACATTCATTTTCAATTTTGCCTCGAAATCTGGATTCATAATTACGCAACGGTTACAATTTACATTAGGACAAAAATCTTTTGGGTTTTAATTAGAATCTATGGCTGGATGAAATTGCCATAAAGTCTAATTAACATGACCAGTTTCGTTTTTTGTTATATTTTTTTGGACTTAAAAATTGTTCGCGTATTCAGTGGTTGGATTCGAATGACTTTCAAAAAGACCGCACACCGTTTTTATTATCATTAAATTTGTTGTTTCCAGTGTGTGATGCGATTGCAAAAAAAGTGTCACCATCAGTTGATAATAATTTTTAATTAAAAACATCTTCTACAAAGTATACAGAACCACTTGCACTTAAGGTCTTGTTCTCATCAAACGATAAACAAATTACCCGATAAAATGAATAATTTCTTACGCTGAAAATATCGTAAATTCATATAATCTTTATAGTACATTACAAGTAATTTTGATGGCAGTATTTCATACTTCATATTTTTTTGCCGCTTTAAATAAGAATACACGCGGGATAAATTATATATGATCTTCTAATTAATTATTCGCAGACGAGACGATGCATGCGCGCGCTCGTGTTATAAATTTTTCAATAATACCTCTCTTACAACTTAAAATTAATCATATAATAGGTGGAACGCAAGTTAAGGGGAGAATTACTTTCCGGCCGTAAATGGGCCTCGCTATTTAGCTTGCAAAATTACGTGGGTGTACCGAAAGAGACTCTCGCTTTATAAGCGCAGGAATACGGGACACTCATGTAGTGGACGATTATATTTACATAGTTGTATCGTACCAAGCTTAGTGTACTCAGCGTGGGAATACGCAACAATTCAACAACCATTCACTATAAATATACAGTTACTCAACTACGAACCCTCTCGGTACGATGGATTTTTACAACTCATTTAAATATATGAAATGCAAACTTATTTCTCCATTTTAAATTTAAATATCCCTCTGATGTACTGGCAAACAGACTTTACTTCCAGACTCAAATTGACTCCTCGCCCACGATTCAGATTCATGCATTCTTAGATCCAGTTCAACAAACATTTTCTTTATTCTAATTAAAATTCGCTTAAAGAAACAAAGATGATTCAAGTTGAAATCTTCCATCTTGGCTTAAAAACTGAAGATATTTAAAAATAGCCGTTTAACTTTTTTTGGAGGTTTTTTTTCTCGAAATTGATCGATCCAGATCGATTGTATTAATATTCTGCAGGTACATTATCGTCAATATCGGGTGAAAATGGAGCATTAAGAAAATAACAGGGGTCGGTAAGCAGAACTTTGCATGTCATTTTGCCAGACTGGTTGCGTCCCTGTAATTTGTGAGATTGCAAAAATCTATCAAATTTTTGTGCAATTAAATAATATTTGCGGCAAATTTTGATCAATAACGGCAGATACCTTTTTTTCTATCTCGCTTCACTAGTGCCAATATGTAATTATAATCCACTGATAAATAAATACATCGCTCAAAGATGTCACTCTGCGTAAATGGTACATCGCTATAATCATACAGTTATCGGAGCATTACAGAGTTTGGTATGAGTTGCGTGTTTCATATGAAACTTGAATCCTTGTCTCAATCTTTTTTATCTCTTTGAGTTCTCTTGTAGTCTCGAGGATAATCATCCGAGTAAGTGATTTCCATTAAATATGTTTTCAAAATTAAAAGCTTTTAACGAAATTAAAAAATCGCACCGACAGGCATGTACCAAACTGGGTGAACAGGTTTCAAACTTAAACACAAATACAACAGTGTGTTTCACGACGTACCTCAGTGTCGATAGTGTACGAATAAAAATATGACAAGACAAATTTTTTGTTGCAGGACAAAAAAGTGGAGTGAATGATGCAATCGAGGGAACTGTCGTTTCACGGTGCTAATTGTTGACGAACGTAGCTAGCGAGCGGGCAAAGTAGAAAGGACGTAGGATGGCGTTGAAAAAGGGTCGTCGTAGAGTGCTCGAGTACGAGCTTTTTTTTGCTTCTTGAACGGCGCCGATCGGTCGCTAATGTCGATCGATCAGCACCTTTGCAGCACCCGACCAATCTCAGAGCAGCAGCGTAAAAAGGACTCGAGTTATCGAAATGGAAATCGCGAGAGATAAGTAACCGTTCGCTGCCAGCTTGGTGCACAACCGAATAAAGCAACGTACCAGCGATAAACAATAGGATGCTAGTTAGCGGCACTAGACGATTATGCAGAGTAGGTCTAGCTGCTATCTTACTTACCACGCTCTGTGTAATCACTCTTGTAGATTTACAACCACAATTGTCTGATCCACTGTCGGATCCTCCTCCCACACCAGGTAACTACCAATTTTTCATCCTTCGCGTTCTCAATCCAATTTGTTTGTGCCAATTGTCTTTTGCATTTTTTTACTCTCCATTTGTAGAATCTATCCTCGAAACAATCTGAAACTTTTAACAAATCGTAGAATTATCAAATCTTTTGCAAATTAGCAAAAGCGTATCTTTTTTGAATCGCAGTATTAAAAAAATTGAGAAAACGGTTGATGTAGTATTGTCATCTCAATGAGACGCGAGATCCTTTTCCTGCGAGTTAACGGGTTGAAAATGAATAATTACAGACGCAAATGATAAAACTAAAAAACATTTGTGAAATCATTAATACGATAAGAATCCAGAAAAATCAAGTGAAAAAAATTAAACTCAAGTTTGAAGGGAAAATGAAAGGACAGCTCAAGTTAAATCCGAGGATCGTAATCTCAATGCAATTATAACTGTACACGCTCACTCGGATGTCCAACGCGTAGTCGCTAATTAGAATGCACGCGCAAAGAAAGTAACATTTTTAGTTAAATCAATAAATTGCAAAAAATGAGCTAATATTCATTCCCGCGAAGAATAATCTTTTTCCAAATGGAATCATCACAATGGACAGGCAAACAGTAATACTTTTTTGTCGAAATATATATTATATAATTATAGAGTCTATGACATAATAGTTGGCAATAAAATTGTTCGTAATAATTTATGGTTCATATTTCTTTGCTTTAAAATTGGGAAAGGCTGTTCGATAACAGTGTGGATTATAGGCATGGAGTGAACATAATAAGGTTAATCGATTTCCCTTGGTAAGATGAAGCCGTCCCCAAATCGTTTCTTCGAATATCAAATACTATGTCATGTCATTTATTTTCAGCGTGACGCTTCAAGAATTCCGCTTCGTATCGTCCGCAAGGAAATGAATCGCGGTGTAAAAAGTACAGCTTGATGAAGTGATGAGTTTGAAACGATTTTTTTCATCGGGCAAATTATTGCTCTGCGAATCAGATGCGAAAAACAAATTTCCTTCCGGCGGCGAATTCTTAAGTTTTTCTAACGGAACTAGAAACTGATGCGATCCCTATAATTGTGTTAAAATAAAAATGTACAAGCGAATTCTCAGCATTAACACTATCCGGTTTGAACAAGTAAAATGTACATCACGATTGTTACACACTAAAATCCGAACAGAAACACATAACTCTTTATCATTGTTCCTAACAAAAATGTTACAGAAATGAGTGGACAAGAAGTGTGTTTTTTTTATATTGTTTAATTACTAATGAATTATTCTACATGAGCCGTAATTACAGTTTCTTCGCAGCTTCACTAAAACACTCATAAAAACAATAGCGAGGCAGAACAGGTTTAGTAAAGAACCGTGAATAATTAAAAAATTTTCAACCTGAATATTTATAACTGGAAACTTGAACCTCAATTTTTAACATTTTTCACAAAATTTCCTTATCGATGATGAAAAGTCGTCATTACATTTTGCATCTTCTTGTTGCGCGTTTGTCTTTTTTTTCTTCATTCTCTCCGACAACTGATTTACTTATCTGCTGGTTCGATGAACGTAACTCACGAGAGTCGCGAACAGGATCGCAAAGCGCAGGTAGCCGCTACACGTCCAGAAAGACGCGCGATGCCGTCACAAAATAACGTCATAGAATGCATCCTGTTTACATTAATTTCTGCCCTGTCAATGCGCCAAATGATAAGAATCAAACAAAAAGACCACAGCCATAATTTATTTCGTACAATGTTTAATTACTTTCCTTTTTGAGCATTTATTACCACCAGAAGTAATATTTTACGTTTACAATGTTAAAGGTACTAGGCTAAGTAGAATTATATTGCAAATTCAAAACGAAACCGAAACGAAACAAAAATGATAAAACCGATTTGATAGCAAAAGATATAAATTTGTGCAAAAGTTACAAAGAACTTGAATTTGATGTGAAAAGATGGCGGTGAATAGAAAAGAAACAGATTGCAAAATTGTATATCATTGCACGTGACATTTTGAGAAGAGCTTTGTAAGATTAAAAAGAAGTTGAGATTGCATCTAACGACAGCCGGACCGAATTCATAAAATTTGCGTCTCTCCTTGCGTAGTCATAAAAGCTGAGGAACGTTCAATTATCTCCGAGGGGGAGAGGAAAAAAGATAGTGATTTAGTGATAATTATAAATGATGTGCGCAATATTAGCATATTTTTTTGGAACGCGCTGAGAGTGTTTTATTGTTGTGAAATGTGAGATGACTTGTGCATTTGCATTTATGTTAATGTTGTAGATGGCGAGCCGCAGGGTACGCGCAGCATTGTCGCATACTCTTGGGCGCGAAGATTGGCACTCGATTACAGGATCGCCAAGGATTGCGACACTAATGCTACATCCGGAATAAGGCTGGACGCGAACGCGCGCAACAACCGTAGCACAATGTGGCTTGAAACAATCCCGGGACAGCTTTTTCTTTATAGCGCACACTTGGACGTTCGAGTCTCTGCTTATCCGAGTGTTCGAGTGATTGGCGTTAAACGAGAGCCGGTACAGAATTACGTCCTCTTCTGTACCATTTGGTATGTATTCCAACCAAATATTTACCTTATTCCTTCAACACCATTTCTACCCCTGATTCCGATTCAGAACGCCCTTGCTTACATTTTTGCTCGACTATATACTAACATTTTCTTAAGAATAATCTAGTTTTTTTTCGCTTGATGTACGGCAAGGCATTCAGATTTGTATTTTATGAGTAAGAAAGCAACGAATTCACATACCGCAAAATGGTTTTTACCACGAAAAGCACCGAATTTAATTCGCAAGCCTTTTGCGAATGATACTTGACAACAAATTGATTTCATGTATCACGATAAACACACGATGATAGTAATCATTCATTTGTTCCAGTTGAAAACACCTGTTGCATGACAACGCGTTCGTACGTTTTATTTTGTAAAACTGTAATTCATTTTGAAATTTTATACCCCCGCATCATACTTTCACTGCTGCTGTTTGTGAATATTCATCACATCTTGTTTGGATTCGCAAATTCAAAGTCGGTCTGTCGATGAAATTACAATTTCGTTTGTTTTCTTTTATATATGTTTTGCTGATTCGTCATTGTGTTATAAGTCAGTGTATATATTTGATGGTACGGTATTGTCCAAAGTGAGGTATAACTGAACTTGCGACCGCCTAGCATGCCCAGTACCGTGCCGTACACTCTTGAACTTGAACGTAGGGCAACGAACTTTCTAGTTTGACGTTACCTATCAAAGGTCAATAATATCTTTCTTCCAATGTAGCGATTACATGTGTGAGACCATATTGTGCTTGTATCTTAATACACGTGATACCAACATAATACAATAATAGCCGTTACGTCGTTACATCATTTATTAATATTTTTTGCAGAATCTTGATCAATACAAAGTATTATTTTTTCAAAGATAAAGAGTTATTTTAAAAAGGCTATAATAAAAATTAACAACTAATACTTCCAAATGTCTACCTTTCAAGAGATAAAACAAATTTATTGTTAAAATGTTGGTGAAATTGAATTTCGCAGATTAATTTTCATCAGATATCCTGTTCGTTTTTGATTTTGAGAATTTCGCGCGTAATACGACATGTGAAAAATTGAGATTTACAACCCAGCGTCTTCATGGCTTCAAATCATATTTCAAACATGTACTTGGTATAACGGTTGTACGAGTCTGGCTAATTTACACTCTACAAAATGATTTATAGCTGTTCCACTTATGATTTTTCGGTCGTTTGTTCGATTTTTTAGTCCGCGGGTCAAATTATTTTTCTATTCGACATGGAATGTCGTCAGCATGTCGTCATAAACATTGCCGTTAAATATAACAAATTAGATATTTCATAACAAATTTAACTTGTCTTTACAACGGCGATACATCATGATTAATTTTGCACCAAGCAAGTGCCGCGAATATTGCTTGATGCCGGTTGCACGTCATTTACAATGCAAAATTGATTCCTATCGCTGCGGTATAAAATGACACGAAATAATTTGCCAAGATGACCGATAATTTGGATGCTTTCTCACACTTTTGTTTCTTTTATCGAAATCTGACATTGAAAAATCTCAGCCGTGCAAAAAATTGGTACCGCAATTTTTATTTAATTTGAAAAAGGCCTTTGCATCCTGAACTTTGTTATTTCGTTCAACCGACCAGCACACAATGCGGATTCGCAATGGTGATTTTCAATTTTCAAATATAATTAAAATACGCAAAATGATTTGCACAAGACTTGCGGGGGTATATTGTGCATTGCATTTTACAAGGTTAAGCTGGGCAATTTCGCGAGGCACACACCAATTCAACACCGCAGCGTCAGCCTTTGTGGTGCGTATAAAAGCGACGCGCCACAATTTTGCCGCGGATTTCTTTAGCCTTCTTTTTATTATTCGTACATGACGATGAAAACTAATGCAACAGTTAATGATAAAATCAAGCTGTCACTATTATGCAGAACATTTTTGCCTCTTGCTTGGTCATCTTTCTCAGCTGAAAGTTGCGCGTCTCATTTCAACGTCGTATTTCCATGCCTCTAAATGAAGACGACCTCTTAGGAATGCTGATGCAGAACCGTCTCAGTATACCTGTTAGCCGACAACAAGTTCGTTTACCTCAGGTGCTTGTGTCTACTAGGCTTTGTGTCACAAAAGCACTGCTGGACAATAGCCCTGTCATCCATTCAAATCTTAAACAATGAATATAACGCACTTAATTGACTAACTGCTCTGTTTGCTCGCAAAACAACCTACACATTGTACATCATGCTCTCTCGCCGCTTTTGTTGATTTTCTTCTTGTAACCCATTCTGTTATAACAAAGACCAACATCCAATTCAAATTTCATTCCTACATTGTTTTTCAACAAATATTTTAACAACTTCAGCGCTAAAATTGATTTGAGGTATTTGAAAGTAGGAATTGCAAATTTGCAGTAGCCATATAATAATCCATTTTCAACGAATATCAAGAGAAAAAAAAACAAAAAAAAAGAGAGAGAGAAAATAAGATAAAGGGAAGGAACAAAATAAAATTGCATCAACGGGTAATGGAATATGCGATGATTTATGATTTCAGGTACGAGAGAGACGGGAATATTTTAATTCAAAGTATGGAAGCGTTGATCTCTCGGATCTGGCTGGACGAATGGGGCGGCGCAGACGGCGGCTACATTGGCATTTTAATAACGTGTCCTCTGCCGCGTAGTGGCGCGATTAATCCACCTCGACTTGTGTACGTCGGGGCCGAATCCTGTCAAACAAATACTAGTCATAGAATAGAGATAGAGGACAACCGAGTGCCACGAAAACGCACCCAGTTCGCGCTGTGCATCAAAGGTTTAGACTTCGACGAGGACATCTCTCGCAAAATCGTTGCGTTTATCGAGCTGAATCGCATTCTCGGCGCCGGCTCGTTCATCTTCTACGTGTTCAACGTGCACAACAACGTGCTGCGAGTGCTGAGGCTCTACGAGAAGTACAACGTTGTACGTTATTTGAATCTGACGTTGCCCGGCGAACTGCCCAGGGACAAATGGGGTCGACGTCGACTTTTTGAAAAAGACGTGTGGATGAAACGTCGGATGGAGCTGATCCCGTACAACCACTGCTTCTACGAGCACCTATATAGCGCGGAGTACGTCGTGCCGATTGACATTGACGAGACCATCATACCAACGCGACGCACAAATTGGTACCACCTCATCCAGGACGAGCGACGAATTCTCGCAAGGTCGTTCGTCAACTACGCCTCCTACTCGGCCCGCAACGTCTACTTCTTCCCAGAGATGCAAAACGTTACAGGACCAAGGGACTTTGAGTATCTTGACACTGTGAGAAGCGCGACAGTGTCGCCCGAGGGTGATTCGGTCAAAAGTTTTGTCTCCACAAAGAGAGCCTTGACGGTGCACAATCACTATGCACTGATGCCACTCAACCCGGCTACTAAGCGCACTCATCACTTCGACCCCAAGGACGCTCTCAAACATCATCACCGGCTTTGCGACGAGCGTCATCTTGATTGCACCGCCCTTATGCAACACATTCCTCGAATCGACAAATCTGCACTACGTTACGCCGAACAACTCGAATCCAGAATCAACATTGTTACTAACAAACTCAACTCTTTTGTATAAACATTTTGTAAATAAACTACGTTTTTACCATTTAAACGGTCGGCTTTTTTTATACCTCTAGTTTTATTTCCATTTTGATTGTGAATTTCCAATTTTTTTCATTTCCAATAAAGTTAGAAATGATTAGATTGAAATTAATTGATTTTACGTTGACGACAAAAAGAAGTGGAAAAATCGGTTCTGAAAATAAAAGAGCGATGACTAAATCGATGATATTTCGTATGATTTTAAATTGCTTGCAATAAATTGAGGTTAATTGACTAATATTTGATTCTTGATATAAAACGTGCAGGTATAAAAGCGAATAATAAAACATAAAGGCATACGATGGATTCAGTCGAAAGTACATGTCAATTTCTCCGCGAATAAATACATAAGAATGAAAGCGCATAAGAAATGTCCGTGTACGCGCACGATTTATGTTTGAACAACGCATCCATGATTCATGCATGGAAATTTGATTGGAAACACACACGTTTTGAACAATGGCACTCTCCAGCCAGACGCGATTGCAAATATTTAAAATGTAATGTTTTAAGTTAATTTATTTTCCAATTAAATATACTGATCATGTCACATATTTAAATATTCCGATTGAACAATCGATTATTTTCTGATTGAATAATAAAATATGCTTGAATCATAATTCACTGTGGCGATGTCTCGAATGAAATAGTTGTCATTACAATGTAGAGAGGTGTATTAGAGAACCAAAATGATTGTTGCCGCAATGATTTATATGATGCAAAACAGTCATTACCAAGCCGGTTTGAACGTGATAGAACGAGTTTGACAATTTGTAAACGTCCTTTAATAAATCTATATTTAGTATTAAAAATGTAAGTGCTTATTTTTTGAATGGCTTATACATCTGCGCTCCTAATGCAAATAAATCGTCACTCTGTTCGTGATAAGAAATTATACTGCGTCGACTACTACGACAATAAATAATTGCAATCAAAGATCATCATCTCGCTTTGGTTTGCATAACAATGAATCATAATTAAATTGATATCTAAGAAAAAGCTCGTCGGTCTATTGAAACGCCGTTGATCAAATTTTTTTACTTGCTACATTACTTTTTTCAATCTAGCACCAAGCAGGCGTAACGAACACAACAAATATTCCACCGCATGATGGACAATTTATATTATACAGTATACCCAACAGTTTTTCTCTCGTATCTTTCACATAATCATTCTCGAAGCCTGCGGTCACAAAGGTTGTACACTAAGAGATCTAGGGTATTTGAATTATAATCTTGTAAAAGGTTTACAGCTTACAGAGTACGCGCTTTATTTTTCTACTTGAAATTTACGAAGATATATGATAACGAATATGAGGGTCGTAACGGAAATCCATAAAGTTGTTTTGATATCAGCACGATATCCAACGATATATGTCCTTTCATGCTCAGTTTCTACCTTGTCAAAGCGAAAAGATCATGATAGAAATGAGCAATTTTTTTTATTGTACTCCGAACAGTGTTGTTATCTGCCAACAGGTATAACGATGCTTAGCATAAAAATATGCCACAATCAATTATTTAATAATCTCTGCAATGATGTAAGCCGATTATTAGCAGGATCAATTTACTTTCGTTCTCTTTAACTAAACCATACAGCTCGAGAGGCAATTCAATTAATAATTAAGACATCGAGATTAACTTGCCTCAATCACTTTCAATTAAATTTTCCAATCGCTCCCAATGATCAGCCGATTCTGAAGCTCGGCTTGAAAATTCAATTTCAAATCATTTTTCCAATAGTCATTCTCGTCAGTTTTTGTTTACGAGGTATTGCTCGTAGTTTATGTATCGCCTAGTGCAGTTACTCATGTTCGATGATTGTGATTTTTCAAACATTCTTTCAGGTGAAAAAATGAATTTTCAATTACATATTTTTTCCAGAAATGTAATTTTTCTCTACAGGCGAAAGAAAACAAAAAGCAGAAGTTGATAAGGAGTTTGCGTGTAACACGAGTATGCGCATCTTGATTGTCGAATGATTTAACAAACTAATGGAATGATACGAATACGTAATGGGCCTTTAGTGATCATAATTATCCGCAGAGAGAAGGCATGAAAACAATCGGCGTTTAAGAGGGTTCATTGCGTTTGAAACCGGTCTGAAAATTAAAACGTTATGATTAATGAAAGACTTTAGCGGATATTTAAAACTATTATGCATCGGCACAAAAGGAGCCCCGGCGTTACAAACGTTGATTGCCGTTAAACCTTCGAAAGAAAGTGCTTTTAATCACTACATCTTAATCAGCGGCAAGATTTAATATACACTCATACAAGTTGACTAATGGACATAATTATTATTTCTTACGTCAACTAATAAATTGTACTACCCACATTAACTTTAATTAATCTATACTAAATCAAATTAGAATTTAATCATTAGAACTTATACTCCTTATATTTAGTTGATGAGGTACAAAAGAAACGAACGAAAATTTGCGTGAGAAAGAACAAGCGACAAATGTTGAATGCAGAATAAAAGCCGAGATTGAATTTGATCTGAAGATGTGGACAAAAATGCCAGGGGGTGATGTGTTGTGCATACAAAAAAAGTTCAGATTCTGCCTTGTGTGACAGCGACAGCCAAAAGTCACGTGCCGGTGCGAGGTCATATGGCATCGTGACTGGACAAGCGAGATAGACGTATCTACGTACACTGACTCTGTGGAGCGTCACGACCTCTTGTGAATAGCTTGATCGAATAGGAGACCACCACGGGAATTATCGTAATCGAGACTGAGCGTGGCTGAGTGAACAGCGGAAACGTGATCGCGATTCACGTAGGTACCCTCCGAGAGATATATTACAGTGATTCCCTGATCTTAACATCCCGCGACTTTTTATTACGGCTCCGGCAAAAATGACTGCCACTTCTCCGCACCGACCGCGATCTCACCATACAATTCAATAGCATTCGTTTTACAATCCGAGATTTGTCACGCAAAAGATACCGTATACCCTGTTGAGTGAAACGCTTTAACATTACGCCAACAAATGTACTTCTCGATTTTGATGATGCGTGAAGCACGATTGTGCACAGTGCAAACACCTGAATAAGATGTAATGCAATATAATTGCAACACACTCGCGCAAATTTGAATGCACCAGCTATAATAATCATTCAGCAGGCTAACTCGCACCATTATTATTATCATACCAAAACATAATCTGAAGGTGTCATTTATTATGTACTTAGAAATTCTAATAGACACAGGATTTGGATTTAAATTTACATATCTCGTCAATTCATCCTTGGCCAATAGTCTAATTAGATTTTCATCATTTTTTACTTTTTTAATCCTCAATAGGCTTATTTTTTTTAACCATTTCTACACTAGGTTGAAAATTACGATCGGATCGACGGTGGCCCGACGTAGGCAAAGTCGTAACGACGTTGTTTCACGGATGAGTTGTTTGCCAACGTTGTTTGTATGTCGTGAAACGACGTCATGCCGACGTCGGCAAACAAAGTCACGCCAGTGTTGATTTTCATGTTAAGTGTTTTTATTAATTAAACAAAAAATAATGTACTTATATATATATATATATATATATATATATATATATATATATATATATATATATATTGATTAACATCATGTTGCTGCATCTATCTTTATTTTCATATTGAAATGGAATTTTGTCTTCAAATTTTTTAACTTTGACCTGGGATCGAACCCTTGACTCCTAAGTGACAGTCCACATCTCTGCCCACTGCTCCAATCCTTTAATTGAAATGTATAATCGAAACGTTCTACATACTCAGACACAACTTAAATTTACGTCTACATTCACAAAGCTGCCAACGTTGGGGAACGACGTTGGAAACTTGTTGGCAGAACAACTGCTCCAACAATGGTTCAACGTTGGTTCCTTACGTCGTCGGCCAACGTCGGTCCTATGTTGGTACAACATCCGATGCCAACGTTAGTTACTAACATTGTCCCAACATTGTAAATGCAAAATATCCGATGTTGGCACAACGTTAGATTACCGACATTGTCCCAACATTGTATATGCAAAGTGTCCAATGTTGTCACAACGTCGTTTGCCGACGTCGTCTGGCCGATGCTGGACCAACGTCGTAATAATTGCAAAATCAGCTGAACATTAGGTCTTTCTGCCTGGGCTATTGTAAATGAGGTTACTCGCAATAAAATATAGTACATTTCGTACCAAGGACCGAAAGTGCAGGTTTCGGAGTTGGGGTACAATATGACGTGCCGAGCGTAGCGAAGCTTGTCAGTACCCTAACACTTGACCCTGCACATTCGGCCCATGGTACGAACTATAGTTTTTACACCGACGAACCCGAAAGTGCCGTAGGTGCAGATTTTTGCAACTTTGCAATTTTAAATCGTATACCCAAAACCGACTGTATAACAAACGGAGGCCCGTCGTCTTCTGAGGGGATGAAGTCCCCGAGCTGTGGGCACCCCACGGGGGCCGAGGGGGCGGAGCGCCTCGCGGGGGGTTAGGATGACTTTAAAAAAAACCGACTTTGAAATGATTTAAAAAATTGAACGCAAAAATTTCTTGTTTATTAAAACAAAAAAATAAACTTCACTACATTTCATCACAACAGCTGCTTTATTCAACTCAAAATTCTCTGGTGATTAGGAAGAACCAGTTAAGTGACATTTTCAAAAGCGTTAATTTTTTACAAAAATCGCATGTATTTCTGAAAATTTGACTTTTGAACATGAGTTGTTGGATTCAATTTATATTTTGTACTATAATTTACTGAAAATCGTGTCAATCATCATATTTCTACGATAAAAAATGTTATACTCAGAACATCAACAAGCCAAGTCCCTAAACCACTTAACTGGTTCTTCCTAATTACCACAGAATTTATGAATACATCAAACACAATAGTTTTCAACACTTATTAATACGAAATTCGTTACACATTGTAAATGCCGCGAAAAATTACCTTTTTTGATTTTTTATTAAATCACAATGTGCAACAAATTTTGTATTTAGAACTGTTGAAAACTGTTGTAGTGAATTTATTTATTAATATCGATTCAAATAATTGGGCCGTTGCAAGAAAATTTAGTGACGTCACTTTTTTTCTTTGAATAAACAATACAATTTAGAGTTTCAACTTTTTAAAATCATTTTAAAGTCGGTTTTAACACCTTCAGAGGCTTTAATCTAAAGTTCTTCTGTCGATTGTTCCGCGGAGGACAGAAAAAAATTTACTTTCGGTCCTGGGCACGGGAGGTGTGAAAAATAATTTAGATATGGAATTGAAGTTTCATTCGTACGGTCCCATACGAATGGGATTTTAAAAAATTATCTAAAAGTCCAAAGTGGGAGAAAAATTGATGAGTGCGCTGTGCTCCTTGTATTATTTCTGATCGAATATGACCTATTGTAACTCTAGATCCGCCCCGGAACCTAAAGTTTTCACGGGTCCAAAATATGCAAAAAAAA
This sequence comes from Telenomus remus, assembly GCA_020615435.1. Lineage (NCBI taxonomy): Eukaryota > Metazoa > Arthropoda > Insecta > Hymenoptera > Scelionidae > Telenomus > Telenomus remus. The sequence goes on from CM036338.1 coordinate 5,478,161, forward strand.
TTATTTCAATGTAAGTCATACATTTTTGATCATAAGTATCCAAAAGTCCGAAGTGGAAGGAAAATTAATGAGTGCGATGTGCTCCTTGGATAATTTCTGATCAAATATGACCTATTGTAACTCTAGATCCGCCCCGGAACCCAAAGATTTCGCGGGTTCAAAATTCGCAAAAGAAATTATTTTACTGTTAGTCATTCTATTATAATCATAAGTGTCAAAAAGTCCCAAGTGGGAGGAAAATTAACAAGTGCGCTGTGCTCCTCGGAAAATGTCTGATCGGATATGACTAGGATATAAGTCCAGGTCCGCTCGCAACCTAAAGTTCTTGCGGACTCAATAAGTGCAAAACATTTATTTATTTGAATTAATTGAACAAAAGTTTCGAGTGGAAATAGAAATATTGAGTGCCGTGTGTTTTTTGGAAAGTTCGCGATTAGCTAAAACTTATTGGAATCGGATCCGTCTCGGAATTCAAACTTTAAAAAAAGTTTCATAAAAGAAAGATAAATTATTTTTTAAAAAAAACTTTAAAATGTTTCTTTTATGAACTTTATTTCTTGTGAATATTTTGACCAAATGATTTGGTCAAAGATTTGGTTTTCCCAATATCAGTACAGCGATTATTATCATTTTAAGTTGTCATCAGCCGCCATCTTCGTTTATTATCACAGTGTGTATTATTACGAAGTAGTGATTTATATTTTTTTTATTTTTATTATTCTTATAATTACATAAAATTACTTCTATTTTTTTATCATTATTTATCTTTTCAGTGATTACCATATTTTATGTCTGTTTTTCACGCTATGTTTGAATTTACAAAATTTTGATTTTACACTGCTTATTTAATTGTCATGATTTGTTGTTTTTGATTGTTTTTAATTTTACAGCGCTACTTTTTGACCTGATCATCTTTTTGTTGTTTGTTTTTACCGTGATCGTCATAGCTGCTGTCCGTTTTTCACGCTATGTTTGAAATTAAAAATGTTTGAATTTTTACTGCTCGTTAGAATTTGTCGTTTTTGATAATGTTTATTTTTTCAGTGCTTGTTTGGGATTCTCCCAAAAAAACCTGAAATTCTTGTTCAATTTTCAAATTCAGCATAACAAATTGAAATTAGCAACAATCTGCACGACTGATGTGAACAAAATAAACAAATGAATTGTTTTCTTAGAAATGGAGTTGAAAAAATGAGCGGTTTATGACAAATGTAAGGACACAAATTAATATTTTATTCACAAATGTTGGTTAACAAAGGAATTATTTATAAACAAATGGTCGTAAATGAATGAGTAATTCGTTAACGAACATATTTTACCATAATAATTTCGTAATTTTCCACAGGTATTTGAAATTTCAAATAAGTTATCAAATAGTAAACAAAAATTGCGGCTGATAACAACTTAAATGATCAAAAATGGAAACTTGATCCCAATGTCGATACAGTGATTTGAAGTTGTCACAACCGTTAAAACCTATTTTTAACTCTATTTGTTTATACAAAATATTTGTTCAAAAACAATTAATGAGTTAACTAACATCTGTTAATACTCGATCGAGCATATATAACATTTGTTTCTGAACTATATGATTTGCCTCTAAAAATGCGAATTGTTGATCAGTTGCACATTTACTTATAAACATTTATTTGGACGGTAACGTTTTTTAATAACAGTTCATATCCATTAACTAACATTTATTCGTTCATAGCCGATCCATGCAGTTAATTTCTTGAATATTATTTTTTTAAAATCATCTTTCGTTATTTGTTCACACAACATTTTTGGTTAACTGATAGTTGTTTATAAATAGTTACATAGTGAATAAACAATTACTGTGTTCCTTCACATTTGTCATGAACCGTTCATTTATCCAACTACATTTCTAAAAAAACAATTCATTTGTTTATTTTGTTCACATCAGTCGTGCAAATTGTTGCTAATTTCAATTTGTTATGCTGAATTTGAAAATTTAACAAGTATTTCAGGTTTTTTTTATCGTTTACGATATCGAAAACGATATCTATTTTTACAGCAGGGGAGTGGGGTCAGCATTGGTGGGGTCCATTACCGGATTCCGAGGATCATTCTGGTCCTGGTTCGAGTTCGGGTCTTTTGAGGAACCTGTTGCGTTCAAAAGACGGTTAATTCTATCAGCGTTAAATATAAATAAAATAAATCTGAGTTATCGAACTCAAGAATGAATGTAATTTTTATTTTGTTACATTATATATGTTTTTTCTAAAAAATTTTTTAATGCTACAGTTGACATAACATTTAAATAAAGGGCTAATTTTATGGTGACTTGAAAGAACCAATTAAGTGACATTTTTAGAAGCGTTAAATTCTTGCCAAAATCGCGTGTATTTTCGAAAGTTTACACTTTGAATATTGAGTTATTTTTTTAAGGATTCGTACAACAGAAAAAAATTTATTGCAAAAAGCGTGTGAAATTTCAAAAACAGGTGAATAAATACATCAACAATGTTTTCGAACAGTAATACGTAAGAAACTTTACTTCCACGCTAGTTTCACCTTCATCTGTCCAATAATTTTATGAAAATAGTTACCTGCTGCAGAATTAGTTGCTTGGGTGCCTTGTGGGAGGACCGGACGTGTTATACCACGTCCGGATGAACTCTGCCACAGTTAACCTCTGCGACGAATCGCTCCTCGGCGGCAGGCAGGTTGTCCTCGGAGTGGAGGGCAGTCTCGAGAAGGAGGTCTACCCCAAGGGAAAGAACCACCTCCCCTCCGAGGACCACCGGAAAATCTCTGAAAGCGGCCCTGCAGTGACGAACCGCGCTGATTCTGTATCGTCACGTCAGCGATTCGTCTGGCTCATAGAGATTATGGCGTCGAAGGGATTTGTCACATTATTGTGAGCGTTGTGTTGCACACCGTGGTAGATCCTTCGACGACGATGTTTTCTACCGGCTCTCTTATGAACACCTGCATAATTAGTAATAATTGAAATGCTTACAGCCTTATGATTTTCTAAAGTAATATGAATTATATTTTTGCTGTCATATTTAACTGATGCATTTTCATTTTGTAGAATAAAATATGATTACAGCGAAGTACATATAATAATAATAATAATAATAATAATAATAATAATAATAATAATAATAATAATAATAATAATAATAATAATAATAATAATAATAATTTATTCAATAAACGGGAATACTCCCTCTCTACATAGAAGATATAAGATAATTTAAATTACGCTCATGTAAGGCTCGCTTCAGTTTTCGCTTAAAACTTTGGGTTTCGGGGCGGATCTAGAGTTAGAATAGGTCATATTCAATCAGAAATTTTTCAAGGAGCACAACGCTCGCATGACATTTCCTCCCACTAGGCAGTTTCATAGGAGTTAGAAGGATAACATTTTAAAGTATACATTTTTAGTAATAAATTTGTCGTTTTAACTAGATAGTCACATTTTTTCTACATTATGGATTTAAGAAAAAGTCTTTCAACGCTATTATTATATCAGAGCTGCTTTTTCTACCACTTTGTACATATTAAAGACATGCTTTCTGAAAATTTTAAAATCCGATTCGTATGGGACCCATACGAATGGAACTTCAATTTTATAATTTAGATGCACTCCTGTAAACATGAAAACACTATGGTGCCAACTTTTATAGTTTGCTTCAGAGTGCAGCAGAAAAAATGATCTGCAGCATGATTTGTCTACTTTTAATTTAAATTATTTAGTGCAATTTTTTTGTTTCAAGACGTATAAAATTCAGTGCAAACGTAGTAGAAACCTGTACCAAGCACATTCTAAACATATGTTGCATCCGTAGATGAGCTTAGGAAAAATTTAAGACAATTTCCTCTTCTCACGTAGAGGATCGTTATAAAAATCCTACGTACAATTTGAACACTGCCAGTACCGTCAATAAACTATGGGAAGAGGCTATCGTGTGTGATTTCCAGTATCGGAGGAATAGGCATACTATCATAAAACTGCAAATCACTGCAAGAGGATTGAATAGCTGCAAAACTCTTGTAATAATGCGGACAAATTTCATCTAACCAATAAATAAGTCTCTTTTATTTACAATTCAACGTCGATCTCAAATTTATTTCCATGTAAATATGCGCATGAACAATATTTATTCCTGACATTCAAAAAAAAAAAAACGAAATGAAAGTTTATTTTGGGTTGCGAATTTGGTCTAATACGGTGAAATCATTTGAAATGTCAAGTTTAAAGTTTAACGTCGTGGGGTGGTAGAGAGAATATATATATATATATATATATATATAGACAGGATATAAATGCTGATAGGTGGGTAACCTTGGTATACTTGTACAATTACTGTTGCCAGAACAGTGTAACATTCTTCGCGATGCTTCACGGCTACCTATATTCTGCAGCTCTTGGTCCAGGACAAGCCGATAATTTAGTATTCTTGTTGCTCACACTGAATCTCTTTTGCTTTAGCTCGAATCGCATTTTACATGCATTAAAGCCATTCCGTAACTATGGCCAGGCTGTACGCGAAGCTTCACACTGCCGCTACCGTCGTATTGGTATACTCGGGCTCTCCTATAATTCACTTCGATTTCCTCTCCACTACTTCCTTTATACCGATGCGGAAAAGACGCGCGACGATCAACTCTGCACCAAGATTTACGAGATCATCCGGAAGGGAGCGCAATTACATCAAATACGTGTGTATATCCATGAGTCGCCGCAGAGCAAAATAATCGCACAATAATATTCGCGCCACGATTCTCGCGCACCATAATTTGTTCAAACTTTAAGGCATCCTTCATACCTTTTTATTTATTCTTTCAGCACTTTCCGTAACAAGTTTACTCCACATCCTCTTTCGCGATCTCTCTCATCCGCTCTGTTATATCAGCTAATCGAATTTTAATTTATATTTTATTGTTTTAATTGTCTTCATTCCCATTGCGACTGCGTTTCAAACATTTTATTATCTTTAATTCATTTTCTAACGATCGAATTTGATTGTATGTACATCAAGTAAAAGCGTTCGGTAAATGTTTTTAAGAGGTCTACAAATTTATTCCGCACGCAAATCATACATTCACGAAGATGATCTGACGATCAAATTATCCCACACGGATTTCACACAACTTGCCGACCAATTTCGCTATCGCATAATGCTGCCAACATTTAATAAAACACGCGAATCAGCTTATTACGTATGTACGTACTGCGAGCATTCCACAAAATAGGTTCACAATTGAACTTTGATTTCGGCGAAATAAAAATGACGAGATAATATAATTTCACATCGATCAATTTGAAACGACATATTTATCAAGCATTAAATGCACATATAAAACATCACAAATGCACTAAACATACATCAGTTATATATTCCGAATGCCTCAGCCGTATAGTATAAAAATATATTGAATTAAATTTTTTTATTGTTTCATGCATGCATACAAAATTTGCAGGACTCGCTCGCGCATATCTACCTGTGACTTAAGTCAAGTTACTGTGCCATAAATGTAACCACTGAATCATGACGAAAAATTTGCGCATAATTTTCTTGCGCTTTCAAAAAGTAAGTGGATCCGTTGAGAGTCAATAAAAGTGCAAATCGTGGCGAATAAAAATTTCTGAATAAGAATTGCGCAAAACTTTTGGAAGGATCTTTTTGAGTTGTTAAAAATGATTTGTTTTTGTTGCTGGCAATGTAATTTTACTTGGACAACTGACATTTCAGGTAGTTTTAAAAAACATTACAACTTTTTTGGTATCGGAGAGAAACGTTTTTGAATGATACACGAAGTTATGAAAATACAAGTTCGAGAATAGCCGTGTTATTTAATGGAGCGTAGGATGTGCGATATTAATTAACGTTGACCAGTAGTGAATCTAATGTTTGCTAGTCCGCAGCCTTAGAGATGCTCATTTATGTACTTGGCTTATACGACTGACCTTCCACCTCCCGTTCAAGGAACAGGAATGGTTAAATCGGCCATTATATTGATGTCTGCCTCCAGACCATTACCACATCAGTTTCTACATTACAACGTTTCTGCCGACCTCATGTGCTGTGATTTTCAAAACAAAATAACCATCATCGGCAGATTCAAAACATTTTTTTCGACGCAATCTTATATATGAATATGTTTTCAAATTATTTCCGCGTTCGAGGATATACACTGCCTACTTTTGCTTCTACTTCCTTGTACATACGTGATATTATATTTATTTTATTATTATTCCTTATTGAAACTTTATTTTTACTTTCCAGTTGTGGTTTTTTACGCCAACCAATTACGACATTCTAGAAATTTTAACATCTCGACATTTTTTGGACTACAATTTAGATTTACATTGAATTATGTTATCCGTTTTTATGTTTTAAATAAAATACAATTTAATATTATTATTTTATCCTAACTTTGCAATTAAGAAGAATATAGCTAGAGATTCGTGCTGCTACAAAACTTTGTTTCGCGAGAAATGAAGAATTGTTGCGGACTTGTACGAGGGCATCTTCCGTGTCGTTCTACAATGTCTACGGGCACTGCAATTTCTTGCAATTTTTTCTCATTACAGACATTAGTGGTAATATGTACAATGCAGCAATTCATATACATGTAGAACTGATATTTTAGTTTAGATAGTTCAACGAACTGCATTTTTATGAAAAAAAATATGTAGTTGCAAAAATGACAAAAAAACGTAATAAACAATTGTTATAACATTTTTTTCGATTAATTGACTTGAAAGAGAAAGCAAAATTTTTTTACAAACATAAAAAAGTAAAAGTTTTTTTGTCACCTGCCAAGACCTGTCGAACAAAGAAATAATCATATTTTCAGAATGGCAAAATGTGTTTTACACTCAAGTGCAGAATATTGAAGGCTACAAAATGTGTTGAAGTAATTTTCTTTCTTTAACGCCAACAAGTTTATCGTTCATAGCAACTCGTATTTCGGTTAACACGCGCAATTCGGTACAATTTATAGGCATCCTATAGACCTAAAAGTGCTAAGAAAAAGTTAAAATAAAAAATGACGCAGCTCGAAAGCACTGACAATACATCACAGACCGAAAGCCGACCAACGAATCAACCGGTAAGAATATTTAAGAAAACACCGACCTTACAGCTGCATCTTTTTTATCTCTTTTGAGAGCGTTATTAAAATCATTTTGCCCAATGCCAATTATTTATTTGTACACGCAATTTTCGCGCTCTTTTTTTGGCAGCTCGTTTTGCCAGCCACAGTTTACGTCTTATATATATGTCTCAGTTATGCCGTATACGTACCAGTTATATACATTCACTGCCCATTCTAATGAATTTCTTGAACTTTCAAATTTATGTGAGGTCCGACTAATTGTTCTTTACAAAAATACTCTTCACGATCCGACAAATTGTTTCACAAGAAAAATATTTTAATAATAAGCTGGCTTTATTCAAGTACAATGGAAATTGCATTACATACTTGTCATTTTCTGGTGGGATACTTTTTAAGCAACTTTAATTATACATCGCATTGCTTCCTGCAAGTTCAATTTTTTCGTCATTTCTCGGAAGATCGCGTGATGTATGCTCACTTTTTTCATTAAATTAAAGAATGCTCGAATTAGAGAATGGCATTTTTGTATGGCCCAAATTTCATTGTTCATCTATTCATGAATTCGCAAAGAAAATCGAACGAACGCAACATTGAAAATCAAATGTAAGCGACATTGTAATTAGACAACGCAAATTTATCGCTTCATACCATTTTCATTTTTTTCGAATCTTTTAAGAAACAATTTATATATAGAGATTGATGTTGTTTTTTGTTACTCCAGTTAAAAACCTTTCATTTGCTATGCATCCGATTTGTTCTCACAGGCCAGCTTGTCCTCTGCGGCTACAAACGGACAAACTCAATTCCATCTTTGCAGTGCGCGCAATCTTTACCTCGCGCCCATTGTTAAATTACGACCAACTCGATTGCAGATTTGCCCGCGGTTTACCACATATTGCCTGATCAGCCCCTCTGCTCGCGCGTTTATAATTAATTACCAAAGAGCGAGATCATTGACAGGATAATGTAACGAGAAACGGCTGCATAAAAAATATGTTCATTCTGAATATCATTAATAAAATTTGCATTCAAAATTGCATGAAATATGCCCGAAATGATTCAAACTTATTATCTCTCTTTACTAGCAGACTTGATAACACGCAATAAGAACCCAAGTGAATTTTCTACTGTAGAAGTTTTATTTGTATAATCATTTGTAATCATGTGTATATACAAAGAAGGTATAAGAGTTCCGAAAAGAAAATATATATATATCACATATATCAAAGTTTCAACATTATATCAAACAATTCCAGAGTACATATCTCGTTTGTAACTGTAATACAACAGAGAATAACGATTATGGTGAAAATAAAAGCACCTTCATTCAATTTGATCTTATTCGAAACTGAAAAATTGACCATAATACTTGCTGAACGATGTTCGAGTATATAAATCGTAAAGTAAAATATGTAATATATCTACTTACATTATACCAAGACAGTTATCTCATTTTTGTTTGATTTGATGAAGAATTCATCTCCGACTTATAAGGTAGATATTTACGTGTACATTTTTCGTATAAATTAGTTTTTTTAAATCATCACTTTTTGAAGTACAAAATGAATTCCGACTTATTCACTAGTATCAGTTTATACAGTTATGTTTAAAACTAGCGCATACTCTTACACATATTTGGAATGTTCCTTATTCAGTAGTGGACGAACAACAAAATCCATATTTTCTTTGCAATTATGAAATTCGGAGCGGTTGCTGTAAAAACTGAATAAACATAATGTCCAAATTGAATCGTTATTGCTTTCGATGTTTAGAAAATGTAATTGAGTTATTGTTTACGACCATAATGTGTTCATAATTCCATCGAGCGTATGTATACAGTTTTTTTTAGTCTTATATTACAAATCATTAAAAACCTATAGCTACAATGTACAAAATATACATTTTGTATTGCAAACAAATTTAATAAAAAATACAACATTTTCATGTCTAATGTATCTTTTGATTTGTTTTGCCGTCAAAAATTAATCCATAAAGTCATCAAAAAGTTTGCTTCTCTTACCCTTAAGAATGATTACGTAGATACATAAGTTTATTCGCTCAATTAATATCTAAAAGCCTTTATAATTATTAGTCTAACTACCGAAGTGTATTAGAATTTCAACTTTACCATTCAAGTTTTCTTGTTTCAGAAATTATAGAGTTTACTGAGCTATAATAAGATGCTTAATACTAAGATGTTCGCGGTTGTGAAAGTCACAGTGATAGTAAAGTACTTCAAACGTAATAAACATTATAATACAATCAACTTTTGTTTGATAACGATCATATTTGAAGAAATTAGAGACTTTTAATATACAAGGATTAAAAGTGTTAGGCTTAACACCTGAAATGTTACAGTGTTGAAAAGTACAATCTTAAGTATATACAGTAAAAGTTTGGCTACATATTTTTTAAACTACACATACATTGTACGAAGTCGGTACAAAACGATTGTTCTCGAAAATGTGTACTATGTTGATAAAAAGTTTTCGTAGGCCAAATGCAATTACATAACAATTATTTCTGTTATGACCGTGACAGGATTTATCTTTTTCATTTTATTACTTTCAATTTACAATATTTCGTTACAGTGGATTTATTAATTTACTTTTTTCTGATATGAGCAAATGGCAGTTCTGTTGACCTTTTTAACTTCAAACTCTTTGCAAAAAATAATAGTTTCAATTTCAATTAATTTTTTTCCAGCTGATACAATTTATCCTCCAGTACAGAGCTAAGCAAAACGAAAAAAAAACGAGATCATTTTCATCAGCGTAAGTAAGAATAACATTGATCCAAATCGCAAAAATTGAAATTGAAAAAATTGAAAAGGTCAAATATGTCATTTGGCTTTACATGTTTGAATATAATTTATAACTATACGGTTTGTTATGGATAAAAATGTTGAATCACACTCGTTCGGGGTTTACAGATTGATAAAGTTTGTTCTTTCAAGTTCATTCAAACTGTAAGATGAATCTAACGTTCAGACGAAAATTGCTAGTGTAAATCAGTGAAACCATCGCAAATTGGTTTCCCTGAAAACTTCTGCTTCTGAAACAAATGACATTCCATAACATAACTCGAAAAATCAATTTTGCATTGCACGATTCCAACGTTGTTTTCTTTTTAAATAAAGTTTGATTAACGAGTTTTGTTTGTCTGTTGCTTATAAAACGAAAGTTAATAGTAATGTTGAGCTGCAGAGGAGAAAAGCCTCTCATTGACTTTGAATAGAAAAACTCACCCTTTCTTCCACGGCGATTTTTCTGCTCTTCCATACAAACTCGCAAACAGCTATCACACACGCTACTCCCATTCCGCCCACCAGAACGACAAACACACCGCCTACATTCGCTAAACCCAATTCATTAGCCGCTGAACTACTTTTCGATGATTCGTCCTAAAAACACAATTTTTTTATTCCTCGTTTGACATCAATTAAAATCTCGCGATTCGGTAAATTTGCTGATGATAATCTGCTCATTATTATTATTGTTATTGTTGTTGTTATTTTTGTTATTATTATTTTTGTTATTATTATTATTATTATTATTATTATTATGATTATTATTATTGTTATTATTACCCTGCAAGATCCGCCGCCATGTCTTTCTTTCCACCATCGAGTTTTTAATATATGCAATTTGCCTTCTTCTTGTAATTTAAGAATCGCGCCGTTTATAGCAGTTCTGTAAGGTGAGTCTGAAAGAGCGGAATAAAAGAAACGTTACCAATTATAAAAATCAGCTGGAAAAAGTTCTTTTTTTTAAACAAACAGAATAAATTGGAAAAATAAATGGACTCACTTTGTGGCATAGCGATGCCATATCCCTTTGAGTCGAGCAGACCTCCGACTTGAGTTAATTCACAATTCCTTTCAATGACGTATTCAATGGACGTGGACTCCATAAGAAAAGCATAAGTTCCCTTTGCCTTGATTACTCGATCTACGCCATCGATATTGCTGGTAGTGAAGACGGACAACTGGCTAGGCTGCGACTCCATAAACGACCACATTCTTTGATACGTTGAAAAGTTTGAATCCTGAATGAAGGAAGGGGGGGAGCAAATAAAAACGTCATCGGTTATAAATCGAGCCAAGACCTTGTAGCAAAAATAAGAATAACAGAAAGGTCGGAAGCGCGCGAAAAAGCATTTTGTTTGTCAAAATGCTTTCCATTTTGTATGTATGTAGCAAGCAGGAGCAAAAAGTGTACGCAACTTGGCATTGCGGCTAAAGTGCAAAACAACGCTTCAGAAAGACATCTCAAGAATCTGCTTTATCAAAGAGGCATTGTAATATCTACAATTTGTAAACGGTGTGGGCAATAAATCGCGCTTACCCTAAAGAATGCCGCGGTGCTGCCGCCTTTCAATGCCCCGTATTTAATTTTAGTCTGTTTCGCAAGATCCTCGGCACTTTCAATGGGCGAATCCATTCGCTCGACGGTTAAAAAAGCTGCCAGGTTCGCCGTATACGATGATATCATAATGAGGGTGAAAAACCACCACATTCCTGCTACCATCCGAGTCGACACGGCCCTAGGATACAAATCAAACCAAAACGTACTAGCAACTGTTTGCAAACTTTCAAACCTTTGTACAACAAAAACAAAACGCAAGCAAATAACGAACAAACCGTTTGCTCTCTCTTTGTTTGTTTGTTTGTTTGTTTTCTTTTTCATTCAAATCGACACCAAATCTATTGTCAATTAGTGTATGTGTATAACTAAACTAACGCTATAGAGTATTGGAATTGATTGCAGCAAGCCTACGATATAGCATCCGTCGGATGGAGTAACATTGTAAAAGGATCGTAGAAAAAGAATCAACTCTACAATGCGTTAATGAGAGTTCTAAGCGCCATCGCAGTGAAATTGTCCTGTCGACTTGCAAAGCTCGATCTATCGGACAAAAAGTTATCTTGACGGCAGAGAAAGAGAGCCCTTGCAGACAAAAAGTCGAATAATTGAAGGGCGATATCAGTAAATCCATCAGTCTCTGCGTAATACAATAAAAAAAGGGCAAATTCTTTGACATATTTACGATTTTAATTAAATTAATTGAATGACGTTCCGCGACGGCATAGAAAATACGCGTAATTGATCGTGAGTCCCGAAAGGCTAAAATAGTGTGTGATTGGCTTGTGTATGGACTTACTTTGGCGCTATATCAGAGCCTTGCTGCATGAGCGAGCCTATGGTGAACCAGAGCGAGTTCATCAGAGTGAATTCGTTTGTAAGCATCCCGGACTGACCATTGCACGGATGCGGATTCTCCCACTCGTAAGGGCTGAACCTGCAGACATGTGAACGGAACAAGGGAAGGGATTAGACAACTCAGAGTCGTAACGCCAGTTCAAACACACCGTATTGCTGGACCACCTGGACCACCGTTTTTTGCTTTGCCCTTTTATTTATTCTCGTTAAAACCAAAACACCTCAACTAAATAATAATCAATTCGCATCTATTATGTACCTCAAAGCCCTTCAGATTTATTTGTTGCTCACACGTCCTTTTGTTACGACTCTGAGGTTCAGGAGTGCATTCTGACCATCAACGTGCTTATCCTTGGATCTCATCTACTTTTTACCAAAACTCATTTTTATATACCATTGTACTACATTCTTCTGCTATTTTGTTACAATTTCAGATCAAAAGCAAATTCAATTTGTCAATCTTTGTCAAGCACGTTGAGAGTCAACTTGATTGATGGAACTTGCAAAAGAAACCAATTCAAATTAAATACTAATTGAACATGCGCAAAAATAAACTGTGGAAATTCAAATGTGACCATTGTATGGTGATAAAAACTAAAGCGCGTGCTAGACCGTTTCACAAAACGGCTTACTTGGGCAAAATGTTAGAGCCCTGACGCATAAGAGAGCCAATGGTGAACCACAAGCAGTTGAGCAGCTTGAAGCGGTTTACCAGGTGGTCCGGATTTTTGTCGCAAGGATGAGGATTGCGCCACTCGTACGGAGTAAATCTAAACCGATTAACTTACCGGAATTAATCATCTAATACATTTTAATTGATTCATTAGCTCTTTACCATTGCTGTTATGTCAATTTTTTCAACATTATTCATTCGTTCACAACTCTTGTATTCTAATACTCGCCTGGCCAGGATAAAAAGAAGGATGGAAACTCCGAGATAAGCAGTAGCCATATAAATCCACACATCGAGACTAAGAGGACTCAGAAAAGAGAATAGATTTGGTGGCTGTTTGATGGGTTTCCGAAACAAAATGCTGATTCCTGCAACAATCCAGAGGCAAACATTTTTATCCAATATCCTTTCACGACTGATTTTTCTCTCTTGATATTTGCAACTTTTAAAGTACGACTTTTTGCACTCAATTACCCAAATTCATAAAAGGCATCGTGAAATCTACAGCCTGTTCTCTGTCATAGGTGATCGTCAAATCTGCAATTGCTAGATCAGCTCGCTGCTCTAACAGTTCTTTTATCATGCCATCCCATTCTTTTGTTTTCCTATCTAGAGAACCGTATTTGCCATCTGTTACTAAGTTGAACGTATAGTTGAAACCGAGGATACGAGATATTTCGTGTATCAGGTCCACATTGTAACCCTCATATCGAGCATTCCCTATGAGTTTTTCGCTCGATTCTTTTAGCATGCAATATGGTGCGCTCTACAAAACATCACAAAACGTTATTTCGCATCCGTAAATAAAATAGTACCAGTGAAATTGAAACTACAAATAGTGAAGTTATGGATTATTATTTTCATCACCAAAATTGTAGTGACTCTCAAAGTTTTGTTTTGTAGGCTTTCAACGATGTTTTCTAACACATCTCTATCACTCCTCGTAAAATTAATTCCTCTTATGCTATTCCAGGTTCCTATATCAATAAGACCTTCCTTGGTGTTAAGTTCGATTATGTCGAGATCAAAATCAGTTCGAAATCCTTGATGATCAAATTTTATTGTTCCACTTAAACCCGCCATCTCAACCTGTTGAAAATAGTTTTTTTTTTGTTTCAATATGACAAATAAATCTTCAAATCTATTCTATCGAATACTTTATGAAAATATCCGAAAGTGCACATACGACTTTCATGTAATTGATCAAAGAATCCCCGTGTGGCCACGTGTCAGAAGAATCACAGGATAAAGATTTGATTTCAATTTGTTGGGATGCATCGAGTACGTGTAACGCTTTGGCAAACAAATGTACTGCATCGTACATCAATGCAGTTTCAGTCTGAAATAAATGTAATACAAACAAAACGTTTATAAATGTGACGTAACAAAAACGTTCATATTCAACATCAATTCTGATTGGTAATAAATAAAATCATTGTTCCGCATGAATAAAAATGACAAGCATTTATAAAATAACATAGGTGCCATAAATTGTGAAAGACAAATTAGTTAATTGGTTATACGCACCTTTATGAAAGTTAAATTATCCTGGTGATCACGAAACATGAAACACAAGAACAAATTAATATATTTTTATTGAATAAAATTAGGTTGCTGTATTTGTTTTGAACGTTATGATGCAGTTCTATTTTTTTTTGCAATAAAAACGGTATCGTTCTGAAGTATGAAAAAAATGTTCATTTTTCTGGCAAACCTTATTGCTATATTGTCCTAGATCGAGTTTTCTTTGGTAACGTTGTTCGCCATAAATCCAATCTTGTACTACACTTTGAGTTACATTTGGATCGACCAATCGAAACGCTGTAATGTTAGTTCCACCGTGTCTAAACTCTTCGAGATTGACGGTGTGAAGATCCTGCAAAAGCGGACAGGTTTTCGATAAGAATTTTTGTTCAAGAAAAAATGTTGTTATGAAAAAATGTAAAAAAGCGTGATAGCAACGAATGCATGTTAATTTTCACATGAGCACGTTTTGTTAAGTCGACTCTAATCTTACCAACGACGTTATAAGATAACTGTGATAATCCGTCATCATCCCTATCTGTTGAGCTTGCTTAAGTACGTCGTAAATTTTTTCAGTTGAGCAATCCAAAACGATATGCGACTCGGCAGAGTTTTTGATTTGCTTCAAGAGTGGTCTGAAAATTAAAAGTCCATTTACGTGCATTGAAATATAAAACAGTTCGTGCTAAACGAAAAATTTTTCACCACTCAGTGTTCGCTCTTTTTTTTATACCCCTTCGTCGTTTTTCGCAAACTCTGCTCTAATTGAATGCCACAAGTTTAAAAAGTATCCAAAAGTTACAAATTTCTTTTAGATGTCATACATTTTTCAACTACTTTTGTTCTTACTTTGCGTGTGGAAAAAAGAATTTCGCAATTTCATGACTTACGAAATGATATTTATTTAAAGCAGACAAAATAAAATGAAAAAATTTTGTTTTTTTTTTCTTACCGATAATCCGAACCTTCGCCAAGCTGTCTGACAGCGATGGGAAATTCACTAGGTCCGTGTGCTTTAAGCAGTTCCTGCAATCTCACTAATCCTTCATTATTTTCATAAACGATGGTAAAACTTTTCCATCCCCAAGTTTTAACTAAATCAACGTAGGCCTGAAAGCAAAGCGGTGCGAATTTATAGGCATGAGTTTAACTGTCGTCCTAATGCACGTTGCGTTACACGTGAGTGCACTCCGTTCTGTCTAATCTCTTATAATACACAAATGCATTTGAGATGCAATTTATTAAGTCCATTCATTGCTTTCTAATTAGCCTCTTAATAATCTCGAGTTATATGTAACCAACACGTGTAATTCCCTTAATTGAAACAAGCTGTAATTAATTGAACCTTAGATAGCGTTGTAGGGTGTGGATAAAGGTTGACAAGGCAACTCTCTCGACGGAGTCGATAGTCCCAGCGTGTTTCTAAATGAGGTATATCCATAGTGTCGCAGATGCTTTGCACATGGGACGCCGTGTGCGAACTTTGCGGACCAAATATTGCAGCCACTCCAGTTTTCAGTAAATGGCAAACTAAACAAATGCAACGCCGATAATCATAAATAATTCAAGCTACCACAATATGTATTTCTTAATAATAAACAAATAAATCATATTTGTTTTCCTTTTCAAACATTATTTATTATTATAAGAGGAATTTATTTTGTGCTGGATTTCTCGTCAAATGTATAATTACCCCTTTTCGATGCATGAAAGCTGTCTTGGGGTGAAATTTGCTCGATTTGAGCACTCAGTCGTGATTTAGGTAGAATATCTCGGTTAGCATTAATCTTCTCAACTGCATATCGAAATGCCACATCTTGTTTATTAACATCCGAGGGATGAAAGAGGCCACCTTTATTGAAGCAATACTTTTTAAGTCAGACGTAATTCAAATTCAATAAACAATTTTTATGAACTTCATAAGTATGAGAAACCTAAATAGACTTTTTCTCTTCAAAATTCATGTTATTTTACCTATCCTAATAATGTCTGGAAGTCCCGTGGCAACAGCCACGAGATACGCCAACAAGATCAGCAACCTCAATATCATATCTAATTTTGATTTTCACTTCTCTTGTAAATCTTCACCATATATCAAGTAATTGCAAACGAATTATAAATCTGTAACAGAAATGTTCAACAAACTTTTATTTCTTATGTGGAAAATCAAAATTATATTGCAAGCTTATGTTTTTTATTTTGTACAAATTAATTGAATTTGAACAAAAGTAACTTTTTACTCGAGCATCTCTTATTAAAAAACCAAACACTGAAATGAAGAACACTGCAATTACACCCGGTTAGAAATAACTAGTTTTGCACTATATAGTGACTCTTCAGAGAGACTAACTATGAAGTCATTAAAACTATATACAAACACAGAGTTATATGAAATGAAGCCTGCTAAAATAATGCAAATATTATTACATCGTTTCTATCTAGGATATTTATCTGCCTTTTTTGTCTCCAACTTTTATTCAATTTCTTCCTCCCAGATGCAACTTTATCGATTTCAAATAAAAGTTTCCTAATCGAATCTGACGCTGAAAAAACAGTTATCAAGAAATGATTTTTGATTCCACAGGATTCAGAGGAAATGATTTCTCTATCGAAAAATGGAATCTGAAATTTGCTTCATGCTTGGTTGCGAATATCGACTGGCTCTACATACCACCAAGATGGAGAAATTTTCCATACTAAGTGATCTGTAACTGGAAAACATCTATGAATAGAATTCTCGCGTCTTGCAGCTCGTCTTTGTTCGTTTTCGTATTCACTGCAAATTATTTAAAAAGTTGAAAGAACATTTTCACCTTTTTATACCAATTTTCGCTAAGAAATAAAAGTAAATACAAAACTTTTGGTTTCAAGAGAAAATAAAAATGAATGTTGTTCCTTGTTATTCGTTTACTGATTTCGCAGATTGCAGAACGTCTATTAAAATTGTATTATGTAAATCATGATTAATTAAATTCAAATTAATTCGTAAAGTTTAAAAAATTGAAAAAATTGACGTCCTGTGTCTGGTACGATGCTGCGGTGAGAAAAATCCGGTTACACTGGCAGCTCATGAGATCACATCCGTTATATTGACACGTTCAAGTCAGCAAAGAAATAATCGCAAAACTGACGGAAATCTCATTCCGTTGAATAATACCCGATGATCGCGGTATTGGAAAAAT
Organism: Telenomus remus; assembly: GCA_020615435.1. NCBI lineage: Eukaryota > Metazoa > Arthropoda > Insecta > Hymenoptera > Scelionidae > Telenomus > Telenomus remus. Next base: position 5,495,857 of record CM036338.1, read on the forward strand.
AATTACCCGTAAGTCAAATGGTAGTAAATAATTGTTAAAACTGAAAACGAGCAAAAAATATAAGTATCTTTATAAAAAAGTGGGATCTATAAAACACAACGTGAATATTTTTCGTTTGAACGTATACTTTTTCAGCAGTTTTTCATTTCCGAAACGAAAAACAAAAACTCGTTTGCTCACGCTGTTTATTCGAGACTACGAATTTCACGAGAAAAACAATACGCCAGCTATGCATTTCACTAAACATTGAATATTTTCGCAAAGATAACAAACATTTTAGCTGCCGTCGTGCAAAAAGCGTTAGTTCACGCTTACAAACGAGAGCTAAGCGCGGTGTGCATCAAGTTTCTCTTTTCTCATGTAATTATTCAGACAGACTTTACTTTTTTGTCTTACGACTTGAATTCCATTGTTCCGAGCAACTTTTTTTTTACAAATCTCTTTAGCTCAAACACTCAAAAGCGTTTGTCGTGATTTAATGCAAGTGTAAGAATTCGTAACCCGTTCTCTACTTGAAATTCGGTTTCAAAAACTTTTTTTACCTGTTCAATAATCAATTGAGAACTATATCGATATGATAAATTAACGTTATTTCTCGCTCAAATCATGCTCTTGCGAAATAAAAAGGATTGGATGTCGAATAAAAAACGTCAAAGCGCATAAGTGATTTTTCTGGCTGTCAGCAGTGAATACATAAAAAGTTACAACTCATTGAAGAAGCAAGGCGAAAACAACTAAACTATTCATCGGCGGGTGAAAGGGGTAAAAAAGTAATCTGATTGGCAAGGGCATTATAATTGTAAAATGATAATAATTGCGATAAGATAGCTTGACAAGAGGAAATTATTAACGAGTGGTACTAGATGGAAAGAACGTGGGTTGTGGGATAGTGTGTGTACATGCAACACGTTTAATTTTGCTAATGATCCCGAGAGCTGAGACACGATGAGTTTATTAAGAAAAGTTGCTAGAGGGACATGATTGGATGCTGTACCTGCATCAATTAGTTTTGAGCTTCATCATCAATTGAATGTTATCAGACGACTGATTTGGCGCTACAGCATTGGTGGTTTGATCTACATTCGGTCGATCAGTAATGCGTGTCATTAACGTACAATGGCATGCTTCGCACTTGCCCGGTTTCACAGTTGAATCCAGTTACACCCCCGATCACGCACAACCTTGTTTCTTATTTTGTTTTATACGTATTTGATCGATGATGATGTTACAAAAGTTGTCAAATTAGGTCACAGATTGGCTGATCTGGTGCTTCGAAATGCGACACATGACCGTCAACAATGGTCTAGCAGGTGACACGCTCCCTCGGAGGCTGCGGCTGCAGAAACCACCCAGACGAGCATCCCCCTAATTTCCCACTTTTGCCACCCAGCAATGCTACCAACCAGGAGAGCAAGCGATCCTATCGATCCTGCTTTTATCACAGCAAAGCTCTTTCCTTTGCCCAAGCCCTGCCTGCGCGCCACAATTTCAAACGCATTTTCCCCCAATTCTAACACGTTCCGGCTCTTTGAATTATTAACCTACACCTAAAGCTCACGTATTTGCCTCGCTGCCTCGTGCTTATCACTTTTCATCATTATTCAAATTATTTCACCCACCTCTCAAACATTTTCAACTCGACAAAACAAAAATTCAACTCCACTACATTTGCAGAATCCAATTATTCGACCTCCGGATTAGCACACCTTTTCAGACTTATTTATTATCATCAAAAAAGATTAATACAAATTAAATCAACTAAAAATCTTGTTATCTGTAATATTTGATTTCATCTAAAATATAGATGATATCAAATTAAAAGACGCTTGATTTACCACATTTCCTAATCTCTCTTTGAAGGTGCAGTAACAAAAAATTCAATTCTGTTTAGGTTTTTTTTTGTTATAGGGTACATAAAATTATATTGATATCAGTATTATGTTAATTTAAAATAACAACTTTTCAGTTAATCCGCGGCACTAAGCAAGAAAGGCAGTTTATTTGTTGATCTCGTTTTGTTCAAGTTTTTAACTCGACCTATGAATTTTAAGTACTTTTTGAATGAAAATGAACTTAACTTTAAATTAGTAACTAGATTGAATTTTGCAGAATGAGATCAAATTTAACATCCAATTCGTTCCTCAAAGTTGAAAAGACAGAATTATTAATTTCCTCTTCAAATAATTGTGTACAAATCAATATTGATGAATATATCTGGAGTGTGATTTGCTCACTGACACTCGCCTTTTATATTTGGGTTCGAAATTACATCGGTTTAATTGATGATTGGATAATATTAAATTTGATCCCATTATAGTCAAGTACAATGTGTTACAGGTCAAGTTATTTCATGAAATCAATAGCTGATTCAACGTCAAGTGATGAGGCTGCTGATGAGTTGGGTATGAATTCAAAACGAATTCTAATTAGTCAATGTTTCAATTTTTAAAGAATTTGCAATTCATTTCATCTATATATCTTAAAATCGACAACGATAACACCTACATCAAGTGATATTCCACGTCCTACCTGATGGAGGCAGCACCATCTGATATATAGGTTTATCTCAATACATTTTGTTCTCTAATAAAATTACTATCGTATATATATTACACGCATTCAAATCAAAGCTTTTAAATATTAATTAAGAACGTTTATTCAAAATTTTGCATGCAAATACCACCGGTTCATGAATAAAAAAACCTGTGAATAATTTCGGTGAACTAAGACAATTTAATTTTAGCAAATATTATGACAAAATCATCATTAGTTAAAGACTAGATGTTCGAATTCAAAATAAATTCAAAAATGCTGTTTAATAAAAAAAGTTATATAAAATTCACTTCAAAAGCTTTTCGTTAATGTACCTATCAAAGAATTTCAAAGTGTCTTGCATTTCTTCATAGCGAGATAAATCGCAGGCTTCCTTAATGGGAAGCCATTTGTATGCTATGTGTTCCGAAGACATTGAAATAGACTTGTTTTTGTTAGTGAGCTCCGCCAACCAATAAACTACTGTTTTAGGCTGCCCTTTGACACTGTATTTGATTTCGTATTTAGCATCCTCATAAATTTGCAGGTCACTTTTTTCCAGCCCTGCTTCTTCCTTTGTTTCACGCAGTGCTGTTTCCATGTCAGATTCTCCAGGATCAACGTGACCTGTTGCCAATTGCGAAAATTGTTATCACTTATATTTTTTATTGACGTTTTGAAATTATCATAATTGTTTTTTTTAGATTATTAATTTAACAATTTTTTTTCACATAAAAACGATAACTTTAAGAGTATTAAATAAACATACCTTTTGGAGGGGTCCAGTGTTTATCTCCATAAGATGCTTGCATCAATAAATACTCGACTGGTTTCGTTTGACGAAAAATGACAAATCCGCAAGCACGTTTCATGTTTACTAACAATGATAACCTAAAAGATTTTTTTATTTATTAGGTTTAACTATAACACGCAAAAATAATACTTTATGTTGGTTAAAAAAATAACAACGAAAACACATGTTGCTTTACCTGTATTAAAAAAAAAACTACAAAATTTTGCAAAAGAATTGCTAAAAACAACAGCACAAAATTTTATTTTATTCTGCTAGCAGTTCTACCACCAAGTGAAAAGAAAATATTTAACAATTAAAAGCACGAGTGACAAATCAAGGTTAAACATTGTACAGAACTTGTATTCAAGAATTTGTGAAAAATTACTTAATAGATAATAGAAGATTAACTACATTAGAAAAATTGAATTACATAATTTATTGTTATTGCATTGGCAGCACATGCTCCATGTGCAGCTCACTTCGTGGTTTACTGCTGCCGCGGAATGTGCGCACACACGCGAAAAATAATGCAATTCAGTATCATCTTATGTTTTATACAGATGTGGGGACTTATTTTTTATATAGAAAAAGTGAGCAAATAAAAATATACCAATTGAGCGAAAACCGTGTCAATATGAAAGTTACAGCGTTGTTAACGTAGGTTAAATAAATGTATACGGTCATAGAGAAAATCGTTAAACGTTGCAAACAAGTGGTCTTAAGAAGCTTTTCGTCAATAACAAATAGTCGAACAATAACATTGAGTAATGGTGAAACAATGAAGGTCTTAAACGTTGCTGAAAAAAATGATGCTGCGAAAAATATAGCCAGTATTCTAGGACGTGGAAATTGTCGTAGGGTGAGTCTACGTGTCTCTAGTGCAATTAATGACATAGTTTATTATTATTTATTGTAGTAATAATAAGAATGTAAACAATGCTTGCAGAGAGAGGGCTACTCAGTTTACAACAAAATATACGAATTTAGTTGTTCAGTATGGAACCAAAATTGCCAGATGGTGATGACATCAGTGTCAGGTCATTTACTGACATACGAATTTGCACAGTCTTTTCGTGGATGGAGAAGTTGCCATCCCTCGTCCTTGTTCAACGCCCCAGTATTTAAAATCTGTCCAGACAATTTTAAAAATATCAAAAAGACCTTGGAGACTGAGGTTCGAACCTGTGACGCTCTCATCATCTGGACAGATTGTGATAGAGAAGGAGAAAATATTGGATTTGAAATAATCAAAGTCTGTCAGGATATAAAACCCAATATCAACGTTTACAGGTAACAAACATATACATCTAAAAAACGAAATGATGCTGTAAAAGATAAATAACAAAACTTTTGGATTTTCAGAGCAGTTTTCTCAGAGATTACAGGCACTTCAATAAACAGAGCACTTCAAAACTTAGTTCGACCGAATAAGTTAGCGAGTGATGCAGTCGATGTGAGAAGTGAATTAGATCTACGAATAGGTGCTGCGTTCACTCGATTTCAGACTCTCCGATTGCAGCAGGTGTTTCCTCGAAATTTAACTGAAATGTTGATCAGTTATGGTAGTTGTCAGTTTCCAACGTTGGGTTTCGTCGTTGAACGATTCCTCGCGATAGAAAAGTTTGTTTCTGAGCCGTACTGGAAAATCAGAGTCACGGACGACCGTGATGGACTTTGCGTGGAGTTCAGGTGGGAAAGAAATCGAGTCTTTGAGAAATTATCATGTGAGATTTATCTGGACAACTGTCTAGCAAATCCTCAAGCTTTGGTTGAAAAGGTTCAGGCCAAACCAAAAAGCAAGTGGCGTCCTTTGCCACTGGACACTGTTGTAGGTATATTTTACATTTATACAAACATAAAATTGTGTGACAAAAGTCGAATAAATTTCGTTTATTTTGTAGGAACTGGAAAAACAGGGATCTCGAAAACTCCGACTGAGTGCAAAAGAAACGATGAAGATCGCCGAAAAACTGTATTCTCAGGGTTTCATCAGCTATCCTAGAACAGAAACGAATATTTTTCCAAAAGAACTAAATTTAGTACCGTTAGTGACTGAACAAACTCAACATAATGCTTGGGGTGCGTTTGCTCAAAGGGTTTTGGATGAAGGAGTATCTCCGAGACAGGGTAAAAAAAGTGATCAAGCCCATCCTCCGATCCATCCCATCAAGTTCACAAACAATCTTCAGGGTAACAGTTTTATAATAATACTACAATATTCATTCCAAGATATTGATTGTTCAACCGATTACAAATTGTTATTAACCAGCAGGCAACGAAGCGAAGGTGTACGAATTTGTCGTGCGACACTTCCTTGCTTGCGTTTCAAAGAACGCTGAAGGTTACGAGACTATCGTTGATATTGACATCAACGGGGAAAAGTTCACTACTTCGGGTCTTCAGATCATTGCTAAAAATTACCTGGAGGTGTACATCTATGAAAAGTGGAACGCTAAAGAAATCCATCAGTACGAGATGGGAAAAACATTTAGGCCTACAGAAATCAAGATGGTCGAGGAAAAGACATCTCCGCCGAATCTGTTGACCGAGGCTGATCTCATCGCTTTGATGGACAAGCATGGCATTGGCACAGATGCGACACATGCGGAGCATATCGACACTGTCAAACAGAGGCACTACGTAGGCATGCAGGATGACAAGCACCTCATACCAGGGAAACTTGGCATTGGTCTGGTCATGGGCTATGACAAAATGGGTTTCAATATGTCCAAACCAAATCTGAGGGCTGAACTTGAAAGAGATCTCAAACTGTAAATACTTATTTTAATTATTACACAACTTTTTATTTATCTTCTTCTTTTAAAATGTCAAACTAATGAAATGTTTTGTCTACTACTATAGGATTTGTGAAGGACAAAAAAATCCACAGGAGGTTCTGCAAACTCAGATTGACAAATACAGAGAGGTGTTTCGCATAGCAATGGAGAAAGCGAACTTGATTGACACTGCCCTTGCAGATTATTTAGATGAAGCACCTGCGACTGGTCAAATTGTCGACAGCACTGAACTGCCGAATCCATTTGTCATGAAGTGTCCCAAATGCGGAGCAGATATGGTTCTCAGATCGAGACGCGAAGGTGGTAAAAAGTTCATCAGCTGCTCATCGTATCCTGGTTGCAAAAATGCTTTCTGGTTTCCAGACACTGTCGAAAATGTTGCAGTTCTGGATCAATCTTGTGGACACGTAAATATCATCTTTAGAATTTAATCCACTATTTTTTAAACAAAATGAAATACAAAAATAAAATTCAATTTCTTTTCAGTGCAATCCACCGGTTAAAAAAATTAAAGTTAAGTTTGTTCGTGTTATGAATGCTATATTTGGCTCAGTTTATGAAGCGTGTTTAGGTTGCGACGATATGTTCAAGCAATTTACAGGACTGGATAGTCAAGGTTCTCAGTCTCAACGAGGTTCCAGTGCTGATTCAGGGTATCAAACCTCTCAATCGAGCTCCAACAGGTCCCGCCAACAATCCAATACAACGACAAGTCGAACCCAACCTAATCCAAGCAGAAACTTTGTTTCAAATAGTCGATCAAGATCCTCCAGCAATGCGAGAAATCCTGCTCCAACAAACAACGGTTTTGATAGAACACAAAACTCTGCTAATTCGTCTAATCATCAGTGGAACAACAATATTGGAGTTATTAGGAACGACGACATCTTGTGTGATTGTCACCAACAGGCAATTGAGTTGACTGTAAGAAAAGAAGGAGTTAATCAAGGTATGTTTTATTTAACAATCTAAAAATTATTTCTTCTTTGTATCTCTTTATGATAGATTATCATCTCACAGGTCGTAAATTTTTCAAATGTGCCAAACCTCAGAATGAAGGTTGCAACTTTTTCCTATGGAAAGATGAGAATAACCAGGGTGGATCTAGGAGTGCACCATCTAATCCTCCACTGCCTCCTCCACCAGCCGGAGGTAGCATTAGAAGAAACGCACCAAGTTCAAGAAACACGAAAGAAAATTGGTCTTCAAATCAAAGAAATCAAAGCTCGTCAAACTCAAACGGACCTGATAATGATGGCAGTGAAAACGTCATGTGTAACTGTGGCCAAGCAGCTAAAAAGTATGATTCGTATATTTTGAATAATTGGTAACAAAACTATTTTCTGGTTCTAAAAAATTAATGTTTTTGATAACGCAGATTGACAGTGCTCAAAGAGAACGCCAACAAAGGAAGACAGTTTTATGCTTGTCCAGCTGGAATGTCTAACAGCTGCGGCTTCTTTCAATGGGCTGATGAGATCCAAAACAACAATCAACAATTTCAACCGTCCACTAGTCGAGGTAGAGGACGTGGACAAAGTTCTTCTCAAAGAGGTGCAGGTGCTTCTCAAAGAAAACCTCGGACAACTGGCGGTAAAAGAAAATGTGGCAACTGTGGACAAGAGGGTAATGCAAATTTTTAGGTTTTGTTTTTGTTTGTTTGTTTTTTTTTTAATTTATTATATTTACACATATTTTCAAATATATACACATTATACAATATAGAAAACTTATGTACACATTGACTGATTTAATTGTTGTTACAGGTCATACACGCAAAACCTGTAGGAATGGTGGTGGCAATGACGATGACTAAAAGTGTTTATGTGCTGTGAGGGCAGGTTGTCATTTTATTTTCTTTTTTATCACTTTATATACCTCAATCATAATAAATTCTAAGATCAGTCCGATTTTTTGTTTCTGGATAATTTATGTTTCAATAATTGAATTTCTTCTTTCTGTAAATCCGCCTCGGCCTTTGTCTGAGTTAACTATAACAAATTTTTGAAATAGATTATTTATTATTTATTAAGTGTAGCTTTTTTAGGTGTACTTTTCATTGTTTTGAAAAATGATGATAATGATACCGAGTGCCTTACAGCAAAAGGGAATTATTGAATGTTCAAGTACAAGATGTTCAATTTCATTTATAGACAAATTGTACATTTGTATATTTTTCTAATAAAATGAAAAACAATTTACCATGTCTAGCATGAGTTCGAACTTTATTTTCAACAAATTATTTTCTTCCTGCAGCTTCTGCATCTCTTTCTTTAACTTTTCGTTCTCTTTGAAAGTGCCTCTGATACTGCCAGTTTCTGAAGATTGCAATAATCAACATTACAGTTATAAGACAAATATTTTAATTATTTTATTTGCGATGTGAATTCAAATCGAGTACCTGGAATCCAAACTCCACCCTGAAAGACAGTTTCCTGATCCCCAAGTCGAAGTTTAATGGGACCAACGTCGCTACCAAATTCTCTTTCGATTCTCCTTGCGTTCAGTTCTTTACTCAACGTTGAAATTGACTTTCTGTTCTGTGACTTCTTAGTAATCGGCGAAAATTTGTTCGTAAACAAAGGCATCCTTAACTCTTAACCTTAAACGTCATATTCGATTTGACATACCCTCTCAAAGTGAGCTGTACAAGTTGTTATGGTAACCATGTTTGTAATCAAAACATCTTGCATAGAGTTTTGAAATGACGATAAAAAACATGATATAAATTTTAGAGTTTGCCAAAAAAAATTATTTAACGTACCTCTAAAATAAAAATAATCAACAATTTTTCGCAAACGATTATGTTGTAGATTAAAATGCAATAGAGTTACTTAGATTATATTATGATTGTTGATATCGATAACATTTATTGAGAATGATTCATAAATATTTAAAAAATTCGAGGATTTGAATATGAAATTGAAATTGAAATTCCCGCGAAAATTGTTAGTACTAGGTAGATGCGCGCATGACCGTCACAATATTTTTCTGACCGTCAGGCGTCATATGACGGTCAAATGACCGTCACTGACGGCAACTGACGGTCATGAAACTGTCATATGACATGTCATGTGACATTTCTTGCAAATTTTTTATTATTTGTAAACTCGGAATTCAAAAACATTGCTAGCTTCTGTCCTTTATTATAAGCGAATATAAAGAAAGACATAGATATCAATACCAACTTGATTTTAAAACCATCAACTAAAAAAAAAATTTTTTACACAATCAAAAAATAAATTCCGGCTACCTAAATATAGATGTGCCATGTGCCATGACATGTCACATTATTTTCTGTCACGTCACGTCATGTAACGTCAGTCACGTCCTAGACTCGTTTCGTCACTGTCACTGACCATCACTGACAGTCATGACGGTCATTGACGCGTGTCATGACCGGTCATGTGACTAGATAGACCAAGATAGACTAGGTAGGAAAAGAGAATTGGCATAAAAAACCAGCGAAAAAGCGTCCATCTGCTGCTGCCCTCTATTTTGTAAGAGCTTGTGTTACAGTGAATCCCCTTCTACTACACCGGATTATGAAACATTATAAAAAATTAATTCGATCGCGGGGTGAAAAATAATCAGATCTGACTCATAAGAGCAATCGAAGAAGATAATTGTCAATAATTGCAGTCGAGAGTGAGCTAGTGGCAAAGTGGTATTGAACAGAGTCAAGCACTTGCTACTGCCAATTACGTTTTTATTTCTCCGTGGAAAAAACTCGATCACAAAACATTATTTATACTCGTGAATGTAAACAAAGAATGTTTACACCAAGATTTATCAGTTTCGAAGTGAGGTCGTGTTGACCATTTGACACAAGTCGTTTGCATCGATGAGACAAACCGTCAATAACGTCCATTCCATTTGTTTGTTTCTTTACAGGCGTTGAAAACGTGTACTTTGGGCCATAGATTTAAACTATTTTTCTGCAAGACACTTTTTCGACAATTTCATCTTAGTATGGCAGCGAGCGCAGACTTTGAAGCTGAAAAGCGTAAAAATTGCATTCTTTATAGATTACAAGCATTATAATAAATTTGTTTATTTGTATCTAAATAACAATTTTTTTACAGAAAAGTATTTAAACATGTCACAAGCTGACAAACGTAGAATACTCAAAAATCCTGTCGCGACAACTGATCAAATACCTACATGGTCTGAATATTGGAACGAACATAGGATGAATATCAAAGCACCTGCCTTAGAGGATATTGAACCAATATCTCCAGACTTGGCGGACAAAATAAGTATCTGGCAGGGAGATATTACTTGCCTGGAAATTGATGCGATTGTTAATGCAGCTAATTCTAGTCTTCTGGGTGGTGGAGGAGGTCAATTTCAATTTTTATTTGAAAAACGATTTCCAATACATATGAGATATCATGTGACAATAAATTTGATTTTTTAGTTGATGGTGCAATTCACAGAGGTGCAGGACCATATTTAAGGAAAGAATGTGCCACGTTGGGAGGATGCCAGGTTGGCGAAGCTAAAATCACTGGCGGTTACATGCTCCCAACTAAATGTATGCAAAATTATAGCTCTTGGAATCGTATAAACTTTGTAAAATCAATACGGAAATGAAAATGTATTTTATTGCTTTTCAGACATTATTCATACTGTAGGGCCACAAGGAGAACAACCAGAAAAACTTAGGGAATGTTATGATAATTGTTTGAACATGGCGTATATGCACAATTTGCGCACAATAGCTTTTCCATGCATATCTACTGGAGTTTATGGTTACCCCCAAAAAGCTGCCGCTAATGTCGCCTTGTCAACTGTCAAAAAGTTCATTGTTCAAAACAAGGATAAGGTAACAGAGTCGTTTTGATAAATAAATAATAAATACTCGTGCAATATTTCTTATTTATGTTTTTAATATTTTTGTTTTTGTTTGTTGCAGGTTGACAGAGTAATATTTTGTCTGTTTTTGAAATCCGACAAAACCATTTACGAAGAACTTTTGCAAAAGTATTTCCCTCTTGAGTGAATTGTGTAACTATCATTATTAAATACTGAACCTCTTCCATGTCATAATTTAGAGTGTTTAGTTCGAAAACTGTGAGTTATAATTTAATATTGTTAGTTTTATAAACCAGATATGCCATTTTGTGATGCAGTCATACTTTCATAACTAATAAGTGATTTAAATTTTGTATGGAGATGAATAAATTGCTATGATGAATGAGCTCAAATTTTTATTATTCGATTTAATAATTATGGATCATAAAAATTTTAACAAACCGAATGGCATTAACAAAATTATTATTCATAATCATTATGAAGAGACTGGTTACGTTGAGTGAATTAACTGCAATACATATTAATTAAATGAAATTCCCTGTTATATAACCCCTTTGTCATTAAGTATAATAATCGACCCTTACATACGATGTTATGTTGATGCATTAAGGGATGCAGCGCGAGATCAATGACTTGAATATTTGTATCTAAAGCAATATTCAATATAACATATATCACTCATATACATTTTTTTGAAAAGAATTTGCATGAACTATCGTATTTGTTAACAATAATTGTAAAGGGTTCAGCGATTGTTTCCCGAAACCAAAAAAACTGCTGATATAAAAAAATGGCGATTTGAGAGAAAAAATATTTTTTACACAGAATATTTCTTCAATAGCTCAGCCTAGATTTAATGAATACGAAAATCTTAGTTACGAATATTTGGTTATTAATTGTTTTATTTTCTAAACAAAATGTCTAATGAGAAAACGAAAACAATCGTCAGCCCAATTTTCGTTCTGTAAGCTTCCTCAGTCAATATATATTTTCGTAAGTTTTATCAATCATTTTAAGCATTTATGATTAAATAATGTAACGACTCAAATATAAGATATATTCTTATGCTCTATAGTAGGACAGCTTTGCATAAATCTGCTTGAATTCTGCTTTTTTAACTAATTTTAAATTAAGCTTAAAAATATATAAAAAATAGAATAAAATGTTTTCAGAACTTTAATTTTTTCTAAACTTTTCCTCTTCTACAAGTATTTTTTTCTTGTGTCGCATTTTACACGAATTATATGAATAGTAGAGTTTAAAAACGAAGAAATGAAGAAATATTCTATGTAAAATATATTTTTTCTCTCAAATCGCCATTTTTTTTATATCAGCAGTTTTTTTGGCTTCGAGAAACAATCGCCGAACCCTTTACAATTATTGATTTTGGGTTTTATATCACCCGCGTTTTCTGGTTTTCTCGGATTTTAAAATACTCGTCCATAATATAACCATGAAAACTATTTCATAAGTTTGTTCATTTGTTGATAAAGTTATTAGTTAACAATAAAATCATGAAGAATTTGATTAACATTTGTTTATGATATTGCATTTGTTAACTAACATTTGTTTATAAAAATGCATTTGATACCAAACATTTGTTTATGAAAAATGCAATTGTTAACTAACTTTGTTATTTAAAGGTGTATTTGTTTATGAACATTTGTTTACATTTGTTTATAAAATTGCATTCGTTTACTAAAGTTTGTTTATAAAATTGCATTTGTTAACTAACATTTCTTTATAAATATGCAATTGTTAACAAACATTTGCTTATAAACATTCGATTGTTAACTATAACATTTGTTTATGAACATTTGATTGTTAACTAACATTTGTTCATAAATATTTGATTGTTAACTAACATTTAATTATAAACATTTGATTTTCAAGTAACATTTGTTTATAAACATGTGATTGTTCACTAAAATTTGTTCATAAAAATTCGATTGTTAACTAAAATAAAATTTCTTTATAAACATTTGATTGTTAACTCACATTTGTTTATAAACATTTGATGTTAACTAAAATTTGTTTATAAACATTTGATTGTTAACTAACAATTGTTTATAAACATTTGTTATCTATTACTTGTGTTTATAAAAAATGCAATTGTTATATTAACATTTGTTTATAGAAAGGGCAACTGTCAACTAATATTTGTTCATAAAAAATGCAATTGTTAACAAAACTTTTTTATGAAAATTCAAATATTATTTATAATTCGTTTATGAATGAAGCGTTTGTTAAATAACATTTGTATATAAAAAATGCAATTGTTAACTAACATTTGTTTTTGAGTAACAACAGTTATTTTGTTGTTGTTTACGATTGAATGAAAGCAAATAATATTATTTAATTCAGGCTTTTGTTAAACAATTTACAAATTTTGCACTAACATTTGCTAGTTTTTTATAAACAATTAAATTGTTTATCAGCACCACTACTAGTTTTTGTAAATTGTTTTTAATTTTTATATGTAACATTATAACAATAATAATATGAAAGTCATTAATTTTAAAGAAAATTAAATTACACAGTGTGTATATCTCTATATATTTCGTTTAGGAAAAAACGTTAGGAAAATTTTTTTTACACTTAAAAAATCAACAATGTAACTTAAACAATTTCATTAATATTTTCCGGGGAAAAATGTTCTTTTAGAACATTTATCGACACAATTTTTAGTCACTTCAATTTCCAAAAAATGACGCGTTAAGTATTTTTTATTAATTATTTAAATTTTATATATGACGCTTTTTGATTTAGTCGGAGTAAATAAGTAGTTCGGTAGTCTTTGATCCGGTTCGGCTAAATCGGAAAACAATCGCCATCGTTGTTCTACCGAACGACTTGATCTTTAATGGTGAAAAATAGGAAATTGAATAATTATAGACAATAATATCGTATCGTAATCCCCACAGAGAAAAAGTTCATGACCTCGTGAATTGGCTACTGTATCGAATCGAATCGAAAGCATCAGCCAACTTCACTTTCGTTCCTCTTTCCTGATTTGCTGATTTCGGAACGCGGGTTTTTCAAACGATGTTAATTTCTTTTAAAGTCAAGAAATTAATGATATCGAATTGCAAACTTAGAAATGTTTTTTCGTTTTGTTTTTCGAAGAGATTATCGACTTTTTTGTTTTCTTACATTGGGTAATAACAAGATTACATAATGTATAACAAACAAGAAATGTCATCGAAAAAGAGGATCATGTTCTCGAACATTCGTGAAAAATTTCTTTGGTTTGTTATTTCTAGTTTGTTTGTTTTTTTTATTGTTTAACTTTTGAGAATACCAACATAAGAAATCGAATAAAAACATCAGCTTTTGATTAAAAATGTCACTTAGTATTGAGTGTGTTTCGAGACCAGAATAACATTTTTGAGGAGAGTTTAAAGTAGGATATTCTCCGCAAAATGTTAAGATTAAATTTTTTTCACCGTTGGAGTAAAGTACCCCGTAAAAAAAGTAAAAATTTCAAACAAAATTGCTCTAACTCAGTTGCGACTAAATTTGGTCGAATTCTAGAGTCGAAGTTCAAAATCCAACTTATAATCCAATTTAGGTTCAACAGAAATTTTTAGGTTTTGAAACAAAAAGGTTCGACTTTATTTGCAGTTCTTTCCAGCTTTACTCAAAAGTGTCTTCGACAACGATACATCTAAAAAAATTATAAAAAAAAAAATTAATCACAAAGGAAAAGTGTTTTCAGTGTGACGTTCGAGGTTAGGTTCTTTCTTGTCAGAATAAAATTCCAGTAAAGAGTTGAAAATCTGATCAAAAAAGTGAAACGGTCAGATTTCAAACTCTAAGTTGAAAATTACAGCAACTTTTCTTGACTTTTAAATTGCGACTCTAAAATTTGAGCAAATTTGCTCTAAAACGAGGTTTAAAATTAAACTCTTTTTTTACGGTGTATACTTCTTCTGTTAAAAATTTACTTGAGAAAATATTTCTGCAAATTTCTAGAATTTCGTCTAGAAAAATGGATTGACGTAACAATATACAAATTTGTTTTAATTTACAAGGATACAAATTTGCAAAGAGTCAATACGATTTTAACAAATCTAAATATCCAAAATTCCTGAATATCTATGTGCGATCTTTTCAGTTTAGATTAATCAAAATAAAAATTCACGCGCGGAGCGCGTAAAGCTATCTAGTATAATAAATAAAGATGAGAGGTGAAAAGGGGAGGATCCCAAACATGTAAAAATAAACATTATACGACAAATTCGAACGAGCAATTTAAATTTAAACATTGTTAATTTCAAACATAGCGTGAAAAACGGACAGCAGCTATGACGATCACGGTAAAAATAAACAACAAAAAAATGATCAGGTCAAAAAGTAGCGCTATAAAATTAAAAACAATCAAAAACAACCAATCATGACAATAAGCAGTGTAAAATCAAAATTTTGTAAATTCAAACATAGTGTGAATAACAGACATAAAATATGATGATCAATGAAAAGATAAACAATATAATAAAAAATAGAAGTTATTTTATTTAATTATAAAAATATAAAAAAATATAAATCTTCACGTGTAATAATACTCACTGTAATAATGAAATGATAAAAATCGCTGTACTGTTATTGGGAAAAAGTTTTTATTTTTGCTCATTGAAGTTGTCATCAGCCGCCATCTTCGTTTATTATCACAGTGTGTATTATTACAAAAAGTAGTGATTTGTATTTTTTTTATTTTTATAATTAAATAAAATTACTTCTATTTTTTTTATCACTAGCTGTTTATCCTTTCAGTGATTATCATATTTTATGTCTGTTTTTCACACTATGTTTGAATTTACAAAATTTTGATTTTACACTGCTGATTGTCATGATTTGTTGTTTTTGATTGTTTTTAATTTTACAGCGCTACTTTTTGACCTGATCATCTTTTTGTTGTTTGTTTTTACCGTGATCGTCATAGCTGCTGTCCGTTTTTCACGCTATATTTGAAATTAACAATGTTTAAATTTAAATTGCTCGTTCGAATTTGTCGTTTTTGATAATGTTTATTTTTACAGTGCTTGTTTGGGATCCTCCCGTGAAAAGGGTCGGTTTCGGGTTGCGCAGAAGAAAGGCGTTAGGGCGAAATCGCAATTGTGCGTGTGTGTTGGGTGACGTCTGCGATTGGCAACACTGGTTGAGCTCGGAGCCACTCGGAGCAAAAGAGAGAGCTCGGGAAAAGGAAGGACGTGCGCGAATTGGACTGTCGCCTGCCGCTCCGATTTCGGGGGCTGCGTCGTCGTGGTTGTCTACGTCGAAACGCGGGTCAAAATGCGAGGACGACGTCGGTGCCGCGAGTGCACGCTCTACGGCTAATCGGTTTGGGCCGAGTCGCGCGAGTCCGCGTCTGCGAGTTGTGTGGCAGCCCGAATGGCCGCCCGCTCGTCCTAACGTTCTGCCAGGTTGCTGCTAAGCCGACTCGGACGCCAATTTTGTGCGACCTCCCACGGGGACGTTACGTATGCCCGCGAACCAGCCCAATACCATCTTTTACTCCACACTCATCTCCGGGGAGCTGCTGCTGCTCCGGTTGTTCGGTAAGTTGCCCAATTCGACAGCCCGACTTTGCGCTCCCCTGCAAACACACAACATATATCCATACATATCTATCCTACACCAATCCACCGCTCTCCTCCTCCCAGCCGAATACATCTATATCTTCATTGCATTTTCAACACATCAATCCAATTTCCGACGCTTTTTCTGCGACGAGCCAGAAAGAGAGAGAGAGAGAGAGAGAGAGAGAGAGAGAGAGAGAGAGAGAGAGAGAGAGAGAGAGAGAGAGAGAGAAAAGCACCACTTGCTCCAAAATAATGACTAACCGACCGAGCGTATCGACCCTCCACTAACGACCTGACAAAAGTGTCACAATTGCTGTTAAACACTGCTCACATTAAAAACACACTTTTCTCGCTTTTTTCTTTCTTCCTTCCTACCTTTCCTGCTTTCTTTCTTCTACCACGACTTTTCCATCATTCTTTATTTTTCAACTTTTCATCATGCTATTTAACCTGTGTAGTTTTTTTTCAAATTCCAAATAAAAATGACAATAATTGTAAGGTCAGTGACAAAATACACGAACAGAATTTTTGCGATTGACTTGGAACGTGCCTTCCAATTATCTGACATGTCAACCTCATTAGGTGCGGCTCAATGCTGCAAGGTGTAAAAAAGACTTTCCTTCACAACTTGCAAAACGTTCGATAAGATCTAGTGCTAAACTTGTGACAATCACTATCTGGACAACCGAAACAATTTTTTTATTTTGTTATGTACCTGCAAACAATCCTGCTGCGACCCAATTTGTATTCGTGCCAAACTCTTCCACGTTCCGTTGCTTTGTTTCTTTTTCTCTCGCGCTCTTTCTGTTCAGGTTCGCATTTGCCGAATACCTGCTGCACAGCACCTTTTTCGTTTTGTTTGCTTTTCTTATCATCAGCAATGTCATGAAACCGCTTGTTCAGCTTCATTTTAATTCTTTTGTAAAAGTTTCAATCATCAATCAAGTTTAGTATAAAGAAATGATCTCAGAATAATTATTCATTGAAAATTTTAATATTAAAGGAGGAAAAGTGAAAAAGTAAATATTGGTTTTCCTTGTAGGTAAAAAATTTAAATTTAAATGTTAGTCAACCTTGTTTTTAATGGCCAATCAATTTTCGTCTCCAGTGTAATCACGTGTAGTAATCCTCGAGAATGAATTTAATTTCTATATCCAATCTTTTCATTCATTGATTTTATTGTTCCTTGTCATGTTCATTCTAGAGTTATATTGTTTAATTCAAAAAATTTTTGAAAAATAATGCTCGCCAAAATTGATAAAAGGAAAAGAAAACAAGATTTTAAAATTTGGTGAAATAAAGGTATGTAATTTCATTGTTTACAGAGTGCTTTGTTTTTTTTTCTAAAAACAAAGTTTATTTTCAACAAAAAACAATGAATAAATAAATAATGGTTGACGCAGCAATAGATCAATAACACAATGAAACATTCTTCAATCACAATATACACACTCGGCGGTTAGTTAGAGGATATAAATTTAGACAAAGACATTAACCTAATAGTCTGTTGTGGTGTTTGTTTTACTGGGAGGATCCTATACGACGAGTCAAATCGAAAGTCAAAAAGCGTGCGTTCAAGACAACTCAAGTGGAGTAACCGTTTTGTTTTCTCGCGACATTGCATTTTCCATGTTGGAAAATAGTGACACAAGTGTGTTTGTAACTGACAATTTTTTAAGTTTTAATTTTATTTGTGTTTTTTTTTTTTGTCATTTGGAGTTTGGAAATTCAAATTGATTTTCCTTCGATTTCGATTATTGAACATTCAAACGTTATAATCAAAGGTAATGTTTGTGTTTTACATAAACTTATAAATATTGTTATTTATTATTAAAAAATGCAAGCAACTACTGTATTTGAGAGAAACTATTGTAAAAGTATAAATTGGAAACAAGAAACAAAAATATGAATAATGAATGGATAAGAAAAAGTTTTGAAATGTTTTGGTCCTTGATATATTAATGTTTTGGTTGATTGATGCAATGTGTAGGTCAAAATTTGTGATTGAATGTAACGTGGGTCGTGTAGAAAAACGTGCGATATTTTTGGGCAGGCTGACCTCAAGAAAAGCCGACCCGAGGTCATGGATCGGTGCATGCTGGAGAAACAGCTTTTCCAATCTCTTCACTTTCGATGCACGATTTCTCAACTCGCGACAACGTCCTTCCCCTCGCCGCGTGTTCTCTTGCTTCATGCTATATAAGGCACTTTGTACCACGATTTATTTATTTTCCTCCAGCGAATTCTAACTAATGTACCTGAATCATCCACATTTCCATTTTTCTTCAAAAAGTTCTGTCTTCTTTATTTCAGACTTGGACGTTTTTCACTTTCAGAAATAACTTGATAAATGAAAATGAAAATGAGGATGAAAAATGGTTTGATGTAAAATTGTTCAAACACGTTTTCCTTGGTCGTGATTGATAAATAGTGTTTTAAATGGCTTGAAATGAGTCGCGTTGATTAGCATGATCGTTTTTATAATATTTACTCGAGTCCTGCAAGTTCAGAGCGGATGCAAAATGATACTCATTGTTTTCTATTCTTTGTTTGGACAAAAGCTTCGGGTGAGAGCTGTTATCTTCACCTGTTATGTTGATATTCTCTGTTAACTCGCTTCTTGTAATTTGCTCGATGCTATAGTCGCTCTGCATAACGTAATTTGGATTGTTGTAATTAAACACGCGACTAACAAAATTAGCAAAAATAGAGGGTTCACATTTTCAATTTCAAAATGATCAACTTTAGTAAATAGTTGGTCGCATTGTAACATGATGTTTAATCAGCACAACAAATATGTCGTCGAGGTACAAATCGTTGAGTGCATGAAATGAGACACGATGATGAGTAATTACCTTAGCGAGTTCTTGCTTGTGTCACTTTCTCAGTCGTCTTGTCTTTGTCCTGTCATTCTGTTTTATTTTTCTTCCACTTTTTCTTTATGTGCTTCTGTAAAACGGTTTTTTGTCTTGTCCTCAATCCTCAGGTTCGCACTTGAATAACACAGATTCAACTTCAATGAACTTGCAAGCTAAATAATTCTTATTTTTTGAAATCTAATATACGAAATGAAAATTTATTTCCGTTCCATCATGGTTATTTAATTTCATAAGAAAATTGCAATTCCATGAAATCAATCCACAAAAGATAATTAATATAAGATAACAACCAATAGCATTTTTAGTTTTAGGTTCATTTTGTGCAATTTTTTGTATATAAGGATTGATGTCATTGGTTTGTGGTCACGTTTCAAAGAACATGTCTTATTGAAAACACCGATCAATGTGATACGATCAGATGACAAATAAGGCCACTGTGTTTTTAGAAATAATGTTAAAAAAGTATCGGGAATTTGCACGTTGGAATAATTTCAAATGACAAAAGATTCGTTTTAATTACAGCTCTGCCTCTTGTCTATTCCTATACTATACATAAAAGTGGTTTCCTCATCGTTCGATTGTTCTTGGAAGCAATAGTACAAACAAGAGTGTAATCAATCGTTACAAAACTCTATCATGAAATGTAAAATTGTAACTTCTTTATCGGTTTTGATCAATCCTTCTTGATATAATTTGTTACCGATAAAAAATAGAAACAATAAAATTTGTATTCAATGTTTTTCATTTTTTGTGAAACATTAAAAAAAAGTTACCGAAAGAACCAACCAATGTTTTCTGCAAAATCGTTTCGCTTGTTATAGAATCAATGAAATGAATAAAAATCGATTTTTATTTTTCAGGTACAGGGAAGTTAAAAGTGTTGGAGGGTTTGAGACAGTAAAGCTGTCTGGCCTACAATGTCCACTAACATGCGGAGCACGCTGGAAACCGTTCCCGAAGCTGTACCCGCCTATATTGCAGCTTATAAAGTAAGTACAAGGCCAGTTCAGTTTCATGGGATACATTTAGAGTAGGGGCAATCGGGGTAATTGTGACGCGAATTCACAAAGTTGAACTTCAATATTTAATAAATCGGTTACAATCTTCCATTTCACTATCGGTTTTTTGTTAATATCTGGTTCGTACATTATAGAATGGTAAACGAACACTTAATTTTCAAAATATAGTTGTTGTATAATTATTAGATCAATAATATTTATAACTTTCTAACCATATGCAAACGTCACAATTACCCCATACAAGCGGGGTAATAAGTAAATTCGGCTAAACATTGCCTCAGTGGGGGCATGCTACCTGCTCAGGGGGCCCCTTGAAAACAATAGAGAGATTATCCTTTATAGGGACTCTTCAAATTAGCGTAGGGATTCAGTTGCGCCAAATTACAAAAATGCAATAAATTGCGCCGAAATAGGAAATTACAGTTGACTCGACGTAAAGTTTTCACTCCTCCTCAGTTTATTATTCAAGTTTCACGTGTCACGTGGAACCTACTCGGTTAACAAACTGAGGTCTTTGATTTTTTTGTTATTTTTTTTTAAAAAATCGACCGAGTTTTACAAACAACGACTGGTTAACAAACCGAGGTCATTGATTTTTTTTATCTTAATTATCTCCTCTTCACGCTAATTACAAGGGTCCCCAGAAAGGATAATCCTTCTATTGTTTTCAAGGGACCCCCGGAGCAGGTAGTTTGCCCCCACTGAGGCAATGTTAAGCCAAAATGATTTAAAAAAGAAAAAACATTATAAAAACATAGTTTCATGGTTCAAATTGTCGTGAGCAATGCTTTTGTAGTGTTCAAACACATTGAAATTTAAAATATTTACAAAAAACAATTTGTTCAATTTTGAGGTTAATGTTTCGTGTTTGCTTACATTTATAACGAAAATAATAAAATACAAAGTAAAATTCTAACAAATGACACGATTTTAGGTTGTCATAGGCATTGATCTATGATATTATATTATTTGCGAGTGCAAAAAATTGTTAATTTATGCAATCACAAATACCCCGCCGGAATACCCCAGACGGAACAGTCACAGACGGAACAGTGCACAATCTGTGTGTGGAACACAATTACAGAGTAACTGTAACTCTTCGTTTATTAAATAAATAATTCACAATAGTTTATATGAATGTGATAAATTGTTAATTTGGATATACATACAAAGCTATGTAATGACGTAGATGACAAGTTTAAAGTTTTGTTGGGTGACTTTGTAAAACGAAGTTTTTGGCACTTTTGCATTAATTTGTAAAATATTTTTGTTTAAAACGTTTTTAAGGGTTAAAACTTTTGTAAATTAACAGAAGAATGTTCAGTCTTAAAAAACATTAACCCATCGGATCAATTTTATTTTGTTTAATTGTTTAAAAATGAGGTGTCACAAATTACCCCAAAGTCACAATTACCCCGATTGCCCCTACAATAATTGTTGTATTCAATTGATGAGCTATAATTTCATCTTTGAAAGTTGCTTCAAGAGAATGATATTTTGTTCATGAGATGTTTCAACGAATAATGTGGTTATATAAAATACAGATGATATTTAAGTACCTAGGATGATAAAGTATTCGAGACGTACTACTAATTTGAAACTAGTTTGATTAGTAATTAAAACAATTGTCCTTGTGCGTATTGTTTTGCGTATGTACCAGGTGGTGTTTTTGAGTGGTTGTTCAATCGTGGCCAATTAAGCATAGGCTGAGTAGTAAGTGTCGCGCAGCGTTATTGACGAAGCAAGGCGACCCCCAATAGAGAGCACGCAATAACATGCAGACACCAATGTAACTCGGAGTAATAATTGTTCGTTGATCTCAATTTTGAATCACTATACGAACATTCCATCAACTTTTTATTCCCTCTTTATGCAACGACATTTTATTCAGCAGCAACATCTTGTTCATTTGCTGTTTATAAAGAAACATTTTTCAACTAACATTTTGTACCATTAAAATAAATAATTCTTGACTTTTCGAAATTATAGAGTTATAACAGATATTGCAGAGAGTTAGACAGATAGTTATAACAGATATTGGATGAAAACAATCTGTACTAATATCGGTGCTTTTTTGTTTACAAATATAACTTGTAAAGTTAGCGATAATTTTAAATGACGATGAATACATCCTGTCTTATAAGATTTAGGTATTATGTACGTATAGATCAGAGTATGCGTCATTAATCAATGGAATTGAAGGCCGTGACAATATTCGAGTAGCTTATGATTATTACATTATTTTTCGATCAAACACACGCCCGCGTTAAATTGCGACAATTTTTTTATCATAATCTTTGATAATAACCGGTTTAACAACTTGTTTCGTTCAATTCTGATTGAACAAATCGAGAAAATACATACAAACAATGATGATTATACCAACATAACTTTGCTAGTTTTAAATTTTATTTATTCATTTGTAAGTTTGTCGTTATTTAAACGTCAAATGAAAAATTAGCTGGCCACTTTGCGCAAACTTTTCAATGTCCAAAATGCATTTTAGTTAATTGATAAGCGACCGAGACTGCGACAAAGACACACAATTGGTTGTCTAGGCAATCAATTAAACATTGATTGGTTATTTCCGAAAACAGTGCGCATCCATCTGAATCTTGATACGCAAATATGACTCCGACAGTATTCAACAATTAATTTCCAATTAACGTTCCAAATTGATCGCATTAGTTTTGTATTAAACCGTTTTTATTAACTTGGCGCTTTTTCAATCTTTTTAATGAAATAGCTTTTAATTGACGTGAACACATAATTGATTGGATCAGATTTCTGATTCTGTAAATATCGATTAATTAATTTTAATCTTCATAAATTTTTCAGTCCCATTTTTAACAGTACGGGTCTTTACCTGCTTTACATATGAAATTATATTGCATATTGATGTTATAAAATAGTTACGTGAAAGTCTGTTATGTAAATTTCTGAAAAAATAAATAAATAAATAAATAAATAAATACTATATGACGATACACAAAGTGCAACGAACTTATTGGCAGTCGTCTTTGACGCGATATCATATATCTCATCCTTGGTGCCAATAAAATATGCGTTACGTTGTAGAAGCTTTGCGTGCACACGCGATTTCCATTAAACGGGGTCGTTGAGCTTCATCTTTCAATTCCATCGCACGTTTTTGATTCATACCATCACTGACCCACAAACACTTTTTCAACTCATCCTTTTTTCAATTTTCATAATTTATCAACACTATTATTTTTTCTTACATTTTTCAAATTAAAAAAATACATTTCATACTTCATTATTAATCCATCACTCGTTCCTTTTAAAATTCGTTCATCAACTAAAATTGTTATAGAATCCTTTACGTGGAAACGCCTTATCATTTATCAATTGTTCCTGGGAATCAAGAGTGCATGGCATTTTAATAAGAAAGTGGCATATCGCCGGCTAAATATGCAAGGCACTTGAATGCAGTATTGCATTTAAACAAACGTCACGTGCATGCATGCACACACAACAGGGCTCAATTAATGCAACATTCTACACTTTTGGAAACGCAATTTCTCTTCTGTAATTCGATTTGTCTTTATGACAGTCAGCGAGCCGAGGTGCAAATACACTGTCCACAACTTTGTACAATCTAAGCGCCGTGTGTGTGACCCACGAGTGTTCTTTTGTACGCGACTTATGCACGACCTAATGAACAATCAATTATTTAAGTTCGTTTATTTATTTTATTTTTTTTTTTTTCAAGTAAAAAAATGGACGGTAAACGAACATTGTTTCCTGTTTTTACGTATGACTTTCTTTGTTATTTCACCTGAGTTTCTATTGCGATAAAAAGTGCTATTAAACTATTATTTTTTAGGTGTTATTCAACAGAAAAGTTTATAGTTGAGTGTTTTTGCCGTTTCACCTGCATTTTGATCGCAGCAAAAAGAGCATAAATCTCAAATAAATCTAAAAGTAGATTCGAATGTACGTGCGTATGCAAGGGCAAATGATAAAGCGATAGAAAATTGGTGAAAAGCGTGTTATTGACTGTGAAGCGCAGTGTATCCCGACTGGGTTGTGCAACGCCTGAGTTAAGGTGCGGTTTATAGGAGACGATCACTTTCTCCCTGAAAACTGCTAGGCTTTCCAATCGATATCATGCAAATCTACTGTTTTCTTTTAAACATTCAATTACCATGTTTGCAACGAAATCAAGAACATTCTGTTTATTCAGCTTGAAAAAACAGTTGAATTAAAAAGTTAATAATGAGAAAAATAATTTGAGCAGTAGATGAAAAATTGACGTTCGACAGCTCAAAGTAATTGAATATACATCAGTGCGATGCAATCGATGACCAAGTGATAGGGTGACGGCAAAAATCAGCCAAGTTGAAAATGATTGACAGTGGCAAGGGTGTTGTATTACTTGGGATACAGCAGAAGGTTATAGCACACTCTGCGGCTGCGATTGGCCGCACTGCTGCAACACACCAGGAACATCGCGTCATCGTCATCTCCCATATGTCTCTCTCGCCGGAGCACTCCAATTACACTGTGCAAATATACCTACCGCTCGACTTTAACATTGTTCCTTAATGGCAAAATCAGCTGAACCACTGCCAAATGACAAATTCAATCAACTTGTTATTCGACAGCGATCCAACAAGATTGTTTTCATTTCACATCCTCAGTAACCAGATAATAAACTTATTTGTTTTCAATCTCACTCACTTTGTTTGTTATTTAAATATCAACAAATATACTACTGTAATTTATTTGGTGAGATTGAAATGTTTATGAGCGTAGAGTTTGGGCATTTCGCGAGTTGAAATGGGCAAAACGTTCCGAAATTATCGTTGCGAGTGTCGAGGCAGGAGCACGCGTCCCGAAATAAACCGCCAGTGCTGATTCTCATGTTCGCGAAAACATCAACTATGGAAAAAGCCGATCGGCGCGCGAGCGATTAGCCCATTGGACAATCCCAAGTTGCAATTAACTCGATGGAAAGAGATAGAGGGGGTAAGAAAAAAAAGACAGGCGACAGTAGCAGCAGGCCACTTTGGTCTCGTTTAGGAACGGCGAGAAGAATAATTCAGATTGGCTCGACGCGGCGGTTCGTGCGTCGTCGTTCGCGCTCGCCGCTCCGCTCGGTCACGCTCGGCTCAGTTTGCACGAGGCCTGCAATCGAGTCGCACGATACAACCGACCAGTCGGCCTTTTTTCACCCCCGCGAAAAATCGCGAAACATGTGAGTGTGTCAACAAGTCGAACCAATGTTAGAGTGTTGGTGCAAAATTCAAATCACAACGATTCGTCGACTCTTTGCAAACGTCCACAGTGACTTTTCGCAGCTGGATTTCGTGGGTGCTTGCTTTTTCGTGTCAGCTTTCGCAGATGCTTACGTGATTCTGCCGCGTGACTCAGCCCATTAATTTATATTACTAGACTGATCTTTTGCGCTCCGAAACATTTTTCTCGAGCAACCTTTGATCGTTCGATTCGGCCGCTGAAATGCATTTTGGAACACAATTGTGCGTGATGATATCGTTATGCCAACCGTCTGTGCTATCACACGATTTGATCAATGCATCAATAATGTCTGCACTCGTTCAATATTAAACGCTGCTCTGAATAATGCTGGATTAATCGCTAGCCAAAATGTCTCAAAATCTGGCGACCCGCCTGCGGATAACAAACTTTGTAACTTGCCAAACTGCGAAAGGTCACAAGGTCGCGGATAAACGAGAAAAAAAAAGAACAATCTAAAGCAATATTGCACATTTTTGTTTCTCACTGTTGTATATATAATGAAATGAATTTGTTCCTCAATGATTTGTATTATTTTTATTCGATTTATTCATTTTTTTTTCGTTGAATGTTGATAAGGTGCGATAAAATAAAAAAAAAAAAAAAATGAGGGAATACAAGATGAGCGGCAATGAGTTTTTCTCATTAATAGAAAAACTAGTCGGCACAATCTGCGAATAAATAATAACAATTCAAACGCAAATCGCGATTTATCCTCAAACGATGCTGAGAAATGTGTCATCTAATTGACAACTACGCTTTTTGATTGTTGCATTGCAAGCTGATCGCTGACAGACCGACTTTTTCATGCGTCGCTGTGCAAGAATAGCGAAAGGTGTGGGCGTATGTTTATGATCCACGAAAAACGAACGAGTTGTGCTAACCAGCGGCTCCCATCGTCTAATTTCAAAATCACGCCCCAGGCGATAAATGCAAATCAATTCCGTGTTATTCGCTGTCGCAGCGTTTTCCATCAAATTCTGATGTCACTCACTTGGGATAAACAAAAAAGCAATTCCGGTTCAGTAAATAATATCAGTTAAGCGATTTTGCAATTGTGAAAAATGCATTCAAAAAATAGAGAAACGTAAAGTGAGCATTGCGAAACGTCTAATTATTATGATTATCATTTTCGTATGCGAGAAAATGTTGTGTGCTCATGAAAGGTTCGTGATGATAAATAATGATTTGTTCGGTCGCGTGAAATAACGTGAGCTCGACCCATATTCTTATTAAAAATTTAGTCCTTGCTCGCTTATCGCCATTATCTTAATCTTATTAATGCAATCAAAATTGAAAGTTATTTTTTCTCGTTCGAGATCGTCATTGTGAATCGCTCTCTGTGATGTCCGCTTAATGTCTACTATTCCACTTGGAATGTGGAAAAGCCTCTGATAAGATACTCAAAAATTTAACAAAAAGCGTTCCAGTTAGAGTTGCTCGGAAATACGTCATCCTTTGAACTGAAATGTTCTTAATAATTCAAGTTGTTTGATTAAGTTATTTGTCATCAAATGTTTATTTTTTCAATGATTGCAAAATGATGAAAGCCTAGACAAATCTGCCGGAAGTGGTCTGTGGACTTTTTTTCTCAATGCCGAGTGAGTGTAGCTAAATAAGAGTGCCATAACTCGTTTACTGCTAACGAAATTATAAGGAATCGCTTCGGCATCGCGTGTAAAAGTAATTAGTTGTAAAATAGTACTTTAATTAAAAGTTATGTGGAAGATTGGAAATTTGAAATGAAAAAGTAATAATTGAGAGAAATAGAAAGAAAAGAAGTGAAAGAAAATAGAGCCAAAAGTAAAGCTAAAACCGCGAGCAATATTTGTTATGTGTAGGCTTCGATCTATATGACAAGATCATCGGATCGACGGACACACACGTTGCTGCACTCAAGGAGATCCACTCGGCACAATCGTGTTCGGCACGCAAAGCCGCATCCACTCTAAGCGTTTATCTCGCGATTTATTACATAAAATTGCTCACAATTTTCATATCAACATTTTTCTTAGATCATCCTTTAGTCTCCAATAATTATAATCATTTGCATTCGGACTTTTGTAATTGCTACTTGTCAATAACACTTTAACACGTTTTACAAAATGAGCAAAAAACGAGATGTAGACGTTTAGAAGACATACACAAAGCTGACAACGTTTATTTCAATAAACAAAAAAAATAATTTCATTAGATTCAACGTTCAACGTTCAAATTTAATTGATTTCAAAAAAAATTTTCTATCAACTTCTTGTTATATCAATAATATTTTTTCACAAAGTTTATTAATTTTGCATTAAAAAGTTATTAAAAAATTAAATAAGTATCAAAGTCAAATTGAAGTTGAGTTAATTTTGGGTTATTAAAATATTGATACTTATTCGTTTCGTTTATGTTGATTGTTTTATCTACCGTGACATAACTTGGACGGCACTTATTAGATTACATAAATATAAAGGAATTGAGATTAGCGTGCATTAACTTGGGATAGTTCGATTGGATTAAGATCGATCGGACGATTGCTGTTTACTTGCGCGTATAAGCATTCAACCAGCGCTGTCGGTTCCAAACAATAGTTCTCGCGAGATCCTTTTGACTCATCACCCGGGCATTTCTTCTACTCGCACGTGGCCGTGTAAACAATACCGTGCCGTTTGCAGACAAAGACAAGTCGCTGTTGACTAAGTTGATTACGCTTCAAATTTTTTCTCTTCTAAATTCATTGTTTCAATGTCGACAAAAATAAAGAAAATAAAATACATTACAGATAAAAAATTGTGCAAGTTATTGAATTTTGCACCAAAAAGATAAACGGAAGATATTAAAATTGTGTTGGTAATCATGTGCAGTGATATCACAAGTGCAACGATAAGAAACTTGACGTTCGACTTGGCTCCTCCCAGCAACCGGGCTCCTACACACCGAAGACGAGGCCGCGCCAAAAGAAGCGACGCGTTACGACACACCTTCCTGCGACATTCCAGCAACGAGTGAGCCTCACGCTTTTGCCCCTTGAGTTGACCACAAAAGGCGCTCGGACCTCGCCACACCTTGGCAGATGATACATCAATATAACACCACCACTAATGACATTTGCCATGACCGTCACTCGAGGCACTATTGTCGAAGTCGTCTGTTAGATCGGACCAGGTCCTACGAAGAAACTTGAGATGAAAAGATCAAATGGCCAAAGGCCAACTTGGTACGCGAAACTTGTACGATTACTATTCGACCTGGGATAATCGCTGATTTATTTTAAACAAGTTGACACATTACTTCAAAGATTGAGTTTGGATTTTTTTTTTTTTTTTGTTATTTTGAATTTCAGAATAAAAGATTGCGTTTTCTTTTGAGAAAGAGAATTGAATTATTGAGAGATCGAGTAGCTCAACGTTGGAGGACCAACGTTGAGCATCAACAAAGTTCACCATAGCTCCGAACACGGCGACTAGCGCGATCTGCGCGATGGACTCGAGCGGGCACAAAGTCGCCCCAATTCCTGCCCGACAGCGTCGAAGTTGCGACGTTGATCTGCCGGATCGCGACTCCGCAGCCACTGGCAAAAACATTGCTGCCACAGTCAAAAATACGGTTCGACGGCTCTTACGACGTACCAAAAGCCAACGGGACCCCTACGAGTGGTTGCGTGCTCGTACAAATGAGCGTGTAAGGTCATCTTTTAACGAACAAATACTTATTGAATTTAGATCTACAAATTTATAACCACAAAAAAATATCTCAAGAACAAAACATCAGACTATCAAACCTTTTTTTTTAAAACATTCATCATGGAATTGGAATTACCCTGAAAACTTGACAGTCGGTGACGCGTGAGATTTGATGTACAACAAGTCAATGAGAATTGCATAATTTTGACATCATTACCACTTCAACTGATATTATGAGACATCGCAATTACGATTAAAAATTTTCCCACGAATAATCATTTTGTTATTTGAACAAGTATGTTCCAACAAAATTTGTCATTAATCAAGTTGTGTTCAGGAGAAGCTGGGTTACTTAACTAATTTTTATAGAAAAATGAACTTTAAAAAATTGTGTCATTTATTGGGAGTTCAGGTAAAAAGTTGCAATGTCTGATAAAATAAGCTGAGAAAAGAATTGAGGTTTCGAATTGATAAAAAAGTTAATAAATTTATTTGTTTGTCTAATGATAAAACACGAACATAGACTGAAGTTATGTGAGAATGTAATGTAATGGAGTCACACGCAAATAATGGAGTCAAAGTTATGCAGGATTATATTATGTAAACGCAAAGTCATTTATATGATTCTTATTCAGAAACTTGCCAACGAGAGGAAGCCTACGGAGAGTAATACGCAAGCGACTAAAGATGAAACACCGAAAGGGACTATAGTCACCTCGCAGCCATCGGAATCTGCGAGAAAAGCGCGGCGTGCAAAGTTTCTGCCAGAATTCAGTCAAAGAACTCCTGGCGAGGTAAGAATATCCATATCTATTGCTTCAGTTCATTTTTCTCTTAGGAACATCTCATCAACATTTTTTACTATTTTTTTTTTTTTTTTTTTTTGATATTTTTACCTCAGACTTTAAAGCATTAAACAACTTTTTGTATTTAACATTTTTTTATAATAACTTTTGTCATCATATTTCAGTTGTTTTTCTTTCTTCTTTATTTTGTAAATTTAGAGTTTCCATGATTTCGCATGTTGCATGTTGTTTTAATGAACATGTTACAAAAATTCATAATTATATGAACCATCAAGGCAGATCTGGTTGAAAAATTGATATTGAAAAGAATTTGCTATTGAGTAAGTTTTTAATTAACAGTTACATTTACGAGGAAGAATCAGGTTCCAGCGAAGGGTCATTTACACTTTCGAATGATAAGCGTGAAAAATCAATGACACGACGACATGATAGTTCAACTAGCACAAATTTTCAATAACAGGCTTCCCATGAGCGTCTACATGGAAGCCTTTTCACAGCCATCAAAACAATCTGGGTCAGATTGTGCTGATACGCCTAATAAAAACAATGATAAAGAACATTTGAAATCACACCAATGAAATTGTAACATATTTAGATTCAAACTTTTAAAATTGGCCCACTTTTTGGTCAACTTACTTTGAAAATAGTTTTTTTTAAATTAAAAATTATAGCTATGGTCGAACCGTTTCTGCAATACTGAAAAAAATGGCCTTTTAACCCTTTGACCCGTGGTGGCATGTTTTTCATGCCACCTTACTAAAACTATAGTTTTTTTTTTGAAAATTGAAATATTTCGATGAAACTAGGTGATAAATGGTTTATGAACCTTTTCGTGTTCGGTGAACACGAATTTGAAGTCAAATTCGCAAATTTAAAAATGGCGGCCAAGTTGGCAGACCAAAATCCGAAATAATAAATTTTTTCTATCGAAAAATGTATGGGTGAAAGTGTTAAAAAAGGCCAAATTCAAATGCAGTCTAGATGAAATCAGGAAAGTTTGTTTCGTTGTTTTGTGAATGAAAAAGATAAAATACGACACGTTTGATTTGTCGCTTTGTGGTCGTAACACATCTATGTTGTGACACGTTGCTCAAGATTTCCTTTCACTCAAAGGCTCGCATTTACATTTTGCACCTTTACTCGCTTGTTACAAGCGCGCCCTCGACTGCGACCTGCAACACAGATTTATGCCAACAGGTGTATCAATTATCCGTTCCAGCTGGCCTTTCAATTGACCACCGCCAAATTTCAGTCTCTGTTATCAACCGCTTAATTCAAGACCATCTGCTGTTTTCATTCAATCGATCAACTCCAATCGTTATTGTTCGAAAAATTTCATCCGTACAGTTATTTGATTTTTTATCAATTTCTTGTTATTGATCAATCAAAAATCTTGTAGAAAAACTCGTCATAGAGAACGCTTTGATTAAAAAATAATGGAGTGCATCAATTTCACTTGAAAGTTATTTACAAAGTTGCAGTGCAAAAGGATAGCATTCATTGAAATATCTGAGAAGTCTCTTCCGGTTCAACGAGAGTTTGATTGATGAAAAACGATCAAGCGAAGCGTTGTGATGATGCCCGAAATAGAGCTATCGTTGTCCGGGAAAATCCAGATTCTGATTTATGTTGTTCATTTTTTGAACACTTATTTTTTCGATACAATTTGTGCTATCGTCAATGATCGTTGCAAAGTACAATTATTCCATTGCGCATGATAAGCGATGACGCCCGCATCGATTGGTACATTCGTGTGCTGCTCATACTGTCTTTCATTACATTATGTTTTACTATATAACTAAACCAAATCCGATACCGTGATCTCTGTCATTGTGTTGTGTATACATACAATATACCTTTCAGTAAAACTTGACCAACTTTCACTTGTTAATCAAACAGAATAGAAGGTTGATTTTGAAACTCGTCTTTGGCGCCACCTATACCACTGTTCAAAGCTTATTCCTTCGCGAATAAAAATAATATAAATAATTTTAAAAACTCTTAGAAACAAACGACAAAGAAGCAATAAATAACAATTAACACCGCCCGTTAGTTAATTGGCTGATGAGACAAGGATCAACCAACTCCCCTTAACGGTAATGTCAGTCATACTCGAACGTACAATGTTGTTCCAATCGTGATCTATACTTTGGCTTTTGTAAATTCAATTCATAGTACACACGATGACCTTTGTCCTTAAACCTACTTTGCCTCAAGAAACAAAAGCACTTTGAACTTGAAACCGAAACCGGACAATTAAGTTCCATTACAGCAATGGCACCAATAAAAGGAACTAATTTGGAACTAATGAAATAATCATATTTTGAACGGTGCTTTTGAATGGAATTGATACATTTTATTATAAATAAACAAGCGAAGAATGTCGATAGACAAGAATAGATATGTGAAACAAATTAGGCAGCTGATTTGAAAATGACACTTAACTGGAGGTGACGGACCGATTGCTTTGCATACAAAATACAATAAGTGAGATCAATCGTTTTGCAGATGCTCCTTCGGACAATCGCTGCAAGGTCATAATAAAAGTTGATACGTGTTTCGAATTGACGATAACGCTTGCAATAGTTGCACTCCGTTATAAACCGATCGTTCTGCCTATCGGTCACAACCGAACTATCAGATCTAATTGTACATTATCTTTTTCATTCTCCATTCAAACATCAAAATCGTTCTGGGGAATTGATTCAATCCTTGCTCGAAAAACCTGTTTGAAATGTGCTGCCATCTGGACGAGTTTGGCTGGCACACTTGGTCTGGCGAACGTGGTTTTAGTTGCTTCTCGTGATTCGGTAAAGAAGAATTTGCGCAAATTCATTTTCTTTGTTCTTTTCTTTGGATTTTGAATAGCAAAGTAATTCTTATATTAGCGGGAGCTGAAAATTACAATGCTTTGAAGCACAATTATTTAATTTGCAAATTCGTTGCCTGGTACATGCTATGTAACGTGTCGTCCAGCCTTGAGATCTGACAGTTTTTTTTTTTTTTTTTTTTTTTTTTTTTCAATAGGTAATCTTGCCAGGAGAACGTTACCTTGTTACATCGTTTTTGACGCATAATATAATGCGGCTTCCGCTCTCGTGATCTTCTATGGCTTTGCTTGCGCTCAAGAATAAATTTCATTGATTATGGTGAAAACCTACTGAAAAGAGGATTGTCATCTGAAATAAAAGAAAAACAATAGTCGATGAATTAGAAAATGATTTGTTTAATTCACGAATTTTACTCTTTTTAATTTCATTTATTAAATACAATGATAGTAAATAATTAGCGAATGCAAGGGACCATTTATACGATTCAAACTCTTCTAAAAAGTGCAAATTGCAGGAAGCCTTTGTAACATAGCGAGAATGTACTTGTAAAAATATGAGTCACTTATTATGGTTACAAGAATTGTTTTCATCTTACAATCGTTATTTCAAATCGCAGACTTTTTGTCAAACTTGTTGGTGATTTTATATCAAAAAACCCTTGCAGAGCAATAAAAAGTTGCTGCGTCATAATGACCGTTCAAATAGAACAAGAAAAAATTGAACATAATAAAATAACCAGCACTTCATTTGATACTTGTTTTTTATTCTACTTCATTAGGATAAGTATTTTTTGTGTGTACACCAGAAGTTGTGTGAGCAGCTTGAAAACTAGATTGTTACCGGAATACGTTTTTATTTCGACGAATTATCATTAAAGTGATATTACCAAGGAACACACAACTGAATGAATCATTGACATTGTCATTAACGACGTTAACAATAATTACTATTACAGTTTGCCTTTGTTTTATGTATTTATTTTTCGTGTTTTAATAAAAAGAACCCACTTGGTTTTTTCTTTTTGGATTGATAAAAAAATGAAGAAACTCATTGTGACAAGGAAAAATGAAAAAGAAAATCTTGTTTATAATTTGTTATATCCACAACTTTTTATTGTCTGTTCAAAGTGGATCAATTTATACTTGTTAATGACCTATAGATTCGAATCCAGAGGAAACACTTGTATCTGCTTCACTCTGTCCATTAGTCACGGTCGAAAAGAAAAATATAGAAACATTAAATTCAAGCAGAGTAATAAATCGATTATTTTGTTGTTAAACACAATTGTTCACAAAAATATAGTTTATGTTAATTTTTAATTAAATTAAACGTATTGTCGCGATAAGTATATAATTCAGGAGAACTTCAAAGTAATTTTGAAATAAAAAGTTGAAAGAAAATGAAACAACTTGTGTCATTATGAAAATAATTATAGTAGCGGCCATCCATGTATGAAGTTCATCCTTTTGTGCTGTCTAATCGGTACAACTGCTAATCCCAGAAGAAGCGCTGTAATTGTAAAGTCAAACGTTTTATAATTTACATACCAAGCTCTTTTAAAATGCAGATGTAGATCAGTTTGTGTGCTTCTCGACTCATGTCTTTGTCCTTTCTAGTTCAGAATGCAATGCGTACACTGGCAGCTACGGAAAGATGAGCCTCAATCCATAGTCGGTTACATTAAAAATTAAAGGTTTCCCGTCTCGCATCCGGACGCTAATAATTAATGATTTCTCGAATTACCGACTACTTTTTTGAACTTGGTTGGCATGTTTGTTAAACGGATATTATATTGTAGATCGCAATTTATTATGTAGTCGCTTTTCAAAGAATTTTGTAGCATATTTTTATCGCAATTTTTTATCGAACATACATCTTTACTAAAAGATAAACTTTGTTAGAAAAAAACGGTATGAAAAAAGGCAAAAAGAAAAGTATGGAAATACATCAGAGTTAGAAATTACTTATGAAAGACACATTTTATTTTGATCATAAATCTTAATCGGTATATAGTGAATCTAGGATAGAAAATTGTAAAGTTTAAAGGAAAGTATCATAGATTAACAATAATTAATATTCTGTTGGGAAAAAATGTACTCGACATGATTACTGGTGGAAGCATAATTTTTTAATATCACCGTTACATGATACTCAATTTCTAATAGGCGAACCGTCAAGCATTAAAGGCGGACAGAGACAGTGCTATAGCAATTTAAATATATGTTATCCGTCTCTTCTTGTTCTCCTTTTATGACGTCACTTGGCGACAGCAATGTCAAAATGAGGTATTCTTTACCTGCAAGAATGAACAAAAATTTATATACAAAATAGCCAAATCTCTTTGTTATTTATTTATGTAAACTTGTTTTACAATGTTAGAATGCAAAATAAATTGAGCATTCAAAATAAAAAAGTTACAAATAATTCAGCGAATTGCAAAAAATGCAAATGTTCTGTATTTGAAATAAGAGTAAAATGTTGTAGTAAGGAAGAGGTAGTTTATGCTGTTGGAATCAAAAGTGGAATTGTATTTTGTGCTGGTTACACGCGTGCCCGCGTATCTCGATCGTGGCCATGCCACGGTTCGGCGCTCTTTTTCCCCAGCGGACGCGTCGCGTCGCAGCGCGTTTCTTCGTGCCACGTAGAGCGAGACTAGAGTCGTCGGAGCACGGAGCTGCGCCGCGCGGTTTCGTGCCAAAAGCAAGCGAACTCTCGGCCGAGCGAAAATCTCGCCGAGCGCTGCGTCTTCGGGACAAAACGAGGCGAGAAAAGGCGCCGATTTTTCGCCAGTCAGTTTCAGTCAGTTTTATTGTGCCGCGAGTGTAGGCGCGTTGGAGGTTAGGTCACTCGCGCGGCTTGTTACTCGTACAATTTTTGTCTCTCTATATACTTTCTAAAAACGCGACGACGCGCGATCAGTTGGACGATGTGCCGCGAGCCGGACCTATCTGAATAGTAATTCGGCGCCGGTGTGTGCCGAGTGTGCGCAAGTGTCAAAAGGTAATCGGTGAGTGTACAATTGTTGGCCTGCGAAATGGTTTTCGCGCAACCACGCGCATCTGAACGCAGCCCCAACTCTGCGCGCCTTAACGGCCATGTTCAAATACACGCAATCCGGTTGACGTCGCTGTCTACAATGGATGGATTCGTTTAATGGATAACTCTCTCTCCACTCCACAATCGTTCATTTTTGCCAGTGTAAAGAAAAACAAGAAAATTGTGCTCCAACAATGAACAACATTTTTTTCTACCAAAATAGTTGTTGCTGGATCGATTGATGTTATCAGGGTTTTCACATTCTCTATTTCCATATCATCGTCCAAGCTTAGCACGATATAATTTTGTCAATTTTGTTATATATTATTATTATTATTATTTTTTTTTTTTTCAATAGAAAAAAAGACAAACACATAGCAATGCGAGTTTTTGGCCAGGTTCGTGGGTTGAAGTGTTTTTCACTTTTCTAACCCAGCCTAAAAAGGTAACTGTGAGTCATAATAGTGAGTTTTGGGAGCTCAAGATCCGTTCATCCTGAGGACGAAAATCCCTGACTCGGTCAACGTTTCCATCCGGTTCTGAATCATAGTCGGTTACGTCATCCTCGGTACCTCGTCAACAAGCCTCCGCTTTGCTCACGCACATACTTACACACTCGATTCATGATCGTCAAATTGTACCGTTACGTTGTTGTTTCATTTTAACAACTCCCCACTTTGTTTTCATTTTTTCTCACCAACCGATCATTCTCAAAATGAACAGTCATTTTTTCCAATTCTTCAAATTGCAAAATTTGCAAACAATTCAGATTAGACCAATGATTTTTCACTGCCCACCATTGTTAACAAAATTGTTTAAAGTAACCAATCTTAAAAAAAAGTTCCGGAAAACATTACTGTGGATACATTTGTAAACAAAGATTAGATATTAAGAAAATATAGGACGCATGGTGATTAGGTTTCAAACCGTTCAGTCCGAATTCAAGTAGCTGTGAAATGACAGGTTTGAGAGAAAGTCGAATCTTTTATTTGGGATCTGTTTTTTTGTTTTCTTTTTTCCGTAAAGTTGAGACGGAGTCAAACTTACCTCGACTTATCTCGTTGTACGCCAATTAGGAAACAGTTCGCGCAAAAAGAAAATGCTTATCTCGCGCTTGAGTTGATCTAGTTTTCCAGGTTACGTAATGGCCCGGCTGGCCTAGATACCAAACTGAATCGGCCGGCAGATTTGTCTTTTTTTTTGTTTTTGTTTTGTTTCTGGCTTTGGTTTTTGTTTGAGTGCAATTGGCTACAGGTGAAACGTGCGCTATTGTGCGCTAGCTCGTTGGTCGGTTTTTATCCGCTTGGAAAATAGGCAATGCCGAACGGCCCGAATGGTGAAATAATCCCAGTTACTAAATTTAAAATTCAGCGTTCTATCACGTCCAGAGTGTAGAAACCGTCAAAGGTCACGTTTATAATTATAAAAATAAAACATTCGAGCTTCTTTTTTCTTGTTGAAACTTTTTTTTCAAAAACTTTCCTCCGAATGGCATTGATATGCGTCAACCTGAACGGTTCTTTTACAATTGCGAGAATAATATAATTGTAGGTAAACGTCATCAGCCAAGACTGCAATTCCCAGCGACTCTCATGTCGTTGGTATCACTTAAAAAGTCTATTATTAAGGAACTGCCCTCGCGATCGCCAGCGGAGCTCAGTTCTTGTATCGTTTCTTGATCGATGAAATAGTTGATTTCATAAGATGATCGGTTCTTCTTATAGAATATTAGGGCAGTCAGTAAGCAAAATAACAATTTGTACAAAACAATTTTTGTGCAAAACTTGACAAGCTGACAGATAGTAATGACTGTATAACAAGTGATAGGTGGAGGACATTCAAATGATATTTATGAGATAAAAGGAAACGATATTGTAAAGTATGATTGAATGGTCAATCACTAGATTTTTGAAAAAATTGTTTCTTTTTGTGTATTTTTTTTTAAGTGGAACATTAAATGGTGTTAAAAGCTATATAAAAGGAATAGTTATTTTGAGTAAATCAAGAGTGATTTTCATTTCTATTAGGAAGTCAAGTTTATCGCTCTAAATTGCACGGGGATTCGGTTGATCACGTAATCCAGGGAGGACAATGTGAAATACGTTTGAAATCGCGTGTTACAGCTCACGCATTGTTAGACGTTATTATAGTAAACTCAAAGAATCACGAATGAAGATTCTTTCCATCTCTGTCTGACTTGTGCATGTTGATTTGACAATATTGAACACTCCTGCATTCATTATGACTCATTGAACACACTTATTTTAATGTAATTATTTTTTAATCGTCCCATCCAAACTCTAATTTGCTCTTCATTGGAACAGAAAATTCGAGATAACTAAATCAGTCAACTTAAATGGGTTTTGTTTATTTATATACACTCTTGTTTTAACAGGTGTTGAAATGTTTTGAATATTTTTTGTGATATTTATCAGTAGAAATACCGCGATAGAACACGTATAACTGACAAATGATTGCGTTTTTCTTCTTTCTTGTTTCGTGCTCATTTTCCATTTCATTGAAAAGCGGAATTTAATCAATGACTGACTGATGAGTTTTTCTGATGGAAAGTGCTCGTTCCGTTTGTGCATCGACATCAAGTAAGATCCAAATTAAGAACGTTTTTACGGCGCGTAAATTTATTGCTCTAACACGCGGACACTCGACAAAACAAACGAGCTCTTTTGAATCATTTGCATGCACTTTTTTGACAAAACATCTTTTCGGATCAAAGAAATTGCACAACAAGGCGTTGATGTGCTTGGTACATGATAATTCAGTAAAATAAACTTTCTAAATATACCACACTTTTTATTCTTTCACCATTGAAAATTTCACTTTGCCGGCTTCGATTCGTATCTTACGCAAGCCTTTTCAAGTCATGACTAATTCATACAATTGTTTAATACTTTTTAAATTGATATTATATATAGAATAGAGAAAACGAACATTTTTTTTTTTTTCTAAAAAAAAGTAAACAAGGATTTAACGAGAAAATGCGCGCTGCACTCTTCGTATATCACTAACTAATCTTACATTAGTGACGTACACAAGTGGAAAACTGATATCAAAGTAAATGGATTACACACTCGTTTAATTTCGAGTCTACGTTCTGACTTGTCTGTTGATACCACGTGAAATAAACAATTTAATACGACGCAAACGTCATGCGTTCTGCAAAACGTAAACATTGCTGGAACGCGTACCAAAAATATCCAGTTTCCTGTTCCAATTGCGATGTTCATAATGTATCATTTTTGTCCTCCCAACTTATCTGGCGCAAATTCGATTTTAGTGAATACATTTCTCAAGTGACAACATACATGAACTGTTACATAATATAAGTTTCCCTTGACAAGCGACGGTAAATTAATTGACGTATTCATTTCATATAAAAACACACCTGACGTCACACCACTATCTATCTGATAAAACAACTGACATTCAAACAAAACAATCGGACTTTTAATTTTCATTATAATTTTGAAAATTGATTAGAAAATTGCTCATTTTTGTTCAGTCTATCGAAAATAATTAGCGTAATCTTATGATAATATTTTCATAATAGTCTCGGGTAAAGTTATCTTGAGCAATTGTCAGAGCAATTGTTAATTGAGTTTCCATGATATTTGCTTGAGGTGTTACGTAATAATGTACTCAAGCTCGCGATTTTCCCTTGTCTGATCGTGGATTTTGACAACATCGTGTAATTCAAAGAGACAACATAATAAAGAATGCGCTCGCAGCCATGCTAACATCTACAGAAGGCTAATTTTACCTTCTTCTTCCTACTTAGAAATCTTCTCTCTTGAATTATTCATTTCGATTTTATTTTCTGCATCTCAGATATTTTTTATGATATATAAAGTAATGTTTTGCTTTTTCCAATACGAGTTGCGTGGAGGCAATTTTCTAACCATTTGTTGTTACTACAAAAATTGTGAAATCCTAGAAAACAAGATCGGTATAAATTGGGTATAAAAGTGAAGACGTTGGCAAAGTGAAAATAAATTTTTCATCATTTGGAGTTTCTTCTGATCGAAAGTCTGCTGATATCGCTTATCGACATCTCAACTGATAAAAACCAACAACGTTTACAAGTGAATTTATCAGAAGTCCTATTAACATTGTTGTCACTGTCATTCCCAAGCTTTCTTTTTCTTTCCTAATTTTGGTTTGGAAAAAAAGTCGCCCTGGTCTGTATGATTTATAATTCGTTTATAATCGTTGATTATTTGATTCATTTTAAGGTCAGATCGGCTGGATGTTGAATGTTGATTGTTTTGTTGTGTTGCTGAGGTGGAGATGTTTGCAAAAAGTGGCAAAAAGAAAATCATGGGATGGGAGAGGTAGGCAGCGACGCGAGAGAAAAAAGTTGACTCGAGTAGTTATTGCGGGCTGCGTGCAGATGGCGCGTCGACAACTGTCAGGTGTGATCGCGCGACCACGTGCCCCGGTCCACCTGACACGCAGTTTGGTTGTTGATTGCGCAGATCGAGCCATGAGCAGGTGTTAGTCAAGTGAGAAACCGGGGCAGAGAACGAGCAGAGAGATGAACGACGTAACAGGCGAAGAGAACGACGTGAAAGCCCGGGTGTCGAAAGCGCCGGTGCAAACAGCCAAAACAGGATATACCCGTTACGACAGGCGCGGTCCGGTGAGCCTCAATATGATGCTCAAACAGCTGGACCGGCCCACCGACACCAGCGACGTACTCGGACAGATTGAGCAACAAGTCAAGGCCATTGAGATCAACTACTCCGAGAACCAGCAAAAGGAGGCCAACAATGTTAGATACAGAGAACACGAAGATCTCATCACCACTGTCAATGAAGAGCCTGACGGGTACCCAATCAAATCACTACTCTTCTCCAATGCATCTTCTTCACTCAAAACAACATCTTTTTATAAATAGTGTTTTTTTGTTATAAAAAAAACATTCCGTTTCAAATAGCTTTTATGTTCATACCTCGTACACAAGAGTTTGTTTTTGTATTTTTATAAATTGGAGATGGAAGATGCATTGGGCAATTCAAATCGCAATTTCATTTCCTTGTACGTCAATCAGTTACTAGTGTTTCACTCGAATTATTACACTGATTTATGATTATTCTTTTAGTGCATCATAAGTTTATCTGATTAAAGTTTAGCATCAACATAAAGTTGACACCTAATTGAAATAATAAACAAAGTTTGTTTCTATTTTTTGTTGAATGTTTTTGCGATTTGGAGAGTTATAAAAAAAATAAGTACAAAATAAAAATTTGGTTGATCGGATAAAAGGGTACCGCCAATAATTCGCCGAGGAGAAATGACCAGAAACTCAACAAACGGCGCTGTAAGGTCCTCGTACAGGCCGGTGACTAAGTTAACGAGAATCGCATCAGACGTGAGACCCACACCGGAAGTCGAGCTAAGAAAGTTGAAGGCGATGCAACAAGGCCATGTAAGACGTCTTCAGCATTTATTTTACAACTTTTTCCCCGTCATCTTATATTGTTAAACTTACAATTTACAATCAATAAACTTTCTCGTCGATTCATCAGTATGATTAAATAAATATGACTTGAATGATTTTTTTTATTTAGAAAAATAAAAATACTCGATTCTCTTAGAGTTTAACTTTAGACATTGGGTGAAGCGAAACACTAAGTAGATTTCATAATGGTAACAATAATTGAGTTCGCCGGGTCTCTTTTGTTCCGTTTACCAGTCATTTTGAAGGCACAATGAAACATTGTGTCATTGAACCACCGTTCTTGATCAATTCGCTGAGACTCAAGTGACGCAGCTCTGAATCCTATTTGGTACCCCTGACCCACACTGAAACCACATCATCCGGTTGACGTATTTATCACAAGTCGTTCTTGTTTATAGCCTACACTTCAAATGATGTGTGACTTTTTTGAATTATCGCAAAATTCCAAATTAACAACAAAGTTTAACAAACTAAATATTATATATTTTTACACTTTTTTTGGCTACTTGAGACAATGTTTAGTTTTGACTTTCTTTATTTATGTTATTAAATTTTGATTATGTTACTGTAAGTAAAAGATCACGTGTTTTCAATGCCAAAGATGTGTTTATTGATGAAAATGAAATGACCAAGTAGGTTTTTTAGTTAGACTGGTTTTATAGACTAAAGTTATTGTTCTTATAAAAAATTAAATTATATAGGTTTGAAAAAATTCAAGATATTTTTGAAAAAGTCATATTATGATTTCAAAAATGAATCAATTTTACGATACAATTTTGTTACAAGAAGCTTTGAAGAAATCGAAATGAAAATATACTAAATCACAGTTTAACTGAGACAACAAAAACAAATGAAAACGAATGAAACTGACCAAAAATTTTACAAAATTGAATGAAAAAAAAGAGCAGAGATCTTCTTGGGGCAGATAAAACTGTGAAACTTGTTTTTTGTATAAACAATTTAAAGAATAAGAGCAAACATGGAATTTGACTGTAATTTTATTGTCAGTGTTGATCGAGTGCAAATGAGTCAACAAACTTGAACTGTTAACATTATTTTAGTATTTTTATTTATATTTTTTGTACGTAAATATTTTGAAATTTACAATATTATTGGTTTATATATATTATTATAAAAATGTTGATTCAAATTTAAGATATGATGAAAGCTTGACAGACAGGTCAGAGACCGAATGCAGTGGGCCAAGGTGGAGCCGCTGCTGGGCTGAGGAAGAGATCAGCTGAGTGTAGTGGAGTTGAGTGTTTTGGGAGGCGACGCTTGCGCGCAAGTTGCGCGCGGCAGGCGCAGTTTGGGGGTGTTAGGCGTCGCGGCGGGTATTGATTGCTGCTGGCAGTGCTGGCTCTTGTCGTCAAAGTTGCTTTGCACGTTCGAGTCGCGTGAGACTGCACAGCGCGTTCGCTCCGTTGCTGGGCCAAGTCCGACGATGGCGCCCCCGCCGACGGGCGTCCGCTCCGTCGGACGGCCTTTACTTCCACGGTTCAATCTTCACCGGCTCATCTGAACTCTGCATCGCGCAACCCTACCAGTGACGACAAACTGGCCACTTCCAAAGTTGCTACCAAGGCACCCCCGTGCAAGATGGTCACCCGCAGCCTCCTGCGGGTAATCACACTTTTACCTTTTTTTTTTCACTCGGTCATTTCAATATTAGCATCCGAATATTTTATAGCCGCAAAATCTACTCTTAAGCTGCGAGTCAAACTCGTCGTCCTTTTCCTTCAGACTCTTCAATCCCTCCTGATCCACTTGACTACTCCCTGCATAGTGACAGACATCTCCCCTTTCTGTTTGCTCGCTTCTTCATCAGATGTATACATATTATTTTTATTTTCAATTTTTCGACATTTGGACGAGCGAAAAGTGGGGGGAAGGGGGAGGGAGATAAAGTTCAAGGACCTTGGCTGCCAGTGCAAAGTCGCGTTACTTTTTTGACACCGCCAGTCGACTAGGTATTTGCATCGATCGTTCTGGAGATAATTCGGGAAGCCAACGGCCCGGAACTGATTTTTTTGGGTGTGAAACAAGAATGTATGCAAAAAGATACGAGCAAGAGATACAGTTCGAACTGCACAAAGTAAAAATAAGTAACAAATTTGAATTTTAAAATACACATTTTGAGTGTCGGGCTAAAACCAACACGTTTTTTGTGACGTCTGTGCGAAAATCAGGTCAGCGAAGACGTGAAACAGACTCCGCGTTACGTATAGGGG
Organism: Telenomus remus; assembly: GCA_020615435.1. Taxonomy (NCBI): domain Eukaryota; kingdom Metazoa; phylum Arthropoda; class Insecta; order Hymenoptera; family Scelionidae; genus Telenomus; species Telenomus remus. The sequence goes on from CM036338.1 coordinate 5,539,609, forward strand.
ATATTTATTTTTGTATTTTGTCTGTGTGTGTGTGCGCGCTAACTGACTGCGAGTGATTGAACTTGTAATCAAGGTCGTTTACAAATTCAGCGCACACCCAACTGAGCTTTAATCGAACCATTTCCCGTTTGTCACGTCGAGTCAAATTGTCCTTTCTGTTGAACGTTTTCAATCACTGAGAATGAAGTCAGGTGATGACGTTTTGTTTGAAACGAAATAAAGCCTGAAATAAGATCTGTCTTGATTGGTGACAATTAATTGATAATTGGATTGAGATGGATTTGATTGTTGGTCGCAAAACTAATGCATTTGAATTATTGCAGCCGGCAGATGGCGGGGTGTCGGGTAGCGGAGGAAGGATACCTAGGAGTCGAGGCTCCGAGGAGCCGCAGATTGGAAAATACAGGTTAATGAAGACCATCGGCAAGGGTAACTTTGCCAAGGTGAAACTTGCTCGGCATATACCTACCGGAAAGGAAGTAGCTATCAAGATTATTGACAAAACTCAACTCAACCCCGGCAGTCTTCAGAAAGTGAGAACAGAAAAAACTCTATCTTAATCACCTCGTTTGCATGCGAAAATTGAGCCTCGCTGAATTTTTTGTAAGACATGAAATAACAGAATTGAGATTGATGTAATACAAATAATTGGAATGTTTCAGCTGTTTCGAGAAGTCAGAATAATGAAGATGCTGGACCATCCAAACATCGTGAAGCTATTCCAAGTGATAGAGACTGAGAAAACGTTGTATCTAGTAATGGAATACGCAAGTGGGGGCGAAGTATTCGACTATTTGGTTTTACATGGTAGGATGAAAGAAAAAGAGGCAAGGGCCAAGTTTAGGCAAATCGTCTCAGCGGTGCAGTACTGCCATCAAAAGAAGATCATCCATCGGGATCTTAAAGCCGAGAACTTGCTTTTGGATAGCGAGATGAACATCAAGATTGCGGATTTTGGCTTCAGCAATGAATTCACACCAGGCAACAAATTAGACACTTTTTGCGGCTCACCGCCGTACGCTGCGCCCGAATTATTTCAAGGTTACTTTCTATTTGAATATTTTGACATTATTTGAAAGAACGAGCGAATAAAATTAATATGAATTTTATAGGCAAGAAGTATGACGGCCCAGAAGTGGATGTATGGTCACTCGGAGTTATTCTGTATACCTTAGTTTCGGGCTCACTGCCGTTTGATGGTTCAACACTGAAAGAACTGAGAGACCGAGTATTAAGAGGGAAATATAGAATACCGTTTTATATGTCAACCGACTGTGAAAACCTTCTTAAAAAGTTTTTGGTGCTCAACCCGACGAAACGGGCTTCGTTAGAGGTAACTTTTGCAAATTGAATATAGATGTAATCAATAATTTTCATTCAAAAACATTCAAGTTAAAATGTTTTCCGGCCTAAGTTTGCTGATCAATATCAACCATAGTTTAAAGAATAAAAATAAAAAAGAAACGATTTAAACCTATTATCAAATTACAAATCTGTTTAATTTATTTATAAGTATGCCGTATTTGAGATTGCATAATGAAGATTATTTTGTCACGGAAAACGTTCTAGCATATGACTTTTGTGTTACATCAACGGGCACGATTATTGTATAATAATGTAATGCACTCATACAACAACTGATTACAATTGACATCAAAAGAAAAAAGATCGTATATTATTTTATTTCATTTTACTGTTTAAATTTGATAGTAATAATGATTAACGTTATTTGATTGTTAATTGCAGAACATAATGAAGGACAAGTGGATGAACATGGGTTATGAGGAAGACGAATTGAAACCATACATAGAACCAGAGCCTGATTACAAAGATGACATGAGGATAGGTGAGTCAGCCAGTATGTACATGACACTTACTACTTACTGTTTTTATGTTACATCTTATGCCAGGCGGAACTTAGTGACTGTCTAAGGAACCAGAGTAAAAAGTAATAAAAAATTAGGACCATGTTTCTTGTAAACGTGATGGTCAGCTCACAGGACGACACACAACACGAAGCGTTTTTCGTCTCTGTGGCTGACAACCTGTGTACGTCGGTGGTCCCGTTTACGAGCACATTGCGTGGTATCGTTCATCTTCAAACGGCCGTGATGCATCAGACAAACGTAAACGTGGCCACCCAACCGATGCCATGTTTGTTATTTAGAGCTGCCGGCCATAATACGTGTCCAAATCTCTTCTTCAACTTGCTAGCTTATCTCAAAGCGTTACTTGTTGATCGTTACGTTCTTCTACTTCTTCCAACAGACCTATTTGTTTTTTCTCATCAATTTATACTCTTAAAAACTGTATATTAAACCATCCAACTTCGTTAGACTTTTGCTCGAATACATTTTTTCAGTGGTAAACGTTCAACACGTGTAAAACTACTTGCATGAATGTTTGCATCTGAAATATAATTTTTATTTTGTTCGTACAGATTCAAATCCATTTAATTGGCACGGATATTATCTGGAATGTGATACTTCGTTTTATTTTTCTCATTTTCATTTGTTGTTATATAGAATGAGAATACAAAAATGTGTAATGACTTGTTATAGGACAGATTATATTTACGTTTAGAATGAAATCGTCTGAAAAACGTCGTACCTATTAATTAGTTATCGTACTCATTTGTTTGGCCCACAAGATTCATGATGTACATAAACGGCTTTGCAAAAAAAACCTTATTTTGCGACATCAGTTGTTCGTTTCATATTAAAACTTAATTCCAGTTTTTTTCTGTTCTGTTCTTTTTGTCAGTTATTGTCATTTTAGCACAACGGCATTTGTTTGCCAAAAGAGAGATGCGACTAAGAAACAGTAATGTAGTTCAGGCTTAGCCTCGAGCATGAATGTAGGATTCGTTCTGTTTGCCACGAGTCGTAACAGTAGTGTACACGCGAGTCTGATTGACTGTTACAGGAGTGCTAGCGGTGATGGGCTTCACACAAAAAGAAATTGAAGAATCATTAGGGCAAGCGAAATATGACGACGTTTTCGCTACGTATTTGCTACTTGGTCGGACATCTAAAGATGTAAGTAAAAGAAGAATTGAAAATAGGAAATAGATAAAAGATAAGGTGATTAATTGGAATGTATTTTTGCAGCCTGAAAGCGACGGTAGCCGATCAGGTAGTTCTCTGTCTCTGCGTAACATTCCACCTCAGCTGCCCTTCACAGTGGTGAGCAGTGGCGGTGGCTCGGGTACGGAGCGGGCCGTGCAAAGCCCGTCGCACAAGGGCGTGCATCGCAGCATTTCCGCGACAAACCCTAAGCCCAGACGAGCATCTTCTGGAGGTGAAACTCTTCGTAAGTTTAAATCCAGGGGCAGCCAATGTCGTCTTCAGTTGCCGAGCGTGAGCTTAGTGATTGTTCAATTAGTTGCTCCTGGGTTTAACGTAACGTACACATTAGCTATTAATTCATTAAATCATCAGTCATGTTTGTGTTTGATTTGATTTGTAACAAATTCCGAGTGATTTTTGTTGTCTAATCAAATGCTCAAGATTTTGACAAAGGATGTGGTTATACCAACTGTTGATCCTTAGGCGGAGCACCCAGCCCGGGTAATACAACGAATCACAATCATGCTACTACTACGACTGGCGCCACGGTGATAAGCAGTGCTAGCAATTTTAAACGGCAAAACACTGTGGATGCAGCTACTATTAAAGAGAATAGTGCTCGTGTTTCTGCGACTCGACCCTCTGCGTCCAAAAATCCTGGACAGCTTGATACTAGTGAGTTAATTTCACTCTCATTCTCATTCTCATTCTCATTCTTATATCATTTCATAAGCGCTGTTCAATAATAGCGCTTATTCTTCATCTCTGTTTCCACATTTGTCCAATCAACCTGTGTCTAAATTCAATGATTCAAATTAAATTCAAATCATAATGGAAAATATGGAAACAATCGTCATCGTCCATCTTCAATAACATTAATATAACTGCACTCAAAGCTTCTAATGCTGACGTCAGTTATTTATAACTAAAACATCTAATGACGCTATACATAATCATTACATACTGTAACTGTGTAAATTAATCGTAAGATTTTGGTTCAACTGCATCGTTTAATGTGAATTCTTTACCTGTGTTTGATATTGATACGTGACAAACAACTTGTTGGTGAGGTACCTATATCCTTGAGCCCCTTTGTCCTTTGAGAAAGAATCCACCTCCCGTCTGAGATATAAATCTTTTATTTTTGCTTTATTTTGTGTTGAACCAAATCTAATACGACTTGCAGTGACAATGTTTATTCTAGGCATTGGTACCAGTCCTGGTGGCAAGATGAGAGTCAAGAACAACACCATGAACACGACAACGCAATTGAAATTGAACGCTACCGGAACGACCAGACGCAGCACCATCTCGTACGACAAAGGCAATACATCTTCGTCTACTGAAAGGACTAACGACGTGCCCAGGTAACCTTTCTTCCAATATTCTTTTATCGTTTCACTTGTACAATAAACACTCTATCGTTTCTTAATGATTTTGTCTATTTTTCAACACTCTTCTTTCCATATGAAATACCTTATCAACTTATTGTTGGAAACACAAAATTACAATGCTGAATTTAACCTTGTACAGAATGTACATACCTCTAATCTGATAAATTAGCCGCAGAAGTAGCTGAAACTAATTTTAACGAAACTCTACTAACAATCCTGCGTGTTTTTGAAAGAAAAATAAAAGTTTTATACTCTGCATCGCTCTCGCATGTCTGGCATTGCCTGGATGTATCACTAATAGAGATTCACTAATGAAATGGCTGAAAATTCGTGAACTATCATTGCCCAAGAAACTTTTAGCATCGATCATCATACCATCGACGTGCACAAATTCACTATTCAGTTTTTTTCCCATTTCATTGATGTTTAGAATCTCACGTCATAATCTCACTTTACTCAAATCCACACATCAATTGTTTCAGAATAATACCTCGTTTACAGTTCATAAAACACGGAAAACAGTTTAGAACTATTTTTGCTTTCGCTTTTTTTCTCTCTAAGGTTAAAAGACTGATTGTCGAGCACAAAACATCGGATTATCCCTTTTTCTGTTCAAACAAGAACCACATGACTATTTTTAACGCGATACTCTCGACGGATTTCAAATAATGGTTCAATTAATTTGGATCGGTGATAATGGAAATAGATAGTTGGAGTTGAATTGAATGTTCATTCTGAATTCAGACAAATTGAGTCAAACAAAATTGTAGAAGATTTATAAGAGTGGCTTGAAATGTAAAAAGGTACAGGCTGTATCATAACATAAGTTGAAATGAAATACAATTGAAATGAAAAATGGATCGAGGCACGGTTGTTGATTAATTTTATGTACAGCTTGAGCGAGGGCACTAGACCGACTCGAGGTCACACCAAATCTGCTAGCATCAGTGCAAGTCACCGGTCCTCGAGTGGCGTACCCTCGTGCGATCATTCGCTATTGGATTCCCAACCACGCAACGCCCACAACTCTTTACTCGTCACATCCGACACTCATAGGCAGAGGTACAGGCCCCTAAAGATCTCACAGCCATGTTGTCCGTTAATTTCGTGTTCTTGCGTCGTGACGACCAACCAAATCAATAAATCCCAATTATTCTTACGTCAGTTCCGTTCGCTTTGTCTCTTATTAATTGTTTCTTTGTTTTCTTTCTTTATGACTTGTCCTTCGGCCAATAACTCTCTTAGAACATCCGACACGCGAATCCCGCAACTTTTGTCGCCGGGGCCTAATACTTCTGAAACGATTCGAAATCATTATTTGTAAGTTCAGGGTTTTCTAGAACAGTTGCTGGTCATCCTCATTTTGATTCATTTTAATGCATGCTTCATCATCATTTTATTTTTCTTTTCTTTTGTTTGCCATCCCATTAAACAATCATTCAATATGCACTAGGATCCATTTTTGTATCTAACTTTAAACTTGATGTAGCTTTGTACGAGTACTAGTCTCAAGCTTCTTAACTGACATGTATTTTTTGCATCTCACTTATGAAATTGTTCTACATTCTGTACATTCAAAGACATTATATTATCAATTTTATATAAATTAAATAAATAACGAATGTAGTTTATAACAGCAAAGTAAGGTATAAAAAGGATTTATTTGAAATTGTGTTTGTACTGGTGACCTGGAAAGCATCAATTATTGTAATGTCGTATTGAAAAATAATTGAAAGTTTTTTTACAATATTTTTCTGTGATGAATAATAAAATAATGTTTTTTGTCAGCAGCGTGGCTATTTCCCCAAGACTGTCCAATGCACAGCCAGCATTTCCAAGGAATCATGCAAGTCGTAGTACGTTCCATTCTGGTCAAAATAGGACACCACGAAACTATAACGTGGTTAGTATTTTTTCTCTTATTTTTACACGATTCGTTCTGAATAATTTATTGTGGAATACTGAGTTGTTACATTTTGCAGGGTCATCCTACGCATGCGCAGGACAATCAAATTAGCCAACTTACGAGGCCGCCGTCCTTCTTCTCAAAACTTTCCTCAAAGTTTTCTAAACGGTTAGTGTTGCACTGATTTATCAACTAATTTTATTTTTTTGTTTTGTTCGTTTTTGTTTATTTTCTATGGTTCCACAATCTTTGTGTCATTTTTTCTGTGTGTATTTTTTTTTTAATTTTTCATTCATTAAACAAATTTTTTTATACATTTCTGACAATACCTGTGTTTGAGCTTGTCCAAAACTATGATTATGTTGAAACACCACCGTTCGTCTTCAAACTTGCCTTTTCTTTGCATTGTACATTAACTTACAAAAACACCAATCAATATTTGATTAACCCAAATGACATCCTTTGTTCGATTTTCAATTCAAAATATAATTTTTTGGATAAAAAATAATAATTAAATGAAAAGCACATTTACAATTTTTCTAATCCATAGAAGCAATTTTTAAATCTGGTGTGTTGCGATTGGAAAGTTAAGAAGGTCTAACTTGAATTAACAATGAATAGAATTTCGTGTTTGAATTGTTTGTCTGTTCCAAAGGCTTTTTAAACACACAGTTCGTCAAAACGAAAATTTGCTCATTGATGTTCACAACCTCGTTATTGTTGCATGCCTATCATTTCTGTCTTTAAAAGATGCACAATGACTATGTAATTATGGAAAATCGTACACCGGCCAAACGTACGCACCATTCTCGTGACTAAAGTGCAAAGAATGATTTAAATTAATCGATGAGCCAGCAGCGACCATTATCAATGAAAGCCGCAGCGTTTTAATTTTCAAACTCAAACCGTGGGTTCCTGGCTGTTTTCAAATTGTCAAAAAAAAACAACAACAACAACAACAATACGTCACAGAATTTTGTTCTCGTGAAATAACACAGTTTGACTTTGTCCCTCTGACTTTTTAGCTCAACTTACGACTTTCATGTTTGCGCACTTTTTTCTTTCTACTTAAAAAAACATACTCTTTTAAGGCGATATAAAAATGGCTGGTTTGTTTACAAAAACGGCTCGAGGTCGTGCGCCAAAACAATAATTTTGGTTATAACGAAAAATATATCAGGACAAAGACAATTTTCCAAAGATTGTCCTGATCATTTTTCGTTATAAACAAAACTACTGTATTAGCTCACGACCCCGAACCGATTTTTGTAACCTAAAAATTTCAATCGAACTTTTTATACCGCCTTAAGGCGATATGAAAAGGGCTGGTTTGTTTACAAAATCGGCTCGAGGTCGTGAGCAAATACAACAATATTTTTCATAACAAAAATTATATCAGAACATTCTTTAGAAAATTGTCTTTGTCCTGATATGTTTTTCGTTTTAAAAAATGTTGTTGCATTTGCTCACAACCCCGAACCGATTTTTCTAACCTCAAATTTTGAAGCAAACTTTTCATATCGCCTTAATAAAACGATTACAATAAATTCATTTTTTCAGTCAAGTTTATTTAGAAGTGAGAGGTCAATTTTTGCACGTTGTATACACTCTGCACCTTGAACTTTTAATCGCATACAATTCACACGACAAACGTTTTCATTAAAACAGTTGCTATAAATTTAACCCTAATTCTGCAAGGTTTAAACGGGTTGTATCACCAAACGAACGAATACAAAATTAAATGCAAAGGTGTAAACTGTTTGGCGAACGTCGGTCTTCCTTGCATATTCATTGTGCATCCCATTTTACTTGACTACGAAGCGCATTCTTGTCCAAGTATACATCTGTATAACTCCATACATCAGTATATATATATATTATAAGAAGTTATGAAACTTGGTGTTTTATAATTTGATAATTGATAATTTTTTGGTATGAGATGATGAACATGATAAAGTTGACGTTTGAAGCGAGGCCACAGAATAACGAGAGCCAACAAATCAGCCGATAAACTTTCATGAAAATGGTCACTGTTTTCATCGCACTGTCAAATTCAACGGATTACGAAGTTCGATAATTAACATAGTTGTTGGTGCATCACGAAATTCAAGTTTTTACGTTTTTTTCTTTTCTCTCTCCTTTGATTTTTTTCTTCCTTTTTTTATTTGTTATTCATTTGTCTTCCTTTTTATAATTATTTTTTAAAAAATAGTAAAAGAAAAATTTATTTGCAAAAAAGAAGAAAGAAAAGAAAATTAAATCGGTAATGTTGTATGCTTCAGGACTTAAACCAAATAACTTGGCCAAGCCACAAGTTCCAAGACGCAAAGTGCTGTTAAAAGACGCGATCTAGTGCGATGAATGATGCTGACTGCGATCCAAAAGAGCGACCCGTTCCCTGATGTCGCAGCGCTATCGTGTTTTTCACACTGGAATGTGGCTCGCCGGCTCGTTATTCTGTGACGTCACTGCGACTGTTCACACTTTTTACGATTACTTTTCCACTTCATCCTTAATCTCATTTTGTTATCTCGAAAAGAAAAAAATTTGTCCAAAGTCGACCAAGAATTATTCCTTTTTACACACACACACACACACACACACACACACACACACACACACACACACACACACTATATATTTTATGTACATTCTGCATAGAGCGTTTATGAGATAAATTATTTGTCAAGCTTGCTTGAAAAAAAATTGTGAGAAAGAGAAACTTAGGACGAATCAGATATAGATCCAATTGAATCGTCGGATTTCAGTCAGTTTTGCGCAAACATAGCTCTACGCATAAGGAAGAACGAGCGCTCGAAGCCTCTTTTTTTCCTGCTGGTTAGTCGCACTTTAAATCCGTGCCTTACATACATTCTGTCTGCCATTCTGCCATGTATTTTTTGTTCCGCTTGACATCTCGATTTAATATCTTGGTACATGTGATTTATTTATTTGCAACGAAAAACAAACGGCTAACATCAGTGCTCTCTCATTCAGCTTGTCACAACACTTCGCAAGTGTTTTCTTTTTCATAGCTTGTTGTTAATAAATTTAAATCAGTTTGTTATTTATGATTTTCAATTGGTTCAATTCTTCTTGGCTGTAGCTGTTTATTGAGAATTTAAAATTTTCTCGGATTTTGTAAATGTCAATGTTGATTTTAGAAAAAAAGAATAATGAAAGTCATGTACCAAGATATGGACACCGATCTGATATCATAGTCATTTAGCAAGCATTTCGGGATGCTTGTCACTTGTAAATAATAATTCTCAAGCTTCCAAAGTATATAAGCTATAAATACAAGATGCTTGTTTTATTTACGTTTTTTATAGTGAAAGCAAATGAAAATCAAGTTATTTCAAATAAAAGTGCCTGCGGGTGGTAGAGTAAAAGAAACGTCGGATAATCTTTTTCGTGCAATTTCATCGAACAAGTGTTGTTGAACCAAGTGTAATATATTTTTCAATACCCTGTATACCATAGCCGTGTATGATTGTATGCGTCTCATCAGAGTCAACAATTTTCATTGGTCAGACGGTGATCACTACTCTCTTTCTCTCTCTTTCTGTCTCTCTACCTCTTTTATAGCAAATACCATCAGTCATTTTGCAGTTTTATATTGGCAAGTGGCGTTCAACTTTGTCATCTTTCGAACAATGTTCAAAACACATATTATTTATCACTTTCCATTTCTTTTTGTTCTCATCGACAACAAAAAGTCGTCTCAGTATGAGCTTTTCTTTCGTGTTATTATATATCAATGTGCAAATTTATTGTGATGTTATTTTATAATTTACTAGTTCGTACTTAAGTCGCCACTCAAAATTTTTTGTTGCAAACTAAAACTAATCAGTTTATAGAATGATATGTTTCAAAGTTGTGTGATATTTAAAGATAAAAAAATTGTTGCGATAAAAAAGCTTGTGCGACAACGAAAAATCAAATTTAGGATCCTTGTTCTTCTTTCTTCTCGTAACATGATTCGTTGTTTTATTTTTGTGTCTTTCTTTCTTAAGGGTGAAAAAAATAGAACCGTAATGTTTTTCATAAAACGGATCATACATTGAATCCTAGTTGATTAACGTTTGTTTTCGCTTGGTTCGAAATTCTATTCCGAACCGTTGAACAAAGTTCAAGCAAAGTCGAGCTCGAATGCGCCCTTTGCCATATCTGTCAATGTTTAGGAAACTCTTATAAATTGTGTGATTGTTAATTTTGGAATGAAGTTTTGATTGAAAAAAAAAGAACAAATGCGCGATATTTAGAGAGTCAGTTTAGTTCTGTTTGAAACAAGTGGATGAAAAGGAACTGTAAAGTGCGAAAAATTGAAGCTGCTCATTTAATGAATTCGCTCAACGGCGCACCATCAAAAGTTGATATCCTCTTACAGTCGCAAATTTTTGATCGCTTAGTGTGATATTACTTTTGACCTATATATACATGTAATGAATCCATGATTGCACATTATTGAATTGTTGATCAACACGTTTTTTTAATATACGTTCATGCATATATTTTTTATGAATAATTCTCAATTACAAAGAAAATATTAATTGATCGAATGAAAAAAATAAATAATGAATGAAAAAACTGAACGTTGATTTTGATGATGAAATATATTATGTGATTGTCGTATATTGACAGGTTTTTCTAACTAAACGATGCATTTCATCCAAGTGAGATGCGACTGCAATGTCCTGCGCACACGAAAATCACCTGAAAAAAGGCCAAACGCAACTTGATGATCGATCCTTTCTTTGACTTTGAATCTTTTACATCATGAAACAGAATGAGAAACAATATAATGAAAGAGCCAATCTCTTGACAAACAGTTTTTAGGCAAAACAACTTTAGGTCCCGTGTTATTGCCGCAATTGTACTCAACATACGCAGTGTGTTGTTCAATAATTACTTATAAGTCTTTTATTGTAAGAATTATCCATACCAATAGCTTAACTTATAGGGACAACAAACACAGAATCATTTTAGTATACGCGATCTATTGTTACCGTGTACGTCCATTATGGTTTCTTTTCCACTCATCCAACTTTCAAATAAAAAAAATCTGCAATTAAAAAAACTTGACAAAGAAAGAATAATAATAATGATAATAATAATAATAATAATAATAATAATAATAATAATAATAGTTAATAGTACATGCAGAAAGTCTCGAACTCTCAAAAAACCAGTTTATTTGTTCGTTGACCACAAATTGTACAATCGATAACTCTTTTGTTTTTGTTTCTGTTAAAAATTGATTTGTTCGTGATTTTGATTGAAAAAAAATTTGTATTCCATTATAAACAGCTGTTCAGTTTCGTTCCAACGATTAACAAAGCCTTCCGGTCAAATTGAGTTTAACTGTGATCTCAATTTCTTATCCATAGCAATAATTGTTAAATGTGCACCCAAACAGACTCGAGAGAAAAGAAAAGTTTTTTTTGCTTTTTTGGTTGTTTGTTTGATTGTTTTTCGTTCAATGAATGTGTAGAAGCAATCAATCTTTAGGATTTGTACAATATTGTATTGTTTCAAATAGGTTTTTTGCTGTTCATTTTGTGATTGTAATTTGAAAAGACATTGTCTTTCCACGGACATGAGCTTGGCGCGTCTTGTTAAAGGTGTTGAATTCGAAACTTATTGATCGGAATACCATTGACACTGTTTTTATGTTGCTTCAAGATCCAAACATCGTGATGTCGCTGATTTGCAATTGCTCGATTGCATGCAAAAATTTTGCCTTTTTTTTGTCTTTTATGAGTTTATCTTTGATTTTGGCATTTCAATGTTTGAGTTACAATGAAATGTAATATAAGATCGTTGATAAGATGAATAATTCGTCGCCCAACCAAAAATACATTGAAATTGATAAGTTCAGAGACAATTGAACATCTTTTCCAAGGTGCAGAAAACGTTTCGCATTTATCATTAAATTGTGATGACTGATGATGCATTTGACTGCAAGATGCTTTTCTTTCTTTTCTTATGTTGCTTCTGGATGTCAAAAAAGAAAGAAAAGATAGCCGTACATAAGTGTATGTAAGCTGAAATTATGTTTAAGTTAACAATTAAGTTCTGAACAAAATACAAGACCTCTTGCAGAAAAAAGTAAAGAGAAGTATAAAAAATTGAGAATGTAATGGAAAGGCAGGTCAAAATGTTTCTTTCAGAATTATTAGTATCATCATTATTATTATTATTATTTATCTATGAACGCGATAATGTGATTATTGTCAGCGCTCGCAAATCAATGTCTTTACATAAGATGCGATTTTATTTATTCAAGCATTGCGTTATGTTATTCAGTCTAATCAATTATAGCCGTGCGATTCGCAATTGTCTGGCCAGCCGGATCACTTTTCAATTGATTTATACGTATTTCTTTTCGTTTTTATAAATATAATAATTCATAGATCTATGATACAAATAAAAATACCATAATTATGTCTTAAGAATCTGCGTAAGATAATGATTTCGATCTGTTGCGACTGCGATTGGCAAGTGATACGAGTGAAATTGTTCAGAAACAAATTAGATATTTTGCAATAAAATTCATGAGCAGTATGAAGCAAAACAGAAGTAATCGTTTCATTTACCATTCGATCAAGCTCCTTTGTTTGCTTGATCGAGTTACTTTTTTTCTCTTTTTTAGTCGAAACTTTTTATTTCCGAGATTTTACTAGCAGAATTGTGCGAAATCTACTAAATTATAGCACTGTTACTTGTAGAACTTGTGCAGGCGAATTGAATAAAAAACAATTTTGGTTAAATGTTGCTTATTTGTCCTTTTTTGGAGTTTTGTTTTTTAGTTTTTTTTTTTTTTCTCTAATTTTTACATGTCAGTTATTCACATTTAAATCATGTGTATGCTTGTTGCAATTTTTAATTGAATGAGAGGAAAATTGTGTTTGATCTCAACGTCAGTTTTGTCAACCTTTGGCGATGAACGTACACCACAAGTGTTTTACAGTGTTTGTGAAGTAAATTGTAAACAAAATATCAACGGTCGAAGAGTGCACCAAGTTCTGAGTAAAATTAAATTGCTATGATTGAATCTAGTTTTTTTTTAATCTGACGGAATTATTGTTTACACAAGTGAGTTTAATAATGAAGTTGATTTTGTTTGCAAACTGATGTAAAATAACATTCATTCTTTGATGTTAACGAAAAACATAAATATTATTAAATTCACTCAACTAACACACATCCATTAGTATGCTTAAAAAGAAAAAAAAGAGTTTTTATCTTCACGATACATGCAAAGGCAATACGAAAAATGGTGGTGTTATTGAATTCGCTGAAATTGAATTATTTACTGAGTTTTAGCGTTTGTTAGCAATAGCTTTTGTTTTATTATTTCAGCCCCATGGACCCATCCGTATCCCCCAAGCACCCAGTAGTGAGGTACGTTTCTGCATACCATTATATCACAATCCACTTTTAATTTGTCATTTGTTTTTTGGCCATCGGTCATTCATAAAATTATTTATCTTTTTGTTTGGTTGTGCATATACCATAGATGCTCTTATTATTTTGCCAGGCCGATCACTGAAGCTTTGTCAAAATATTATTAATTCTTATAATTTGATTCTCTTACCATGGCCATTTTCATTCCGAACAAACTCATTTTTCGGTTCCTATAGATGAATCAACGAGAAATATATATACATGAGTTGGACAGTTTGCTTGGTTATTGCAAACTTGTTCAAAAGTCGATAAATTTTGAAAAAAAAGGAAAAGAAGAAAAACTTGTTCCAACTACACTTTAGGGCTGAGTGGTAAAAATGTATTAAAAATGTGGAAGAGAGTAATCTTTATTTGGATAGATGAGGGTAGATGTAAAATGATTGTTAATTGAGTTGTTATTTGAATTGCACTTTAGTTTGTGTGTGACAGAAAAAATGGTATACATGTTGATGTGATGTTTGTTACAGTGGTGCAACAACAAATGATGAACACGTAAAGCCGCGCAGTTTGCGTTTCACTTGGAGTATGAAGACTACGAGTAGTCGAGATCCCATAGAAATCATGGCTGAAATTAGAAAGGTATAATTGTTTTTGATTAGCTGTGTTTGATTTTATTGAATAGTTAAATTAACGTTGAATATGTGAATTGTAGGTTCTTGATGCAAACGAATGTCAGTACGATCAGCCGGAACGTTTTCTTTTGATGTGCGCACATGGTGACGCAGCGACAGACAGCCAAGTGCAATGGGAAATCGAGGTGTGTAAACTGCCACGGCTCTCCTTAAACGGAGTCCGATTTAAACGCATCTCGGGCACTTCGATCGGCTTCAAAAACATCGCGAGCAAAATTGCGAACGAGCTAAAGCTGTGACTGCCGGTGAGTGGCGCATTATCCTCGCGCGCCAACCCATAACCCATCTCGCACGAACCTTGCCACCAGGTGGCAGCAACATCCTCCGAAGAATTTTACTCTTACTTTTTCTACAGCTTTGACTCGTCAGATTCAGACGCGGAAGAGATTTTCGTTTAACCCTATTGCTAACAGAGAGAATAATGAACAAGAATTTGATGCAAAGAGATAGATTGGCACTTTTGTGATTTCACGAGTACTCTCTTGAACGCCAAAAACGGAGCAAGTCCGATCAAGAGAAGGGGTCGATTACATTGTCACAATCAGCAGTATTATTTGACGGGACGAGCCAATTTGACGATACTGCAGTCAACTCTTTTAACAAGATGAGCTTTTTCATTTTTATATACACTAACGCATTGCTCGGCGCCACACACCCCTCCAGTCACTTCCTGCTTCCTTCTTAGACTAACCGCCTAGGCAGTTGCAATTATTTCGATGCGATCTGTGTTCATAGCCGGCTTACTAAAAGTAATCTCATCTCGTCGAATCACAAAAATCATTCGCGTGTCACTTTTGTTCTTCGTTTTGTCTTTTGAGTTGTGATATAGAGCGTGATGCGCCATCTGGTGGTTGGAGGAATTATCCAAATTACAAAAAATATTGTTGAATCAATCTAGAATTCAAACTGGTGCGATGATTTGCGATGACTTCATCTTTTGTGATGACATCTTTTTTAATCGTTAGATTTTTTACATCTATTTTTTATTCGTTCATTCTGTCTGTCTGTCTTTCTTTTTTTATATTTTTAATCAATTGAGACGGTTCAATTGCGTTGCATCAACTGCGTTTTTGTAAATAATTTGCTACTGATGCTCCTATGATCATCACGAAGACATAGTGCATTGCCATCGAGTTTCGCAACGTTTTGGAAACGCGATGTAGCACAGTATTATCGACTTGTTTAACTCCCCCATAAAATGTTGAGGTCAAATTCGCTAGGACGATTGTTAATTGACTTGCCATTTTAGTTTTATTTTTGTTCTTTACCTCAGAACAATCAACAAAAAGTTTTGTTTCGTCTTTTTTCTAAATCCACGATGATCGATGATTGTTCAACAATATTTTCGATACCTGATTGTAATAATCACCACAGTTAACGTTGTGGGTTTAAATTGTACAGAAAAAATTTTAATGATATTGATTCGTCACCCTGTGGAATGTTGTAAATCTTTGAGATGCATTTTTATTCCATTGAAAAAGAAAACAAAAAGAAAAGTAAAAACCACGCAAAGACAGTGCTGCTTATTTCAATCGCTAGTGCTCATTCAATCGATGTCAAACAAATTGTTCAAAATATGTTCACAGATTTGGAGTGTTACGATTGGTTTCTTTTTTTATTTTTATTCCTAATGATGAATCATTTTTATTATACGATACTATCAATTGAAGCCCTTTGTAATTTGTGAACGTGTTTTCTAATTACATGTTGAGATTGCGTAACAAGGAAAAATTTTTTTATACGCTGAGAAAAGATTCCGTTATAGTTTTTGAAGACAATTTAACAATCGTAATGAAATTAATAATAATAGTAATATAATAACAATAACAATTAATGGCACACCGTGAAAAAAAGTTTTCAAATTGTATGTACGATGAGCGAGAGACTTGGCGGAAAATGATTTTTTTTCTCAGTGCATAATTGTAATGTGAAAAAAGGCAAAAAAAGACTCGATGTTTGCGATAATGGCCTCGCGATACGGTATATATCACATTATAATATAGTAATAATAGCGTTGCAATAAAAAAAATTATCGAACGATTATTTCTTACAAAGGATGTAATAAAATAAAAGTTGATTAATATTTAAACGGATATACACTCGATAGAAGGGTAAACATGAAAAAACGTACATAAATGTTTTACATTTACGTAAGAAAAAAACAACAAATAAACAAAAAAAAGCTTTTCATATTTTGTTTTAACGGATGCGAGGGTACTTGATAAACAAATCAAAGCATCACTTTCAAGTCTTCATCTTTTTTGCTTTATTTTCAGTAGGACGTTCATCTTTAATCAGTAGATTTTGTACATATCTGGATTAGTTTAATAAAAATGATTCAATTGTATTTATATTATACATTAATTGTACATTCAATTTTTTCTATCTCTTCTCTCTCTCTCTCTCTCTCTCTCTCTCGCGCGCGCGTTTAAAGATAAAGTATGTATGTATTTATAAGTTTGCTATGTAAAAATCAATAATTTTTTATCTATTCAACAAAAGAATTATAATTATAATTATTATAGACAGATAAATTGTAAGTAAGGAGTATTCTGAATTTTTTGAGGAAATGGCCCTACGAGGATTCGTCAAGAGCTTTTAATAAACCACAAAAATGCACTTGAACTCGTTTTAAAATCAGTCTTGCGTTTCCTTGTAAACTATTTTTTATGTGATTCAATCAATTCTGTCATAATTTGAAACAAATAACTGACGTTTGACTATTCAAATTTATAGAAAGTAAAAAGGAAAGTAAACGTTAAAATGTTTATTTTTGACAAAAGAAAACATTTGTTTCTACTTGCTCAATTGTTAATTTTCACAATCGTTTTTTGAAATTGGACAACAAATTTCTACGGGAACAATGATCGAGTCTCGTTTGTAAGTGGTTTTTGTATGTCAAATTTTTGTGCAAATTTTATACATCCTATTACATTTTTATAAAATTTTGTCCCATTCAAAAATAACTTTCGTTTCATTAACTTTTTGGTCAAAACACATGTAAGCAGAAATGTTGTTCGGTAATTTTGTCACAAGATGATGATGATTTTACAAAAAAAATTCAATGCAAACAAGAAAGGAATATAAAGTCAAGTTAAAGTTGATCGCATTAACTAAAATAGTGACATTTGCTTCTCTTTCATGTAAAATGTCACGCGAAATGTTGCAAACAAACAAACAAAAAATCTATACAAACGACTGATAGCAAATAAGTATCGAGTCCAGCGAGTTATCAGCCGAATGGTTTTTAATGAATGACGAGATTGTACAGCTGAGGCATCGGGACTTATTCTCGTAAAGAGGAAAAAAACAAATTATGGATATAATAATTATGTATACTTGTTCATAAACTTGTACGTCATTTCGCGTAATTCGTAGAAAAGAATGATTCATATATATAACTGTATACAGAAACACATATATAGAATCCCACAGCGGGCGAGATAAAAATTTATATTCTACTATACTACAGAAAAGAGTTATGGTAATGTATGATTGTATATTTCTCAGCTATGCATACAAGTTTATGTACAAGTGTACAATGACAAAACAAAATAAACAAATAGATGAATAAAGAAAATGATATATAAATATAAATATAATTAAAAGATAAATATAATTATGATTTGATCTTTGAGAAATAATGTTAGGATCTATTGAATATAATGGGCGATGTGTACTGAATGCATCGTAATATAATTGAAGCGTATTTCGAAACCATGTTAATATAAAAGCACATAATGACGTAGATTGCGCTACTAGACAATTTTAGGATCAGAGATGTTCTGTTCATTTGACATTACTATCAACGTAGGGAACATTGTTAGTCAATCTGTGCGCATACAGGGAAAAAACATGCGAAACATTGAGAAAACAATGAAAACGACAATTCATTATGATTATTATTATGATTATTATTATGATTATTATGATAATTACTATTATACTATAGTACATTAGTAATCGACCTCCTTGTCATAATCGTTCATTATCATTGTCAAGATCACACGATTATTATAATTATAATTATGATTATTACTTTATTTTTAGAAGTTGAAGAATAAAATTTACAATAATGTTAGACATATTATAAAATGATCATATGATGTAGACGAATAACACGAAATACTGTATTCTATACATACTTCCACCTTTCGCTCGCGCTTGCTTTAACAAATGAATGTATATTGATGATTAAAGATTAATCAGTATAAACTTAAGGACTTTCGTGAATTGAGAGATAGTGCGAAATTATCATCCAAGATCAAGGCACGTGCAAATATAATTATTGACAACACACATCAAAACAGAACATTTTACACACGCACAGTTACAGAAACGTTTGTTAAACAATTTAAAAAATATAATAAAAATGACAAAAAATTTATTGAATGAATGACATTTCAGTTTGTAGATAAGTAAATATAAAGCTTTGCTAAGTGTTCTCTGGTGGGCAGTTTCTGGACTTGTAGAAATGAAAACAAAAAAAAAAGATGAAAAATGAGTCGTTTGAAGATATTATGTGTGCTGTAAAATTGAATGAACTCCAAGTCGCGATGAATTGTGATTTGAGACGCTGATGACGTCTCAGTGGGATCTGCCAATGACGATTCGGAGCCATTTATTTTTACATGCAACAGACACCCGTCAACACAAACTATGATATGTATCTGTTATAAACAATCGTCTGATGTACCGTCATTGAAATTTCTTTTATCGATTGAGATTATTGAGAACAAAACTTGAATTAATCTTGTTTCTCGTTTAAAATTAAATGACACTGTAAATATAAAACAAATTGCGCATATATATATATATATATATATACATATATATATATATGTAATTTAATTGTGTAATGTTCAATAGACTCAAATGTTAGCAAAATAAAATATAAAATCAGTAATTTTCTAGAAAAAACTGTTAAACTAAATAACAAGAGAAAGAAGGGGGAGATAACAATTATTATTATTATTATCATTATCATTATCATTATCATTATTATTATTATTATTATTATTATTATTATTATTATTATTATTATTATTATTATTATTATTATTATTATTATTATTATTATTATTATTATTATTATTATTATTATTATTATTACTGGATGTAAGGCGTTTTTAAAATTAGAATTTGTATAACTCATTGTGAATACGTTTCTTTACTGGAATTAGGTGAATTAAAATCTTGGGTACTGTAAAACGACATTTAAAATAGTTATTTGTATATGAATACAAACGTAACATATAAATGCATTATATATTAAAAAGGATTTAGTTAAGCGGGAGTTAGAGGAAGAAATGACTTGCTGGAATTCTCTTTTGTATGTATAAATACTAAACAAAATTGTACAAACATAATTTTTTAAATAATAATTTTAATTTATGTGTGTATAACTAACAGGTGGGCATACGTTTCTTGATGTACATATATTTTTTATTTCGTAATTTCAATTTTTTCACTCAGTTACTTTTAGAATTAAACAAATGAGCTAATCGAATTGTTAGATACTACATTTAATTTTTCAATAATAAAAATCTATGTAACAACATCTGTTACATTTTTTAATGAACGCACAACTCACGTATTTTATATTCTATCTGCAGTAAGTTTTCTATACTATTTGTTAAAAATTGTTGAAAATATTTTTATTTATAATTTCACACAAAATAAAACGGTAGAATACGATGAATGAATAATTCCATAGTAAGAAAAAAAGGTAGGTGATTCTATGTTTTTTAACAAAGATAAAGAAAAAATAAACACGAGTTTATAGATTGCAAAAAGATTATTTGACTGATTCGATGGAAGGAATGGATAAATATCGGAATCAGGTTCGAGTGTCGAATAATGACTCGCTCAGTCACTTAATACTCTTTTTATCTAGTTTCCGGGTTATATTATGACTATGGTCCATGCAAGTGGTGAAAACAAATACTCCATATCTACGTTTGCCATCGAATACTCCACTTGAAGGTTTCGAATGGTCAAGAAATGTGACTGTGCTTGTAAAGGCCTACACTTCCAGATCATCGTTCGGTTCTTGCTAACTTGCTCAGTGCTGGTGGAGGCGACCTAGCGCCAAAGTCTTAGTTGCTTTTTGAATTCAGTCAAAGTCAGTTGTACTTTACAAAGTGAAGTGAAACTTACAAAATTCATATCCTTTTCAATTAACTGAAAAACGTTGGAAAAACGTTACAATTTCTCAATTATTATTTACGCTACAGATTTATTTGATTTTGAATCATTGTACTTTCTGCACTTTCGGTAAGCAAAGTGTTAAACCTTATAATTGACATAAAGAATTATGCTTTGTTTATCGCAAATACAGTTGGTAACAGTCATCGTCACTGCTGGCAAACAATTTTTTTGCAATCGATTATTATTTTGGTGCTTTTGGTTTAGTTAGTTAAAATTTCAGCAACGCTCATACTCTAGAATAAATGCCGAGTAATTGAGAGGAATTATGCTAGATTGTGCGAGTTGCAGATTAATCCATCATTATTTTTATTTTTCTTGTGTGTAATTTTTCAGTGATTGATAAGTAAGCCGATTTCCAACGATATATTTTTTTAATTTAAACTTTATATAATTGGTAAATTATTATTTATGAGTAGATCCAGCAAGTTTTTAATTTTATCGATAATAACATTTACTTGAATTTATGTAGATCATTGATTGTGATTGAGTCTACAACTGTACCACAATTGAGTGTTATATTATTACCAGTGATTTTCCATTGTTGTTTTCGTGGGCTGTCTGTTCGACAAGATAACTCGCATGTCAGTTGCGCGAAGTGAACAAAATCACGAACTTTCAAGTAAACTCGCAAACACGATTCAATAAAATTTGTTCGTAAAACAATTCCGAAAATGCGCGTAGCAGTGGTTGGTGCAGGGGTTGTTGGTCTGACATCCGCAGTTGCGATAAAAGAAGCTTTCCCAAATGCTTTAGTGACAGTATTTTCGGAAGATTTTTCACCCAACACGACTGGGGATGGAAGTGCTGGCTTATGGGGACCATTCGCATTGGGAAATTCGTCAACCGAAAAAATTCTGTAAAAATTTATCATACCTCTTCTAAGAATTACTTTTACGATAGTGCTTTATGTCGAATTGACATATTAACTGTGACATTAGCAAATGGGCCGGAAGAACACACAAATGGATGGAAACGTTTTGGAAAAGCGATTTAGCCGCAGAAGTCGGAGTAAGTTTGCTTCCGGTTGTACGAGTTTATAATGAAAAATCAATTCATAATTTTGCGTTAAAATGGGTTCAACTTGTTTATGGTGGGATGGAATTGGATGAGAAATATTTGGACCAGTTGAACGCTGATTACAAGAAACAATTTCGGTAACTTATAATTTTGTTATTACGTTTGATGATTTTTCCAGTTGACAATTTTAATTGCGAGAATAATTGTTTTCAGATATGGCTTGCATTTTGTCACCTACACTTGTGAGCCGACAATGATGTTACCGTGGTTAATGAAAAAGTTCTTGTTATTAGGTGGACAAGTAAAACAACGTTTTGTAAAGTCATTTAATGATTTTGAAAATGAAAATTTTGATTTGATCGTAAACTGTAGTGGGATAGGGGCTACTCTTTTGGTGAATGATGATTCTCTTGTACCAATTCGAGGCCAAGTTATAAGGGTAAAAATAAAAGAAATCAATTAATTAATTTTGAAAAGGTGTGAAAAATATTTCAAAAATAATTTTCAGGTTCAAGCTCCTTGGATTTATGAAGTTATTTTAGAGGAAAGTTCTGATGGAAATTACATCATCCCAAAGTATTTCCTTCACTTATTTTGTTATTAAAATAAATTTTTGTTTCGATTCAAGTTAAGCTTTCAGTCCAGAAAATTTAGTCAAATTTGTCTCAGTCTTTCATGCTAAATAAAATAATCAAAAATTGATTTCAATACATTTTATGACGATCAAAGATTTTTTTGTGAAATTTTATTTGCTCAGCTCGCCTCGATTTGTCACGACAAAATGTAATGAATCACAGAAACTTCAACAACAAAGTTCACCTAACGTTTACTCATAGCTTGAAAGTTGATCGCACCGTTAAAACAAACCATGTTATTAGTTTTTTGATGTTATTTGCAGTATGAATAGCGTGATTTTGGGGGGAACGCGTGAAAGAGGTGATTATGATACTTCAGTCAGAGAAGTTGATTCGCAATTCATTTACGAGGGATGTTCAAGGATATTTCCAGCTCTGCAGGTAGAACTACACAAATGTTACAAGTAAAACAATATCTACATTTTTAATTTTTCTGATATTAGAAAAGTGCCACAATTACCAAGTGGGCAGGTCTTCGCCCTGGAAGGTCAGGTGTTCGTTTGGAAGCTGATAAGCATAATTTTCCTAATGGACTGAATGTGACTGTAAAATTTTTTCAAATCGAAAGATTTTTAACACTTTTTTCTCGAAAATTTCCTAAAACTTGATTCATTACAGGTCATTCATAACTACGGCCACGGTGGGAGTGGAGTCACATTATGCTGGGGTTGTGCTTTGGATGTGATAGACATTATAAGGGAAACTAAAAATAACATAATATCACAGCTTTAATTCTTTTGTTATAATGTGAAATTTTCTCTTACATAAAATGTAACAATAATTATCATACAAACAAGTACAGGTTTTAATAAAATTTAAGGGATATATATGTATATCATTTTTCTCAAGTAATATTTAACGGTCTGCAGACAGCTCGCGACGGTTAAAACTGAGATAATTGGGTTAGGAAATTAGAGCTGAATGAGCAATTATGCTCACAGAGTGTTACATAGTCTGCGGCATAGTTGATGATATATTATGATTATTATTACTAAGCGCAAGTTTCTAATTTAAAGTTTTGAATGGCAAAAATAGTTCGTACAAGAGTTCTTTCGTGTTTCGCACAACAGATATCTTGCCGTACAAGGTACCACAGTTCTATTTCAATCTTGTCCTATGCTTTCTCTCCGATCTGCATAATTGCATGGGAAAATCGATCTCGTATAATTATTAGGAATGACAAAAAAATAAAACGTCATACAAAGTTTGCCAAACAAGTTACAGTTTTGTTTGCAACGTCAACGATGAACAAGCTTACGTTTAAGTGCGAATTATTTCAGTCATTGTCGGGACATTTTTTAAACAACAGCTTTCGAGGTGTATTTACAAACACATTTTTTCAATCAAATTTATTTGTGGAGAAAATGTTTTCATTATTTACTTATTGTGCTTGAATTAAAACAGTTGAAATGAAAGTGAAAACAAAACATTCTTTAACATGGACTGTCAAAATTTTAAATAAAAAAAAAGTAATAATAAATCATAATTTCAACCCGTGAAAACACTTTAACTTTGCTTTGCAACTTTTTCTTCAAAAATGATTTAATTTCTGTTTTTAAATTAAGAGTGACAATTTTCACGTTGAAATTATTGAGATATATAACATCAAGTATGGTTATAACCATTACGGAGCCTTTGAATTTCGATATTCACAAGGTTAATCCGGATAAACTAATAACTCTGTACAACTTGTCTAATATCCGGCGGGATAACAAAGTCGAGCTAAAGTTGGATCTTAAAAATTATCATCTTTTAAACGTTCCTTCTTTGGTTAATGATAATGTCACAAACCAAAATGAATGTTACTTGATTGAATCGAAAAAACAAAAAGGTATTTATGAAATGTTAATTTCAATCAATTGACTAAATCATTACTACGATTTTTAAATAACTTTCGTTTATTCTTCAGCGGATTCAATCGTACAGTGCTCAAGGAATGATAATCCTAAGACCGAAATTGAAAGTGCAAGAAAAGTGAAGAAAAAAAGGTTCTCGAAAAATTGCACAAATTTGTTACATTTCGATAAAATGATTTGTGTTTATAAATATTATGACTTAGTTATATTCTTTTTACAGAATATTCACGATTTGTACAACAAATTGTAAATATGAAGTTTTGAAACGAATAGCAACACAAATCGGAATGAAAGAAGTTAGCGAGGACAGTGGTTGGAATTTATGTTGGACTGACGCGACAATCGGAATTGACCGTATCAAAGACATGAAAAGGTTTCAAAAGATCAATCATTTCCCTGGGATGACCGAAATTTGTCGAAAAGATTTTTTAGCAAGGAATCTCAAACGGATGGTCAAATTATTTCCCAAAGATTACAACTTTTTTCCAAAAACTTGGTGTTTTCCGTCAGAGTAACTATTTTGTTCAATTCTGTAACAATATAATTTTTAATAGTATTTTCTATTTTTACTATGTTCAATTTACAGTTTAGGAGAGGCGATAGAATTTTCTAAAAACAAACGCTCAAAAATTTACATTCTCAAACCCTATGCAGGTTCTCAAGGACGAGGCATTTTTTTAACTAGGAATCTCAAAGATTTAAAAGTCACAGAACGAATGATTTGTCAACTTTACATTGCAAAGGTATTGCGCTCATAGTATACAAAATAGTACAATAAGACTAATTATTGAAATTGTTCATAGCCCTACACGATCGATGGATTCAAATTTGATCTCAGAGTGTATGCTTTAGTAACGTCATGCGATCCTCTTAGGGTTTATGTTTATAATGATGGTCTGGCAAGGTATGTATACTTGACGAATAATGCCTAGACAAATTCAATGTCATTGGGATTGTTGATAATGATATTTATAGTTAAATGATGATAGGTTTGCAACAAGCAAATATAAAGTAGTAACAGACGCAAATATGCAGGATGTTTACATGCATTTAACAAATTACACGGTGAACAAGAACAGTGACACATTTGTTACAGATGAAGAATGTGGCAGTAAGAGGTAAAAATATTTCATTTAAAAATTTGACTGTCACCGTTGGGATGAGTGAAGATAATAATTGTATAATTAACAGGACATTTTCAACTTTGAACAAGTGGTGGAAGAATAACAATGTTAACGTGGAGGAATTGTGGAGGAAAGTCGACGAGATCGTTGTAAAAACGATTTTAGCAGCTTATCCGATGTTGAAACACAGCTACAACGCTTGCTTCCCGAATCATGATTTAATCGACGCGTGTTTTGAACTCCTGGGTTTTGACATTCTACTTGATTGCAAACTCAAACCATACCTGTTGGAGGTAATCCAATTGACAGCAACGTTTCTTATACGTAAACAATGTATCATCTTTGTCACACATTGAACTATTTAAATTTTCGCATTATAGGTCAATCATTCACCCAGTCTTCATACAGATTCAAAAGTTGATAAACAGGTGAAAGAGTTGCTTTTGTCTGACACGTTTGAGATGTTAAATTTGTTCCAATACAGTAAGAAAAAAATCATCGAAGAGGACAAAAAAAGAGTCACAGAGAGACTTTGGCACGGATTGAATCGAGAAATTTTGTAAGTAATTATTTTGGGAGCGGTTGCTGATTGAAATTTGATCAGCTATAATTTTACGATCAGTTACAACACAGGATGCTAAAATATATCTTTCACTTTTCATTCATTTCCGTTTGCCAATATGCCTTTATCAACGTTAGACGCACTCGGTGCCAAAACGAGATTCCTATTACGTCATGAACCAAGTATTTCTAACGTCGCTTTGGCAAAGGGCGAAAAATTGTTTTTCTTGTATACAGAGTGCAACAAACGCAGCAATCAATTTGCGTCGCGCTCCGACAGATCGATTACAAACGTTTATAGTTTTCCTTTCTTCATTTTGAACATACGTTTGAGTTTAGTCGAACTTGTTTTAGTGCAAACGATACATCTGCCTCGAGCCTGACGAAAGTTGACAAGAGCGATGTTATTCAGAAACAATTTGAATGGGAAAGCACGCATTTGGGTAATTATCGCAGAGTTTATCCCACAGAAGACAACAATAAGTACAAACAGTTTTTCAATCAGAACGTCACTTCAGTCTTTCACGAAACTATAGCGTCGAAAGCCCGTGAAGTTGCTGTCAAACAACAAAAAGAAGAGTATGATGTAAGAATAATCATGCAAATTTAACACTTCAAAAACCATTCATTGAAATATTAATTGACTTTTCGATTGTAAACAATATTCTTAGTTCAAGGTAAAAGAAGACGAGAACAAAAGGTTGACGAATAAAATTAATAACGAGACAAAAGTCTGCACAGAAGGTTCCACTTCTAATCCTAAGTTAAAAGATTGTCAACTTAAGAATTCGCTTCAATCAAAAAAGCAACTGATAAACGGGGTAAATTTTATACTTTTTGAATTATTAGGAATTATTGTTGTTATTGAAAGACAAAATACTGTTTGCAGAATCGAAAGATGCCGGGAAACGATGACCATATCAGTTTTCGACCAGAGATCATTTCCAATAAAGAGGAAAGAGAAAGACGACGTTCACTGTCTGAGAGAACTCACCTGATGAATAAGTTGAACATGTTGAATGTTATATACTCTTCGTTGAGATACAACAAATTGCTGAGTGATAATGACAAATCAAGGTATGGGGCATTCTTTGAACCAAGAAAGTTTGCCCCGATGCCGTTGATTTTGGAAAAGCGACGATTGTTCGGACCTATTAGAAGATATAGTGCAAATCTGAATGATAAAAAATAAAAAAAAAATTATCTCAAGTGAAATTTGTTAGGACTTTAAAATTCGTTGTTTTGTACAATACAAAGTGTTTTAAGTATCAATTTCAAAGTAACGTATATAACATTGTGATATAATAAATTAGTTTCAATAAAAAAAAAAGTATTTCGTACGACTGTGATTGTTTGATATAAGACTTTGAATATAGTTGCGCCTGAGAAAACATTTGTTTTGTTTTGTTGGTTTTTTTTTTTCAGTAATAAGACAATTTATAATGGATAATAGATTTATTTTATTTACATGTGTCCCTTTAAAATTTATGCGGTACTGTAGACTCGCAGAATGTTTACGTCATTAAACTCCGATCCCATTAAATCTAACAGAATGGAACATTCAGTAATTACTATATACACAAATGTAAACTTTGTTATTTCATGTTGCGCAAAAAGGTGAATGCAACGATCACAAAGAAAACTAAGCAATATTTCATTGTGTGTCTTGTAAAAAAAGAGACTTTCATTTTTTATACAAAGTTCTGTTCGACGAAATATCTATCTTTAACAGAACTCGTTCAACTTTTCGCATCAACCAAAATATGAAACAGTAGTTTTTAATAGAAATGAAATACGAAAAGAATACGTTTTTTTTTCATTCATCAAACAGGTTCTGATAAAGAGTGCAAATGAAATTCTGTTTTCGATCCCTTTTTTCGTCAATTTCATACAGTTTTTGTTATTTCGGTTGATGACAATGAAAACACAGCGCATTCTACGTCTCGCTACAATCAATGTTATAAAACATAGGATTTTAATCACGTCCAATGTACATCGTGTGTAAATGACGAACTTAATGAATAAACGGAAACGTTGTAAAAATTAGTTTGCGAATTTATTGGTTTTGCTACATGGCCAATAGTTCGCTTCAAGCACCTGCCAAGTTGGTAAAACTCTGTTGGGTAAAGTGCGTTGTCATACAGAATTTTTGCATAAAATGAAAGAGAATAATAATTTTTTGTTCCAAAAATATCAGAATATTCCAAAAGTTTGTGTGACTTGAAATGTGCCATGTTATATAATCGTTGTTATATAAATCACAAATGTAGAACTTTTTACGTTTTTGCAAGCTTTTTGAAAACATCCGACAACTAAAAATTCTAAACAATGGATAGAAGTTGAATAGTGAATATGAAAAAAAGTATATCAGATATTAAAACGAAATACAAATAATGGTGTACATATTTCAACAACAACCCTTTAATTTGTTTAATCATTAAGATACAGTTGGCGATTTGTTTAAAATAAATTTATCTATACATCGTTCTTTTCTATTTTTTTTTAATCAAAGGAAATGATAACAAAAAGAAATAAAAGTTATAAAAATGAAAAAAAAAAACTTATTTATTGTCTTAACAAATTTATGTACAAAGTATTTGTTGTTGCTTCATTTTTCTGGACTTCTAACCGAATGGTAAAATAATAAAAACTGAAAATTCTCGTCATATGATTTCTCGGTGGAACAAAATGAATGGCAAGAAATCTAAGTTGTAATAGTAAATCTATTCGTTGTAATACTAATATGAGCATTATGCAGTATAGATTTTTGTGTATGTTACTCATGTGTGGTATTTTTCTTAAAAACGCATGATTAAAATAGATCGAGTTCTAGAGAGTAAAAACGATATAAGGCTATAGATCGATTAATGTAAAAACTATACAATTCATGAAATCTTGGTCGGTAATGTTTTCGTCACGTTTGAATTTGTCTTTTAATCTCTCGCAATAATTGTTGTTAACAGGTCAAATGATAAACCGTTACACGTTCATATGTACGAAAACGTATAAAAAATCTATTGTATCCGGCGATTCATTATTAGTCGGTGACAAATTCCTGTACTAAGCTTCAGCGTGTAAACGGCTTTCTTTGATTTATACATATCACTTGCACGTTGTTTGACGATGAACGATGAACTATGAAAACAAATGATTGAACAGAGTGTAAAAACAAAAGTGTAACACGCATATTTATAATTGATGCTCGTTAATTAATGTCGCCGTGTTCGTATAAAAATCTGCAAAAAATGTAGCGTTAGTATCCATTTCGTAAAATTTAATTTACATATTTGATTCAGTAAAACCTGTGCATTGTACTATAGAATGAGACTGATGGCTGAACGTCAATCGCAAACTAATGAACAAATTTGTAGGCCAAAACACTAACTGCCTTCGGTCTCGCTTGTTCAATATCAAAATATTCAATTGATCGCGTTTCATATTATTTTCTTTTTTTTTCCATCACGGTAATTCAAATTCAAACCATCTTAAATTTCTGGAGCACAATTCATAACAGAAATTCCAATCACACTTTTAACAGAAATATATGTACAATTTAGAAATTGGAATCAGAAATATTGTAATTATTATTATACACAATGCCATGTCAATTATAAAGCATATTGATTTAAAAACAAACTAGCCGTTAAATTTAAGATGGTTAGCAGTCAGATTGATGGAAACCTAATCGACTGAATTTACGTAATTATTATTCCAATTATTTCCTTTTTTTCTTTCCTTCATTTATTTTGAAATCTTGTATTTTTTAACGATATCACTAATTTATTCTTTTTTATTATTTTTTTCAACAAGTTAAAGCTAAAAAGTTATTAACAATCAGCGTGTATGGGTCTGTTGTATATACGCTCTGTATACATGTGCTTGTGTCATTTTGTTTTTAATTCGTATATGTATATTTATATATGTATAAAGTTGTGCATAGGTATACACACATATACATATACATATCTAACAATGTGATACTTTGATGTTACTGTTACGTCGGCGATCCAAGAAGTGTTATGGCTTAAATTTAACCAGAGGTATGCTTTTCGAATGCAGACACTTATCGCAGACCCATTCAGCATACACTTCTTGTGTTAATAGTTGATACGATGCTTCGGACAGTCCGGTACAACCTCTGCAATCATTTAAAGCTTTAAATTTCTGATACAAATAAGATTGACTATTTTGGCGGACTGACAATTATCACCTGTGAAACCAGAAATTGCATCCCGACTCGCAAAGGATAGCCTGATCGTTGTCATGTACTTCTTTATGACACACCCCACAAGGATAGATGGGAGGAGCGTTCGGATTCTGGGGATTGAATACCATAGGTTGATCCGGTGGATAAATCTGTAATAAGAAAAAACGTCATTTAGATGCGAGAGAGAGAGAGAGAGAGAGAGAGAGAGAGAGAGAGAGAGAGAGAGAGAGAGAGAGAGAGAGAGAGATTATAGCCAAGCAGTAAATTATCACAACAAAACTGTTCTCTACTCGTTTATCGATTCAAACAAGAGTAAAACACATATTTGGCTTATGATAAAACCAAATGATTTAATCATTTATTAGTGTTATAGGTCATTAAAAATCGATACAAGACCTTTCCAGCGGAGACTGGCATAGGTTTGGGGCCCATACCAGGAGGGCCTTGGAAGCCGTGCGGTGGCATGTTTCCGCTCATGTTCATGGGATGCGACATGGGTGGTGGTTGTCCGCCAATGTTGTTTGACATGTTGTTCATCGGATTGCCCATGTGGCTCATCTGGTTGTGGTGACCAGGCATGTTGATGTTGTTCATCTGTGGTCCAGACATATTATTCATCTGATTTGGACCAGAGATGTTCATGTTGTTGGACACCATAGAGCTCATGGTTGTCATGGGGCCGTTGATCGGTCGACCCAGATTGCTCATGTTACCGCCCATGTGGTTTGGATGGGGCTGGGACCCGTTGTGGCCCAAGGGACTATTTACATTGTTCAAGGGTGGGCCGTTAAGAGGACTGTTGGGGGGTATGTGGCTGTTCATGTTGATGGGACCGTTGGGCATGTGATTCGAGCCGGGCATGCTGTTCATCGGCGAGCCAAGCGGACCACCCATCGGACTGCCCATACTGTGGCCCATGTTGTTCATCGGACTGCCCATCGGACCGCTATTCATACTGCTCATGGGACTTCCCATCGAAGGTGGTCCACTCATCTGTGAGTTGCTCATGTGGCCCATGTTCATATGATTGTTCATGGGGCCGGGAGGTCCGATGTTGGGTCCCATCGGGCTCATGCCTCCCATACCGTGGTTCATCGGTGACATGCCCCCCATGGAGTGGTTCATGTGATTGCTCATCGGTGAGTTACCCATCGGACTCATGTTGCCCATGTTGTGGGACATCATCGGGTTCATGCCACCTATCGACGCTAGTGGACTCATGCCTCGCATCGGAGGACCACTCATGTGATGCGGATGGTGAGGGTGCATATGAGGAGGACCGCTGTGCATCATCGGACTTGGAGCAGACTGCGGAGTGTCATCGAAAGGGTTACTAGCCACTATCGTGTCACCGTAGCCTGTCAGAGGCGGTGGCAACAAGTCCTGAAAAAACGTCATATACATTATACTATTATTTTATTACATTTTAATACTTTTATTACCAATTTTATCGTCTTTTTTTTAACCAACGTCTTATAAATTCAATAAACTTTTTTTTATATTTATGTTCACAGGTGTATAGACGTCTTATAGAGTCGAATGCTTAGAAGACACCTTGTTCTTCGGTCACTTTTTTCCCCTCGTAAATTAATGCAAGGGGAGACATAGCTGTGTGAATGTTTTGCATACAACATATGTTTGTTAATCAATTACTTTTTCCCCACAATTCGTTTGATTTTTCATCTTTTCAATATAATTACTGTATTGTATAATTTCTAATTAAAAAATTATCGCGGATTGCCAAGCCGCATGATCATTTTGTCCCTTGACCTATACATACTCCAGTACAGTAATGCATCTAACTATCTTGCACACTAAATTATTCATTCATTTCTGGCTTTATAACGCGATGAAATTGATTACGAAAATCGATGACTCCCAGATGCATTCAACTTTGTGTAAATAAATCAGATATTACGTTTCATTTTTTTTTTTTTTTTCATTAAATTTTGTGTTTTTCGAACCAAATACAAGACGAATAATCGTTCTTGCCTCTTAAATAACCTTTTTAATTATATATTTTTTTCGATGTTTTCAATATTAATGTCAAATCAACGTTAATTATGTGGCCTGTCGAAAAAATTGCACACACATTATTATTTTTCCTAGGTACTTTATAATTTTATATTGCATCTCATACATGATATCTAATTTATCGTTATTGATTTTAAGAAAGAGTGTAAAGAAAGTTGTTCATCTTATTACTCTAGAAACAAATATACATTTTTTGCGAGAATACAAATTATAATTTTGTTATCGTGTGAAAATGTGAGTTTACCTGTACAGAGGGGGGTTGTTGTGGGGGTGGTTGAGCGACGTTGGCATTGGTACGTCGTTTTTTCTTAGGGTTGCCAACCGAAGGCGGAGGCGGTGGTGGATGAGGATGGGACTGTTGATCCGGGTGCGGACCGTTAGGCCCCATGTTTACACCCATCCCCATTCCTCCTAATGGCATCCTCGTGAAAGGTGGCATGCCTGCGATATTGTGGCTCATTTCCTTCGATCTCGTCCCTTACTTTATCATGCCGTGTGAGCGTCTCCGCAGCTCTCAAGACACTTATGTCTTGGTGTTGTCACTCTGCAAAAACAACATCTCAGTTCAATTTGTTCAAAACAATTTCACATATCTCAAACTTGAATATTCTTTTTAATTGAAATAATAGCGTATCTAGTTAAGTAAGTTAAGTAAACAAACTCTTCTAGGTTATAAAACAAAATCAAATCGTAAAAACTGTTTAAAATGTCTTCATCAAATTCGAGAGAAATGATTGAAGAAATCTGATCTCTAATTAGATACAGTTTGAAAATAGAAGAGAGGAACGGAAAGGATTATCGGTGTGTACGTGTGTTGTCAAACTGGAATATTTGCGAAGGATGCTGTGAGTAACCTCTAAATGGTCGATTTGTTAACGATATGAAAATGATATGAAAAGCTCAAGTTGACAGTGACAAATAAAAAGAATACTTTGAAGAGTGAAAACTTGGAAAATAATAAAAAAAGGTAGAAATTGGCGCTAGATGATATGCGAGATGAGATTTGCAGATGTACACATTCACGTACTGGATGCAGGCATGGGACCATTTGATTGTGTACGTTCTGCGTGGGAGGAGGTAAATGTATTTATAAGCTAGTATATAAATAAATAAGTCGCATTGTTGGTCGCGTGATAACCTAAAAAAAGTGTTTAGCGCGCGTCACGCTGATAAACGCTAGTTGTTGTCAGTGGGAAAAAGGATGCGTGAAAAAAGGTCCATGCCAAAGTAGTGAACGGACCAACCTAACCTACGAATTTTTACAATGCTCTGAAGAGTCCGTTGGCTTGTAAACGCAAAAACGGCCGGCTAGGCCGTTGGTCATTCGTAATATTTACTTACAATAACATTATAACCCGAGTTGCCGTCCCAGAGGCATCTTTTGTTTGCTGTTTAGTTATTTTTTGTTGTTCCTTTTTTTGAGTAAAGCGCGAAACGATAGCGCGTAGAATGCGATGCCAGCCAAGCCCGTTCGGATGTTTTGCACGCGCAATTTATCGCTGGTCCTTTGCAATCACATATTTGTTCGAAGTACGCGCACCTTTCGCGTACAATTGACGCGCGTGCCACTGATCACCGCACTTTTGTCAAAATTCGTTCGCGAGAGTTGAATGCACGCTGATGCTTCAAGTCGCTATTGTCGCGTTACCTACGGCGCGTATCAATGTTGGTGCGCGTGTGTGCATACACGCAGTTCTTCCTTCTGAGCGTGTATGTGTTTCTCTCTCACTCGCTCGTTTATGCTCATCGCGCTTCGATCATCTCTACGCCCGCACAGATAGCGCCACCTCTTGTTTTCCGCAACCGATATACAAACGGCGTCTACCTTACCGACCAATGCGTTCTTTCATTTTGAATTTTGCGCTCTTCACCCTCATTTCAACCCTGTAAATTCGAATCTTCAATTTTGTTTGATATTCTATACTTTACATCACATCTCAAATCATTCACGAACGTTTAAATTATATGGTTTGAGAAACGAGAAAATGATTAAAATTCACATAGGTATAGTTTATGGACAAAAATATAGAGAATAAAACATTTTTTATTGTTTTATTATTCACTCAGTCGCATGTTGTCGCGTGTTAAAAACTGCGACGAAATAAATTTAGATACGGTGAAATATTGTCAAAAATACTGTTCAATAATACACATTATCATGACACATAGGTATAACGATATACTTTGAGCCAGACTCACGAGGCAATGCTTTTCATGATATATGTATATTTGTGGCGGTCTGCCAAAACCATGTACGTGACATTTTTTAAAAAAAAAACGAAACATATTTTTTTAAAACACGTGCGAAATATACTTCGAATTTCTCTTTTGCTATTCAGTTGATAAGTGGGGCTATTTTTCTTGACGTTGGAAGAACTATGATCAGACGTCAAACATTATTGAAATACAAAAATGAATGAACTTTCACAGAGTCAGACGATTTTTAAGAATTATTATTTTCGCAGAATAAATAAAGTATCATCAAAAGTAATGTATATATATCAATAAAAAATGTACTGCAATTGTGTGTATACTATTCTTGTGAGAAGAGGGCAAAACTACAGAAATTGCGAAGAAATTGTGGATGTCTGATCTCGGATCTGCGAGTAATCGGCACTTTCGTGTGAGAAATGTGAAAAGTTAGTCTTTGTAACTGGGCTTATATTACTATATTTGTCAGATCCTTGATGAGGCTAATTCCACAATAGAGCAACATTCAATGCCAGAAAGACTTGTAAATAATTTATATGATAATTTGATGGTGAAAATGTTTGAAAAGCGTGGCGCATTATATAACACGTTTTTGTCCTAAGGGATATAATAAATAATGTAGGAAAGTTGATGGAGACACGAATTGTAGAATTTTGTTGGCGCAATGAGATAAGGTGCTGGGGACGAGTTAGTAAAAATGTTTTACGCGTTGAAATGATTTAAGAAGGGTGTTGAAATGAAATGGTAGAAAGAGGAGTGTAATGGTATAGGTACGTGAGCGAAGAAAAATGGGAATAAAGCTGCGGTACGAAGTAAACCCTTTGTTTCGTTGTATCTATTAGTTGAGTTGTAGTCAATGTATTATGCACTGTATACGGAGTATGTTGCAGTGAAATACAAAGTTGGTTGCGACTAAAGAAATCACTTCAACCCCACCCATTTCTTTAGCGTACAAAGTCTCGCAGGAACTTTCGAACGGAAGTTCTCTGACCTTTTTATCTATTTTGCTCTCGACGAAACGAGTTGCTTTTGTTCGGGACCGATAGCAACTCACGTATAATCCCCGAGAGGACGTAGAGCTTAGGAAACTTATGGAGTAAAGACCGTGCTACACTCTCGAATAGAGATATATTTCGTATGTACATGGCTTACGTTACTAGTGACGTGATAAATGCGCCACGGCTTAAGAGACACTTTGGATTTATCGCGCGTCGATCGCACCCCCCCCCCCCTCCCCACTTAACTTCTTTTTTGTTTACACTCACCTCTGAATCTTTCTTTAACTACGATCCCATTCTTTTCATTTGTCAACACCGACCCCCGCACCATCTAACAACTTGCTTATATCTCCCTTTTATCGACAACTTCAGTGGCTATTAGTTTTGTTAGCCGCCTCCTTCCTTTTTATGTTCTTCATCCCCCCATCCAGCGGCATACAATCTCGTTTCAATTAAAACTCACTGCCTTTTTGGACAGCGTCAAATATCGTTATGTGTCATATATAGTTGCTTAAATATAGTTTTCTCTGCGATATAAAGTTTATGTTGAGTGTATGCACATAAATTTAAAAAAAGGTACGTCACAGGCGGTGGCTGCGATCGTCAGTATTCGAGAAAACAGAGAGATTCCTGAAACATGATTTACATCAGTTCGAAACTGAAAAAGTTCGCGTTAAAATAAAAGAATTGCCGGTGTGAAATTTGTTCGTTCGACAAATTTGTTATTTTGTAAGTGGCAGTTAGTAATTTGCGATTCTCATTTGTTCGCTTTTTTTCAATTGTTAAGGTGGAGCAGAGATGAAAGCGTTCGCCTCTATGCTAGCTCGCAGACATTATTTACCAAGATTTTTCTTCAATGATTGAGATTTTTTTCAACTTGAAACCTCTTTCTGTAATCCAAAAACGTCTATTGTCGTTTGGACACGTCTAGGCTTAAGCTCAATTTTCGAACAATCTTTTTTTGAAAAAGAAATCAAGTCACAGCTGCTCCAGATTTGGTCCCTTGTAGTTCGGTTTACATATATGTACGCGTACATGCAAAATCCAAGCTCTCGTCGTTTTCATCTGACACCTCTGTCGGGTTTTGGTTTGAAATTATTTCTTAAGAGGAAAGAGCATTACATCCAATTCAGTCATATTTTAACCACAATTTAATGAGTCTCCGTTCAACTCGAGTCAGTTTAAGCTTTTACACATTTCATCATTAATATTCATAGTGCTAAAATTACCTAATTTGCTTGTTATTCCATCAACAAAACAACGTTGTGTTTCATTTGTATTATAGTTCAACTGAATTTCAATTTATCAAGTTAAATTTAATTTGGGATTAAATTTTGCCTTGTTTAACAGAGCAGATAACAGAAATGTATTCACAAAATTAGTCTCTTCAGTAAAGATTAATTCGTATAGTGTATTAAAATTGCACCTAAAAATTAATATAAAAGAGAGCTGTAATTTTGAAAAAATGGAACATCGCCATAAAAGAAAAACGAGTATCATTACTAAAACGGAGGAAGAGATGATAAAAAACGAACAGCGAAACACGACTGTCATCTCAGCGAGGTACAATAGAGCCCGAATACTCGAGCTAACACTTAGAACGTGGGCATGAATTCTGTTCCGCTCAGAGATAGATCAGTAGACTTCAGTTATTCTCAGCGCCAAATTACTTTTCATTGATAATCAAAATTATGACTAGATTTATTGCTAAATAAATCATTGATTAACGCCTCAATAAAGAATCAAAAATGTATATTTTTGATTGAATTTTTATTCGTGTGTTTCAATTGTTTCATGATGATAACAAATATTAAATTGGATAGTGAAATTGTATGACTTTATGATGTCAGCTGACAACGCAGCATGCACAATTCATGTTTTACATGACATGAAACAGTGTAATATGCTCGGAATAAACATCAAGAAGTTAACGCAATATTTTTCAGACTGCTATTGGGCTCAGACGTCCATCTTTATAGAATTTACCACGATAAAGTAAAGCTGGAATTACATGCTATATAATGGTTCGTTGACTCAATAATTGTTTCCATCAATTAACAACTTGTTGCTTAAATCCAATCTATGCGTTAAGCCGATAAGGGCGGGAGAATAGCAATCAAAATTTAACTCTCGTTTCATTTCAACTTTGATTCAACTTTGATGTTCGAAGCAGTTCCTAGAAATTACAAATGTTGAATATTGATTGGAGCTCGTCAATGTTTGCGTCTGTAAAATTTTTACGTCACTCAAACGAAAGCTTTTTCATCAGACAATTCCATTTATTCGTCAATATTGGGAAATTAAAATAATTAAACATCACGAACCAAGCATTTCATTTTGTTTTGCCGTTTACATTTAAAAAATATTAACATCAGTGTTCATAATGTAAATAACAGTAACGAAGCAATTTATTACATGCGAAGCGATGACAAAATGATGGTTGAATGTCATTCCATAGCAGACCGTCACAAATTACTTATTATTATAGCATAATAATAAGCTTGAATGTAATGTAATATAATTTGATCGTCATTTTCGGCTTCTATAAATCTAGTTTGTTCTTCAT
Organism: Telenomus remus; assembly: GCA_020615435.1. Lineage (NCBI taxonomy): Eukaryota > Metazoa > Arthropoda > Insecta > Hymenoptera > Scelionidae > Telenomus > Telenomus remus. The sequence continues at coordinate 5,577,498 of CM036338.1, forward strand.
CAGGCTAACATATGTTAACAGAGTTTCGTCCAACGTAGCGTCCTATTTGTGTCCTATATAACTTATCCGGTGTATTGTCTGACTAATTTTCCCCATTCCTTAGGGAACTTTCTTTGTATATGAGAAATTACTTTTTTGATTTGGATCTCTTCTTCCTCGCTGCATTGTGGACAGGATCCCCTCATAACCAGAGGTACGAGATCTAAGAAGTAAAATTTGAAAGCGATTCAATGAAATTCAACAAAACGTTTAACCTTTCTAAACAAGAAAATTGATATTTATGTCCAAGATGAGTTTGTCAAAATTTGAAGTTCATTGTGATGAAAAATGTGATTTCGTACTTTTGAGTCGGCGCCCTACTGGGTCGCAGGTTGCTTCACCCAACGCACACTTGAGTTGCCGTCGAAAATAACGATCATCGTTCAATGCCATGTTGAGTTGGGATTCTGTTACTCGTGTTTTGGTCGCACGTCCTTCTTCTTCAGCGGCATCCGCCAATGCCACATATGCCAATAAGCAAACCAACGTTACCTGAAACAAAATATCAATTCGATAATTTCAATTTATTTTTCATTATTAAAATGAAGTTTTGAATAACAAACTCATTTCAACTGTATTTTTGTTGTTGAAAATTTAATTTATGTTCCTGATTCGGTGAAACAGTTTTTGGTTTTATCTTTGACTTGAGTAAATCAGCATTTTTTAATTTAATTTCTCATATTTTTTATTGATAATATGAACTGACGGTAATTTACAATACAATTTTAAAATCAATTGTTTGAAGTCAAATTCATTGCGTTTATATGAATTATCTATTGAAGGATCAGATTTAATTTCTAGTTTAACTGTACTTATTAAAGGTTTAGGTGTAAGAAGTATTCATAAAGATTTATTGAGCCGAATTTGTAGATTATTTTAAAGGTTATTAATACCGATTCGATGTATCCTGGGGATGATCTTGGATAGAAAAATGTAATTTGAATGGTACGTGTAATCCGGTTACTCACTATACCCATGTATTTGGTATTCCGATCAAGATCGCGTTACATGATTCGATGCATAAACATGTGCGAAGAAACAGTTTGCAAAACTGTTACGCCACGTTATTTGGGAAAATTTAGAAAACATTCGAAGAAATGAATATGATTTCATATTTCAACTTTTGAAAATGAACATTTGGATCACAGCATAAATGTATCATTTTTTACGTCAAAAATTTCAAGCATCATTGAATTATGAATTACCAGTAAATGTGGGCATGAAGCAATTGATAATAAATAATTTGAGCGATAGTAAAGAGAACGAATTCGTTTCATAAAGACATTATGAATATATAATTACTTTGTAAAGCACAGTTTAAATAGATTAATCTGCGATAATTAATGAATAGTACTCACTTTGACAAGGAACTGCATGATTGCGCCTGACTTCGAATTATATTAATGGCGAAATAAATTTAATAAAAGTACGACGAAGTAGTTGAAACTTTGACAGATTATTTGAGCTCTGCTGAATTTCCGAGCGGCGAAATTTAATGCTGTCGCTTCTCGCACATGTAACAGGTGGGAAAGAAATGTAGCAGAAAAGGAGTTCGGAGACGAGAGACGAGTTGTATCAAATATAATCACCGCGATCCTCTCACTACGAAATCAACTGAGGTACTGGACACAGCCGTCCAACTTTCCTTTTCGAAGTTGACAAGTACGAAAGTGTGAGTTCAGTACATATATATTATATACCCATACCACACCGTCAGTACGACCATTACCTGCACAGGTGTCGATCCCTCTACCCCAAAATCTTTTATCCTCGCCGTCCCTTTTCTTTGAATCCTATCGCTTCCTCTCAGTTGGAATTTGTCGAATCAAAATTGTTCCACCAATCAGGAAAAACTCAAACGCATACGTCATGCCACACGTTTAACGTATCTTTTTTTTCTTTTGACTTTCACAAAGAAAGTTGAAATTATACTGCTATTTTAATTTAAGGCTCATTGACAGCACAGTTTATATAACATGACGTACCTCATTTACAGCGTTACTATTTTTTGTCAATCTTCATCATTTCTCCAGAACGTAAACATTTAACAATAGTCATTATTTTGTATATACAAAAATAAATTGCAATAATATGCTGTTCAGATGTTTTTATATCCAACAAAAAATAATAGATATTGATTCTAGTAAACGTTTGTGCAGCCGACGTTTAAGTTCGTATTTATAGTTATGATTTATAGAGTTTTGTTAGAAAAGGGATGTACTTTATATGGTCAAGAACGAAAGTTCTCTGACAAAAGAGTCAACTAAGCAGCTTCTTGGATACGATCGTGGTCAGTTTTCTTTCAAAGGTATCCTCCAATGATGAAGCAGATTTTTCCTATGTAGATGGAGGGTGAAATTATGTACATTTTTCAATTACTAATAAAAAAAAATACTACATTTTTTTTAAATGCGGCAGTGTTTGATGTTTTACCATTGCTAGATGATTAAACTATTGTCAAATGCCAGCCTTGAAATGCTAGGCAAAATTTTAAAATCGGTTTTTAAAATAAAAAAATAAGAATAATTTTATTTCAGGAAATTGCTTATCGACAACGTCAAACATTTACCTCTGAGTTTTTTAATGCGTATAAATTATTTAAATAACCAAAGGATTATCAACATTATATCGACCAAAAAGTTCATTCGAAGAACCAACTAAATTGGTATTTCTGTCTATAAATAAAGTTGAGAAAACTAAAATTTAAACGTGAAGGGACAAAAAATTATTTGGCTCTATTAAATTAATAGTATAGAGAACTTTATTATTCATTCATGCGAATAAAAATTTTAAATATGATAAAAAATTCTTTGGTTAGCTAAATTTAAATTTTAGTAAAGTCAACCATATCCTATTTGGTTACTATAACTAAATCGAGCAACTATATCAGTTTGGTAGTTACAACTAACTCTTTAGTTGACCAAATAACAAATAAATTTTTTAGTAGTCCCAACTAAATTTTAAAATAAAAAACAATTGTTTATTGTTACTAACTTGTTTTCTAAGTGGGTTATGACAGAAATCGATCCGCAGTGCCATCGACATTTCTGATGATAAGTTGAAACAAATTATATCAAGATATATATATAAATAACTAATTTAATGTTTTCTAATTTGTTGATATTATGATGAAAAAGTGTTACAATTTTCATTTTTATTTGAACTTGCATTTTTTTTGTTTAAATAATCCTGTCCAGACCTTTTATACACTACTTTTTTCAAAAATGAATATTTGAAGAATATTAAACATTTTTAAGTACGAAAAAGCTTTCACTAAAAAAATCTTCATAAATTATTAAAGCACTTACCAGAATGAAAAGCTTTTAAAATTATCAAATTGTTTAAAAGTAAACAAAAAATACAGCAGTAATAATTTAATTTTTAATCATACTTTTTTTATTTTTTGCTTATATTTTGTGATAATCTAATCTATTTAATTAAATTAAATTGATTGACATCATTAAAACTGATGTCACGGGATTCAACGAACTGTTATACAAAAAATATAATAATGTTCATTTCAAAAATTAAATTTCCACTTATTATGAAATTCTGCGAAGCATAAAAAACGTTGTATTGTTATTTTTAATTGAGCATGCCAGGACTCGTGAGTAGGGTTAAAAAGTTTTATATATAATAACAAAAAATATAGTTTATCAATTTCAATAAAGGTTTTTGCATTCATCTGTGAAAAATGATTGTTGTACTGCATTACATTTGAGATGGTGTAATTTGCAAAAGACGATAATCTATTATGCAGGACACGAGTGCGCTCGAAAAATTGATTTGCATCTACTTTTTTTGTTTGAATAAAGCCGCTGTTGGTGAAAACCATTTGTATGCCGTCAATTGCCACATTCACGCCTTTTTCTAAGGCATATCCTTCTTTTTCACTAGCCAGCGTACTTTATTCAAGACACGTACTAAAAATCAATTTATTGCAAAGCATAAATCTATTCTCTTCTGAATCATTTTGAAGAGCATCAAAAATAAGTCTTCATCATGATTACATTTTTTTCACTTGAATAAATTACTGAAATATGATTTCTTATCAAGTGGTCGACTAATATCTATTCCATGATTTTTATATTCTTCTCGATTAACGAAGTCTATCAAAAATATAGTAAATTATGATTACCAAGGATAAATTTAGAATTCGAATGTGAATAAACCCCGTTCAATTTTTTTATGATAAAAATTGATTGTCTTCGGGTTACAGGATGAAAAAGAATATGCGGGACAAAACGCTTTCATTGATTTTCATTGAAAAATGCTGAGAAATCCATTCATATAACCACCAATAGTAAATTTTTACCGTGATATAAATCGAGCATTTAACTGTTGAATAATGAACATGCAATATATTCAAAGCGAAAGATAACTTTGGCAGTTTTTTTATAAAGTAATAAAAATATAGAAAAAAAACATATTTTTCATATCCTGTATCAATTTTTCATTGGATGTAAATTGAATTTCACATATTTCTTGGAAAGCATAAACAACAATGAGTATCGCGTAGGTAGCTTTAGTTGTATTAAAAACAGTTAGTTGTTATAAAAACGTGTTTCGGGTGAGGCATGAAACACTTTGTTTTAATAAAATGTTCTCTAATCTCTCCGAATCTCATCAATCCGTTAATTATCGAATGTTGGTACTAAATAGTGAAGATTCATTAATACCTTTAGACGGATTAGGGAAATCTTTTGGATATGAGTCGTTATTCAACCACAATGATGCTTGAAAGTGGCTGCCAATTTGTTTTTTAATATTAATATTAATCTACGCTTTTTTAATATTCGCATATAAAACATCTACACCTAATAGAATCGATAACAAGTCTATTGTGATCAACATTTTTAATATTTTGATTTGAATTTGGATACCGAATATCTTTCTCATGCAATAAATCATCATAATCTTGTTCGTTGATTTTTGAAAGCAATTCGTCAAATTGTTTATGTCCTCTCTGGAACAACAAAATCCCAATTAAAACAAGCGTTGATGAATGATCTTGGATGGCATTAAGCTGATGAACTAAACATTTATCTTCAAATAATATGATCCGTTGAGTATATAAAGATTTTGTTTTTTTCATCAAAGAAAACATGAAATTGTAAGTTAGTTTGTTCAGAGAAATATACCTATGCTGAATTATTTTGAGTGAAAAGAAACGTACAAAAAATTGAACGCATGCAATCCATTATTTTTCAACCATATAGACCGATCTAATAATTTGCGAGTGATGAATAACAGAGAGGATACGCGGATGACATATTCGGTGTTATTGTTTGAAGCGATTGTGTGTTTCGAATAAAATGCAATTGATAACGAAAGCGAAGCTTTTGACGACATCACGGCTCTTAATTTACATGATTATGCTTTCTTTAGCAAGTACAGCGAGCGACTGTAAACCTCGTTACTTGTCGTCTGTAAAGTAACTATTAACGTCCTGGGAGTCGAATTCTCGAACCGAATCACATCGTTAAGGCGCTATAAACGCGCCACGGCTCGTTTCTCTAGATAATTACGCATTAGTTATATTCTCGACAGATGCGATAATGCTTAGCTTAGTATGTGTTCTGACAGTACCAGCAACGCAAAAGCTCGAAGGAATGAGAATCATACACGGGTAGAATGGTTCTTGCAAGAATAAGAGAACAGGATCGCTGGGGATGTCCCGGGATTCTGTCCTCTATCGATCTCGCGCGTATATAGACATACTAACTTGTGCCCTCTGCAAGCCGCGCTATGTAGCTATCTAGTCACCAATACACATTATATACATATACGTATTCTTGTTGACGTTCCTGCACCCTTTTTCAACAAATTACTTTTATCTTTTGCAATTCTGTTGCGAACATTGTTGATTGTGTGTATTCTTTCATTAAACTTTTCCCATTATTGCGGATGATTTACTCGTTCAAAGCAAATGTAACGCGATTATTCTCCTGTCTTCCGTTTCACTAAATAATATTTCAATTAGCGATCCCCAATATTTATCAATCTATATCAAAATATCTATACTCCGTCAGGATTATCACGTATATTCTACCTATCGATAATACCTCAATATCAATTGCCGTGACCGCAACTCGAGCTTTCGTTTTAGTCAAACCTATACTATTATACAAGTTTACCTTACTGTTTCACTAAATATCCTCAGCTATACCTATACCCTACTATATATAACTTCCGCTAACCCATTAGCAAGCCTCTGGAATTAAGGGTTTAACGAAATACAATTTGCAAATTATCCAACAAAATTTTAATTCATTTTTACAAACATAAAAACTCCATAGAGAATTGAGTTTGATTTACAAAATTGTCTTTCAGTTATTTTGTGTACAAGTTGGAATAAGGAATGAGTTGTTAAGTGTTCGCTGCTTAAAACTATATGAACGTGTGAATGGCTATTTCGAGATTGAATTGAAGCAATTTTGATATAAGCACAAAATCTGCGAACAGTTTAGTCTAACTGTGAGAGCGATTTGGAAATGAAGTTATATCGCACTTATAACATTGAACGCAAGTGTAGAAAATAAATGGATCCCCTCCCCCAATATAACCACACAATTAGGTAGCAATGCTAGACGTACATAGAGGCAAAGAGTAAGCTGGAGAGCACGAAAAGGCTTAATGAAAGTTGCCTGTTGCTCTACCGTACAAATCGCTTCCACTCTATGCACACGTTTACTGCTGAGAGAAGCTAAAATAGAAAGCCCTCGGGAGAAAACCTATAACCGGGAATACTTGAAGGCGCCCTGTAATATTCAGCTGTAGTGCGAACAAATTACGCAATCTTAGCACGCAGACAAACACGCGAAGATGAATAAAAGATATACAACTTTAATTTCGACGAGGAACAAGTTCAACGCTCTGCTTAATCTATAAACTTATCTTTAATTTGGCACCGGATCTGTTCAACTCAAGTGCGAAAATCAATTCATTTTAACTTTTTGACATATTAAGATAGATATGCAGACTGGAGCTTTTTTTCCTTTAAAATCACATATTTGTATGATCCAGATAGAAAGCTAGTTCATTTTTTTCCCCAATTTTTTATTAAATGATATTTTTGACATTAAAGTTTATTTTGCATTGAGTTTCTTGATATTTGATAAAATCCAGAGAGGAAATAAGAAATCGTCTGTTGGTAAACAGACTACTTGAAAAAGTTTGTCGTGGTGCGAGAATGAGCAGATTATTTACTCATCACACACGAAGGAAGCCTCTATCATGACAAAGATGCTTTCGATGTTATTTGATGGTAAATGCAACCATGATAATAACACGATGCACGGGCAAAATGAAACTGTGCTGCATTATCGGACACTCAAACATTATAACTCAAGTAGTAGTGCTGTACACAATCTTAATTTTAAAATCCCATTTTTATTTTGATAACTTATTCGATACAAACAACTTACTTTCAGAACTTTTGTTATTAAGAAAGATATTCGCCCAAGTAATAAGTAACAGAATTTTTAACAAGCCATCCAATCCTTTTATGATAATTATTATTTCTATTTTTACTTCGCTTTTGATTCAATTCTTCAATCTCAACAATGAATTTTCATTTTGTTATACAATTTTGATCATTGTGTTCGACTAGGACGCATGAACGAAGATGTAAAATTTTGATTCAGCCGCAAAAATGATCAAAGTGCCCGAGGGTTTTGGATGGTCAATATTAATTATTTGATTCCGTTTTCCCGACATTAAATGTACCTTTTCAGATGCAACCATATTATAAATTGAATAAAACGTCAAAATGCAGGATACCGTGGACATGCGCTCTGTTGAGTTACCAAAGATACGGAGTCTCGGCGCCTGCCGAGACCACGAGCTTGCCGAATCAGTACATGCGACTTGCCGCCTGGGAACGTGTTCATTGTCGGATCGGCGAGCTTTGCGATAAAGCTCTACAACAATTACATTGTTTTTCGGCTCAATTTGTGTTACAAAAATCATTCATTTTTTTGGATATTATTTTTTATGACGAGAATTATTAATGCTACATTTTTTGCAACTCATAAGTCTTGCAACAAATGAAAAACAACGTACCGGCATTTCCAGTGACACTGAATCTACTAAATAACAATTATTAAACAGCATTACAAAAATATTTGTGTAATTGGTGAAAGTTACCTTGTCAATTCAAGTGCCCGTAAATGTGCGAATGATACGCGCCAAATGTTTACGTGAATATATATTTTAATCCGCTCTAAAAGACTGCATTTTATGTTTAAATGACTGGTCACGTTTATAACAATGATGAAGATTGATTTACAATCAACGTTATTCGGACATTGATGAAACAAAATTTGACATTGACCAATTGTTCCACTAAAATTTGACGAAGCAATGCGTGTGACAGTTCATTCTTGTGAAATATGTTGTTTGGAATTACCTCAGCTAGCTGGTAAAGTATAATTTTACGTATGAATAATAATTGATACTTTTTATAGACCTGTTCTGAATCATTATTATGAAATTTATGTCATGATTTCTTTCAAATTTCAATCTACATCAAGTTGGTTCGAATAAATATAAATGTTTTTATACGCAAAGTGAATAAACTTGAAAATATCATTATTCCCATTCATAGAAACCGCAAAGTCGATTTGAAATCAACGACGATAAACAGTTCAAAGTTTGAAGTTGTGATGTTTTTTTCTTTGCTTTTGTGAGCAGAAAAAATAAACGATACATTCAATTTGGAGGTAAATGTATGAGCTTATCGAGAGTGGACAATAGCTCCCAAAAGGCTTCTGTTTACTTTTCGCGCTCGTTTTTATTTTGTATAAATATGATACACTGACTCTATACGTCAGTTTAAACTTTTTTTATAGCTGTAATAATTCTTCAAACTGTTTTACTCGAAATTATATTGATAACCAAGCTATGGATTTCTATATAATTGTGAAATTTGCGATCCACATATGGGGGAAACATTGCAAAGGATAAACCGTATTTATGTGACGTCCGACCAGGCATCATTCATATTTCTGTTTAATTAAATCTAGATACTGAATTGCGTTAGGATTCGATCTAAATTATAATGAAGCAGTTAATACAGATAGCAATCATTTTTGGACGATTAATTATTCATATACCAAATCAGCATTTCCCAATTTTCTTCACTATGTACTATATATCCATCCTCAGAATGCGTTTGCAGAGAATTCGCAATACGCAAAAGTGAAAAATGTATTTTGTATGATTCCTAGAATTGAAAGTACTTCCTAAAATCCGAATTGATACTTTGAGACAGTGATCCTAATAGCTTTTAATTTTCGACAGCAGTCTGTAATAATTGTTCATTTGGTTATAATATTTTGTATGATTTTTAATATCATTATTGCCATGCAATCTAATTAAATTGCTTTTTACGGTTCTAATAATAATTTATACGATTATATTGAGAAGATATGGTCAGTATATTGGGATTATGTTGTCTTCTTTATATACTAAGGTAGTAGAGAGGATTTCAAATGTCTTAATTCAATATTACCTCTTAATGAGGTCTTAAGACGCGCATCATGTGAGCGCTTAAGACAAAACATCATAGACGCAATGATCGAAGCGATTTCACTTTGACTATCGTACGAAGTCAAGTTAACCGAAGTGAACAGTCTGTGTTTGCAAATATTTGAATCAATCAACGAAAAGGAATATAGACTACTAAATTAATCCAAATTACCAAGTGTTCTATGGGTTACCTGTATGTAACCTCTTGTGTGTCTATGATGGAGAGTTCGTAGGCTATTATACCTATCTTTGAAATCATACCGTCATAGTAGCCGAGTAGTTTCAATCAATGCCGTATTTATCAGCCAACAGTCCAAATTTTCTTAACTGCCTTTTGTCTAACTTTGGTCTGGTTGTTATCATGCTAACTTTTGCAATTAAGTTTTTATCGTTCTAATAGGAAAAAGTAGAAAATACGTACATTTTTAAAATTACACACATTATTAGTTGAAGGTATCATTATGAAATCATAAGATAGAACGGAAGCTCATTTTCATAAATAAGTATATATACTCAGCGAAAAGGAGTATATACGAGCATCCAACACAAACTCGAATCTTGAGACGATTTATGTTTTAATAAATTAGAAATAATACTGTACGTGTGTAACAAAAATTTGTTTCTAAACTGCTATTAACAGCTACAAGCTCGCAAAGTAAATTTATTAGCACAGAATGTACACCTTTAGATAACAAAATAAATTCAACTTCCACATAATTAGTCTCTACTTGAAAATAATTTATCATTATTATTAAACAATGCGAAATATTTTTAATTTAATAATACAAGTTTCGCATACCTTTCTATCTATTTTCACATCTTTATTCAAAATGTAACCACCATTCATTACACGCTCAATAGCAAGTTTTGGGACATTTCCTCATGTAAGCACTTACACAGACTATATAGTTTAACCTGTTACTAATTGTGAAACTTTTGTAATTGAATCAGCAATAGAAAAGTTACCGAACAATTTTTTTATAACTAATGTGTGAATATATACTTGATTTTTTCAATAAAAAAATTTATTGAATTTACACCTGAACAAAACGGTAGAGGTGATTGAATAGATTTTTAATTTACAAAACTTTTCTTCTTTGCCTATTAAAATCTGTTTGGTTAAGAAACAATCCGTATGAATATGTTCACCCGGTAAAAAAAGTTTCATTTCTGGTCAGACCTGAAAAAATATTTAATTAGATAAAATCATAAAAAATGTTGTAAAATTTGAAAAAATGATTACATCTGACTTTATTCGATTAATGACTGAAAGCAAACTAAAATCTGAATAAAATCAAATTTGAAAAAATCTCAAGTCTAATTATTTCTAAACTGACATAATTAGACGTAATTGTATAAACTCAGACCTGAATTAAATCAAATTTTACATTAAAATGTTATATGATTTTATTTAATCAAATATTTTTCAGGTCTCGTCAGACCTGGACGTGAACTTTTTTTATCGAGCGACTTTTTTTCATTTTGACTCATCCTACGAATGAATGCGAATTAATGAATTAACAGCAACTCTATCATGTTATCTACCCAGTATAATCATTAAAAGTTTGTGCAAGTTCGCGGTTATTACCGTGCATCCGTTATTTGGACAAATATAATTGATTACTCTCTGTGCTTTCGGCGAAATTATATAATCGTAAACTTTTGCTTTGTGGAGCGTCGCGGGTATTGAACTTCGTGCTAAATTTTACGACGCTTATTCTATAAATTTGTACATGAATACACGAGTAAAGCTTTATTGCAAACAATTAATAACTTTTAGCAGCTCCAAACTTTTCTATCTTTCAAAATTATGTATGATGACTGAGGGTATCTTTTTTTAGAACAAAAAAAAATCTTGTCTTCGAAACTAAACGGTTTCAACAGCGTACGAAAGTATCATTGAGAAGTTAATTTGGAAAAATATAGTAGTCCTTTTTGTCTCCAAAAAGGAAAAATGTTATAATTTTTTGCTTAAATTTGAAAATAAATGTTAAAGAGTGATTTATCATTTTTTCAGGATGATGGTGGCACGGCTCTTACTGTGCTACTTACTTTTAGAAGACTACAGTTTTAAGCTAAGTACGGCGATTCCAAGTGACATTGTGCGACACGATTTTGCACCACCAAATCCGCCGTTTGATAACAGTAAGTTTGTATTCCTGAAAAAATTTCATAATTACATTTGTATATGTTTCAAGCGATTCTAAACTACAATTTTTTTACATGCACTATGCTGAAAATAATGAAACAAGTTTTAAACCGTTTAGAAAGTGAATAAGAGGATGGGAAAACTTTGGTATTATAACGTTCAACTAATCGCACAATTCGAATCCTGCTCGAATTTCCTGTAAAGCGTTCCAATGAAATCGTTTGTTGGATATCGTATAACTCGATTCATAAATCATAGATGTTCATATGACCCTTTGCCTACAAATTAACGACAGTTAGCTATACTATTCTAGACCAGCCGAGCCAAATGTTTAAAACTACATCAACACATTTTTCAATATACTCACAGATATAATAAAATTATTGTACATACTTAAACGTAATTATAAAAAACTATAGATCATTTTATTGATATGACTCACCCATACAATTTCAAAGCCAAAAGTAACCAGTTTTTTTAAACATTTATGCGTTGAATTTTTCATGCTCAGTTTGACTGTTTCTGCCTAAATGAAGAGGTACTCAAAAAATACAATTTTCCATCGAGTAGGTCGAATAAAATTCATTTAGTTGAATTTCACGCCAAGCGTGCTTTTCACGCTGAATGTAAAAAGCGTTGTGATTGTATGCACACGAACACAATCTTACTAATTTTTGGATCAATTTCAAACCGCTGGGAAAATATCTGATTAATTGAAGTTCGAATTTGCTCGTTCGTCAGAGAAGTGGAGTAATTGCCTAGCTACCCTTTGCATGAAAGAGGTTGAGGAATAAGATTTGGTAACAGGGAAGTAACAGCTTGCAAGTTTGCCAAAGGCAATAGTATATATTCACATCGTTCGCAAGGAAACTTTTCAGACGCCGCGGATGAAAACGCTGGTGAAAATCGCAAGGGAAAGAAACTTTAAGAATTTAAGTACAGTGATACTGTTACGGAGCTTAGTTTCATGCAAATTTTGAATCTGACACCCTTCTCATCTACAGCAAGATTATTAAAGATAAATAGATAGATATTTAGTTTTTTTTTCTCAGCCAATTTGTCTTGAAAAAGTAAATACCTCCAGTACAATAATATACACTATAGTAATAATATATTCACAGAGCATATAATCTACGTGTTTAAAAATGCATACTTGCAACTATCAAACTTAAAAAAACAACCTTTATTTTTTATACGCTCTTCTTTTTATTGCTTCTCTTTCCTCTCCTTCATGAAATCTTGCCATGTGTTGTTTGCTTTGCGTTACAGAGACAAATAATTATCTGCTAAATTTAAAAAATCCAAAGGTTGTGAAACGGATTTTCAATAACTCTGAATTAAAATGAAAGCTCGTTCGGATCACTTTGACGATTGAAATAAATTCTGAATTTGGAAAATGAAAAAAAAACGAATCAACAAGAAGATTATAAACTCTATCTAAATGCTACTAAATAATGTCACAATATTTTTTACGTTCAATCATAACATGTTCTTTTCAATTTTACTCACAACAAAATATTATAATGGTTTGCGTTGAAATGTATATGTAAATTGCATTTGATATTCTATTCTGAGTTCTTAGACTGATATTCTTAATATATGTGACTGCATCTTAAGAAAGTATAAAATTGTGAGCTGTGACGTTGAATGTTAAAAGGAATATCTGTCAAGTTTGTAATTTTCTGGGATGATTTGATTCGAGCATCCATCTCTCGTGATGTCGATCACAATTACAATGCAACACGGCGCTGCTGTTTTACTGCTAGTTAGCTGAAACATTGTGCGCTGATTCTGTCATAGTTTTGAAATTTGTTTCTAACAAAGAGTAGTGATCCCGAGATGATCAAATTCTCATCACGCTCCTTCCATAGTAATGACATCGCGTTTAAATGAACGCGTGTGCAATCGCCGCTGTCGCCTGGCGCGTTCATCAAACACCGCGCATATAGCCCAGCTCCCCCGTTGCAAACGAAGTGGTAAACTTGTAAGTGGCAAAATAAAGTTGGCTCCCGTGTCCGTGACAGTTTAATTAATATCTTTCATCTTCAAAGAAGAAAAACTTGGTAAACTCCCAAGCCCCAGCAATCCACTTCAACTTTCTGGTCGTCAGGCGGCGCTCCTTCGTATTTCTTTGCCTCTCTCATACTTAAGCTATTCGTTTTTGTCAACATTTAATGAATTCTGCCTTGATCTGTAGTACGAATTTGAACTAACGTCTTGTACGTCATTAACATAAATGATTCGCCACCTATTTAACGCGCTAACTACTGTTCTCGCCTCAGCCTTTTTCATATATCATTCATAAACTACTGTTCATTGCTTTTATTTGTCAAATACCTTTTGTAACGACATCAAAAAACTCAAAAGCTCTATAAATGGCCTCAAGTTCGTAAAAACAATGATGCGGCTTTTTTTTCAAACATTTGTTGACACATCGCGATATTTCAAATTTTTGCAAAAAAAACTCTCAAAGAGGTTTTGATTGAAACAATATACTTGGTACTTTTTTTAACTCTTCGTTCGATAGTAATTTGCTTTAGCGAATAAAAGTATCGTAACGCGATTGCAAAGAGTTTTTTCATAAATAACATGTATACAGTAATTTAATTGAATTGTCCAATTTATTTTGCAGATTTTCCGACGTTTGGCGATTACATTCAGAACGTAACAGCAGCGAGCGGGAAAAAAGCTGTATTATCATGTACAATCAAAAACTTGGGTAATTTTAAGGTAAGTAAACTGCAAACATTCAAAAAAGTACGATTTCCGTTTTGGTCGCAGCAGTTTCCTGAAATTGCCAATTTTCGCGCCTGACAAAAAGGATAATATTGAGCAATATTGTGTCACAAATCTGAATTTCAAAGATTAAAATATCTGAAATTGACAAAAAATGTAGTATAAAAATTGTAGCAAAATGGTGAAATAACAGAAAGACCTCACACTGCTGTCACAATTCGCGAACTTTTTTTTCTATTTTCTTTAGTGTAAACATAGAAATCAATCATCTCTTTCCAACATCCTCTAATTGGGCATCTCTGTCTGCCTTTCTGAAGATCTTTTGCTAGTCTACTCCTTCTGCTTGATGCGCCTCTCCGTTGCAACGACTGACTTCTATCTTTAATATTTCATCTCACGGCTTTCACCGGCTTTTTTTTGCATACAGCTAGAAACAATAATTTGTCTCTCTTCTACCAGTGCAATCTAACCCACTTCAAGCCCCTTCCACTTTCTCTCTCTCTTTCTCTCTCTCGCGCGCACAGCAATCACTGATTCGTCTGAATGAGCCCCGGGCAAGTATATGCTCGTACTTACCCTCGGGAAATACCACTCTCCCACTGACTAAACCACCAAAACGGCCTCTCGTTCATCGATGTTTAATGGAAACCAAAAACTCACTCGTCGCGTCATGCATCTGATAAAGTTGCACCATTTTTCATCACTTCAAATGAAAGTGGATCAACCTTTGCCGCAAAAGTTATACTAAAATTAAATTCCAGAAAAAAAAACATACGATACCTGCGTTTGCAAGGTATGTTTAAACGATTATATTTGAGTAATAAACAAGAGAATATTTGAAAAAAATATAAATCTGTCTGAGATGGTTTGTAAAATAAAAAGTGACATATTTCACATGCATCAGTGTGTTTTTAATTGTCACGAGATGTGGTCAAAGGTAAAGGGAACAAATTTGAATGAAATATTTCGTGTGTGACAGGTTGGCTGGCTGCGTTTAGGTGATCAAACGATCCTGTCGATGGGCGAGAAGACAGTAATCCAGTCGTCAAGGTTCTCTGTTTCGCTGGACAACACGAAAACAAAAAACTACACTTCGTGGCACGAAGATGAGGCTACGTGGAACCTGCACATAAATTCACTAAGGGATGGTGACCGAGGCTGCTACATGTGCCAGCTCAACACGAATCCTATGCTTAGCCAAGTGGGATGCGTTGATGTCCTCGGTATGCTTAATTACATTTTACGCATTCCCATATGCCGGCGGTCCTCACATTCTCCATACATTTGTTCGTCAAATAGCTCACACCTAGCCATGGGGAAACATTACAATTTACATGTACATCAATATTCTTTATGGCTATCATCAGTACCATTCTAATATTAAACAGATTTAAATTCTCTATTCTGCATTTTAAAACATTCGTTATCATGAGGGGCACAAATTTTATTACAACAAGTAGTAATTCTAGATTTTTTTGCAAAAATAATAAAAAATAAAATGCATTTTTTGTAGAGCTTATTTATAATTGCAAAATTGACAATATCATATAAATCATAAAGTAGAAATATGTGTATATTAAATAATCTTTCATGATTATTTAAACTTCGAAATGAAAATTCAGAGATGAAAAAAATGCAGCAATGTTTTACGTACTGTATTATGAAATATATAATAGAGGATTTTTAAATTCAAACAAAAAGTGCACTGCTTAATAATTCTCTGGCTGTATTGCCAGCGGTGTAAAATTGGTAACAAGCAGCGTCACGCCAAATTTGTAAAGCCGTATCCCGCAATTATTTTATTTTCTGTGTGCATTGTTTTGCCGGGCGTATTTAAGCTCTTCCAAAAGCCTGAAAAAAATTGTTCGCGAATCTCGAGTTCATTCAGTTATTATAACAAGCATACTCATTTTTCGCTGCATATTTTATTATCCTCTTACAAATTTTCTTATCTTCAGTGCCTCCTGATATAATAACCAACGGAACTTCAGCCGGTGAGGTGTCCGTCCTAGAGGGAGAAAACGCAACTTTGTCTTGCAAGACGTCCGGAAGGCCGAAACCTCGGGTGCAATGGCGTCAAGAGAAAAACAAATCTATTCAAGTGAGAGGTTCACATGATCTTCTCACTCCTGGTAAATTCAAATTCTATTATATAATGTTATTTCAAATTTATTGTTTCATTATAAATTCAACTTTAAATTTCAGCTACACTTTCATAACACGAATAATCTGCAATGCTCTAGCAAAGCTTTTGTTTCAGTGCGTTAATATAATGCAAAAAACACAATGCGTTCAAATACACGCCTCTTGATTTTAAAGTTTGCTCAAAATAATTAAATTTAATATTTGATTTTCATAGAATGAGAAGACTTAATTTATCACCTTGATTCTACTAATACTACTGTATTTGATACAAATGCATTCAAATTTTTATCAAAGGTGGAACATCCAATTAAGTTTCGTGTGCTATATTACTATGAAATAATAATCGAGCTCAGTGTTACTCATACGTATGACAATTAAAAACGCAATTTTGATCTGAGTGAGAGCGCCTAACAAGGACAAATAACGTTAAGATCAGGTGTACGTAGGTAAAACTGTAATTGGAGAAATAGGAATAAAATGAGAAAACGCTTTTTTTAACGCAGAAAAGCGACGAGCAAATTCAAGCAACGATCATCGTCCACACTAGAGTGCATGAACAGACCTTCATTCTTGTGTTTGCACAAGAGTTCGAACAATGGCCGAACGGCAACTGCAGCCGTTTTTCTATTGTGACGCAACTCACGTGTTTTCAATTATCGAATTTTTGTGCGAACACGAATGTAAACGTCGATTCCAGATCGCTTGTCTTTTTCTGTCAAGCTGGAGTTGTGTGTGGCTTGCTTTGAACAAAGAGAATCAGCATTGAGAAACAAAAACAGACTAAAAGCACAGCAAAAAGTTTTTGTTCAAAAAATAGAGAAAACAAGCTTTTACATGATTGAGTAGTTTCTTAACAATCTTCTGTTGCAAAGTCAATAAAAATTTTCATTTGTTCGACTTCAAAAAAGCCGTTTGCAGACGAGCAAATTTTTTTGCAAAAAATCTGTATTCAAATGCAGGATGATGCTTTGTATTATACAATTTTCATCTCATAATTGTGAAATAAAAGTTACATCAAGATATGCCTCATCATTTGAATTTTGTACAACAAAAAAGTTTGTATTGCAGTGGACAGAATGTTGGGTGAGAAACTTGAGTTAACAAGGGTAGACAGAAGCCAAATGGGGGCTTATCTTTGCATAGCTAGCAACGACGTGCCTCCGGCAGTTAGCAAAAGGGTGAACCTCAGAATCAACTGTGAGTATTTGCATGAGGAAGTAGTTAAGTTGACATGTTGTTACTAATATCTAATTGTAACTGCATAGTTAATGAGTATTATAGTTTTGAGGAAGTAGTTTAGTAAGTAGTTCCGAAAAAATGTTACAAGTAAATTTGCTAGTCCAGAATTCAAAACCTAAGGTGCTTTTAATGACAGAAATTTTACTAAATTTAAACAGTAGGATGTGTGAATGAAAAAAGAAGATTTTGTGAACAATTGTAACAAAAAAATGTCATTGTTACAGTTCCGCCGACTACGAAAGTGCCGAATCAATTGGTGGGTTCGCCTTTGAACTCAAATGTCTCACTTGAGTGCAACGTGGAAGCATTCCCAAAGACTATTAACTTGTGGTTGCGTGGAAACAAAGTCATCATGGATTCGTAAGTATCTTATAAGAATAATAACATGAAAGTGGTGGTTTGAAATGTAATCGAGATGAAATTATCATAATTATTTTCATCAGTATTGTTTTTCCACTCTCATCTGTAGTATTCTTTATACAAATGCAAAAAACTGAAATCAAAGGTTACTCAATTTTTAATGAGCTCGGCGAAGTGTTCGTTCGGTAAATCATAACTTTGAACTTCAGTAGCTAAAACTAGTTAAATATCCTGCAATATTGGTTTAGGAAACTCTGCAAGTTAATTAGCAAATCTTCTTTAACCCGGTTCCCCATTTAAAGTTGTTTTTTTCAAAAATTAGGTTTTATGTTAACTTCACTCTGATAAAGTTCTTTTAATTACACAAAATTTGTTCGTTATTTCATTTTTGATCAACAAACTTTTCAGATGTATAATGTTGGACAGAAAATCATCAATCTCTCATGTACAAAAATCGAAATGAAATTGTATTACCAGATTTCTTGCCTCTTATTTGCAACTGATGATTATAAAATTGCTTGGCGCAGGGATAGATATGAAATTTACGAACACACCAATTCGGATGAAGAGTGGAAGACCACGTTCAAGCTCAAGATAAAGGATTTGCAGCCATCAGATTTAGGTGCATTCACATGCTCGGCTTCGTCTACTATGGGTAAATCCGAGTCTACTATTAGATTACACGGTCAGTATTCGTTGCACTTTGTTTTCATTTCATACATTCTATTCATTTATTAAATTTCTTTCATTTAAATCCATAATCTAAACAAGTTTTTGAGATTTAATCCTCATTCTCAGGCCATTGAATGTCTTATGCTTGAATGAGTGTACCAGGAAATGTTTTAACATTCTTTAAACGAGTATTTGATCATAAGGCTGAAATTCCAGTCTTGTCTTAAACACAAAACGGATATACATATAGGTATATTCAAATCGAACTCAATGTAATTTGCTCGTAGCTTTGAATTTAAATTGAATTCAAACTTCGTGTCCAGAATGTGGATTTTTATCGAGTTGTTTATTCTGAAATTTCATTTTGCAAATAAACTTGTTCTTTCGTTTTGAAATTTTTTTTGTAAATAATATTCGTGTAATTTAGTAGTATCGAGTCTGTGCAGAGTAAATGTCGAGTTGTGTATTCACAAAACTAATGTCAGGAATGAGAGATATGTGGGTGTTGAATGGTCACGTTGATAACTTTTGGCATTATTTTTCACAGAAATAGAACGTCCGACACTGCCTCCTTCAACAGTGACGCCACCGAGCTGGAAGAAATCGAATAAAAGCAAATCCAAAGCATGGCATTTCACCACTGTAAATCGCGCATTCCACCAGGTGAGTACTCCGGCGATGCAGAAGAGCACGGTGCGTCACGTGTCCAATAAAATGGCTTCAACAACCACTGCGGATCCACGGGCGCCTTTAACCAAAAACAAAAACGCACTCAAGCACGAAGAAGTGAATGCGACCAGCGGCATCACTTCGACCACGCAAACCCAATTAAGTTCAATCTGCCTCGCTTTATTCCTGACACTTCTGTAATTTGACAAAAGTCTTTTTTTCTCCCTCTATTTAGATCTTACGTTATTTACACATTCTTTTGTATTCAATTTATTGCCTCGCTAAGTTTTAATAGCTTCATATCAGATTAATTGGATTTTCTAAAAATCCAATTATACCACACCAGCTTCGATTACTCGTTTGGTCTAAATTTTTTTTTTTTTCATTTCAAAACGAAGAATGATTTAGTCATTTTATATTCTAACGCGCGAATGCAAAACTTGTGCAAAATACCTTTCTTCCAATTCTATCTTGCATTTTAGTTTTGGACAAATTGCAATTTATTATTTTGACGTGTTTTCATATTTCATATCGCGTAAGTTGAATTGTTATAGCGTGCGGATGCAGATGAAATTTTCAGTCAGATGTTTTAATTTTTCAAACAACTTTGAAATTTAACGTTGGTTACTTGCGTCGTTATAAAAAAATTAAGTTTTGTCAGCTACTCTGGCAAAGTATTTATGAAGTAATTATTCATTAAGTAGTTTTAAAGGAAGCTACAACGTTTTGAACTGAATTAAGAGCAGACGGAGCAAAAGTCTAACTTTATTAAGCTTGTTTATTCGCGTTTTTAAGAAGTGAACCGGAAACGCAATGATAATACCGTGATTTTTTATTCTGAGCTCGAGACAACAGAATAGTTCTTGGAAATACACTCAGGACTTTTTAAAAGCATTTATACTTTTGAAGATAACGATCAAAACTAAAGCAGTTGATATCATTTACGTTAGAATGGCTAATGAAATTACGCAAATTTGTGATCATCTTGATGGAGATAGCAATTTTCATCAAAAGATATTTCACTAGAACGAGAAGGGAAGAAAAAGAGCAAATCTACTTAAAATATTGTTTAAAACAATAACTGTGACTTTACTTGATAGAAAATTCAAACAAAAATGACGACAAGTTATTGATTTCAGTTACTCCTACGAGATAAAACCTCGTGTGCTTTTTAAATTAAATCCTGGATTACCAGTTCTTTACGCACGAGTGATTTGTCATGCAAAATTTTCTTTCTCCTGATATATAACTATATAACGCAGAGAAAAAAAAACAAATGTTTCGGAAAAAAAGTGCTTGCATTCACTTACTAGGGTAACAAATAGTTTGACGATTTTATAAGTTATTTTTCGGAAACATTAGTTTTTAAAGTTGAAAATTCTTAAAACTTAATCTCATTGTGCAAAAATTTTTAATAAGTACAAAGTTTTAATGAATACATTCTGATCATATTATGTTTTTGCATCGATTTTTGCATGATGAAATATTTAATTCATTGTTATTATTATGTTGATTTACATATTAAAGGAATATTTATTAAACTAATTTATTGAATCGAAACGCAATCAAAACGACCACTGCCATAAAGCTGCAGTGAATTAAAACTAGTCAACGAATTGTAATTTTTTCGTGTAGTAATTAATCAAAACACACGACCAACAGAATAAAATCATGAAAATTAAAATTTAAGTTAACATAATTTACGTTTAGAGTATGAATTATATTTCGTACAAAATTAAAAGTCATTTTAACATCAACATGAATACGGGAGAATCCCAAACAAGCACTGTAAAAATAAACATTATCAAAAACGACAAATTCGAACGATGAGCAGTTTAAATTTAAACATTGTTAATTTCAAACATAGCGTGAAAAACGGACAGCAGCTATGACGATCACGGTAAAAACAAACAACAAAAAGATGATCAGGTTGGATATTGTTTATTTTTACAGTGCTTATTGTTTGGGATCCTCCGAAAAATGCGAAAGTTCGGCACCAAAGTTCTTATTGCAACTCTACACAAAATATAAGCAAAAACTTAATAGAGAAATAGTTTATAAATTCAAAAGTGAAAATGAACGGTTTTATTTAGTGGCAAAAGTTCAAATTATTCTAATTCGTGCACGTTAGACTGTTAAGAAAATAGTCACGTATAATAAAGACAAAACATGAAAAGTAACCCATAATCCTTGGTTGTTTTTTTCGTCATCATTAAAAGTACACTTTAAATCCACAATATGATAAAGTTAAATATATGTCATTGGCATCAAGTAAATTCAGTGTTAAGTTTGACTGCGTTCAATCTGTGCACGTTATCTCGGTCACAGAATAAAAGAATTAAATACCGGATACTGACACATTTTATGACAAATAATATTTAATTTTCCCGCGACTTCCCACTTCCGGTATTTTCATCTTCAAAATATTGTGCACGAATTAAAAACGCAGTGAAACTTAACATTGAATTTCCAATGACACGAATTTTACTGAATTGTCATTCAATTTTGACATTCAATAATAACCTTCATTTTCATTTGTAAATTTATAAACTATTTCTCCATTAAATTTTTACTTATATTTTTGTGCAGAGTTTTAGATGCAGTATAAGAATTTAGGTGCTGAACTTCAACTTTTCGAAAAGACGACCTAATGCAATTATTATTAAATATAAATCTCAAAATATGTAGGTTGTCTGTTTTTTCATTAATTAAAAAAGAAGTCAACATTTTGAACTTTTTATAAAATATAAACAACTTTTTTTGAGGGAGCACTTGGAAAAGTAATAATAATCAGTGAAGCGTACAAAAAATTATTAATAAATATTGAGTTTCCGATTAGTTTTTTTTTTAAGTCGTTAATTTTAATCGCGTTCAGCTTTATCGATACTCTATTGAATTTCAGGGTAACTAACAGACTAACAAATTTTGAATTTCAACATATTTTGATAAAGTTTTCATATATACAGTGAAAATATTGACCGTTGGACGTGAAGCACGGATTTTCATTCCAGGTTGAAAACTTCCTCTAATTTATATCAAAATGAACCTCATATCTGCAATTTAATTACTCTGCTGCTGTTTTTCTCATATGATGCAGCTTATTATATTCGTTGAGCATATTACGGATATAATAGTTGTTTAAAACAATTTCAATATGATAAATAAAATGATCAACTAAACAATTATTATAGCTGGTGGAAAAATCAACAAAGCTTTTATGATGTGATTAACAAATGAACATTCCTGGATTTTAATATGTGGTAATTAGGCAGTGTTTTTTAACTGTGCTCATTTTTTATGTGCAGACAAATACACATATATTTTGTACGTCAGTTTTTTACTAAAAGTTTTTTCTTTGAAATTTCATAAAATACAATGATATTTAAAAATACGTTAGTTATATATGAGAAAATATGTGCTTGAAGATAGTTGGAAGTAAACGTGCACTTTCAACGTTACAGTAATATCGTGTACAAAGAAGTTGGTAATATTTTCATATTTGTGTAACATTATGAAAATCACAATATCATTCGTTTTAAAATTCAGTTCTAATATTTTTTATTATTTTCAAAAAATTGCATGATTTAACGGAAAACATTTTTAGTTAAAAAAGTACATCCAGAGAATAAACCACATTGTGATTGACGGAATACTTTATGAAATTTTCAGTTGACTTGTCAGCGATCCACTCTCTATAAAGCGGTGAACATTTTGTTATTCTACTAGATGTATATTCCTGAAAATGTGACTTTTTTGTGATGAAAATTTTAAATAAGATGAAATCACTATCGACGCACATGGCATATCTTGTTCCATAATCACAATAGCGCTCAAATTGACTTTATGGTTGATGTAGCTATTTATTTTAATTTTTTGTTAATAAAATTGTATAGTGACCGTAAAACATGGAAGCTATAACTGTACCTACTTAAAATACGATTTGTAGAAGTGAATTTGTCGATAACGGATGCTCAACACTAGTATCATAATAATAGCGATAGGAGAGAGGCTTTTCCATAGTCATGTGGCTAGATCCATTAGACAATTTGTTATAACAATGCTTTTTTAATAAACTTGATTAAGAGGCGTTGTTGTTTAATATCGTCGTTGTTGAACGTAATCCGAGTTTTAACTGAGATTATTATATTTTGATTTTCTCTGAATTGTTCATTCATAATCCTGACTAGGAAAAAGTCCAATTAAATTATTCAAAAGTTACTTTGTTAATGAATAAAAGGACGCGTTGTTGAAGTCAATAAGAATTCTATTCCAATATTGGAAGTGTTATTTAATTCGTGTTTGATTGCAGTTATTGAATGTGTTTATTTGTTATGTACCAACTCGGATAAATTGCACCTCTAGGTTGGAGCCTTTCTCCTAAACATAATCATATGAATAGATTGAATAATTAATATAAGACAGTTGTTGTTTATAGAAAAATTATATTAAGAAATTACCGAAAGAACAATGTGCTCAAAAGAATCGAATATGCAGCTTGGGTGACATAAAGTGTTGACAAATAATAAATAATAACTGATACGAAATTAGCGGATGGTGCCATTACCTCCTTCCCTCTAGAACTACCGTAAGCTGGAATAAGCGTATTTTTATGTATTATTGAGATGAATCAATACACGTGTTTGTCATATAAAAACTTGTTTAATTATTTAGTCTTAACATCGTACCTTACATTAATTCTTAGCAATAGATTATTACTTGACTAATGAGTGGACCAAAGGATTATACCATAAAAGAGAAACCTCCTGCTCCTATCACAAGTACAGTAGTTTTTTTCGTTAAACAAGTGGTCAAAATAAAGTTTCACCCATTCAATAAGGCAAAATTATCTTCACTCCTCAAGACCAGAATAGTATGCTGCAGGCCATAGCTATGCAACAAACAGCTACGTAAGGACTTTTTCGTTCTCCTATTCTTGCACATTTCCAAAACGTTCCCAAGAAACTGAAATATTAAGATCTGTAAATTATCATCTGAAAACTTAAAATAAAATAGCCTCAAAAAAGTATTATATTTTTTATTAATAGTTTGTTTCTGGATAATAAAAACTTACCCAGTTTTATGTCTGTCTAATAAACTTGGTAGAGCTGATCTTATATAAGCACAGGTGCATATTAGCAGCAGTATTACTGTCAATAAACTCTGAAAATTAAATAGGGCTGACTGTGCAACCCAAAAGGTCATTAATACATTTCAGTCCAAGATTATTTTTCTTTCACATTTTTTTATCAAAAAGCCAATGGTTTTAATTTATTATTTTTTTAATCATTTACAATATAATTTTTGGAAGATTAAAATTCGCAATTTCTGACAGTTCATTGAATGGCACTATTGATTATGTCAAAACAAGTATTTACTTACCATATTGTATGGTTTTAAAAATGACGGTAGTGTCTAGAAAATATCACTTGGAAAACTTTTTGTTTTTCTTAATTCTGAAAGAAAAATCTTAGTTTTTCTGTCCTTATGACTAAACAAAGCTAAGAAGCAACAGAATTATTTATTTTGCCTCGTCAACATAACCTACAAAGCAAACGCGCTATCTTCTCACTCTGCGCATGCGTCATGAAAAGGTAGTGTATATACTTGATATTGCCAGCAATACATCGAGCGGTTCTTTTGAAGAAATCATAAGCGTCTAAATTAATAAATAAAAGAACAAACATAATTTCATGAGGCATTCACAAAAACATATATTTTCTTCATCAGTCTTTAAAAAACATTATAAAAATACATAGTAAATGTATAACAAATGCATGTTCATTCTTCGTTGATTTCTTAACGAGAAGCTTAATACATGAATACATTGTTAGTTACAGATCATTTTTCTACAATTCTCATAAACTGTTTGTCCAAA
Organism: Telenomus remus; assembly: GCA_020615435.1. Taxonomy (NCBI): domain Eukaryota; kingdom Metazoa; phylum Arthropoda; class Insecta; order Hymenoptera; family Scelionidae; genus Telenomus; species Telenomus remus. The sequence goes on from CM036338.1 coordinate 5,602,913, forward strand.
ATTGGTTTATACTTGATAAGTTTGGCATACTTCTTGAGCAACTTTTTCCAATACTGTTCTACATGTTTCATATCAAGATTTTTCCATATAAAATCTCTTCCCTGTCTGGCGATTTCTTTAGCAAGTTCTTCGTTTTCTATTACAAATTCGATCATCTCTCTGTAAAAATAAAAAAAATCACAAGCGTTAATGTTATCATAATTTTTTTTGAAAAGTAAAATTGTAAATTTCAAAGCATACCAATTATTTATAGATTCTTACTTAAGTTTATTTTGGTTAGCATTTTTTGGAACTGGAATATAATGAATCCATGGTTTCATGGCATTGTAATAAAACTCAACCCATTCTTTGCCAACATGGAATACCAACGATTCACACAAAAATAAATGTTTATGTCTAAAAGACGCTGCTACACCTCGATAGTTAAACAAATATTTGTATTTACAATGTTCTTCTAATGATACTTCTGGAGCAGGTGGCATGTTCAATGTATCCTAAAATTAAGTGATAATTAGTATAGTGATAATATAAGTGATAATAAGATTTATAAAACAACCAGTTATTTATTATTTATAAAATGCGACGTTAAATTTACGCTACCGCGTCGGATCTCCAAGCTTGATTTTTGGTATATTGTGCGTCTACTAATTTTAAATTTTCTCGACTCAAATGGATCAAATTGTCTCTTTCCGAACTAGTTCTAGATCCACGAAAGAAAGCTTTGGTGTATTTTTTATCCCAAGGTGTTTGTTCTCTTGCTTTATTGAGAGAAATTCTATGTTTGTCCCATCGTCCTAACCCCCTAGGATACAAAGATATTGCAGGTCCTCCTTCCCAAAAAGACCATGCTGGATACGTTATATCAAAATATTGATCAGTCTGCAATCAAAAACTATGTTCTATGAATGAAGTCGTTAACACAAATGTTATTTTTGTATGAGGCCGACATCACCTTACTAAATGAGAAAACTGGATATGCTTCTCCAAAGTACGAACTTGACTGTGGATAGTCTCGTGTGTTTATGATAAGATCCATATCGCTTATAGTATCAATAATATTTAATATAAAATGTTCTATCCCAGCGCACCTTGATGGAAACATGCAGTTTTTCTCACGATACAACTTGTGGTCTATGATTTGATAATGTGTACCTCTGAAAAATTAAGAAAATGACGATGTGCGTGAGTTCATTTTCAAATTCGAGTTTGCAAAAAAAAACAAACAAACAAACAAACAAACAAACAAAACAAAACGAAAAAAGCTGCATTAAAAAACATAAGTATACAACGAATTTGTGCACCACACTGGGTACCCTATAGTGCGGAGTACCCTGTGCGGAGCATATGTATCCAGCTAGTCTAAAAATAAAAATTTATTTTACTCACTTCGATTTAGTATCATCGATTAATTTCTTAGTGATCCCGGTGCTTTTAAATGGCCTTAAATCTTTTGTTATAACATTTGTATAACACTGTAAATTAGTCATATTACATGACACATAATTGTTCTTAGCGTCTTCAATGAACCTATAGTATTTTTCGTACCTCTCATTTGTACCTGAAAAGAATTTATTTTTATGAATTATAAAAATAGTAAGAAAGGATAAATTTGTTCCGAATCAAATTTTTCAAAACGGGTTCTTAATAACTCTTGAAAAAAGAGACTCGCCTTTTCTATAAATTTCTAATAATTTTCCAAGATTACTAAATAATCTTCCCTAAATTGGAGAGTTTCACACGTATTGTTGCATGTAATTTTTCAAACTGTTATTTTCTGTGTTGACATATTGTTGTTTACATCATATATGTATATATGGTTTACATACATCAATGAGAGGTTATACATGCATTCTCAAGTTTTATCTGTGATAAATAACTTACGTTTGGTATATCTATTAGATTCCGCATCATTCCCACACGTTTCTTTGTCACTTGAACAAGTTTCGGAGTCACATTTTACAACAATACACATAAAAAGTGTCAATAAATAATTTAGTCGCTTCATTTTGAATTTATCGTAAAATATATTGAAGAGTTTGAAGACTAGCTTATTATTAAGCGGACAGTGCTCTGCAATACCGACTCGAAGGATTATTGTTCATTGCGACTAGAATTTAGATGGAGTTATATGTACTTTTGAAAATGAACCCTTTTTCAATAACAATAAATTTTATTTCATTGTTTATTGAATAATTTTCCAAATTATGGATCATTGAAAATACTAAAAATAGATTTAAGAAAGAGGGCACTGTTAAATGAAGTTTTGACAATATATATATAGTACTATAATATTTCTATTTATTAAAAATCACAAGGGAATATCACAGCAGAGAACTGATGTCGATACAAAACGTTCTCATAAAATATATAACGAAATATGAATTCTAATATTTACATAATAATAATAATAGTAATAATAATATGATAATAATCATAAAAATAATAGTTAAAATATACATTAACTATATAGTTAACTTTTTACAATTCGTTATCTCTACATGTTAATTCGTTGGAATTTCACACCAGTCTTCTTCAATGGTTTCTTTTACTCGAGTCCGGCAAAGGGGACACGTATGTTGATTTTTCAACCATTCAGTCAAGCACGTAGAGTGGAATTCGTGTTTACATAGTTGTACGCTACAGATCCGTTCATTTTTGGAAATTTTATCAAAACAGATCGCACATTCTTTGTGCTGGCTGGGTTGTGGGAATAAAGACGTCAAGATGCTCGATCCTTCATCAGTTACTTTTGCCAGTTCGTACATCAGCGGAGAATCCAACATTGTCTTCAGGATGACGATGAATTGCTTCGCTTGTGCTGGTTCTGTCAACTCATATGAGACGAACGCTCGATATAATTTTCGGATCCAATTCATTAACGGATGGTTCGGCAGCGCTCCAATTTGAAGGGCATTCAAGATCATGATGTTGATCATGTCCAATCGTGTAGAACATGTCGCACAACTCCAAAGATGAAGAAGTGCATCTTTCGATCTGGGAGAAATGCTGGAAGTTAAAGCGTCGAGTCCTTCCATTCTATTTGGTTTTCAAGTACGTAGATAGACCTTTAAACAACAATTTTCATTAATTTTTTGTATTATATTTGAAATCTATAAAAGAAATGTTTTGTACAGAAAGTGTCTTACCAAAATTGTTTATAACGAATAGATTGTTTACAGCAATTGTAGAGTTTGGAATAAGCTGTAATGTTGTTAGTGCTGAAGAGTTCAGATGTCAGCAAACTTTTGACATGCTGTACTGCTGTAGTTTGAGGTGACTATTTATAGCAATGGCCACCTTACAGGAAAAAAGTGGTGGGGCACCTATAAACGCACTGCCTCAATCCCTTAACAAAAGGTCCTCAATTTTAGTGACACCCCATTTACCTTAGCTATTTAGCCTGTTTATTCCGGTAAGGAAATTTCCTACTATTTCTATTTATAAACATGTTGACAAAACTCAAAACGACATTTCCAAGAAAAAGTATAACGTATAGTGTATATTTAATTACACCCGAAAATTTGAGTGACTTATAAATACAATGATAATAAGTAATAAACATTTTCTGGAAACTCATTTACTTAAATAAATATGATATGGTAAACAACATTCGTGTTTTACAATATTATTTAAATAATGAATATTCTTAGTCTGCATTGTTATTATCTCATCTAATATCATTTTGTACTGCTTCTGTTTGTTATTGAACATTCGAAACATTCGTCTGGTTAATGAATAATTTTAATTTTTACAAACAATGCAAAACAATGCTAATTGTTTAAAAGAAGAAGAAAATAAAATGATTTATGATCTTTGTGAATTTAAACAATGTTATATTTATATTAACACTGTTATTATTTAGTACGTTCGAATGTGTTGTAAAACATCAGCCGACTTCAGCTTTGTAATACAATTCCATTTCAATCATGTTCCTCAAAATGTGTGTTGCTTTAAACAATAGTTCATTTGAAGAAAGGATGACCGCTTATTCTACCTGACTCAAAATAAACCGAAACAAAGAGATTTGTTTCGTGACGATAATAATCAAAAAATTTTCCCGTAACAAATACGAACAATAATTCAGTTTTAGTTGGTTTCAAGTGCATAAAACTTAAAAACCATACAAAATTTAGAGTGCTCTGAAACTATAAGAATGCGACAATGCCTTCATTCTTGTTTGTTATATGTAAAGAATGGACCCTTGTGGATAATAAAAATCAGTATAGGTAAGGATCGTTCATCAATTAGTGAGGCACTGCAATAAAATATGTTATCAAATGGATTAATTAAGTAAGTAGTCTTTCTTTAAAAATATTCTAAACATCATTTCATGGAAACTCAATCCGGATTTAGTTTGAGATGATAATAATCACTTTCATACTGAATATAGACACGTTTAATTACTGTTGTGCTAGTGTGTCAAAGCTTTTCTTCTTGACTTCTTTGAGCATTTTTCGTACTTTATTGAGCATCTTGAATTACCTGTTGAATTAACACCTTTAAAACCTTAGTGGCTATTCGCATTCAGTTGGTCCGTCTGGGGGCGTCCGTCCAGACGGACCGCCGTAGACGGACGTCCGTCCGGACGGACCACGCTGCACGGACCATATTTATTAATGTGCTAATTAATAAATAATCTTTGTTAAACAATTAAAAACCAAACAATAAACAAATTCTAATACTTGTTATAATAATGAGAAGTCATTTATAACAAATTTCAAACATTTTAACAGCACAAATAAAAAAAAACAACGATATTTTTCAGTCTTGACTTATGCTTTTATTAACTACAAGTGACTAAACATTCGATTAAAGTCGATGCATATGTAAGATGTTTATTAACAGTAATTTTGAATAAAGCAATTTACTTTCGCTTCAATTAAACTGTCGTCTCTGAATAATCTTTAGGTTCAAGTCAATAAATGGCAATATAAAATATGTTGTTCTCCGAAATAGTTCTTTAATTGATTTTGTTAACAATTTTCATATGGCTAAATACCAACCATTTCGGTACAGATGATATTGTTTCAAAGGCGTTCCTAAAAGATCCAGTCATTTTGTCTGCCCTGGGTCAGGTGACGGTTGATTGCGTATCATCAGCTAAACACGAATACAGACTGTTGTTGACTGAAAAAGCGTTTGCACTTGTTGTAGGAAAGCTTGACAAGTTTAACAATAACAAAGTTAAATTTAAGCGAAAGTAGATTGATGTATTCAAAATTAATGTTATTTAACATCTTATTTATGCATCGACTTTAATCGAATGTTTAGTCACTTTTAGTTAATAAAACAAGGGGTACTTGTAGTCTTTTGTAGTACTTGTATAGTAGGACTTTAATGAAATTTGTAGTTATTGAAGTACTTATACTTCAAAAAGTTTTTTGAAATTACAATATTGTTGAAGTTCTTGTAATAAATTGCAATTGACTTCAATGAGACTTCAAAAAGAATTGAATGAATTGAATTGAATGTTTATTAAAAAAATAAAATTTAACAGCAATAGTTCTCATGAAATCGATACAGTTCGAAAATGTACTACAAAGTATTACAAATTACTACAATTAATAGTCTTTGAAATCTCAAAAATTGTATGACTTCAAAAGTACTACAACATACTTCAATAATATAGTAATACAACAAGTACTTCAAAAATACTTCAAATATACTTCAAAACCATGTACTACAAACCAAGTAGTTCAAAGACTTCAACAGTGAGCAACCCCTTGGGATAAAAGCAAAAATCAAGACTGAAAAATATCGTTGTTTTTTATTTCAACTAGTAAACGAAGCCGCGCGCCCTCCGGGCGCTTTTACCCGAAAAGTTTCAAAAAATTAATTTTTAGATAAATATTGTTCAATTAAATAACTAAAGTAAAATGTGAGTGTACGATGGCATTGCAAAATTAGGTCGAAATCTTTTCTTAAGTTAATTTAGTACTTTTAAAATTGTAAGAAATATTTTGCTTTTCGAAAACTTAGTGATCAGTTATAATGAAATGAAAAATAGTAAGAAAACTGATCAGATTCTAATAACGCTAAATTCCCGAGACCAATTAATTCCTACTTTGTTATTTATATGCAACTTGATATTGTGATCGGAGTGCGCGTGCATTTGATGTCTTCAATGACAACTTCACGTCGAGATGATGAACTTTTTAGGAATGGAGGATTGTGCTGTTCAAATGTTTGAAATTTTTCATAAATGACCTCTTGTTATTATAACAAGTATTATAATTTGTTTATTGTTTGTTTTTCAATTGTTTAATGAAGTTTATTTATTAATTAGCACGTTAATAAACATGGTCCGTGGTCCGTCTGGACGGACGCCCCCAGACGGACCAACTGAATGCGAATAACCACTACCTATATATTTTTTATTGAATTTTTTCATCTCTTGCAATAAAAATTGTTATTAACAATTCATCTGGATTTTACATTTTTACATTCAGTTACATACAGTGTAACAATCACTAATATTGAAAGCATGTACAATATTTTGACCTCGGTTTGTTAACCGCGAGTAGGTTCCACGTGACACGTGAAAAATAAACTGAGGAAGAGTGGAAACTTTACGTCGAGTCAACTGGTAATTTCCTATTTCAACGCAATTGCATCTTTTGTAATTCGGCGCAACTGCACGATTTTCATCGGAACTTTTAATCCCTACCGATGTCGACCCGGCGCAATTGCAAAAACCCCAATCAAAGGGTTCAATTAATGCACTGAGAAAAAAGATTCCTAACTGTTATGAAATCCATTTGATTAAAAGGTTTTTCGATTTTTGCTTAAGAATAATTAAATATTGTTTAAGACAATTAAACATCAGTTTAATATATTTTTTATAAAATAATGATGATCTTACATTCACGTCACGATTTAAAATCACGAAAAAAAAATAAAAAGGATAATTTTTAGTATCAGTGCGCGAATGTCAATGTGTCATGAAGGGGGAAATTCACTGTGTTTGACAGTGGGTAATGATTCTTGGTTAAGATGTGACGAATGTTTTTCCATTTGAACATTCTTCGAATAGTTGGTTGTTCAATTTAACACGACTTTTTGATTCATCGTTAAGTCAAAGCCAGAAAGGTTAAAAATAGTTGTGTAACAAACAAATTATTTCAAATGCATAAAAACCATTTTGTACAATTTTTTGCTCCTAAATATTTGAAAGTTCAGTTGAGCATTGAGATTTGGATTCTTAATTGCATGGTAGCTGTTATTCCCGCCAAGCTACTTTGATATACTGGCTGATGATGGGACAGCCAAGTGTGTAGTTTCAACGATTGCGTAACCGTTCCAATCTTAAGAGCTATATATTTCATCATTGAAATTGTAGTTGATTGAACCGTTACAACGTATCCTTAACCTACGCAGTTTTAATGAATATGGAAAATTCTGCATTTACAAATTCCATCTTCGTACAAAAAACAATGCTTCAAATAAACAGAGGGCCATTCGGTCATGAAGTGAATCTCTGAATGGATTATTTACATATGGAAACGGAGACTCTCATCGCAGAATCTGTGATTAGCCAAAAGATAATACTGCAATATGCTGAATGATTACAGGATGCAATTAACGTTTACACACGCCTGGGGCGTGGTAGAAGGGATATATACTGCAGTCGACAGTGCGAACAGACTTTCTCTGTGACATAATTTCGATAGCGAGTGCCATGGGAGGCTGTGCAGAATAAGTGCTGGACCAGTATAGTTTGACATCAAACTTTGTGCGGTCATGACAGCAAGTTCCTTTGTATTCACCGGGGTCTTAGTAACCACCTTCGTGTTGGTCTCTTCGGCCCTCACACCCCAGGTGAGCATCCGATTTTCACTCTCACATCCATAACTTTATTATTACATATTAAATCTTTGAATTATTCATGTCCAATGCTACTCATGTCGGATCCACTAACATCAATTCAATCTATTGAGAAAAAAGTGATTTCCCTTAGCATGCTTTCATTCATTATTTACATATTGATATTGACTTTTAATAACTTTTCTAATCATATAGAAAACTTTCAGTAATCTTTATCGCAAATTTTTAATTGAGATCAAAATTTAAAACAATTGGATGCATCAGGTAGATACACTTACTGGCAATTCAAATTACATCGTAATAGATTATGGAAATTTACATGTCCATAATTACCTGGCGCTGAGATTTTTTATTTAAATCAATATGGAAAGCAGGTAAGAATTATACGAATTTTAAAATCAACTTAAATGCTCCTTCTTGTTATTGAAGTATCAAGTTTCCTTACAGTCGCCTTTTTTTACTTGTTTGTGTTGTTTGGTATATATTCGAATTTATGCAACAACATTTTACTATCTTGTACTTTTACTTATGAAAATTAACATGGGTTTCACGCGATGTGCTACATGACTGGTTTTACATCTCAGTCGTAAACAAATTTTGCATTCGTATGCTTCGAGTGCAGCAAACTTCCCGGTTTCAGAATTCTGTCGTTTTCTTCGGGCTAAAAGGAGAAATAAACAAGACTATCCATGTCGAATAAAGTTGAAACTGTTGTATCTGAACAAATTAATTTATTTTCATGTTATTTATCAAAAAGAGGGCACATTTTTTCAACTAATTATTGCAATAATTAAAAAATATTTTTTATTTAAAAAAATGCATTCAAATATATTATCTTTTAAATGAACGTTACAATCAGATTAATTAAAGCGGTAAATGAATGTTACATTTGTAAAAACGTATGTATTATACGATTGCAATTCCGGGCAATTATACTTATACGAGTATATACTTATGTACTTTTCATATTTTAGAAAAGAACGCTAAAAACAAATATTCGCACGTGTAATATAGAATTACAACTAATTGAAAAACGCAATGAAAAATAGCTTGATGTTACTTGCAGGATCAGTCTCAAGTTCAAGACAAAGCGTTATGTCAACATCAACTCTTGAGGTTCAAGTTTACCTTTACATATCAACTATTTATTTTTTATTATGTAAATGCGCTGTAATGACATGATTATAATTGAATAGGAAAATAGTTGTTATAATCCCCATGAAAATGAGTGGTTGAATAATTAAATGATGGTTGATCAATTACTTGAGATGACAGCCATGAAAATTCAAATTATAGGTAATACCATTATATTATGTGTGTCTCGTTAGAAACGTCAGCTAGACGATTATGAGTACCAGCACTTTCAACCAGTGGTTCGGGTAGATCCAATAATCATAAGGAAAAAAGATAAAAAGCACGAGCAGGATTTTAGTAAAATACCTGGCATCCCAGGGGTGGATTATCCGATCTATCACACGGTACCTCAAACAAGTTTCTCTTGTGCTCACGTGCCAGCCTTACCAGGGATGTATGCCAACGTTGAAACAGGCTGTCAGGTAAAACATAAATATTCGAATTACAAAGTGGTCCCTGTCCGAGTACATACATATAGTTTTGAAACATGTTCTTTTTATATCTGTCGGCCGGGCAGGTGGCGCTCACAGAATCCCACGATTTAAAACCCGAACCAATTTATTAATCGACTCCATCGTTTGTGTGCCACGCACAGCAGTCTCAACTATGAATCAACAATAAACACGAAATTGACTCAAACCAATTACCCGCTCTGGCTCGTAAATTTAATTAAGACCGATAACTTATTTTACAACAAATAACACTCTTGTGAAAGATTTCAACTGATTAATCTGTCAGAACGATTTTTGCGGCCGAGCAATAAAGTAAACTGATTCGCGTGCGCTGAAAATATGCCCAGCATTTTTGCAACCGTGCGAAAAAATGCACACTTTTATGTAATGACGTATAATAGAAAACGAGAGCGTTTTATTTGCATATACTCGAATAAAGTGTACGTATAACTAATTATGACCCATGCGATTAATCAAGGTCTTGGTGTGAAAGTATACGATTTGATTGTTCATTATGAAATAGTACAGGAATTGACGATAATTTGATTATTTGAATCGAGTAAATTTGTTACATTCACTGATCCTTATGATTGTGTGTTCATTTTGAAATTGCGATTGCCGAACGACCACTCAAAATATAAAACCAAAAGTAGAAATTTTTACTTCGTAGAAACTAAACGTTTATTTTTTACAATCAACCAGAACAAAATTATGAGTGCTGTTCTTATTTTTTTATTCTAACGATTGCATAATGTGCTTTCTAAGATCGCTCATCACGGATGTAACTTAACCATTGTCGTGGAATCATAATCTTACTGACGTTAAACTTTCTTCATCGGAATGTCATTTGCTTCCTTTTTCCGACTTTTTCTGTAACGATCCTCACATCACGCGCGGTAATTAAAGACAGTTGCGCTTGCATGGTAATCAGTTTCGTCAAGTAAAGTTCTTGATGTAATCATAACTTCACAGTCAAAGTCATCGCACGTAATCATTTTATTTTTTTTTCTTTTGTCTTGACGTATAATGCAGATTGTTTTCGTTTGTAGGCGTATCACGTGTGCCACGACGGCCGCGAGGGAGATCAAGGCGCATCTTTTCTTTGCACTAATGGTACCTTATTCAATCAAAAAGAGTTTTCATGTGACTGGTGGTATAATGTAGATTGTGCTGGAGCTCCTGCACTTTATCGGTATGTTCATATTTAAATAATTCAATTTTTAGAAAACTTTATTAGTAGGACAAAACAGTTTATTATCTCCAAAAATGTGATGCATTTATGAAATTTCTTTTTCTTTCATTCTTTTACTTTATTCTTTCGGTTTTCATAAACCTCACATAAACGCTAATAATACTTCTCTGATTTCAGTTTGAACTTGGATCCTGAAAAGAACCCATACGTACCACAAGCGCACAAAGACGCTTTACGTCGAGAAAGACTAAAAATTGTTGTACCTGAAGATTTGTAATGACATTTTTTTTAGTATTATTTGTATTTTCTACGTTTATTGTATTTATTAAAAAAAGTGACTCCGTGAACAGAAAAAAAAAAAAAAACGAAAAATAAAGCAAAATGAAAATTATGAAAGTGAATGGGGACAAGCAGTTTTTCCATCATGTGAATAATTAAAAAGATGTCATCTTCTTTTGGAGTTTTTTATTATTTTCATATGTAGAAGAGTAATACAGATTATGTCGTAGCAAGTTCAAAAAGAATGAAAATTGCTATAGTAATATACAATGGTGCACGGACAGAAAATTCAAACGTTTTTTGCAAGAAAATAAGCTTGCACTTTTCTCACAACAGTGCCTACCAAAAATCGCATGGCTCAATGACCGCACCGCGCTAACCTAAAAAGTCGCCGTACAGATGAGATTTTTGCTAGTGAAGTAGTTTGATAATTTTGCATTCTATGTCTTTGCGATTTTCAATAGAATTTTCTGTCCGTGTGACGACGAATAAAAAAATATAAAAGAGATAACATAATTAAAAACAAAGTGTCAGGGAAAATCAGTTCTGTATGCAACGATAAGTTCCATATATATACAGACTATAATGAATGTAGGTGTAAAGAGTTACGTAGACAATAACGAGATCAACGTATGTACGTGAGGTTTCTGTAACTAGAATCATCATTACTAAAAATCAAGAAAATATTGGCCAGTCAAGACAAATGTTTCTCATATAAAGAAAATCTTGCCAATAAATGGATTGTGAAAGGTTTTTCGAGTGCACAAAGTACCATGAAATGTGTATAGAAATTTCGTAAAAGAGAATAATTGTTTTCCTGCGAAATTCGAGTCAAGGACATCGCATGAACCAATGCATAAGCGGCGTTGAAACAGCTGGCGAATGTGCTTAATTATAATTCACTGAAAGATAAGGCGAGGTGAAGGCTCAGCCTTTCTCTAGGTCGTCATAGTAGCCAATGGGTAACGCGAGATAACTCCGAGAGACTGAAAATTCTGCATGATCATTGTATAACACTTGCCTTGATACAATATTATGTAATTTTCTTATTACTAACGGTGTATCACCAATCTTTTCCATCTGATAAGGAAAACACTTTTCAAGATTGCTGGACAATTCATACAGGACCAATAATAATTCCATTGTAACTTATAATGAACGAAAAGAGATTGTTAATTGTGTAAACATATAACACCGGATATGCAGCGAATATATGAAATCTTACAATTATCATTAATGTTGTAATCGTCAAATAATAATTGGTGTTCAGATTCATAGCTCCGGCTTGCGTAAGTACATTATTATTTCATATCTATTTACTCAAATAGATTTAAATTAGTTCGATTCAGAGAATATGTTATATTGCAATCACACATACAAGTAAATTATGAGATATTTAAATTCAATTAATATAAACCAATAGAATGTTTTCATTGCAATCAGCTTTTTTTATAGAATTCCACTTGCTCGAGCAAAAAATATGAATCAGTTTAAAGGCAAAAATATGATAACTAAAATACGCATCTTCTAGAGGTATACACCATGCAAAGATCCAACAAAGTTTAAGCTAAGGTATAATGTCATCAACGGACCTTTTCTGCATGTCCTGATATTGTTTTCACAGAGAGATTAAAGATGGTTTCGTTGAGATCGTATTGTGATAATATATATATCTACTTGAATCAAAGTGTCCATCTGTGTTTGAAGTCAAATTGATACCAAAAATTGTGAACCACTTTCAAATACGATGAAATTTAAATCTCACACTGCTCGTCGAGCATATCTTTAAATGCGACTGTGTATATAGGTATTTATTAGACTTCGTGAGCGTGTGAGAAAATGTAGCATTTCCAAAGAGGTGTCTTTCTTTGAGAGCACGACTGCTGACGTGTTACAGCAAATTTAGATTTGCTTAATGAATCTAATTAAATGTTGCGAGGCGTCGTCGGGTGGTCCCATCCGTTTGCGTAATTTGTATGATGCGATTCACATCGTGACTTCGACGTGAACAATAATGCAGCGTAGTTCAATATAATGGGCCTCTCACGACAACCCACGAATACGCTACGAGCGAGAACTAAATTGCACGAGATGCACACTCCAACCACTTTCTAGTAAAAAAGTCTTTTCTCACAAAGCAGTACTGACGTTACGCGACCTAAACATGTCACTTATGAGAAGAACCCAAGCATCAATTATACAATGCCAATATGTTCTCTTGTTTCTGTAACAATAACACTTTTTATACGATGATTTTGAATCCGCTTTCACACTTTTTTTAAATCATTATTATAAAAAACCGACCGGTTTCGCACTATTTTGTACTGCGCTGATAGAAATGTTACCTTTTTCATTTTTGTAAATCTGTAGCATTTGCATATGAATATCAAGCAGCTAAAGTCAAGCTGTTATACGTGAAAGGTTATAAAATTATTTCTAACTTTAAGTAATGTCAGAGAGAATTCAAGCAGTTCGTGTACTTTGATGGTGATTTCAGAAACAGTGCAAGTAAAAAAGTAACTTGAAAAATGTACTTTAAAAGTTAATATTGATTATAGCAATAGAAGAATAATAATAATGTTTTTAGTCATCGATTATCACTTTTGATTTTTTTTTCTTAATTTTGACATAAAAAAAATGATTTCATGGTTTTAGTATATAATTATTCCCACATGTTATATGAGTATTGCAGGTACACAATTTTTGAGCACTTTGAATTCAAGTGTGATAGATATCACAGAAACCATTACTCGCACAATCTTGATAAAATCACATTTGATCGCTCAGAGCTTTAAAATAGACCAAACTGGAACAGTTAGATATTGTCGTATATGGTCGGTATCAAACGTTTATGCAATTTTGTTCAAACTGCCTCGCAAATTCATGTTTTCTAAACCTGCTGTATTGTTTTCGTCTGAAATGTTCTTGCTAACCTGTTCTAAAAACTTGCTTTAATAAACTATATTATTTTTTTCTAATGCTCATAACTCATGTACTCATAGCTTGATCGAGAAAACGTGAAATAACATTTTGAATTGATGTTGCATCCTTGGACCCTGGAACGTGTTTTGAGGAGTCTATCGATGTTTATTCGATCATCAAGATTTGCCGATGGACACCTTTCTACTTGTAGCTGTTTGCAACACCGGTAATATGGGATGCAATTCCTTTAAGTGTAGTGCAGGTCTTTGAGTTTCTATCAGAATAGTGCAGCAGAACCACTTAACCTTTTTGTCGTAACGAAATAACTAGATGTCTGCGACCAAGTTACGTTACAGTTGGGCAAAATACTTCAATTTTGATTATTCAAATACGAAAAAATTTGTGTTGAAATGCAATTTTCAAGTGCAAATTCTTTAAAAGTTTGAAAATACAAAATCAAGTGGAAAATGTGGAATGGTTGTAATTAAAATATAATGCACGGTTGTCATGTTCCGATAAGGGATTACCGCGAATGTGCGCGTTGCACAAGTACAATTTTTGTGCACAAAAAAACGAATTCGTTTGACTTATCACAATGATACACGTCAAATTAAAAGAAATTGCCTGACACACATTCGTTTAGTCTCATTATTGTCTTGGCATTTGTACATTACTCAATTTCAGTACATTCTTGGCATGCCGAGGAGTTCTGAAATTATCTTTGTCAAATTATAGCTTTTTATTGTTACATTTGCGGCTTGCTGAATAATGTTACTATCATTAATCTCGACGACTATCTGTGAAGGCAATGACGCAGATACTTTAGAAGGACTTATCACTGCCAAGATCGATAACCGTCTGGTAAACACTTTTTTCTATACATATCAAGTATCAAACACGCCTCTGATATTATAACTTTTGTGTAATGTCATATCATACGAAAAAAATGTAGTGACAGGATGTATTAACTTCGAATTAATTTATACCATTTGCAATAGTTTCTATGAAAAGTTTTTTAATTGCGTATCACATTTATACATAAAAGTAATATTTTCCATGATAGTAATAAAGGTATCAAGAGTCCAAGTAATTTGTGACACCCACTTATTTATTTCATTAAAATAGTTGACTGATTCTCTAGGTTGACTTCTACAAAGTTACTTTGATAAGCTGACTAGTATTAACAAGTGATTTTTTCTAGATCATAAGTACTCGAAAAAATATTGGACAAAATCGCAGTTTCATATTGACAGAGGCAAATTTTAACACTTTGGTATTTGTACATTATTATTAAATAAAGTTTCAATTCAACAATTTTATTGTGCGGTGTTTCCGTTTAAAGGTTATAACTAAGCACGATTACAATAAACACTACAATCATATCATGTGTAAAAATTTATCACTTGATATGGGAATCAATCATTTATCAATAATTGTCAAAATGATTAGCTACCATGTGACAACGTATGAGTAATACATATAAATTTCACTGAATGAGCCATGATTTCGATTGTCTCTGTTTACAACAACGTATCATAATTGAGGAACATTTTTAACGATTGTAAAAGTTAAGAAATTCAGTCATAAAAAATTTCGCAGGTTTTTTTATTTCAGATGTATTAACGTAATACCTTTTTTTTGTCAGGCCGATTTTGTATACCGAGCTCCATCCTGAGAAAAAAAGCGTATGTGTTAATATCTCTGGAGTAATTGTTTACGTACAGCATAACGGATATCATGGGTAAAACACGTGTGGTGTAACCATCTGTTTTAGCGCCTCGCAAGTATTTGAAATTTTCCGGAACTTTCTCGTGCATTCAATTCGCTTTATAAATGCATATTCATTAAAATTTTAATAAATTGTTTCAGCCTGATAAAAAATTCATCTGGGTCCAGGCAAAATTAGAAAGCTATACAACGTGAGAACATTTTTGATGTACTCGGAGTATACTTTTGCGGCGGTCTTCTCTTTAATCAAAAAAGAATTTTTCTTATTTCTATTTAGAAAATTCGAATGAATTTTCTAGAAAGAAAATTTTGTTTTGCAAAGTGAATGACGAAAAAAATCGTGAGTTTGAGGTGTGACGAAATAGGTACACTGAGAAGAGCATGTACCAACAATCAGAAAATGCATTACTTTGATGTGAATTTCGCGTAGTGGTGGCAAAAATATGCGTTCGGAGTGTAGTTCGTTAGCATAATTAGGTTTTTATAACAGAATGTGTTCGTGTGATTTTATGCTGGCACTTGTGGCTCGGCTGTTACAAGAGAGCAATGTTGGAACATTTTAATGTCAAGCTATATTTCGTTGCGAATTCACAGCTTATAAAGTGTCCTAGAGCGCTCTCGTGCCTTCAAGTAGCTACCTTGAGTTTCCTGCTCTTCTATACTTGCACAAGGATAAGTGAAACTGTTGGCACAAAACACTAAATCAAAGTGGTTCAAATGTTTTGTTTCTCTCAATGAATTCATGTTACACTTACCAGTTAATTTATAATTCCAGACAATACGCTTCTCGATTACGGCTCAGAAAGATGTCTCATTTTTTTTATTGCTATTAAAATTTATTTCAAATTCAAATCATCATTTTTAACTCATTTTTAGATAGCTCCATTATTTGCGTTATAAATTGTATACATGAGTAACACAATGCTTTTTGTAACTTGTAAAACAACAATATATACCAGGATGCGAATTTCATTTGAAGGTCGATATGAAGGTAGTTGAGCATGATTTGACCGTTAAACATTTCGATCTTTAAGCTTTTTCGTGATTGTTTGTTAGTTATGACCGCATTACAATAGCTGAGATATATGAGTCAGTCAATGTTTGCATTAAGTTAGACGTCTGAACTCATTTTTATTATGATTCAACGGTGCGATTTTTTCAGTCAAACGCGCAGTCATTAAATCAAATTAATGTTGTTCCGTTCTCTTGTCCGATATAATGATAAACTCTATCGAAAACTCGATGCCTTTGCTATTTAAATTATCTCAATTCTCTATCCGACAGTATATCAAGAATTAAAAAAAAAACATTTATATATTACTCCTAGCACGGGACAAATGAAGCTGATCATTCAATATCAGTAGCAATGATGGAAAGAAAACTGATTGTCCAATTCATTTCAGAAAAAATTATATTTTTTCGTAGAATTAAATTTTTTGTTTTTAAAAATAACAAAAAAAGTACACTCTCAAACACTCTGCAGTGCCGTGTTGGTCACAAACGTTGGTATACGTAATCACTGGAGGATATAACGTCTACATTATTCTTGGTGTCTACCTAACATATGGTTTCTAACTATGCAACGTAAACAGAATGTCAAAGGATTATCTGATCACAAAATTGGATCCAGGAGGTTGAAAATGTTTTATCTACATAGTTTTGTTTAAACATATAGTTACCGATACAATTATGTTGATTAAGTAAGTAATATTTTGTTACGTCTTGGTTTGTGTGCCATGGCATCAGGTCAGATGTCAGATGACAAAAATTTCGTATTGGAATCGGAAATGCGAATCCACTTGCGATCGAGTTTGTGCATATTCCATATCGACGATGTTAAGAGTTACCATTACATCACACGACGTCTATCATACACGCCCACAATAAGAATTTCTCATAGCGTCGCGAACGCGTACAAACGCATACGATTGTATACGTGTTTGCACACTCTGAAAGGTACGCGTTGACTGTGATATAAATGGTTGCCGTGGGAAAGGTAATCGGTCAAAAGATATGTACTGTAAAGTATGATCTAAAAGCGGCTGTGTAGTACACGCCGTGCACTCGATCCTGCCGCGATACTGCACAAAAATGCCATATTAATGAAATAAATCGTACGGAACCTCTTGTCAGGTCTCCTCTTCACAAACATGTTGCAATTTTGCACTCGCAGACTTGCGAGATTAAAATCGAACATCATCCTGTGTAAAAAATCTGATGCACCTGATGATTGCACGATAAACGTATGATGTTTTGAGGTGTTGCTCGTTACCATTTTTAATGCGGGGTTAAAAAATGTCGCCAGAGTTGGAGCATGCCAACCGAGCTAATCACAATTAGTGTTGATGTTATACAGAAGCACCCCCTACATTGTAACCTCAATTCAAGGTAGTCAAACAACGTGCACATATTCATCAGCGCCTACTCCTATTCGTTTATGTACATAACTATGTAAAGACGTGTCAATTCAAATATAAACAGAGATCGTTGTCATCGAGCTCAATGATTAGAGATTAATTGAGAAATCGTGAATAACAAGATTTAGTATGACCACTTTATGTTGATAAATAATAATTTGCATGTTGAGTTACATTCGTCCAACTTGTTCCTCACATGGATGAAATATTATAGCTCTTTATTCACATATAAATGTATTCAATCTACTGTTTGACAACTGATGAGGTTATGTTATTATTGATGTTGTGGACAGCGTGTAGTGCAAATAACCCGAGTTCTTACATTTATTGATAAAGTGTAAGAGATAATTGCTGTATGTGAGCATGTGTTGCGATATCGTGATAAATTATATATTCAATGATTTATGTTTCAGGTAGTTTCAAAAGAGGACATTGGTTTGAAGATCATTAAATGGTCAGAAACTTGTCAACAGTGCGTGTCAGATAAGATCAACATTTTTTGTGTATCCTTTCTCATGAATCTTCTGTTTGCATTTTTATTTAGGTAGGTAGTGGATATTCGCATTCACTTGGTCCGTCCAGACGTTGCCGCAGACATACATCCGTCCACACGGACCATGCTGTACGGACGATTTATTTATTTATTTATAACAAAAAAAAAATTTTATAGTTAATACAATAATTGGAGAACCTTTAAGAAAAATTCCAAGCCTCAGAAAGGTCTGGAAATTGGATTAAACGTTGCTCAGACATTGCTCATCTACAGCGTTTGAGCGGAGTAGAGTTCGAGTATGGCTTAAGCCGTCCGTATTAAATTAAAAATTTATTTAAAAATTTAAATACAATAATGGAGCCAAGAAGTCAAACTGAACAATGTCGAAACAAAATGACAAAACCAATGTTTAAAATTATATCAAAAAACGATACGGAAGTAGAAAGGTCAAAACTGAATCTGAAACCAAGAAAAGTCTATATAGAAACGAAAAATTTATTCCTCATATTGTTTTTTTGATTTTTGTAAAATTTTTAATACGGACAAAAACATAGCTCAAACATTGCTTTCAGACGTGGCCCGGTAATCGAGCGGACCCATATAACGTTGCTCAAACGCTGTAGATGAGCAATGTCTGAGCAACGTTTAATCCAAATTCCAGACCTTTCCGAGGCTTGAAATTCGTCCGTTCAGCATGGTCCGTGTGGACGGACGTACGTCTACGGCGGTACGTCTGGACGGACATCACTGGACGGACCAAGTGAATGCGAATAGCCACTACTTTTTATTTATCATCACTAGCTGAATGAACATGAAAAATTGATAAGTAATGCATGATAAGATAATTTAATGGGATCGGAGATCTATTTTAATAGATAGAATTTTTTAGTAAGACTTGTACCATACATTCCTCAAAAAAAAGATGGTCGAAAAACCGAAATTAAATTTCCCCAATTTTTGATGGAACGAAGTTGAAAAATAGATTCTTTATACAGCCTATAGTAATTTTGAGAGTCTGCAGATTCACCCTGATGCGCTGGAAATCGTTACTATCATTTTTTTGAGCGCCATTTCGACACAAACAAACAAACAAACAAACAAACAGACAAACAGAGTTTCATTTTTATGTATATAAGGAAGGATTCATTTTCGTTCTAGGTGGGTTATCGTAGCTAGTTCCTTTGAACTTGACCAAAGACACTGGTTATACCTAATTGATTATTGCGATTCGGTACAGATGCGGACATTGTTGGAACTTGCTTTCTGGACGCTCTGGACCGTAAGGTTTATGTGTTTGCTGGGTTTGAACGTTTGTTGTCCTTGTCTCAATAAATCCTTCTTAACTAGAGGAGTTAACTTTTTATGGCTCATTATACCTGTAGCAAGATTGAACGTGTATATACCTTACATGCTGTCATATATGTTAGTCTGGAAAACATTCTTATTATCTGTGCGATTATTATATTTTATTGCTACTAAAGTAATGAAGTATAAACTAATGAAACAATTCACTGCGTAACCTGAATTTAAAGACTTATTTGAAGCTTTGAAGAAACTGCTCATTAAAGCAATTGCAAACTATTTTTAGATGCTATTCTTGTCATTACATTGAATTTCATTTTTTCAAGTGGTTTTCGTAAATCAAAAATTAAAATTTTTGTTCTTGGTATACATTAGATTTTCGGTTATTTGCTGAATCAGACAACAACATCCTTGATGTTCTTTGTAAAAAGAGATTTCTGATATTATTGGGTTTTAAAAATACTATTGCAATTTTGTTAATTTGCATTAATTATTTTCAAAAGTGTTTGCTGATTCACTGTTAAAAATTGTATACACAGAGCATCCTGTTCTGGAGAAGATGTCATCAGGAATTGCATTGTTCAAATTTTCTCACCTTTAAGAAAGTATGAAAAAAAAACGTTTTCAAAAATTGTGTTCGAAGATGACGATGGGAAAGAAGTTGTATAGGCGTTGACAACTTGTGCAAGAGAAGAGGAATTGTGCGGGCGGCGCGTTGCGCGAGTTTCTCAGATAAGTTGGTATAGGTGTATGAGCATTGGACACCAGGACAATGAATGCATTGTTAAGAACAGTTGAACGGAACCCCCGAGGAGCATTTAGGATATTCTGGTTTTAGCGGAAAAGCGGCGAACTACCCCACCTGAACGAGGCTCGGGCACGGCCTTTCCCCTCGGTCTATAAAACCACGAGGAGTCCACTTCCACGGAACATTCTCTCAACGTTCTCGTCACACACATTTTCGCGCCATGTGGCTCCTTATTTTTGCAGGTGAGTATTTCTTCATCGACATTTCTAACCCTTGGATTGACTGACAAAAACAAGTATATGTGCTATAGTGCGGCCAAGCCCGATCAACCGCTTTCGTACTATTATCTCGATCGCGCGAATTGAAGTAGACCTTTTTTTAAATACACATACGAGAATTCGTTCAATTAAATGGACTGATAATCCCAGTGACTTTAACGAGTGGCGTGCAATTTCGAGTGAAACGTGCGCTTCGTCAGTGGCTTCCGAAGCTGAATCACTCACAGCTCAGTGAATCAAGGTCAACGCTCGGAGGTCATTAGCATAAAAAAAACCAATACCGGAAGCTGATCTGCTCTTTTATAAGAAGGATTAGCGCCACGGGAAAGTGCAGTGTATGAGATACAAGTGAGAAAAGGATCTGGGATTACGTGCTAAACCGGAATTGCTGTGATTTTATTTCCGCTATATTTAAGTTATCTGAAAAAATTAAAATTTTTGAGTTATCTAAAATTTACGTTCAATACTTCATTGATTACGCATGTTGTGAATATCTATTAGATTCTTATATAAAATAAGTCGTAAATAAAATCAATTTTAATTGAAAAATCTTAAAAATAATTTATTCAATTTAAATGAAAGTTATTCATGTTGGCATAATAATTTTATTGATGTCTTTTGAATCTAAATTTGAATGAGATTAGATAGATGAATTCCAGTTTTGATGGTTTTTGCATTATTGTTAATTTTTAATTATGCTTTCAATTGTTCAGTTTTGGATAATAAATATGAAATCATAGTGATTAAAACAAGAAAATTCTATATATTTTATTTTAATAAATTATCCACACGTAAAGTTTTCATTCATTAAATTCTTAATTAAAAATCAACAACAATTTTACGTTTTAAGTTCTTCATACTGAAAATAATGAAGTACGTGCAATCATTTAAATGTCTTTCAAACTGTAATAATTAAAAAACGAACGTCCAATGTTATGCTCAGAAAATGTCATCTCGTTAAACAATGTAAATTTTATCTAATGCATCATTTTATCGTGATAACAATTATATTGCTCAACTTTTTTTATTTTTCAATAAGTTTTTTGTCTGAATTAATTCATACAAAAACTGAATTCAGGTTCGCAATATATTCTGTAATTATTAACAATCATTATTGTCATCTATCAAGTATTACAGATACTAATTTGTAAAAAAGCTGGTGTGGATAAATGCAACAAGTATTAACAATAAATTAATCTAGAAATATGTGCCGAAATTACTTTTTATTATCTAATATTATCAAAACAAATTTAAGAATTGTGTTAACTTTGACAGACAACCATAAAATCATGATTCATTATACAAAGATATAGTTGTGCAAAAAGTTACGACTTAGAAAACGCGGAAAAATGATTAATTTGTAATATGATCTGATTATGAGTTTAATTAATGATCAAGATGACATGTAGAGTGAAAAGTGCGGTTAACGTAAAATTTCGATCGTTTTAATAACAACTTTCTTGTGGTGATGTCGTATTACATAAAACATATAGAAAGTCTAAGCTGTGATTTTATAGTGTTTTACGAAATCAAACTATAACATAAATGTCCTCATAAATAAAGTGCCATTCAAATGCTTAACGGGATTGATTCAGATTTTCAAGTGTTTTAACAGACAAGGTGCAATGTACTCTTACTTCCTGAGAATCTTGTTGAAAACATTACTCAGGGGCAAACCAATCGGCTGTGTCTGGAATCTTTTAAAACCAGAGTCAACAATTTGTAGCTGCTACTTAGAATAAATTGTAAATGAATGTAGACCTTTACAATTTAGTGACAATTTAAAACGTCTCAATGACACTTGTTTTAAAATTAGATACAAGTAAAACTACTTTCCACAGTAGAATAAAACTGTTGATACGTGTGTACTGCGCGAAGCATTATTTAATATTGGAAACCCGTTCGTAAGTGAACGTACCACTCTTGCTTTCATAGCGGCGGTTATTAATCTCTTCGTGGTCCACATGTGACATTATACTTGCATTTTTGAAAATTGTCGCCACTCGAAAGATACCGCTAATATGTTGTTTACCAGAAAAATGTATATCTTATAAACATGCTTGAATAATTTCTGCGACTTGGTGTTCAACAGTATAATAAATACATAATTAAATTACTGCGGTCATGAGGAAAATCAGGTATCTCTGCTTCCTTAGTAATGATAAATCGAATTTTTCATTAACACGTCATTTCCAAAATAAATAATGTTACCTTCATAATATAAAAGAATAGGAATATCAAATTGGAGCAATTTTCTTCTATAATTTTGTACAACTTATTTTATTTCTATTTGAAACCAAATGAACCGGATCACATAATCAATTGCTTGGTTTTCCTTGGATTTTTCATATTATCGTGCGTTATTGTAATGTAATTGTTAACACAATTCCGATAAACAGGCGAGCAAATAATTTCCGGACATGCATGCTTTGTGAAGTTAAAAAAAAGTTAAAAAATCAGTGAAATATAACAATGTAAATAATCCATGTCAATATTTTATTTTGCAACTGAACAATGGAATTCAGATTAGAATTATATGGGAGATATTTTCATAATTTTCCAAATAATGTAGATATTGTATTATTATTATTGTGCAATTATAAATTAATAGATAACAGAGTAATATTAGCATTACATTGATTTTGCCATTGCCAGTGTACGATAGCATTGCAAAATTAGGTCGAAATCTTTTCTTAAGTTAATTTAGTACTTTTACAAACTATATATTTAAAAACTATAATCAAAATTAATTCGTTTAAAAGACGTGATCAGTTATAATTAAATGAAAAATATTAAGAAAACTGATCAGATTCTAATAACACTAAATTCCCGAGACCTATTACTTTGTTATCTCATATTTATACGCTGATATTGTGATCGGAGTGCGCGCGCATTTGATGTCTTCAACGACAACTTCACGTCGGGATGAACTTTTTAGGAATGGAGGATGGATAGAATTGTGCTATTCAAATGTTTGAAATTCTTCATAAGTGACCTCTTGTTATTATAACAAGTATTAGAATTTGTTTATTGTTCCTTGTTTTTTAATTGTTTAATTGAGTTTATTTATTAATTAGCACGTTAATAAACATGGTCCGTGGTCCGTCCAGACGGACCAACTGAATGCGAATAGCCACTTCCTTTAAAATATCATGTATAGTAAATTCATTCATTTTATCCGAATAATTGATTATAACCAAGAGCTGTGATTTTGAGGGGAATAAACAACGTTTCATAGAACCTCGCGAAATTGTTTTACTATGTACATTGCAATATTCTAAGTTGTAGGAAACATTTCAGATAAATGCGTAAATCAACGTATACATTACATACAATCAACGTATAAAGATATGTGAATATACCGAGAACATATTTTGTCGTAGGAGCAACGTAAAGATTCGTAAAGATTCTGATGAGTATCGTAAAAAACCCTATATTTAGTCTTAAATTTTAGTTGTTATCTTGAGGATTTGTCTAATTTCTGACAATAATAGATCAGATTACAAAAAGTGTTATCGTCCGTAAAATTGTATCGCGTGGGAGACAACAAGTTTACAACAATGAAGGTGTTAGATCAATGAACCGGACTCGACAAATGAGTCATGGTGGCGACTGGTCAGTTCTGTGTTCTGACCGGTTCATCAACTTAGCGATTTTAAATCTTCTAGCTTTGTTTAATTTTAATTATTTTTTTATAAATTATTTTAAATGTTTCATTTTATCATCGAAT
Organism: Telenomus remus; assembly: GCA_020615435.1. Taxonomy (NCBI): domain Eukaryota; kingdom Metazoa; phylum Arthropoda; class Insecta; order Hymenoptera; family Scelionidae; genus Telenomus; species Telenomus remus. Next base: position 5,627,412 of record CM036338.1, read on the forward strand.
GGGGTGCAAAAGTTTTTGGCCAGCAGCTGTTTGACCTGTAGTTGGTTAATGACATTTAAATTTGCATATAACAATTGACTTTTTCACTTCCGGTACTTAGAATTTCGCCAAACTCCACCATTACGTATGTCTGGTTACCCTTACTACAAACTACATTGTACTTTCTCCTTGGCACTACGTAATTGTATCTAAAACAACGGTGTAATCTCTTGAATTGGCAGACAAACATGACTATGATTAATTAATATAATATTTAGAAAATATTTGTAGAGGAAACATTTAAAGCCATTTAGACAAATATAATTCAAAATTTTTTTAACGACCTTGATAAGACTAATTACGAGGTATAATGTTTATAATCTTTCCAGCAGAGTCAATAGATCATGCACATTATTGGACGTTATTGATAAACGGGTTTATTGTCTTCTTGGAAAATTAAAAAAATCTTGAAAGTCAGATTCTGTACACCAGATTTGGCACATTAAGATATTATGTAATTTATTGCAGAATAAAGGGTGAATGATGTTAGAGTTGAACGTGTATTAGACATTAACTGAATATTTAGTAACAGTTACTGCATTAGGTAATACGATTTTTTAATTGCAAACTTTACGTGTTTGTAAAGGGAATATCAAGGTTTTTATATGAAAATTTGTGAAAATATTCATTTAAACAGATTTCAATCGAGTGGAATATTTGCATTAACATATTACGGTTATTTAAGAAATCTTACGTTTGCCAATATTAAATAACGTATGAATCGAAGAATGTTTTCATTTGCTTCATCGACTGTTACCACAGACATAACTTTCGATGACGAAAAATTATAACCGCGAATAACAGAAGATTAAAGTCATTCAATGTTAAACGAAATTCGATATACCCCTACAAGAATGCATATAAAAACAAAAATTACAATACAATGCCAAGCATACGGTACAAAAACTTTCTTCTACTTGTAATTTCAAAATAATAAAATGGTCCCTTCAATCAAATTGCTCCAATTGAAATTTGAAATTGCGTTAATCAGTGGTGAAAAATATTTGTTTAAATTAAAAATTGGAACAATTTGAATGTGTAAATATTGTTTTGCATGCAAGGTGATTTCCTTAAAGCTAATCAGTCAATGAATCGTTTTATAACGTTTTATAGTGCTGTGCAAATAGAAAGACAATCTATATAAAAAGGTGAACTACAAAACACTTATGTATGGTGGAGCAAAATTAAATAGACCTTCTCTTTGGCTAATCGTGCATTCTAATTACGTGCATGTTTTTGCAAAAAAGTTCAGCACTAGATAGGTAATAATATAGTGTTATAAGCGCCAGATCTAAAGAGGGCAAATAAGGTGGGAGAAGGAGGTGTTGTTAATATAAAAGTGACATGCGAAATGTCCTCAATGCGAGCCGACGTCCTTCAACATTGTTTCTTTTCCTGTGCGATCGCGTACGCGGATACGACGGGCAGCGAACGCGATCTCACAAAATCCCACACGTTTCTATCGCCGATTGGGAAATAATTTGGTCGTACGTGAAATACACTTGGCTTCGTCAACACGATCGCCTTTCTAAAACTAGCAATGCCATCGCCAGCGTCAATGGCTCGTATACCGTCGCCGACCGATATAGATACGCGCACAGCTTATTTCTGTATTAGTATAATTCTGTCTTAATGTGCGTATCATTATCGTACGGGCACGACTCTGGCTATGTCGCACATTTAAACGCGCCGCTACAATGTGCAATTTCTATCCTCATTGCTCAACATTTTTCAGCTCAAAAATTTGGCTTATCCAACCGAATCGTTTCATTATTATCCAATTATATTTCTGATTCGTGCAGCATTTTCCATATTTCTATTTTCCAATTATTATCCTGTTTTGAAATATCTATTCTTTCGCACACTGCAATTAACTCGAAAGAATTATTTTGAGTGTGATTGCTGTTTGGTTGAAAAAAAATGATGTTTCAAAATTGTATAATTCAACATTTTGCAATAACAAAAAGTTCACTAGTTTGTTTCGATGATCAAGTATGTGATGTTTGGAAAAATCTTGTAACATACGCGAACTCCCAGCTTTTGTAGAGAAAACTGCACAACAGATAGAATAGTGAGCTATGCATTAGGACAGGTGTGGGTGAATAGATGCAGTAAAATATGCACACCATGCCGAGAAGACGGAAGTTGGCCAAAGGGTTCGCGAGCGCTCGGCCAAATGAAAGTGAAAACTTGCACGTAGACGTTATGGCATTCGGCAGCGGTCCATGTGTGCACACTGCGGCCACGTAAACTCGGCATCGAATAGCGCGCGTGGATTGATCTATAGATAGAATCTTTACGTTCAGTGCACTTTTACATTTTTTTACTATCGAATTTCGAATTGCATTCTTTCCAGGACTGAAGATAGCGAACCGATTGTCCACCACATAAAAGTGTGACATGAACAGCTCTCGAACAACTTGATAACTACAATGATTCATCTTCCATCATAAGGTTATCATATATATCAAAACAGACGAATATTCATCAGTCTTTCAGATATACTTTCAATTATTCGTAACTTTAAATTAATAGAATTCATTAAACATTTTTTTCTGGATCTATTTTTTGACCAGTCGATTTTATTTCCCAGACAAAAGAATGCCGCCTGTATGCCACCACATATGTTGCGTATGCGCCACGTATATGTTTTGAGAGAATATAAGCATATTTGACAGAAAACATTTATTGTCACGTATATGTGCCGTATATGTTAAGTCGTCTACGTATAACATATATGCGACATACATTTGCGACATATATGTTCCTCATATGGCTGCCTATATATAAAATAAACTGCGGTGGAACCCACCGGCAGTTCTACCGAACTGATCTCAGTGTTAATAAAGGTATATATTATAAAAGTATAAATAAAGGACATAATGACTCACGCAATGAACGACGCATTCGTATCACTATGATTAGAACGATTTGCTAATAAACTGTGAAATCAACAATGTTGTGGCGAGCTCGTTTCACGCGCGCGGATTTACGTGAACCGCATTTTATGGTAATTGAAAAGAAATGCACGCGTTCCGCGCGAATTTATCTGTCCAACTCACTTTACGTGATTACATACGAATAATGATTTTCGTAATTTTTTACGCTCTCCGCATTACCATCCTTTCAACCAAATAAAAAAGTTAATCACACGCGCGTACATTCTGTATACATTTTCATTTTTATGAAAAATTGAAAAAAATTGCATTTTAATTCGACAAAAGTGATAGAAAACTGCATGATGATATGATTTTGTAAGATTAAACCGACATCATTTTAGAGTAGAGAAATCGTGTCTGTCATTGACAGTCTTCCGGTTACGCAGCGCGTGCTATATAAAAGTCCGCGGTGATTGCGGAGTCAAACTCTCATTCGTGATGTTGATCTTCACATGGATTACCATAAATCGTACATCCCTTTTGTTACAACAGGCCACGAAATTTTCTTGACGTTATTGGTCGTTTGCAGCTTGTAAAATTGCATTAAGTACTGCAACTATTAATAATTATCTTTCTCAATTATCTATACATCATTATCATATCTTTTGGACAGCAGTTTCTTGCTTTCTGTGTTTCTGAAATTCGTCCAAAACTGTTTTTATAGAATATTTTATGTATTATAAATAAACATTCATGTAAAACCAAAAATTTGTTGTCGTCGTTGGAAGTAAGATGAAAACTACACAAACAACCGTTTCAAAGTTTGATGTAAAATTGATGATGGTCGCAACGTTGCACAAGTGATGAATGTTTTTTATTCCGTTGTTTTACCTATTTTCGCGCCACAAATAATGTCTATAAATGTGTGGTACTTCCTGCAAACAGCTATAAGATTTCGCTTTTCTATTTGCCTCCAAAGTGCTTTGCGATCAGACGCACATTCATTTTTTCTGTTGCCGCGGCATGCCATTGCGTTTCACTCGCAAACGACCAATTAAATTTCCATATAATACGACTACCAAACTATTATTCGGTTTCCGGACGTTCAGATCGATATTTTTCTCATCGCAAAATTCTTCAATAAACTATGCCATTCTCAAGATGACAAAACGCTCGTAATCGCGAAATCCCCATTGATCAACATCTCTACCGTTTTGGAATTCAACGATCTGGAATTTATTGGTTCGACAACATTATACGACAATTTTTTTCCTGGTTCACAGATACATATCTGAATTCACAAAAAAGAAGAATTCCACTTGAATCCTGAGAAAATTTACATTCTTTGGATCAATATACTTTTTCACACCTCCGACCCGAAAGTATGCCGACTTTCGACTCCCTTGGGAGGACCGAAAGTCCGGTTTCCGGGGTCCCGTGCCCAGGACCGACAGTAAATTTTTTCCGTCCTCCGCGGAACAATCGACAGAAGAACTTTAGATTAAAGCCTCTGAAGGTGTTAAAACCGACTTCACAATAATTTTAAAACGTTCAAACACGGAAATGTATTGTTTATTCAAAGAAAAAAATGGACGTCACTAAATTTTCTTCCAACGGCTCAATTATTTAACTCGATTTAACTCGAAATTAATAAATAAATTCACTACAATAGTTTTCAACACTTCTCAATACAAAATTCGTTATCATCGTTTTTGATTTTTTAAATTTAATTTTAAAAATTTTTTTGATTTAATAAAAAATCAAAAAAGTACTTTTTCGCGGCATTTACAATGTGTAACGAATTTTGTATTAAGAAGTGTTAAAAACTATTGTACTTGATGTATTCATAAATTCTGTGGTAATTAGGAAGAACCAGTTAAGTGGTTTTGAGACTTGTCTTGTTGAAGTTTTGAGTATAATATTTTTTTATCGTGGAAATATGATGATTGACACGATTTTTGGTAAATTATAGTACAAAATATAAATTGAATCTAACAACTCATGTTCAAAAGTCAAACTTTCAGAAATACATGCGATTTTTTCAAAAAAATTAACGCTTTTGAAAATGTCACTTTACTGGTTCTTCCTAATCACCACAGAAATTTGAGTTGAATAAAACAGCTGTTGCGATGAAATGTAGTGAAGTTTATTTTTTTGTTTTAATAAACAAGAAATTTTGCGTTTAATTTTTTAAATCATTTTAAAGTCGGTTTTTTTTTAAAGTCAGGGGGCTCTGCCCCTCGAACCCCCCGCGCGGGGCTCCGCCCCTTCGAACCTCGCGGGGGGCTCCGCCCCCTCGACCCCCGTGGGGTGCCCACAGCTCGGGGACTTCGTCCCCTCGGAAGACGACGGGCCTCCGTCTGTTATATGCTCGGGGACTTCGTCCCCTCGGTAGACGACGGTCCTCTGTCTGTTATACAGTCGGTTTTGGGTATACAATTTAAAATTGCAAAGTTGCAAAAATCTACACCTACGGCACTTTCGGGTTCGTCGGTGTAAAAAGTATAGTTCGTACCATGGGCCGAACGTGCAGGTTCAAGTGTCGGGGTACTGACAAGCCTCGCTACGCTCGGCACGTCATATTGTACCCCGACTCCGAAACCTGCACTTTCGGTCCTTGGTACGAAATGTACATCATCTGTAAGTTCTGTGATCAGACTGAAATTGGAATCAAATCGCATAACAATTAATAAGCGTCATGAACCAGTTGAAGTTATTGCCTATATTGAATTTACAGTTGTTTGACAAGGTGTAACTTGAACGGGTTTCTCAAATTATGGAATAAAAATTGATTGACGGTATCGAATTATGCGTTAACGATGGACCAAGTTTTGAACTTGATGCTGATATGAAATTGGAACGAGAGGTATAGAGTTTTTTTTCAAAAAGCTTCAAAGGAGCCACACTCATAGCAATAACTAATGATTTACGTCGACGCACATAAACGAAGTATCCCACGGGGGGGGGGGGGGAATTGTTCGGAAAAATGAGTGATTCATGGTTGCATGTCGAAACAAGTTGTAGTAGCGAAAATTGCCGAAACGGCGGGCAATTGTTTCATAACATGAAAAATCATGATAATAAAATGAATGTACGAAAAATAGATGTGTATGCGGTTGTGCGCGCCATAGCATCAAAGGTGGCAACGGTCGCGTGAGCATAGCTACTAATTATGTGTCACGAGGGTTACAGAGAGAGGCACGATTACCGTAATATGAATCGCCGAACCGCGTTACAATTGTTTCTCGCGTGTTTGCACGTGAAAATAAATCCCACGGTAAGATTAAAATTGAGCCGCGCAACGCCAGCCATTTGTCACGCCTTACTAACGCTTTGGCAATCTAACGATACGTGGGAAATTATTCTAATTGTCTGTGTTTCTCAAATTGTTGACATTAATTATAACCACACGAAAAACTGTCTTGACCTTTTATTTACTAACTATCGAAAATTACTACTTCGATGACAACACCGATACAGTAATTGCTACTTCCGCTTTCTCGCTGTTGCGCGTAAAAACTGTTCGTCATGTAAAAATTTATCTGTGTACCAACTTCAAATCTTTCCGAAAATGTAATTGTTTCGCGATTGATTAAGAACACCAACGTGTCAAGTCTGCAATTATATTGTTTTCGGTATGTAAAATAATTTTTCATTTTAAAGTATAGAAATAACAATTATGATGAAATAAACATTTGGTTCTTTCAGTTTTAGAGGAAACTATAAAAAGAAATTGAAGAAAAGTTATGCAATAATGAAATAGCGGATAAATTGGTAAATTAAATCTAACTTTTGATTCGAGATAATCATTAATCGCATATTGCCGGCTTAGTGAATCCGCTCATTATAGATGCGTAACTAGTGCGCGCCAAGTGTAATTATAGTCATCCTTTCTTGTCTTCCTTGTACCACTAGTGTTCAGGCATACTTTTATGGGAGTGCTGAGAAAACTTTCTTAGATTCGCTTTCGGGATCACGTATTCGTTGTGGAAAAACAGTTTGCCGATGCATCACGTTACACGATGATGTATTCATTGCAGTTTGCATTCCTATATACTTCGATACATAATTTCATTATGCGGCAGCTTCCTCATAAATTAAATCTCACTTTTTGTTGATCGATTCAAGACTATTGTATCCGCAATTGTCACAAAATATCGTTTTTCTGAAAAAAAAGAATCTCAGAAATGTTCTTTTTGATGGCATACTGTGAATAGCTTTATATTTTTCTTCAACGCGAAGTATAGTTGAAATAACTGGATTCCGCCGATAATTTTAACGTGTAAGAATTTTTTCGACGACATAGTTTCAACAACTGTTTCAGAATTAAATTGAATTCTACGAAATAAGGGTTTCTTGTGAAATTTCGATAATTGTTTCAGTAGAAAACTGAATTACGTTTATCTTATTAGCGAAACCTACCACAAAGCAATTACAAGTTCATTTTATCCAAACTTTGTAGAATAAATCAGTTGTATATAAACAAAAAGTGTCGCCGTTGCACGTTCAAGTAGTTGTTTTATACAATATTCATCTGCTTAATTTAAGAAAAAAACTTAGTATCTATCGGAACGATTATTACTTATTGAAACGTAATAGAAGGCAGATCGAAAATTTGGATTGACATACCAGTTAAGATTTAAGATATGGTATGAAGTCTGACGACTAAATATTAGACAAGACGAAAATCAGATGGAGAAGCACTATAAGCGAATGCGTACACTGATCTTAGATTATCGGCAATCCGGTACATATCGTTCTCAACAATCGCGCCAGTCAACGTATACGGAAGATTGTTGGGTGCAAAACTCGTGGGAAAAGTTTCTTGGGACGCACAACTTTCTCTACGTATGCAACTTTCCCGGCTTCACCGCACTCGTCCCGCGTATTCTTGTCGGTGTAGAACGCCTCGGAGTTGCTTCATCGAAATAAATCTACGGAGAGAATAGTAGATGCCGATTCGGTGAGGATGTCTTGTCGCGCAACTTGGTGACGGCCATGTCAGGACGATGCGTGTACCTTTAGGATTTCGCTTGGTCAGGCTGTTTGTATTACAGGCTCTTACGTAACGTGAAAATATGTCGCACGTTTACAAACACGTACGCCAAACGTTCGATAACTTCTTGCTTGATGCTTTTCTTCGGCTGTTTTTTTCAATAAAACCTGATCAAAAACAAGACATTGGTGGCTCATTTAATTACAATTACTATGCTTTATATTTTACACTTGTGAACGGTTCTTTGTGTAAGAAAAATTGTTTTTTTTGCATTGTACCATGAATGATGCCTATTTGTTTTTTGAGACTTCATTTTTGAACATAGACTGTTGAAGTATGAAATTGACAATTCTATTTATTTCTCAGGTCTCCTGACGGTCACTGTGGGCAAAGAGGCCGTGTCAAACGTCGCGGAAAATTCCAAAAGTTCAGCACTGTCTAAATCAGACGACGTTGTTTTGCTTGAGATTGATGTGAAAGAGCCCGGCAAACGATCGCCAGTATCAGCTAGCGCGGTTTATGGCGCTTCGCCCAGTCAATACATCATTCGACACGGCGATGACGCACAAGAGGTATGCATTATTTTTATAGTTTTAACTTAAGTTAAAAAAAAATTTCATAACTTAACAACAAAATTCTATTGATAGTTTTTTTAAAACATTCGAACAAATCTGGAAGTCATTTGAGTACAAGACATCGATTTTGAAACACAAAGTGGATATTGTATTCTATATAATTTATAAAAATATTTAGTTTTGTTTACTTTTTTGAATTTTGATATATGGGAAAAATGTGGTTTATTGTTTAAGTTTGTTCACATTGCATTTGTACAAACACGAACATCATAAATCCTGTGAGCAGGATAATCCACTTAAGGGTCAATTTAATAAGAGTGCTTTATAACAGAAAAAGCCAAGCAATGAATTATAACCTAACAGTCTGAGTACCGTAACCCGAAAGCTGAGTTGAAATATGGAGCTCGGCATTTGCGAATTTCCGTAAACTGGCGTTTACCTAATATGGCGTGAGTTGCTAGACATACATCCACGAAGGAAATTGATCCAAGACGATCTAATACTAGTTTAGGCTTGCTTCTTTCTCTGCTAGACAAAGTGACATTTCATTCAAAGATTAAATACCGAACTTATACAACGTTTTATCTTACGTAATAATCACTCAATGAGAAGGGTACAAGTGGCCCAAATCTTTCTAGAAGTTTTTAGCACTGATCAATTCACGAAAGCAGATGTATTCCATCGATTAATAACTGAGTTTTTAAATAAAAAAATTATAATTTTATTAATGCATTTATCAATAACGATGAGAATGATGACATATTAAAAGATATGCTCATGTAGATGTAGATACACAGACTGAGCACGAATTTGATATGCCATTTTTCTACTGACTGATCTTAAAGCGCAAAAGTTAACAAGGGGTTCTGTTCAGAATCTGAGCAACTTGGGATTTCTGTCGCAATAAACTGTTCAATGCGAAACTATTACTTTCCACGCGCCTTTAGATATTCGTATCACTAGCGGGTAGCATAAAAATACCAAGGCTGATGAGTGGTTGCCACTTTGATTGCCAAATATCTAAATGAAATCAATTTCTTGATCACAATTTCATTTATATGCAATATCGATTTGTTTCATTGTGATTTCATTGATTCTTAGTTTTTAATATTACTTCTTATGATACCAAATTTGATTATTACGTACTTTAGTTTTTAATTTCAGTTATCAAATTTTCAAGCCACGTCTCAAAAGAGAATGTTCTTACGACTGAAAAAGATACGGTTTTATCAACGACATCAAGTCCCGCTTTGCGCGTTAATTAAAAACATACATTGCATAACGTAAACTGGTGCTCAGCAACGAGGGTTCCATAAAACATATCTAACGTGTTCGTAAGCGAGCATGTAAAGTTTTCTTGACTGATGTTATTCGAATGTAAAAAAGTCTGTGCAATAACAAATAAAGTATGTAGTCAAGTTATTATAACAAGTATCGAGCAGATATTGTTTTTCACAGGAAAATGCACTCTGAAAAAAGTAGTTGTGACGAAATCGTGTTTGCACTCATTACTTTTGATTATTTAAATAACCAGAATATTAATATTAATTAGTTGTTAGTTCGAGGAAACGAAACCAATCGTGGTCTTAAAACATTTCATTTTTAACGAATTAAATTATTTATTAAAATTAATGCGATATCGAGAGATACAAATAATTAACTTCTGTTTCACAGTTGTTCCTTCAAAAAAGTAAACTTTTTTTTGTTTATTCTAAAAAAGCACTGATTTTACTTCATTTATTAATAGCGAATTTTAGATGAGATTCTACTAAAAATATCATTAGGTCATTTAAAGTTCCTTTTTCAAGAAGTTTATGAACCCTTATTTCAACAAAATTCAATTTTTATTTTAGAATGTGAAAGTGATATTATAAAAACATTGCAATTGACTGAATAAATTATTCATGAAGTTCAATTTCTATCCACAAAGAAAATCTTGTAAAGATCGTATGTGTATCAAAACTTGATGATCTGATGATTCTCAAGAAAAAGTGAGACACCTATGACGAAAAACCGGCCTCGGCTGATTATGAAAATAGTGCATATCGCGCTATCTGAGCTCAAGGTGTATTGCATAATTGCTAGCATTTCTTATATTCCCAATCCATACTTATTCTCCGACTACAGAACCGGTAAAACCACACCCAACACTAAACATAGATCTGTTCGTACATCCGCCCTGTTTATTAGCACAGTTTCGATTTCATTGCAGACGGCCTTGCAAGAATTACAGCTGACTCATTAGAATGGATCGGTGAACTTGCATTTTGTTCCTAATCACAATTCACTTAACACTAAGAAATCTATTGTGTGAACAAAATTGAGTTATGAATCTTCGGATTTCACTATTTCTCATTAAACTGGTATGGAAATTTTGTACTGAAAAATCAATGAATTTTATGTAATTCATCATATGAAAATATCTGGATATATTTCAAAGCTTCATTCCTTAATTCCTTAATTGAAGACAGATTAATGAGTAATGAACAAACTCGTAAACCAACTTCAACTTAATTAACACGCAACGCTATAATTCATGATAAACTCAAATTCGTAAGGTTAGAAAGTTAATACGTATTTTTTATAGCTTTGATTCATAAGAAATAATTTCAGAGAGTCTACGAGAAAACCTTTGCAAGTTCCATCAACATGATCTGTTGAGTATGCTTTATTCAGTTCTAAATTGTGAAACGTGTCAGTGATGAACTTCAGGTATATGAAAAAATTTGCGAATCGCATTTAATTGGAACCATTTTACGTCGCCGCTACATCGCATTTTATATCGTTACAAAAATTCCATAAATAATTGCAAAATATTTTTTTCTGCATTTAAATGTAATAAAAAGAAGAAGAGCCCTTCTCAGAGGTTATTCTTCGATTTATAATACTCATTGCTTTACGAACTTATTATGTGAACTTGTTTATCTGCTGATGTTCACGAACTATTCACATCTGATGATCTTAAATGTTTTAGTTAACAAGAGTTATCTTCTTCGCGTAGTTATGATGGCCTTAAACACTAAAAGTCAGTCATGAAGTTTGACATGTTAGTCATTCTGGTATCCTGAAAAAGTCTTAGCCCATATTTACTATAATTTGAACTCTTTTTTCTTCTACTTTTATAATAGAAAAAAATTAGTTTCTTAATATCTAAATTTTAATTTGTTGCTGGCAACTTTAACTTTTCTGATTGACTGTTTTTCTGCAAAATTTATATTCATGTTAGTGAAAGTCTTAAATTATCGTGGATTGAATGAACCTCGATCGTTTACTTTTACTTTCAAATAAAGTCACATTAGAACCATGATTTATTGTTTTCGTTGCATAATATTTTCCAGGAAAAGGAATCCTATCCTCACCAAAACTCATAGTGAAACTGCATAAAATTTTATCTTACCGAAAAATGTTTACCAAATATAAACTAAACTTGGCCGTACAAAAAATCTTCCAAAACTATTTGGACAATTTTCTTTCAACGAATAGTTTTTTTGTAAATTTCATTTTTTTCTTCTGTTAACAATTTTTTCGTATTTTGACTGGAACTTTTTTTTGAGACCGAAGTATAATATGTCCAGTGGTTTTATTTGTGAAATTTAAGTTTTCGTATTTTAATAACTTTCAAGTAAGATGGAACTTTGCAATATGTGTTCTAATAAAATTTTTGTTTCTAGTTGTCGCCCGAATATTTGTCGGTGTTGCAACAATACCAAGGGCAAGGCCAAACCTTTCAAGCTGCCGGCCCAGCAAGCGCCCCCCAACCAAGACCAAGACCACAACTCTCAGCCTACGCCAGACAACAACAACAATTACAGCAGGCCTACCATCGGCAAAGAGTTCCAATAGTTACCGCACCTAGGCCACCAGTAACCTTGCATCCGCAAGCTTTAGCTCAAGCTGAAGCTCAAGCGGAACTTCAAGCTCAGAAAGAAGCTCAACTTCGGAGTCAAGCTTCACATGCGTCTAGGTTACGAGCCAGTGCGTCGGACAACTCACCATATCAAGTTTCTAATTACCGAGAACAAAAATTAGGAACATTTGAACAAGAACTGCTTCAACTAGTTAACGCTAACCAAGCCCAAGAATTCAAGTTAGTACCTGTGGAAAGACCTAGCGCTCCAATTAAAGAAGCTAGTTATGCTTCCCCTCAGTACTCTCAACAACTTGTTGCTTACCAAGAACCACATCAAAAACCAGTTGAAGAACATCAAGCACCTGAGCAACTCCATCAAGCGCCAGAACAATATCACATTGAAACAAGCCAACCCAGATATCAGCCTCAAGATGAAGAAGTAGTACAGCTGCAGTATCATCAATCTGTAATTCCAGCTCAAGCTCAGCCCACTAAAGCCCCAGAATATCAATATCCAGAAGATCCATCAAGACTTAGAGCCAGCTATCACGACTCTGAATCTATTGCTCGAGCTCAAGCAAGAGCTGAGGCCCAAGCGTTAGCTTTTCAAAGAGTTAATCAAGATTCTCACAATAAACACCAAGCGGCTGCGTTAGAACAAATTCGGATTGTGCACGAACGTCATAGACAGCAAGCTGCTTTGGAACAGATTCGTGAAGGATCCCAAGTAAGTGAAGCTGGAAAGTCTCATATAGAAGAACAAGTTGCACCAAAGGATCCTGAAGCTGCATATAGAGCTAAATTGAAAGCTCAAGCAACAGCTGCTGCTGCTGAAGATCGAAGAGCCCAAGAAGCTGCAGAATATAAAGCTCATGCTGATGCGATTTTGAAACTTCAGGCACAACAAGCAGCTCACTTAAAAGCTCAAGAAGATGCCCACAGGTATGCTTTGAATTTCGAAAAAAATCAGTTGCGAGCGCAGGAACACGCGCAGGCTTTAGCTAATGCCCAAGCACTACAACTTTGGAAATCTCATCAACAAGCTCGAGCTAAAGCTAACCACGAAGCTCAAGCTGCTGCGAAAGCTCAACATGAAGCCAGGAAACTAGATCCTGACAATACTCCTGTCATCCAATATCTTCTACCGAATAGTGCTCCTCTTCCGTCTCCCAACAGCTACTTAGGAAATGAGCAACATCAAAAATATCAGGCTTCTGGTTCAACTTACGTAGCTAGAGCTGCACCTAAAAATCCTGAGCCTACTCCAGCAGCTGAAGAACCTATCTATGTTCAAGCTACACCAATCAATCAGCCTAGACAACCACACAAACATAAAATTCCCACCGCATCTCAATCTTCCATATACGTATCTCAGTCTGGTTTGCTGAAAAAGGCACCTGTCAAATCTGTAACAATTGAGGATATTATTGACAATGAAGAAGTTAATCCACCCCAATTTATTCGCATCCCGAGTCCTAAGGGAAGGACTTTGACGCAAGAGGATTTAAATGCCCTTATTAATGCCGGTTATACAGTTACTCCTGTTCCGGAAACAGTTAGATCAACACCTGCTCCTTACGGGATTGAAAGTAGCACTTCTGGATATTATGTGAAAAAGCAAAGAACTACTGTATCTAGACCTGAATACATTGCGTACGAAGAGGTAATTCCCCGTCCAAAGAGACCATATAGGAAACCGAGCCATATCCTAAAACAGGAAAATGATGGACATCCTAGCGAAAAAATTACTTATCTCGTTCCTGTGGAACCAGCATACGGTACCAGAAAACCTCTTCTGAAGAACGAATAAGCATGGGACTTCAAACCTAGACATTAAGCAATTTGTTTTTCATGATTCCTCGAGTTCTTTCAATCTATTTATGCAATAGCGTAATTGTAACAATCAGTCGATTGTGATTGGCTGGATGTTAGCCCTATTCGTGTTGGACGTTTATTTAGAATGAGAGAACACTTAGTCTTTTGTTTACTCTTGACTACTGTAACCTGTCACTATTCGGAAGTACATTTCTGTAGAGTATTTATATTTAAATAACTGAAAAATAATGTAAACAGTATTATGATCCAAAAAAATGCTCGTGTAAGTGGTAGATAAAAGGCTAATTATAGGAATCTGAAATTGTGCGTAGTTGGAAACGATTATCCTTATGGAAAACAGTTGTGTCCCACTACCCACAAGATGATAATCTAGGGATATGAAATGCAACCGTACTACAGGGTTTTGATGAATTTTGAAACTAATTTTCAATGAAAATAGATGGTTTGTGACAGCAAACACAGAACAGATAGAAATCACGTTCAGTGTAAGTAATTATGTAATCCAATTTTGCATTGTAAAGATGACGTGCCTCAATGTATCATCGTATACTTAGTCACTATATAAGCTCAAAGACGAAGACTACGGTCTTATTAGAAACGAATAGGGGGAAGTAAAATTGGATTACAGTAATGTCAGTAATTTATAACTTGACAGCTAGATTTATGCTGCGCGAAATGGTTCAATTCATATTGACAATATACAAATATTGTATATTTTCGACTTTTCATAAACAAGACGACATGACTCATTCTTGTCGCATGTTTTATACTATTTTAATTTTAACTGTACTCTTCGTTTTTGCATGTTAATTCACGTATGCATAAATGCGATCATTACAACCATTTCATTTTATCGATTATCGATAGTTTTAATTGATGTTGAAATTCTAAAGATATGAACTTAAGATGTGTAATATTTTTATCGAACGTATCTATATATTTCATCTATGAATAAATGTAAATTTTTTCTAACACTATGCATTTTTAATTAACTTTTTAAATAATGCAATATGATCTAAATAGTATAGTTAGGATAAAGTAAAAATAATACTAAAAATATATCTTTATTTTGTCTTTCTTCCAAATTACCGTAAATGAATTATATTATTATGCGTCGCATTACTGCGAAGTATTATTTTTTTCACATTCCTCGCACTTTCAATCGTAGATAGACAATGCCTGGTGCTATGTCAAATATTTTTTCTACACAAAGTTGTAAATAATATTTTTTTTAAATAATAAAAATCACACTATCTTAACTTGTCGATAATTTGGACAAAATGTGTTTTAATTATAGCTTATATATTGATTGTGATATTTTTGCAATTTATTAATTCGAATCTTAATAAACAATTTTTTATAAACAAGCAATTGAGTCACACATTTAATCTCGTCTTTTAATCTCGCATTCCGTAAATGATAATTGAGTGGATAATTCATTTAATATTTGATAATTACTATAAAATGCCAATAGGTCGGATGGGTGCTGATTATATACACGGTACTCTCATGTGTGAACTTCCACGACGGTAGGATACCAAACAAGCACTGTAAAAATAAACAATATCAAAAACGACAAATTCAAACATTGTGATTTCAATCATAGCGTGAAAAACAGACAGCAGCTATGACGATCACGGCAAAAACAAACTACAAAAAAAATGATCAGGTTAAAACTTTGTCATACGTTGGAAAAATAAAGAATTTGTTGATGAATATTTGTTTATAACAATTATGTTTTATGTTAACACATTAGTTCTGCAACAGCTCGAATCAGCATGGGTGTAAGCTTAACTAATGAATACGCATGCACTGTAAGTTACACAGAATAATTTCGCAGACTCTTATCGGAATCACAATTGTATAACTATTTTTTATTTAATCTTAAAAGCAAAAGAACATCGTGCAGAACTAAAGAGTTCAGGAACATGATTAAAAAGTAACTGGTGGTATTGCAAATGAGTTACCGTCGACACCGCTTGATCCCGCCACGAGAGTCGCTTTACTAATCGCATTCGGCAAATTTTTTGGGACGGTCTTACGATATCTTGGGGCAAGCGGTTGAAAACTTCCAACAGAGCCTTCCTCAACGCCCGATTTCTCAACTTCGTCTAAAGCAAAAACAATAACTGGAATTACAAAGCAAAAGTTTGAATCAAGTGAAAAAGAATAGAAAAGTGCAAGGCTATTTGTTTGCATTATTGTCGTTTGATTCATTCAGTGAAAAGGCTGTTGAACCTCGATTCGAGGTTGTTTCTGAGTCTGTAGAAGAATTTTCCATCTGAAAATCATCAGGCATTTCAGACATCACAACATCGCTTGAATCAGCATTCGCTGTCGATTGATTAGCAACAGAGCTCGTGTTTTTCTGAGTTTTGTCTCGTAATGTCTCTGAAGCATCTCGCGAATCATCAGACAGATCCGCAGACAAATTTTTGAACGAGTGATCATTACGTTGGTATCCTGCAAGAAGAACAAGGTTTCGATCGTAGCAATGAACTAACTATCTTACGATTAACTTAAAGAAAAGAAATCCAAAGAACACACTGAAACTGAATGCCTCTGAGAATCTGGAGGCTCTTAGCATGGCCAGGTTGGAATTGTCACCCGTTTTGCACTCAGATTGCATGTTTCATGGAATTTCCGGTAAATCTCTGTTATCAGGTTCGTGAACGGATTGTGATTTCTTTTTTGTTTCTCGTGATTTGTCGTTAAATAAATCAAGATCATGAACTTTTTTTCTTTGTTGTTTTGCCTCAGGATCAGTGTCTAAGTTTGACGTATCTTCCGCGATTTTCAATATTTCCATGCCCTTTTCATAAGTGCCTGCAGATAAAAATATAAAAAATATAAGAATTGTAAATTCATAATTGAAGAAAAACGAATAGTAAACTATAAACTATAAGAAATAAAATTTGACACGACAAGCCAACTAACGATGTCAAAACTGGCCGCCTTCGGAGGCCTTCGTACAAAAAGATCGTTTGCACCGCTCAACCTCAATAAACCTACAACGTATAGACATGTCCATGTCAAAAAGCGTTTGCAAATTCAAACTCACTATAAAATCCTCGTACTTTGAAGACTTGGTATAATTCCCAGTTTTTTTGTGGACATTCTTGCGATTTAGCTGCTTTGATTATTTGAGAATCTGACTTATATGGTGGATAGGCACACATATTATCACCTTTCAACCAACAAATTGGGACAACTTGCAAAGTTTCATCGATGAATTCTACCAATCTAAACTGAGGGTTATCATCAGCGTCACTCTCAACATTCGAGTTGTCTGACACGTCTTGAATGTCTAAAATGTCTGACTCTGACATGTCTGAAATTTTCATTAAAAAAATCTAAAATTATATTCAATGCAATATAAAAGAGTCAATATTCACTAACACTAAGACTACCAAGATGAAAAACTTGTTTATTTATTTTTTTTAAATCTAAAAATAGTTTAACGACATTCGAAAAGGGTTCTGAATGGAGAATAAATTATAAACAACCACCGTGAAGGAAGTCCAAAATTATACCATTTTTGCTCTAATTCAGTTAAAAGCTAAGAGTTTGCCGATTCTCAAATTTCAAGTTTGAATGTCATCAAATTAACAGATATGATTACGCATTTTATGATTTTTTCAAATTGATTGTAAACGTTTTTGGTACTATTTATTAGACAGAAATTTGCTTGCAACTGGACTAGAACAAATTTGCTAAAATGTTGGTCTTTTTTTTCACAGTGCAAATTTTTTCTTGTTACTTACTACCCAGGAAAAAATCCGCACATTGGAATAGATTGGGAATCGACTCGATTTTGGATCGTTTTCGAGTCGAAAATGGATCGAAACCAAGTCTCAATTTGGTGCATTGAAAAAGAGCCGAAAACGAGTCGAAAATGGATCGAAAAGAAGTCGAAATTTCAAAACAGTGAAAAATTTTAAAAAATCTTTTGGTCTTCGGATTCGAACTTAAGACTTTGAACTTATGAAGCCCGCACTCTACCCCTAAGCTATTCGAGACGTAGTATTTATGTAAATAGTATGCTCAAATAAGTAGTACACTTGTTGTTGTAGTTCAACAAGGTCTTTTATCAGTTAGTTTCTAAGTATCTTGACAGCTTAGGGGTAGAGTGCGGGCTTTATAATCTGAGAGTCCCGAGTTCAAATTCTGAGACCAACAAATTTTTTTAAATTTTTCACTGGTTTTAAAAACTATATGTCAAATCGACTTCTTTTCGAGCCATTTTTGAACGTGCAATTTCAAACGCTGAAGATTCATCGCCGTCAATGTTTTCGCGTAAGTAAACCAAGTGATGATGACAACACCATAATGATATAATTGAATTATGTTAATTGTATGATTTTTTTGCAGTTAGTTTTTTCAAATCTTTAAAATATAACCTTTTCGAAGTGGCATTCTGTGTTTGTAGAGAAAAATAAATAATTTGTTCTGATAGAAAAAGTTGTACAGGTAAGAACATTTTACGATTCGATTTTATTTATCTTCAAAATGAGTTAATATAAAAAAAAATATATAAATTTCATTTTTATTTTTATTTTTTTTGTTTTTGTCGTTGAGCTGGCTCAGTTATGCTTCATTGCAAGCTGCAAACGACAAAAATTTAACGAAAATAATTTTCTTTTTATCTTGTGCAGAACTTAATCGAACTTGAAATTTGATTTAATAATTTTACTTTCTTTAATTTACTTCTTTATGGAATTCTCGATTTTAACTCTAATTTAATCTAAAATTAAGTTTTTCTATTTTTTTTTATTTTTTTTTGTTGATTAAGTTTTAAACAATAAATTATTCTAATCAGAAAATTGAGAAGCATTGTTGACAAGCCAGCAGATATGCCGCTGCGATTTCACCTGTCACTTCAACTTTTGACACAAAAATAAATACTTTTTCCAATAATAAATGATAAACAAAACTAACCGTTTGATTCAGCACTCAATCCTCTATCAGTTGGTTGATGCTGGTTGCCGCCGCAATATAAATTTTATTGTTAAAATAAACAAAAAACTACGACCTGAACCGTCTCCAACAATGAAAAATTTTGTCTGTTTACTTTCTGGTAAGCATGGCCGTTTGAATGCGCACACTCACTTTTTCCAACAAACTTTAAAGTTATTATATAGAAAAAAAAATAAAGTAGTCTGATGAAAATGACGAAAAAATTATAAGGATTCTTTTTATCTATTTAGTCTATTGATAAAATAAACAATTAAAGTAAGAAAAACAAAACTATTTCATTGCCAAAGGAGTTTTGTTGTAGTGCGCATGCGCGCCGCTTAGTTTGTTGTCAGCCGCATTGTTGGAGTCGCGCTCGGATGTCCAGGATTTTTGTCAACAATTGTCATGTATTCAGGTACTTGATCTCTTTTTTTAATTAGATGGCTCGATTCTTTAATAATTATACTTTAGTTTGATATATTTAGGCTTCCGCCGCAATATGTATTTTGTTTGTTTTTCTGTTCTGAAAGTAGTTAGGTTATGAAAGGTTTGTTGACATTTGGAGTTATTCATTCGATAAACTTGTTTGTTAAATCGAGCCATCTGATTATAAAAAAAAATTTTAGGAAAAAGTTTTAATTTGTTTATTTTTTTAGGAAGTATGGGCGGAGATGTTACAAACACTTTGAGAATCACGTTGAAACATACTTTCTAGAAACTATTAATTTTCATTTTTACACTGCACCTTTTCTATTTTTGTGTACTTCTAGAAATACACTAACCTAAGAACACGTCGGTAAAAATTCTAGCGACTCCGCACTCAGGAACGTGTGGAACGTTAACCAAGGCACGTAATTGCGGATTTCGGTACAGGAGTGCCAACTGACGAGCCGAAAATAGAGAGGCTTAGGCACTACAGGCTTAAAGGTAATGCCTGGTCTGGGTATTATAACATTTTTGAATCATCGTTTTGATATTTGGATGTGCATGTCTATCTACAGAATTTTACGATATGTGGTTTGTAAACTGTATGCTGTAAATTTGATCTAATTGATTTAATCGAATTGCATATTATGTTTTTTTAAATCAATTCATTTTAGTTATTTAGTCAATTTATATTTTATTTTTAAACGTTTCTATTGAACATTTTAGAGTTTTGGACAGAAAATTTTATCATCATTGAATGTAAACAAACCAACAGCTGTCATTTTTCAAACCACACGTCATACAATTAAGGCAATCGGCATGCGCGTCAAAATATCGAAATGATATTTTGATACTATCAGATTGTAACTGTTTATCTGTCTGAATGACCGACAGAACCAGTCGATTAATATGTATAACCTACGGTCTACGGCGACAACCAACCGGCGCGCATGCGCGCTGGGGCGCAAGCCTTTTGTTTACAACTTAAATCACTAAAAATTGCAATCTTTGAATAAATTTAAGAAAACTAATCTGATAAATCAATTTCTTCTTTTTTAACGTAATTTTTGATCACAAAGTTTTGTTATTTAAACCCATATTTTCAGTTAAATTAATGTCTTAAAGATAGGCTGATTGTTGTCGCCGGCCGGCTTACAAGCGCTCGCATGCTCGCCCAGAACTGTCACTTCCCAAATTTAATTGTTAATAAAAAAAGTTTTCGCTAATATTTTGAAAAATTAATTACACTATCCTTATAAGCTTGATTTATAGAACTTTTAAAACATTATTTCGGCTAATTAAATTGAAAACAAAAATTTTATTTCGAATTTTCTGATTGGAACGGGCTGGTGCAAGCGGCGCTTTGACTGGTCAGGTGAATCAGGGAAAAAGCAAAGCTGTGCGATCGTTCAGAGTTCTGAGAATTGGCACCTCGTTCACTATTGGTGCGCTGAGGTCGACCAAAAAGGCATGATAGTGAGCGAGGTAGCCTGAATCATCACTTGCGGCTTGCGGTTGATAGACCGTGCCCTCAAAACATCCTTTGTAGAAGTTAGTTGGCGAAAGTCCAAGTGCGGTGTAGAATTTTGACAGGTACATGTGCGAAAGCCTTGTCTGTTCTAGTATTGGTGTGACGTGGCGTTTTGCGGTCCACCCGCTCCTTCGCCACGGAACCCAAATGACAAAGAAACAGTCGACAATTATTTTCTAAAACCCAATTCCGGTACTCGTAACCTGGTCCAACGTTGCCTCGGATCACCACCAAATTTTCAGGGAAAACTTGGAAACCCCTTTCAAAGCGGAATCGTTCTCAAAAATCTTGTCAAACAATTGCTTATCGAGCCAAACGGGCACCGTGAAGCGGCACTTGAACAATTTGCGCAACGGATAATCTGACTTCCAAAAATTCCAAGAAAGGATCCCTTTTATATTTTGGTCCAAATATTGTTCATTTCCTTCAACGTTACTCGGGGAAAATAAAATGAAAACAAAATAACAATTAAATTGCCAATCTTGATAGTTTATTTTACTCCCAACTTTCCTTCTGAACTTTTACAAAACAAAATCAAAGTCAATTTAGTATTACGGTTTCTCTTTATTTTAATTCTGGCAAAATTTCAAACTTTATTTTTTTTTCTCAACAGTCCTACTTAATCAAAGATACAATTTTCGCTATCTTATCGGACACGAGGGAAAATTATTACTCAAAATCGAAAATGGCTCCGGAGAGCACGTTTTACTTCTGTTCAGTCTTTCAATCGACTTTACTCTTTTACGTTACAACGGTTCCTCGGGCTCCGGGACAACTGGTACCACGATCCAACAATTGCCACCTCGGAAAGACCCGTTTCGCCGTTACAAAAAAAACTACTGCAATAACCCCTTGATTTCTGCCGTCCTCGGATATCGCTCGCAATTCGATCCAAGATACTTCGGCCCGGCAAAAATCGTACTGAAACGACTTTACTTTACTTGCAAAAACTCTCGAAAACCCTTAAAAAACTTTTACTAAGTAACAAAAGCACCAACGTTACCGGTCGATGACGCTGGTGGGAGCGTGAGCTTGGGCTAAATCGGTTGTCGTCCCTCGGTCCGTCTACGTTCGTAGCCTCGTACCATCTCCAATCGACTCCTTGAATAATTAATTTCCTTCTTTCGCAATGCCGGATACCGTTCCCCTCCACCTCCCTTTTTCCCGTGTCTCGCTTGCCGTGTGTAGCGCTCTGCTCATCGGTGACGTAGCTCGCCGTACCCCGCTTGCCTCGCCTCTCTGCAGCTTGGAGGCCGTTCTCCGTCTCGCTCGGCGTCTCGTGAACGGACATCCTTCCCTCTCATCGACGACTCGGGCTGACTCCTGGGTTTACCCTTCGTACGAAGGTTGGGACCCCAAACTCGGTCCACGTCTTCCCATCTGTCAGGTCTCCCATCTCGTCGGCACACGCGAGATGGGGACGCTCCTCGGCACGCCAGACAAGATTTGGCTGGAGCTGGCGGCTGCAACCACCCGGGCTGGCGCCTTGTAGCAGCATTATTTCAGCCTGCCCGCCGAAGCGGGTGCCCGGAGGTTCGCTAGGCCCAAGAGTTGTTGGTGTGCTAATGCAGTCAGGTGGGCCGCGCTTCGCTCTCGTCTCTCGTCTCTCTTGCTCGTACTGGTATCAACGGGCCTCTCTCGGACCTCGTTCCCGTCTCTAGTTGGTCGTCCGGATCCCTGGGTGGCGAGGGGCAAGCGAGCACAGTACTCAAGTCCGGCTTCCGGTCACAGTTGCCGGGCATTGCTTATCGGTTCCAGCGGTTGGGCTGCTGGAAACACTCCCACTGTGTGCCAGCTGTTCGGCTGCTGGCATCCTGGCAAGGTCGAGCCAGGATCATCCTGGTCCAGCGATGAAGCTCCCTCCTGCTCCACGCCAAACGTCATCTCCCGTATGCTATCCCACAAAATTCCAAAAACCATTACTATCGTGCACAAAACAATTACTTTCGCAAAAAAAACGTTATCAAAATTATCCAAAAAAATACAATGCAAAAAAAAAACAAAACAAAGCCTGAACTAACGAGAGCGAATTTATAAAAACGGATTGTCTGCACTCATACTTTTGTCCCGGAACCTCCGTTCAGATTTTCAATCTAAATATCGGTCCCGTGACGTCACTCTCGCATTCGTACTACCGGTAACAATTTAAAGCGACGTCAGTCTCTCTCTCCCACACATGCATGAGATGGAGGCTCAAACTCACCGACAACCGATGCTCGCCCAAGCTCTCGAGACTGGCTGAAAACAATAATGATTACGCGAAACCGGGCAGGTTTCGCAAACGTTCTCGAGAGCCGATTTTTACTTATTGTTTTGAGTATACATTTTCCCTCAATTTAATTCTCGGTCTCCGATTACACTCCCCCCTGAAATCTCGGTGTTATTTAAGCTATTACTGTCCAGACAGGCCGTCCAAAAAGACGCCTTGTCACATTGGTCAATGCGAGCAAAAAATTTTTTTTGTTGAAAACACTTTCATAGTTTTTAATAATGGTACATTCCCATACTATTAATGCTATCAACTTGTTCCTTACTTCACAAAAAATGTAGTTGATATTTCTGTGCCTCTGTTTCCGCAAATTATGGTTTTAAGACTGTGCCGTTCGACTGAAAAGCGACATTTGTTTGAACCGCTAAGTCCCTGAAAACTTACCGGGCATGTCTATAAACGAACTTTGACCAAACTTTTATCGAAAAGGTTCACTTTGATCGAAGTTTGATCAAATTTTGTCTATACATATCTCTGGGAATGGTACCACAAGTTGACTGAGGACAAAATGACTAATGGACAAAATGACTGAATGACAAATTAACCAGGGACAAAATGACTAAATGACAAATTAACTAGGGACGAAATTACTAGGTTTTGAATGCACACAGCAAGGTATGGGGGGAGACACCCCCCCCCTTGCCCCCCGCCCACCAACATTAAAATAACAAAAAAGCCAAAGATCACGAATCATGAATATACGGTTTTGTGATAACTTCAATTAATGAATCCTCGCAATTTTGCGAAATGATTTTCCTTTCACCGAAATCCTACATTTCTTGTTTACGTTGTGTCTAGTTCGATGTTTTGGTGTAGAGATAAGGATTTTCTATCAATCGGCGTCCTCAATACAGAGCACGTCAGTCGTGCTACTGTTTTCGTCCAGTAATGTTTGTGTTATGTATTAGTCTATTTATTGACGATTATTTATTAAAACTATTTACTGACAATTGTATTTTATTGTGTCAATCATAATGTTACAATTCATTAAGAGTCAGCAAAACAAAAACCATTTGCTACATAAAGGATACACGTTAAAATTGCATTATGTCGGCAAAAGTTTCTTTGGATGGCGTTGTACCGATTATGATATTAACAAATGTTCGGGTTACGTCAAAACGACAAGCGATAAACGCTTGTGTTTTATTTAATTGTTAATAGGTTCGAATAAAAATTAGTTATTCTGTCATTGGTTGTTAAGTCTTTCAGTCATTTTGTCGGTAGTTGAGTTGTCATCCAGTCATTTTGTCCGTCAGTCATTTTTTTCAGCTGTTTTGTCCCTGGTCATTTCGTCCTCGGTCAATTTGTCCGAATACCATCTCTGGTGTGTTTTCAGGGGTGACCATTAATTTTATATATACTAAGCGGAATGACTTTGACTTATATGCGGCATCAAATGTTTTAGTGCGTTCTCCGCTATAAAAATTTGGACGAAATGTCGAAGCGGAATTTTTTCGATCTGGGTATAAGACAACGCCAGAGGATCTTACGTCGAGAACGTACTGATTTCATAAGACTGTGTTCTATACCTGACGCACAATCTATTTTGTCTTCAACGTCAAATGGAAAAAGAAAAAATGATGTTTTATACTCGACTGTTGACGACTGTTGACTACAAGAATCAACTGCGAAGAAACTAAAAGGGAATGTAATACAGAAGGACAACAAGCCTTCTCAAATTCAAAAGTCTCACGACGCCCCTCCTACTGCCTTAGAAGATCCTGTTCGCCTTATATTGCAAAAAGAATGCGGAATCGGTTTCAACGGAAATCCTCCTTAATTCTTAAGGTCTCGCGACGCTCCTGTGGCTAACTCAGAAGATACTGTCCATGTTCCTTTACATATAATATGATCGAACAATTGTTACAACAAAATAATCTTTACATTTCAATGAGCGAGGAAGATATTTCTGTAAAAGAACCAAGTATTTCTGATTCACCGGGACATACTTTTAAAGAAGATTTAGCCTGATGGGCTGTTGAGTGCGGTGTAGAGTTGGCAACTTTAACTAAGGTGCTTTCTATTTTGAGAAATCACATGCCAGATAATGATTTACCTTGTCAAGGGCGAACATTGTTAAAGACACCACGATATTCAACCGTTATTTCTATGGATAATGGGGAGTATTGTCATTTTGGTTTGAAGGAAGCGATACTTCGATACTTAAAAAAACAATTACGATAAAATAAAGGGCGATCAAATAGATGTTCAAATTCGAATAGACGGGTTTCCGGTAACTGCTGAAACAGAAAGGTGGCCAATTCTGGGACGAGCAATGGGTAGTAACGAAGTTTTTTTGGTAGGCATATTTTGCGGTCCTTCCAAACCATCGTCAGCAAACTGTTTTTTATGACCATTTGTAGACTGAGCGATAGATTTAGTAACAAACAATATTGAGTACAATGGAAAGACGTACAAAGTCAGAATTCACACATTAGTTTGCGATGCTCCAGCGAAATCATTTCTTCTCAATACTAAAGGCCACACTGGCTATTCAAGTTTTCCAAGGTGTACTGTTGAAGGTGATTATATAAACAACCGAATATGTTTTTTAGAAACAGATTGTAATCTTCGTACAGATAGAGGTATGGAACGTATGGAGTATGATGATTATCAACATGGATACTCAATTTTGAATTAGATACCGCATTTTGGACTTGTGACAAAAGTTCCATATGATTTCATGCATCTTCTGTGCATCGGGGTATTTAAAAAGATGACTAAACTTTGGCCTACTTGTCCAATCAAGAGCTCTCGAATTTTGAGTGGCAGTAATCGCGTCACATTTTCTAATTTTTTATTCGAACTTGTCAACTTTATTCCACGAGAATTCTGCCGTCGACCGCGACCAGTTGATGAAAGTCAGAAATGAAAAGCAACTGAGAGTAGAGTCACTTTTCTCTATCTGATTCCTGTTGCTTTAAATTCCATATTAGAATGGAATCATAATATGTTAAATTGCCTGTCTCTTTTCATTGCAGTCAGATTGTTCTTGTCGACGAATGATGAAGCGAAAATTAGGTATGCGAGTTCTTTGACACATTATTTTGTACAAACATTCAAGGATCCAGGGATGGGCACTTTTCCGATACTTTAGGATCGCGATTCTTCCGATCGTAGCGATCCTTAAGATTGACTGATCGCTTTTTGTTCGATCGATCGATCAATGTGCCTCCAATGATTTTTTGTATTATCGATGTTTGTGATCAAAAAAATAATTTTAAGCGATCACACGAATAAATTGACTCAAGATCGCTAGTTTTATTAATCAGCGATCGCAATTTCGTAAGAACGTGATGAATTGTAATAAGATCACAATTTTGTAAGAATTTTTTTTAGCACTACTCGATCTTTACACGAAAAGATCGCACATTGTTTAAAATCGTCGATCTTTATAATTGAAAGATCGCAATTATTTAGGTCATTTTTGAAGGATCGCACATTATTTAGGTCATTTTTGAAGGATCGCACATTGTTTGCCATTCTCGATCTTTTTATTTGAAGGATCGCACATTGTTTGCAATCATCGATCCTTATATTTAAAGGATCGCGCATTTTTCGCAATCATCGATCTTTACATTCAAAGGATCGCACATGATGTAAATCATCGATCTTTGCATAAGAAGTCCTAGTAGCCAGCTTTCTACGAATTTAACACAATATTCATATATATATGCTGTACAGAAAGTATGCATGAAGCTAACCATACTCTATGGTACAGGATTTGCACAAATACAGGGAAAAGGATTTCTAGCGAAACTTAAAAACAAAAATTTAAGTTGAACTTTTTTTAAAGAATATTATTTTAAATTGCTTATGAGCCAAAATAATAATTTTTGAAGAAAAACTTGAGAAAAAATTATGCAAGTATTGTGTTTTAGAATGATAGTCAAGTAAAATCATTGAAATTAGATACTCATAAATAATATATATTGAAGGTTTATTGATAATTTATTGTCTCGTTAAATTATCAACACCTCAAATAGAGAACTTTAAAAAATATATTTACAACATTGATAACATTTTTCAGACGAAATTAAATTAAATCATCTTCCCTTTTGATTGTCATTGTAATCTAGACTAAATTTTTACACATTTTTCAATGAGAAGCTTGTTCATATACTTATCACGATCTAACACATTGACCTTTTAATAATTAATTTCTTGCCTAACATTGGAAAATGATTTCCGCATTTAAAATTTTTGTGATTTGTATTCTGTATTGTGTATATACATAAATAGAAGGTTTTGCAATGAAAATTACGATTCAAAATAACAATCTCTCTATAGTTGGTTGACCAAATTTATTGATATAATTAAACAAGTTTTAATCATAGTTGAGTTGCAGAAATATTTATAAAGCAATTTTTGAAAATTATGTGTTCATGCGTCAATGGCAAGAAATGAAGTCACTTAATTAATTCCTACAATTTTGCATTTTACATTTCCTACAAGAAATTGCAGCTTTAATTCTGGTTTTCTATATTTATTTTATACAGCAAAGAATACTCGAAATCCAAATCCGATAATGTCAAAAAGGTAGGAATCGATTGTACGACTTCATTTGTCAGTAAATTGTTTACACTCAGAGGAATCGAATTGTATTTACTGAACGTTTTCAGCAACACTGGAAATTCTTTCAACATCTTGAGGTCGGTGCGTGGGTCGTGAGAATATTTAGTGACTTCAGTGTGGGCGTCATTAAAATCGAACACATGAGTCGCGTTTACTTCCTGACTGAAAACAAGTAAATTTTCTACGCTGTCATTGTTTGCAGGTGGTTCGCTTTTCCTATTATCAGTAACGCTAAGTTCTTTTGTCACAGCGGTTAAAACCTTTTGCTTTACATTTTCTCGCTGACCAGCATCATCGAATCTTTGCAACCATATAAACTTAAATCGAGGGTTCGAAAAACTTGATACCGCCGATAAAATTCCTTCGTCATTAATTTGGTATAATTCTTCCAAATTAAACATTTTTCATGCGATAACCTCATTTCGCGCTCTAATAATCCCAACTTTTTTCTCAAATTGAGTAAAACCACAAGGAAGTAACTGAACTGCGATTTTTTATTCAAAAGATCGATCGCTTCAAGAACTGGATGGACACACTTGCGGAATGAATACAATAAAATCCTTCTCATTTCTTTCATATTGAAAAGTAAGAATCATGAGTTTGCAGTAAGTATAAATGCTTATTAATTTGTATAAACGAGTATTTACAAGTCTTTGTTTTGTTTTTTAAATTCTGAATATATGATAGATCAGATTTGTCATTTGAGGGGCAGAAACCCTTATAGACTGAAATTCATAGAAATATAATAATTTTATTTGATTTTGGTCCACCATATTGGATCAGCCATTTTTAATTTTGCAAATGAGAGATGAGATTCATGTCACAAAAGATTCATATAAAAAGTTCACTTTTTTCTCCATCATCTTGGTCGCCATTTCCAATTTTATACTATTAAATTTCTATTACGAATGAAACGATCGTTCCTTTAACCATATAGATCGGCGATTGTTAGAACGATCGATCTACAAGTAAAAATTATCGCTGATTGCTGGAACGATCGCTCTTCAAATCACGAAGATCGCTAACTCAAGAAACAAGCGATCTTTTAATTTCAAAGATCGCTGATCTATGAAACAATGGATCTTTCAATCTCGAAGATCGCTAACTCAAGAAACAAGCAATCTTTTAATTTCAAAGATCGCTGATCTATGAAACAATCGATCTTTTAATTTCAAAGATCGCTGATCTATGAAACAATCTATCTTTCAATCTCGAAGATCGCTAATCTATGGATAAGCGATCTTTTAATCTCAATGATCAATTGAATAGATCAAGCAGCGATCTTTTCAATAAAGATCGCTGATTCTGTAAACAAGCGATTCCTTAAAAATCGCTGATCGTACAAAGAAGCGATCTCTCAATTCAAAAGATCGTTGATCTACAAAAAAGCGATCTTTTAGTTCAAAAGATCGCTGATCGTAAAAACAAGCGATCTTCAGATTTTTTGAGATCGCTGATTATTACACGTGGCGATCACTGATCAAAAGTGATCGATAGATCGAGTATCGGAAAGTCTCCAAAATGCCCATCCCTGCAAGGATCTGTACGGGGAGCAATTTGTATCACACAACATTCATGGTATTCATTTAGTAGAAGATGTCAACGAGTACGGATTGCTTGAATGTTTTAGCGCTTTTCGTTTTGAAAATTCCATTCGTATAATCAAAACATTTCTGAGTAAATCAGAAAAACCTTTACAACAATTGTTCAACAGATACATGGAAATGAAAAACTTGTCTTCAAGAGAAAATGAACTGTCAAACAACGAGAAGAGAGGTGAACAAAGGTGCCACACTGATGGTCCTCTTCTCGTCGGTTGTCGAAACCCACGATATTCTAGATACTATACGAAAGATTCCATCTTAACGATTGAAATGCCCGATAATTGTTGTAAAATTGGCAATGACATTGTTTAAATTTACAACTTTGCAACAGCAAGTGATGTAGGCACAGTAGTAATCGGCAAAAAGTTTCGAATCGTTCAAGATTTATTCGAACAACCGTGTCCTTCATCTAGCTTAGGTATTTACAGTGTACACAATTTATCAAATTATTCATTTAGGCCTGTTACTCAAATTTCCTGCAAGTTTATGAAACTACCGATTAAAGACCAAGCGAACTGCTTTGCTGTCATTCCACTGTTGCACTGCAGTTCACAGTAGTACATTTTCTATAACGTTAAGTAAAGACAATTATTGATTATACTCTCGATGTACATTTTTATTAATAAATTTCAAAATGAAACTTTATCTGTGCTTGATTGCTTACATACATTTTGAGAAACCTACTGTTAAGTTTCGGGTTTGTTTACTAAATGAAAATTAATTTGTTTGAACTTTGATAACGATTTGATTTGCTTTGATATAAAAAAAAAATATTTTTGTTGTTGAGCTGGCTCAGTTAAGCTTCACGGCCAGCTGCAAACAACAAAAACCAACAAAAAGTTTTTATCTTGTGCAGAAAATTAATTATGAACTAAAAATGATTTTACTGTAATTGCAATGAGTTTATTTTACTTGAAAATGAAAAGGAAAACAAGGTTTTTCTATTTATTTTGATTTGAATTTAATTTTAATTTATTTGTTTTGATTTGAATTCGTTTGTAATTTTTGTATTCTAACTCGGCTGTTAAAAGTAATTAAAAACTATGGAATTACTAATTTGTTATTAATTCTCAATTTTTATTACTAATTTTGATTTTAATTAATTGATAACTAATGAATTTGAATTAATAAACAAAAAGTGTGGGTTTCCCGACCCGGGCAAGAATCAGATTTTATTTGATTTGGAAAGAAAACGAAAAATTGAATCGAAAATAAAAAAAGAAATTCCGTCAGCGAAACCCTGGGTTTGCACCTGGGGCAGCTTCTACCAGAACAGAGGTTTGCACCTCAAAAAGAAAAGAAAAGAAAAAGAAAATTTGAAATAAAATGAAAAAAACTAACCTGGGGGCCTTCGCCAAGAACAGGTTTGAACAAAAGAAAGAGAGGTTAGGTGGTTTTCACCAGCTTCGACCTGGAGGAGGTTTGCACCAGCTCTAGTCACTCGCGACACGCTTTGGGAGGTTTGCACCAGCCAATTTGCAAACTATCGACTAAAATTTTGGGATCGCCCGTATTATCTTTCAGGAGGTCTTATCTCTCTGGTTTGCACCAGAGAACTGAACTCCAGGGGCTCCTGCGATTTCTTTTATAGCCCTATTGCGGACTTTTGCGCACGAATTATGATTTGCGCAGCCGATGTGCTTGCTTGCCCTTTCCTCAGTTGAATGAGCCAATCATCGGCTGCCATTTTTCTTTTATACTCCCGATTCCCACCAGATTCCACTCAGCCAATCAGAAAATTCCAAATGTACTTTTTATTCTATGCATGAAAAAATCGGATTTTTGTCCTAAAATTAACTTTGGAACTTTCAGATTATTGCTATCTAATTGTTTTTATGATTAATTAGGTATTTTTGTATGAAAAAAAGTAATTGAAGTTGGAAATTGACAGCCAATCGACAAAAACACTCACGCCCTCTGGCGGATTGCCGGCCGGCAGACTTTAAACACAAATAAAAAATGAAATATGCTATCAAAACTTCTGAAATTACCATTAAAATAAAGGGGAGAGTTTAATTTAATTTTCTATCTGATTAGTTTTTGTCCAGGATAACTAAAAGTGCGTTTAAAAATTAGAAAACAAAAGGTAAACAAAGCATTGATTATTGGTTTGGATCGGTCGGTAATGCCGCATCCTATTCTATTGATATTCGTTTTTGACAGCTGTTCGGTTAGTTTGTGAAAAGTCGCGGTGAAACGTTACACTACTTAAATAACTAGTTTGAAATAATTAAAACTGAAATTAACACATGAAAGACGCATTTACGACGATTGTAGGTCGTTGCTAGCGGCAGCTTTTTGTCCTCACTTTTTAGACGTTGGTTTACATGTACATGTAGGTCCGATCAGAAGCAGCCAACAGTAGAACACTTAACGTACGTCTTATATACTCGGCGGCGCTAATCGCAATCGCATAGATTTTCTGAGCCGCTCATACCTCCACCGCGTGCTCCATCTACAATCACCAAGGAGATTATGACAAAATTACTCAGCACATACAACGAGAAATTTAACGCTAACATGAAAACGGTAGGATTGGAAATTTCTAATTAGAAATCAGCAGCCTCACTCGCAAAATCGGTCTTCTGAAGGCCAGATATGCTTCACTCAAGGATTAACTACGAAAGTCAAGCAGCGCGAACTCTCGAAGTAAATCAAAAGGACTATAAACTAATTTTGGACCACTGGTGGCAGAAATGATTGTACTAACAAATACTGAGATTACGGAAGGTGTCGTTTTTAGCGGTGTTCTTCGAGCATTGAACTGGTCTGCTTAACCTGGTTCTTGGGCCTGGAGCCATACCTCAATCAACGTTAAATCAAGATTTAAAAAGAGGCATGAGCAAAAGTCGCGAAAATATCTACCTTTTAGTCTCACCAGCACCACTTTTGTTATATTCTATAACCTGTTCAATTTATCTTTATGCATAATGTAACGTTGGTTTGAAAACCCCCGTTCCCATGGAGACGCTGGCAGCGCACGCGCGGATCCAGTTGGTTGGTCGATACGAAAATCGATAAAACCACGCATGCGCGCCAGCGTTCGTCTCCAAAGTTTTTGTCAAGCGCGCCGCATCGTGCGTCTTGCTTCTTTTTTCCGTTCTTGAGCTTCGAAAGAGCATCACGGTTTTGTTGTTGCCATCACGCCGGCTTCGCCAATTTCGAAAAGTAAGTCTCGCGCCGCGTTTTCTTTCACCAGGCCCGCGAGCCTGGCAAGTGCCACGACGTGAGACGAGACCCCGACCTGCCGTTTTCCTGCGAGTTCGACGAGAGGAACTTGATGGCAGCCTAAATCCTGAGGGGACGCCGCTGGGCCGCGGCACATCACCTGCATCTTGCCGAGGCCTCTTGGCCTCGGCCGCTAAGTAAGTGTACCGTTGCCTACGGGGCTCGTCTGGGTTTTTCTCCTCCGCGATTCGCGAGGATGTCGCCCTTCTGGTGGCGTCCAACCATGTTTTCGTTCCGGCACGCCGGCTTGGCGTCGCCGCCACCATGAACCCCCTTGATTATCTCTCTCTCTCTCTCACACTAACGTCATCTATTATTTTCAGTTTTGCATTTCGTTTTGGAGCACTAGGCTCAATCTCTGTACAACCGAGTATCACGCTCACTAGGAGCGGGGGTACAATAAATGTACCATTATTTTTCTCCACTGAACTGTTTGTTTAATTTTGTTTATCTCCCTGCCCACGCAAGCCTGTTTTCAAGTTGGGTTCTGTTTTCATTTTTAGTTTTCTTTATTTCATTTTGTTTACTTTCGTTTTGTGGTTGCAAATCATTTTTTTTTTTAGTTTTGTTCTTATGTTAATACTAAAAAAGCCGTAGAACCCGCGTCCTGAGAGCCCGTTGAGCTCCCAGTTCACGCTTTTGTTCGCGTTTTGATAGTTGTCCGTCAGCTAAAACGGACTGGCGCCCAGTTTTTGGTTTTACATTCATGTTTCTGTTTTGTCTACGTGGGCTCTGAAAGGGCAAGGCGGCTGCACCAGGGGATGGAATCGACCCTGGCCAAGCACCTTGTTACAGTGGCGCCCAACGTGGGGCCCGATGCGATTCCCGTAGATGTTTCTGGTCAAGTCAAGAATCCTGAAATTCATGAAAATGACAATTGCACTTGGGATTTTGCATTGTCGACCAAGTTGCAATTGTCCCCTGTCAATTTCAACAATTAATTGTTGGAAAATTTATGTTCAAGTATTAAAATTAAAATAATTGTTCTAGTAACTTTTGCAAATTATTTAATTTAAAATAAGGTAATGATAGTTTTTGTGAAAAGTATTTTTCAATGTTTTGATTTTGAAAGAAAAAGTTTGTTTACATCCAGGGGCCGAGCCCCGTGGATGCAAACTCAAGTTAAAAATAGATGCAATGTTTTGATGTGAAATAGGAAAAAGTGAGCAATTCTCACTTCGTAATTTTGAAAACTTTTTGAAATATTATTTTCAAATATTCTCTTTAAAATAGAAGGAGAAATATGCAGAGAGAGAGAGAGAGAGAGAGAGAATATGGACGGCTGTTTGACAGTTGCTCACGCCCCAGACGAGTTACCTATTTTACACTTGCTTTTACTTTTGCTTGGTGATGCTGCTGCCCCAGTGGCCTACCCTACCCATCCTGATAACTACTCCTGTAACCGCTTTTGCACCACGTCCGATAACGCTTTTCAAGCTCACCTAAGCTTTTGAAATTTGTTTTGAAAATGTATGGTGACAAGTTATATTTAATTTTGGAAATTTATGAATGACATTTTGCAAATATTTTGACCTGATACCTTTTGCGTTTGCTTGCCTGGTAGTTGTTGACCTAGGTCAATATTGTTGTTTTCACGCATTCTCACGTAACCTGTTAAAATTCATGCACGAAAATTTAGATTTTTGGTTTTTCGTTTGAGACACATTCCCCAGCTTAGACAGAGGTAAACCCCTGTCCCTGTAGATGGTGCACTAGGTCGAAACCGGGAACCTCATTGCTTTTTCTTGGGATTTTGTGTTTCTTTTCGTTTCTTTTCTTGGAGTGAGTCACCCTAGCTACTAACTTCCCTGCAACCGCTGCACCAGGTGTAAACACAGGTGCAAAGTCAAACAAAATAGATTTTGGCTAACTTTTTGTGGGTTTTCGCTTTCGGTGTGCATTTTCACTTCGTTTTTTTTTTGCTTTTCTGATCTGCCTGCCTGTATTTAACCAAATTTAAGCGAAATGGTGTGGCGACCATTAGTTTATCATGCCCCTGAGGGCCGCATAGGGGACATCGAGCTGCCCATGCGTGCACAAATGGAGGAAGAGATTGAGGAGTGGGCGGACCAGCTCACCGATGAGCAATTATTTCAGGTAATGAGTTCACTGGAACTCGCCATTGTAGACGAGACAGTAAACTGGCGACCCCGACTAATTCATTACTTGACTCAAGAGATTTTGTACTCTGATTCGGTGTCGGACATTGTAGAAGGAAATCGTACAGGCTTGTACGCCGAGTTGCAAGAGACTGGCGTACGTGACACCCCTCGCTCATTGTTTTTGGAACGCAGGTCACAGATAGGATATAATTACCCATCCAACAGGAGAGTTTCAATTTATCCTACACCTGTGTCTGGCCCCCCCGTCCTTGGGGAAGGTCCCCGAGGACTACCTGTACCTCAAAGACCTTTGACCCCGTACCTCCAAAACAATCCTCCTCCACCCTCACATGTACCAACCCCGCATGTCACCCTACCTGTTTATAGCGTAGCAGGGGTTCAAACCCTTGCTGCCCCCTTGTACATGACATCGATTTACCCAACTCCAAGTGGTAATCCGACCACGTCTCACCTTATGACAGGCCGCACCACCACTCCTGCCACCACCACCGTTTCCTGGACAGCCACAGGTGTAACCACTCCAGGTTTAGGGTACACGGGTACTATTCCCAAACCCACAAGAATTGGTAGCATTGACGAAGGCCAACCTTTCGGTCATTTAACTGAACAGGATTTTGGTGTAAGATTCAACGACCCATTACCCTCGTCGACGGTTTTACGCCAACAGTCAGGGCGAGACACTTCTCGTTTTAGTGGTCGAGCTGCTCGTTTAACCGACACTTTCGCGGTTTCAGAAACGGAGTACAGGGTAAATAACACGCCTCACGTTTACTCAAACCGACCTGTCATGTCAAGTCGCCCTGCTCCAGCATCAACTTTCGCCTCGAATGTTCCCGGGTTATGCCAGGCACCTGCTGGTCCCGGAGGAGGCCCTCCTCCGGGTAATCTTACGTATTCCTGGCCTACGCAAGGGACAGCAGGTTATCCTGGCAACGCTCCACCAGGGTGGTGGGACTCTGAAGGACGACAGGGCACATATCCAGGCGGCGCTGTTGCTGGAATTCCACGAGATAAAAATCCCCGTAAAACGATTAGAGAATTGAAACTAAATTTTGAGCAAGGCTCCGAGGCCAGTGCAGAGGACTTTCTGATGCGGATTACCGAGATGAGAGAGGGCACCACCATCACGGATGATGACCTCCTTCATAGTTTACCGGATCTTTTGTCAGGAATGGCTAAGTTGTGGGCAAGACAAGAGCAACACAACTGGCGCACATGGGCCGACTTTGTTTATGCTTTCCGTGCTCGCTACAGTGATCCTGATTGGCAATTCAGGATCAGCCAAGAACTAAAAGAGAGGACACAAGGACCTGGAGAACCGATCATACATATGATCACCGCTTTTCGCCACATTGCTCAATACCTCTCGCCACAGCCCCCTTTAGCACATCTGCTCGACTTATTATATAACAATCTGCGTCCAGAGTATCGGCGCAGCTTTTATAGAGCGGACTTTAGGAGCTACGAGGAACTTGAGCACTTGGCTCGACAATTCGAGTCAACGAAGCGAGCTTCAGCCCGGTACGTGCCTCCACCCCCCATCAGCGACGTCATTTTCAAGGAAGCAGCCTTTAAACCGGAGGAATACAAAGATGCTAAGCCAAGAGGAGACAAGAAAAATAAACCCACCGCAGCCGTGGGAGGATCTCCCGCTGGCCCAGTGGGTGACGTCGCTGCAGCGGAAACAAAGTCAGCTCCGCCTAAGAAAGACAAGGACAAGAAGGGAGTGAACCCTCCAGCCAAGCAGCAGAGTAAAATTGCCGCTACAAAGGAACAAGAGAAGACAGGTGGCAAACCCAAGGTGACGAAAGAGAAGGCTGGAGCCGCCTCTGGAGCACCTCAGCCACCTCGAATTCAAACTCAAGCTGGAAACAAGACTCCGTGGGAAGAAAAACCATGTTATAACTGTGATAAGACAGGACATTTTCAAATGAATTGTCCTGAACCTAGGCGCACCGATTATTGCACCAAGTGCGGTAGGAAAGGTGCGCAACACCGAAATTGCCCTGTATGTTCCCCTTCGGGAAACTAACTGCGCAGCCTGTGCCTGAGGGCACCACAGAGCTGACGCAGCCTCACGTCAAGTTGCCCGGTATTCAAAAGAATACAACCCCGTTACCAAGCCCCCCTGTTTCTCAAGTTTATGTCCCATCTCATTCGACTTGTGGTTCTTTAGTACAACGCGGTACTGATCAACGTCCTTTTGTCGTTGCAGTTGTCAAAAATATCCCTTTGAGATCTCTTATTGACTCTGGTGCTACTCGCTCTTATTTGGGACCTTTAGCCTGTAAAATGTTGAATCCTAGATCTCAACTTAAGCCGGATCGTCCTGCTCCGCCCATGGTCATGGCAAATGGAGAGGTACAGGAGATCCCCGGGGAGATTAATCTCCCCGTTCAAATTCACGGACAAGAGGGTGAGTTGACCTTTCGCATCGCACCCACCCTCGCATACGAAGCCATCCTAGGAATGGATGCCTTGTCGGAATTTTGGGACGTTCTTTTCAAAGTTATTGCTGAGAGCGCGTTGAAGGGAATCCTGCCTAAAAATTCTGAGTCCAAGAATCCAGGGGGCTCAGCCCCCTTGGAGAATCCCTGCCCTGTTATCACGTCTGAAAAATCCCCTGAAAACTTGCATGATCCTTGTAATGCAAAAACCATGAAACCTCCTGAAATACATCCTAACGATCAACCTCCTGTCAACCCCGATCCTGCACACGTTTCAGCCGCTCAGATAGAATGGTTGCTAACTCCAGACCCGACTTGTGGGATCGCGGAGGTCGAAGACCTCCAGCGTCAAAAGTTGAACGAAATGTTAGCGGAAATGTTAGCTTCACAGAGTAGTTCTAAGTTAGGTTGTACTCATCTGATCAAGCACAAGATTGACACCCAGGGGCATGCCCCCGTCCGCCAGAAAATGCGGACATATTCGCCTAAAGTCATCGAGAGCATGCAGGCGGAGGTTAGAAAGATGTTGGATGAAGGGATCATCCAACCGTCTTCCTCTGGCTGAAATACGCCAGTGGTTATGGTCAAAAAACCAAACCAAACCTACCGCCTGTGTCTCGATTTCAGAAAATTGAATGACGTGGCGAAGCCAGATGCCTATCCAATCCCTGAGTTAAATCGTATTTTGACCATGCTCCGTTCGGCCAAGTATATATCCACGATCGATTTGAAGCAAGCTTATTTCCAGGTAGAATTAGAACCAGAAAGTCGCGAAAAGACTGCGTTCGCAGTACCAGGGATAGGTTTGTTCGAATTTCTGAGGTTACCATTCGGTCTTTCGGGATCTCCCGCCACGTTTCAAAGACTCTTAGATCGAATTATAGGACCTGACCTGGCTCCTAAAGCCTACTGCTATCTCGATGACATTATTGTGGTTAGCGAGACTTTTGACGAGCACATGACCATTTTGCGTGAAGTCCTGAGGAGAATTATCTCCGCAGGACTCACTATCAATCCTGAAAAATGTCACTTTTGTGTCCCTGAGGTTCAATACCTCGGTTTCATTGTAAATGAAAAGGGTCTGAAAGTGGATCCTGACAAAGTCGAACCGGTGTTAAAATTCCCTAAACCCAAGACTCTGTCACAACTTCGAAGGTTTCTCGGAATGACAAGTTGGTATAGGAGATTCATTGACAATTATTCGGATTTGGTTGAGCCTTTGAATAAATTGCTTCGAACCGCAGTCCGATGGTGTTGGGGTCCTGACCAACAAACCGCGTTCGATAATCTGAAATATGCTCTGTCTACTGCCCCGATTCTCATTTTTCCGGATTTCTCTGCCCCGTTTACTTTGCAATGTGATGCGTCAGGATACGGTCTAGGTTGTGTTTTGACTCAGACGGTAGATGGCGAAGAAAAAGTTATCGCTTTTGCAAGTAAGACTATGACTCCACAGGAGAGGGGCTATACGGTCACCGAGAGAGAATGTCTCGCGGTGATCTGGGGGATTCGCAAATTCCGCTGTTATTTAGAAGGTTACGAATTCACGGTCATTACCGATCATAGTAGCTTACAGTGGCTGAGAAATATCAAGGAAACCACAGGGCGCCGTGCAAGATGGGCCCTGGAGGTACAAGAATACGACTTTAAAGTCGTACACAGGAAAGGAGCTATGCACCACGTCCCAGATGCGCTCAGTCGCATGTTTGAGGACGAACAAGGAAGTGTCGCCGCGATGGCCGGCTCAGAAGATAGTTGGTATCGCTCGCGAATTCGAGATGTACAAGAAAAACCTGAGACTTTGCCAAATTGGAAAGTCGAGGAGGGTCTCCTCTACTGCCATCGCTCAGATCCTTTGTTAGAATCCATTATGGAAGATCTGGACGCGTGGAAGTTAGTTCTCCCTAAGGAGCTCCGCCAACAAGCCATTTCGTCTGCCCATGATCCCCCTTCGAGTGGTCATTTTGGAGTAGACCGCACGTATTCCCGTTTAGCACGAGATTTTTATTGGCTCGGTATGTATCGAGATGTGGCGGATTATGTTCGCACTTGTCCCACCTGTCAGTTGATCAAGCCATCGCAAAAAGGTCCCCAAGGGTTGATGGGACGCCGAGTGGTTGATAAACCCTGGGATTGGGTGTGCGCGGACGTAATGGGACATCTCCCTCGTTCGCGCGATGGTTTTGCGTACATAATCGTTTATCAAGACATGTTCACGAAATGGGTCGAAATAGAATCGTTAAGACAAGCAAACGCAAAGACGGTCATTTCTTCATGTTTGAGAAGGGTTGTTTACAGATTCGGACGTCCCAGGGTCCTGGTCACGGATCAAGGCACCGAGTTTGTAAACAAACAAGTAAAGGCGGTATTAGATGAATTCGGAATCCACCATTTCACTACACCCCCTTTCCACCCTCAGAGTGATCCCACGGAACGCCAAAACAGGACTATCAAGTCCGTGTTAATGTCGTACGTGGGAGAAGATCACCGATCCTGGAATGATCATCTCCCCGAAGTCCACTTTGCCCTGAATTCCTCCAAAAACGAATCCACTAAGTTCAGTCCCGTTTTCCTTAACCTTGGTTTTGAATATCCTGGACTGAGTGACTTAAAATTGGACAAAGTTAACGAATCTGACAGTACTGACACGAAACTTGAGGAGCCGGGGCCCACACAGCCCTGGCGCCAAAGACTGTTACGACTGACAGCTCTGAGAGACTTGGTGGTCAAAAACCAAAAAGTGGTGAAAACTCACCACGTTCTCTCAAAAGCCGTAGATTATAAATCTGCGAAGCTTTCAACTAAAAATGAGGGACCTTACGTGGTGTCTAAAGTAATTTCGCCGATTATTTATGAGTTAACAGATGCAGAGGGTAAAAATATCGGCAGACACCACGTGGGGGACCTGAAAAAGTGGCATGAGAGACTAATGTTTGATTCCGATTCGACAGGTACGAACGAGAAAGATGTCGAACCGTCTGAAAAGATCCCGAAGCCTGGACAGCCTGCTGGAGCGCTACCAAAACGAGGACCCGGCCGTCCTCGTAAGAAACCGTTT
The DNA here is from genome assembly GCA_020615435.1 of Telenomus remus. Classification (NCBI taxonomy): domain Eukaryota; kingdom Metazoa; phylum Arthropoda; class Insecta; order Hymenoptera; family Scelionidae; genus Telenomus; species Telenomus remus. The sequence continues at coordinate 5,667,804 of CM036338.1, forward strand.
TCGCCAGCTGTGGGTCGCCCGTCGGAGGAGACAGCTCGTCCGCCAACAAGAACCGCCGTTGAAACCAGCCCTGGACGAACCCTGCGCTCCAGCAGTCGACTCTGAATCTGATCCCGATTCTGATCCGGAGGAAGGGGCCTTGGGAGGAGCAGGTTGCCATGCTCTCGAGCCAGAGGGTTCACCCTCCGACTCGGAGTCCTCCGATAGACCCTTGCGCGCCGGCCCGGATGACGAGTTCATCGACCTGCACCCGTCCTTAGAAGGCCTGAAGAACCTGGCAGATACCGAGGGGTACGAGATGGGTACCACTCGCCACCGCGGCAAAGTATGTTTTGAAAGGTTGGAATATAGGACAGCCAGCGGTGACTTGCATGCGTCGGACCTATCATCCGGCGACGAAGAGTCTCCCCGTGAAGTGTATAAGGCGTGGGTGTGGTACCCCAGGGACAACGGGTACTACAACCGCCATTATCCGCTTCCTGAACATTGGCCCGAATGGATGAGGGGAAATGGGGATCTAGGTGGCCCTTTGATGTGGCCCCCTCGAGAAGGAGACGCCTACGCGAGAGGCAGACTGGTGGTGCGCCTTCGTCGCAAGTGGGAGCTGGCGAAGCACAATCCGGGCAAGTACTGCAATTCTTGCTTTCGCTGGGACCATTCGACCATCAACTGCCCGTGGAAGGACGAGCCGCTGATCCCCTGCCGCGTTCCGCTCTGCCCTCATCTCCATCCGCCGTCGATCAACCCCTGCCCGAATTTCCCTGACTCGCCTCGCAACCCGAAACCTGGTGCCGGTCGTGGCAAACGTAGGAGAACTGGACGACGCCGTTCTGCTTCCAGTCGCCGCAACTAGGACACCAGTAACGCCGAGAGCTCCTGCTCTCGGCGTTAGACTCTGAACGTGCGGGCTGAGCCCGAGTCTGTTTACTGTTTATGTTTACGAGTTTTCTTTTTTCTGATAACTAAGTTTTAGTTTTGACGAGTTATGTTTCGATAGCTAACTGTGTTTGACAAGTTTTGATTTTGAGAAAAATTGTTAAGTTCTGAGATCAGGATAATAAATGTTTTCTTTTCATGTGTACTAAAATTTCCTGTTTGATTTTAGGTAAAACCTATCCCAGAGGGCAAGAGAGAATCGAGGAACCCCGTTTTGTAAAATCACCCCGGTATCCCTCGGCTAAATAGAGGGGATCGTAACGTTGGTTTAAAAACCCCCGTTACCATGGAGACGCTGGCAGCGCACGCGCGGATCCAGTTGGTTGGTCGATACGAAAATCGATAAAACCACGCATGCGCGCCAGCGTTCGTCTCCAAAGTTTTTGTCAAGCGCGCCGCATCGTGCGTCTTGCTTCTTTTTTCCGTTCTTGAGCTTCGAAAGAGCATCACGGTGTTGTTGTTGCCATCACGCCGGCTTCGCCAATTTCGAAAAGTAAGTCTCGCGCCGCGTTTTCTTTCACCAGGCCCGCGAGCCTGGCAAGTGCCACGACGTGAGACGAGACCCCGACCTGCCGTTTTCCTGCGAGTTCGACGAGAGGAACTTGATGGCAGCCTAAATCCTGAGGGGACGCCGCTGGGCCGCGGCACATCACCTGCATCTTGCCGAGGCCTCTTGGCCTCGGCCGCTAAGTAAGTGTACCGTTGCCTACGGGGCTCGTCTGGGTTTTTCTCCTCCGCGATTCGCGAGGATGTCGCCCTTCTGGTGGCGTCCAACCATGTTTTCGTTCCGGCACGCCGGCTTGGCGTCGCCGCCGCCATGAACCCCCTTGATTATCTCTCTCTCTCACACTAACGTCATCTATTATTTTCAGTTTTGCATTTCGTTTTGGAGCACTAGGCTCAATCTCTGTACAACCGAGTATCACGCTCACTAGGAGCGGGGGTACAATAAATGTACCATTATTTTTCTCCACTGAACTGTTTGTTTAATTTTGTTTATCTCCCTGCCCACGCAAGCCTGTTTTCAAGTTGGGTTCTGTTTTCATTTTTAGTTTTCTTTATTTCATTTTGTTTACTTTCGTTTTGTGCTTGCAAATCATTTTTTTTTTAGTTTTGTTCTTATGTTAATACTAAAAAAGCCGTAGAACCCGCGTCCTGAGAGCCCGTTGAGCTCCCAGTTCACGCTTTTGTTCGCGTTTTGATAGTTGTCCGTCAGCTAAAACAGACTGGCGCCCAGTTTTTGGTTTTACATTCATGTTTCTGTTTTGTCTACGTGGGCTCTGAAAGGGCAAGGCGGCTGCACCAGGGGATGGAATCGACCCTGGCCAAGCACCTTGTTACAATAATAACTTTTTTTTCTTTTCTAGAGTTTTTTTTTCTTTTATTATTCTAAAACTTCTCAATATTGAATGATATTGTTACGAACTAAATTTTACAGGCAAGATGAGTAGTGAAAAGGGCCAATATTACTTTCTCGACTTAGATGAACTTTACACAGTAGCTCCAGATAAATGGATAAAAAATAATACCTGTCTCTTGCCTTCTCATACAACCATAAAAGAACTCATGGTGTACGTTCGTTTGGCCATAGATCCGACAGAAACATGGCAAGAACATAAGATACTTGAGTACCGCGGTCCATTTGGTAATAGTACATTTCTGCCGAGGGCGCCACTGTGCACGAGGGCAAGAATCTTGATTTTCAAGCCTAGGTCAGCGGTCCGAAATGTGGAACTGACCAAGCACTCGGGCCTTCGGCCCTCGTGATTGGTCGTAATTGGTGCTTTGTTAGTTCCACATTCCGCCGCTGGCTTTGGCATGAACAGAATCTTAACGTCATGATAACAAAGTGATCTCTTCAATAAAACGGCCATATTTTTTCCTTGACAGACACTGTTGATGAGGCTGAAGCTGCTGGATCGGGGTTTTTAGATGATTCGGGACAAAGTTTAGAAACAGAAACCCCGAACCCAGAAATTAACCCTACTGTAACCTCATGTTCTACAGAATTATATAAATTTTCTAAATAGTTTCAATTTTAAGTTTAATAATACAAAAAGATGAAAATCCCAGGGATCAACATGAGGAAACAAGAAACTTTGTCGATCTAAGATTTTGTACTTCGTAATTATGCATCTCTCTCATTTTGTGACCTTGAATTTCTTTTCGTCTTTGTCATATTTATTCTGATTTTTGAGCGGCACGCTGTGGCTCGCTCGTTTTATAATTTTATTTTAGAAATTTTACAGGTGGCTTATGCCCATCCCTGTTTTTCTATTTTTTTTGTATCCCCTTCAACTTCCCCAGACAAAGATTTTTAATTATTTCAAAATCTCAAAAGAAAATGAAAGGAATTTTCTGTTCAAGTTTTTACATTTCAATTTTTGAATGAATTCGTGAAATTAAATCTCAGATATTATTCGACAGTGCACAGCAAAAAGGCTGGTCGTCGTGTTTATCATCACAGATTTAATTCACCTGAAATAGAAATAGATCAGAGAAAATAAAATGATGCGAATTTAAGAATTTAATTGGTCTTTTGACAATTTAGATTGAGTTTCATTATTATCATAAATGAATTATAAACTGAAACTTTTATTATTTTTTTTATGGATTTTAATTTTTGCATTTTGCCTTTGGATTATTAATTTGAAACTTTTTTTTGGACACGCGGGTCCCCAAGTGGCTGGCAAGATTCGATTGTTACTTAATTAAAGTGTATTTTCTCAGCCCTAACTAATGAATGCATGCGACTTACCTCTCAAATTGAATGCAACCGAAGAAAACGATTTGGGGTCGAGAGCGCAAGGAGGTCGTACTTCTGCAGCACAGGACACAAAAAAATATAACTAAAAAATCAAAAGCGGTATTAATTTTTTTGAAACACCCCGAGAAAAGCCCGAGCCTTTCTTTTATCGCATTTGGGGGCTCGTAGATGACCCTCCAGGTTTATCATCAGTCTCTCTCGAAGCTGAATTATCTGGACTCTAAGCACGCGTATTTCACACTGTACTTTTATCAGAGTCCAGGTCAGACAACCCGGGGCAGCTGATTTTAAACCCGGACCATTACGGGGAACTCCGCGTTTTGCACACTAGAGTCCCTAGTCACGACGAACCCGAGGATTACCTGAGCCGGTCGTCAACGTGACCTCGTTGCTCGTTGGAACTTGGCGTCGATTGACACGCGTAATTTAGAATTAGGAATCGAACTGCTGGTGCCCCTCTGCGCTCTCGAATATATAATGCCGGGATGTCAGGGGCCCCCACTCAAAATATTCCCCTTTTTGGAAAATTATAAATGTTTATTAATTTGCAATTGACCACTTGAAAATAAATTTTTAAATTTATTTGACTAAGAAAAAATACGTTTCAGATTTTTACTGTTGTTGATTGGGATTTTGCAAAACACGTGCCTGAGCTGGATTTTCGAGAACTTTCTAATTTAATTTTGTAGAATTCATTTTGTTAACAAAAGCGTTGATTTGGATCTTATAAATTTGGAATCTTGCCTTCCGCTTGTTTAAACAACATGATTACGTTCCCTCACTAGGGTAAGATTTACAGTTGGCTTTTTATTGAACAAAAACTAAATTTTAAAATTGCGTGATGCAATTTGACCTTGGTTCGTGACCAATTCAAAAGTTATTAATTTTGCCAAACTGATATTAATAAATTGCAATTTGTACATGACTTTACATGGAACAAAATTGTTCCGACCTATTGCAAAAGTTAGCTTGCCATAATTGTAACAATTCCTGAAAATCATATAGAAAATCTCAATGATGACGTCACAAAACCAAAGTGGCGTGATCTTGAATTTGTTAATTACATTTTAACAGAGAAACGAAAAACAAATGTATTAGGCCAGGAGCGCTGGTCAAGAGGTATTTTTGAGCTTTCATTTGATCGATAAGCGTGACAAGGAAGCTTTCTCTGGCTCCTTGCTACGCACACGCTTTTCCTGATCGATTCAATATTGAGTGGCGTGGTACGCAAGCGCCTCCCTATCGCTCGTCCTTTTTGTGCGGATTTTCGCGCTGAGCCTTGCCCATGACGGATTAATTGGGCTTTTCCACTTTTCCAATTGGTCTATCCCAAAAAAAAGGAAAATGGTGGCCTATTTCACTAGCCAGGTTATTTGAAATGTTACACTACCAAAGGTACTTTTTTGTTAAAAATACTGCAAATGTCTAGTAGTGATCTGGTCGTTAATTTCAATTTGTAAAATTGAGCACAAGCACCCTTTGTTTAATGAAAACAGTCTGAGCAAATAGAAATCCTATATTACTATTTGTATTTCACTTTAAGGTGAAATGTCATACCGGCATTCTGCAGTTTTAGTTACTTTTTAATTTATAATTTGTTGACAATTTATTTGTAAAAAAACGCTCTGTTGATCACTCCGTATACTTTGGGAGAACAATTTGGTTTAAATATAATCAACTTTCATTGCAAATCGTTGGCAAAATGTTGGAACGAAATAATTCTAACGTACAAATTTAGCAGCTCTATTGCGTTCCAACATTTTATCAACAATTTGCAATGAAATTTGATTCAATTTAAACCAAATTGTTCTCCCAAAGTATACGGAGTGATCAACAGAGCGTTTTTTTACAAATAAATTTTCAAAAAATTATAAATTAAAAAGTAACTAAAACTGCAGAATGCCGGTATGACATTTCACCTTAAACAAAACATGCAAGATGTTACTATCGTCTTGATTACACCGTAAAAAAGAGTTTAATTTTAAACCTCGTTTTAGAGCAAATTTGCTCAAATTTTAGTGTCGCAATTTAAAAGTCGAACAAAGTTGCTGTAATTTTCAACTTAGAGTTTGAAATCTGATCTTTTCACTTTTTTGATCAGAGTTTTAACTCTTTACTGGAATTTTATTTTAACATATTTAACCTAACCTCGAACGTCACACTAAAAACACTTTTCCTTTGTGATTAATTATTTTTTTTATGATTTTTTTAGATTTATCGTTGTCGAAGACACTATTGAGTAAAGCTGGAAAGAACTGCTAATAAAGTCGAACCTTTTTGTTTCAAAACCTAAATTTCTGTTTAACCTAAATTGGATTAAGTTGGATTTTGAACTTCGACTCTAAAATTCGACCAAATTTAGTCGCAACTGAGTTAGAGCAATTTTGCTTGAAATTTCTACTTCTTTTTTTACGGTGTAGTTTAGCAAAAACTGTAGAGAACCGTAATTTTTCCAACTACTATAGGCGTTACTACGATCGCCTACGACAAAGTATAAATACACTATATTAAGATTTTGAATTTTTCGCAGAAAAAGTGGTGAGTTTTAACATTCAAGCAGAGAGAGAGAGAGAGCTTGACACCATGACACACCAGCTTGGAAGAGGAATCGACGTCTTGCAGAAATATCTGAATAAGAAAAAAAATCTGGCGGCAGCAGACGATATGTCCCAGGAAAAAATCCGCACATTGGAATAGATTCGGAATCGACTCGATTTTGGATGGTTTTCGAGTCGAATATGGATCGAAACCAAGTCTGAATTTAGTGCATTGAAAAAGAGTCGAAAACGAGTCGAAAATGGATCGAATGAATGAGTAGACAGCAGATGACAAAAATCGAGAAGCAACTCTCTCAAGAAGGAACATTATACGATGAAACCGTATGTACTATTTTTTTTCGAGCTTTTTTAAAGTTTTTTTTCAACTTTGGAAGCATGATAGAGCTAGATTGGGTTGAACCAGAAGTCTAAATAAAACCATTCTAAATAAATAAAATATAAATCTAAATGAAACCTGTAATAAAAAAATATTTACCTATTGTTTTGTTTCAGATAAAATATTTTAACAATGTCGGAAAACAAAAAGATGATGTCTCCAAATATCTCAACATTGTGCTAGGAACAGCGATGTCCAATGAAATGGCTGCGCTTTTTAGCTGGTGTGGTCAAAAAGATAAATATATTGCGGAAAAGCTGAACATTGTTCGAATCGCGATAAGTAAGACTAATCTGTTTTTACGAATTTTTCATGAAAATTAGAACGTATCTTCATTGAGATTATTCTAGAAAGGAACAGGGGTATCCGACTCTCTGATCTGCCGATGTAAACGGCGGTCCACCTATTGAAGAGAAAAGTTGTAGAGGGCAGTACACTCGATGTGTCCCGCTTACTTTGCTATTCATAACAGCGCATGTCAACATAACCAAATTTTTTTAAATCGCCGGTGACAGTTGTTCGAGTTTTCCTTTTATTGTTGTTAAAACAGTTGTTTTGTTATGTTCAAACCTTTAAAAATCTGTCATCATGAGATGTGTGGCTCTTGGTTGTTCATCTTGTACACAAAAAGACAAAAATCTTGCCTTTTTTTCTGTGCCAAAAGATGTTAAATTAAGAAAGCAGTGGCAAACGTCGTCCAAAAAGGACACTTTGAAGCCTCTTGAGCTTAATGAATCGCACCGTTTTTGTGAAAAACATTTTCTTGAGAGTGATATTATTCGGAAAAATGTTTTTCGTGATTCTGCTGGAAAAATTGTACAAGAAGTGAGTGCATATTATCAACTTAATAATTGATTTGAAAATGATTTCCTTTTTATACGTCAAGAGTATTTTTCAGGTCAAATTAAACAAAGTGCGACTTAGAAAAGGTGCCGTACCTCTTTTGTTCCCTTGGATTGAAAATGTTTAACACAAAGATGAGAAAAACCAAAAGATGGATGACAAAACTACTGTCGAGAAAGTTCTCGTGGATAATTTGAGCGATTCAAAACCAACCTCTCAAAAACCACCTGGAAGAGATGATGAAACGGAAAATTATTCGGATACTTTTTCCTATGAACAACTCAAATGCAATGACAAACTCGACGTACCTACAGCCTGGACGAGGCAAGTACTACCATTCGCCAATTCAGAAGTTACATGTTTCTGTAAACTTGTTTGTGGAAACGCACTTGACGTGAACGTGGTTTCACAAAAAGAAATCATCATACATTCGGACTTGACGATTGAAGCTAAAATTATGGGGAAACGTTTTGACATTGGGCAGTACGGATTTAGTTCCAAATTGGAATCGTTGGACAATTTAGAAGATGCTCTCAAACTTCTTGACAGTCTCAAAGTTTGTCCCGATAGTTCAGTGCATGATGGCACAATTAGAAGCAGTGTATGCTACCTGGACAGCCTGAATACTTTACGTCATGTAAAGTGTGATTTAGTAACTGATAAACAGAGATGTACGTTTTGTACAAAATTAAATACTACTCTTGACCAAAAAAGTAAAAGAATAGACGAAAGGGGAAGTAAAATGAAAAGAGTTCGTCTTGACGGAATGAATGAAGACATGAAAGAGTTTGTGCAAGACATTTTAAGCGACAAAAACAATTTGGCAAAAGCTGTCAATCGTCAAAAAGAAGCTATACAAGGACTACGAAAACGTTTGTCAGAAATAAAAAAAGAACTAGAGCAGTATTCGGACACATCATTAGATCATCTGTTACAGTTGAAAAATTTACATCCGAACGAACGAGAATCTTTGACCACTATTTTGCAATGTGCAAAAGTGAAAGGTTCAAAAGGCAGAAGGTACGTTTATATATGATAGTAGGTTTTCATTAACATTTTTCGAATATTTTTCTGTATTTTTAAATTTATTTAGGTAATCAGATGAGTGCATTGTTCTTTGTTTACTGTTACATACGCGCTCTCCCAAAGCTTATGATTTCATTCTCCGCAATCATATTCTACCTCTTCCATGCATCAGCACCATTCGAAGGTAATATCATGGTGTGTGACTGATTAAATTTTATGATAAGTTTTGTTCATTTACTGTAGTGTGTATTAACATCATTTACAGATATTTATCGAATATTGAAACCTCGTGCGGCTTTGATGAAAACTTTTTCAAGTTATTTAAGGAAGCTTTAAATCAAAGAAGTGCAACTGAAAAACATGGTTTACTTCTAATTGATGAAATTAAGGCGCGTCAGTGTGTTAGGTTGAAACCACACGATTTATCATATAGTGGCCTAGTTGACTTCGGTCAAAACAATGAAGTGGCAGAAGATGTCGATGAGAAAGCTGATTACGCCTTGGTTTTTATGTATCAGCCTTTAGAAAACGTCCATGCTGCCCAACCGATCAGTATTTTCGCAACTAAAGGGCCAGTTCAGGGAATGAAATTAGCAGAACTGGTTATTGAAGCTATTGTCTTAGTTGAAAGATGCGGAGCTAAAATACATGGTGTCATTGGCGATGAGGCGACAACAAATCGAGCTTTTTGGACTCATGTTGGTGCAAGTGGCAAAAAAGACAGACTTGTTAATTTTTTTAAACATCCTACTGATGAAAACCGAAAGGTTTTTTTATTATCCGACACACCTCATTTAATCAAATGTGTGAGAAATCGCTTTCAAAGTCAAAACTTGAGGGTAACTAAATTAATATTGATATAATCATTGTTTCTATCTTATATATGTTTGAATTCATTTTTCTTTTTTAATCAGATTTAACCAAATGGACCATTGATAAGTTGGGAAAATATTAAAACGATGTATGAAATAGATAAAAAAAATGCCCAAACCTTGTTGTCCAAAATTGACCCGGAATCATTTCGACCAAACTACTACGCTAAAAATGCGAGTTTGCTTAGCTACTCAAGTAGGTGTAAATTATGTTTAAGAGTGAGACTATTGGTTGATGATGATTTATGATTTAAAAATTTAGATCTTCAGCAAATCAGTCGCTGCTGGATTAAGACATTACAAAAAACCAATGACTGATGAAGAATCAGTAGAAGAAAGTGCAAAATTTTGTGAATGGTTCAACAACATGTTTGATGCTTTAAATCGAAAGCAACACCCGTATGGTCTAAAGCTAGGGAATCCAGATTTTAAGGTTGTTCTTATTTGTCGAGATCATCAAATTTTTATTGCTGTTCGAATTTTAATAATTTTTATTATTATTTTAATTTTGACTATACAGATTTTACAAAAGCATCCCTGAGCAAGTTAGATGAATGGGAAACTGCAAAAGCGCGAGGTCTGATTGCGAGTAATGAGTTTCTTTCTTGGCAGACAGCGGAAGGATTGCGTGTGACATTAAAATCAATGTTAGCCATGACAAAATATTTACATGACTTGTATGGAATCTCTTCGGTTTTTAAGGGCAACGTTAACCAGGATGCATTAGAGGTTTGTTATATTCGAGGAAATCAATATTTTTTACGGAATTTTCTATTTTTAGATTGATATGCTTTTTTGCAGCTTAATATTTTCTTATTAATAATTCGAAGGCCCGTTTTTAAAATTAATTCAATTTCAATCTTTCAAAAACTGACTGATTTTGATCATTGAAATGTTCGATGCATGAAAAAGAATTTTTTAATTGAATGATTAATCGCTGCCTAATAATTTTATTCTTTAAAAATGAAATTGTTTTAAAAATGCTTGCCATTTTTTTTATTGTGTATGGCTTTTTATACATATATACTTAAAATATTTTGTACCTGAAATTTTACATTTTGAATCTTACAACATTTTGTAAATTTTCAGATACTGATAAAAATGAATGTATATTTGTGTTTCTTTTGCAATATTTTGTTTTTCTTATAATTTTTGGGTTTAATTTTGTTTATAGAGGTTTTTTGGGTGTATTCAGTACTCCGGTGGTTGCAATGATCATCCTGCTATGCCTAGCTTGCTTCAAATTTATAAAATACTATCTTCGTATTCTACTTTAGCTCCTCCTAAATGTGGAAATTGTACTTTAATTGCAAAAAAAGTTGACAAAGAAAACCAACCACTCATCACACTCCAAGAAATTAAATCGATATATAATAGTTTCGAAGGAAAGAAATCTTTTAATTTATTAAATTCGATAAAAGACAGATTAGACAAAGTTGTACAGTGTGAGGAGTGGAACATATTAGATCTTTTCACCACTGATCATGATTATGTTACTCCTGAAACTTTGGATTGCGTTTTATATTGCATGGCAGGTGAAATTTGTCATCACATTTGCTCAACATCTACTTGCAATGCATGCAAGTCAGCTCTTTCTAATACTAATAGACTGTCTGATTTGACGAACAGTCAGGATGCATGTTTCCAAAACAGTCCTAGCATGGGTTTATTCAGTTTTATAAAAACTTTAGAGTCAAAATTTTCGCTTCATTCAAAGCTGACATTTTCGAAATATTGTTGTCAGACTTGATTGAGTCAAGCTCTTTGACTTTTCCTTGTGATGAGCATACAGTTCACGTTATTTCTTATATTACTCACTATTATCTGAACATGCGTTTGTCAAGGTATTGCCATGTGTTGAATGATAACGTAAAAATTAGTCTCCACAAGAAGAAATTAGTTAAACACGAAGTTCAGTAGTTGTAAACTTTTAAGCGTTTTTTAAACTATTTATTATTATTTATTAACTATTAATTAAGTTATTGAATTTTGTGAAAAGTTTGCATGCCAATTTTTGTTAAAAGACTGTTGAATAAAGATTCAAAAAGATGTATGTATATATACTGTTCATAGTGATGATAAAAGTATTTTTAAATAAACAAATGTAAATTTAAGACTGAATAAATATTTGTTGTTACAATTTTGTAGTTATCAATTTATTATTTTATATATAATAAGTTGTCGTCTTAATTTTAAAAACGTCTATTGTAAGATAAGTATCAAGTTTCCACAATTCCTTGCATAAATTAATCTAAGTAATTAATATTCTGTTAATTGATTACTTATAAAATTTAGAAAAAATTATTTTCCTTTTTTGTTAATGTTTGATTCCAAATGAATGAGTACTAATAACAAAAGCTCCGGGGACACATCGATTGACGCGCCACCTACAACTTTTCTCTTCAATACGTGACATCAAATACGGCGAGTCAGACCCCTCTGGAAAGGAATAATGAAATTTTTGGGAAGAAGAAGAAATTTTCTGCTATAGAAAAACCGTTCTACATCACAACGGCTGAATAGTTTAGAAAGTAGATGGAAAAAGTTAAGCAGAAGTCTGTAGAGGATCGGTTCTCTAATTCCCTCTTGTCCCCTGAAATTTCTTTATCGAATCTCTAGCTCTTTAAAATTATATGGTGTTTTTATTCGTGTCAAGTTCTCAAAATATGATTTGTAACACGAAATCCTGGCCCTGGACTCGGTTCCAGGGTCCAGGGCGGGAGATCGGTACGAATGGACTTGTCGTTTGGTCAAAGTAAGAAAACTAACAGAAAAAGTTGAGCGCCAGGTTGTTTTCGGACAAACAACCAAACCCGGGGAAACAAAACAAAGCAAAAGAACAAGGGACGGAATCTGGGCCAGACCCGCTGGCCCACCGGTGTGAGTCCGGTATAAAAAAACAATTTGCAGATTGACAGGGAAAACTAACTGAAAACCGGAAAGTAAACAACGCGTAATCGAACTGGCTCGCGGGCCTTTAGCAAATCGGAGCATACTTTTATGGACAGGGAAGGGAGCACAAAATCAATTACACGTAGCTTACAAAAGTGGACAACAATTACACCATTTATTCATCAGGTCCCCCTAGCGGGGCCTGGTCTGCTAAAGTACATAAGCCTATTGCTCGCAGAAAAGAAAAGAAACGTAATTTGGTGCGACGCGGCGCACCGAAACTAAAGAAAGAGAAAGACAGAATGAGACGCCAGTGCGTCTCATTGCACTAAACTGAGCGAGAGAGAGAGAGCGGGGAGATCAGGGTGTTAGCGCCGGCACCGCGGCCGACGCCATCGCGTACGCGAGGGACCGAACAAGTGCCCTGGAATGGACACACTTACTTGAAAGCCGGAGCAGCGAGCTCCGGCGAGACGAGGGCCGCCATGATGCCGTCCGGCGGCGTTCCCTCCGTGGCGCCTACTCGGTCATCCTCGTTGCAGGTCTGCAGGTCACAAAACTTCTTTTAGCCCCTCGAAGCAGTGGGCATCGCGGTGAAACTTGCCAGGTTGTCCTCAACCTGGTTCTAGTGCGCGGCGCGTACTCACAGAAACGGAAACGGTAACGAAACGGCGTGATGCTCAAAGTCGCGTCACCCAACGGAATGGCGGAAGCGTACGCGCTCGCGAAAAGGCCGGAAAACTCGGTATTGCGCATGCGCGCGGCGATCGGCAACCAAATGGATTGTCGATCAGCCACGAGCAGAGCGCCGAATGCAAAATGACCGGGAAATTAAAATTCACCGGTCACAGATTCTACAATTTACTTACAATTCTAGAAACTGCAATGTACAAGTTCCCGGCAACAACTAGTTCTACTATAGAAACGAAAATCGCAAATTGGTTTAGATACGCTCCGCAAAGACATAAAAATGAAACAGAAGGCAAAAACAAAAAAAGTATGTTTTTCCGCTTGAGGGGTACGACACCTTGAATGTTGAAAAAAATGAACTTTGTTTCTTACTTCAATTGATACTTCAGCATTTTACAATTTTCATCTTATCTTGTTCTAAGTTTACATGAGGGTAATGGATGAAAAATTGCGAAGAGCTTCATTGATTTTTTTTAATTAACAAACTTGTACAAACAATTCTATGAACTTGTTGTTGCATAACAGTCTCATAGTAACATTAAAAAATTCACGCATTCCCCTAAACATTTGTTAACGAGCGTAGGCTCTATGATACGTGAAAATTCGTACATTCAAGGTGTCGTAACTTCTTACCAAATGCAAGTAATTACCAAGAATTTCTATTTAGTATTACGAATTTTTGATTTTAGAAGTACAAGGGCCATCTACTCAAAGGCGCACAACCAATTGAACGCAAATGAAACTGCCACAACTGGAATTTCTTTACTACGGATATTCATAAATTCTTCAGACACAGAAGTTTCAAAAGTCTACAAATGTATCATCGATGCAAAAAAAACTTTTTCCTTCCATGAGCGCACGAAGACGACCTTCGCGCCATCTCTTCGCGTCCGCTACAAACTTTTTCGCGTTCCTAGGCCGAGTATTCTGGCAGGCGAAGATGTCTCGAAGCCGCCTCCGCGCGCAAAAGATCCGGCTCGGAATTCGTCAACGAATCCGGGCCGGCATTTGGTACTCGATTTTGTAACGGATTTTTTAAAGAACTACCGAACGGCTACGAAATCCGGCTCGGATTCGGGCTCGAAAAAATAAAAAATTTGAATGGACCTTCCGGTGAAACCCACTGTTGACTTTCTGAATTTTATCGGCAGAGTGTGTTTCTCCAGCAGGTATGGACCTCAGAGAGAAAAATTTTCATTTGTCAATTTAAATTTTCCATTTTTTTAGCTGGAATCCGAACAGGATTGCGTAGCCGTTCGGTAGGTCTTAAAAAAATCTGTTACAAAATCCGGTACCAAGTTTCGGTTCGGATCGGTTAATGGATCCGGGCCGGATCCTTTAACTGATTCCGAGCCGGATTCCGGGCCGGATCCTTTAACTAATTTCGAGCCGAATTCCGGGCCGGATCTTTTACGTAGGGTTGATTTAACTATTTGGTTGTATTTTGATTATTATCGTTTTTTATTATTACCAAAACAGAGAACTCAAGTTTTATGTTTCTTCAAGTGTATTACATAATAAATGTATTCTATAATAAATAATAAATAACTTGTAAAACGTTCACCGATTTATTACTTTTTCTGATTTTCATTCTTATTTCAAATTTTTACATGTTTTCTTTAAAAATGTATATTATACGTCTTGAATACGTATATCATATACGCATTGGTATCGGTTTAGAAAACGTTAAACTAACGATTTCTAGTGACACATTGTCATTGGCCGTGAGTTGGGTTTGGGGTTATGTTAACTATTTCTAAACGTTGATTAAACGTTTTGTAAGACGTTTAATCGAACCTCTTCTAAACCACAATTTAACCTAATAGAGGCGACATTTCCTGTTTTTCAAGACTGTTAGAAAATGACATTTCCAAAAAATGACAACGTTTTCTAAACCACCGGCATTGTCAAAATAACCAAATATATTAGTTTAGAAAACGTTCGTGTGCTCTATGGGATAGTTAGTGTTGTTTTTATAAACAACTCAATTAATCAAAAAATTGATTGAACCATCTCAAAGTACATAAAAAAATATTAAAAGTCCCGAAAGGAATTTACTTCATCTCAAATGTAGCAAAAGCAGTGGTGGAATGAAAATCGAAACGCACAGATTTTTAGCGGTCCGGGTTATTAGATTCCAGCAATATTACCTAAACAGCTCTAATACCACCCAAACGTATCAAATTTGGTATAGTGATTGTCGGTTTTATGATATCGCTTTACAATTCTCAATCAGTTTTGTTATCATTGTAACAATTTGTATGAGTTTGAAAATATCGAGACAGTAAAGATGTTATCCAGAAACAATTTTTATAATTCGACAAGCGAAACTCATTTTTGTGAGAAATCAAGTGCACGTGATGCAATGCACGTACTTTTTCGAGTAAGCATGACCAATGACCACCTTTGCATGGCATCAGATTGGTACAATGTTCGATCCTTTCACTTTGAGGACAAAGCGACAAAATGTGCCGTGCAAATTATCACCTAAACTGTTTTCTTTGTCTGTAGATCAGTCTTACATCCTGTTATCATTCCAGACAGAAAGTCAAGGTCGTGTGAAATCGAATCATGACTTTTTGATGGACGTTTCTTCCTTGCACGAATTGAATTTGTTACGTAAGTAATTGCAATAATTTTTAGATTTGCGGTTGATATTATGTCAAACAAACAGAAAAGGTCGCACTAATTTTTAACAACATAAGGGGTATGTTTACTTTTTTAAAGAGTCAATCACATCATAGTTTTTTATAGAATTATTTAAGTTATTTACTTATTTAGATACTTTAATAAAATTGAATATTTCTCAAGTAAATGATGTAATGAATGGTAATACAATACGTTTTGTTTAATTTGTTTCGTTTCTATTAATATATAATAATATAATTATATACACAATAAATAGAACATTCTTTTTTGCATTGGTCGCAACATTTCACCTGCAATTAATTGATTATTATCGTTGGGAATGGAGGACCAGGAAATGAAGCATACATATTTTGCTAAATTGGACTGTTATCATTTTTTTCAATCTGTTGTCAAGAAAGTGGAGGACAGCGCATTTTCTTTTAATGCGCGCAGTTTGCTAATGATGAGATGCTAAAGTTTATTTAATACCTTTTATATGGTACATATAGTTAAACAACATCCGTTTGATCTCAGACAATACATTTCTTCAAAACTCAATTATTTTATCCTATAATTGCGATAGTTGCACTGTATCGAATTTGATGAAATTATTTATGATTAGAGTATTCTCTATGTTTTTTGACAGAAAAAATATGTTGCAAAAAGTATAACGATGTGTATGGAATGAATACTCTTTATTCCTGATAAATTGATTTTATAAAGTGTTTCAAATTATTAATTATATCACACCTTTATTGATCAAGTCGAAATTGATGTAAAAACGTCAGATTACCAAGGATCATGCGAATTATATTATTAAGAAAGCTTGCTAAAAATTAATGTGTCACAAGAAAAAGTCGAAACATTTAAGTGCATGTATCTGCAGATGTGTGGCCGAATTGATACAGTCAATTAGTAAAGTTATTCCGCAGGACTACAACATTGTTCGGGTGAACGTGCGAACTTGATGTACGGCTTTCATAAGAGCCTTACTTGAGGTATTATTATCCAGTCAAATTCGATAGCTTCAGACATTGACGCGTTATGACACCCTAGAAATGCTAATATCTTTTTCTCTGTTGTTGATCATTTAATTTTTGTCAATGTTACAGCAGAATGAGTGCACTTCAATTTGAACAGCGACCAACCGAATTGGCACGCATGCTCCTGAAAAGTTTTTATAGGTGGAGGCGAATGACCCAGTTCCGACTGGACTCGTTACTTCTCGTTGTTATTTCGTATTTTTTAATCGGGAGGGGCCTGTAAGAATTCTCCAAAAAGGAGGGAGGTGCCCCTCTTGCACAGAATGGGAACCTATAAGTAGCTGGGTACGTTCGTTGGGTTATAGTGTCACAACCCTTGCTTACATTAGTTGTTTACAGGTTAGCGAGTGATTTCATTACAATTTGCTTACCCGAAAAACTCACAAAATACACTTTTTCTAATTGCTTGGTGCAGGTGTTCACAGTAGTGATAATTGTTCACAATATTTCTTCTCCAATCAAATGGGATTTTGTGAATTCGTTGGGAATCTTTGTTTAATTTTTTAGTTACGCTTTCCATAAACACAATCAATTTGCTCACAAGAGTGGGTAAAGGACTTTTTAGTTATAAGTTCTATAAGCTAGTTTGAACTTTCACGGTTGTTGAAATATTCTTCTCTATCTAAATGAAAATGCCAAAAATTTGCCTAAACTAATAATAATACGATTTATATATTATACAGCACAAAAAGGGTTTGTTAGAGGTAAGCAAAGACAAAATTTATTAGTTTTGAAAAACGGATATTCA
Organism: Telenomus remus; assembly: GCA_020615435.1. Lineage (NCBI taxonomy): Eukaryota > Metazoa > Arthropoda > Insecta > Hymenoptera > Scelionidae > Telenomus > Telenomus remus. The sequence continues at coordinate 5,685,183 of CM036338.1, forward strand.
AAAGTTTTTTTCCGTAAATTTTACTTTACTTATTTTGCAGAATGAATACAGTAGTTATAACATAATAAATGAGAAAATTTGTATTAAAAAAAACTAATTTAATCATTTATCTACAGTTGATCGATATTACCTCACTCTATTATTTTAAGGTAAAAATGATCTTAATAAGTAGATCATCTTTAGCAGAGAACGAGAGGACAAATAAAAATTATAGAGATACCGACACTCTCTGACTATTATTTGCTATTTTCATAATCCCCTTGGAATATGTCGATCACAGCTTTAGATCAATATCAATTCCTTTTTTCAAAATACATACAAATCTCAATAGCTTATATAGTATTAAAAACAATCTTCTAAAAATGGATCTTTTTAAAGTTACATTTGATTAACAATCACGTGGTTCGTTATTGCAAACCTTGGAATGGTTTGATTAACGTTAAGGAACAGAAAAATCGAATTAACACTCAATTGCAAGTTCATATTGAGTTTTAAGTAGACCCCATTAGTTATCATCAAAAAGCAACCAGGCGACCTTGACGTTGATCTTTCAGTGTTTGTCCGTCCATTCGAAAAAAATCGAAAGCTAAGTGATTGTCATCCTGTGCACATGGCGAGTACAAAATGTGGTTTTCAATTAAAGATACTATTATGCCTCGAATTATAAACTAAATTTATGGTCGTTCGTCTCTCATAAAGTTACGTCGAAAATTAACACACGAGAGAGAGAGAGGTGCAAAAAAGGGAGCGAAAGTGAGCGAGACGTTAAAAAAAGTTGACAACAGTTCACGACGTCTGAATCGAATCTGATGTACTGTTACCTTTTTAAGATAGCAATTTTTTTTATTTCAGAATGAAAGTGTTCGTGGCATTGGCAGCTTTGCTGCAGTTAGCGCAGTGTGGCCATGTATCCGTAAAGCTCCCATACCTTAGTCCTGCTGGTGTGACCTACGTAAGTGGTTATGAAGGACACGCTGCCGCTTTGCCATACGCGCACGGCGCTGTACCTCTGCATTATGCGGCGCCAGCAGCTCCACTTCACTACGCTGCTCCTGCAGCAATCCCAGCAAAAGTCGAAGCTCATCACGTCGGCTACGCTGCGGCCCAAGTTCCGGCTGTAGCCGCAATACCATTCGTCAAAAACGTGCCCACGGTATCTCAAGTTCCTGTAACAACATTCGAACATCATCCAGCGGTCCTAGAAAAGCAAGTCGATGTGATTAGACCTGCTATATCAACTAAAAAAATTGAGGTCATTTTCATTTTCAAAAATGATATTTGCACTTAATTTACTGATCATGACGAAGTATTTAAACTGATTTACAAGAACAAGTCTGACCAGAAAATTATTGCAGCAATAACAAACATGTTAATTTTATTTTTACTTGTTTTAATTAGTGAAAGGTCTGGCAAAGTGGTTAAATTTGTCTCAAATAATTACAGGGACATGCAAATTACATAACGTTTACAATATTGGTATCAGAATTTGTATTATTCGATTGCATTCGTTACATAAATTTTGATATAATTGTTGGAAGTTTTATTCTAAGGTCAACCATTTTTTTGAATAAGCATTTCTCCAAAGCGACGTTAATAATTCCACCAACGGTATAATTACAGGTCCGACGTCCGGCAATCCAAAAGCAATTTTATGACATTGAACAACGCACAATTATCCGCCCAGCGGGTTCTGCCTTAGTAGAATTGGACGAGCCGACTTCAAAATTGCAGAAAGGTCCAGCAATTGTGCAACCTTTGGCTCATAGTGGGGTTCTGGCCCAGGCTTCTTTAGTTACACACGCGCAACCAGCGTTCGCCGCTCCGATTGCTGCCGCCCCCGCTTTGATCAGTCCTTCGTCCACTCCCGGACCTATTTTGGCATCTACTGTCGCCCCAGCTGAAGAAGAAGCCGTTGTCGTAGATAATGCAGACTTCCGTCGTGCCCAATTCCGATCTCTTCAAGAAACTAGTTCCGGTATCCTGCAAGAACAGCAACGGCTTGGACAAGAGCAGCAACGCCAGTTCCAGTTCGAACAGCAACGGTTCGGACAAGAGCAGCAACGCCAGTTTCAACAGGAACAGCAACGGCTGGGACAAGAACAGCAACGCCAGTTCCAACAGGAACAGCAAAGTCGATCTGCCTTCTTTAACGAACAACTGAGAGTGGAACAAGGACAACAGCAACAGCAAAACCAGTTTCAAGAACTAAGTCGATCTAATCTTTTCAATGAACAGCAGCAGCAATTCCAATTGCAGCAACAAGAATTACTGAGAATCGGACAAGAGCAATTGCAACGTGCTCAGCAAATGCACCAACAATTCCAGTTACAGCAACAGCAACAGCAGTTGCAACTGCAACAAGATGAACTCAACCAAATTAGCCGTTCAAATCAGTTGCAGAAATTTGAACAGCAACGCCAACTCCAACTGCAATCATTTGAGCAACAACAACGATTTCAACCAGCGATGGAGAAACGAATTGGACCAACGCCGATGCAGCAACAGCAAATAAACGAGCAGCAGTTCCGATCTGCAATCCAACAGGTCATTATTTGATGCAATTACTCGAAATCATATTTGTTTACAAGTTGATTTGAATCGGATGCAATTTTAGGAAATGAAGATCGAAAATGCAAATAGTAATCTAGCAAATTGGCGCATAATACCGATCAAATATGTAAAGAATCCATAAGTGATTATTTATTGATTATATCGCATTAAAAATGTATCAGAAATTTATTCTGGATCGCGTAGGCAGTGTTTTGATTTTATTTCAACCAAATTTCAACAGCATTTACATGATTTTGTGAAACATTACAGAATCAAATATCCGGTGTCGAAACTAGGTCGAATGGTTCTCCTTTGGAAACTCTTGCAAGTATCGCTTCTCAGGAACAAGGGCCATCTCTTGTTCCCAGCCTTCAGTCTTCCTCTGAAGAAAATCAAATCAATCAGAATAAACTCATCGACCTTCTCACAGCTCGCGGAGGAGTTACTGAAGTAAGTGTGATCGATTAAATGTCAATAGATTAAATTTATTCTGACAAAATATTGAAGACATTTAGTTGATTGGTTGAACCAAATGATGAATTTGTGATTGTTTAATAAGTGTTTGATCTTTTTGAAAGGTATCAATCTTGCTTTTATTTCTCTTGAAAAAACTTGAAATCCTTGAATCTCACGTTTATTCTAAATAACATGATTTTTAAATAAATATTGCAGATTGGTTTAGGCCGTAACGGTCAATTGTCAGCTATCGGAGATGCAGGTCAAATTCGCGCTCGTGTTCTTTCAGCCACTCCTGCGCCTTTAACAGCCGAGCCAGCGAATGAACACATCTCAACGAAACGTGTCGTTGTAAGCAGACCCATCGAAACTTTGCAAGAATTAGACGTCGTCGAACCAGCAACTAAAGTCGAGAGAATAGCCGTCCAACATCCGACATTTATTAAGACTGCCCGTTTGGACCATGTACAAGTTCACGGATCTGTGCCAGTTGTCGGCAAAGCCTTGACTCCGGCTGTAGCGCACGCTGCTGTGCCGGTTTATCAGAAAACCATTTCACCCGCTTACAATTTATATCATTAAATGTGTTTTCGACCCGTAATTCTGATCACATTGTTCCATAATATTGATCAATAAATGGTTTTTACACACTTTCCTATCAAACGTTAATATATTATTCGTGTATACAATTTCAGTAAGTATATTACAATATCTGAAGAATTATCCACATATTCATAGTTCAAATTTCGGAAATTTATACAATTGTAATATCAGGTGATTTTTTATTTTATTCAATACGATCAATGTATAAGTGAATAGTGCAAAAACTGGTGCTTCGTAAACATTTAAAACGTTAATGAGTTCTATTGTAATTTAAAATTTGAAAGCTAATTGACATTTATACAGAGTTCTAAAACAAACAACATTTTAACTAGGGTGAGGTGGGGTTAAAAATGATCAAGTCACTTATTAAACAAACTAATGATAAGCGACTTATTTCTTTGTGACAATACTTTGAACAAGTAACTAGAAAATCAAATGCGCATGTTTGGTGTAGTATAAAGTTGCAAGGAAGACTTATTACTCATTTTTCACTTATAATTATTTAAACTATACTCGGTCCATCATCATTGCCCCAACTGACCGAATTATCTGAAAATATCTTAAAAGGAAGGACATCAGAACATTTTAAAATATTAAAGTTTTAATTGTTAATAGTTGAATAGACGAATGACGGCGTTTTGAACTTGAGATCCAATGAAATAAATATCATCACTTATATGTAAACGCAAAGTTTAAATTATTTATTGGTGGTTTTCATCCTTTATACCAATCCTTTCCATTTGAGAGTTCCAATGTAATGTAATAGTAAGAAGGTAGCGATGATTGTACATTTTGAAAATGAAAAAAAAATGTTTATGATGTTATGCAATTAAGGGCTTCGACAATTTACGGAGGGTATATAGTTACTTTGGTAATGTAATGGAAGAAAGGTATTTTTTTGACACGTCGACCTTGCAAGCTTGCTCCCGTACATCGAAAGTTGATAATCCAGTAGAATGTGTCCGGCCATTTCAGACTTTGATTTTTTTGTTTAATGCTAGAGCAACTTTAGGATATCAGGTAATTATTATTTTTTCATCCATCTATTAACGATGCAACACAGTTGCATCGTTAATAGAATCGTTAATGCAAATCTGTGTTTCAGAACTTCATTTGATAACTACTTTTGTTACCAATTTTCATTGATATTTCCTAATATTGTTGATATTTTTGCATAATATTCTCGAAATCGAAATATTTAATAAAAAACAATGACTTTCAAATAATTTATCATAAATAATAATGATTTATACAAAATAATCAGACAAAAACAGATCTGAGCTCGAATGTTATTTTTTTTATTTTCACAAAGTAAAACTTCATAAACTATCAATATAATTATAATAATTTTTATTATTTATGCAAACATAGTTTTTCAAGCTCTTAAGTCTGTTTAACTCAATGAAAAACGATAAAATGACACGGCGGGTGACCAAAAAAGTCGGTGCACGCATGTTGTAATATGAGATATGTTTTGATATTTGAGTATAACTGTCGGATTTTTTTGATAATATCAATAAAAAACTGTTGAAATGAAAAATACATGAAAATTTCCAAGTGAACAAATTTGTTTTTATACTAGTTTTAGAGCAAAAACTGTCGCCCGTGCACTCAGTGCACGACGCGAGAAATATTATTTCTCTTGTAACTTTTACTAATTTTTAATGCTCTTAAAGATGGGGTTAATAATGTTTCATTTTACTGCGTAGTTTTTGAAAAAAAAATAAAAACATTTTACCTGACAGGATGGACAGCACTAATTTGATGTAGTTATGATGTACTTATCTTGTTATTTATATATATTATTATTTATTTATTCTTATATTATTATTATTTTGATGTACTTATATTATTATTATTTTGATGTACTTATATTTATATTAAATTTTTAAATAACAACATTTTATTAGTTCCTGATGTGTTGAACATATTGTTTTTATATAATTACTCATTTGAAATTAGCGGGAAAAAGATGGGTAGATAATAATAGAGTTTGCTGAGCAATGTTTTTTTTCGTTCGAGGCGCTTTGCCATTCCAAGAAATTGTTTACAAAACTAGTTAACTTGCGTGCTATGTGCGTGAAGTTTTATTTCGATTAATTTCGATTAATTTCGATTGCAATTTAATGTTACTTTCTTGACTTGACGCTGTTTAAAAACCCGTGTGAGTCAAAATCCACTAATCAGAAAAGAGGAAAGAAAGTGAAGTTGGCTGCTCTCGATTCGATTTGATGCAGTAGCCGATTCACGAGGTCATGAACTTTTCTCTGTGGGATGCGATGGGAAATGCTGGATGTTTTTTATTACTCGATGATATATACCTCAAAATCATAAAAAGTGATCTTTACGAAAAGTTTAGTACTACTAGTATTAAATAGGGTTGCCCGTTTTATTTTTGCAATCGTTTATATCTAAGTGGTATCTGTTAGCAAATTGAACTGTTTCCCGATATTCTGACTGATAGTTAACTCTGAACAAGGATAACCGCTGTTTCTGGCACGGAATTCTGAAGGCCGTAACACTGACCCCCTTTAAATCAGGGAGAGCATTCACTTCATATTATTTTAAAATCTGTCCGGTTTAAACAAGAAAGCTGCTTAAAATATTGACTAACTGTTAATAATATTTTGTAGTTCAAATACATCAAACGTTGTGCTAGCCTTGTTTAAATAAAAAAATCATAAATAAAGCTAATATAGTGGCATAACAGTATATCAACGATATAATGTTCACAAAGTCATCTATACTGCGACTATATAATATCAATCCATGTACTTTAATTTAAAAAAAGGAAGCTGTATTTTTCATTATAAAATAAATCAAACGAATAAGAACCAATTACTTTTTAAGAAAGGTTTAATTTGCGCAATGAAGCTGTGTCGACGTAATAATTGAATCTGTTTGATTTTGCAATTCGATTTGTTTCGCTACAGAGTTAAAGAGGAACGAGAAAAAAGTTGATGTTCCGGAAGACCGTCATTTTAGATGTTACATTGTTCAAATCCAAACATTAGTCAAAAACTTATTAAATAGTATAAACTTGTTCATAGTATTCAGAGGCATTTCAGTCTCGTGTGTCTATATAAGTGACACCGTCACTGTTTGGACCTTCAGTTAGACTTTACACGCACGGGTGTGATTCAGATTAAGTAGTCTTGTTCTTAGTGTTTCCAGGTGAGACTACTGGATTGACATATTAGCAAAAAACTGATACTTAATAAAACACTACTTTCAAATAACTAGTATGTTATTTCAAAAATTTTAAAAAACTTTTTTTGATAAAAACTGTAAATTATATTACTCTTGCAAATGTTTGTGAGTGCTTTATTAATATTTGTTGTATATCACAATATTTTTTCCTAAAAAAGATCAAGATTGTACAACTTGATAATCAAATTATGTCGAAAAATTTAATATACGCTTATTTTAATTTGATAAAAAAATTACAAAACTTGTATATATAATCGATGAAAGAGAAAGGGCGATGAAGAAACGGTATTGTGTATAAAGTCCTCGGTAAAGACACTTTGGTATTAACTTATCCTTAGTTTCTTATGATTGAGTTTCGATGTGGTGCAATATACGTGAAAATATAAGTGTAGCTTCTCATGTATTATCAGTTCAAAATTGGGGTCGTCTTGCTTGGGGCTTCAATTTTTTCATGTTCAAATTTGTTAGGGTTTGTATTGGGATATAAGGATTAAACATTTAAACCTTGAAATACTTTTCAAGGTCAAGTTATGTTATAATGTACGTAAAAGTTATAAACTTTTCGGGCTATAATAATTTCACAGACTTTATAGTCTAATATGGAAAATTACATTATGCATAAGAAACTTTCTGATTTTTTTGCTATTTAAATAAAGTTTCGTGCATACCAGCACCTAAGAAAGAGGGAAGAAAAACAGTGGAAGGCCTCGAGCTGACCTTAAAAATGTTCAATGGTTGATGACAATATCCAGTTAAAGTTCTTTTGAACTTAAATTCATAAGAAATAATAAAACATGAAACATTTGAAGAAAGTATCCCTGTTCATTATAAACTATGACATTTTCTAGGCCTGGTCCTATAGGATTCAAAGTACAATCAACTATACATTTTTACGCCATAAAGTTTTTCATTTAAATGTTTGTTATAAAAATATATATATTTCAGGAACCATGTCAAAAATAATAATTTTGATTATTTGCGCGGGATTGTGCGCTGCAGCACCACAGTTTATAATCCATGGAAGTCCTACAGAACCTTATCAACATCCAGCAGTTCTTATTAATTCTGCAATGGAATCTAATTTGCCTAATGAACTGAAAAATGACTTCTACAAAAATCCACATATTGCTGCAGGATTAGCTCAAGAATCCTGGTTTTCGCGAAAAGAATCACAAGTACGTTTTTTCTAAATCAAAACTTCTTTTATAAACCATAAAGTTTTACAATATCAACGTATAACTCTGTTTTTGTGTTCATAAAATTATTTGTAATACCATTTTCAGGTAATCAACCGAGATACTGATAAAATACCTAGAGAAAAAATATATCATATTCTTAGTAATGCTGGATTTGTTCGCCGAAAGTAAAGAGATAGTATAATATGCAATATTCAAAACTCAACTTATCAACAAAAATGTTTTGTTGACAAGACGATTAAGACTGTTATAACTACGTAACATTGTAGACAAAAGTTCATTCTAAGGTTTAGCAACAGCGTTTAGAAGTGTTTTCAAATGTGTTTTATCAACGCCTTTCCACAAGGCAACCTTACATACGATTACGAAAAGACGTTAGTCTGTAATCAGGAAGAAAATATTTTTGTTTTTAATGCAGTTAATCTGCATTAACGATGTTGCAATTCATTAATTTTTTTTAATTATGTGCACAATTATTATTTTATTTTTAATTTTTCGTTGAAATGAATATTGAGTACAAAAACATTTATATAATACAGAAACAGTTAAAAGCAGATACGAATAAAAAATTGAATAAGCAAAGTGGAAAAATGCATCTGGATTCTTATTAAAATGCCGTTAACATAAATCTGGTTTGTACATATAAATATAAAAACCGTATTATGATACACCTTGTTTGCGTACAATATTTATTACAAAAATGTCATTAATACAATTATGTAAGTCAAAAGATTTAGGTTTCAGTACTCTATAGAGACTAAGAGAAAGTGAATCTGCAAAAGAAGTTGCAGTTTCAAGCCAAAAAACTATTATATGCAAAACATCTCGTAATTTAATAATTGCAGAAAAATATGCACGATGAAATTCAAATCGAGTGGGAAAACATGAGGTTGTCAAGTTCCGGTTTATTTTAGACTTTTTTGATTGCGGTTGTGGTTGAAATTTTGTAATAATCTTTGATTCTCACCACACAAGATAGACAGTTCAAGTACAACTCTTCGTAAAATTCCTCAGAAAAACTATTGTTGAAATAATAATAAAAAATAATCATTTTGATAGATGAGTAATTATTCACAGTAAGATTAAAATTGTAATAATAAATTATCGAGGCAGCAGGATCGTGACTGGCTTTTTAGGTCCACCTACGGTGTGTATCGCCGAAGTTTAATACAAGTAGAATTTTCTCTGCAGTGAATTTGTCACGATGACGAAATTTTCTTCGTTGTGATATTCAAGAAACTTACGATTAACATCCAGCGATTCTGCTGCTACGTTATGGAAAAAGAAACCCATTAAACTGAAAACATTATTTGATTGCGAATTTAGCTACGCTCCAAGTGAGAGGCTGCAATGAGCGTACTGTTCCGGCTGCCATATATGCGCTCTTAGAACTAAGGGATCTCCGTATTAGACGATGAAATTACAACATCTCGCGTTTAAAATCCAGGAAAAATAATCTCTTTGAAAATAGTAACAGATGCAAATTATTTAGAGAACATGTAATAAAAAGATCGTACAAAGATTACACATCGAAAAACGACGACACTACCGAAACTACAGAATTGAAGTATATTAATATTTTAATAATTTTTAATAATATATTAAAATTGTAATAATTATAGGTATTCCAAATTATATCGATATTGTTAATTAATAAAATCGAAAAAAATTATGAAACTATGATCGTCTCTCATTTCTAAAATAAATGCACGAAAATCTTAAAACCATTAGAGTGTAAGAAAATGTTTTTGTTGCTATCGCTAGCACTTATCTCTTCATCATAAAAACAATTCGCAGGATTTTTTCTTCAATAGCAGTTGGTATTTGTTTTCGTAACTGTGCCAAATAATGGCGCACTTCCGCTGCATTGAAATCGTTAGGGTGCATCGTTGAAAAAGTCTTGGTCTTGTGGGGATGCACTATAAATGGGAAAGGAGAGCGTATCATCTGAGCAGATTCTCGTCGAGTGGTTGATCGCGCGGAGAAACGCCGAGATACGAAAGCGAAGTTTTGTCTATGCTAGTAGAGCGCTGGAGAACGGCTCATTAACGATTGTCGGGTTTGCACTCTCGCTCTTGTTTCGAATCGCTCTTAAGGTACCTGCGAAGTAGACAAGTGCTTTCGAGGTCCGCGGAGGATTATTAAAAAAAAAGAGAAGACTAGTTGGACGGAACCAAGACAAACCAAACAAGGACAAAGGTCAATGATATCGCTCTTCTTATGGCTGTCAGATTTATGTCGCGACAAAGCGCATAGAAGCTTTCCGGTATGATTAATTTTGAAGCCGAAATTGTTTTCTTCTATCAAAATTAAATTGTCAATTTTTAATAAAAGTTTAGAAAGCCATTATTCAAAAGTTGCATTAATTATTTTCAAATTTACAGAATGATGTTCTTCGGCTTTACTCCATTTAATAATCAAACTTCTTTCGTATGTTTCAAAAGCAATGAGCTCTGAGCAAGTTGGGTGTTACTCTATTTTAATTTTTGCATTCGGCACTGTTTTGTTTAATATGCGGTTCAATGTTGAACCAAATGTTGAAACAAATTGAATATAATTTTGAATGCTAAGATTTGTGATCCAAGAAGTAATTGACGAACTTCGCGAGAATAACATTACAGTATCGTACTATAATAATTTTATGACATATGCAAAACATACAGTTAAGATCATTATCCTAAATTGATTTAATAAGGCATAATATATCTTATTATAATATTGTTGAATTTGAATATTGTTGAATTAAAAATAATTTGTTGATTTTATTTAACAATTTGACACATAGGAAACGAAAAATAACATGTACTGAAATACTGCAATCGAAAAATGTGTACTTCAGATAACGGATTACTTTTGAAAACAACAAAAATTTAGAAGTGTAATCTCGTATTATTATAACACAAAAGATATACACAGATTCACCGTGTAATACATAAATATGTCCAAAACACGAGAATGCCGTTTTATAAACAAATTCAGAATCAACATATTCATGTGGTCGTTAAAAAAAATTTATAAATAATGCACTAATGTTAGGTCATAATGATAGGTCATATTGTACAATAATCGATATCATATTGTACTATGGATTTTGCTAAATTTTCGTTATTTCTTTTTTATAGGCAAGCAATTATGTGGCCACGTTTGATCTTCACCGTCACAGCTGTCATATTAATTGAAAATGTAAGCCCATATTTGATTAATTTTTTCGTTAGTCAATTATATTACATGCAGAAGGAAAGAGGGTACAAAAACAGCTCATATCTGTTTGATTATTGTAGTTTAGAATTCTTTAAGAAAGAATTGAAAAATTCAAAATCATAATATTTCGAAACAATTCAAACTATCTATATAACAAATTTCTCAACGCGTGCCTTGCCTATAAAGTGAGCCTCGAATATATCTCATGTGTCCCTTACTTTTAGAGGCTTTTTGAAGTTTTTCTAAAGACGTGTATAAATGAACACCGTAAAGTCAAAGGGGTTGAATTTCAATGTTTCTGAACTTTGGTGATTTTTTAGTAAATATTTTTCAGTAAATAATTTTTTCCAAATAAGAGAATAAATAAGATTTTTTAAGTGAATAAGAAAATTTTTTTTTTCAGTAAATATTTTTCACGGAGCAAAAATTTATTTTTCATTAGTTTCGTTCGAGTAGCCATGGCAGCATAAAAATTCACATTATATTACTTTCACAAAAACAATTTTCAATAAAAAAAATATTAATAACAAGTAGACCTCTGTTTATAAATATGTACAGCTCTCACCAGAAAATATTTTTAATAATAACAGAATCTTCAACATTTAATAAACAATTTAATAAAAGTGACAACACTTTACTGTTTCCTATAACGTTATTCATATTTTTTTATGATATAAATAATAATGTTTTTGAGTAATTTAGTAACAATATTTCGTTCAAAGAAAATTCATTATTTATATCTTAATTATTTATGATATATTGATATTTCAGTAATGAGAAATACGAGTTAATTCATCGACACTTATGCAGTTTTGCTAAGCTTTGCTTCTCATAAATTTTGTTAAAGTGTAAAGAACTTGAAACCTTTATTTACGTGGTAAAATCGAAAAAAAATTTAATTTTAAATAGGCACATTTATAGTCGCTGGGCTTGAAATCTCAGAAACAAGCTGGAAAATGTGTAGAAAAATTCTTTACGCGCATCTCTCATATTGACTATCACGTATTCGCAAATTTTCAGAACATACCGATGGCGAATTTTTCCTAGCATGCTAGCCAGTGGATAGGTGTAGTTATAAAATTACAATCAAAACCCAAGAATTGTCATCAAGAAAATTTCAAAAATAGGTTTTTCATTCGGTGACCGTGTCTGTGAGGACTTTCACGTTGAAATTAATGCAATAAAGAATCAATTGGTCAAAGTGATTTTTTATTGTATTTGTTCTAACAAAATTCTTTTTTACGTAGAGCGACATAAAAAAAAGAACTAAATTCAAAATATTTTTTTTCATTTCATTATGTTTTTTTCATAACACGTGCATCAAAAACGGGCAACTTCTCCCTGATTTGTCGGGAGAGAAACACTGTTTTATTCCCAAGACGCGGTTCATTCCCTGTTACCATGGTAACAACCATAATAACAGGGAATAAACCGCACCTTGGGAATAAAACAGTGTTTCCGTCCCGACAAATCGGAGAGGTTAGCCGTCTTTGATGAACTTGTTATGAAAAGATATATATGCCACATGGGAGATACAAGCGTTTAAACCTCGGGAGAAGTGACCAACACTCGACTACACCCGCGGAATAAACGCTTGTTTCTCTCCCTTGTAGCGTAACATACTATTCATTCAATTCTGGCATCAGATTTTGTAAAAACTTTTGTTAATCAACAAACATGCTGTTTGACTTATTAGTTCGATTCAAAGTTTAATTTGTACAATATTAAAAGTTCGCTGTGACTTCAAAAATATAATAAATATTTTTATGTCTCAATGTCAATCATACAATTTTCATCTTTGACACAGAACAGAAAAGATTGTAGACACTGTAGTTACAATTTTTCAACAAAAATAAATTTTCAATCATTTGTTAAATTTAACAGTCTTATAATTACTAAATAAATAAATTTCTCTCGAACCCTGAATGCAGTTTTACTATACGGATGTGATTTTGATACCAATTTCTTTTTACAATGGATGCTATTGAACTCTCACAGCATATTTTGACAACATTTTATTTTGGTTACAGTAAGTCGAAAGTTTGCTTGACGTTTTATCGAAAAGATGAAGAAAATATAGGTTTACAGAAACTTACTGCCACAAATTACCAGTTCATATTGTCTGTACAACATTTTTGATTGAAGATGATAAAAAGTGATATAATATTTTATGAGATATGATGAAAAACATTGAGAGAATAGATAAATGTAGATCAAAAAAGTGTGAGAACTAGAGAACATAAATGTAAAGGTACTGTAGAGAAACATGTAATTTCAATAAAAACATTGCTGGTGAGTAATTTAAAGACAAAAATAAATTCGCTCCATTTCGTAAGCAATACGTTTTTTCACTTGTTGCCAGTATTTGCGCATCAATCATTATCGATTCCACGACGTTCCGCATGAATTATCGTGATTCGTGAACAGTGCTCTTGCTCTATATAAATATTCTATAAAATTGCACAACACCATTTACCGATGCGGAACATCAAACACTATCAACACTCTACTGAGGAGAATGCTCGCACGTACGGAGTGATGTAATATCAGAAGAAATGTGGAACATATGTAGGATTTACTTTCTATGTTAGTGATTCTCTTCTCTCACTTAGAAATCTGAACTGTATTGGATTGTATATGGAGTTATAATTCTCTGTACCAGTAAAGGGTTTTATGTAAATATTCAATATTCATAAATTGTTTATCCTTGAAACATAAGATGTCATTATTATGTTATAAAATCCAATTAATTAACTGCTTTATGTAAAACTTGATGATTAAATAAGAGGTTACATCTATGTATATATGTACAGTGTAATATTTATGTGGAAAATGTATTTATTCTCTAAAGTTGCACTCATTATTTTGTTGGTTACTTATTATCACGTCAATTTTCAGGTTTCATCACAGAAGAATGAGTACCACCAGAGTCTACAGAGTCAAAATTACGACCCAAATGCACCATTACACAACAACCGAGCATTCAATATTGAGACGTCGTTGAATACAAACAATTTAAGAGAACAAAGTAGTTCGCCAGGTGAATCTAACGACATTGCTAACGAAGATGACGATGATTTTAACACGGTTCCTGGAGTTCCTGGAAAAGATTACCCAAATTACAAAACGATTCCACAAACATCTTTCGTTTGTATGAACAAGAAGCCTGGTGGTTATTATGCAGACATGGAAACCGGTTGTCAGGTTTGTTTTTCAACATTAGTAAAAATTGTAGGTCATAGATCGCGTCATTTTTTGAATTTCAATAATTTATTTCAACGGAATATTGTTTATAATCTGAATAATTTGGAAGTCATATAGTATGGAAGTTATGAATTTGAAATATGTGAAATACATTTGAAAGATAAAATAGCGAAAGGAGTACACGAAGCAACGAGAATCAACAACAAATCATTGATTTTAAATTTTGCAGTAAACCCCAAAAAAACCATTTTCTATTGCGATCCCAGAAACATCGATGAAATTGGATTTTATTGTAGCCCGCAGCACTTTTGAGATGATATAAAGTTACCCTGAGTCGCTAGAGTTTAATATCATCGCTCAGTTGTAACGCAATATTTAGACAAACAAACGAATCTTTTTATCGAACAATAAAAACTGAAATCGTCCAGAATAAAATTTTTGCGCTCGAAAAAAGCTGAGAGAATCAAATTTGATCAAGTTTGATTTCAAAAAAGTAAATAATAAAAAATCTGAGAATGCAAATGACTAATGTGAAATTTCTTTAATTAGGTTTTCCATGTGTGTAACGCTCGAGGAGTTAAGAGCTCATTTCTGTGCTCCCCCGGTAGCATTTTTAACCAGAAATATTTCGTTTGTGACTGGTGGTACGATGTGGAATGCGATAACGCTTCCGATTTTTATTCACTGAATGACCAACTGAATCGAAGTGGAGCTGGCTTCGATTCAAATATTCCCGAACCTAATTATGTCGATAATAATAAATATCAGAGTAGAAACTCTCAAGACTCTCGTTTTAATTCTATCGATCTGTCGCTGGCAAGTAGCGGCTTTAATGTTTCAAACTATCCAATAAATGTTTCAAATGATTATAGAGAGAAAAATGCAGGAGCAACGAATTTTACATGGAATTCAATTGATTCAGATAATCGACGAGATGATACGCCTCTAAACATGCAACCCGATATCGTCTATTTGTCAAAGAGCTCGGGAGAACGGAGACAGAGCTCGTCGGCTAAGGTTCAAAGTTTTAATAAAAAACCACAAATAAGTTTCAATCGCGAGAATCAAGCTACCATCGGAACCAGGCAAAACTCAGAGAAGAATGCCTTCGCGGGTGAATTTGTTTTAGACAACGTTCCAAGGGGCTTTACAAAGGGATTCGACGATAAACGCTCCAACTTTTACTTGGCTAATGATCCAAATTATATTGACCGTAAAAAGCAGCAGTTTGCGAGGCAGCAACTTCCTTATCAAAATCAGGATAATATTAAGGATGAAAATACGAACTCGTTCAAATATTTTCAACAGCAGTCAAAATTTGAAGAGAATCGTAATAATATGGCATTCGATAAACAAGAGCAGGCAAATTTCGTATCTACGTCTACACACAACCACAACGATGAATATTACAACGGAAGACTTCACGAATTTATAACTCCACCACTTGCACCGGATCAGAATCCGAAGAATTTCAATTCAAATCCAAATTTTGATGTTGTAAAATCTAGAGAAATATTTTTCGATCAGCAGAATCAGTTTAACTTTGATGGACCTCTAGGTAATTCAGAGAGTCAACAGGAAAATCAATTTAGCGATCACCGCTCGGAATCTGAACCAGGGATAATTTATGCCAACGATAATGACGATTTCGAAAGAAAAAAGCAAAAGGAAGTTGATGATGCGATGCTTTGTAAAAATCATAATAGTAATGAAGATACAACAAACACAGAGGAATTTGTTTTTCACGACGATGAAGCAGACCGATTGATGTACGAAAAACTTCCTTCTAAATTAGAAAGTTTGTACGCTCATTATAATCACAAACTTCAGTCTCAAGAACAAAAAAACAATGAGTTTCAAGAACCACCATTTCTAACGGATCAAACATTTCCAAGTTCGGCAGACGATAAGAAAGGATTGTATAGTCTTAATAAAAGTGAGTAAAACTAATAACCTTTGAATATGCTCGAATGCTTTTTTTGAAGAGCATTGATTAAAAATAAAAATTTAGAAATTATTCATTCAACTGAAAATTTTTACTGTCAAGCGCTTTTTTTTAATCATCTAATAGTTTGATATTCCTATTATATATATCTATAATGGTAATAATACTTTTTAATGCTTGTTATCAATAAAATTTTGATTGTATTGATTTCAAATAACACTAAAGAATACTTGAAAGATGCGTATGTTCTAGAGAAAAATAATCCAGGTTTTCAATCTCCAAGACCTAGTGGACGTATTCAAAATGGCCCTGGCAATGGTTTTCCAAGTTCCAACAGAGAATTGGTGGGATCAAATGCGATTGCTGGTACTGTTGAACCCAAATTGTCTCCAGATCAAAATGTAGATTATAATTTACTACAAAATCATCGCATATCACAGTTTGGTATGTATTTGGTATTTTATTTACTCAAATTCAGAAAATTCAGTAAATAAAATTTAATTTTAATTTATTCAATATTAGCATAAACGATTTACATGTTTCATTTTTATAATCTAAGAGTTATTTATTAAAGTCGTGTTTCTTTTGAAGTAATTATAATATAAGATGTATTTTATAATTTAGTAAAAACTAATTTGCCAGAAAGAAAATTCTAATTAATGATTACTTCATACCAATCTGCTTTTATAGGTTTGGATGTAAATAGTCTGAGTCACTGAAGAGAATGTACTGCTGCTGCAAACTGAAAAAACCATTAATGAAGAAGCTAGACTAATCAAAAAACGTAGAAACGTTGGCGAACGAATGATTCAATGATGATTTGACATTGAGAAAAGTTAAATGGTAAATGATTAAACAATGTTGCGTAAAAATCTTTATTAATTTTATTTATTGGCACTCAATTTAATTATATAAATCACAAAAACCTATATATTAATCGAGTAATTTTCTATGGAATATATAAGTATATATCGCTGCATTTATTCAATTACATTGTAAGAAAGAATGGGGTGAAGCCACGAGTGTCATTTTTCGCAGGAGAACAGGATCAGAAGTTTTTATTATTTCAATTTTCAAGTGCAATTATTGGCAGGTGCAATAGACATATGTAAGATACAAATCAGGTCGCCTTACATTTGACTTGTACTTTATACGTAGTGGTCTTTTGTAAACATAGAAACAAATTGTATTTACAATGGCCACAAATGAAAAATGATGGTTCTGGTTTTTTGTCATGACGATTAATGATTAATTTATTCGATAGATGATGCGAACGCAGATTAAAAATGAGGCTTCTGTATTGTTTCAGCAATACAGTTAATGAGAGTAGGGAAATGTGAAAGGAACAGGATCACTGCTATTCCAAGTAAATTCTGTGAATAGCACACTCAAGTTACATAATATGCAATTAATGTTTTATTAGATGCTATAAAGTAGTTAAGTAATTTGTGCAAGACATTGAAAAGAAATTTAGGATACATATGTTACTTAAGTCACAGCTGAATTGATTTTATAACAAAAACCACATTATTTCATCATTTCATTATTTCGATCATATGACATTTTTGTTATAAAAGTTTCACGCACAAAATATCTTTTGTATGATGTTGTACATAAAACTTATTAAGATTAAGAATTCATTTACCAAATTGAAATTGCAACACCAAACCCAAGAGAACTGTTACAGTCAATGGATAAACCAAACTTTTTCATCAAAATCCGGTAGTAAACATTTTTATATACTGTAATTTAGTAACATGCAATTAATAAAAACTCTACTCTGAAAGTAACAAAAATTCGAACATACACATTTTTTTTATAAAAACTTAAGTAACTATGAAAAACTGAACTGTTATTATAGTTGATTCAAAATGTGAAAAAAAGTGTATACTATAAAGTTACTCCTTTGGCGTTTAAGTTTGTTAACAATTATAAGTCGAAAATTGTGAAACTATTTGCTAAGATTTTTTGCAATAAAAAAATGTAAGCTTTTCTCTAGTTTTAGGGTAGGTCTTCTTGAATTAAGTGGAGTATGTTTCACAATATGTAAAATTGTATACTCCACGCTTGTTTGCACTTGACGTAGTATATCACGCAAAGTAAAGCCGCTAGAAACTTTGACACGTGAATGTTATAACACGTTCCAACGTCAATGCTTTGTAAACATATTTCAAGTGCGTTTTCATGATATAATAAGCAAGGTCTTTTCCGCCAACGACGCAGTTTAAATCAGAAAGAGCCTTGGAAGAGCAATCATCCGATAGGGTGATGCGCTTTTCACGATAAACTTGAACTACAATAACGGTTGTTAATTGGCTAGGATTGTCGTCATACAGGAAACACTTGACCTACGAGGAAATAATATGATAACAAGGATTGTCCATTGTCACGCACCAAGGAACGACTGAAATCTATACTTGACATTTAACACGTAATTTATCGTTGCAGCTGTCATTTCGATATCTGGTCCTTCAATCGATGTATCATCTCGCAAGACTTAAAATCATCAGTGTAGTTTATTTCTAGTTATCGTTTCATTCTGTTCTCGTTAATATGGAGCAACTTATTGATTCAGGTACATTTATACAAATCATAATATAGATCTAATCTCATGGAAATTTAAAATTATACAACATTATAAACTAATAAGTTATACAAAGATAACACGATTCTGAGGTATAGAGGTAGAACTATAGGTAACTCCATATGTAAAGTTTGAAAAAAATATTTTTTCAAAATTTATAGTTATTTTACCTTTAATTATTCAATTATTACCTTCATTATTGAAACTCTTACATTGTCTGAGGTGAACATAATTCTTTTTTAACTCATTGATTACATGAGAGAAGAAATGTTTTGGCGTTACGAAAAAATGAGATTTTTAAATGATGTGAACAAACTTATGTAAATAATATGAGTTTGAAACAACATTTTTTTATGCCTATATGACATACTACAAATTAGATTTTAGCGTAATCATTGAAAGATAGTTATAGCCTGTCACGCTTTATTATGATAATACGTAGCAACAATAGGTCGTAGCCTTCAATGACAGTTGTGTCATCATTCAAAACTAGTAAAAATAAAGCATGTTTTTGCGGTTATTGGCTAAATTAATTTCTCATATTTTTAAGATTTTACTAACCGATTATATACTATGCTCGTTTTAGCTTGTCCTTTAAATGTTTTTTTTCCTTCTTTTTATACAGATTAATCTGACAGGTCAATCAACTTGCCGTATTGAAATGTATCAATCGTAAATGATATTAAATAATTGAGATACATCGTATGTCGAAGCGAAACTGTAAATAAAAGACAATAAAAATATACAATTTAGTCTAAGATACGATTTCATTATTCTTGATTTGCCACTTCGTATTGATTTATAAACTAGTTAAAATTAATAAAAAATGCATTTTTGTTGTTCAAACATGTTGTTCAAAGTGTTATAGTACCTAATGTTCGAAGGAAATCGTGTACCGATGATGTACTCCAATTGACTAATATTTAATTATCATTATCAGTTCAGGACACATGCTTCAGATATCAATTAGTTGTTCAAGCAGAAAATGGGAGGGGGGGGAACAAAAATACACAGCGGACACATTAATAGAATAAGATTTTCTCTTAACAATTGAATGCCTTATTATGTTTTATATCAGGTCTCATTACTTAAGAGAATTAAGATTTTGTAGATATGAGTTAACACAAACAATTTTTTTAACTTAGTTAAACTTTTTGATTTATTTTTTGTGTAATCGGTGAGAGACAATCATCAATTTTAATTATAACAAATAAATTTAAGTGGTCTATCAAACGTTGATTTGAGGATAAAAATGTTTTGCAGAGATTTATTTT
Source organism: Telenomus remus (assembly GCA_020615435.1). Taxonomy (NCBI): domain Eukaryota; kingdom Metazoa; phylum Arthropoda; class Insecta; order Hymenoptera; family Scelionidae; genus Telenomus; species Telenomus remus. Next base: position 5,705,406 of record CM036338.1, read on the forward strand.
GAATTCGTCGCTACTTTGTTTGAATTTTAAACGTAATTTCAACTACTGATTTAAAAAAATCTATATATACTTTTGTCATAATTGACTTGAATATTGAGAATGTAAAAAATACAATTTCTTTAGTGAAAGCGATTATTGATAAATAATGTGTCAAATTTTGTGGGGAAGGTACGATTGCCCACAGGATTTCCAGATTCGTATCGAATGTTGAAAAATGAAATGAGACGCGGGCGAATGAGAAATTTGTAAATGAGGCAACAGGATTGACAAACGTAAGTTTTTTTCTCATGGTTGAGGTTTTGAATTCTTTCTAAATCTCAGCGAATTGCTGAAGAAAGGCCCGTTAAAATTGAAAAAATCTCAAACTACTTGAACACAAAATAAAAGTTTCTCGCCATCTCTCATTTATTGTGTCTCATTGCACGCTACATATAAGGACCTGGCATAAAAGGGACTTGAATTGGTTTTCTTAAGTACATGCGACTCAATCATTTGGACGCTCAATCAAATGAATCTCAAAGCGATGTGCTCTAAAAAACTGGGTCTAATTTCTACGCGCCTTAAATATTACGAATCTGAAATATAATACAGCAAATCCAAAATTAACATCCACTTAGCGGTTCAAAAAATTAAAAATTTTTGGACATTAGGCACACTCTTGGGATTTTTTTCTCACGATCTAGGTGTCAAAACAAGATAGAAAAATGGTGCGGCCAACCTTGAAACGACTGGCGACATACTTTTAAAATTAAATTAAGTTATAGTGATTTTTGCCAAAAAAGCAACAAAAAAGCATGTAGGAAGTAACTCCAAATTTGGTTTCTTTCAAAATTTACGTTTTTTATCGATTATGGGGTGTTGTACGTTCTACCAAAGTCATTTAAATACCGAAAACGAAGTATCAAAATATTTCAGTGTCTCAATTTTAGTACTATGACTAAGAAAATTGAGTGAATTAAGTTAATCGCTCTTTTTCTTCCAATAAAATACAAACAGTTGGTACAAAAAGACACACAACTTGCAAAAAATATTTGTTTAATACTTTTTCAAACTTTATACAACCATATCAAACTCGACCTTCACCCCTCACTCCCTGTCCGGATTAAGGATGGTTCCATAGAAAATTAAAAAAATGAGAGTTTTTTGAACCCATATTTTTTATTACAGATTCGGATTCCTTATGAAAAAATAAAACGATTTTATTCTTATCATTTTTCGGTTTTTTTAGGATAGAATATCGCTGTAATCGTAAGAAATAAATAATTAATAAAAATCATTCTCTTGCAATTACAGCGCCATCTATCGTGCAAAACAAAAAAATATAAGAATAAAATCTTTTTATTTTTTCATGAAGAATCCGGATCTGCAATAAAAAATGGGGGTTTCACGAACTCGATTTTTTTTCATTTTTTATTTTCTTCTTTTTTAATTTAAAAAGTATGTCGCCACCTGTTTCAAGGTGGGCCGCACCATTTTTTCATCTTGTTTTGACACCTAGAACCTGAGAAAAAAATCCTAAGAGTGTGCCTAATGTCCAAAAATTTTTATTTTTTTGAACCGCTAAGTGGATGTTAATTTTGGATTTGCTCAATAATATAAGGTACAATTTTTTCATTTATTGTACCCCATAAGTATAAATCTCGAGATTCATTTCATCGGATTTAAAATAAATGTGATCCAACTATATTTAGCACAATCAACTATACACTTATTCAAAAAACTCAACCAATGGGGTTATCTATATCAACGAAGGCGCTACATCGTGGTTAAATTCAAAATTTAAATAATATAAATATTACGAATCGGAAATATAATAATCTAAGGTACCATTTTTTCATGTATTGTACCCCGTAAGTGTGAATCTCATTTCATCGGATGTAAAATAAATGTGATCCAACTATATTTAGCACAATTAACAATATACTTCAAAAAACTCTCATTCACTTTGAGCACAAGATCAACTTTTCTCAAGGCTAAGAGTTGAACAACTAGTGCCTAATTTACATATAATTAATTCATATCGTGCATCATTTCAAATGAGCTGATAGCTACGTTCTTCAATCAATGAGCAGCATTCTCTAAAATCTCAAATGTCTTGCGCATCAAACACACAAAACGCAAACTTACGTTTGTCAATCCTGTAGCCTCATTTACAAAAATCTCATTCGCCCGCGTCTCATTTCATTTTTCAACATTTGGTACGAATCTGGAAATCCTGTGGGCAATCGGACCTATCCCAGTTTTGTTTTGTTCGGTGAACAAAATGAATTGTCTTAATTTAATTTTCGTTCAGTCATCCAATCTACTTATTTTATGATTAAGAAATAATAGTTAACATTGATAACGCTACTCAATAATATTATTTTATTGAACTATTAATTTGTAGAAATGGTTCAAAAAATAGAGAAAGTGCTTCAAGAAGTGGAGCTGATTCCAGTTTCAAAATTAGTGTCTTGTACGAAAATGCCATCTGAATTACAGGGATATTTATCGCAGTCAATGAAAATAAAATGCTACTGGGTAGCAGAAGATAACAAAAGTAAGATACTTTATGATAAAACATAGAAATAAGGATTCAGTATTGTCAGATTTTCAATGGTAGCATGATATTTCAGAGTATGTAAAACATTTGTATTTGAAATGTTACGACGAAAGCAAAGAAGCACACAGAGCGATGAGATTAAAGGATTCACATTTCAATGAAGTATACTATTACCGACAATTACAACACCACCTCGGTAATTTTGGACCTCGCTGTTTTTCCGCAGATGAAAAAGATATCATCGTTGAAGATTTGACCTACGATGGATATCAAGTAAATCCGCTATCACAAATGCTTAGTTATCATCAAATGAAAGCAGCGTTAAAGGTATTTCGGTTATTATAACACAAAATCTAGGAAAATTGAAAAAAAAAATTATAAAATTTTGAAATAACATTTCGAATTGGAATAACGAACATGAGATAGCAATGACTGAGAAAAATTGAAAATCCAGTTATGCATGGAATAGTACCCAATTTTCATAGTTTTAGCATCGATTATTATTATAAGGCGATGCAATTTGACTTTTGCAAATTAAAGAGGTAGAGATGGGACGGAAAATAGATGTGCTTTAATGTTTTTAAGCGAATTTGAAAAAACTACAAAACATTACAGAATCACGAGCCTGATTAGTTCATTAATTATTGTCTAAACAATTGGGAACCCTTTAAAATTATTGAAAAAACGGACAAACCTTTCAGAGATCAGCAGAGTTTCATGCAGCCTCCTTGAAATGGAAACTGAGTAACAAAGAAGAATTTGAATATTGCTTGGAACCCTTGCGTGAAATTGCATATCCGAACGACGGGCGTTGGTCTCTTGGACTATTACTGAAGTATGGTTTAAGTTTTGCACTTGAAGTACTGAAGCAAAACGATTCTGAAAATCATCGAGCGTACCGCCTTTTAAATAAATATCAACATAATATTGATCAGATCATGACAAAATTATTACAGCCGCGTTTCAACAAATACGACGTACTCACTCATGGTGACATGTGGAAGAACAATATTTTATTCAAAATAAAAAATTCGCATGAATTCGATGTAAAGCTAATTGATTTTCAAATCATCCGACACGCGTCTGTTGCATTAGATATCCTGTATTTAATATACAGTAGTGCGGATTTGGACGTGTTGAGTTCGGATCAATACGATGATCTAATAACGTATTATCATTCGCAATTGATTGAAAATTTGTCGAACAAAGAGCAGGTTGCTGATTTGACTATGGACTGGCTGAAAAATGAGTTGAAAGTACACGCATTATACGGACTGGTTTATTCATTTATGACGGTGCATGTATCTTGTAACGATAACGAAAATAGCAATAAACTGACAAACCGCAGCGATGAGACAAACAAAGGTAGTCAGATTTCCCCTACTTATGTCGAAGAAATAGAAGCTGCGATGACTAATATTCCTCACAATTCTATCAAGACCAAGCGCGTTTTAACGGTGATAAAACATTTTATTGATCAGTTTACTGCAACTGAAAAATAGTTGAATGATTTTATCATTCAGTGACATTTAATTTGTTATGAAAAATAACGATTGTCTATTGGAAATGACAAAATCGTCATTCAATTTTTCTAGAGAACTATAACTTTTTATTGTCATTCACGTTCATTTTTACTCGTGATTGAAACGAGTTTTTATAAACTATTAGTTTTTAATCAGAAAAGACTGTCGTATTCAAATTTTGTAATGTGTCAATTAATGTGTCAAGAGTCAATTGTTATTATTTAAAAGGCAAACATTGTTGTAAATAGCAGAAATTTGATAAAAAATGTCTATGAAAATAAAAATGTCCATTTTGCTAATTTTGTACTGCTTTTCCATAATTCTGGATCATGAGATATCCTAAGTTTCAACTTATTTGGTTGCATAAAATTCTATATCACATATTACGTAATCGTATGTGGCATCCGTTAGCATGAATATAGGACTGCTCGAAACCGACTCGTGAGTTTTTGTGAAAGGTTAGATGACATTCATGCAATCATTAATCGACCGAAATCGAAGCTGGATCAGATCAGGTGTTAAACGACATGAATCGGTGACACGTCTTCGAGGGTAATTTATAACGATATCTGATGTTTCTTTTTCACTCAAACTCAGCATTCCACCTCACGATTATTTTGCATAATAAGTTACTGGTTCGAGCTTCTTGAAAGAAGAAAGTTATACTCATACAGTGAGGACGGAAATCCGTGTTCACGCGAGACATTGAGACTATTTAGAGATTGAATCACGCGCAGCTTGACGTTTGAAAAGCAAGTATCTACACTCATACGTTCAAAAGTAGCTGTAAAATAATTTATATTTACTTGAATAGCATAGATGTCGAGTGATAAGATGAGATGAAAAGTGACCTTTTATGAATCAGGTAGAAAGAAATTTCTAACGCAGATAATTACAAGATCAAATACCCAAACGAATATTTGAACAAATAAGCACCAGTGTACTGTTTAAAAAAAATAGAAAAAAAATTTTTTTAAAAATTCTTTTATTAACTTACAAAAAACAAACTGAAAAATTAAAATAAACAAATTGATATCGAACTTAAAATTACAGAATAAGGTAAGCACTAAGAAAAAAATTTATATTTACAAGAAAATTTTAAATAAAAGAATGGCGCATAGTTTACAGTTTAGGACTTTTTCCTTTATTCCTTATCTTTTGAATCATAGAGTATTTTGCAAGGTTATAGGGTAAAAAGAAGTTTCACAAGGTTGAATCGCATATTATTTTTGTCTAATCATGAGTGTGTCCCACCGATTTAAAGAATTAAGGAGACACATTTGCAATAAAATTCTACGGTGTATTTGCAAAACTATGCAAGTATTTTAACAAAATTCTAAACAATGTTTACTTTTTTTCAATGTCTACATGATTTTCACAGTTTTTGTTTTGGTCACTTCATTTTCTATGTAATAAGTAATTTTTTGTTGACTGACTTAAATATATTGATTTAGAAGTGCGCCATTCTTTTATTTAAAATTTTCTTGTAAATATAAATTTTTTTTCTTAGTGCTTACCTTATTCGATAATTTTAAGTTCGATATTAATTTGTTTATTTTAATTTTTTAGTTTGTTTTTTTGTAAGTTAAATAAAAGAATTTTTTAAAAAAAATGTTTTTCTATTTTTCCCCCCAAGACTAAAAATTAAGAAGTTACAGTGGCATAAACCAACACGCAAATAAAACTTTATAAAAAAACAAATCAGACCTTAATGTAAATATGTAGTACAGTAAAAGGAATTGACAAACATCGAATTTGTGGGGATTGCCAGCGAAAAAAACATTTCACGATTATTTTCTTTAAAAGTCATATGATTGTGGCAATGATATTGTAATTGGAAGAGTTTAAAGACACACAAAAACGCGACACTCGAAACGCGAAAAACTCGAAAAACGCGACACGCGACACTCGAAAATAAGATTGAAAGTGCGACGTTGCCACTCTGTTGTGGAAACTCGAAAAACGCGATTTCCAAAATATACAATTCTGAGGGCCAATGGTAAACTCCACTGAATTACAAAAATTATGTTATTATTAAAAATGCAGGTAAAAAGAGAAAAAGGGAAAATCATTACTGGTAAAATATAAAATCTTATGTTTGCAGTTTTTAAAAATATAACAAAAAATCACTGAACTCGGTCTGTATGGAACTCGGTTAAAGTTTAAAAAAAAATAACAAAAAAATCACAGAACTCGGTCCGTATGGAACTTGGTAAAAGTTTTTAAAAAAAATAACAAAAAAAATCACTGAACTCGGTCTGTATGGAACTCGGTTAAAGTTTAAAAAAAAATAACAAAAAAATCACAGAACTCGGTCCGTATGGAACTTGGTAAAAGTTTTTAAAAAAAATAACAAAAAAAATCACAGAACTCGGTCTGCGTGGAACTCGTTTTTTGCATAGAACTCGTTTAAAGTTTTTAAAAATATGACATAAAAATCACTGAACTCGAAAAGAGTAAGAATTATATGAGAGAAAAATACTCGTGAAAATAGTTACTTGTGCTACTTACCTTTTGAATATTATGGAAATCGCGTTTTTCGAGTTTCCACAACAGAGTGGCAACGTCGCACTTTCAATCTTATTTTCGAGTGTCGCGTGTCGCGTTTTTCGAGTTTTTCGCGTTTCGTGTGTCGCGTTTTTGTGTGTCTTTAAACACTTCCATTGTAATTTACTAACGTTTATTGTTTAATTAACTATTTTTGTTACTTTTTTATGAGTGAAAACAAACTGAAATTTGACATATTGACAACGTGAAGTTAGCTATTCGTAATAAATTCATGAAAATCTAAGGCAAAAGAGGTAGATTCATCCCCAAAACATGACTAACTTGTATTGTCATCGGAACTGAACATGTGTTTAAATTTTCATTAAGATTGATAGAGTATAAGTATAAAAGTTTTGCATTGCAAGATTTGACGACACGGTGTACAAGTTAAATAAAAGAATTTAAAAAAAATGAGTGCGATTTGTAATTACACAATTTATTTTTGCCTGTATTTCTGCCACAAACATTGGTTTAAATAAATTCAGTACTACAGTCATTTTTTTAATAATCTATAAGTACACTGGGTAAACCAATCGTACACGGAGAAAACTAGACACTGCTGAACAGTGTGAGTAAAAAAATTTTATTGAGCACAACTCTAATCAACGTCTTCACACTTATGGTCATTGTGAGCACATTGAAAATCGGTGTGTAGACATTGATTAGAGATGTGCAATAAAATGTGTAATAAAATTTTCTTTTTCACACACTGTTCAGCAGCGTCTAGTTTTCTCCGAGTAAACTATATGCAATACTTCAAATCGTCCATTTTCACGATTTTCCATAGAGATTTGGGAATTGCCACAGATTAAAACAATCGATGACATTGTCATCATATATTTGCAAAATATTAATATTTCCGTCATATCTATTCAACTTGACCTGTTAATCATTAAGACAAAAATTATATGATCAAGATCAACAGAATTTCTTCTTAAGTAAACGTGTCACTAATTGATTTTGTAATTAAATTCGTATGGAAATGTTTAATGCTGCAACAATAAACACGTATTACTCAATTTGCCGATAAACGGATGTTGAAAACAGGATTGATTCAATATTGACACTTAACTGATAATTAACATTCTTCAGACATAAGAACAAAGCAGCAGATTTTGAAATCAGTGTATTAATTATACTAAAGTCTCTACTTTTTATTTGAATCTTTTCATTTCGTGCTGCTAAACTTCATTTGAGAAAAAAATGTTGAATTATTGTTCAACGTTATAGGTTCGTGCTTAAAAAAGATGTAAACCGATGTTTATTTCTAATTTTTTTATGTTGTTATGTAGTTTGGAATAATAATTTTTATGTTCATTATTTAATGTTTACATGTGTACATACGTATGTGATGTGAGTAGACAGTTGTGTTTAAATAAATTGAAAATTATTGTCTCCGCACAAATACGCATGTGAGTGTATTAAAGCATGAAGAATTGAGTTTTCATGGTATAGACAGGAACGGCTTGCGTATCAGGAAAGGAAAGTGATCGTTGCCAATGGAGTCAAAAAGGTTATAAAAATATCTAAGCCAATGTCATAACGTGAACATTAGGGAGACACGTATGCATTGAGTAAGAAAGTGATGATACCTTTCTAACTAAATATTCGAGTGTAATTCGAATGTAATAACAGATATGTGTGTCTTGGTTGATGTAAGTTGAAAATATGATTACGCGAAGCACGATTCGATCGTAACCGATGATGAGAGCTAAGATTTCTTAGGTTCTATAAGCTCTTTATGGAAAACGCATATGCTTTGAAATTGAAGCGTGTTAATATGTAAGATACAACAGAACACCCAGGACAACTCTAAAACCTCGCGATTGTTTATGAATTAAACTTACATGATAAGAACATGCTCTCTCTAATTACTTTTGTTAACATGCTTCAATAGAAAAGAATATTTTGATGTATCGTTATCATGCCTTCACTATCTTCCATCAAAGATGTCATAACTATTACATGATTCCTTACACTAACTATTATAACTAATTTTTATCAATGATAAAATCAGTTGACTGAAAATCATGTTTCAAATAAAAATTCGGAATTCTCTGCATTATACATCGTTTATAATGAATGCCCTTAATTATTGGTATAAAAATGGTTATAAGAAAAATAAAATAACCCATTAAATTCGTGTGACTATATTGGAAAGTGATGTTTTGTATAAGCACAAATAGCGAGGGCGTACAGATCATTTATAAATATATTTGTTTGTATGTGACATTCAATCTAGAATGAATGTAAATACAAAGTGACAATGATTAATATGTGCACATATTTCTTCACCTACAAACTGACAGATTCAACAACAATGCAAGTTATTTTCTAATTTAAAAAAATTTTTTGCAAAACGTATCTTGCGCATCTTATTTTTCAAAAGTAACAATTTTTTTGCTTTCTTAAGAAATAGCAAATAGTCTTTCTCACTTGATAACATCGTTATTGCAATGACAGGTAAGTGCTAAATCAAAGCGATGAAAATGTTCATGGTTTTTGATGTTCAAAGATAAAAACGATTAGTTGATCAGATTGATTATTCCACGGATCATTCTCTGTGTTAAAGGGCACATACTTTATTAAACATTCGCCGTCGATAATTTCAAAATAATGTATAACAACCGTAAAACCACTCAATTTACATCTAAGATGATATTTCTTTTATTCTACAATCTCATAAACCATCAAATACACTGATTTGTTTGTTTCAAACCAAAGTTTTATCTGCCACTATGAGAGACTAAAGATAAATATGAATGAGATGTAATATTTTTAATACCACTGCTTGATCGAAAAAGTTTCTAATACAATTTTTGCTTCAATATACAATTGTTGCTACAATTTCTCTTTGTTTATGACAATACCATAGTTTATACGTTACAGGTGTGGGATCCGAAGTGTCTCGCAATTAAGAGTGTAAAGCGCGAAGAAGAATCAGTTTGTTTCCTTTTCGTTTCGCAAACTTTGTGGGCGATTGCGGTGCGATTATGCAAAACGGTATACAAATATATTTACACCCAGCGTCCGCTTGGCGACTGATTAATGATCTTTCTGCAAACAAATTACTAATGAGATTCAAATAAATCATTATATCCAGGAGCGAAAGCGTGGTGTCGTACTATAAAATGCTAGATACTTCATACAAGTGTCACTCATCATCATTTTTATCTAAACACCTTGTCTGACTTAAATCTACTTTCGGTAACTTTAAACAAGCGTTTTAATTTTTATGCATTCCTGAAAATGATGTAATATGATTAGTGCTCAATCGTGCATCAATAAAGGTAAAGAATGGTTGGCAAAATCATAGGTCCATTTGCAATATGATACGTCTTTTCTTACATATTAAATAATATTGAAATTCGAGGAATATTTTGATAAGTCTATAAAGTTAATAATCATTTATGCATTATATCATCAAACGTCTATGCGATTTAACGAATTTTGATTGAGTTGTTAGAATGAATCTTATACACAGAATATTTTTAAAATCCTTTTTCCATACTCATTTATGGAAGTGGAAAATCTCAGCATAGCTATAGTCATCCCGTGATACAACCAAGCATTTGAATATATATTGTGAACGTTATCTTTTAGAAGAACAAATTTCATTTAATAAAGAAAATACCTACGAAATATTGAATTTCTTTTAGATTACGAATCCTGCGAGAAAGTTGGCTGTGGAATAAATATCTGTCTTTGTCGGTGACCTGCGGCGCACCTCTCCTCTACTACAACATCAGGATCATCTTCAACGTAGTAAATGTTATATGAGGAAGCGTCGCATTAACAAAAGATCGTCTGATAAGAAAAGTATATGCTGGTGCGATTTTTCCGAAATCATTTAGAATTTGATTCGGCTTTAAAAATAAAGAAAATTAGAAAAGAGACTACACGACTTCACTGAAAGATACAAAGCAGGATTTAAAATAACTAAACGATGATAAGGGTGTAACATGACATTTTTGATTAGATAATTAACAAGGTGAGTATGGAACTCAATGAATTAGTTGATCTTCTAAAAACTGAAATTCATTTGAGATCTGGGAATAAGCAGAAAAAAAGGATTACTTAGATAAAAGGAACGCTTAGCAACGCAATATGTCTTGTATTCAGTACATATCACCAAAAAAGATCAGGGACAATACGACTTTTGTGACATCTAAATGTTTAAAGATCAAAAGGATCTTCTTTAGATGAATGCACTAATTAATCATCCGTCTGAAAGTCGCAAGAAGAGAAGCAGTTCTTGATTATAGGTTAACAGTCAGTTATGCTAGGATTTGAGATTGGGTAAGAGCTATCATCGACGAGCAATAACGGCCATTGTGCGGATATCAAACGTTTTGTTCGATGGTCGCAAGATTTTATTGATGGCAATAGCTTTTTTTGCAACATTCGTGCGAAATGCATGAGCATGTCGATGTCACAACGTCATACTTCATGGAACAATATATTAATTCTAGTAAGTATAATTGCAGCAATATTTTTTTAGTTAACAATAAGTTAATGAAGTCACAAGCCTGAAAACAAATTGCTGCAAAAGCAACTTGAAAAGATGCTTCAGTCAAAAAAGGTCACCTTTCACGTAATACACGCTTCAGATTTTTCAAAAATTAATGTGCAACGTTTTAATAAAAACTAGTGCCAGCAAGGATTATTTTACTAGGCAACTTTTGGTTGTTGTTAAAAACCAAACGTTTTTAGATAGAAATCTATCAAAATGCCTTAGCATTTTTGTAGGTTTATCCTGGTAAAAATGCATATGTTCAAATGCACGTTTACATGTATGGTAGATGATGCATATGTATGTGACACTTAACACTTATATGTAAAGGTAAGTTCACGTCTGTTTTGCAGTGTCACTGAACCTATGAAATTAATGTTTGCGATTGTGAATCTGTAACGTTGCGCGGATGCATATTATAATTGCGATCGCGAGGTACCCATTTATAAATTTGACATTTCGCCACGCTAAATATAACAATAGATTTTATTGATTTTATCTTAATTATATCGTTTCAATTAATTGTTTGATTACACGTTGATTCAGCTGGAACGTTCCATCAAGATAAATACGTTCTGCGGAGGCATTGTAAGGTGGTATCGTGACCTCTTAGTCTTCGCATTGACACATTGACACGTCCTCGAAAGATGGCCGCAGATGAGAATGTATTTAACTGAAAAGTGGCGTTGAAGAAAATGCACCAACTCGTGACTGACAGTCCGGTTCATGCCTCGACTGTGAATGGCGATGCCGGCATCCATTCGTCAGTTGCCCAATCATCTCGTCCTCATCGTAACACTCCAGACAAAGAAATCGTTTATGTAACACTTATTACTCTCCGTCGCAGAATTTTCGCTAAACTCGAATTATACATTTCTCAGCACTTAGAAAAGAGTCTAGACAGCCATTATTACGCTGGTGCACATCGTGTTGTTTACCAATTTCAGACACTCATCATTACAGACGAACAATGGCAATTGGCATGTTATTTATAGCTTTTTATCAACCCCGCAAAAAGATGGGTTTCAATTATTTAATTTGTAAAGTTTATTCATTTAACACTCATAACGTCAAAGGTAAGTAAATGCATCCTTTGTGCCTAAAACCAACAGGACCGACAACTTCGTAACCTGTGTTTATAAACGAAAGAAAGTTCAAATGGGTTATTTTATAGCATATAAAAGTATTAGCATAAATGTTATGTCATACGCCTGAATACATTCGTAAAACTGTTAAATGAAAAAAATATCTTAGATCCAATGAAAGCGTTCTTTGTGCGTGTGCATGCAAATCAAAAGAGGCAGATTTGTCGTCTTTCGGTACTAATTCAACTAGGGTAATTTTCGTGTCAAAAATGAGCACAAGTACAAGATTGTCAATCAGTTGTACTTGTTTGATTGAAACAAAAGTAATGAATCATTCGGAGATTCTTATTTAGTACAAAATCAGTGAATACATGCATTCAACTGATTAATGTAGTCATTGGAAATATCGTAAGAATAGAGAGTGATGCGGTAAACATATATGCAAAGTATCAGCGTAATCAATATTCTAAAATTATTTATGCATTTGAGTTTATTTTTAATGTTGCCCTTTTGTGAAACGGAGTGTATCTTTTAGCAGCATGATTTGCTATGGCGCGCGATCGCAAGGGTCAATTATGTATTTTGCACAATAGCGATGCGAGATTGTACCACATTCTTTCGATAATGCATTGATAATTTCGTCCATTGCGAAAATCACATTGATTCGAGCAAAGATACGTTAAACCGCGAAAAAATGTGCATGTGTGACTTTCAGATGTCTAAAACACTGAAAGTTGAGTTGTGTAAGCATCAAACAAATTACAACTCGCACAAGTGATTAGTTTGTTTTTTTTTCTGATCAAATTACTCGACGACATATCAAGATTTTTATGTCGATAAGTCTTCATTACAATTCAATTTAATTGCAATTAAAAACACATGTTACACTTATCGAGTTGATCAGTTGGTGGTACGAGATATGGCATTCATATTTATTTGTTCATTCAATGATGGATTACAGACGTACTGACTAGTAAAAAATTATTCGTTTGCAGATGAAATTGACTTTTGCGAGCAAATGCAAATTTTCAAAAGATATCTATCTTGTGAATTATTAGTATCATCTTCAAATACGTGCCGAACGTTTATCATTTAACAAAATGAAAGTATGTAAAGTACAACTCAAGGTCAACTATCGCACGAGTTTAAGTGACATGATCATATCAAGCGTTACTAAACCAAAGTAGTCACGACGCTTTAGATGATACACACTTTAGGGATAGGTACGATTGCCCACAGGATTTCCAGACTCGTATCGAATGTTGAAAAATGAAATGAGACGCGGGCGAATGAGAAATTTGTAAATGAGGCAACAGGATTGACAAACGTAAGTTTGCGTTTTGTGTGTTTGATGCGCAAGACATTTAAGATTTTAGAGAATGCTGCTCATTGATTGAAGAACGTATAGCTATCAGCTCGTTTGAAATGATGCACGATATGAATTAATTATAGGTAAATTAGGCACTAATTGTTCAACTCTTAGCCTTGAGAAAAGTTGATCTTGTGCTCAAAGTGAATGAGAGTTTTTTGAAGTATATTGTTAATTGTGCTAAATATAGTTGGATCACATTTATTTTACATCCGATGAAATGAGATTCACACTTACGGGGTACAATACATGAAAAAATGGTACCTTAGATTATTATATTTCCGATTCGTAATATTTATATTATTTAAATTTTGAATTTAACCACGATGTAGCGCCTTCGTTGATATAGATAACCCCATTGGTTGAGGTTTAGAATTCTTTCTACATCCCAGCGAATTGCTGAAGAAAGGCCCGTTAAAATTGAAAAAAATCTTAAAATACTTGAGCACAAAATAAAAGTTTCTCGCATACACATCTCTCATTGCTATGCACGCTACATATAAGGACCTGACATAAAAGGGATTTAAATTGGTTTTTATCAATTGAGTACATGCGACTCAATCATTTGAACGCTCAATCAAATGAATCTCAAAGCGATGTGCTCTAGAAAACTGGGTCTAATTTCTACGCGCCTTAAATATTACGAATCTGAAATATAATAATATAAGGTACAATTTTTCTATTAATTGTACCCCATAAGTATGAATCTCATTTCATCGGATGTAAAATAATTCCTAATTTACATATAACTATAATTCATATCGTGCATCGTTTCAAACGAGCTGATAGCTACGTTCTTCAATCAATGAGCAGCATTCTCTAAAATCTCAAATGTCTTGCGCATCAAACACACAAAACGCAAACTTACGTTTGTCAATCCTATTGCCTCATTTACAAAAATCTCATTCGCCCGCGTCTCATTTCATTTGTCAACGAATTGTACGAATTTGGAAATCCTGTGAGCAATCGGACCTTCCCCACACTTTACACTAAAACGTGAATCTTGTAATCTTTTCTTCATTTTTGATTGGATCGTTATAAACAAGGGCTGATTTATAGCTCAATTACATACAATCATCTTCAAATTTTTCTATCCTCCGGCGAAACAGCGCATCGGGCTAATTGTGACGTTTAAATACGTGATTATACACTATTTGAAGTACTGATCGATCGTTATTCAGCAGACTTATATAAACTTAGAGAATTAGAAGTGATTGAAAGTTCGTTTCAAAATCCTTAGATCCCTGTAATATTTTGCAAAATCTTCTTACAAATCATTGGTAATTAAAATCCTTACAAATGTCGTGATATTGATGGCTTGCCACGTGATTATAAGGCGTTAAATATAGTATGTCTTTTGAACTTAGAGACATTCAAATTCAAAATTGCCCTTATTCAACCGATTCTCGCTTATGCACATGAATGTTGTTACATCAACATTTTTATTTCATCGAGTTAACAAAACCATTTGCCATACACGCTAATAAACACAACAAAAACATTTTTCCCTAGTATATTTTCTTCGCACATCATTCGTTACAAGTTGTAGCGGCAAAAGTGATTATTGTATGCGGATGCTTGTATTTAATTGATTGCAATACATGCATAGATCAATACACGATCTCCAACGCATGTTGTATTGGATGCTGATAAGCTATACAAATCATGCACCGTCTATAGCTCGTGAATATTTCGTTATTTATGGTTTGATGGTGTCTTCTGTGTCTATTAATTAATACTTTACGTACAGCAAGAATTACATAAGAAAACGCAGGTGCTCACTTCTTATGCGCTACTGAATTTTCTTATACAAATTCATGTACATTTTTCACCATCATCAAGTTTCTGTTTGAACATTCAAAACTCTTTCAAAAAACTATAAAATAAATGTTTCCAGTTATTGTTTGTACCATTTGACAGGTCGATGGATCAAATGGCGAAATGAATTAACATTTGAAGCAAAGTATCGTCATAATATTGAAATTTGTTTAATGGTTATCCAAACAAAGTTTATTTAAATAAATTTGATTTAGTGTATACATGCTTATGTACACAACGTATCGCACTAAAAATACAAACAATAATGCCTGTAAAACAACAAAATAAAAAAGTGTTTTGTTATGATGAGGTGATATACTGCAATATCACGTTTGGTTATGAGAGTGGTTGTTAAGTTTAAATTATACGTTAAATCTAAAATTATACTTGTGGTTATTTACGGGTGTAAAATGCATTTACTAGTGGATTTATTTGTGCATTATATTGGATAAACGTATGAATATGGTTCGATGAAACTTTTGATGTTTCTATTCGAAAACCAGATTCTTAAAAATTACGAAACAGTTATTTTGCGCACAATTGTTTGTAATTTTGAAACCTTGTCTTTTTCGTCTGGTGAATTGAAATTTGATTAGAATTATGTGAAAAAGTCTTGCGATTAAAAATTTTTCATATTGTCAACATTTACATGAAGTAACACAAAAATCAGTACAGCATTAGAGATAGAAACATTATTGTTGTGGTTTGATTGCGTAATAGATAATCACGTAAAACGATGAGCAAGATGAAAATACGTGTCATATATCATTCAAGCGTGTATTATTATTGCACAGAAGAAAGTACGTGCCATAATATTATATGAAATCAGAAAATAATCTATTTATAATTATAAGATTACAAATTGCAATTATTTTTGACAGTATAGGTCGAAAGAATAGATTTAATTTGATGAGGTCCGTGGGGCTGCTCGACATCAACGTCAACGTCGAAGCGTATAATGAAAAGACACAAGTGTAAGTACTTATATGCACATTTACAAGGGAACAGAAGATGATACTCTACTTAGAATATTTCACTTTCACTTACCCTGGCCTCCCACGAACGTCTCATCTCCGGGAGATTCCCCCCGTCATTAGGTCACTTACGCCGTCGTGAAGTCGTCCGTTATTGAGATGGGACGGTACAAAGACCCCCTCTCGCAACTTTTTAGAGAATAGGAGAATCTCGAAAGGAGCTGTGATTTCACCTTGTTGTGAATGCTATGGAGGAGGAAAAATATTAAAATAAAGGATAGAGGATATGCTAGCTAAGCATCCCTAATGCTTTGGTGGAGGGAGTGGGCCTTCGCAGACCAGGGTGCCAAACCAAAGGTATATATAATCACAACGACACTTCTAACATCAGTCACCTTCTGACTTACCCACTTAAAGTGTGCCTTAAGTTGGAATTGGTTAGGTGAGTCCTTCGTACAGAACCCCTTTGTTTTGCTTTAGCTGTCTTCAATGTTTGGTTCGCGATGTGATACTCCTACCGCAAAATTTGTGTTTTTACGCAAGTGACTTTTTCTTATATGAAGATCAAATTTGAGTCACTACTGGTTCTGCTTTTAATGGATCTTACATAATATCAGTAATTTGTCCCTTCTGTGCTTACATCAGTGTGAGTATATTAACTTGTGATCTTCGACTTTAGTGTGCTTTACTTCTACTAGGACTACTCGTACGTGTGTTTGGTATATTTCTGTTATTCCATAAACACAGTTTGGATCTTTTTTTTCATTTCTATTCAATTTTTTGACAATTACTCTTGAAATTATACAAAAAGAAAATAAATAAACATGACATACATGCATAAAATTGCAGTTATTAAATATTGCTCAGTCTATGTAGATACAATTTTTGCGAAAATTATTAACAATCCACACCCCAAACAATTTATGCTTCGAATCATTTTAAATGACAAAATTATCATCTTTTTTGAGACCACTAATCTTAATGAGTAGAACCAATAAATTGTCAATATTACTATCTGAAATTATTTTGAATCGTTATTGATTGAACAAATTTAGTAGTGCATAGATGATTTTTACCAGCAGGTTCATAATAAAGAATCAATATTTGAAAAATTAAAAAATGTATGTTTTGCCTTCAGCAAAACATTGTATTCTGTCATTTTTACATGTATAATAAACAATTGATAACTTTTTAGATAAGACACTAATGTACCCTATAAGACTACCTAAAAAATTTTCAATAAATATGACACAGCAAATTCACATAATATTGTAAAATTATGTTCTACTAACACAGAAAAATTTTTGTTCATTTAGTTATAGTAATTGGAACGACTGCCTTTATAGTGACTGTGATTTTTCCAATTATTTAATATTTGAACATAAATTCCTTTTCAGATAGTGTAAGATCTGAGTACACATAATTTATTCATGAATATTTATCACTGAATTCATAGATCCATTTTTTCTTGCTTTTTTTATCTTACTTTTAATACTTATTAGTAGCTTATAATTTTTTTTGTTAATGCATTATAACAATCGAAATCATGAAATGCATGATACGTAGAAACAAAAACGTGTAACTTCTTCAAACAAAAATTTGAAAATAGCACACATGAGATGCGGTCTACAATAGTGATATTAAGTATTCCACATTTCCTGTGCACTAATCTCATTACGACATTTAGAGCCTTAAAAGGGAGTTTCGGTCTTTCTAGTTGTTATCGATTGTTTTCAGCTGAGTTTCCATTTCAATGTTTGGTAAATTGAAGTTTGAGCATTATACAAAAAAAATATACAACTTTTTTTGGTTATAATATTACATTTTATAAACCTCATCATTATTTTGCTTTTACTTCAAAATTTAATCCAAAGAAGCAATTTTTTCGGTTCAGCTTATGCACACATAAACATAATTATCATAGGTGTTTTCTTAAAACACAACCTTAATTACCTTAAACTATACAGCTTTTCTGAAATAAATATGCCAAGCATATTAAATAGATTTCCTAAGTTGGATGTTCTTTTTTCTTTTAGATTTAAAACATTATAAGAGGCAGTTCCAACAAACATGAAAGTTTGTTTGTCGTGGATAGGTAAGCAAAGGCTAAGTATATTCAAATTATTTCGATTTTATGGTGACAACAAGTGAGTGCATCAAAAAGACATCGGTTAAAGATAGTCTTGTATTCTTTATCGCCTCAAAAAATCTGAACTATAGTTAAGATTCATATACACAAAATATGTTCTGTGCACAATTATTTACTTGGTTACTCAATATTTATCCAATAATTATGTAACATTACTTTCCAAAGATTTTATTCATTAAATTTGAATAACAATTTGAAACTCCTCTTCCCTTTAAACGTAATCGCGATTTTATTGTCCATAGAATCGAAAATTGATGAATCTGTCAATTGAAATAATTACAAAACTACTACAGTTTATTGCATTAATGGGAAAAAACGTTATTACACACAGTAAACGTTTTTTCTACAAAATCGTTGTTAATAAACTTGTTTGAGTTGATGAATTATTGTTACAAGTGTACGAACTGTCAAATGGTAACGATTCATAAATATGTATTCACACGTCATTGAGAAATGGCATTAAAAATTAATTTGTTTTTAGATCAATAATTCACCGTGATTCCTCAATGGCAAATATGGAATTCGTTGTGAGATTTTTTACTTGCGCTTTATTTTCAAATTCTAAGCATAATTTATCTTTCACCATTCAACTAAGATGAGCCGTAAAGAGAATCAAGTTAACAAGAATCACTATCAATTCATCGTTCGCAACTTCGTAACCGCAAGATGTTTTTTCTCGAGACAAAGGCAATGCGGTTCCTCTTTTCGAACAATGGAAAGTAAGTGCCTTAATGTTGGCTGTAAATATCCGCTGTTCGCTCTGATTCTCGACATCGATACGATCACAATGAGTGTGTATAAGTCAATTTTTTTCATAAATATGATGGAATCATATTTCCGAACATGGCCAATTCTCCTTAAAGTCACTAATTAGCTCAACCTTCGTCTTAAAATATTGGCGTTATAATTGCTTTATCTTATAAGTAAGAAGTGCATTTGGTCTTTGGACAAGTGAAGCTGTCACTGATAAGGTTCGATTAATTAGTGCCTCGTTACATTTAGTAAGTGTTCATTTTTTGAAATAATAAAACAAATTTTATTGATTCGTCGATATGCGAATGAAATTTGTTAAATGAATTGAGATTCTGCGTTCACGTTCGAATTTAGGGAGGCAGAATTTTCCGTGCGGGAAAGGACAAAGTAGATGACTTAATTTGATTGAGCAGTATTGTACAATGTGAATTGAGTTGCTCGCGTGGACTATATGTTGCAGCGCATCCAAATTTCGACAGGTGCCTCTCGTAGAGATTGTGATTTTTTCGTAACTTCCTTCCTAATTAAAATAAATTGGAGATAAGTTCCACAGAGTCTGCACAGTGGCATTGTTCGCAAAATTTTACGATTAACACAGAATTCGTTTGAAGTTAAGACCATCCGCGGATGAAATAAAGGTCAAGTGTATGCAGTAACGCGTTGCGTAATAATGCTCGTTACTGATTCGTGGACATAGAAATTGAGCAAGCGTATCAATAATTGGTTGATTTTGGTTGATCGGCATCAATTACTTATATCATAAGTCAATTTTATAAAATTCATTGACAGGGAATACAAGCTAATATTAATAATTTAATGAAGTTTTTAAGATTATGCTTGTGATAAAAACCTTTTCTTACAAGAACAAAATGCTTTTCTTACAAGAGATACAATTTTGAGACTTAGTATTTTATATAACGATGAGTAAATATGTGATGCTCAGGAAAATATTATTATAATGTTGCAGAATTATGACGAATTCTTGAAAATAAAATTTAAATAGAATATTATGTTAAAATTATTCGAATTTTAATCGGATCGAATTTTATTCGAATTTCGAATATCAGGGGTGCGTAATTTTTTCTTGTTATACTCTGACCGTGTTCATTCATGCAGTTAAAACAACTCAGTTTTGTTAATGATGCGAAAACTTAAAATTTATGATTACAGTTTAAAGGTTTTAGAAAAGTACCCATATGACTAAGTAATAGTGAGGCACGAAAGTTGAATGATGAGGGATAAATGTGCGTGTGAATCTCACGTGATAGAGAAATAGTTTGAAAATTGTCTGACATAACATCCCGTTGATTAATTAAGAGCATTGTTGATTCTCACAAAGCGCGACATAGGAGGTTTCTCACATATACGAGAAGAAGCAACTAGAAAACTGTGTAGCTTTCGCGAATTCAACTCGAATAAGTTAGGCATATCAAATGCACACACGCATACTGGAGTCAGTACAGTAACGAATCTACTTCTCTGTTTTGCAATGACCCAATGACACAATGTTCAAGAAGTTCTTGAAATCAACACTAAATTAATACTTTGTTTTAGCCTTGCTGGCTATCATTGGCGCATCTTCGG
Organism: Telenomus remus; assembly: GCA_020615435.1. Lineage (NCBI taxonomy): Eukaryota > Metazoa > Arthropoda > Insecta > Hymenoptera > Scelionidae > Telenomus > Telenomus remus. The sequence goes on from CM036338.1 coordinate 5,726,263, forward strand.
TGAGTTTCCGTTTATAGTAGTGATTTATAAATCAATACATGAAATATGACTTACTTGTAATACTGAATAAAAAACTTTATAAGATAAGAAATAGATCATTTCAATTATGCATAATAATTTTTCAATACCATAAGACTATGAAGTTTTTTTACATTCATTAAACATTTATTATGATTTCTCATCGTTTTACGGATCTAAAACGTAACTTTAAATCCTCAGCTTCTTATACAGTGTTCGAACAAATAAAGATGTAAAATTTTTTATTATTTGACAATTAATACCAATTAATAATTGTTATTATTATTTTGATCATATTACACAATTTTACAGGGACAAGAAGGATACGATTATCCTCGCCCAAGTAATCCATTAATTCCTGGCACTACTCCGAATCCCTCCGCTAACGTACCCGGCGGAGGGTATCCTAGTGGTTTTTCTCGACCTGGAGGATCTCCAGATCCAAACGGACCTGGCCCAAATGGTCCAGGTAGCCCAAGCACTAATGGCTTGAGGCCTGGAAGCTCCAGCGGGTCCGGTGGCCCAGGACGGCCAAGCAGTACAGCACCGAATTATCCAGGACAAGGCTACCCATCTGGTCAAAGCCCAGGTTTTCCCGGAAATCAAGGTGCAGACGAAGGATATCCGCGAGAAAAACCATCCATTCCATTTCCAAGTGGTGAGCCCCAATCGCCAGGTAGATTCCCAGTGAGTCAAAGACCTCCATCAGGATTTCCAAATGGACCAAGTCCCGCAGGCGGGCAACCTGGCACTGGAAGTAGACCTCCAACTGGAGGATATCCAGGCGGTCCTCCAGGTGAGGAGTCATTGAATTTAACAATTATCTTAAACGAATATTCCTTATTTATTTGAATTCAATCCATTAGTTCTAGCGAATAGCGAATCGTTTCGGCAAATCAATAAAATTTCTTTCCCGAAACGATTCTTCTTCGAAATTGTTTATTTCGAAGAACATTTTTTACACCTTAAAGCGCGCTTAAAGTATATTGAAACCGAAATTATTATCACAAACAATTAGCACAAAAAATTTATTTTTGTGAAACTTAATTGTCTTTTAGTAAATAACAAAAAATCTATAATTCGTTGATTCGTTAAAATCCCTCTCTAAGAACTTGAACTAACACAATGGCACCAGTTTTCGATTACATCAAAGAAAAGTACCAAATTTTCAAAAAATTTGTATCAACCTGTCGCAGAAACAACAACAACAAAACAACAAAACAACATGTTAATGTTAAATTTTTCTCCTAAAAATACAACTCTAAGTTTAAAATTATATTAACTTCAGACTACTTTTAAAGTCAGACTTTAAAAATCGAGGCAAATCAACTTAAAACATGGCGTAGAATTTAACTCTTTTTGCAGTGTACGTTTCATCATATAGAGTGGCTCAAATAACGTAGAAACAAATAAACAAAATGAAGGTTACTTCGCGCGAGGTTAAACGCTTGTTTCTTTTCATGTGACATATGCATTTCTTCATAAAAAGTTCATCAAAGATGGCTAACTTCTCCGATTTGGTGGGAGGAAAACATTGTAGTATTCCCAAGGCGCGGTTTTATTTCCTGTTATTATGATTATTATCATGGTATAACAGGGGATGAACCGCATCTTGGGAATAAAAAGTGTTTCCCTGCCGACAAATCAGGAACAAGTTGGCCGTTTTTGATGCACGTGTAATGAAAAACTTATCGCGGAACATATGCAAAAACGTACGAAATTACAGAATTAATATATATATATATGAGAAAATCCTTAATTATCACCCACTAAGATGGCACACAAAATTGTTTTTTGATGTTCATGACACATCTGTAGAATTTTTTTCTGGTACTCCTTGGGCACTAAAAAAGTCAGGAAAAATAAAATTCTTCGAAAAAAAAAAATAAAAAAAATAAAAAAATAAAGATGGTGACACATTCACAAAAAATTTTTTTTTGCTTTTTATCTTGAAAAAAAATGAAAAATTATGAGAGAATAGTTTTAAACTAATAAAAAAACGCTAATTTTGGTTGTGCAGATGCACAGAAATGATACAAATGGTATACCCACTTCTCATTATTTCTTTTCCGGGCTATTACGGTGTTAAAAAAGTTAGGCAGTCCGACTAACCTGTGATTAGCCAAAATCACACCATTCATATTTTTTGTTGTAAATTACTATAAAATATTCTCTCCATACTGTCTGTTATTGTATGTAAATAGATAGATGATATTTTATGGACAGCCATATAAACATAGTTTTTATAATGATCTTGCAGATAAAAACAATTTCTGAAAAACGATCATGTTAAATTCATTATCTTATTATTTTCATTTATAGGATGATACGATAAATTAGGATTTGCTCATATATATCGTCATTTCGAGGGCTAACAGCGATCCATTAATTACAAAACCTGTCTAAAAATGGTACTCAATTTTTTCTATTATATAATTATTATAAATATATAAAAAAATCCGTATTGAAAAATTGTACAATGATTTTTTTCGATCAAGTTACAATTTGCTAGATTTTAAGGCATCAAACTTTGAAACCCCGTGTGTAGATTTATTGTCTTATTGAAAATTTTCTCGATGAAAAACCCAATGTAAACCTCAATGATGAAAAAATATCAAAGGAAACTGCGTGATAATTGGTTCGGGTAGTATTTGTAAATGTTGGTATTTTTTTATTTTATAGGTAATAGACCAGGAACTAGTGGGTATCCTAGTGATCGCCCAGCAGCTGAAAGTGGTCCAAGCAGTCCCAGCACATCGAATGGAGGTTACCCAGGACCAAACGGACTACCTGGTAGACCAAGTGAAGGATTCCCAAGCCGTCCATCTGGACCAAGTAGCGGTTACCCACGTGGACCAAGTGGGGGCTTTCCTAATGGACCTAGTGGTCCTTCCGGACCAAGTAGTAGCTATCCTGGTGAACTAAGTGGGGGCTTTCCTAGTGGACTAAGCGGTCCTTCCGGGTCACGTGGTAGTTATCCCAGTGGCCCAAGTGGGGGTTTTCCTAGTGGACCTAGCGGTCCTTCCGGGCCAAGTGGTAGTTATCCTAGCGACCTGAGTGGGGGCTTACCTAGTGGACCTAGCGGTCCTTCAAGACCGAGTGAATATCCTGGTGGCCCTAGCAGGCCGAGTGGAGGATTTCCAAGTGGACCAGGTTCAGCATTCCCAGGTAGACCAAGCTCACCGAGTGGAGGATTTCCAGCAAGCCCTAGTGGATCTGCTACTGTATTTCCTAGTGGGTTTGACAGTCAAGGGGGAGTCGATGATGGTGCTTCCGATGAAGGCGATTATTCCGCAATACCAGGCGAGCCAGGAAAAGATTATCCCATTTATGCAGACATTCCTCAAACAAGTTTCAGTTGTGATTCTCAACAATATCCTGGATACTATGCGGATGTTGAAGCTCAATGTCAAGTTTTCCACGTTTGTGCGAATAATCAAACTTACGACTTTCTATGCCCTAATGGAACGGTCTTTCATCAAGAATATTTAGTGTGCGTGTGGTGGAATCAATTCGATTGCTCTACAGCACCTAGCTTGTACTACATCAATGAAAATATTTATGATTACACAATAACTGGTAGTCAACCAGAGCGACCTCGTGTTACTAGCAACTCTGGAGGACAAGGACCAGTCGGACCAAACATTGCGGGAGGATTCCCAAGTAATGACATTTATATGTTTATAATCTTTTTCATATAATTTTAAATTCTAGAATATTGCATTCAAACTTATAATTTTTTACTATCTAGGCGGGCCAAGTGGACCTAGTGGAACCGGTGGGCCGGGCGGTTATTCAGGTCCAAGCGGTCCGAGTAGACCGGGTGATTTTTCGGGATCTAGCGGTTCAGGTGGGCCAGGTGGTTATCCAGAATCTGGCGGTTCAAGTGGTCCAGGCGGGTATCCGGGACCAGGTGCTCCAAGTGGTCCAGGAGGGTATCCAGGACCGGGAGCTCCAAGTGGTCCTGGCGGGTATCCAGGACCGGGTGCTCCAAGTAGTCCAGGCGGTTATCCAGGACCGGGTACTCCAAGTGGTCCAGGTGGTTATCCAGGTCCTAGCGGTCCAACTGGTCCCAGTTTCCCAGGATATAGCGGCCCAAGTGGTCCCGGTGGTTACCCAGGACCTAGCGGACCAAGTGGTCCAGGTGGTTATCCAGGATCTGGTGGTACAAGTGGAACCAGCAGTTTCCAAAAACCAAGCGGTCCAAGTAGTCCGGACGGTTACCCTGGCCCTAGCAGTTCAAGTGGACCTGGTGGCTATCCGGGACCTGGTCGTCCAAGTGGAATTGGCGGTTTTCCGGGTCAAAGTGGACCGAGTGCTCCAAGTGGTTACCCAGGATCTGGCAGTTCAGGTAGGCCAGGAGGTTATCCAGGATCAGAAAGCCCGAGTGAGTATCCAGGATCGCAAGGTCCAAGCCGACCAAATGAATTTGCAGGTGCTCAAGGAAATCGTCGCCCTGGTGGTCCAGCTTATTTAACACCAAAACCTGATAAACCAGATACTCCTAATAATTATCCTGGAAGGCAAGGATCTAACCGGCCAACTGCCCCATCCAGTTTCCCTGGTACCCAAGAACCACCACGACCGCAAAGTCCTAAACCTAGACCTCAAAGTCAATCAGGTTATCCAAGTGATAGACCGAGCGGACCGTCATTTTCTGGACCAACGGATTCTTCGTTCCCAGGACAACAACCTCCTAAACCAGATCGAGAATACTTACCACCACGAATTGGTTAATCAAAGATATCAACACTCATAATTGATCGTCAAATCCCTTCATGTTTAACATTAATTTTAATAAATGTTAAAAATATTTTATGTAAATACAAATCCATACAGTTATTAACTTAAATGATGTATGTACTACTTAATATAAAATTGCTGACACTCTGACACGATAGGATGCATGCTGCTATTTATTATTGACACTGATCAATGCTTAATATTCTTTTCATTAGAAAATTATGATTACTTCTATATTGTCCTATTTCTCCAATTGTTATGTTGACATAATGTAACTGTTGATAGTTTGGCACAATCATATAGAGGATAGAAAGCGAGATTATAGAAAAGTGTGTAATTATCATGTACTTAGCTTCCGTATAAAAATAACATTTATTATTTATTACTTAAACTCCAACACTCAATTTTCGCAACGTTTAAAAAAAGAAAATGAATATGATTCGTATGAACGCACTGAACTAACATGCCGACAATATTTGACTCCAAAATTAGTTCTAGTAGGAAAAAAACACTTCTCTATTCCAGCGAATCATTACGTATACGTGATTAATTTGATTTTATGTTAAAATTATATGATAGTTTACTTAGTATTGCATTTCGTTCTTTTTTTCAAAAAGTATAAAATGTGACAAACTTGTCTTCAAATCAATGTTAAACGTCTTTATTTAAACTGTAATTATATTACGCTCAACAGTATAATGTTGAAAATGGATAGTTTTCAAACCTTGCTCCTTCAGATTTGCTTTGAAAATTTGGTTACAGTAGTTGTTATTATGAAATCAAATAAGTTATGCTCGGAGTGATATTGAAATTCATAAATGCTTTTAGTACAAAAAATGAATATTTTCTGTCAATCTAATATTTTTTCATGAATATTTTCGGTATTCGTTAATATATTTTTAAAAGGTACATCAAAAGATACAGAACTTATAATAGATTGATTTTTGAATCGATACTTCATTTACTTGGTTGAGCGAAAAATATAAATAATGTAAGTTGGAAATCAATTATGAAAAATTGTGTTACATTAGGATTAAGAATCCTAAAATGCCATCAAATGTATATTTTTACATGAAATAAAAACTGTGCAAAACTCGGTGTTGAACATTAAAAAAAAATCCTCAAAAATTATGATTAGTCAAAAGTTTTGCAGCATTTTTTCAACATCCTTAATCTCCTCTTATAAACTTTCTGGCATGTCCGAAGAGACATGTTCTTATATTTGTTTTTCAATTTTCATATTTGAACTTATATACAACTTTTTCTATTTTTGGACTGTACCACTAAGAGAACATGTCGGGAGGGTGATAGGGAGGACCACTCCGGTATTTACCTAAAACCTCTACTGGGGAACCTTGAAAACCTAGACAAAGCGGGAATCGAACCCCCGAACTTTCTAAAGTGAAACTATAACAGCCGCCGCATGGGCTAACAACTGAAGTTGCTATATATTTTTTTATTCAAGTAGCTATAGCCACTTGAGCTGTCTCGCTCGGTTTATTAACTTGAATGCATAGCTTTGGATTAAAGTAAACTTGGAACTATATTCGGAAAAGTATATCATTTTTAAAATGCAAACTTTAGTAGTTCAAATAACAAAACTCTAGTTTATTTGAAACAAGAACTTCAGAGTCTGTGAACATAAAACTTAAATTAAGGTACCTAACGAACCTCTATTAAGCACAATAGATGCTGAAAATCGACAAACGTTCTTCGGACGTGTCTTCGTTCTTGTCTTCCACAAATGATGTCACACTCAAAGGGGTGGAGGGAATATTCTTAAGCATGACAAATTGTGACAGAGGGGACCGGGGTGGGGAGGGGTTCAAAAATAAGTGATGTCACATTTCGTTTAAGAATTGTTATGGTTATTACGACGTTCTGGGATATTAATTTTTGTTTTTAGTTCTCTTTTTTCAAAGTTGGCAACAACTAAAAGACGCGTTTGCATGAAACAGTAACTTTTCCATGCCATAACCCTCAAGCAACATGCGATACAGTCTTAATATAAAATAGCCGTTCTAAGGTTTAGTATCCTTAGTCTAAAGATGATCGTTGAAAGTTATTGTGTAAAGGTAAATGACAATGCCATCGGTGTATACTGAATTTTACAGTGCTTTTAGTTCAGGAACGCTCATTTGTCAAGTCAGAAACAGCAACAAAAAACAAACAAACTCTGGGACGAGTTAGAAATAAAATTCAGTGGAAAAGATCGGTTAACAGAAACTCATCGTTTGAACAAAAAACTCAAAGAGGAAACTACTGTTAAGAGGGCGAAGTCAACACAATTTTTTGCAGGTATTTTTATTGCAATTGTACTGCAATTTGTATTGCAGACAAAAACAATTTCTTGTCTCCTTCGTTTTTTTCTCTTCAAGTAGCAAAGATCAGAGAGTGAAAGAAAATGAGTTGATGGATGAAGCTGGCTCCTCTGCAGAGACGGTCGTATCTGCTGCAGGAAGTGTCAGCAATGACGAGCCAAATGCAGATGAAAATAAAATCAGCAGCAAAAAACAGCATCACACTCCCATCCAAGACCCGGCTAAAGAAATTGAGGACCTGCAACAGAAAATAGATGCTTTGACTGCAGCGCCAGATTCGGGACTATGAACGACAAAGGCGGCAAAAGTTGACAAAATTCACAAACGAAATCAAAGAGGAGAAGGCAAAACCTCAATAACAAAGGAAAAGTCGACTGATGAAGGAGGCCGAACTGATAGAAGTGTGCGAGACTCATGCAGAAGTGGCCAAAAGCTTGAAAATTCGATCCGACTCTGGAAAACCAGGGGATCCTCGCATCGAAGAACGCAATCTTTCATGATTTTTGCTACGCCCCTCCCCTCTGCGATGGACCATTTTGTAACGACATGTAACGTTATTGCAGACCCTTTACCCCCCCTTCAGAGCGTTACGTAATTTATGGATGGCCCCAAAGGATCGAGTTATCTCTTATGACTATAATGATCCAATGATCCTATGATCAAATAATTATTCATTTTATTTGAGCCTCATTTAAATTTAGTTCAATCATTGTTGCAAAAGTTCTGTATACCTCCTTCAAACTTCTTCTGAAAATTTTTTGTTGTTCTCATTTTGTTACTTCATTCATCAATAAATTTATTAAATTATCATACAACTTCTAAAAAATAATTGTTACTGCAGTCCATAAATCACCACTGCATCACTGCATCACTGCATGAATTTTTTTTTTGAAATGGACGATTATTTTATTCGATGCTATAAAAAATAATAGAAAAACTATAAAACTATGTTATTCATTGAACTCTTCTTTGTTTATGAACGAATTTTTTGTGATTACATGATATATTATTAAATTCTTGATAAAACTTAATTTCTATTGATATCCATCATAATTTCATTATTTATATCAAATTTTTAATGAAAAAATGTACCAATTTATGAACATTTGTTTATAATTGTGAATTTGTTTACTTACTTTTTTTTTAAAATTATGCATTCGTTTACCTAAGTTTGTTTATAGAAATTCATTTGTTCATAAAAATTTATGTGTGAAAATTTAGTAGACATTCGTTTGTTTATAAACAGTTGTGTGTAAACATTCATTTGTGTATTGGCATTTGTTTTTAAACATCTATTTATTTAGTAACAGTTTATTATAAAAATTCATTCGTTCATAACTATTTGTTTATAAACATTTGTTCATAACCATTCGTTTATAAACTTTAATTTCCTAATTAACATTTGTTTACGAACCTAAATTTGTTGATAAACATTTGTTTATAAACATGAATTTGATAATTTACATTTTCTTATAAACATTAATTTGTTAATTAACATTTGTTCATATAATTTTTCGAAAACGATTCATTTGTATTTTATCGTTAATGAACATGCATTTGCTCGAGCCTATTTATCAATTTATTAATTAAATTCACGGGAAATACCCTTATTGGTATACAGTAACAAGGTAAAAATTCAAGACTACTCGTAACAAACAAATCTTTCAAGATAGATAGTAGACAGATGTAAAATAAATAAAAAACAGAACAAAAACTCATAAAATAAATATGCACATAGTAATAAATAAGAACAAGCTACTGCAGTAAGTTATCTATCAGAGATTTAGCTAATTGAAATCGAAAATTGAATTCAGATGTTGTGAAAAAGTCAACTCGTGAATAGATATCATTTATCAATCTAAGAGATCGTGAAAAAGTATCATAATATCCCACAATAGTTCTGTCTGTCCCAACCACAAAAATATCATTCGATCTAGTGGGCCTAGCCGAAGTTTCAAGAACAATGCAGTTTGACAATTCTTCGCAATCGATGAGCTGGTTGAATAAACGATAAACAAATATCAAGTCCTCAAAACCTCGTCTCAGTCGCAACGTTTGCAAACCGGCACATAATCTAATATCAGTATAATCGTGATCAAAACGAGACATAGGACTTTTCATAGCAAACGCAAGATATCTAAAAAAAACGGTTCTGAACTGATTCTATAGAATTGATCGCAGATTGAGTGTGCGGATTCCATCATACAGGACTAGCATACTCCACATGTGGCCTAACCATAGATGTAAATAACAATTTCAAAGAATTTTAATCAGTAAGCTGACTATAGTTTCGTTGAACTTATCCCAAAATTCTCAAGGCTTTTAAGCGCACTTTATCTACATGACCATTAAACGAGAGCCTAGAATCGAAAGGAACACCCAAATTATCTACGATGACAACCTCTGACAAGATATCATTGTCGAGTGAATATACAAACTCAATCGGAGACCTCTTTTCAGTGAAAGTGATTTTAACACATTTTTTAATATTCAGAGATGATAACTTAGCATCGCACCAACGGCGAATCCTTTCCAAGCCGCCCTGCAGGGCAATCGCATCATCAGAAGAATCAATAACGCGGTACAATTTGGCATCGTCCGCGTACAATAAAATAGACGAGGAACGGATAGTCGATGGTAAATTGTTAATACACACATTAAATAAAAGAGAACCCGAGTGAGACCCCTGGGGAACTCCAGAGGGCGTTACAAATGACTCCGAGTCAGAATTCAATATACTAATGTACTGTTTTCGGTCAGAAAGATAACTGAAAATCGAATCTGACAACGGTGGTTGTGAACCAATCGCGCGCAGTTCCGCTAACAAGACCTCATGATTGACTCGGTCAAACGCTTTCGAAAAATCAAGATAAATAGCATTTACTTGTTTACCCTCATCTAGGGCTTTAGCTACAAACTTTTTGAATAAAACTAAATTCGTAACCGTCGATCTGTTTTGCATAAAACCATGCTGTTCACAACAAATAATAGGCGCAATAAATCTACGAATTTTATCGGTTACTAGTTTCTCAAACAACTTAGGAATAGCGCTTAATATCGACACGGGTCTGTAATTACCAACCTCAGACTTATCACCTTTTTTGAAATTTGAAAAAACTTTGCTAATTTTCCAAATTGAAGGAAAATTGCCTGACTTAAGTGACTCATTGAATAAAAAATGCAACAGAATAGTAAGTGAATATTTTAAATTAGACAAGAAAATGTCAGCTATAAGATCTGGACCAGCATCTTTTTTTTACATTAAGATGTGATAGTCCTTCAAAAACTTCACTGATAAATAACTGTAAAAAATTTAATGATGACTCACGTGTAGGTAAAAAATCGGTTACAGTGGGGTGAACAGTCTGGCTTGGATCAAGATCTATTTGTTCATTATTATTAACAATGCATCCAATATTTTATAATTAGTTTAGAAATAATTGTATGAATTGATTTATTTATATTTAATTATTTATTTACATTCAATTGTAAATGAATATGCATATGCTTAAGTCTATTTGTTTTATTATTAGAACAATGCATGCAATATTTTACAATTATGCTGAAAATAATTGAATGAATTTATTTATTTGAATCAAATTATTTATTTATATTTTATTGTTAAATAAATGAACATACGTATACTCAAGCCTATTTGTTATATTATTCACAATGCATGCAATATCTTATAATTAATCTAAAAAAAACTTTATGAATTCATTTATTCATATTTTTTTATTCATTTATATTTCATTGTTAATTATCATGAATAAGCTTCAGCCTATTTGTTCGTTATTATGAATAATGCATGCAACGTTTCATTATAAATCATCGAGTTCATCGAGTTCAGAAAATAAAAATATTCGAATATGATAAACGATGTGCGATGTGTAAACAGCTAACTTCAGACCGGTAATTTTTTTTAAGAATGGATCAAAGTCGCAATTCCACATTTTAAAAAGTACAACCTTGATGCGATTTTTGTAGTTACGAACGCTCCAGGTAGAAGTGCGTTTAATCGTGTAGAACGCCGAATGGCTCCATTGAGTCGTGAACTGTTAGGACTCGTCCTTCCACACGAATACTATGGTTCTCACTTGAGAAACAGCAAAACAATCGATGAAGATTTCGAAAAACGAAACTTCGGGTACGCCGCGAATATTCTCTGTGAGACGTGGAATGATTTGGAAATAGATGGTTATGACGTGAAGGCCTCGTACGTAGAGCCAGGGGAGAAGCTTCCTGCAATCCCGGATGTGGATTCCGTCTGGTACATCTCTCCTGTACGAGAATCACAGTACTTGTTGCAGATCACCAAAGGTTCCTCAGAATATTGTTGCTCTCTTCATCGAAGTCCACTCTGAACTGCCTTGCCAACACCTTTTTGATTCCGCCTACGAAAATTTCGTCAATTTATGAACACGGTCTTGATCAGAATCTTTTTGCGGCAGAATGCAAGCATGTTAATCCTTCTATTTTTCATTGAAACGAATAGTTGTTTTGAATCTCACGCACATTGATTTCTGATTTTTGTTATAAAGAGTACGATTGATGTGGTCGAAACTTACTCGATAATCATAGTGGAAAAATGTAAAAATTCTAGAATTCATAAATATTAATTCTACATCAACTCATTTTAAAGTGAAAAATTCTTTTGTCGCAGGTGGCTTATGATTTAATGTGTCCGTCCATTCAATTGGACCTTGCTTCACGTGTTTGCCAAGAGTGCGGGGCGTATTTCGCTTCGATGAAAGCTTCTCAAATGCACAAACGAAAAGTCTATCGGAAGTACCAAAACAGTGCAGTCAGAGTTGATCCTGTCCACGTTTTGATGCGAAAAAACTACGAAATGCTCTGTGTGACTCGCAACGATTGCGACGAGGAAGAGGTTCAAGAGATTACAGACGTGAGAGAGTGGTTGACTTCTCCTTGGACCAAATGAATTTGCAGAACGATCAGTCATTTTGACTATGTTTTTTAACATATCATTGTATTGATTAAAACAAATTGTTTATTTTATGGAATGGTACCACAAGTTGACCGAGGACACAATGACTGGGACAAATTGACAGGGACAAAATGACTAACGGACAAAATGACTGAATGACAAATCACCCAGGGAATAAATGACTAAATGACAAATTAACTAGGGACCAAATAACTAGGTTTTGAATGCAGCCGGCATTGCATCCCTACAGCAAGGTATGGGCGGAGACCCCCCCCCTTGCCCCCCACCCTCCAACATTAAAATAACAAAAAAAGCCAAAGATCACATATCATCAATATACGGTTTTGTAATAACTTCGATTAATAAATTCTCGCAATTGTGCGAGATGATTTTTTTGTCACCTAAATCCTACATTTCTTGTCTACGTTGTGTCTAGTTCGATGTTTTGGTGTAGAGATAAGAATTTTCTACTGAGGTCGCTACACGAAGTTGTTATTTTGGCTAGCTACAACAGAAGATGTGATTGATTTTTTGCGTAATGTCGCGAACGCGCTGTGAACTGTTTAATTTTAAATAGGTTTGAATAAAAATTAGTTGTTCTGTCATTGGTTGTTAAGTCTTTCAGTCATTTTGTCAGTAGTTGAACTGTCATCCAGTCATTTTGTCTGTCAGTCATTTCTTTCAACTGTTTGTCCCTGGTCATTTCGTCCTCGGTCAATTTGTCCGAATACCATCTTATGACGAGAAAAATAAAATTAAATTAAAATTTGAGTTAGTGACATTAAATTTCAAAACCGAATAAAACCTAATTAATTTGTTGACCGCCACGCTAAGACTTCTGCCAAATTCCATCAAACAAGAATATCAAAATCTCTGATCGAATAATCATATACATAACCGGCTATTTCCTGAAACACTCTAATCGCGTTCGTCGTAGGGACAATGGTCAAACGAGCCCTATTAGAAATTACAATAATCATTAAATAATAAAACCATAGCTCAAGGAAAGACTATTGTTTATTGAACCAGTAATATCGAATATAAAACATTAGATTGAGTTATGCAAAATTAGGAAACTTTATATTCATCAAATCCGCAATAAGTGAAAAACCATAACTAAATAAAACTCTGTGAAACTAAGTGAATCTTTGAACCCTCGCCCGAACACTAAGAAAGCCTGGACTTAATTCTGCTATTCCTGCTAACTTGGTTCGCGGCGAAAACCCGACAACATACGCATCTCTCAGAGATGAGAGATTCTTCTTGCCCCTGGACTTTCAGAGTCCAGGGGCAAGAAGAACGGAAACTCGCATGTTTTCGAATTTATGGTCGCGCCCCTACCCCGCGACCCCGGCTAGAGAACCGGAGGTGAGATTTGAATTCCCACCTTGGCTGATCGGCATCCGTCCTTGTCCCGCCCCTTTTCAGGGGCTAAAAATTGAAGCATGAGTGACGATGATGCCAGCATGCGTTAGCTGCAATGGCAAGCGCTTTTTTTCCGGCAATAATAACATAAATGAATTAATGGTAGGACTGACGATGCTACTATAATTCGCACTGTGCCTGACTTCTGCTACAGAAGTGCCCTCCGTCGATCTTTGCTTAATGAAAATTTCAAGCTAAAAGCGAGTTGTTAACCCTACCTGCCAGAGAAGATTTACTTTGACGCCACGACTTACATTTTATTTTTCCTAATACCACCCACATTCAAAACATTAACATTTTGTGATAGATTTTTACCGTTTCAAAGACTGTAACGTTTCATTAGATTAACTGACCAAAGCTTAAAATTGTATGTAAAAGTTATAAGAGTGAGTGAAATGAGAATTGCTCGAACAAGACGAAAATTCCTTTCTTTAATAACAAATATTACAACAGCAGATTACAAAGGATTACAACAGCAATCAATAAGTTCAAAAATGGCAAAGCACCTAGACCCGACAACCTGGCCCCAGAGGTTCTGAAGTTTGACGCACCACTTCTGGCCTCGCTGTTGCATCCCATAATTGCAGAAGCCTAGACACAATGCCACTTTCCGGACAGCTGAAAAGAAGGAGTGATCATTACCATCCCTAAGAAAGGTGACCTTGGCGATTGCAATAACTGATGGGGAATTACCTTGCTTAACACTCTCCCAGTGCGACGTCGCGATTTCTCTATACGTGAGATCACGTGACGCGAGCTTTGGATGTGTGCGGAGGGCGCTGTTTCCCTTTCTCTTGACCAACGAAATAAGGCATCAGAGCGAAATAGACTGTTATTCCCACCACGCGGGCCCGAAATCCTAGCACCGGGAAAGTGTTTCCAGAAATTAATCGCCTCCATCAGCCTGACTCGCATCACTCTAACAGTGAAAAGTGCCTTTCGCAATGAGCATTCTGGTTTCGGACCAAACCGTTCCTGTGTTGATCACATTGACAGCCTGAAAATGATCATCGAACAGGCAAACGAATAGAACAGCCCGCTCTATCATATCTTAGTCGACTTCGGAAGAGCCTTTAACATGACCTCTCGAGATGCCATCTGGAGTGCTCTAGCTGAACTGGGTATTCCACTAACCATCATCGATCTTATCCGAGAACTGTGCCACTATGCACCGTGCAAAGTGCGTTTCAAAAGACAAAATAACGATTCATTCAACATCTCAAGAAGAGTCAGGCAGAGTTGTGTAGCCTCGCCTATCCTCTTCATAATCGCACTAGATCTAGTCCTCCAACGCACTAACAACGAGGAGAGCAATGGTATCCAGTGGACATTGCATGAAAGGCTTCACGACCTGGATTATGCCGACGACATGTGTCTCATGTACCACACCTACAACGGCGGGGGGAATGAGAATAAACATCGAGAAAACCAAGTTGATTCGTATCGGCACTAGCTGCAAGAGACCCCTGATGCTGCACAGTACCCAAGTTGAAGATGTCGACAAGTTTTGCTACCTCGGGAGCATGCGCTGTCAAGATGGTGGAACCGAAACAGACATCCGATCGCGGATGAAGAAGGCGCGACAAGTGTACACCTCACTTGGATACGTGTGGCGCTCCAACCACCTCTCCATAGTACTCAAACTTCGCATATTCAATTCAAACGTCAAGCCAGTCCTGCTGTACAGATGCGAAACATGAAAAGTAACCGACAGCACGGTTACAAAAAGGCCAAAAAAAAAAATAACTTAACAACTTAATTGATCAAAAACGAAAACTTTTTCCCAATATCAGTACAGCGGCTTTTATCATTTTAAGTTAGCAATACTATCATTGTTTATTATTACAGTGTGTATTATTACAAGTTGTAACATTTCAAATATCCTGGCTAGTGAGATAGGCCACCATTTTCCTTTTTTTTTGGATGGATAAATTAGAAAATTGGAAAACCCAAGTAATCGGTCATGGGCAAGGCTCCGCGCAAAGATCCGCACAAAGAGGACGAGCGAGGAGGAGGCGCTTGCGTACCGCGCCAATCAATATTGGATCGATCAGGAAAAGCGTGTGCGCAACAAAGAGTCAGAGAAAGCTTCCTTGTCACGCTTATCGATCACATGAAAGCTCCAAAATACCTCTTGACTAGCGCTCTTTGCCTAATACATTTTCTTTCGTTTCTCTATTAAAATGTAATTAACAAATTCAAGATCACGCCAATTTGGTTTTGTGACGGAATCATTGAGATTTTCTATATGATTTTCAGGAATTGTTACAATTATGGCAAGCCAACTTTTGCAATAGGTTGGAACAATTTTTTTCCATGGAAAGTCATGTAAAAATTGCAATTTATTAATATCAGTTTGGCAAAATTAATAACTTTTGAATTGGTCACGTACCAAGGTCAAATTGCATCACGCAATTTTAAAATTTAGTTTTTGTTCAATAAAAAGCCAACTGTAAATCTTACCCTAGTGAGGGAACGTAATCATGTTGTTTAAACAAGTGGAAGGCAAGATTCCAAATTTATAAGACCCGAATCAACGCTTTTGTTAACAAAATAAATTCTACAAAATTACATTAGAAAGTTATCGAAAATCCAGCTTAGGCACGTGTTTTGCAAAATCCCAATTAACAATAGTAAAAATCTGAAACGTATTTTTTCTTAGTCAAATAAATTCAAAAGTTTATTTTTGAGTCGTCAATTGCGAATTGATAAACATTTATAATTATCCAAAAAGGGAAAAATTTTGAGTGGGGGCCCCTGACATCCCGGCATTATAAATTCGAGAGCGCAGAGGGGCACCAGCGGTTCTATTCCAATTTCCAAATTACGCGTCTCAATCAACGCCAAATTCCAACGAGCACCAAGGTCACGTTGACGACCGGCTCAGGTAATCCTCGGGTTCGTCGTGACCAGGGACTCTAGTGTGCAAACGCAGAGTTCCCCGTAATGGTCCGGGTTTAGAATCAGCTGCCCCGAGTTGTCTGACCTGGACTCTCAGAAAAGTACAGTGTGGAATACGCGTGCTTAGAGTCCGGAAATTCAGCTTCGAGGGAGGCTGACGATGAACCTGGAGGGTCATCTACGAGCCCTCAAATGCGATGAAAGAAAAGCTCGGGCTTTTCTTGGAATGTTTCAGAAAAATTAATGCCGCTTTTTGATTATTTTTTTTAGTTATATTGTTCTGTGTCCGGTGCTGCAAAGTACGACATCCTTGCGCTCTCGAATCCCAAATCGCCCTCTTTTAGTGCATTCCATTTGCGAGGTAAGTTGCATGCATTCATTAGTTAGGGTTGCCAAAATGCAATTTGATTAAGTAACAATCAAATCTTGCCAACCACTTGGGGACCCGCGTGTCCAAAATACGAAATTTACAAATTAACGATCTAAAGTCAAACTGCAAAAAAATTTAAAATTCATAACAAAATAAAAGGTTTCAGTTTATAACTCATTTTCAATGATAATGAAAATCAATAAAAATGGTCAAGAAACAAATAAAATTCCTAAATTCGCATCATCTTCATTTTCTCTTATCTATTTCTATTTCAGGTGAATTAAATCTGTGATGATAAACACGACGACCAGCTTTTGCTGTGAAACGTCGAATAAAATCTGAGACTTAATTTCACGAATTGATTTGAAAAGAAAAATCCTTTTATTTTTTTTGATTTTAAAATAATCAGATCTTTGTCTGGGGACGTTAAGGGGGGGTGTAACAAATAAGGATGGGCATAAGCCACCTGTAAAATTTTAAAAATAAAACAAGCTAGCCACAGCGTGCAGCTCAAAACTTATAATAAATCGAACAAAGATGAAAAGAAATTCAAGGTCACAAACTGAGAAAGATGTGTAATAGCGAATTGCGAAATTTGAAATCAATCCAGTTTCTTGTTTCCTCATGTTGATCCCTGGGATTGTTTCCTTTTGTGTTATTAAACTTAAAATTTCAACAATTTAGAAAATTTATATAAATCTGCAGAACATGAGGTTACAAAGTAGTGATTTATATTTTTTGTTCTTATAATAAAATAAAATTACTTATATTTTTTATTATTCTATCTTTTCATTGATCATCATATTTTATGTCTGTTATTCACCTATGGGCTCGCCGGTTTCCCCTCCATTTGCAGAAATTACCCTTCGTGGCCTTGAGATTGAATGTTTGAAAAAACTCCCCTTCCCGGCTCACAAAAACACCAGATACGTTAATAAGATTTTCTGCATTTTACCAAAAGACAAAATCGTGACAATCTTAGACGTTTTTTACAACCACCACCCACGTCTATTTTTTACACACAGGAGATTGAAGACGATGTCGAAATTAGCTTTTCGGATTTAAGTGTCATCAGATCTGAAAACAATAAAACAATCAGAAACTGGTACAGGAAACCGACATATTCAGGTCGCGTCTTACATTTTCAGTCACATCATCTGACACAAAAAACGCGCCATGGTTTTCGGACTAGTGGATAAAGCCATTTTTCTATTTTATCCGTCATTCCATACAGATAACATCGAAATCGTCAAAAACATTGTGGTGCACACAAAATACCTATTGTCGTTCATCAACAAATATACTAACCAACGTATTAAAATATTAAAGAACCGCACTAACACTAATTTTGCCCCCCTCCTACCTTTTCCCCTGATCCTTTCCCTGACCTCCTGTCGGATCCTACCGTAACTCCTTCTGAAAAAACGTTCATCGTTGCTCCCTTCCACACAACTCTTTATAACAAACTAACTAACAGCCTTAAACACCTTGGCATTAATGTTATTCACGAAATGAGCAACAAATTTGCTTTAGTTGTACAGGAGGGTAAAGATAAACTTTACAAAGATCGAAATCACGAAGCCATACATAAAATTAGTTGCAATGACTGCAATAAATCTTATATTTGAAAAACATATAGAGCACTTGATACAAAGATAAAAGAACATGAAAACAACATGAAATGATCGAGTGAAAAATAAAACGTCATTACAAAACATAGAATAACCACGGAATAAGCAAATGAAAAAACTGTCAAACTTCAGATCCCGAGGCTAATTGAAACAGGGGAGATATATCTAAGATGTTACACACTCAGAAAATTGTTGAGGTTTTGAACGCCAACGAAAACTTGAGGTTTAATCCAGCAAAAATTTTGACGTTCTAATCGTTAAATTTATGGTTTTGAACATCGAAATCGAATTAAAGAATAAAAACATAAACTTTAACGACTAATACCATCAAGCATTTGACGTTTCAATTGTCAACCGTTAATGGATAATCCGACAACAGCCTACGATCGCCAAGCGCCAATCTTAAAATTGAATTTTTTACTTTCTTCTCATTGAAAAAAAAAGAAAAAATATTATTTATGATTAAATACATTATTGTTTTCGTTTTTGTTATTCGCAATTTTTATTTTATTCATTATTTATAATATATAATATAATATATACACCTATATTCATCGAACATAAATTAAGAAATTGTCGTTGAGTAAATTGGCTCAATCGTCAAGCGTTAACGTTGTTTTCTATAACGCTTGACTATTGAAACGCCAATGCAGTTTGACGTTTCATCCGACAATGTTGAGGAATTATAGGTTAGGCTGTTGAGCTTTAATGTCTTGAAGTTTATGGCTTACTTTCTTAACCCCCTTTATCAAATTATAGTTATTTTTATATAATTATAATTATATATAATATAATATAATATATATAATATAATTATAATTATATATATTATAATATAATATATATAATATAATTATAATTATGTATATTATAGTATAATATATATATAATATAATTATAATTAAATTTTGAAGAATAAAACGTCAAAATTTTAAGGCTTAAAAGGTCAAGATTTCTTTGAGTGCACATAAAGTCAACAAAAAACACCTTGAATACACAACTTGACACAGAAAAACTGAACAAAATTTATGATAAAATTCTTTGCATTAGTTAATACACATCAACATTAGTTAATACATCTCACAACTTCCCTTTTGCTTCTTAAAAACATCACACCTTTATACAAATTTTCTTATCAACACAAACACACTCATTTGACATCAGTTTAATGCCAACGTCAGAATAGTTTGCAACACAAGGACACCTTCTGAGACACTTGACAAAAACTATACGTTGGATATCCATGTTTTACAATTACTTATTAAACAGATGGATAAACAATCTTTCTATTTGTAATCAGGTCAGAATCATATTTGTAAATTTTTTTTATTTACACTAAATTAGTGATGTAAATCTGTTTTTTTTTAAATTTTTTATTTCATTATTCGTAAAATGCTGATGGGGACTCACACCAAGAGTCAAAACGTCAATAAAAACGTAATTAAATATAAGATCGTGTTATTTCCGTCTGTTAAATTGGTCCTTAACCGAAAATATTGTTATAGTAGTTAGCACCCCCACTTTCGAAAAATGAAAATCTAATTCGGTGAAAATTTCGAGCTTATTACAGACAATTTTGGACTGCAAGAAAAAATTTCGGACCACCCCCTATTTTGAGAAATTTTTTTCTTGCAGTCCAAAAAGTCTGTTATTAGCTCGAAATTTTCACCCAATGAGATTTTGACTTTTCGAAAGTGGGGGTGCCAACTTTACAACCATCATATTGTTATTATTAATTATTTATTAGGATATTATTCATACACGACATAAATGACATCTTATTGTTTATACAAAAGTAAAGATTATCACTTTTATTGTCTCAGCGCACGAAATTTGTGCGTCCGGGCTAGGTAGATGTTTTTTTCATAAACAACTCAATTAATAAAAAAATTGATTCGAGCATCTTAAATTACCTAACGAAAATATTAAAAGTCACGAGAGGGCTTTACTTTATCTCGAATGTAGTAGAAGTAGTGGTGGGATGCAAATCGGAACGCACAGATTTTGCGCGGTCCGAGCTTCTAAGGTTCAATATTTAAATAGTTCGTTTTCTTTTCCAAAAATCAAAGTCGAGCTTCACCTTCAAATCAAAATTCTTAAAATCGAACTCTAAAAAGTGTTTGGAGCTGGCCGTGAAGCATAACTGAACTAGCTAAAGACAACAGCAAAATAATTTTTTAGCTTTTTGTTTACTGTTGTTTCTCATGAAAAGACATGAATATGAACGATTCCTGGCCAAAATTAGAAGTATTACATTTTGCTAGTCCTCGACCGCTCCGAAGTAGGTTTTATCCTACTAGGTAGGATAAAATGTAGGTAGGTTTTATCGAAGTAGGTTGCCTCCAGCGGACTTTCCTAGTTGTTTCCCTAATCTACGGGGATCCACAAGATCTTCAGGCGAATGTGGAGAAGGTTAGAGCACGAAGAAGACAGATCGGTAAATATAAAAAAGTACTAGCTGATCCGAAACAGAAGCGAAGATCATTATGGGCCCCCTCGTTACTCAAAAACAATTGAATTTTTTTGGTGATCCTAATCGATTATCGGGGTAGAAAAGCCTCTGAAAGCATACTTAATTTACATATAAATTGTTTTGTGATGAAATGAATTAAATAAGTTACTTTGACGTAGTCGAATAGTACCGTTTTTTCTATTTAAAACAATGTTAGAAACAAAAAATAAACAACGCAAAATGAATAGAAATTGATTAAATTTACTTTTAACACTTTTATGTACAAGCAGTAATTCTTTATTAAAAATGAGAATAACGATAACCTCAAAAAGTGAATTTAACAATAATTATTTAAACAAATGTAGACATAAGTTAATATTTTGCTATTTAACATTAGAATGCCCGACGGCACATTTTTGTGCCAGATGCATAGTTTTTCGCTCGCCAAATTTTCAATTTCAATTCAATCAATTTGTCGTTTGGTGACTTTTCCTGTTTCGGTACTGCTCAGTATTTTACACTATTTTTAGAGTGACACTTTTTTCAATGGTACCTAATGGGTTCCTGCCTCCTAGAAATACCAAATGGCACATTTTTGTGCTACTATGTGAAACCACATTTTTGACGTTTAAAGGTGTTTATACTGCCACATAAATTTTTATAAATATAATGTTCATG
This sequence comes from Telenomus remus, assembly GCA_020615435.1. Lineage (NCBI taxonomy): Eukaryota > Metazoa > Arthropoda > Insecta > Hymenoptera > Scelionidae > Telenomus > Telenomus remus. The sequence continues at coordinate 5,747,750 of CM036338.1, forward strand.
TTATAAATAATATATATATTTATATATATATATGTGTTACAATTAATATGTATCGACGTTATAAATAATATGTTTGTGTCATAAATACTGATTTGCGCGCTATTGCATTCGCGAATCTGTAACGGTCATCGGCTGCGCGCGTCGTTTGGAACTGTTTCGCGCTTTGTCTATACACTAACCTCATATGTCAATGAAGTTTCTTGAAGCAAATACGCATGTCTTTACGGCGCAAATTGAAAAGACTTCTGAATATACGAGAAGAACGATCAGATGTTTCGGATGCTAAGAGCGTTTTTAAAAGAAGTAAGTATGAGCCTGCTGAAAGTGAGAGCGCTTTGTAATTTGACGAAGAAATGGAAGACGAGACGGAAGACGGGGAAGAAGTGGAAGATCGAGATGATATTCCGCAAAATTCAGATGCAGGTACTTTTTCGAGTCGTATTATAAAATCACTATTCGAATCAAATATTCCTGTGCAGATAATCATGTTGCCACATGTTTTGGTTCACAGAAGGCGTACTAGAGGAATTAAATTCACGAACACGAGGCTCGGTGTCAAGGAGAGGAAGAGGCCGACCACCCATAGCTAGCGGAGGAGCAAGTGCTCTATTGAGAGGTCATAGATGAAGAATTCGAGGCCGTACAAGTCAAAATTGTGGCAGCCGGGGACGGGCTGGTGCGAACGTTGTACCGCCGAGCACAAAGAAAAAAAACTGCCAGTTGAGAAGAACAGGCTCGCGCGTATGGCAGTCGGAGAGAAGTTGGCTGGTTCGGATAAAACAGAGTGGAAGGTCATAGGTTCTAACAATAAAAACTGCGGCACATGCGTTTCGATAATAAGGCGATGCGGACAAGTAGATTGAAAGACGACAAATATGCCTTATTTTCGGAGATATGAGACCGCTTCATTGAGAACACGCAAAGCTGCTACAAACCGGGACTCAACATAACCTTCAATGAACAGCTTTTCTCAACCAAAGCGAGATGCCCCTCCACTCAGTTTATGTCGAAGAAACCTGTTGTAATTTGGATCAGGAGCACTTCAATAACTTGGTCGTAGTCGTGAGAAAGTGTTCGTTTATTTGTCAACGTTAACAAAAAGGTACCTGTCGAGTCGTATTTTACATTAGTTTTGTTCAAATCAAAAGATACAAAAGAATTAACTGAAATGATTTATAAACAACACAAGAAATAATAAATCATAACAAACAAAGTCAAAATAAAGCTGCGGAATGCAAAATACAGAAGTTAAACAAGCATGTTAGTTGACAATTTTCTATCACAAAAAGAGTTCACAATTTTGATCAAAACTTTCATACCTTTTTGCAATTCTGACACAGCTAATCTTGATAAACAAGATCCTGACAATATTTTCGATCGATTTACAATTTTCCAACAATTCAGTCGTAGCTTACAATTTGGAGCACACTTTCCCGTATTGACTTTTTTTTTGGTATGTTAATTTGGTTAGGAAAAATCAGGATTAGCAACTAATTTTCGCTTTTACTTTTGACCTACTTTTATTTTTGACAGGTTTACTTTCTGAAAATTTGATTCAATCTCTACACTCCTCCTTAATCAAATAAGAACGATTTAACTCAAATAGAACTTTACTTAATGGCTTGGTGAAAATATCTGCAATTTGTTTCTTTCTTTCAATGTGCTCAATTCTAACAGTAAATTCAGTGTGATATTTAATAAACTTTCTCAAAATTTCAATATGTTTCTTTCCTTTATTTAGTTTACCCTCATACGTGTTTTGCAACATGTGGACAGCTGATTTGTTGTCCACAAACATTGGAATTTGTCGATCTTCTTTCAGGATGCCCAGATCGAGTGCCAGTCGTTTCAACCAACACAAATCGTCGATTACTTGATAAGCTGCTCTGTACTCCGCCTCTGCTGTTGATGTTGCCACCACTTTCTGTCTCAGCGATTACCAAATAATAGGGCCGCCTCTGAAGATAAGACCACCACTGGTCGATTTCATTGATTCTTTCTGTCCTCCGAAGTCAGCATCTGTGTACACTTTTATTTCTCTGTCTCCTCCGAAGTAAATACCTGCTTCAGGTGTCGCTTTCAGATACTGGAGACAAAGCTTTGTCATTTTCCAATGACTCTTCTTTGGATCACAATAGTGTCTGCTGAGGTAGTTTCCCGCGTAGCTGATGTCAGGTCTCGAGACTGTGGCCAGGTAGAGCAAACTACCGATAGCCTCACGGTAAGGTGTCCCAGCAGGCACAGACTCATCGTTCACAAAGTCCGCAGACTCAGCCACCATGCCAGGCTCAATTGGAGTTGGAGCTGGGTTGCAGGTTTCCATCTCCATTTTCTTCAAAATCTTTTGTGTGTATTTCGGTGGGCTCACAAAGATTCCTTTTGAGTCAATTTTCAAGTCCATTCCCAGGTACGTGAACTTGTTTTGGAAAGTTTTGCCTCGTGTTATTTCGAACTTCTTGCCAATCACTTTCAAGAGGTCGAAAATCTCCTTCTCATCCTTGCCGGCGACCAAACCATCATCCACAAACAGGGCCACAATCACAGTCTTGTTTTTGTTGTAGAATACACTGGGGTCGTCGTCCGAACTTTCTAATCCAAAGGCTTCAAATGACTTCGTTATCCCTTGATTCCATTGCTTCGGTGCCTGTTTGAGTCCATAAATGGCCTTATCTAGCTCACACACTTTGCCAGACCCGTCTTCGAAACCTTTAGGCTGTGTCATATAGATGACTTCTTTCAACTTGCCGTATAAAAATGCCGTCTTCACATCAAACGCTATCAGCTTCCACTTCTCTGAGGCGACATGACTCAGTATCAGTCGAATCGATGAATAACTTGCAACTGGACTGAATGTTCCATCATAGTTGATTCCTTTCTGTTGCTCGAACCCTCGAGCCACCAGTCTCGCCTTGAGCTTGCCGTTTGATTTTACAGTCAAGAACCACCTGCAGGTCAGTGGATTCACTCCTTCGGGGCATTTCACTAACTTCCATGTTTTTCTGCTGACCAACGAATTGAACTCTTCATCCATGGCACGCTTCCACTTCGACTTTTTCAGTGCTTCAGACACCGTAATGTCTTCAGCTTCGCCAACCAAGGCCAACTCTTCTTCGCTTACTGCATTGCCGTGCCACATCACAAAATCTCTAAATCTCTTTGGCAATATTCCTCTTGTTAAACGAAGTGGTCTTTTTGGAGTTTCTGGGGCTGGTTCAGTCCGTTTTTCACTGGCGCTGTCTTCTCGTTCACTGTCTCTGGGTTCAGGTTCATCATCAGTCTCACTTTCAGTCTCACTTTTAGTCTCATTTTCCTCTGCTCGTGCCTCATTCACAACTTCAGTCATACTCACTTCGTGTTCTTCATCGAAGTTCACATTTGCCTCACTGACGATGTCTCGACGTCCAGGGATGTAGATTCGATAAGTTGGTGAGTTCAGGTCGTAGCCCACCAGGTTGCCTTTCACTGCCTTCCTGTCAAACTTGCCTCTTTTTTGCTCTGGGAGTAGTGCATAACACTCACATCCAAAAGCTCGCAACTTGTTCAAGTCTATTTGACGTCCATACCATAATTCAGCTGGAGTTTTCCCTTTCACAGTACTCGTTCCAGTCTGTTTTAGGGTGAAAACCGCGTAAGAAACTGCCTCCGCTCACAGTCTTATACTCAAGTTGGCTGCTGTTAAGGCTGAGCGTGCAGCTTCAACGATGGTTCTCATTTCACGTTCGATCTTTCCATTCTGCTGAGGCGTATGTGCATTCGTGGTTGTGTGGAGAATTCCCATGTCGTTTAAAAACTTTTCTGTGGCTGCGTTTTTAATCTCCCTGCCGTTGTCCGAATGTAGAAGTTTCATTTTTCGTCCAAGTTGATTTTCTGCCATCTTCACAAACAGTTTCAGCTTCTCTGGGGCCTCGTCTTTCGTCTTCATGAAATAAACTGTTTTGAAGTGTGAAAAATCATCCTTGAATACCAAGAAGTACTTGGCGCCACCTAGCGAGGGCTCTCGCATCTCGCCCATGTCCACATGTACCAGGTCTAGGGGATGCTTGGCTGTTTTTTCATTTTCAGGATGTGATTTGCAGTGCATCTTGCCGTAGTTGCAATTCGAGCAACAGTATTTGTCTCAGTCATCGACAAATTTTATACCTTTCCTTGTTAAAACATCTTTCACATACTTAACATTCTGGTGCGCCATCCTCTCGTGCCACGTTCGAATCGAGATGGCTGCCATGCCAGGGGATTGTTGTTCACGTCTCAACATCATTTCAAAAAGATTGCCACATCTCCTTGATATGCCAACTGTCGTCTCATTGTCTGCTTGCAGAAATTCTGTCCTCGCCTTATCTGACTTCATCACATAACCTTGATCGAGCATGTGGGTGACTGAGAACAGATTAAACTTCAAGTCTGGAACATACAAAACGTCCTTCAGAACGATTGGATGCCACTGGTTGCCATCGAATGCCTCCAATTCCACTTTGCCAACTGCAACGCCATCTATCATTGTTGAATCACCAAGTAAAACTGACACAGGCTTACCTAATTTGTTGAATTCGGAGAACCAATCACGTTGCGGGGTCATATGTTGACTCGCACCGGAGTCTTGGTACCAGGTTGTCAGATTTTCCAAGTGATCCGTGCTGCTGCGTAGGTCCGTCGTCTTCAGGCTCACTGCGACCCAGGCTGCAGGCTTCTTGCGATTGTCGTTGTTGTTGTTGTTACCTTGCTGTGGACACTCTTTTGCAAAGTGTCCTTTCTGTCCACAGGAATTGCAGGGATAATTTTTCTTGCAATATTCAATGTACTTGGCACAGGGTTTGTTTTTACAATCCTTCTTCATGTGTCCCTTCTGGCCACACTTAAAACATGCGTTGACCCATTTATCATTCTTGTATTGTTGTGGCTTTCCTTGCTGCTTCGTTTTCTTCTTTGCCAAAAGTGCATTCACCGAGGCTGTCTCCTGTCCATTGCTGTGGCTTTCATCCTCCATTCGCGCGTTCAATCATTGTTGTTGTATTTTTATTTACACATGTGACGTTGTCCCACGAGGTTGCAAAATGTGCCAGTCTGGGAGGTAACATGCTCAGAATCCTCGTCATCATACATGAATCACGAATTTGGTCGTTTTTCGATGACAGTTGCTCACCTATAGACAACAACTCCATACAGTTTTTAACTACAGACTTACTTTCATCAAAAGTATAAGTGAAAAATTGCCGTCGCAAAATTTCCATAGACATATCAGTCTTTGTGCCATAAAGTCTAATCAAATTATCTAGCATTTGTTTTGCAGTCACACAATTTGCAATTTTGTACGCGATTTGATCGCTCACATTCAAAACAATGAGCTGTTGAGCCTCCAAGTCTTTTTCAATTCGGGCTGTGACCTCTGGAGTATCAGCTGCTCTGGCTGCTCAGACAGTTTCTCCTTTTGCAATGCTATATAACTTCTTTGTTTTCATCACGACATCTCATTTCAGCTTCCAAGGCACATAGGTGACATCTCCATGCGAATCCTGGCTCAACATCACGAGCTGTGATTTGACTGTATCCATTTCTATTCACTTGACTCGACTCTTGAACTCGACTGTACTTTTGATGTTTTGACTTTTGAATTTGACTGTACTTTGGTTTAGACTTGACTTTTGATTTTAACAGTACTTAGGTTTTGACTTGACTTTTGATTTTGACTGTACTAACAATGTTACAGTTTTGTTTTTAAATATTTTCGACTTTCTGTCTCTTTATCTCTCTCTGTCGTTTGTTTGGGCCGTTTCTGACTTTCTGCAACACAATTCTGCTTGCCTGACGTATGCCTCAAGAAGCCATTTGTCATCCGACATTCTTGCTCCAATTTTAACCTCTTTCAGCTTTCAAAGTGACGTTTGACCTTGAAGATGCTCCTTTATCGCCGTCCTGGGCCCATAACCTGTTGTAATTTGGGTCAGGAGCACTTTAATAACTTGGTCGTAGTCGTGAAAAATTGTTCGTTTATTTGTAAACGTTAACAAAAAGGTACCTGTCGAGTCGTATTTTACATTAGTTTTTGTTCAAATAAAAAGATACAATAGAATTAACTGAAATGATTTATAAACGACACAAGAAATAATAAATCATAACAAACAAAGTCAAAATAAAGCTGCGGAATGCAAAATACAGAAGTTAAACAAGCATGTTAGTTGACAATTTTCTATCACAAAAAGAGTTCACAATTTTGATCAAAACTTTCATACCTTTTTGCAATTCTGACACAGCTAATCTTGATGAACAAGATCCTGACAATATTTTCAGTCGATTTAAAATTTTCCAACAATTCAGTCGTAGATTACAATTTGGAGCACACCTTGCACTTCCGTACAAGGTGCGGAAGTACTTGCACAAAAGCTTCATCCCGGAGATGGCCTATGCACGCATTCTACAACGACCTAGATCTCTGCGTGCACCCACGCACCCCTGATCAACGCGTGGGTGCTTTACAAGGAGGTCCTGAAAATGAACATCTCTCGAAGGGATTCCGTTTTCAAACTGGGAAACTAACTCGCGAAAAAAAACGTGCAGGTAGGAGAAAGACTGATTGGCGACGAAAACGATGGTGCAGTGGCAGTGCCTGGTGGAGCATCCGACTTACGACGGTGTCAGGTCAAGGCATCCTGCACGAACGGACGAATTCCCAATGCGTGCGAGATTTGCAAACAGATCGTTTGCAAAAAGCATGTGGGCCAAAAGTCAGTCGTTTGTGCGACTACTTATTTATTGTTTTATTTGTTTAAACTAAAGGTTGTAACAGGGCGTCTTTTTGACGGCCTGTCTAGACATTATTAGCTTAAACAACACCGAGAGAGGGGGGGGGGATTTAATCGAAAACCGAGAATTAAGTTGAGGGAAATTATATACTCAAAATAATAATTAGAAATCGACTCTCGAGAAAGTTTGCGAAACCTGCTCGGTTTCGCGTAATCATTATTGTTTTCAGCCAGTCTCGAGAGCTTGGGCGAGTATCGGTTGTCGGTGAGTTTCAGCCTCCATCTCATGCATGTGTGGGAGAGAGAGACTGACGTCGCTTTAAATTGTTACCGGTAGTACGAATGCGAAAGTAACGTCACGGGGCCGATATTTAGATTAAAAATATGAACGGAGGTTCCGGGACAACAGTATGAGTGCAGATAATCCGCTTTTTGAATTCGCTCTCATTAGTTCAGGCCTGGTTTTTGCATTACATTTTTGTGTATGATAATTTTAATAATGTTGTTTTTTTTGCAATCGTAATTTTGTGCAGAGTAGTAATGGTTTTTGGAATTTTGTAGATTAAGATCCGGTAGTTGACGTTTGGCGTGGAGCAGGAGGGAGCTTCATCGCTGGACCATGACGATCCTGGCTCAACCTTGCCAGGATGCGAGCAGCCGAAAAGCTGGCACACAATTGGAGTGTTTCCAGCAGCCCAACCGCTGGAACCGACAAGCAATGCACGGCAACTGTGACCGGAAACCAAACTTTAGTGCTGTGCTCGCTTGCCCCTCGCCACCCAGGAATCTGGACGACCAACGAGAGACGGGAACGAGGTCCGAGAGAGGCCCGTCGATAACAGTGAGAGCAAGAGAGACGAGAGACGAAGAGATCGAGTCGCTGGCCACCTAACTGCATTAGCACACCAACAACTCTTGGGCCTAGCGAACCTCCGGGCACCCTCTTCGGCAGGCAGGCTGAATCAATGCTGCTACAAGGCGCCAGCCCGGATGGTTGCAGCCGCCAGCTCCAGCCAAATCTTGTCTGGCGTGCCGAGGAGCGTCCCCATCTCGCGTGTGCCGTCGAGATGGGAGACTTGACAGATGGGAAGACGTGGACCGAGCTTGGGGTCCCAACCTTCGTACGAGGGGTAACCCAGGAGTCAGCCCGAGTCGTCGATGAGAGGGAAGGATGTCCGTTCACGAGACGCCGAGCGAGACGGAGGACGGCCACCAAGCTGCAAAGAGGCGAGGCAAGCGGGGTACGGCGAGCTACGTCACCGATGAGCAGTGCGCTACACACGGCAAGCGAGAAACGGGAAAAAGCGAGGTGGAGGAGAACGGTAGCTGGCATTGCGGAAGAAGAAAATTAATGAATCAAGGAGTCGATTGGAGATGGTACGAGGCTACGAACGAGTACGGACCGAGGGACGACAACCGATCCAGCCCGAGCTCCCGCTCCCACCAGCGTCATCGACTGGTAACGTTGGTGCTTTTTGTTAGTTGGTAAAAGTTTTGTAAAGGTTTTCGAGAGTTTTTGTAAAGAAAGTAAAGTCGTTTCGGTACGATTTTTGCCTGGCCGAAGTATCTTGGATCGAGTTGCGAGCGATATCCGAGGCCGGCAGAAATCGAGGCCGGTTTTTGCAAGTAGTTTTTCAAGTAACGGCGAAACGTGTCTTCCCGAGGTGGCAATTGTTGAATCGTGGTACCAATTGTCCCGGAGCCCGAGGAACCGTTGTAACGTAAAGAAGTAAAATCAATTAAGAGCCTGAACAAAAGTAAAACGTGCTCTCCGGAGCCATCTTTGGTTTTGAGAAATAGTTTTCCCTCGTGTCCGATACAAGAATGGAAATTGTATTTTCGATTAAGTAAAACAGTTTGATAAAAGAAATAAAATTTAAACCATTGCCAGACATAAAATAAAGAGAAACCGAGACATTAAAGTGACTTTGATTTTGTTTTGTAAAGTTTAGAAGAAAAGTTGGGAGTAGAATAAATTATAAAGATTGGCAATTGAATTGTTATTTTGTTTTATTTTATTTTCCCTGAGTAACGAAAGAAATAGAAGAATATTCGGACCGGAAAATAAAAAGAATCCTTCCTGGAATTTTCGGAAGTCAGATTATCCGTTGCGCAAATTGTTTGAGTGCCGCTTCACGGTGCCCGTTTGACTCGATGAGTAATTATTTGACAAGATTTTTGAGAACGATTCCGCTTTGAAAGGGGTTTCCAAGTTTTTCCTGAAAATTTGGTGGCGATCCGAGGCAACGTTGGACCAAGTTACGAGTACCGGAATTGGGTTTCGGAAGTTAATTGTCGAATTGTTATTTGTCATTTGGGTTCCGTGGCGAAGGCGCGGTGGACCGCAAAACGCCACGTCACAAGAAAACGTCAGTGATTCGTTTTATTTTCAAATCATAAGAAAATGACTGATCACGACGTGATTAGAACTGTTACGATATGCTATGTTGTGCAACTACGAAAAAAACTTTTCTAAAATGTGTTATTTTGTCAACATTTAATAAATTAATACGTTGAAAAAATAATCTGTGTAACGTGAATAAATTATTATAACTGAGAAAACGTTTTGAATCAATCAAACATAAAAATTTCTGGTCAGAATGATCATAAAACGATAGTGGCACATTTTTGTGCCATTTGGTATTTCTAGGGGGTACGGAAAGTTCGCTATTTTTAGTGTGAATTAAACAAATTGATCATATATTATTTGATTCATTTATTTATTTTATTCATTTATTTTATAACGGCAGCAGTAATACACTGATGAAACCATATCATAATTACATTTTCTTGAATAATTGTAATATAACTATTCACAATACATAAATAACATACATATACATACATACACAATAAATAATTCTTGTGTGCAGTAAGGAAATTTGACACATAAAATTAGAATTAAATCACGGTTTTTGGCTTGAATAAATAATATACGATGAAGACAGAGAAAAATAAAAAAGAAATAAAAAGAGAAATTCAGACTAAGAGACCAAAAAACCAAAAGAGCAAGTTGAATTGTGAAGAGGAAACGTAGACATGTGAAGAGAATAGAAAGTTAAAGGGAGATTACATCCACATACAATAGTTTTTAAGTTTAAAAATTTAAAAAGATAAGTTTGAAAAGAAAAGTTAAGCAAATCACAGAAGTATCAAGGCAGTTGGTTGATGGCTTGTCTAGAAGTGACCACGCTTGTCAGAGTCACAACACTGGTGGGTAGTATGTTCCAATGGCTGACAACTCTGTTGGCGATGAAGTTTTGTGTGCATTTCGCATTCTTTTTTCGAACGAAATTTTTTAATAGAAAAATTATATTTTCAGGTGAATTTACAAGTAAGTTTGAAGAAAAATTCATCAATAAACACTTTTAACGTTAAATTTGTTTGTATTTTGAATATTGATAAAATTGTTTGAGCTAATCTTATGTAGTGGCCAGGGATGCACAAAAAAATATCGATCGGTATTCGATACTTTCATTGAAATACCGAAATGAAAATCGGTATTGTACCGAAGTTTTTTTCGGTATATCGGTACTTGTATCCAAATACCGAATAAATTTCGGTACTTTCACCGAAGTATCGGATAAATTTTGATACTTAATCGAGACTTATTTCGGTACTAGTACAAATTACCAAAGATTAAATCGGAACGTTCACTGAAATCGGTACTTTCACTGCAGTATCGATTTTCATTATAATTTCAATATTTCATCTATATTTTTGAAAACTTATTTTAGAACGAAAATTCAGTGGTCTAAAAAACATAGCGCTCCTCAAAACAAAGCTTTGTGACATTGTTTTTTTTGAATGTCAAAGATATTCAAATTTGACCGAATTTAATCATATTCATACGGCTAAAACTTTTATAATTTCCTATGACTGCATATTGTTTTATCAAAAACTAAAAGATCTAACTCTAAACTTTCAAATAATTTTATAAAAATTGAAAAAAACCCAATTGCAGATGGCGCTGCAATAGCAAGAATCAAACTTAAACTAAACAATTAAAAACAAAACGAAAACCAAAAAAATCAACACAAAACAACAACCAACAAGTCGAAAACATTTGAAAATTTTGATTAAAATAAAAAAAACCAATTTCAGGTGGCGCTGCAATCGCAAAAATCGAACTTCAACCAAACAATTAAGAACAAAACGAATACCAAAGAAATCGTAACAAAAGAAAAACCAAGAACTTGAAAACATTTAACAATATTCATTAAAATGGAAAAAAACAATTGCAGGTGGCGCTGCAATCGCAAACAAATAACTAGAAACAAAAAGTGAATAACAAAACTAAAGAGAGAAAATGAAAACAAACCAAAAACCTAAAAAGTTACTAAAATTGTCATGAAAGTTGAAAAAATCACAAACTCAGATAGCGCTGCAAGTGCGAAAACAAAACGTAGACCATTTATTGCAATAAAAATAATACAAAAACCAGAAAATTAAGACAAACTTAATGATAAAATTATTCAAGCTCTCAAAATTGTCATTAAATTGAAAAAATCCCAATCGTAGAAGGTGCTGTTAACCCAAAAAAAATACAAAAACTGAAGAATCAAAGAAAAGCACGAATTAGAAGAATAAAAAACCACGTTTTTCAAAAATCATGTTTTTGGTTTTTGTCTATTATTATGTTGTTTTGGGTTAGTGAATTGATTTTTTTTTAGTTTTTGTACTGTTTTTGCGATTACAGCGCCTTCGGCGATTGGGATTTTTTCAATTTTAATGACAATTTTGAAAGTTTTTATGTTTTTAGTAGTACGTTTGTTTTAGTTTTCTGGTTTTTGTATAATTGTTATTAGTTTCCGTTTTGTTTTCGCTCGCAGCGCCATCTGTGTTTGGGATTTTTTGAATTTTCATGACAATTTTTGTAACTTTTTAAATTTTGGTTTATGGTCTGCTTTCATTTTCTGGTTAAAGTTTTGTTTTTTACTTTTTGGTTTAAGTTTTCTGTTCGCGATTGCAGCGCCATCTGTTATAAGTTCTTTTTTCATTTTAATGAAAATTTTCCAATGTTTTTAAGTTGTTATTTTTTGTTTTGTTTTGATTTTTTTGGTTGTTGTTTTGTTTTCAATTTTGTTTGCGATTGCAGCGCTATCTGCAATTGGGTTTTTTTTAATTTTAATAAAATTATTTGAAAGTTTAGAGTTAAAACTCTAGTTATACCAAGATCGAGTTATACCGATCAAATACCGAAATTTTACAAAATCGATACTCGGTAAACGTATCTAATTTGATTTTGATAATGTGATAAAAGTACCGAAATACCGAAATAATTTCTGTAAACTACCGAAGTATTGAAATTGGTTACTATACTTAAGTACAAGTACCGAAATACTGAAAATGAGTTCGGTAAACTACCGAAGTATCGAAAATGATTTCGATGCTTCAATACAAGTACCAAAATACCGATATTTTTTTCGGTATTAATTTACCGAAAAAAAAGTACCGAAATACCGAAAATTTCAATTTTGTGCATTCCTGGTGGTGGCCCATAATACCCTCCGTTCCTCTACGCCTTTGTGGTGTAGGGAATGCCAGCCTTACTTGTTAAATCAGGATCACCTCATGGCTTCGCAAACCATGGTGAAGAGTACCGCCGCGTTACGAAGAAAGTGTGGTAACTGACATTTCGATTTCAAAATAATTAATTAAATAACTTTTTCAGTTTTTTCGTCACAGAACTTTCTTCTGAGAACTTACGAAATAAACATTCAAGATTCATAATTGAGATTTTTTTCGTGAAATTGTGTATAATATTTAAGTTATCAACTTCCAAATGCCTAAAACCTGAATGTTAGTAAGATTTTTCCTTATGGCGGCAGAGTAACTCCTTCTCTGGGAATTCTACTCCAGCTCAGAGAATATGGGCTTTACCGGCATGTAGGCCGCAACGTACGTCAGGGTATTTCGCCGCTGCACAACTTTGGCCAAACCGCTTTAGGGTGTTTCAAAAAATTTAAAAAAAAAATTTTTGACGCATTTTTTAGATTTTTTGAAGGTCATTTAGAGGTCGCTTAAAGCGAAAAAGTGATTTTTTGAGGTTTTTGGTGAAAATTAATCGTTTTATTACATTAAAGGATGCTGTATCGTTGCTAAACGATACCAAAAATTACTTCTTTTGGGTTTTCCACATCCACAAGCAACTTGATAAAAGCTAGAAAGTTAAAATTGAATAATAATTTCAGAACTTTTAAGGTCACTGATCTAAAGGAACGGTTTATTACGTTCGCTTAAATACGAATAATACAAAATTATATATTTTATATATTGTAACGTGGTTTCTTGGATCACGTTCAACAAAAGCCTTTCAAGTAATATCCGCGACTCCGAAAGAGAAGTAGGGGTTAGACTGGCCTCGAGGATTTCCTGGCGACCGGCATAAGTAGTATCGTAGTTTGTTTATTTCAGTTTGTGTGGATTGGTATGTGTGCAATTTTTGATTAGTAGATTTTAGTTTTGTTTTTGAGATTTAGTAGAATTAGTTTGTAGTTTCAGTATGTTGAGTGAGTGCGCTTAACTTATTTTTTTTGTGCAGTTCTCTTATGTTAATTTTGTTTGTAGCTTGTAAAGGGATCCGAAGGTCGGCTAGCCAGGTGTCGCACTCATCGTGGGACATCGACCGCCGGAACAACAGTCATCAGTTCCTGACCTAGGATCATCTCCAGACCAGCAGGAGATAAGCGTGCAAACCCCGGGCGCCTCGGACTGTGATTGCTCAATGAAGTTGACCCAAATCTCCTCTCCGAACACCTTCGAGAGCGAGAGATTAAGAGAAAGCTACATCAGTCTCGTTATCGCCAGAATCCATGATGTTGTGTTCCTGTTTCATAGCGCTGCTACCGGTTTTCGCGAAGCTGCTGCTGTTGCTATCGAGCTGCACCGAAAGTTTATTAAAAAGGACTCGTTCTCCAAGTCAAGGGATGACTTCCCCGGATTGGCCGATCTCTGCCTACTTGATGAGAGTAAAACGTGTGCCTACGACGAGCTTAGAAGTGTTCCCGAGTGGCCTGTCTCGTGGCCAGCCATCCTTGTTTCAAAACCTACAACCAGCCTATAACCTATGGTCATAGACGTACGAATGATTGCATAGGGGCCATAACGAAGGAGTCAGTACTGTCCAGGATAGAGTCTTCGAAGCCAAGGGTAAACGATTGGGACACCAGCGAGAACAGTTTGATGGGAGATCTACCACCGAAACCGACAACTACCACACAACAAGAATTTGAAGTTGGCGCCACAGCATGGGTTTGACTCCGTTGGTGCGAGAGCGGAAAGAAGAAGAAGGGGTGCGCGCGCTGAATTTGATATGAGCTACCGGTATCGCAATTTCGCAACGAGGAGAACTGAATCTCTCTCTGAATTCGACCAGCAACCTGTGCGGACGTATTCGACTTTGCTCGAGGGACCTCCCGTTTTTTCCGTCTACCGAACTACCGTGCGAACCTGCGTTGGCCGATCCAAGATCCAGGGCCTAGTTTTTTTAGTTTACTGCATTTAGATTCTGTGAGTTTGTTCCTTTTTGTTTTTGAGTATGAAAGTTTTTTTTGTAAAGTAAATTCAGTAAAGTTCAGTAATTTTTCCGTTTGAGATGCTACTTGCTGGGTCGGTGACTCGTGTCCGAGTCCTAGCAAAGGTTTAGTTTTAGTTTATCGCTTTGACACTTAATTAATGTAATGTTTTTAATTATGGTTTTTGAGAAATTGTAGACTCTGTAAAGATTTTGAATTTTTGACTACCGAATTATCGCAAACCTCTCAGATTATAGCATTTGCGACTATTGACCTGTTTTTCTGACTGTAATAAAATCTGATCAATTTTGTACGAGTCATTTTGTGTTTTTGAGTAATTTATTTTTGTGTGAAGGGTCAATAAACCGTAAATCCGCTTTAAGTTCTGTGTTCTGATTTTGTCCGTTTAGCGTTCAGTGGGATCCTTGCCTGTCTTTTGATTGTCAGAACTCCGTTCAGGACCGATTAAGTTCAGTTTTAGTTTTCCCGCTTCAACCGGTAGTTTTTCATTAAGTTTCGATAACGCCACTAACATCTTGCTATAAATTTTAGGAATGAATAGAAAGTAATGCAAGCGCAGTGAAAGTGACTGTATGATCCTTTCTGCGTGGTTTTGAGTTTTTGAGTTTTTGTTGAGTTTTGAGCTTTTGAGTTTAGTTTTTGGTTTGGTGGAAAGACACGCCCGTAGTGCAAGAGGCTTGGTGAATCTTGCTACGTGGAGTTTGGATGTCGAGGCCACCTGGCGATCCTAGACCTTTTTGAGTAAAATCTTTCTATTTTCTTAAAGTTCGTGTAGCTGCCGATATCAAAATCGAGAACTATAACGATTGGCGAAGAGTCTCGTGACCTTGCGCTAGTTGTCACGTCACAATATATTATACATATACACATAAAATCTAAAAGTGTGAGATACATATGTACCGATCGTACAACTACTAATTGTCTACAATTGCAATGTTAACTTCTAACGTTAGGATATTGTTCCCTGTGTTTTTTCACACATTTTAGCAGATATTGTTTTTGATCTTCATTCTTTGCAAGTTTTCATGAGCGCCACCCCTCTTTTAGGTGTATCATTCACAACTCTCAAAAATGACAAATGTCGTTTAGCAATCAGATAGCTTTCATTATCGTTCCACGTGATTGGATCTTGTTTTAAGAAGTCACTCTTCAATTTGAATCGCTCAAAAAGCTTTTTCGTCTTTTTCGTTACAAATTCATCGAGAGATTCATTTTTCCATAACTCTAATTCGGCCTTCGAATATGTGTTTACGTGCAGTCTTCTCGAAGGTTCTTGAGATTGTGGAGCATCGTCAATAGCCAGAACCATTCGACGTTTGATGTCAAGCGGACTCCAGCATCGAAAAACGATAAACCCACTAATTCTTCCGTCAAATACCACAAGTGAAGACCGATTTTGTGAATAGCAGCCTCAGCAAGGGCTGTGTTATCATCTTTGTATCGAATTAGACTTTGAAAAAACTGCAAGTCATTCCACGGACTCAAAAGTGTACACGTAGCAGTGAACCAAACTTGAATGTGAAACCGAACTACATAAATGCAAACAATTCGTAATCCTTCAAGTTCATCTGCGGTCAAATCGAATTGTTCCCTGAATAGAAAAATTTTGAGCGAATAAATTGCTTTGGACATCCATCTATAGAGTGACTCATGGCACCAGGAACTTGAAAGTTCACTTGAACATTCGCTCCCAAAAAGACAACCACGAGCTCTAAAAGCTCTTTGTAGTCCGCTCTGGGCTGGTATTGCTAAAAAATTTACTTCTTATAATCATACGCTATACAAAAATTTTAAAAATTACCAATTGAAAGTAATACAGTTTTGTGCATAACAGTTTTATCAACAGATCTGTATATAAATCTCGGTTCTGAAAACTACCTTTAATTGCGGAACTGCGAATGACAAAATATCGTCTTTACACGATATAAGTGCCGAAGATACGACATCATCTGCTAATCCAGATTTGAAATCACTTTGATCGATTCCCTTGTCCACCCAACTTTTTTGAAACTTTTTGAATAAAGCTACTTCCGGTGCTGTTGTTTTACCAAAATATTTTTCAAAGATATTTCTCAACGGTACCTCGTAAATGTGGTGTCGACAGGCCAGATGTAATAAGTCTCTCCCAAGTACTTTTCCAATAATAGTACACGCTCTGTTATAAACGCCTATAAATCAGTTGTAAGAACTAAAAATTATCAAAAAAATATAAATTAACAAATATCTTATATAATAATAATTTATACCAGTTGTTAAGAATTTGTATAAGCCCGCCACGTAAAGTGGCGGGCTGATAGTATATCGGGCCACTAGTCGCGCGCCTGCGCACAACGGAAAAACCAGCCGGCGGGCTTAACGGTTCTTCATCAAAAGGCAGCCACGCAACAACCAAAGTCAGCGGCAACGAGTCCAGGTCGACCCGGTCCAACTCAGCAAACGCTCCCGCACCTGAGTATCTCAGGCATCGCCTTTCTGGCGAGTCACTTGCCAGAAAGTGCATCACGCGAGTCTCTCGCAACAGAGGCGAGTCTCTCGCTAGCTACAGCGCGACGCAGCAAACTAAAATCACAGGTATTCAGACGGCCCAAGTTGTGAGTCACGCTGCGCCAACATACAGTTTTCTTTTCATTTAAAATTTTCTTTTACTTTTGGAGTCACCGCAAATTAAAGCGCGTAAAATTGATGATTGTATCTAGTTTATTTGAGAAATTAAATATAGATTGACGTTTGTTTAAAATTGTTGTTTCAATGAAACCAAGCAATGAATTACAGTCCACTAAACTACAATTCTCAACACCAGTGTTGGTAGAAGTCGTATCAAAAGAGAGAGCTTCGACCGTGTCTTGCAAATTCCTTTCCTTTAGCTCTGCCACAACTGCAGTTCCTTCAGCTAAGCCAGTGCCATCTTTGATAATCGGTACAGCAAGAAGTTCTTTAAGATCGTCAACTCCGGAAACGAAAATTGCTAATCGATTTACTTTTTGTCCTTTCTCATTCTAATCTTCAAGTATCTTCGCATCCCAATGGACTGTAAGGCAATTTTTTGCAGATACTAAAAACCTTCTTTCAAATTCGGCAACAGCGATAGCTCGTGCATTCTCTCTTTTGCGATGTATAGTACTGTGACTAATATTTGTATTTTGAATGTCAATCCCGAGGGCTTTTAGAACTGAAATTATTATTAACACAGCGTTTCTGCTACTTGTGCACGTTCTATCCAAAGCCATCATCACTTCGTCGGTCAAGACATTAATTTTTTTCTCTTTGATCTGACGTTTTTCTTCTTGTTCGTCCCTTCCCTTTTCAAATGTGTCAGATGGAACGTAAGAATCATCAGATTTTTTAGATTGAGATTTGGAATTCGAATCGGGACTGAGGCTCAACCCAGAAAATGTATGAACAATTTGGCCTTGTTCCTGTGCAGATTGAATTTCGTTTCTAGGCTTTCTGCGACATCTACAACATTTGTCCAGAAACGTTCGAAAATCGAACAAAACTAAAGAAATTATGCAGGAGTATCTATTCTTTTTCATACCTTCTGTTTGTGTTCCCGCTAATTGCACTCGAATTACAGGCTTTTCTGCGACGCCTACAACATTCATCAACAAACGTAAAAACATTCAAAAACAAAGCGAAATGAATCTCGAAACGCATAATTCTCTTTTTTTATACTTTCCTCAGATTTTCCTTTTGATCTTAAAAAAACACTATCTTGGTGTGACAAAAAAAAGTCCATGACATGATCGTCCGTAATTTGCTCCAGAACATCTTTTGGTGCAATATTGAAAAATCTCTTCAAATCGTTTGAAAAATTCTGAGACTTTTTCTTTTCCGTTTCTGATTTTATCTTGTGATTTTTGCGAACAGTCACCCAATTGTTGTTTAACAAAATGACCTTTTTTTCAGCATTGGAACATCTAATTATCGGAATGTTGTGTTTCTCATATACATTCGAAACTTGCTAGTGTTTTCTTTTGCAGTGTTTCTTTCGCGTGCCGTGGAAAAACAAAAATAGATGTAAAACTTGTTGTTTCGAAGGCAACCTATTTGAGGGAAATTTATCAACCACGTTTTCGATCAAATATAACTTTTGTGTAGCCATTTTGCATTTAAAAACTTAAAAAAACTTTAAAAATAATGTAAGCACATGTCAACAACAGTCAGACGAAAGAAAACTACAAATTTGAGAGTTGGGGTTAAGAAACTACGTGTGTAGGTAGTTTCCCAAAAGCATACAGATGGCACCACTACCCAGTTTGAAACTCTATTGTCATTATATTGTGCATGTATGTTCTACCTCCACATGTGGATGTGGAAAAGCCAAAATAAGTAATTTAGTATCGTTTAATAACGATATAGCATCCTTTAATGTAATAAAACAGTTAATTTTCGCTAAAAACTTCGAAAAATCACTTTTCCGCTTTGAGCGACCTCGAAATGACCTTCAAAAAATCTAAAAAATGGGTCAACAGTTTTTTTCACCGAGCTTGAACATATACTCGAAGACGAACTCAAACAATTTTTTTTGGATTTTTTGAAACACCTTACTAAAAAAACAAACCAACCGATTTCATTTCATTCGTATGAAAGTTTTTGGGTCCGCTTGGTACCGACGTGGTTCCACTTGGTCTGATTTAGTTCCAGTTAGGATAAAATGTATATTAGTACCGCTTAGTCCCTACAGTGGTACCTGATGGGACTAGAAAATTGAGTAAAATTAAATCAGTTGTGAATAATAATTTCTAATTGTGTGAAATATTTGATGGAAAATATAAAATAAGTTTCAACAATATCGAATAATAGTTCAAGTAACATTAATTGAGTACATGTTTGTTATACGTGTGAAATGATTTTGTAAATGATAGTTTTTTTACAACTTCATTCTTTTTCATAGGTATTGACAGGAAGCGATAGGTATACATTTTCATCAATAGTTACTTGTAAACGAACAGTTCCGATATTTTCATTAGAAATAATATCATAAGATTCTGCAGAAGTACATTGAAATATAAAAACGTAGTTGATTTCTCTTATCTGATTTACATTTACTTGAAAAGGATTTCACTTTCCATTAAACATCATTAGGCGTATGTTCACATTTTGCTAGCGCCAATCAGGTACTCGGAACCATTTTCAAAAGGATATATACATGATGCTCGTGCGTACAAAATTTGGAACAAAAGGATGACTCATCTTAAAAACTCGCACGGAATTCCAAAATAGATTATAGAAAAAAATAGGAGAGTTGTAGAAAGGAGAGTTAGAGAAAATACGAAACAGATTCATAAACTTTGGACTAAAAACAACAACATTTTTACCGTAAAAATAGATTTTTGAGTGAAAATACATTTTTGTTCATTTTTCATATTTTTTTAACAAAACAAAAAACTGTTTTTTTAAACATAAGAATACAAAATTCTCTAAAATTGAAAATCAAAGTAAAAACACATTTTTTCCAAAACGTGCATTTGTATATTTGTCGTTTGTCCAAAAAAGTAAATTAAGGTTTTCATTATTTTAGAAGTATCGAGATCTCTTGGTAAGAAAAGCTTGTCGAAACTTAGAGAGTAGTGCTACAACGACTCGATAGATCTTCTGTCAGCGTGCTGAGTTTATATCCTCAGAATCCTGCGTCCGAACCTCGTCGCCCTGCGTACCTACCTGCGATCTAACTTGCGTGCTTGCGTGTACTTTCGTTGTGTATGATTATATATGTGTGCGTTATCTTAATTATGTTAGGTAATTATATTAGGTATAAAAACTGCTCGATCAAAATTGTATTCTAATTAATAGATTTCATCTTTCCACGTGGTGATATGAACGTATGTCTTATGTAATATCATGTAAAACCTCAATCCTAGTTGAATTTAAATTTACTATAAATTAATTTTTTATCGACGATATATTAAATTTTTCTTAAGTATCATTTAAGGAAAAATCAAATTATATTTTGTAGTTTAATTACCGATGATCACTTTTATAATTTTAACGATTCAAGTCTCACACGTCTCGTTTAAAAGAGAAAGTTTTGACCGATTTTTAGTTCCGACTGGGATAGTTTCGGTACCAAGTGAGAACAACTTTGGTACCGGGTAGTCCGGAAAACGGACATAATCTGGACTAAGCGATACCACACCAGACCAAGCGGGACCAAATTTCAAATGTGGATAAGAAAAATAAATATTTCATTTGGGATTGTTTTGTCCCGACGTTTGTACTAAGCGGTACCAAAAAAAAAGAAAAAATTTTGCCTCGGGTACTCTACAAATTTTACACAAAGTTTTCGGACTAACTTATTTAAATCACATATCGTGCACGCTGCTGTCTCCACGTTGATATAAAGCATTCAAAAGGATTTTTTGGGTAGTTCATTCAGCCTCAAAAACCCCTTGCCCAACAAGGGGCCTCTCTTCGAGGCCCCTTCGCTAGTGAGGGTAAGAAATGGGTAAGAAATGTATGAGCATATCCAGAATTTTCGTCCACTTAGCCGTTCAAGAAAAATATTATTTCCAGTGATAGGGCATGCTCTTGAAACCAATTTTTTTGGATTCAGCGACCCAAAATTAGTCTAAAAAACATAGCGCCCCTCAAAACAAAGATTCGTGACATTGTTTTTTGAAGGTCAAAGATATTCAAATTTGACCGAATTTATTAATATTCATACGGCTAAAACTTTTATAATTTCTTATGAATGCTTGAAGTTTCATCAAAAAAATGAAAGTTCTAACTCTAAACTTTCAAATAATTTCATTAAAATTGAAAAAGCTCAATTGCAGATAGCGCTGCAATCGCAAAAATCAAACTTAAACCAAACGATACAAAATAAAACGAACAACAAAAAACTCGAAACAAAACAAAAATCAACTACTGAAAAACATTCCACAATTTTGTTTAAATTAAAAAAAATACCCCAATGCAGGTGGCGCTGCACTCGCAAAAATTCAACTTGAACCAAACATGTAAAAACAACCCTTGTAAAAAAGATCATATATTGACAATATATTGACAATCTATAGACCATACATTAGTAATATATTGAACATATACTAACAATATATTGCCCATATATGGACAATCTATTGCCCATATATGGACAATTTATTGACAATATATGGACAATATATTGACGATACATGAACAATCGATCCCAGGCCCTTGAGGTTATCAGTCCGCGTCGTTGTCCACTACTCCATCTGCTTCGATAAATTCTTCTATCGAAATGAGCTACATACTTAATGACTATTTTTTATTGGGAAGAGTTTAATGTGAATGACTTTTTGTCAATAATACTTTCTATAATGTTATTTTGTTATAAATCTTCAAATTTTTTAAAGTAAAAACTATGATAAACTATAAGGATCCATATATTCTCTAGAAATTCAATATAGCTAATCTTTTTGAATGATTCAATCTTTTGTTACTAAAACATTAATTCATAGTATTAACAAATCACTATTAACAATTGTCTTTTGAAAATCACGAGCTTCTATTCGCAGAAGATAGATTTTTCACGCGATCGGTGAAATTAAATGTTTTGTTATACAAAAATTATTAAATATCAGAAAAAAAGTCTTAGAGTATTTAAAAGAACAATATTTGTTCAACAAAGAAATAACAAAGAAATGAATAATGTATGGCAAAGAATGGAATTTTGATTTTCATACATATATTGTCAATATATTGTTTGCGAAAATTCATACATTGCCAATATATTGCTGTAAATCAAATTACATCGTTTATGTATGGTTGATACATTGTTTGAAAATAATACTTTGTCCATATATGGGCAATATATTGTCAATACATTAACTATGTATGGTCAATATAGGGATAATATATTATTTCGTGAATAATATATTGTCAATATATTATTCTCATATGGACAATATACGGATCTTTTTACAAGGGGAAACGAACACCAAAAAAATCGTGAAAAAAGATAAACCAACAACTTGAAATCATACAAAAATTTTCATTGAAATGAAAAAAAACCAACTAGAGATGGCGCTGCAATTGCAAACACAAAACTAAAAACAAAAAGTAAATAACAAAACTCAAGCAAGAAAATAAAAACAAACCAAAAACCTAAAAAGTTACTAAAATTGTTATGGAAGTTGAAAAAATCCCAAACACAGATGGCGCTGCAAGCGCGAAAACAAAACGGAAAGTAATAAAAATCATACAAAAACCGGAAAATTAAAACAAACCTAATATTAAATACGTAAAAACTCTTAAAATTGTCATTAAATGGGGGTAGCGGGTTAAGAGGGGTCTGGCGGCCCCCAAAGGGTTAAAAAAAATCAACCCAAAATTCTTGAAGGGGACCAAAAAAAAAATTTTTCAAGATGTGTCGCGACCCTCCACCCCCCACCCCCACCCCTGGGATCGATAAAAACATGTTTTTTTGATGTTGTAACACGAAATCCGACCTTGGTCTCGGTTCCCAGGACCAAGGTGGGAGATCGGTACGCGTATCGTCGAAAAACTGGAAAATAAAACATAAATGACAGTCGGAGTTGAGCGCGAGGTTGTCTTTATCGGGAACAACCAAACCCTTGAATAACAAAAACGATCTTCGGGTCCTGAGTCAGTCCAGCTGAGCTCACCGGTGTGAGTCCGGAAAATAAAACAAGTTGAGATTAACAAGAAACATGAACTGAAAAGAAACATTTACTTTCGCGCGATCTGGACTGCCCACGGGCCGAAGCACAACAAACCTGGAAATGAACGGGTGAGGACAGAACAAAATCACGCAATTCGTATGGGGAAGAAGTGTAGTTTATTCATCAGGACTCCCTAGTGGAGCCTGGTCTGTAAAGAATACATGGGCCTAGTGCCCGTTGAATGAAAATGGAAAAGAAAGTAACTTAAAAGAAAAAGCAAAGAAACTAAATCACTTGAATTAAACGAATCTACTTAATTGAAACTAAACTTGACTGTAAACAAGAAAACTGAATTGATTTTAACTCATGTGCACTTCGGTGCGATGAAAATATCAAACAAAATGCCATCCGGGCAGAAACAAAACATGACTCGCACATCAGAGCGAGACAACAAGAGACGCCGTTGCGCCTGTCATGGGTGTCGGAGCGAGAGAGAGAGAGAGGGGAGATAACTGAGACGGCGTTCGACACGCGGATCGAACGCCGGCGCTTACCGCGCGGAGACCAGGGCCGGTGCCCATAGGAACATTACGACTTACTTTGTAACCCGGGGCAGCGAGCCCCGGGTGGCGGCGGATCCCCTGATGCAGCCCCAGCGACCATCCCCCTCGTAGCGTCTACTCGGCCATTTCGAAGTTTAGGCTTCGCAGAAACACCGTCGAGTCGCGTTGTTCGGTTGCTCCGTAGTGGCGTCGGCGGCTTGGTGGCTGTCGTCATCCTCGGGGCACAAAGAAAACGCGGCGCGACTTACTTTCTGACGAAAAATCGATGCAACAACAGGTGGAGTGATGCTCCGAACTTAGCAGAAAAACGGAATGGCGTCATGAGACGCCGGCAAGAACGCGAGCGCGAGGGATACGTACTGCGCAGGCGCGCGCCGAATCGAACGCGATTCACGGCGCTCGCGCCCGAACAGACATGTGAACGCGAACTAGGCCAGTAGGCCAAAATGTAGGTCACAATGTTTTAATTTTTTTAAGGCTTTCAAATCAATATTAAAACAGGTTTAATGCCACTAAAAATTTCTTTTAGATGTGTAGATATCACCTGAATTTTTTCAGATTTTTTCGTACAGTAGAAGCAAACGAAAAGTAGCTGACAATAGAAGCTGACAATAGAAGGCGCCTAAAAAAACTAATTCGAATTTGTTGTTTGCACAGAAAATTGGAAAAGTTAAAAAAGTAAAATTATTTGAACTTGTTGACAGCGTTGTTGACAGCTGTCAAAATTTGTTTTCAAAATAAAAATTTTTCATTTACTACTTTAAAAACTTGTAAATAAACCACATATCATGATTATGTTTTGACGAAATTGGAAATAAAGCCATTTCCTTAGTAATTGACAGAATTTTTGACAGCTGTCATCTGTCAAAACGTGTTGTTCACCTCAAATTCGAGTTCAGCGACCCAAAAAACCATATAGAAACATGTTTTTGTTTCTTTTATTTGGATTTTTAAGTGTGCCCTTTTTTATGTATAGGCCTAAATAGCATATCTTTAAAATTCGATTTTTACTAAAATTGGATTATCGCGAGCTACAAGCGTCCAAATCGAATCCAACCACCGCCATTTTGAAGGGCTATAAAAGATCTTTCAATGCTATTTAGGCCGCAATTTTTGATACAGTCTGATCCGAAATACAGTGGACTTAATCATGCAAAATGGCGATTTTTTACGATTTTTTGCATTTGAAGCTACTTTTCGTTTGCTTTTACTGTACGAAAAAATCTGAAAAAATTTAGGTAATATCTACACATCCAAAACAAATTTTTAGTGGCATTAAACCTGTTTTAATATTGCTTTGAAAGCCTTAAAAAAATTAAAACATCAAAAAACATGTTTTTATCGATCCCAGGGAAGGGGGTGGGGGGTGGGGGGTCGCGACACATCTTGAAAAATTTTTTTTTGGTCCCCTTCAAGAATTTTGGGTTGATTTTTTTTAACCCTTTGGGGGCCGCCAGACCCCTCTTAACCCGCTACCCCCTTTTAAAAAATCTTCATCGCAGAGGGCGCTGTAAACGCAAAAACAGTACAAAAGCTAAAAAATCAACAAGAAGCACGAATCAGAAGACTAAAAAACCACGCTTTTCAAAATTCACGTTTCTGATTTTTTCTCTTTTTATGTTGTTTTGGGTTCGTGGTTTAACTCTTTGAGTTATCCGGTTATCCGGACTCCAATCGTCTCGGTGAGAGGAGCGTGGGAAAATGTATCGTTGTAGTTGTAGAAAAACCATGTGACCGCTAGCCGGCCAATGAGCAAGCGCCAATGAGCGAAGCGCCAGCGCTGGACTGAGGCATGTTTAGCGTTCCGATACCAGATTTGTTGTTATTTCGCATTCACTTTTTATTAAAAATGAAATTCACATTTCAGGTTATGTTTCATGTTTACACAATTTACAAACTCAGTTTCTTTGATATTCTTTATGATTTAAAACCTGATTGTACCGTAAAAACAAACAGTTTACTTATTAAAACAATTTCTATCATTTAAACCATCTGTGTTATTAAATTAATTAATTTACAAAGTTCACGCACGTAAAAATGCGAGTTTTTAGATTTTGTGATAGACCCACTCGCGCCCTTGTCAAATTACGGCTTTGCGTCCGGCCGCCATATTGAAAGTGCATTTTAGTGGTGGGGAATCCTTACCCGGCTCAAAGAGTTGATTTTTTTCAGTTTTCGTACTGTTTTCGCGTTTACAGAGCCTTCTGCGATTAAGATTTTTTCAATTTTAATGACAATTTTGAAAGTTTTTATGTATTTAGTATTAAGTTTGTTTTGATTATCTGTTTTTTATGTGATTTTTATTACTTTCCGTTTTGTTTTCGCGCTTGCAGCGCCATCTACGGTTGGGATTTTTTCAACTTTCATGACAATTTCAGTAGCTTTCTAGGTTTTTGGTTTATGTTCTTCTTTTATTTTCTGGTTTGAGTTTTGTGTTTTACCTTTTGGTTTAAGTTTTGTGTTCGCAATTGCAGCGCCATCTGTAATCAGTTGTGATTAGTTCTTTTTTTATTTAAATAAAAATTTTTTTCAGTTGTTGGTTTTTTTTGTTTTAAATTTTTTGGTGTTCAATTCATTTTTTGATTTTTTGTTTTTAGTTTTGTGTTTGGGATCGCAGCGCTACCTGCGATTGGTTATTTTTTCATTCAAATAAAAATTTTTAAATTTTCTTAAGTTGTTGGTTTTTGTTTTGTAATAATTTTTTTGGTTTTTGTTTTGTTTTTAATTGTTTGGTTTGAGTTTGATTTTTGCGATTGCAGCGCCACCTGCATTAGGGTATTTTTTTTTAACAAAATTGTAGAATGTTTTTCAGTAGTTAATTTTTGTTTTGTTTCGAGCTTTTGTTGTTCGTTTTGTTTTGTATTGTTTGGTTTAAGTTTGAATTTTACGATTGCAGCACCATCTGCAATTGGGTTTTTTTCAATTTTAATGAAATTATTTGAAAGTTTAGAATTAGAACTATCATTTTTTTGGTAAAACTTCAAGCATTCATGAGCAATTATGAAAGTTTTAGCCGTATGAATATTAATAAATTCGGTCAAATTTGAATATCTTTGACCTTCAAAAAACAATGTCACGAATCTTTGTTTTGAGGGTCGCTATGTTTTTTAGACTAATTTTGGGTCGCTGAATCCAAAAAAATTGGTTTTAAGAGCATGCCCTATCACTGGAAATAATATTTTTCTTAAACGGCTAAGTGGACGATAATTCTGAATATGCTCTGTGACGTGGCGTTTTGCGGTCCACCGCCCCTTCGCCACGGAACCCAAATGACAAATAACAGTTGACTTCTGAAACCCAATTCCGGTACTGGTAACCTGGTACAACGTTGCCTTGGATCGCCACCAAATTTTCAGGGAAAACTTGGAAACCCCTTTTCAAATCGGAATCGTCCTCAAAAATCTTGTCAAACAATTACTTATCGAGTCGAACGGGCACCGTGAAGCGGCACTTAAACAATTTGCGCAACGGATAATCTGACTTCCAAAAATTCCAAGAAAGGATCCTTTTTATATTTTTGGTCCAAATATTGTTCTTGTTCTTTAACGTTACTCGGGAAAAATATAATAAAAACAAAATAACAATTTAATTGCCAATCTTGATAGTTTATTTTACTCCCAGCTTTACGAAACAAAATCAAAATCAGTTTAATATTTCGGTTTCTCTTTATTTTAATTCTGCAATATTTCAAACTTTATTTTCATCTCTCAAACAGTTCTACTTAATCAAAAATACAATTTTCGTTATCGTATCGGACACGAGGGAAAATTATTTCTCAAATCAAAAATGGCTCCGGAGAGCACGTTTTACTTTCGTTCAGGCTCTCAATTGACTTTACTACTTTACGTTACAACGGTTCCTCGGGCTCCGGGACAATTGGTACCACGATTCAACAATTGCCACCTCGGAAAGACCCGTTTCGCCGTTACAAAAAAACTACTTGCAGCAACCGGCCTTGATTTCTGCCGTCCTCGGATATCGCTCGCAACTCGATCCAAGATACTTCGGCCCGGCAAAAATCGTACCGAAACGACTTTACTTTCCTTACAAAAACTCTCGAAAACCCTTACAAAACTTTCACCAACTAACAAAAAGCACCAACGTTACCGGTCGATGACGCTGGTGGGAGCGGGAGCTTGGGCTGGATCGGTTGTCGTCCCTCGTTCCGTACTCGTTCGTAGCCTCGTACCATCTCCAATCGACTCCTGGAATCATTAATTTTCTTTTTTAGCAATGCCGGCTACCGTTCCCCTCCACCTCGCTTTTTCCCGTTTCTCGCTTGCCGTGTGCAGCGCTCTGCTCATCGGTGACGTAGCTCGCCGTACCCCGCTTGCCTCGCCTCTCTGCAGCTTGAAGGCCGTTCTCCGTCTCGCTCGGCGTCTCGTGAACGGACATCCTTCCCTCTCATCGACGACTCGGGCTGAGTCCTGGGTTACCCCTCGTACGAAGGTTGGAACCCCAAACTCGGCCCACGTCTTCCTATCTGTCAGGTCTCCCATCTCGTCGGCACACGCGAGATGGGGACGCTCCTAGGCACGCCAGACAAGATTTGGCTGGAGCTGGCGGCTGCAACCACCCGGGCTGGCGCCTTGTAGCAGCATTAATTCAGCCTGCCCGCCGAAGCGGGTGCCCGGAGGTTCGCTAGGCCCAAGAGTTGTTGGTGTGCTAATGCAGTTAGGTGGCCAGCGACTCGTTCTCGTCTATCGTCTCTCTTCATCTCTCGTCTCTCTTGCTCTCACTGGTATCAACGGGCCTCTCTCGGACCTCGTTCCCGTCTCTCGTTGGTCGTCCGGATCCCTGGGTGGCGAGGGGCAAGCGAGCACAGTACTAGAGTCCGGCTTCCGGTCACAGTTGCCGGGCATTGCTTATCGGTTCCAGCGGTTGGGCTGCTGGAAACGCTCCAATTGTGTGCCAGCTGTTCGGCTGCTGGCATCCTGGCAAGGTTGAGCCAGGATCGTCATGGTCCAGCGATGAAGCTCCCTCCTGCTCCACTCACACGTCATCTTCTGTATGCTACTCTACAAAATTCCTCAAACCATTACTACCGTGCACAAAAATTTCAGCATCAAAGGCTGAACTAATGAGAGCGAATTCAATATGCGGATTATCTGCACTCATACTTTTGTTCTGTTCATACCTTTGTTCATACCTTTGTTCATACCTCATTGTTGTTCATACCTTTGTTCAGATTTTCAATCTAAATATCGGTCCCATGACGTCACTCTCGCGTTCGTGCTATCGGTAACAATTTAAAGCGACGTCAGTCTCTCTCTCCCACACATGCATGAGATGGAGGCTGAAACTTACCGACAA
The DNA here is from genome assembly GCA_020615435.1 of Telenomus remus. Classification (NCBI taxonomy): domain Eukaryota; kingdom Metazoa; phylum Arthropoda; class Insecta; order Hymenoptera; family Scelionidae; genus Telenomus; species Telenomus remus. The sequence continues at coordinate 5,776,504 of CM036338.1, forward strand.
CCGATGCTCGCCCAAGCTCTCGAGACTGACTGAAATCAATAATGATTACGCGAAACCGAGCAGGTTTCGCAAACGTTCTCGAGAGTCGATTTTTAATTATTATTTTGAGCATATATTTTCCCTCAATTTAATTCTCGGTTTTCGATTACATCCCCCCCCCCCGAAATCTCGGTGTTGTTTAAGCTAATTATGTCCAGACAGGCCGTCCAAAAAGATGCCCTGTCACAGCTCATTTATGTAACATATATAAATATATAAATTCCTACTTTAATTCCACGCGTTCAGTGTGGAATCGTGTGGTTCAGCGTGGATTTCCACGTGATCAGCATTCTTAGCAAGTGTCCATCTTTCAAATCGTCCTAAACGTCGACAAATTTTCTCTAATCTTTGTTTCCATTCACCCACAGAACAATTTTACTCCATTTTAAAGCTATTTTTTGAACAACATCATGCGTGCTTTCTTTGAGAGTGACTTGAATAGGATGGATTGAAAATACGCAAACTTTCACCGGGCTTGATAAACAAGGAATATGTTTGTTTTCGAATCACAACAAAAACTATAGAAACCCATTTGTATTTATTCATATTCTGTACAAACTTATATGATATGATTTTTATTGTTCATATAAAAGACATTTTACGAGTCCAACATAATAAGTGCATGCATCATTCTTCGCGTACTTAACTGAACAATTTAGAGCATCACCATTCGATTTTCAATTCACTTATAATTAAGGTCAACGTTTATAGCCAGTATTCCGACTGTCGACTCATTCCAATGAAAAAATCGCTAATTAAGTACCGGGTGCTTAATCTCATATATGAGCAAATCCAAAATTAACATCCACTTAGCGGTTCAAAAAAATAAAAATTTTTGGATATTAGGCACACTCTTGGGATTTTTTTCTCGCGATCTAGGTGTCAAAACAAGATGGATAAATGGTGCGGCCCACCTTGAAACGAGTGGTGAAATACTTTCAAAATTAAATTAAGTTATCGTGATTTTTGCTAAAAAGCAACAAAAAAGCATGTAAAAGGTAACTCAAAATTCGGTTTCTTCCAAATTTTACGTTTTTTATCGATTATGGGGTGTTGGACGTTCTACCAAAGTCATTCAAATACCGAAAACAAAGTATCAAAATATTTCTGTGTCTCAATTTTAGTAATATGACTAAGAAATTTGAGTGAATTAGGTTGATCGCTTTTTTTTCCAATAACATATGAACAGTTGGTACGAAAAGACACACAACTTGCAAAAAATATTTGTCCAATACTTCTTCAAACTTTATATCACACTTGACCTTCACCCCTCACTCCCTGTCCGGTTTAAGGGTGATTCCATAGAAAATTAAAAAAATGAGAGTTTTTTAAACCCCTATTTTTTATTACAAATTCGGATTCCTTATAAAAAAATAAAACGATTTTTTCTTATCATTTTTCTGTTTTTTAGAATAGATGTCGCTGTAATCGTAGGAAATAAATAATTGATAAAAATCGTTCTCTTGCAATTACAGCGCCATCTATCGTGCAAAAAAAAAATATAAGAATAAAATCTTTTTATTTTTTTATGAAGAATCCGAATCTGCAATAAAAAATGGGGGTTTCACAAACTCGAACTTTTTTCATTTTTTATTTTCTTCTTTTTTAATTAAAAAAGTATGTCGCCGCCTGTTTCAAGGTGGGCCGCACCATTTTTCCATCTTGTTTTGACACCTAGAACCTGAGAAAAAAATCCTAAGAGTTTGCCTAATGTCCAAAAAATTTTATTTTTTTGAACCGCTAAGTGGATGTTAATTTTGTATTTGCTCATATGAAATTGGTTCTTCCAATTTTACGCAGAGGACAACATTCACGGCAGTGGATACGGTTACTTTAGGTAATCTAGGAAAATTTCGTATACACATACATATTACAGCATTTAAACTCACACGTACGTTTTAAATGTACGAATTTGATTTACTAAATTGTATATTAATTCTCTTATAAATTGAAAAAAAAACTATATTGATACAGGCGGTATTGTAACTTCTTTTCGTTCTAGAAAATCTCAGTAGGATTTTTAAAATACGGTATTACAGAATTGGGAGAATAGTACGCTTTAGGAAAATTTAAAGCATTTGTAAATACTTTTTTGTCACCATTTTTTTATAGTATGAAAAGTTTACTTAACCCTTTAACACATACATTTTTCTAATGTATCATTTTGCTCCAAAATTTACACATAGGGGTTTTTTCATCGCTGAATGCAAATTTGCGATCATATTTTCAAAATTCAAAATCTTTAGATTTAGTGAATCTGATGCCAGATTCGTGATTAACGGGTCAAAAAACCCGAAAATACCGAGTTTCATAGTAAACACGTTATTTTATTAAAGTGTGGTCCGTCGTATTCGATGTGCCATTCTGAATTTTACAAATCTAATGTCAGATTTATAATATAACAAGTTTCATACTAAACACTTCGTTTTTGATATTTATGTTCCATGCCTATGGTTATGCCATTTTAGCATTTTTGGCATTCATTTCGAATTTCGAAAATAGTATGTTAGATTTATTTTAAGAAACCCGTTTTTAGTTTAGACAAATGAAAATGAAATCAATTACATCAAATGTTGATGTCGCCATATTTGATCCACAATTTTGTTTTTTTGAAAATTCGTCTTTAAACTTGTGTTGAGCGACCCCAAAAACTCTAGAGAATTAAGTTTCATAAAAACAACTCCATTTTTTACGAATAAAGACGTTATTAAGGTCTGACGTTTTTTGGCACACTATGGGTCAAAGGGTTAAATACACAAACTATACTACAATGAAAGACATTTTTGACTTTAACACTTGAAGGACGAAAATTTCTAACACCTTATAAAGACGAAGTGGACGGTTTTGTCCACTCCTGTTTCTCAATGATAAATTGACCTTTTTTGATGAGTCAGAATTTACAATTTAATAGAATTCACAATTTAATTTATTTCAAATATCTATAACTCAAAAACAATAGTTCGAAGTAATCATAAGTTTTTCAATCATTATTTCCGTGGTAATCCAGTTATTTGACATTTTTGAAAGGGTAAATTTTTTGTAAAAATCGCGAGTATCTTCGAACGTTGACCTTTTGAACATGAGTTGTTGAATTTAATTCATTTTTTGTACTATAATTGACCGAAAATTGTGTCACTCATCACATTTCTTCAACATAAAACTGTTATATTAAAAACTCCAAGAAGACAAGTCCCAAAACCATGTAACTCGTTCTTCCTTACCACCACCAATTTATATAAACAATACTACTCATAAAGTATAAAGATTCCTGGATCATAGATGCGAACCGTCGGAACGATTCTCAATGAAATAAATTTTCTGTGTGAAAAGTAAATGTTTTAATAATTGAAATAGTGTTCAAAATTGATAATTAAGTTAAATTTTGACTTGCAAATGCTGCAAACATCATAGAAATATGGAACTTTGAATGCAGACTTTAAAAGTAAACAAATTTTTCGACTCCTTTCTTTTAGGAAGACAATAACGTAACTTTGTGGATCAAAATTATTTTCGCATGAAATTATGACAGTATCAAGAAAAGTATACAGAAATAATAGTCTAAAAAATTCTAAAACTATCCCTTTAAAAACGAAAGGATCACGACTAATTTAATTTAGTAAGTGGACATACTTGTCCACTTCATCTTTCTAGGTGTTAATAAAACAAAAGAATAAATCTTTGAACATAAATCATAAATTTCTTAAAAACTGTGCTCGCACCATCTTACATCTTTCGTAATTAGAAAGTGAATAAATAATATTCGAAGTCATTAATCAGTAATAGTAATAGTTGACGAACAAGAAAATGGTATTTCAATATATATTTGACGTAGAAACTATGACCATGATGTACGCTAAAACTAAACGATCTACTTAAAAATTCATAGGCTTCGAAATTTTCTCTCTTAAAATCTAGAGTTTGCTGTTTCCTCACATGTATAATATAGAATATCGTGAGATGTTTATTATTTTTCGATAGAATGAATTATTTTACAAATTCCAATATAAGTTTGTTCGTTTTGATTGATTCATTTTTTGGAAGTATTGACGGTACGTTCGAAAATGCAATTTTTCCGAAAGGCATGATGTCGTGTAATTTTGGAGAATAAGAGTCATGAATATACGTATATATTTAATAAAAAATATAATATCCACACGTACAACGTCCGAGTTTGTCGGCAACAACAATAGTCACACAATAATTGAGAAAATTTGATTCTCCTAACAGTTTTAAATCTTAGAATGTGCAACGATGCTTTTATATTTTACATTTTTATATAGAAAATGAAGTAGATAACAAGCGTTGATATCCTTTCTATTTTCGGAATAGAAAATAACTATAAAATTCTTAAATTAAAATGTTCGCAGTTCTGTACATTGTGTTATTTATACAATTACATCAAATATAATTATTTCTAAGAACTGTGTTCATGCAAACGTTATTGCGTTGCATGATTGTATATACATGGCAGTATTCATTATTATAACTGACAACTAGAAAATGTAGTAATCATTCGATGTAAACCAATGAATTCGGAATCAATTTTTTATGATCTTGACTGAAAAATGATTTACTGAAAACTGTAAACATATGTCAATTTATAATGTAACGTTTCTAAGCGATAAACACACTACCTACAATTTTTCAATAAAAATGGCAGGAACTAATGATCGATTGATAATTTACAATGATGAATTGGAATGTGTCAACAAATGTCTGGTTAATGTGTATAAAAAATATCAAATATCTTTACATGTGAGCATTCATAGACTTATATTCGGTATACTTCGGAAAATCCATAGGATGTGCAAATCACAATGTCCTTCATATATTTTAACCCCATTTGGCAGCTATTGAATAGAGAGACCTAAGAAGTTCTAATGCTCTATTGTCAGATACTGTGGCACCGTGTATCAAAACCGAATTTTTTGATTCAGCAGTTGAAAATTCATCAGTTTTTCTACGTGAAGTAGATGGTTTTTCTGTTGTGCTTTTATAACGTCTTTCTTTTCGACTACGATAAGTTGTCACCATCGGCACTGGAGGAACCGTTGTTGAATATCTTTCCGAAGAGCCTATTGGCAAATTAATTTTTTTTATACCAGCAATGATTTCTTTCGATTCATGAGACGAAAACGCATTAACAGGCAACCGCAATAGAGCATTTAACAAATGTTCTTTTTCTTCTTCCATAGTTTTGTTCATTGGGCCATTACAATGATTAATTAAAAGTAGTACTAACTGTCGTACGGTGACATTGTTGTCGGCTTGTTTCATAACTTTCATCAAGGTGGAGGAACTTGATTCGTTCAAATTACCAAAAATTTGATGGGCTTTGATTAGTTCAGTCTCCGTAACGTTGTAGATTTTTGTAGTTGTTTGTACTTGAGGTGATGTTTTTCTCGAACCAATATTGTTTTTTGATTTTGTTTGAGCTTTTGTTGTGGTTGCTGTATATGTTGAGTATAATGGTGACGCAGTTACAGGAGATTCTTCGGCATAAATGGAGGGTAAGAGGGTAAAAGCTGTCGGGGCGTCATCGTTGTGCAATGACCATTGCCATCGTGTTGAACTATTTCTATTAACGTCCTGCGGGGATCCTACTGTGCCTCTTGTTAAAGCATTATCTCTCGCGAAAATATGGCTAATATTTGCAACGTTAGAATGATCCGCGAAATCAGAATTAACTTTGCCATCAATCAATCCTCTGTTTATATGTTGTGGATCAACAAATACGGTGCTTTCCCATAAATGAGTAACAGATGGCGACGATGTCCAATGCTTATTAAGTTGTTCACGCGTTAATTCATTAATAAACTCATCTCGATTGTTTTCATAATTAGAATAAAAACTATTCGCTGTAGCAAGAGATTCATCATTACTGGTTTGAGTGGTTCCGAAAAATTGTATCCCAAACGGTTCAGAAGTTGTTGACTCGATACCCTGCTCTGGAGTAGGTGTAAAAGTGTTTGCGTCTGCTGCATCAGTATTGTACAAAGTTGTTGCGGCAAAATTTTTGGAAAATTCATTTAACTGGTTGTTACCGGGAACAAAAGATTCTGTTTCGCTGTATGTTGCTGGGGTTGAGGACGCAATATAATTATCACTTATGGGAGTAGCGTCATACGGTTTTACATTTTGTCCATACGGCTGAGTGTTATTATAATTTACAGAATTAGAACCGCTTGGAAAATAACTGTCGTAGTCATTTTCTAACTGCGATTTTTTATTTGATAAATCTTCATTTAGAGCGTTATTTACATTATAAGCCAAATCATTTGGTTGATCCTTTCGAAACGAATTATTGTTGTCGTAGTTCAGTGGGTTCGGCGTAGGTTTCGAGTATTGGGATTCAGCTATTGCATCAATTGAATAATAAACTGTCGTTGAGGTATATGGTCTAGGTGTATTAATTGAGTAAACTTTATTTGGTTGCCGTTTTCGAGCGGCATTGACGTCATCTGAAAAATCTAAAACTTCACCTTTTTCTTTTGTGACAGACGGATATTCTTCAGTTGTCGTTGGGTAATTTGTCGTAGAATCGAATTCTTCCGCACTTTTTGATGGTTCTGTGGGTCTTATTTCAGTCAATACTCGTTTGAAAGTTTCTGGATCCTGTAAGTAAGCAGATAATGCTTGTGTGAAAACTTGGGCAAGTTCTCTTAATTTCGTACTGTTTGATTTCTTTGCACCATTCAGTGGTCCTGCACTTTGTTGTAACTCAAGGTCACTAGTATCTTCTCCGATAATTTCTTCTCCATTTTCGTCAAAATTAGTAAAATTATTTTCCAGAGCATTATTCAAATTGAATAATTCTGTGTAAGAATTGATAGTATGCTGAGTCAGAATTGAAGTAGGAAGTTCTGCACGAGTTTTATTTACAATCGCATCGATCGAAGAAATGTTATTATTTGAATATTGAGTGTTATTATTTATAAAAGTATTAGAGTCATTTGCAGCTGTTGCAAAATATAGTGCAAGAGAATGTAAAGCGGATGGCCCGGATGAGCTAGGTATGTTCAAACCAAGCCGGTTTCCTTCTTTGACTGTAGCAGGAACTGCTCCTTCCAGTCCTGTTAATGATATAAGCATATTCAATGCATGTTCTTTTTCATTATCTGGTCGAGTATCTAATATTGACCTCGCAGTTGTGTGTACAAATGGCGTTGTGGTTTTCTTCGGCAAATAAGTTGCTCTATTTGATGTTGTAACGGATGAATAGGAAGATGAAATAGATGTTGTAAATGGTTTATTTTTTAATTGATTTTTGTTTTTATTGGTATTAGTGTTATAAGTCGGTACGGTAGCAGTGTAAATCGACGGTTGTTGGGTAGAAGTTGCTGATGAATACGCATAATTTTTCGTAAAAGGTACGTATGGTCTAACTATTGGTGACCTGGTTGTTTGAAAGTTATTGTGACTTACATTATAGTTCTTTTGCGCTATGCGTATAGGCTTTTCAGTCGTTGAACTTATCATGTGCTGAAAATTTCCTTTTGAATTTCTCGCTGGACTTTTAGCGGTTATTTGTTGATTATCGTTATTTGTACGTTCTCTGTCATTTTTGTAATCAGTAGTTGCAATCAAGATTTCCTTTTCATGATTTTTAGCTTGATTGAGAACGGACGCATTCTGCTTGTAGAAGTTGTTGTTAACATTACTGTTATTTTTATTTAGCGCATTCGAAGATGCTGTAGTTTTTTCCAACGAAGTTTTAGTACTTGGATTATTTGTATAATATTCTGTGCTGTAATAGTTTGAATTACCAGTGTTACGCTGATAAAAATTTTGTGAATTACTTGAACTAGTAACGTAAGCAAGTGGTGTACCAGATGTTCGTCCTTCATCCACACTTTGTTTGTAGTTATTTACATTAAAATATAATTTAGTAGTAGTTTCACTTTGTGGTGTGGTTGAAATGATTCGTGGTTTAAATATTGGAGTGAATGTAGGCCCGAGAAATGAAGGAATAGAGGTTTTTCTTATAAGTTGAGGGCGAGTTTCTTCCACAGGAGATTTTGTTGAACTATCTTGCGTACTTACTTTATTATTATAGTAAGTGATAAACTGATTTGAGTTGTATCCTTTGTTGTAACGCATATTTTGTCTGGAGGTAAAAGCCGCACTCTCGGCTAGTTGTTGTAATTCTTTTACTGGACTAGACGTAGAGGTTCTGAAAGTCGTAGTCTCAGTGTAAGATGGTGTATTTTTTTGAATTGGAACATTCATATTATTACGTCGGAATGTTTGTCCTTTAGATATTGTTGCAGAGTTTCCATTTTTTCGTCGAACGTTATCATCAAAATTATTATAATCCTTATCTTGGTCATTGTTCACAAAATTGAAATCGCTTTGCTCTTTCTCATAAAATTTATTAGTCCCTCTTAGCAGATTGTTAGCTTGCGAAGATTTTCCATTTCCATCATGGACTAGGTGATTTCGATGGCTAGCGTCCGTTTGATACGTGTTCGTAGAAGATCGTAAGTATTCATTGTTATTATTATTGAAATTTTGATCGTTTACGTTGTAATTATTATTGTAGCTTTTTTGATCAGGATATTTTTTATCTTTATGCTCTTGTAATTGCATGCGATTTCGTGTGTCACTGAAATAATTTGCTCTTTCATTTTTCTGATCATTAAAATTAACGTTATTGTAAAGCTGTATACGGTTTTCTTTATCGCGATGAAATTCTGAGTTTATTTTTTTAAACTCAGCCCGTCTTCTCTCTTCTTCTGCTAATTGTTCTGCACTTTGCTCATACAGTTCAGTAGATTTACTGCAATCAACTTTGAACCACCAATCACAAATTAATTGTGACTGTTGAAATATCGTGCCGTTGGGACAAAGAAAAGAAATTTTTCGTCCATTGTCACATATATGGAAAACCTGTAAAAAAAAATATACATTAAAAACTCTTTTCCTATTAGAAACTACTTGTAAGTTGAATGAATTTTGATAAGTATTAGCATATTGTAATAAACATCAACAAATATCAATAATTCTCAATCTTTCTAGAAGCCATGCATATGACGAGAACGTAAACTTCTAATGCAAGTGTAAGGATTTAATTTATTCAAAAATTACTTCATCAGGGCAAAATGAAAATGGCTGGTTTGTTTACAAAAACGGCTTGAGGTCGCAGGCTTATATAACAATTTCTTCTTTGGAAAATTGTCTTTGTCGAGATATGTTTTTTGATTTAAAAAACATTGTTTTATTAGCCTGCGACCTTGAGCCGTTTTTCTAACCTCAAAAATTTTAGAAAAACTTTTTATATGGCCTCCAATAAGGTAAAAAGATTTGGGATCTTGAATTGAACGTATCCCCGTCAAGACAACTGGCGCCATCTAGTGGAACTATGATATGTAATTGCTACGAGGCGGAGTTAAGGTGAAATGTCATACCGGCATTCTGCAGTTTTAGTTATTTTTTAATTTATTTGTTATTTGTTTATTTGTTGTTTTAATTAATAATTTATGTGTGAAAAAAAGCTCTGTTGATCACTCCGTATACTTTGGGAGAACAATTTGGTTTAAATTGAATCAACTTTCATCACAAATTGTTGACAAAATGTTGGAACGCAATAGAGCTGCTAAATTTGTAGGTTAGAATTATTTCGTTTTAACATTTTGCCAACGATTTGCAATGAAAGTTGATTATATTTAAACCAAATTGTTCTCCCAAAGTATACGGAGTGATCAACAGAGCGTTTTTTTACAAATAAATTGTCAACAAATTATAAATTAAAAAGTAACTAAAACTGCAGAATGCCCGTATGACATTTCACCTACAGCTACAATGCTTGCATTGCAGTTGCGATTTTTGTCACGTGACTGTGTACTCACTTCAAAATGCGGTATCTCATTGGCTGAGAAACACTGAAGCAAAATAATTTACAGGAACAATGAAACCGCATGTTATTGACGGGAATCGTTCAAGTTTGCATGCGAACATAATATATTCTTAGAATACTTGCAAATTCTGAAACACTAAATGATTTACTACGCATTCGCTAAAATATATGAAAAATTATTTATAGTCTATTCATAATTCAATAATTCATTCTCATGAGCAAGTTCTACTAATTTTTGAATCACGATATATCAGTAGTGAAAGCCATAACTTCTATTAAATCATCTTACTATTTTTCATTATTGTAGTCTTTATTTTGTTACAGAACTTAGAAAGCAAATCTACACAATGAGTGGGGATTGTTTTAAAATAAAATAATAAAAAAGTATTAATGAACTACTACAATGATAATTCATTTAACAACTAGTGTAAGTAGAGTTAGTTACTATTCTGTGTTTATATTTAATGTCATTTAATATTGTTTATTAAACAATGTAAAAAAAGGCTTCCGACTAATAAAAATATTGAGTGAATTTTTTAGAATTGTTCAAAATTTTTTACATCGTCTACTATGCTTACTTGACAATTCGTTTCCAAATCAGCATAATACCCTCCTTTAAGACCTCTACAGCTGAATGACGTCGAAGGAATCGTCGTTAAAGCCGGGTAGTCGACTCCTGGCTGACCAGACACGTCTAAAAAAATCCGTATTGTAAATAAAAGAAATCGGTAGCATTATTGTTTTAATAAAATATTATGCTTTAGTGAAAAAACCGACTATAATGAAACATAAAAACGCTCTAAACAAGCAACGATCAAAGAACATTTAAATATACGCTCCATTATTTTATTTTCTAAAGTCATCGTTTTTTAAGACATTTATAAAATTTCTACTTCAAAGTCATGAAAAACGAAGTATTCAATGAATATACAATTAATTTCCATTAAAAACTTATGTTAAACATTGATAATTAAGTAATAAATGCTTTAAATCTTATAAATGGTGAACTTTAAATTCAGCTTTGAAAAGAGGCAAATCTGTCCACTCCGTCCTTTTAGAAAAACAATAATATTTCTATGTTTTTGCGAGAAATTTTGATAGTATCAAGAATACTATAAAAAATTCAGTAAAACTGATAAGAGAATAAATGTTATGATATAAAAAATTTGTTGGTCAAGTAAAAATTTGGGAAGAATGAGTAAATTACGCAGTTTCGTTCTGTCTATAATCAGAACACCTTGACGCGTATTAGCAGTTACAGATAACAAAAAAAACAGAAATAGTTACCGAAATTTTTTGGTTTAAAAAGCTAATTTCAGGTACTTAGCGAGCCACCGAGACAATGTCAAGAAAACCTAAGTTTTCGACTAGTGAATTCTAATTTTTTGGATGTTACATGAATTGTTCTATTACTCAAAAATTCCTAATACTTTAGCAGACAAGTTTGAATATTTTATTCCAGTATTTGCTGCGAAAAAATGGCTGTCCAGTTTCGAAGAAAGTAGATTCGTGTTTTCCTTTAAAATTGGTGGAAAATTGTTGTTTTCTATTTTTTCATTATCTATTCCAGTACTTATCCAACAGTCAAATCAAATTATCCAAGGCTTTCAAATCAATATTAAAACAGGTTCAATGCCACTTAAAATTTGTTTTGGGTGTGTAGATATTACCTGAATATTTTCAGATTTATTTGTACAGTAAAAGCAAACGAAAAGTAGCTTCGAATGCAACAAAATCGTAAAAAATCGCTATTTTGCATGATTAAGTCCACTGTATTTCGGACCAGACTGTATCAAAAATTGCGGCCTAAATAGCATTGAAAGATCTTTTATAGCCCTTTAAAATGGCGGTGGTTGGACTCGATTTGGACGCTTGTAGCTCGCGATAATCCACTTTTAGTAAAAATCGAATTTTAAAGATATGCTATTTAGGCCTACATAAAAAAGGGCACACTTAAAAATCGAAAAAAAGGAACAAAAACATGTTTCTATATGGTTTTTTGGGTCGCTGAACTCGGGTTTGAGGTCAAAAACACGTTTTGACAGATGACAGCTGTCAAAAATCCTGTCAACTACTAAGGAAATGGCTTTATTTCCAATTTTTTCAAAACATAATTATTATATGTGGTTTATTTACAAGTTTTTAAAGTAGTAAATAAAAAATTTTTATTTTGAAAACAAATTTCGACAGCTGTTAACAACGCTACGATAGAGGGCGCCTAAAAAAACTAACTCGAATTTGATGTTTGCACGGAAAATTGGAAAAGTTAAAAAAGTAAAATTATTTGAAGGGCTATAAAATTTTCATTTTGAAGGGCTATAAAAGATCTTTCAATGCTTTTTAGGCCGTAATTTTTTATACAGTCTGATCCGAAATACAGTGGACTTAATCATGCAAAATATAGCGCTTTTTTACGATTTTTTTGCATTTGAAGCTACTTTTCGTTTGCTTTTACTGTACAAAAAAATCCGAAAAAATTCAGGTAATATCTACACATCCAAAACAAATTTTAAGTGGCATTAAACCTGTTTTAATATTGATTTGAAAGCCTTAAAAAAATTAAAACATCAAAAAAACATGTTTTTATCGAACCCAGGGGTGGGGGTGCGGGGTGCGGGGTCGCGACAAAAAATTTTTCTTGAAAAAAATTTTTTTTTGGTCCCCTTCAAGAATTTCGGGTTGATTTTTTTTAACCCTTTGGGGGCCGCCAGACCCCTCTTAACCCGCTACCCCCTTTTTCAATTAGAAATGAATAGGTTTGATTTTTAAAACATTTATTTTTAAGACTTTGTATGAGTGACTTTTCTGAAAGCTTGAACAGCTGTTTTCAACGTGTTTTCTTTACATCATAATAAATTTTCTTCGAAATCAGCAGATACAATCATTTGATATGATAGGAAAATTACTTTTCATTTTACAATTTTTAAAGAATTTTCGACATCATTTTTTTCATTTCCGCATCGTCCTCAAGGATTATAACACTGAAAAATAAAAATTTCAAATAAAAAATTTTAGTTTAAAAATATTAAAATATTATGTCTAATATATTAACCAATTGGAATCAGACTCGTTAAATATGTTAAGACTTGTTAAGAATGAATCTAAAAACAATTTATGTTAATTTTTATAAATACTACAGAGGTTGTAGTGTAAATTTGTTGTTCTGTAAATTTTGATGCTAAGTTTAGCTACGAAAGCATTATGCTTAGATATTCAATAACTGAAGCCTGCTGGTTTAAATACAAAATTTAATTGAAATATCGGTTTTTGAATAGAGGGAACCGAGGTAATTGTGACGCTTCGGGGTAAATGTAAAACGCTTAATAACTTAATGAAGAAACACTATTAATTTGTTGTTCAATCATATTATGACTTCTCTATAGTGAATTGACTGGTACAAATAAAAAAATTATAGCAATGAACTGTTTTTCTGTGAAAAATCAGAGGTACCACAATAACTTCATGGCGAACCAATTAACCCGGTATTTGAATTGGCAGGCTTTAGTTTCTAAAAATCTGAGCAAAATTTAATTAAGAAGTGTTGCGTATGACGTTCCATTCATAATTTTTGATGTATAACTTGTGTTTAAATATTTGTAATTAAACTCAAGAATTTTTACAACAATTCAAGTCATAGATATATCTGTCTATTCAATTATCTATCTATTCGAGTGTAAATGCCTTGCTCAAATTATCAAAATTTTTTTGTAGATTTATACCAAAACTTGTACCCTTAATTTAGTTCCAAAATTTATTATCGTATTCATTTTGGTAACTTTGAGGAGTTATGCGCTTGTAATAATTTACCAGTAGGTGTAAAGTTATCGTATATATTTTATAATAAAATGTCTGCAAAAGTATTATATATGATGAATCCAATAATATTTTTGAAGGATAAATTCTTAAAACTCCTGAGAAAATTAGATTCACCGTAAAAAAAAGAGTTTAATTTTAAACCTCGTTTTAGAGCAAATTTGCTCAAATTTTAGAGTCGCAATTTTAAAGTCAAACAAAGTTGCAGTAATTTTCAACTTAGAGTTTGAAATCTGACCTTTTCACTTTTTTGATCAGATTTTCAACTCTTTACCGGAATTTTATTCTAACATATTTAAAGTTAAGCCGAAAATTCGGCTTAAGAAAGAACCTAACCTCGAACGTCACACTGAAAACACTTTTCCTCTGTGATTAATTATTTTTTTTTATGATTTTTTTAGATTTATCGTTGTCGAAGACACTTTTGAGTAAAGCTGGAAAGAACTGCAAATAAAGTCGAACCTTTTCGTTTCAAAACCTAAATTTCTGTTTAACCTAAATTGGATTAAGTTGGATTTTGAACTTTGACTCTAAAATTCGACCAAATTTAGTCGCAACTGAGTTAGAGCAATTTTACTTGAAATTTCTACTTCTTCTTCGCCAAGTACCTGAAATTAGCTTTTTAAACCAAAAATTTTCGGTAACTATTTCTGCCTTTTTTGTTATCTGTAACTGCTAATACGCGTCATGGTGTTCTGATTATAGACAGAACGAAAGTGCGTAATTTACTCATTCTTCGCAAATTTTTACTTGACCAACAAATTTTTTATATCATAACATTTATTCGAGTACTTGGCCACTCTTATCAGTTTTACTGAATTTGTAATATATATGATAACATTTTTTTCAGTACTCGGCCATCTCATTCATTTATTTATCAACATTAATTCATTTGTTAAATTTCATTTCTAATACACGTTGTATTTTAATCATACATATTAATTTTGATTTTCGAAAGATGAAAAAATCTCAAATGTTACTAACAACGCGGAGAGAAGATGAAAAAATGTGCCCTGTTATTTTTGCAAAAAGAAGAAAATAAAAGAAAATAATTTCAATAAAGAATATACGCTTTTATCACTTTCTTTTTCCTTATTTTCATATTTCAATTATGAACAAACATAAATCGTTTGTTAATGTTTTTTTCATTTGTTAATGAAAACTTTTTCATTAATAAACATGGAATTGATACTAAAGTTTCATGAATTCATTTTTTTTAACTCATTTTTTATATATTTGGTTCATTTTTTAAATTTATGATAATCATAGTTCAATTTCGTCTTGCCTCGGTGCACAATATTCGTTTTACATATAAAAACTTGATGTTTAAAATAAATCCGAACTCTATGTGCACGTACTGTAATTGGCAATGCAGAGATACTCTTAAACACTTCATGTTGAAATGTCCAACTTTTAGCGAACAGAGAGACTCCCTCCTGGGTCGAAACATTTAATCACTTGCTGAACTAGCGTACAAAACAGACTTTGTTTCTGTCAAAGCCCTTTTCTTATATATAACACAATGTTTTCAACTCCGTGCCTTTCTTGATAATGAATGATCATGTGCTGTGTGTAATCAAATTTTTGTAACCATATTGAAAATTTTGTATTCTTGAAACCAGTACGTTTGTAACCTCTTTGTTTCTATCAACTTTTTTTATTTGTACTTAGTGTGAGGCCAACGTAACAAAACTCTCTCGTATATTAAATACTGTACTGTATATCCAACTTTAGGCTATAAGATCTTTGTATTTTTTAAGCAATAAATCTTATCTATCTATCTTATAATAATCACATGTTTATAAACACCTATTCAACACATGTTTTCAATAGTATTAATTGTGAAAATACTTTTGTTTATTAGGATTTATTTATGAATGTCCATTTGTTTAATAACATTTGTTGATAAACAATTAAATAATTGTTATACTTATTTGTTATTGTTAATAAAAATTCATTTGGTAATTCACATTTACTTCTGAACATTTATTCATTCATTTACATTTAATTATAAACATTCACATGTTTATTTACATTTGTTTATACACATCAATTCGTTTATTTACATTTGTTTATAAACATTCATTTGTTAATTAACATTAATTTGTTATTTCACATTCATTTGTTAATTAACATTCATTTGTTAATTAACATTCATTTGTTAATTAACATTCATTTGTTAATTAATATTCATTTGTTAATTAACATTCATTTGTTAATTAACATTAATTCGTTAATTAGATTTAATTTGTTATTTAACATTAATTTGTTAATTAGATTTGATTAGTTAATTAACATTAATTTGTTAATTAGATTCAATTCATTAATTTACATTCATTTGTTAATTAGATTCAATTAGTTAATTTACATTCATTTGTTAATTTACATTCATTTGTTAATTAACATATATTTGTTAATTAACATTCATTCGTTAATTACCATTCATCTGTTAATAACATTCATTTGTTAGTTAACATTCTTTGTTAATAACATTCATTTGTTAATGACATTCATGTGTTAATTATCATACATTTGTTAATAACATTCATTTGTTAATAACATTGATTTGTTAACTAACATTTGTTTATAATCATACGTTTGTTAATCAACATTTTTCAAAATAATTCATTTGTTGATTAACATTTGTTTATAAACATTCATTCGTTAATCAACATTCATGTGTTAATTAGCATTTATTTGTTAATAGCATTCATATGTTAATAACATTCATTTGTTAATTCACATTTGTTTATTAAACATTCATTTGTTAATTATTATTATTAGTTTTCCGTTTATTTTATGAACATTAATTTGGTCAGTAACGTTTGTTTATAATTATTAATTATTAATTAATAACTTGTTTTTTAATTTTTTTGTTTATTTCATTAACATTCGCTATTATTAAACATTTATTTGTATAAATTATATAAACCAATTGCTATAGAATTAATATTTTTTTTAATAATTAAAACAAAAAAAGGCATGCGTGCCAGGGCTGAAAAACGTGCCCGGTGAAAACAGAAAAAAAAAAATTTATTTTGCTTTTTTACGTTTATTCAATGCTTCATAACTCTGCCATTTCCCTACCGATTTTAACTTTTTTTTTAATTTTTTTTTTTTCAATTTTTCAATTCCTTAATTCACGAAGTAATTGGATAAATGAAAATTGTTATTAAATTTGCTTTTCAATAATTTGCTGTTTGTAAATGAGACCCTTCTATTGTTTACTTTAATATGTGAATTTATATGGAATCTCGATCTAATCTCCGTTGTGCTTGGACAATTCCGCTTGAATTTCGATGAGTCACAAGATTCATTTTCTTCCAAAAATTTCGTTTGTTGGGTCGATTTGTCGCAGAAAAGGTTTCCCAAGTTTATCCACGAAACTTGGGCGGCAATCCTGATTCGAATTTGTTGTACCCGTCTCGACCAGGACATTTGTTGTTGAATTGATAATTGAATTTTAATTGTTGTATTCGTTGAATTTAGCTTATCGAGATTCGCAAAGGGGCGAGAAAATAAATCCTGTCACAATCGAAAGATAAACAATAATAATAAAATAAAAGTAATTTTATTTCATTATAAAAATAAAAAATATATAAATCACTACTTGTAATAATACACACTGTGATGATAAACCAAGATGGCGGCTGATGACAACTTAAATGATCAAACACTACAACTTTTTCCCGATATCAGTACAGCGATTTCTTTCATTTTAAGTTGGCAATAACCGACATCATTGGTTATTATTACAGTGCGTATTATTACAAGTAGTGATTTATAATTTTTTATTTTTATAATTAAATAAAATAACTTCTATTTTTTATTATATTGTTTATCTTTTCATTGATCATCATATTTTATGTCTGTTATTCACACTATGTTTGAATTTACACAATTTTGATTTTACACTGCTTGTCATGATTTGTTGTTTTTGATTGTTTTTAATTTTACAGCGCTACTTTTTGACCTGATCATCTTTTTGTTGTTCGTTTTTACCGTGATCGTCATAGCTGCTGTCCGTTTTTCACGCTATGTTTGAAATTAAAAATGTTTAAATTTAAATTGCTCGTTCGAATTTGTCGTTTTTGATAATGTTTATTTTTACAGTGCTTGTTTGGAATCCTCCCTAATCATCGAGAGGTTCAGAAAATAAAAATATTCAAATAATAAACGATGAACGATGTCTAAACAGCTAACTTTAGACTGATGATTTTTTTAAAAATGAAATTTTTAATTACACAAGGAAAGGATTAAAACGAATGAATCGTGAACAAATTATTTACTGTTAACTAATACCTTTATCAACAAATGAACATTTATATGAAAAGCTTATGAAATAGTTTTTATGGTTATGGACGAGTATTTAAAATTCCTAGAAAACCAGAAAAGCGGGTGATACAAAATCCAAAAAAAAATAATTGTAAAAGGTTTGGCGAATGTTTCCTGAAACCCAAATACTGCTGACATACAAAATGGCGATTTGAGAGGAGTGGCGAATTTGAGAGAAAAAATATATTTTATACAGAATACAATATCGAAACGAACATCTTTTGCAAATCAGGGTATATAACGTATGGAATTTTTCATCCTTCCGACCCTCGGGCATATAAAATTTCAGTTGTTACAATTAATGTTTAACAACCCTACGTTCTGTACAGGAAAGAAAAAAAAGTGTTTAGGTTAATAGCGCATAAGCACCCTCACGTTTGTCTACGTGCAGAAATATACTTATTTGGTTAAACATTTAAAATCGTTTTAAAGGTGATAGCAGCTTTCACCATTCTTCACATTTAACTGAATGCAAATATTCTAAACAATGTTAGGGTTGAGGCGAAAAAAAAATTAACTATTCAAAAAGCATACTACAATTTATTGAAATATTATTGAAATACCAGCTCCCTTCAGCCATTCTTTGAGAAGATCCTCATTGCCAAAGAAAACTGAAAAGTTAGTCGTAAAAATCCATTTTTAATAAGCTTTCTTTGGTTCAAACAATTATTAATAATGTTAGTGACAAATGAAATAACCTTGGTACACTTGGTACTCGCCATTATTTTCTGGAGTCAACCTTTTGACAACATTTTTCAGTGCCTCCACATCTTCTTCAGACGCTTCCAAACTTTCAAGATCCAACTCAGAAAGGAATTCTGGTAACCTAACTTTCTCAGTATCAGCTAGTACCTAGCATAACAGAAATCATGTGTCATGTATTATTTCAGTTTAATGTAACATCCAAATGAAAAACATTAAAAATCAACGAAAAAATAGAATAAATAGTATATTTCGTAACAAGGACCCTCTCTCGGGTACCCTTGGCTTCGCCTCGGGCCTCTTCGCGCGTTGTTTCTTGTGCGGAAAAGAAGCTCTTCGCGGACGCGAAGAGAGTGAGGTGAAGGTTCTTTTCTCGCGCGCATGGAACGAAAACTCTTTTATATATATTGAAATAGTAAGGCCTTCATTGCCACATTATAAAATTCATTTTTGCAAAAAAATATATCTGAACATGGATTTCGATATCGGACATCCTTAACCGGAGATCAATTTGCATGAATGAAAAATATTCAAAATATTCAAAAAAAGTCCAAGATTTACACGGCAAAGTCTAAATACAAGCCATTTGTTGCTATAAAATTGAACGAGTAAAGACGGCCTCATGTGAAATTAGGCGATAAATATTGAATAAACTTTTTTGTGTGCGGTGAACATGAATTTGCAGTCAGATTCGCGAATTTCCGAATAACGGCCAAGTTGTCGAATCAAAATCCAAAAAAAAATTTTTTATAGAAAAATGTAGGGGTCAAAGGGTTAAGAAATAAGTTAACAACGATTTTAATTTTTAAGTAAATATATCATTGTACTATACTTATGTATAACTTTTATAAACACATTCTCTTGCCGAAACGTTATGAGTAGTTTTTTCTAGAGCGTTTACGAGTTGTTTGTACATTTTAAAAACTTTCGTGATAGCGATATAACCAATTTCTGTTCCTTAAGACTCACCTTTGGATTGTAATAAACTGGAACAGCGACGACCGTAACACCTACAAAATATCATGTGAATTAACTAACTGAATTTGTCTCGCAACAAAGTATTGATATTATTTCGTCATAATTGGTGCCTAATTATTGATGTCATAATTTTCGCCGAAACAGAAATATATCTCGTAGACTTTATGAATAACTCAAATCAAATTGTAAATAATAACCATTTTTTAGGACTTCTCGAGGTAGAAATTCCAATGGGTACACTGGCTAATTTTTTCGATACTTTTCATCAATATATTTAAACGCTTATTGAGTTTCTACATTTTGCTGTACTCCAAACTATGTAACTTTCCAAAAAATGAAGGTATAAAAGATGTTTTCAAATTCTACCTATCGCAAATCGAAATTCCTTCTCCCCTAGTTAGGCCTATTAACCCTGAAGTGAACTCTGGGGTCTGCCAGACCCCAGTCACTTTATTAATTTACTTATTTATATGAGAAAAGGTAATAGTACATTTCGTACCAAGGACCTAAAGTGCAGGTTTCGGAGTCGAAGTACAATATGTCGTGCCGAGCGTAGCGAGGCTTGTCAGTACCCCGACACTTGAACCTGCACGTTCGGCTCATGGTACGAACTATACTTTTTACACCGATGAACCCGAAAGTGCCGTAGGTGCAAATTTTTGCAACTTTGCAATTTTCCGAGGGGACGAAGTCCCCGAGCTGTGGGCACCCCACGGGGGTCGATAGGGCGGAGCTCCCCGCGGGATTCGAGGGGGCGGAGCCCCTCGCGGGGGGTTCGAGGGGCGGAGCCCCCTGACTTTAAAAAAACCGACTTTAAAATGATTTAAAAAATTAAACGCGAAATTTCTTGTTTATTAAAACAAAAAAATAAAAGTCATTACATTTCATTGCAACAACTGTTTTATTCATTTCAAAATTCTCTGGTGATTAGGGAGAACAAGTTAAGTGACATTTTCAAAAGCGTTAATTTTTCGCAAAAATCGCAAGTATTTCTAAAAGTTTGACTTTTGAACATAAGTTGTTGGATTCAATTTATATTTTGTACTATAATTTACCAAAAATCGTGTCAATCATCATATTTCCACGATAAAAAAATATTACACTCAAAACTTCAACAAGACAAGTCCCAAAACCACTTAACTGGTTCTTCCTAATTACCACAGAATTTATGAATACATCAAATACAATAGTTTTCAACACTTCTTAATACAAAATTTGTTACACATTGCAAAATTCCGCGAAAAAGTACCTTTTTTGATTTTTAATCAAATCAAAAAAATTTTAAAAATTAAATTTAAAAAATCAAAAACGATGGTTTTTTCCGACAATCACAATGTGTAACGAATTTTGTATTGAGAAGTGTTGAAATCTATTGTAGTGAATTTATTTAATTAATTCGAGTTAAATAATTGAGCCGTTGGAAGAAAATTAAGTGACGTCTGTTTTTTTCTTTGAATAAACAATACATTTCCGTGTTTAAACTTTTTAAAATCATTTTGAAGTCAGTTTTAACACCTACAGAGGCTTCGGAAACCGGACTTTCGGTCCTCCCAAAAGAGCCGAAAGTCAGCACTTTCGGGTCAGAGGTGTGAAAAAAATATTGTATTCAACCATATAGAAATGTTTAGTATATGAAAATGGTAGTATAAAGTCTCTAGAATCGCTTTAATTTAAACAAACCACCTCTATGAATATGTTGTTTATTTTATTCGCTGTAAATCTTCATAAACAATCAATGTAATGAGAATTATTTCTAATATTTATTTAAACATCGTTTTTCAAGCACTTAAGTGGGAGAATCCCAAACAAGCACTGTAAAATTAAACAATATCAAAAACGACAAATTCAAACGAGCAATTTGAATTTGAACATTGTGAATTTCAATCATAGCGTGAAAAACAGACAGCAGCTATGACGATCATGGTAAAACCAAAGAACAACAAAATGATCAGGTTCAAAAGTAGCGCTGTAAAATTAATGAGAATCATAAACAACAAATCATTACAAGGAGTGTAAAATCAAAATTTTGTAAATTCAAACATAGTGTGAAAAACAGACATAAAATATGATAATCACTAAAAAGATAAACAATGATAAAAAAATAGAAGTAATTTTATTTAATTATAAAAATAAAAAAATATAAATCTTTACGTGTAATAATACGCACTGTAATAATAAACAATGATGGCGGCTATTGCAAACTTAAAATGATAAAAATCGCTGTACTGATATTGGGAAAAAGTTTTTATTTTTGCTCATTTAAGTTGTCATCAGCCGCCATCTTCGTTTATTATTACAGTGTGTATTATTACAAAGTAGTGATTTATATTTTTTTTATTTTTATAATTAAATAAAATTACTTCTATTTTTTTATCATTGTTTATCTTTTCAGTGATTATCATATTTTATGTCTGTTTTTTACGCTATGTTTGAATTTACACAATTTTGAATTTACACTGCTTGTCATGATTTGTTGTTTTTGATTGTTTTTAATTTTACAGCGCTACTTTTTGACCTGATCATCTTTTTGTTGTTTGTTTTTACCGTGATCGTCATAGCTGCTGTCCGTTTTTCACGCTATGTTTGAAATTAACAATGTTTAAATTTAAACTGCTCGTTCGAATTTGTCGTTTTTGATAATGTTTATTTTTACAGTGCTTGTTTGGGATTCTCCCGCACTCAATGCACAACGCGACCGCCGGAAGGTTGAAAAAATAACAGAAATCAAACATGAAATTAATTTCAAAGAAATATTTCAATACCAGATTGAGTTTTTATTCACTTACAAAAAATGTATAGACAAAGTCGATTCATCGTGGCCGTACGCTGGAGTAACCTGTAACAAAATGAATAATTTGAAACTAAAATCAACGACTTGTATCTACATAATAACAATACTCTCGATATCTGCGAACATGATACATATTCACCGAACAAATAGAAAACATAATATAATAAAATGTTTTACCTAATATATAAAATGTTTCATTTAAAGTATAATAAGTTCCAATTATTCTGTATATATTATACATTTTCCTTTTCAGGGACTGTCTATACGCTAAGCGTTGATTTTTGAAATCGTTCTTCCCCAGGGTTTATCCCTTTTTCAAAAAAAAGGCTATTTTTGCGGAAAAAGCGTCGAATGAAAGAGAGGCCAAGGCCGAAGAAAGTTCTTATAAGAAATTTTTTATAAAAAATTCTTGTGATTTGTGACGGGTACGTTGGCGTGCTCTTGCAAACTGGGTCACTCGCAGCAAGCCTGGCTCCTGAGCGACAGTCGAGATTCACTCGACGCAACAAGAGTCGCTTATTTAGGAGAACGAGATGCTGGACAGGCTCGTTTGTCCGCGCTGCGGAACAACAACACGAGCACTAGTTGCTAACAAACATTGATTACTTGAAGTACAAAGTAGCGGGCGCGTGGGAAAGACAGATACCGCGAGATTCCTTAGCGAGCGCGTGTTACTCGGTCACTTAGTCAACTGCCGCAAATCGGTCGGCGAGTAGACACGCGATTCGCGACAAATCAGGAACGGATCTCGGCCTTCAGCAATCGGAGATATCAGATTTGAAAAATTCAAAACGTCAACCAAGATGGCAGTTAATGACTACAAACTTTCATGTGCCAAGTTTCATAGAAATAATTTTGTTTTTCCGAATTTTGGTGACTTACATTCCATCTGCTATTTTAGATTTAAAATTCTAATGTCAAATTAGTTATTGTAAAGTATAACCAGATTTTATCAAAACCTCAATTCTCGTTGGGATTTGAAAATCTAATATCAGAGTCTCATTCAGCGACATAAAAAAATTATCATATACAAATCTTAGTTCGAAATATTACATTACAAAAATCTATGAGTCAAAAGATGAGTCAAAAGATGAGATATACTTCATAACCACGAATTGAATAGTAAGTGATTGCAGAGGATCTTATATACGATGAAGCTTATACACTCATCGATGAGTTAGTTTGTACAATGTCACGTTTGTATTCGCTATTCTGTTCTGTTATGTTATTTACTATCGTTGCATATATTGTTCGTAGGTCATTATGTAACAGACTACGGGCTACCTGCTCCCAGAGTTGCAGCTTTTCACAACAACGAACTTCGCACACAACTTCAGTACGAATCCCAGGCTCTCGCTACAGAGGTTCAAACAGCTTTGCCTAGTCGGAATAGCGATCAGAGATCCTTCTACGATGCAGTAATCCGAAAAATTAATAATATCGATTCTGCTTTTTTTCTGAATGCATGTGAAGGAACAGGGAAAACATTTATTTAATCTTCTGCTGTCAACTATCAGGAGTCGTCGTCACGTGGCTTTAGCTTTGGCTACAACTGGTAACGCTTTCACGTTGTTACAAGGAGGACGAACTGCTCACAATGTATTGAAGTTGTCACTGAATTTGCACCATCAGGAAACCCCATTTTGTAACACCAGCAAAAATAGTCAAAGGGCCGAGGTGCTGCGGTTGTGCTAACTATTGGTATGGGATGAATGTTCTTCTTCGCATAAGCATGCAGTTGAGGCACTCGAGAGAACCTTGAGAGATATACGGAGCGACAATCGGATAATGGGAGGATTAGTTGTTATATTAGCTGGTGATTTTCGACAAACCCTTCCGGTCATCACCCGTGGAACTCCAGCTGATCAGCTTCATGCCAGTATCAAAAGTTCAATCTTATGGCAAAATGTCATAGTCCATTTGCTGACTATTAACATGAGGGTATATCTTCACAATGATGAGAACACTGCCAATTTTTGTGCATTACTTTTGACGGTCGGCAATGGTACGCTACCAGATTGGCTAACAGATGCCAATGGAAATGTTACTCTTTCTCCTGAACTATGCACTATTGCCAATTCTACTGATGAACTGATTGCTGCAGTTTTTCCCAACATCCAGCGAAATCACTTGCACATGGATTATGTGAGAGAGCTATTGTAGCGTCCACAAACGATGTTGTCACTGATTTAAATGACAAAATATTGGCTACAATTCCCGGGGAACCGAAAATTTACACCTCTTTCAATTCCGTAGTAGATCAAGATGAAGTGGTGAACTATCCGGTTGAGTTCTTGAACTCGCTGGAATTGTCTGGAGTTCCGCCACACATACTGAAATTAAAAGTCGGAGTTCCTGTTATGCTGCTGCGAAATTCAAATCCTCCTGTTTTATGCAATGGAACTCGAATCCGCATCATTCGACTTCAGCATAGGATTATAGAAAGTGGCCAGCTATAGACTGTCACACAACTTTTCCATTTCATACCAAATGTATTGACATACTATTCAATTTGTATGATTTGTTGGCACTATAATGACTAGATCGAATCAAAGTGCGAACGTCATGATCCCTCAGATACCAGTTATCCCTACAGATCTTCCATTTGAATTCAAAAGACGACAATTTCCCGTGAGATTGGCAATTGCAATGACCATCAATAAAGCTCACGGTTAAACGCTCCATGTTGCTGGTGTACACCTTGAAAAACCATGTTTCTCTCACAGACAATTCTATGTTTCATGTTCGCGCGTTTCCGACCCACGGAATTTACACATTTACGCTCCAGAGAGCAAAACATCGAATATTGTTTACCAGAATGCGTTAGTTCAATAAGATGTTGCAGTTTCACGATGTATGAATAAATGCCATGATTTTACCACGGTTACGTAGGTTTTTTCTCGCGCACATAACCTTTTTCGTCCTTACAATTTGTTTATCCAAACAATTAGGAAAAAAACCTTTACTATTTCATATAGTTCAGCGAAGCTGACGCCCAAGCGAGGCGAGGAAGTTCAGCTAGTAAAAATTAAAATACAGACAAAGGTAACGATTTTAGGTTGTCATAGGTATTTATTTATCATATTATATTATTTGCAGGTACAAAAAATTGTTAATTTATGGAATCACAATACCCCGGTCTGTCCCGTCACAATTACCCCGCTCAGTGAAATAATTCTAGGGTGATTGTGAGTCATCGTTTTTTACATGAATAAGTCAAGTCAAGTTATTACATTAATTTATGAAATATTTTTGTTTGAAACGTTTTTGAGAGTCAACCCTGTATTAAATTAGCAGAAGAATGTTCAGCATCAAGAATGATTGACTCGAGTCGGATCAATTTTACTTTGGTTGATTGTTTAAAGATAAAGTGTCACAAATTACTCCACAGTCACAGTTACACTGATTGTCGCTACTTAAACTAATATCGAATCACGCATATATAAACGTGTGACTATATAAAAAATGAGTATATTTTTACGAAAAATTTATTAAAATAAAATGCTACTGCTGTTTTAGATAAAAATATGACAATGTAAAAGTTTTTTTCGTTACACCTGCACGCGAGAAACGCCTTTGCGCTCAGCAAACTGGACCACAAAGTGTTACTTCGCGCCAATACATGAATTAATTATCAAATTACGATACATGAATAGAACCATGTATTGTAATTTTATCGAAACAATATCATTCATGTAATTCACGGCATTGCATCAAATGCATATGGCGTCTAATTTATTCAGCAAGTTCGGATTAAAATTCACCTCAAATTACTCAATTCAAAGAAAACTTTATGTTCCAAGGAATCCATATACTGAGTTTTCATCCAGTAAATTTTCTATTTTACCACTGCCCGTCTAGTTACAAAAAATCATAAAACCGAAAAATTCGTGATTTTGTACGCTACAATTTTCATCCACGGGCAATTTGTCCGATAAAAAATTGACATTTCTGAAAGCTGGCCAATTTTTTTAAATACGCAACACTGCTTTTCGGTGGGTGCATTGTTATATGAAACAAAGTGCTGAATTAGTGAAATTTCAAAGCTTCAAACCAATATGAAAAATTTACAACAGATGTTTTAAGTTGAGGTTGGTATAGGCGCCCTACGCTTCTCTTTAAGGAATGTGTGAGATTTTTTCCATTTTGATTTTAAAGTTTATGGTGTACGAAATATTCTTATTTTGAAGTAAAGAAAAGCGTTTCTTGAATTTTTTTTTATTTTTCAGTTGAACACTGAAAAGACGTCATCAAAAGAAACGAACGCGACAGCGCACATCATTTGCGCTGCCTCTTTTATGCTCCGATCTGTGGGGTCGCTATATGCGACCTGCAACCCCTCCTGTTGGATGTGACGATATATTGCTTGCCGAAGGTGAAAGAAGCAAGCTTTCACCCTCGTGCTGTTTGTCATTACATTCCGGATCGCATTTAATATGGCCAACTCAAAATCCGTCATCACCATAACTGGGATTCTACGTGGAAATCCTGCCTTCGAACAAGAAATTTTGATAACTTCTAAGACTTTTTGATAAGAAAGTTGTTTTTTGTTTTCCAACAACGCATAAACCAAAGGAATTGCGACAATTTGTTGTTTACCGTTCTTTATTTGAGTCATCGACGCAAGAACAGTAAACAGTTGGAAAAATATCTGCGGCACAACCTGGAAAAATTACCAACGATTACTATTCGAACTGAATTCTGAATGAACCATGAACCTGACCTTGAAGGTTCCGTCCAGAAACCAATTAGGACTTTTCATTAAGAGCCTTAGGTTTTCGATCGTAGCAAAGATGAGAGTTTGTCCTATCCTTGTGTCCACTTCCTCTTCGTCAGTTTCATCTTCCTCAATTTCTTCATCTTCGAACGAGTCGTACAACAGAAAATTTTCTCCTTTGGTTGTAGTCCTGTAAAGATCTGGCATTTCTTCTAAGTCAGCGAGCGCGACAGGGTTTGTAGGCATATTCTTTCGCCTGCCTCGCGGAATTGATTTAGCCTTGTTCGGTCTGTCTGGCTGGTGCGCAAGCACGGCAGGCCGAATACCGGCTATTTTTAGATTTTATGGTTTAGCGCGATATTTTCGCATGCCACTGTATGTTAAATTTAGTAAACAAAAGCTCCGTTCTGTTATTGTTATAAATGTTCTATTTCATAAATGGATTCTGTTGCGGATTGCATTCGAATATAAAAGGTCGCCTTTCGTTATTTGTCAATAATTGCCTATTCGTCAATTTAGGTTATACAAGTCAGTCGATCGTGTCGTTACAGTCAAACTGAACACATCGTTTAAAAAATAATTATAAAAATTTTTTTGGTTGTTTCAAAATTAATTCGAGTCAAATTTTATTACAGTATCTTTAGAACTAATGTATGCGGTCTCACGTTCAGCAGATTAACACTTGAATATCGAGTAGCTTGGCAATATAATTCAACTTACATTGTGTAATGAGGACAGAATATACCTAATTTTTTCTAACGAGCTGTGCTACTTTAAAAATGAACTAAAATTTTACTGTTGAACACGAAGTGCAACGAAACTTAGGCCGATAGTAACTTTGTCTAGTTTTAAAATAATCATTTAGAAAATTTTGATGTAATTACCGTTGCGTAATTTTTTTGTGATTTTCGAATCATATTTAAGCACTCTTTAAAACAACATAATTGACACTCAAATTGGAGGGTTAGAATGTAAATTAATTTTTATTCTCCTTGGTTACGACTGCTAGGTATAATAATGAGTGTAAAAACGTTACAGGACGAGGAAAAAATATTGCCTAATAGTGATAGTATTCTGCAACATTTGATTGCAAAAGGGATTCTCTAATACGAATACTAAATTTAATTTCGGTATTTTGCCGAAAACAAAAATGACATTAAAATTTTTTCGGTATGTTAAATAGAATTTGAGAAAAAATCGATTCTACCTAAAAGGACCATAGTACGTAAATTTTACGTCATTCCATGACAACACATATTAAATTGATGTTAATTAATAAATAAACAATCAGTTTCAGATATGTTTATGGACCTTTTTAACAATAATATTTGTTATAATAAATTGTTTTCATTATGTTTATAGCAAATTGCGATTGATCCTTTTTATTAACGATTGCCACACAATTCGACCAAAGACAATTGGACCACGACAATTCGACCACGACAATTCGACCAAAGACATTTCAACTAAAAGACAATTCGACCAAATGACAATTCGACCAAAGACGTTTCAACCAAATGACAATTCGACCAAATATAGTTATTAAACAATCGTAAAGAAAATAACTCCGTTTTGCGTGCAATCATGCTGGGGGGGGGGGATTATTTTCAAACCACATAACTCCGTTTTGCGTGCAATCATGCTTGGGAGGGTATTTCAAACCCTCTCTCCGTTAAATATTGATATAAAAATATTAATTGTAAATATATATGAATAAAAAATAGAGATGTATAATAAAATGAACTCATAACGACATCTATTGGACATTGTGTTTCTAGTTAATTCGAAATTAAATTAGAATCAAAATACACATTTCATCAATATATCTGTTTTGATTACACCATGTCGATAAAATGACAACACAATTTCAGTGGATTGATCAGCTGCGTGTTGAAATGAATGCAATTTGTAATCATGTTAGAATTTGTGAAAAGCGAAAGAAAAGGAAAATTATTAAAACACGATGGCATACTTTTTTACCTTCATTACAAAGGTGAAAAGTTTATAACATGGCGTTGTATCTATTACCACAGTGAATATCACTGTTCTTGTGTGTGCTATACTACATCTACGGAGGAAGATGGTTCGTTATTATTATTAAAAAATAATCACGTATTTATGATTAAAAAACATTCATAACATTCGTTATTATTCAATAGGAGAATTTGAATCTCTAAAGGGTGTGTAAAGGGGAATCACGAGGGTGATCCTGCAAAAGTAATGGCAAAAGAAGCAAAAGAATACACTAATACACTAATACCAACCGAAAAATTCAAGATACATTGAAAAAAGTTGTACAATCATATAAAAAACGCGCTGTAATAACTTATTTAAGAAACATCGTGCTGCACACATAAAGTTTTTGAAATTGTATATAAAAATAGTATTAATATTTATGACTGAATTATTTAATTTTTATACGATATTAAAGTGACATATTGATAATATCTGGTCGAATTGTCTTTTGGTTGAAACGTCTTTGGTCGAATTGTCGTTTGGTCGAATTGTCTTTTGGTCGAAATGTCTTTGGTCGAATTGTCGTGGTCGAATTGTCGTGGTCGAATTGTCTTTGGTCGAATTGTCTGTATACCAATAAAAAGTTGATTAAAACAACTATATGAATATACTAAAGCTGAAATATTTATATAAATAGTTTTAACATCGAAAAATCATCAAGACGTAAAATTTACGTACTCCGGTCCTTTAAGGTCCTTTAAGGTACGCAAATCTCGGTCCTCCTAGTGTTAAGTCACTTGTTAAACTCAATGTAGAGGCTTGAAATTTTCTCGAATCTTCGGTTTTCATTTGAAATACACATAATCGAAGGTTTCTCGATCAATTTAGTACAAACTTACTTTATGAAAATTAAAAACGAGTTTCCAAAAGTGCACTTATTGCATTTTGTTCTGTCAATTTAAATGCCTTCTTATCAAAGCAAGTTAATAACCCTCACCGACAAAAAAATATATACCATTATATAGAAATTATATATAATATATATTTATTTTATAAAATATATATATTTTTCAATATATATAATTTTTTAAATAAAAATTTTATATACGAAAATATGTATGTTTATATATATTTTTATATCAAGAAATTATATATACTAGAAAATATAAAAAATTTTATGTTTATTATATATAACGAATTTCTATTTGGTAAATATATAAAAAGTATATATACATGAACATAAAATTTATACATTCTCGTTTCATAAGATGATATATTTGGAGAATATATAAACATTACATATACCGAAATATAGAATTTATATATATCAAGAATATATTTTGTTTGTGAGTGTATTTGCGAATACACTAATCAACTTCGATGATCGTCGTAGTCCAGTGGTCAAGATATCGGACTCATGTTGGGTGGGGCTTGGGTTCAAAACCCAAACTGGGATCTTCAGAAAAGCAGTTTCAAAGTGTATCTAATTATGGCATTCTGGATGGAAGAAACATAATAAAATAAATAGAATAACTTAATTTATGAATAAATTGTTTATTAATTATATTTTTTTTGTTTTTTAAAATATAGACAAAAATGTATACGACTTATATATAAATTATATATAAAAAGCGGCAATAAGTTCTCTAAACATTATATATACAAATTTTATATAATTTATGTATAAAATTGATATATTTTGTCTACATTTTTTGTATATATTTTCGTCGATGAGGGAAAACTTTGCAGGCATATGTGTTTTCGAAAATACACGAAAGTTACATGCAAAACTTTTTGTTGTTGGTTTTATTGTTCAGTAACAAAAAACGATTCAAATAGAAATACTCGTAATTTCCCGTTCAACGTAAATACATAAAATTAGAAAAAATAAAAAGACTAAGACTTAAAATTTAAAAATAAAAAAACAGTTACAGAAAATTGAAAAAAAAAAGGAAAAGATTCAATAAAGTATAATAAAAAAAGATTTTTGCGGATACGCCTTTCTTTACTTCACTGTAACACAACTATGAAAAGTCAACAAAAAAACAGTAAATATATATATTACCTAACTTGTGAGAGAGGTAAGCACTCGGGCTGCCGAAAGCTCATCCAAGTGGGAGAATTGACAGTTCTCCCACTTGTAATGTACGATATTTTCTCTTACAGGTGGTATGGGAGAATCGGCCGCTCTCCCACAATTAAGGAAATAATTATTTGCAACTTGAGAAAAGATTCTCAAACAGATCTGTTAAAAAGACTACTACAAAATTAAATTGACAAAATCTCACAAATTTACACTTTTCGCTTTTAGGTTATGACGAAAAAATATTGCTCGTATCACGAACAAAAAGGTCCATTATTTCTCGGACTGACTTCCAACTTTCGTTTCGGAGCTCTCGGGTCTTCGGCTGAATATACTATTTCATTATTCGAGACAAAGTTTCCAAAACTGAGCAATGTTTAACGGATATTTTCTAATCTGATAGTAATGAGGTTTAGTTTCATTATTATGTCACGACCTTTTTTTGTACTTTTTTTGTAATACTCAGGGCGGGGATATGGTTGAACTATTATTGCCCAGCGAGAAGTCAAGCTCGTCCAAGTATTCATTTCTCTTACGAGCGTCTATTTCAATAAAAAAGCGCTGTTGATATGACCAGCCACTGACAGAATAATTACGAGTTTGTCTTTGAATTTCAACGCCGAAAATCTCGTTTTAATTTCCACCTTTCCAAACTTATCAGATTTGTCAAGCACTGCCGAACTAATATCTTTATACTGATTTAAAAAAATCTTTCATTTTGAATATTGCTAACATTTTATACGGTCTTTTTACCATTTGAAAATGCCGCGTCGGAGCCTTAACAATAGTGTTCTACATTTTTTCCATTGACCATTGACCAAAAGCACGTCTATATGGTCAGCCTAAAATATTCAGCCCAAAATCGATTTATGAGTACTTCAATAAATTTATTCATTCATCATCAACATTTTAGTTAAAAATATTACTTTTAGAAAAAGTATACACTTTACAGCAAGTGAAAAATATGGCTCATTTTTATTGATTTTTAACAATAATTCTTCACTATTATTTATGAACGGTCAGTAAAATATATGTCAATGAACGATGATAAAAAAATAACTCAATTTCAAAATAGCGTGATCCAAGATGAGACTGTAGGTGAATCGAAAACTACCGGCACAATCAGGTGAAAGTTCGTCATTACCAGAACTCGGCTGTGTACTGGTTGTTAGTATGACGTTAAATCATATAGGAGCGTCGGCTTGAAAACGTAGCATCAATGTTTTCTTCAATGAACCGGAAGACTTTATATACCCTTAAATCTAAGGCGATAACAAGCTCAACAGTCTTTGAAAACCGTCCTTGCAATCTTTTATCTCGTTCACAATTAATATAATTGTGGCTACAACTCGAACATCTAAGCCTGCAGTAGACTTAATATTTGCACGACTTTTTTCGCTGTAGCGACATTTCCTGCTTTTTAAATCCATTAATATCACATAAATTGTAGTGAATACGTGGCTGTTTTAATGAAAATTTTTTGATTTGAAAAATTGAACAAAACTAAAATTGATTTACTAAAATCAAAGCAACTGTCTCTAGTAATGCCTGAATTAAAATCGTAATTTAAAACTTTATCAGATGAATTCTGCAGATTGGACAAAGCATTCGTCTTCACTAACAAATTGGTCTCTTTCGATGTTGTAACGCCAAGTTCAATGCGGTTTACGTATAACTTTCAATTGGATTAAGTCAACTGCCGCATACCAATTTGCACAGTGAGGTGGACACATTTTATGGTATGCAGAACTTGGCCGACTAAATTATTCCAAGTAGCCCTCGTTACGAAAATTTAACATCGCCTACCATCGAAAACTTTAAAATATGAATACTAATGTTAGACGCCAAATGGTAATGTCATCAATGAAATTCTCCATTACGGTCTCACATAAAATGATACACAGTTCAATTATTGTTTATATACATTTCATTTGCATAAATTTGGAGATGGAAATTTAGAAACAATGTCTGCAATCAACCTCAATTTCACAATTTCTTTAAAACTGTCGAACATGGCAGTAAGTTACTTAATAAATTTTCTGTGACGATGGCTTTAAGAATCATTACTTGCAAAACTCTGATTTTTATAACTTTGAACAAATTATTACTTTGATGCGATGGCAGAGTTTTTGAGTTATATTCAACCTATTAGAATAAAGCTTGTGGTTGTTTACTCACTGAGTTACGAAACTGACAATTCTCTTGGCTGTGCATAATTAGTTCATCCAACATAGTATGCGTGTTTACACATCCACTGTAGTGTAACTGATTCCAACTGAATTGCAGTGTAAACTACAAAAACGAGAAGCCCGCTTGCATGTTGTCTGATTTAATCTATAGCCATGGCTGCTCTTAGCACATTAAACTCATATACTAAGTTTTTGCATCGGTCATCAAATACCATAAGTAAAATTTTGAATTCTAGGGCGTTTACTGCAATAAACCCAAAAAATTGTTGTATATCAACTTTTCAATTAAGTACATTCAGAAGTGTACTTTTCTACAACATCAACTGTTATTAACTTCATTCTTATATTGATCCCGATCATTCTACCAAATAAAAATGTATCGTATTTTGACAATGTTCAGTGATGTCAAAAACCGTATCTTAACCTTTATTATTCGAACGAAGAATTTTTTAATTATAATTTGAAAATAATGAAGATCACAAAAATCTAATGCTGACAAAAAAATGAAAAAATTGTTGCGAATCCGTTCTATGCACTCTTGTGCACTCTCGTTTACTTCAATTCACTCTGCGGTGGCATTAGCCAATCCCAATATAATACGATGCATTTTCGATTATAAGAATTAGTCACACTCTGTATAGGTCACCACTTCTCGTTTGCTTGACATGACCTATTCGCGGATCATCGGATTACTTAGCAAATCATGTAATAATGAAATGACTATCAAACCGTCTTTTGCGACGCACGATCTAACAATGTTGCGATGATAAATTCTTAGCCGTGACTATTTTTCTATTTTTAAGATGCGCACATCGGCATTTTCCGTAATAATGCCAGCTGCAACTATTTTGCCATGAATCCAATGCAAAGATTACTTTATTATGCACTCTTTTCATGACTCAATTGTGGAAAGGGTTACAAATGAACATTCGAAAATATTTGTAGAAGCTTGTAAGATGTAGTACCTCGAGAAACCCAAACAATTAAACAACTAAATAACATGCAATTTTTGCACAAAGTTTTTTATTTATATAAGTGCAATTCAAGTCTACAAGAGAAAATGATATTGATATTGATTTTTTTTTTCTTTCAAAAAGCATATTGATAAAGAGATGATTAAATATTTCCAATATCTCCCGATCTCCCGATATAAAAAATGAGTCAATATTAATCAGTCGTCCGTGTAAACCTACGTACGACATACATTTGTGAAAAAAGATCCATGGACCTTTGTAAGAGAAGGGTATACAATCGATATTCCGTCATGTCTGATTTTATCATAAAAAGCGATGGCTAATGGTAAAAGTGGAATTGGCGGGTAATACTCTTTCTTTGGATGAAAAACGCGTGTTTGAAGAAGTATAGAAATTATGACAATTTCGATTCGCCAAATTGGACTCAAAGTTTGAGATTATATATGTGCTCAGTGACAGAAGGTTGCAAAGTTTGCCTGGTCCAAGCACTAATGAGAATTTGTTCCAAGTTTAGTGTTCGTAATTAGAGTAAAATTGTATTGCAATTGTGTGACTTTAGATATGAAAGGTAATTCAGGATAAATCGTATACATTAATTTAACTGTGAGAAGTCATCGAAAATTAGAATTCCACCATTGAGTCTTAATTATTATAGTGCGCGTATCTTTGTGTAGCCTTGAGGTTGTGCACTTTCATATTGCACGAGCAGCGCATCAGCCACGAGATCGAGCGTTTTGCAAAGTCTATGCCGCACGATTTGCTAAATGATGGCTTCGATAATTGCGTTAATAAATAATCAGTTCGAATGGGATTAAATGCTTTTTGTCGTTGCGGGATTCAGCGTGACCATCGTGGACGTTCGCGAGTTCCTGCCATTTAAATAATGATAGAAAATTATGAAAGGGAAAATCCAAGAGGAAAGTTACCTTTAGCGAAAGGTAAGTGTAATCATGGCATTTCTCAGACGTCGCTCAATATTTGATTCGGATTACTTTTGTGTGATTGACCAATCATAGAAATTTGACAGAATCTTCTGCGGTCGCTACAAAAATGCAATCAGTTCGGCTTTTTTTTGTTTTAACATCGCGATAGATAAAGCAATTTCACACAAATGTTGCAGGTGGATGAAAAATTGTTTCTCGATTGATATTACATCAGCATTTTCTCAAAATTAAAAAAGTTGCGCAAAAAATAAATTCGGTTCAACGTTATAAAACTGTGCCGCTTTGGTTATAAACTGTTTGCTATTATACGCTGATGAAATATTATTCTGTGCTCAACTTGATGAACCATTCATACAACTTGGTGGACTTCAAATTGCGCACATCACCCCAGTTTCATCTGTGCCAACAACTTTTAGACAATTTCTCCACACATTGTTTGGTAGTGAGGCAACAGACAGAAATTTTTCTTAGCCGTCTGACTTGTATCTCTCAGACGGGAAGTCAGCTTAAAAAATGGTTAGCGCCAACTCTCGGCTTGTGCGGCGAATTTATTTTGCTCAACTTTTCCGGATGCCTTCTACTTTTCATCATTCGTCATAATTTGTAACTCAAATCTTGTTCTCTACACAGTCCGAATTTTAATGCGCTAGACCTTTCATTAAACTCTTTATATTGACGTAATTCATTAATTCATGTTAATATTGTCGTAAAAATTGAATTTCTATGACAATTTTATTTATGCAAAAAGTAGACAGACGAATGTCATATCTTTATTTATCAGGACAATTTTGTGCCGTTGATAATAATTCAAATGAGTGTTATATCGAATCCACTTTTAATGGAATTCCAAGGAAAATAGATTACACAATCTAGATTGCAAGAAAGTTTAAACTGTATACAGTGCGGATGATACGGGATGCGATGGTGAATATTTACTAGCACAAACTAGTAATACTTTGGTCGATTTCGCAATTCGGGTCTTATCCATTCATCGCATAGGTCTTTTATTGTTCGCCTGATTCTTAGTTAAACTTCAAATAGAACTTTACTCGTCCTGAATCATTATTTCGAAGGAACAACCAAGACTTTATGAAAAAGCTTTATTTTTTCATCCCGGCGGCAGCGGCAGAATGTGGAACTAACCAAACACTCGTACCATCGGCACTCGTGATTGGTCAGTTTTACATTCGACCGCTGCCCTATTGGATGTAATATACTATTATGAAAAATGCGTACACATTTTTCTCACATAAATTCATCTGAAACTCGAACTATAAATCTACTTTTTGAATCTCTTTTTCTATTCTTACATATTTTCCTCACGCAAGTTACGAATGAGATCAAGAGAAAAACAATTTTCTGTAAAATCTTCCTCTACAAAATTGGTTGAACTCAAAAAAAGAATATTCGTTCAAAGAATGCATTATACAATAACTTGGTTGTAGTATGATATAAAGTAAAAATTCGCTGACTTGACATATTGAATGTAGCAAGCATGTAGCAAGCACAAAAGCTCGCTAGATACTATGTCGTAGAAGAATCCATGGCAGGATCGTTCATGCAAAGGACACGAGACGAATTCAAGTGGAAAAAGAGTTATCGTCTATGCAACGAGAAGTCGAGCTGCATTAGAAGCGTGACAGACTGGCGGAATGACGGATAACTCGACACTTTCGCTTTCCGCAAAACCGACGCTGCGACATGCACTTTCCTTTGCATTTGTGAAATTGACAAGAGGGTGCCGAGCTTACGGGATCGTCTTTCGTCAAGCTAACCAGAGATAGAGAGCGTTCAAAACCAATGAACCTACCGCACTGTGCAATGAAAGAATACATGAGCGCGTTTCCATAAGATTGAAATGATTTCTCGGGAGGCCTAAGCTATTGTTTACATTCTACTTGTGGATTAGAATGTGAGAAGGTACAACGGAAGAACATCCGAA
Organism: Telenomus remus; assembly: GCA_020615435.1. Classification (NCBI taxonomy): domain Eukaryota; kingdom Metazoa; phylum Arthropoda; class Insecta; order Hymenoptera; family Scelionidae; genus Telenomus; species Telenomus remus. The sequence continues at coordinate 5,813,823 of CM036338.1, forward strand.
TACGTAACTACGGTCATAACAATCAACTGTCTCTCTAGACTGCAGAAAACAAATATTACAACTTACACGTCATTTATGATCACAATTGTATAATTATAATTTATAATCAAGGTTCATTAATCTGCTAATATTCGCATGCATTCTGATAATAATTTCTATTTGCGCAATATGTGTCTACTATAATACAGAAAAACAGAAAAACTTTTTTAATACGGATATGCATTAACAAACAATGACAACAAATTTCACAGCACACATATGGAAATGTCCAATTGATTATCGAATAATTTTTGCTAGTCAAATCGAAGGCGGAAAATTGCAAGGAAACTGGTAGAGAATCCTGAAAGTTTTTCCGCCAAACGACTTGGAAAGGTCGAAGTTTGTCAGTCGATTAACGATTCGACCACGCCTTGAGATGCAGTTCGTACGACCAGTTGAAGTTGCATTATACAAAAGTTGTTAAAAAGAATGACGCACATGCAGTACATAATTCCCAACTCGCATTCACTTAAAATACTTAGAAAATAATTCAGCCTTTTTCACTCAAATCTTATCAAATTAGAGCGAAGCACACACTTTAAAATGTAACACATTTCCGTAATAATTTCAGGACACGTTTATGACTCTATACCCTTGTTTGATTTTTTTGTATTTTCTCATTTCTCTGTAAAATTTTAATTTTTGGTATTTTCGTTTAATCATTAATAATTTAGGAAAATTTTAACCTTTTAAAAAACAATTTTTTCCTTGATAATAAGACACTGGCGTGCTTTCAAGTGAAATTCATTCAAAGTACTAATTTAATATAGATTTATACAAATGCAAGATTTCATAATGTCATGCGATATAAATCTTAAAAGATTTATAATGCTATGATCGATAAGATATGAAGACTTTTTTTTAAAAAAATTTCAAAGCTATGCATTTGAAACGTGAATACTTGATAATACAAATTCACCTATTTGACTAAAATAATTTTGATTTTTTTAATAACAGTGTGGCTGTAACAGAGAAAATCTGCTTGTATCTCATATAATTTATTTTAATTAAAGTGGCATGAAAAACTGCAACATTTACTCATTTAAATAACCAAGTGATAGAATGCAATGACTTCTGATAAATAATTTGCCGTGGCGACTTAAGGGCCCATTCAGAGAATTTGAAAATAGTCAGACATCATAAATGTGCAGCAATAACGCCAAAAAATATACACCATTTATAAGAAATATTTTTAGAAAATGCTCTTAAAAAAATTTTTTTTTCATACTTTTTGCACCAGCAAATGTAAATATATCATCTGTCGAATTTTCATTGAAGTTACTCTTGCGCTTATATCCAATGTCGACCTAGTACACCAAATGAAAAAAAAAAGTTTAATCTAAAAATCCATCTTTTTTTGTTCTGTTTATACAAACAATTTTTTTATTTTTATAAATGTTAGGTATGAGGAAATAACAAAATCCAATGAACAAATATCGATGAAAGTTTTGTTACTAGATTTGATATCGAATTAAAGGTTTTAAATAGAAAAAACATTGATACAGTGATGTTACCAACGCTTCGTCAGACTCAAGTGGTTATGACATGCATGCTAATCCGAGACAGTTTTTTTTCAATCAGAGATTATTGATCTTAACTACGCGGAAATAGTTATGAATATAATTCCCAGGGAACATCCGCGAACTTTTGTATTGATCACGAAATTGTCATGAATTACATTTGATTGCATCTCGGGCTCATTATGAAGTTCATAGCATATAATTCAATATATCTGATTGTGAATAACTTGAGCCTAATCGACGATAACTCAAACTTGTATTAAATTTATTAATTACATTAGCTAATTAGGGAATGTCAGACACGATAATTGAGATGTCGGTTGATGGAATTAATGTTCGGGTAAATTCTGTCTATGTTGTCGTGACTGAACAAAAAAATTGCGACTTTGACGGTGCAACGGAGGTGCACATTGATTAGTGGGCGACATCAATGAAGTCGAGGTAAAATAAAAGAGGGGAAAAGATGAAAAAAGGATCTGCGCCGAGGCATCAATTATGCGCATCTTCCGCAAAATGCCAATGCGCTCTCAGTGATGTTGCGTTTCACTTTCCCGTTGTGACGCAAAAAGGAGTAATCGGCCAAACAACTTGATTGCGAAAACCACGACATCAAAACTCATCTTTGTGTTTGATTAGCCAACATCCTCGACCGTGAAATGCACAACAAATATCGACTCTGCTCCTTGTCGACAAATATTTTGTCAAACAATAGAACGAAATTGAGTAGCTTGTATCAACCACAATATGCACATATATACTACTACTATATTGTTATTCTTCTTTTGTATCATTCTCGATTTTGATATCACCAATCATCGAGTTGAACCAAAAAAACGCCTGTCGATGTTTATCTTAACATCCTATTGCTTTATTTCTGAGAATTTCTGACTTTATACGATACACGATACAATTTTGGCATTTTCATCCGAATATCTGATAGAAATAAGATTATACTGAAGCTGGCGTTCAAAAATAAATGATAGCGTTGTGTTCCATGACAACGAGGTACAAAATTAAACAACGCGTGGCATTTGAATACGCGGATGTATACAATTCTTCCATGTTGTTTAATTAATGTATCTATCGTGCACAATAGATAGTTAAACTCATGAATACCCGCGAAACACGATATTGACACAGAAAACGTGACTGAGAGGATGAACACGTCAAGCAGACAACTGTCATACCACTCATACTATAATAGCCGGGTGATGAACGCATTTTTATTTCATAGTATTAACATCACTATTTCATTCATCCGAAGCAATCGATATTCACAGACTAATAAGTTGATCGCTAATTCCACAGATTTTTCTCAAAATTATTCAAATTATTTATTTATTTTTAGAACAAATTGCATTGTTGTTCGGTTTGTTATTGAATTTACACTATTTATACTATGTTTCAGATTTAGAGTGTTGCTGAATGCAGAAGTAAATGGGATATTTTTCTTTTTCATTCGGATTCTACCCCATAATTCTCACAAACCTAAATAACCGTAGGGCAATGTTTTTATTACAACACAATAATAATACAGATTTTTTGCAATGCACCTGTTCAAAAGAATGTATCGTTTAAAATTTTATTCAGTACCAATTTTTGAAACATGTTCTCTAGAGAATCCGGAAAATTACTAAACAAAACAAGTGTTGTACAAAGAGAACAGTCATTTTCTAACTTAATTGCTTGTTCAATCTGACTATGGACAGTGTAACTATGGTCAGACGTGTAATTAGAAGCTTTCGCTCTTTGGTGACTTAAGTACATAGACTGTTCTCAATGTTACACAGACTTGTGCTAATAATATGAAGAACATGAACATCACGACCGGTTGCCAAAAACAAATCAATTTAATACATCATTTTTAGAAATAGTAAAAGTAATATTAAAAACATTTATTTGTATACAGTTATTGTTCGGTGTTCAATGAAACATCATTTTTCTTTTCTTTTCTCATTCATTTACACAACTTACAGCGTTTCGAAATAGAAGCCAATCAATTATGGGCTTAGTGGGTCGAACATTGTAATCACAGCGAAACCGTTTGGACACCGGCTCTATAAACTATGATAGCAATTAGCCTTTGTAGTTGTAATTAAATAAATCCACAAATTCCACTCACGAATCGAACCATCATATACATATTTCAACAGCTCATGATGGTAAGTTGTATATCAAGAAATAAATGTATTAGCATGGATTTTGACTCTTGATATTACGGTAAGAAACTGTTCTTTTTAAATTCAAACATCAATTTACTCGAAACTCTAGAATTGAAATTGCTTTATATCCAGAATAATTATACGTTAAATCAAAGATTTTAATTGGAGTCGAATCAATTTTTATTAACTATTTCACTCGAACAAAAATGATTGACTAATTCCAAAAAAGAGATCCAAAGTAACATCAATCAGATAGATTGATGCTCATTAATCGCTGATAAAACAGATTTAGTATCGGCAAAGACAATCTTTGCCATTCAACTTATTCGTACCTACTTTTTTTAATTTTATCCGTCATAACTTTGTACAAAAGAACATCATCGAAGAAAGTGAAAAGAACTTGCGAATGAACGGCGCTGAATATCGTTTATGTGCGTGAGATTAATTGCGACGATAAGTAAAGTAAGAAATTGTGCTTCATGAAGTGCCCGGTCACGTCTCATAAAAAAGCTGGATCTTTTACTGAATTAGCGTTGCTTTTTATACAAAAAAGTAGTAAAAACTTTTTTTACTGTTCTATAAATTTTGCACATGTAAAACAATATACGCAAGGGCAAATTTTGGATAATTTTGGGCAAAATCGTTAAAAATCCCAATTTAAAGAAAAGTGAAAATTGCCAAACAGGAGATAAACTTACCGATACGTTTAATAAACGTACAGCCAACTCCGCTTTACAGATCGTCCCACACGATTTCAGCCTGCGTCGTCTCTATAACAAATTGAACAAAAATGGTTGTTACCTATCACTGTAAAAATTGTCAGTCGGTCTTAACCAAAAAAAATACAGCAAAAAGTTTGGTTAATCCCTGATAATTCCTCTGTGAATTATCTGTTACAATTAATAAAACAAGAGCAAAACGAATACAGAATCGGTAGTGAGAAACCAGTTAAGCATACAAACAAATGACCGTATTAGCATTACAAAGAAGGATGTTATTGCACGTGGATGCATTTGCATAGAACGTAGTATATCACGTTCCGATGCTGACGCTAAAGTATGATGTTCCAAAATCGATATGGTGCCAGTGTAACATCGAATAGTTTATTGCGAATCCGTTCAGAATTTTATCACGCCAATTCCTGAATGAAAGTGTTACACGGTGTACTGCATTAGCACCGCATGAACGCTCCATTTTAATAGCATAAGAATGATGACTAACAAATCAACAAAGAAAAAGGCTAATATTTACTACCATTTTGTTATAATTCAAAATGTACTCTTTTACTGTTCTGAATCGTTTTGAGAGTTGAAAAATCGTATCAAATGAGTAAAAAAAATTAGTTCAAGAAAATGTAAGCCAGCGAAAAGTGTGAACTTATACCTGAAAAAATTTGAATTGCATAGATTAATTATTAGCATTTAACACGTGCTCTTTTATGTCTTCAATGGTATTTTTCACTTTCCTTCAAGGTGTGGGACCGGAACCGGAACCGATTCAAAAAGCTGGAATCGGTACCGAAATTAACCGGAACCGGTACCGGAATTGATATTCTGACTTTATCAAGAACCGGAACCGGAACTGGAACCCAAAAATTTTTCGGTTCTGATCGAATAAAAACTGATAACTTTTGACGATTCATGAAAACATTTGGAGATATTTTTTTCATTCGAAATCAATAGGTTTGATTTGTTTTGAACTTAAAAAACAAACGCCAAAAACAATAACAAGCGGCACAAAACGGAAAAGTCTCGTTGGAAAACTTGTGTCCGCTCGTTTTGCGCTTCTTGTTATTGTTTTTGGCGTTTGTTTTTTAAGTTCGAAAAAACAATTGACCGATTCAAAGAATTGAAATCATTGACAATTTTTGAACCAAAAAAAACAAATTCAAAAAAAATAACAAGCGGCACAAAACGAAAAAGTCTCGTTGGAAAACTTGTGTCCGCTCGTTGAAAAATCTCCACTCGTTTTGCACTGCTTGTTATTATTTTTGACGTTTGTTATTTTGGTAAGACGGACCGAGATTTTCCAACAAGCGGAGATTTGTTTTCCAAAGAGATCAATATTTTTTGTATATATGGTTGAACGTATTTAAATATTTTTCAACTAAATTGTCTAACTTTAAAAATAGTTTTTTACATAATTTTCAATATAGTAATTTCACCATGACTTATAAACAAAATTATACAAGAATCGTCGCTGTTGACGCTAAAATAAAATAAGAACCGAATTCGGAACCGGAACTGAAACCGAAGTTCAAAAATCTAGGAACTGGAACTGGAACCTAAATTTTCATTTCGGTCCCAAACCTTGCTTTCCTTGATTTTTAATTATTTGTAATCAGTTTAAAGTCACAATAATTAAATTTGTATAGGAATGAATTAGTTATGGTTTCAAAGTAACTGTCCGATGCTGCAATTATCATCGTTTTTTGACCATTCATTTAATCGTTTTTTTTTATTTTTTTTTTTTAATTATCATCGTTTTTTGACCATTCATTTGATCGTTTTTTTTTTTTTTTTTATTTTCTTCATAAAATGCTTAATGATGCCACGAATGCACATTCCGCAATCACTCGAAACTTTATAATGATCACAACCAAAAGAATGTTCAACTCAGTTGAAAATCGGCTTATAATTCACACACATATCATTTCTCTAGCGTGCAATCATTTCATCATTAAATTTGAATATCCAGAAATGTTATTTCAATCTATTTCACTCGAGATGTGTTCCAGCGGCTAACAAAAATGTGTTACAATGCAGAGTACACTTTCTACCCGATAAATCTGTTTCTCATTTGTTTATCCCTTAATAAAATTTCTCCCCTGAGGCAAATCAATCAAAAATGAGCCAATATTTCTTTTGAGTCCTTTTTTTTTAAGGATGCTCGTGCACTGCAACTGAAGGAGAACAATGTTTTAATATCTCAGTTCACTTAAATGAAATTCCAGTAAAAGTTCTACTAAGATAAGTAGAATCATTCTATCTCGCTTTCCCAAACAAAGATGGAAAGCAGTTTTAGTGATAAATGCTGAACCAATTGTCCTCGACGCCAAATACTATTTTGTCACGATATTTTATTTTGCCATATACTTGTCAACAAAGAAAATTTAATAACCTCCATCAAATTGTCAACCTGAAATGTCGTTTTCACGGATTTCGTTCTTCATTCAAATAGAATATGGAATTTGAAGAGGTTGTACATACATTTGATTCAAACAAATTTGTTAATGTATAGGGAAACTTTCCAGGGAAAAGCAACTATTCAGTACAATAATACGTGATTAAATGGTTAATTTCCGACGTCGAAGTAAGTGATAGTAAATTATTATACAAAAATGTTGACTTCTTTCAAGATTGGGTAAACAATAGGATGTATTGGATGTCTTAATACAACTATTTTAATTTACATTGTTGTTATATTATGAACAAAGTGGTCACACATTTATGTGATGACTAAAAAATTTAAAAGATTCTGTCACAGATAACAACTGTTTTCTAATGATGGACAATATTGATGGTGATCAGGAGCTATAATAAACGAGTCATATGTCCAGTCATACAAATTAAAGCAAACTGGTTGTTGAAATCTTGGAATACGACATGTCGATCAGCTATTTTTTATGAGATTTTTAAATATTTCGTTTAAAACGCTTGCAATAATCTTTTTACAATTTTTTATCGTTTAAACATATATTTCGATGAAATGTGCAATATCTTTTTCACTTTGTTAATTATAAGCAATGCATGAAAAAAAAGAAATCGATTCAAGAAATATGCATTCTTCTGACACAGGCATAAAATAAAGTAACCGAAACATCTTTGTTTCTCTTGTCAAATTTGAATAATAGTGAAATCCTGCTCAAAGTTGCCCCCTTTAACGGAATTTAATTTCAGGATGAAAACGAATCTCTGAAGGAAGATAGAATATTTACAATTTCCCACGTGAAGCATCTATAGTCAATGTACGTTGTTTCTTGAAATGAACGAGTAAATTGCCAACTTTCGATGTTATTTGAGTGAAACTCAAAATGTCTGATTACGACGTATATCGATTGCTCCGACGGATGCATATTGTTTAGTCGAAGAACATGACCACTGACATCAGCATCAAACCCAACAGCATTTATGCCGTGTACTTACCGAATATTGGATTCACCGCTTGTGTGCTCTTCAATTGCACAATTACGTTTAACTGGAGATGCAACTAATGAGAAGTCGTATTACGAAATGTTATTTACAAACACAATATATACACATTAAGTATACATTTAATAATATTCCATTTAATCTACAACTAATCAGCTTATAATTAATGCTTGAATAGATTATCTGATCTCTTCGATGAAAATCATTTAACATCGGAAATGAGTTTGACACAAACCTTACTTTGAAGTATCAATATCATTACAGTACGACATCGAAAAAATTCGTTATTCTGAAAACAATTATTCAGCAAGTGGAAATAAAAGTCGTGAAATTGTGAAAAAAAAAAAATAATTTGACCCTAGCTAAATTGAACAATTCCATTGTGATTTCATTCAAAAATGTTCGACAGATAAATTCAAGTACGCTTTTAATCAATAAAAGTGAAATCCCTGATTCGGACGTTAATTTGTTTATTTATCTGGAATTTCTCATCTGCAGCAAAAAATCGCTCGTAGATGATCGCCTGCATTATTTACAGAACATTTTAATGAAAATATCTCATCCGCCTGAACCATTATATTACTCACGTTTTTATTCAATTCAATGGAGATTCATCGGAATCCATATTGTAATGAACGTAACAGTTGAATCGCACAGACTAAGAAAGTGCGGCAGAGAAAGCAGTTCACAACGCAATGATCTAATGCAGTACTGAAATATTCATCTCCGCTGCTGCGGCAAACTTCTTATCCAAAACTATACAAACAAGATTGAAAGTCCTTTTTTTTCCACGAGATGGTACTCGAATCATATAGATTCAAGAGTTAAACATTAAACGTAATTGCAAATTTTATGCAGAAAACAATAAAACAATTATCTTTAATGGAACAGTGCCAATTTAGTGGAAACGGAATGAGTCTCCTGGACGAGTGGTAAGGAAATGACTATAATTTATCCGTATGAAAGAGTTTATTCGTTTATTCTTAAAAAAGGTCAAAGGTCAGCCAATATCAATCAGGATACACTTACACATTTTCGTTTAATTTTTTATTACATTTCTCAGTAGAATGAATGCTAAAATGAAACAGCAGGTAAGCAGTTAAATAAGATTTTTGTTGCGTGTAACCAATAAAAAATTTTAGAAATCTTTAATTAAACGCTATGAGATTATATAATGAAAGGTCCATTGATGTCTTTGGGAAGCACCTCTTATAACACATTTTCAACGTGATGCGATCATCCGAAGTATAAAAAGTAAATTACTAAAGCCCCAGATTATATGTGACGCGCATTTTCAACGAAATATAAAACGAAATGTCATACAACGAGATATGAATATCAAAAATGGAGTATTAAAATTTTAGTCACTTAAACATTGAATATAACGCAACGAAATGCGATACGTCGGCCTCATATTATACAAAGTGAATATCATAACTTGAAATGGTTTGAATAACAAAAAACAAATAACTTTGAAAGCTACAAACAAATCTCGCACGCTTGCGATAATAATTTGAGACGTTTAATAAAAGATAATGATCAGGGAGAAAATACAATAAAGCTTGCTGAAAAATTGATTTCACAATCTTTAACGATACGCGACGGACACGATTCAATGCTTCCTGTCGACACAACTCTTAGCATGAAAGACATTGTAAAGTACGGTTTGACGCTTTTTGCGTGCAAGGTAAATTTAAGGGCCAGTGAAACGTGCTCGTACAGAGCCAAGAAACTCGGCAGCCTTTTAAGGAGGGGAGAGCCCTCGCGAAACGAAATTTACGTTTACGCTGCGAAAGGATCGTTTTTAATGGATAAAGTACTTTCGACGTGATTTTAAATGACATCGCGTTCAAAACGCGGCTGGACTTCATTGCTGAGCTGCTTAAAAGTTTCCTTTTATCCGTTTTCAACTTTTTAACACGGCCAACTCATTTTGCACAATATGTATATATTTAATTTATCGACTAACTTTTTAATTTAAAATCACAAATGATAGACAACTGCCTATTTGAATACCTTTTTTACACAGTCTTAGATTGTTCTTAAGTTGAGTTTATTTTTGTTTTTATTTTTATTAGGCTTCTCTGAACGTGGATAAAATAAAGTACGGCGCGCGGAAGTTGGATTTTTAAAATCCGCCTATTTCCTAGGCTACAAGGAAAGGCGAAGAAACATCGCACGGATAAATATCTCATCAAAATAGGTATACCAAAGGAGATACTCGGCTTGGAAAAGTTATCGCGCATGAAATCGTCCTGAACGGGATTTCTAAAGGTTAATTCGAAGATGTGCCAGTGCAGCGATTGCGCAAATCATTTTGCCATTGCATCTACTTCGCTGTGCTGAGTGCAGCTCTATGAAAGTCACTTGTACCTAAATCACTTAACAGATTATTTATTTTATTTATCCCCGTCGAATCTGATATCTGATAAATGTCCAGCCCGACATGCATATGAATTGGAGAACGCTCGCCGTATTAAGAATTATTGTACTCAATTATTTTATATCTCAAACCCCTTTCATATTTTTATTCGCTTCAAAAATTTATTGATTTCTCTCCATACAATTCTGGGGCCTATTAAATATTTTAACAATGCGTGAATCAGATAATTACTTCTCATCAATTCATAACCATGATAAATGGCTATCTTCATATTCAAGTCATTTCTGTCTTTGTTATAATAGATAAAAAAAAAAGATAAAAAAATTACTAAGATGTCAGACTTATTCCCAGAGAGTTTTGCAGTTATCGAAGATGTGCTATTTATTTAATTTTATTCCCATTTCAAATATATTCCAATCGCTAACTTAATCATTGAAAAGCATTGCTAAGTATCATGCAATAACAAATTATATTGACATAAGAGAAGGCTAATTTGGCGGCGCTAATATCGGCTTGATAAGGGTGTTTAACTTGAAATTCGACGGGACGAGCAAGCGACATCAATGGCATTGAGAATGTGCCCCATAAAATGCGTCCTATTGATCCTAAAGTAATTCAAATTTGAACGAACTTGAATTCAAGTAAGCTCGTGCTGACTTACACGCATAGCAATGGTGCTCAATAAAAAGGTTAAAATGGAATTTCGAGATCGTGAAGCGACGATATTATAGCTACTTCTACAGCGAATCAAGATTCGATTCAACGACTGTAAAAAAGAGAAAAATATCTGAAAATATTTTTTATGCCATGTTGTGATTTGCAAGTGTGTAGGATTGAAAATACACTCGACATGACAAAATTATAAACAATGCCCGGATTCTGCCTTCATTTGTGCGATCAAGTTATTGTGAAAATTTCAAAACTTTAAACGAATCCTTTTTGTTACAAGTTTTTTATAATCTTTGAATCACAATGGTCCCGATGAAAAAATCGCAAACTGAAATGTTGACTGTTCGTTTCGACGAAACACAAAGGATTAATAAAGTTTCATGAACGATCGCGATAATTGCCACCGTTTTCAAAATTAGGGAAAGAGGATTTGAAATGAGCGAGCAGCACAAAGATGCCTATTATCGTAAAAACTTGAGAAAAAGAAAGATAAAAAGGATCAAATAACAGAGCTCGCGAATTTACATCAATAAATTTGAGAAAAGAATGCTAGTCGTTTTGCGAAAGCTAAGCGATACCGAAAGAATATTTATCGCATGAACTTAGCTTTTAAGCAACCTCCGCACATGAGTATTCTTACACCTACATAAAAAACGCTGAACACCAAATGTTCTCAGCAATTTTTCCGGAAATTCTCAAAAACACTGCAGTTATAAACCAAAATTTTTTAGAGCAGTATAAAACAAATGTTAAGATTCATAAAGAAAATTGACAGAAAATACAAATTCATAATAGCAGCAGAGTAATATACACCAAAAGTTTTTACTGCGGATATGTGGCTTAATGCAAGCGACACAAATTGAGTTTAAACACAAGAATTTTGAACTCATTTTCAAAACAACGAAACATAAAAGCGCAAAACGTGTTTCACATAAAAGCAGGTGTCTTATTCAAGAGTTGAAATAATAGTGGAAGGCGTGTAATAAACGATCATTTGTATCCATACGCCAAATTTCAATTAGCTCGGTGCAAATGCCTCGTTGTATATCTCGTAACGACAAAAATTCGTTCGCTACCTCGAGAGCTGATAATTTGTCATTGCCATATATAGTTATCGATCCGTTTGCCTCCCTGTATAGAGTCACTTTTAATAACACAGTTATAAAGCATACCGACACCATGTTAATGAATTTACATTATTTTACGTAAATTATTTAAATTATCCGATGTAATTTGTTATGAAAAAAGTGAAATTTTAATATTTTTCAGTGGCATCAGAGATGGTTGAAAAGTTCGATATTGCTTGAAACGAATCAAAGAAAATGAATAATGAAGAAAGTTTCAAAAAGGTGCAAAGTTTAAAGTTCGGCAATATGTTGGAAACAGAATGCTAGGTGGGAATATGTAACAATTGATTCTAAACAGAGTTTTGAATGTGCGATGTTGGGCGATAAGGTAATGTGTACAAGTTTGAAAATGAGAGGTAAATGTGCTCGTCATTCTCGAGCCTGAAAACTGAAGTGCAAAAAAAGCAATTGGCGCAAGTTAGCGGGCGTACGCGAATGTAATTATTTCATTGGTAAGCATTGGCCGTGTGAAATCTCATCGTCATTGTCAGCGCAAAGAATTGAAAAGAGAAGTGTGACCAGTTGTGATTTCTTTTTACACGACGCTGGCTGTGAGAAAAAAAAAGCGGGCCGTACGTATCTCCTATGGTGAGCATTGCTCAATGTATACCGAACGTTGCGTTTCGTGTACGCCAAATATTGCCGCGATGATATTCGCGATTTGAAATGAGATACCACGGAAATGCGACTTCTCGTTAATTTTTTATCAAAACACTCTGACAGGTACAAAAACAAACTTTTCTAAATATTCGATCATGAAAGCTCGCTTGATTCTCAAATAAAATTAGTATTTGATCGACAAAAGTAGATACCGTAAACTGTTTTTGCCGAATTTTTTTCATTATTTATGTTTAATTTGAAAAGATAACGAATTGGGAAACTGTTGAGGGACCAACTAGAAAAAAAAGAAGGATCAACGATAAGTCCTAATATGGGAATTGTCATAATTCCAAAATTGCACCTTGTTCTAATGAAAACAAGAGTTGCTCAAAGACGTTGAGAAAATTTTGCGAGAAAATTAGATCGGAAGGAGTAACAACTCAGGTGCATATCTCACGCAAAGCGAACGCTCGAACAATGCGTCTGTGATTAAGACTCAAGACCCACATCGCGTTTCCTCTTCAAGAAATCGGCTCAGGGTTGTCAACCAAACGAATGAACAAATCATCTGCAGCGATTAAACTTTTCAATGACTCCGCGGAAATTTCGTCTAATTAACATATACAACGACTTTCAATTGTAAAGTGAAATATTCTGCAGAGGCGTCATCAAAAGGACAAAATTACTGCGACCAATCCCAGAATTTTCGCACAACGAATTCAGATTCAACACAAAAATTATGAAAGCTCACCTCAATATGTTTTTCTTCAATTCTTTATAATGAAGCCTATTCGTGTAATATTGAACAATACAGCTTTTTTGACTATGATAGCATTTTTTTATCACACGTCATTCCTTAGGCAAAATCCAAAACGAACGAAAAATGTGAAATTGTTTCACATTTTGTTTGTTCTTGTCACGACTACTGTTCATTAAATTTAGATTTCAGTCGTAAATTGTTTTTGTCGTAATGTGTTTTACTAAAGTAAACTGCCAATCCTGTGGTTGAGTTTCATTGATTCAGCTTTACTGGTTTCCCAGAAAAAAATTTTAAACTGCAACCACAGAGAAGCTTGAAATTGATTTAATTAAATTGTTGGTGAGATGTTTGTTTTTTTTCTAAAAAATAATGTTAACATGAAATACTAGTACAGAATTACGAAAATAGTAAATGTTTGATATGGTTTTTTTTTAATACTGACAGTTGTCTGCATTTGGCATCTAATCACTATACCGCATTAACTCCACAAATTTGGCAGGCAATCGTACTATGTACTAAACGTATATAACTCTCCACCAAGACCAAAGCAACACATAATTAATTTAAAATTAATGACATCATTAAAACTTCAAAACTTAGATGTTTTCCTCTGTTACCTTCATGTAATTTTAATTCTGTTGGATTTTCTCTCTAAAATTAGTAAACAGTAAACAGTAGTCATTATTTAACTTTGGACTTCTTCATGAATGAATTTTCTCTTACTTTGTGTGTATTTTTACTTATTATGATGATATTTCTTATTTTTTCATTAAAAAATCAGATTCAATTTTGTTTCATTTTGGTACAATAAAAAACTAATTGTAGAATATAATGAACCCTACTAAAAAAGACGAAAAGACCTATTCAAACTTTGTAAACTTGCATAATAAGTTTAGAGAAAACCACAAATTGAGTACACCAACTTTGCATTTCTATTTGGGTTTATCCTTTGAGCACTGAAGTAGGAATATTGTTAATAACGTTATAAACATTGAGAGATATATCCCCTAATATCAATTTAGCATAATCGGAATAACTTAAAAAATTCCTGACTATATATTTTTAGTATAAATAAACTAAACTTGTCTGTTTTGTATTAAGTAAAAAATAATCTAATATTGAATTTAGATTTTCTAGTTTTTATAGCTTGTGTACTTAATTGATTGATTTTAATCTTAATTTAAACTATCAATTATTTACATCAAAAGAAAAAATACGCAGTATTATTATTTTCATCGCTGTTATTAAACAAAGCAAACGAAACGCTTCGTAGAAATGTTTTTGCTCTGTTCTCATCAGAACACCGACTCTGCACACTGACGGATATTGTAACCTCATGTATGTTGCTTTTGAGCTAAATTTTCATTGATCAAACTTTCATTAATTAAAAACTTTAATTATTGAATCCGTGGTTTTAATTAAAATCATATTAATTCAGAAAGTACGTCAGCTTTGAACCTCGAAACACTCTTTTTAAGCGCAAAATATAAATCCACGCTTGAATTTTTTAATTCTTCAACTATGCGATATATTATTCACGAGTTTTTCGTAGCATTTTAAGAGCAGTTGGAATGTTGATATGATATTCAGTATTTTCCTTTTTAGCAGTAATTTCTACAAGTATATCAGCATTTCTATGTGGACAAAAATATTTGATAAGCCGTCTCTTGCATCGTCAATTCTCTCAATCACTGATCAAATAAAAGCGGTGGAAATGGAAAAGTTCCGTTCGTTTTATTGTCACTTAGTTGCCAACACGTCACACAACAATCACTTTTCACAACTAAATATGCTTCAAAATTGTCATGTTAAGCTCATCACCAAAAAATTATTCTCCAAAATACACTATTTATTAGCAAGTGTTTAATTCGAAGCTTGATTGAAAACACAAATGCGTTGATTAGCGAAGAAATAAAATCAATATTAACTCGGAAACTGGATAAAAAATGAAAATATCAGGTACTCACGTATAATGGAGTGAATAAAGTTGGGTTTGACAGATGAATAAATGAAAATGTGAATGAAAAAGCACGCACGATTGAACAGTATGAAGAAAAAGGTAGATGATGGCTTGTATGAAGACAAGCACGTGTCTCTCGCACCTGTTTACGTCGAGCACGTCGTGCGCGCGCGACTTTGCAAGGATGTGGAGTACGGCGTGAAGGAACCGCGGCACGATACTGACGAATTCGCGAGTCGGCGTGCAAACGTCATGCCGGTGCAGCGACTGCCCCCGCTTGAGCCATCTGCCAACCCCTCTCTTTCCTCTTGTTTTCGATGTCGGCGCTTTCTTCTCTTCTCTGCACTACTTCGGCGCATCATTCTCACAAGACCCAACCTCTCACATTTCTATTTTTCAACCCCTTTATCTTGCCCACTCATTTTTCATTCACATTGTCCCTTTCAAAAACTTTCAACCCGACATTGCGCTTCAACACCAGAAATCCGCCACTTGTTATTTTAATTATCTCCGCACGGAACACACAAAAGTATATTCATTTCCAGTGGTTTGTCGCACTTTTCTCAACCAAAACTACCTTTTTGGCCAACTCAAACTTTTTGAACCGTTTTTTTCCAAGTATCTTTTAACATTTCATTTAAAGTTTTCTTTCCAAACGAAGAAAGTTTAATTGAAAAAAAGGGACTGGTTATTTTCTGATTTTTTTTCTATTATAACGTTTACGACATACATTTCTTGTTTTTACCCCGAGGAAATGAACATAAATTCTTGTACATCACCAATTTTTATAAAATAGTTATTACGTAAGATATCTCAAAAGCTGGATCATAAATTGAATTTCAAACTAGCGCCGCACTTACATTGGTATCAACCAAGTACATCAAATGATAAAAGTTGTATTCCGTAAGATGACACGGTAGAGATAACACAAAGCATATGAATCATCCATTGCTCGGACGAAAAGGACACCGCGCGGTGTCACTGATGGCGTTTTCACCTTTCATGCACTTTGCTTGATATATATACGAATGTGTTGAGTCTATCTCTACTTCCTTGACATTCTATAAACATTCACGCTAATTTTTGTTACATTTTTGGTTCAAAAACTGTGTTCCAAATGTGCGCCGTTCCTATTATTAATTTTTTTTCAATTTTAGGTAGTTTTCACAAGCTCAAAAAATGGATTATTCCAACAGTGTATATAAGTGAATCATTTAAAAAATCATGCAATACTACGTTTGAAAAAAAAATTATGCAAACGTTTTCATATAAAATGTTTGTCAATTGCGAACTCCAGAATTTATTTAAAATTTATAAGCAAGTGTAATTGCAATTTGTTGTATTAATAATTCCAGAACTATATCAAAGTATTTTACCTATATCTAATATTTGAATATCTTCCATTCCAGTTCCAAAACTAGTTTCAAAATTTTTTTTCAAATTAGTTTCAAATATTGACTGTTCGTATTTATTGACACTACTACGTTAATCATTCAGCTGATAAAACAATATGTTAATTGATGAAAATTCCAGACAATTTGGTATTTTCTACATAACTTAACAAACAGATTAAATTTTTGACATTTACTTAGAAAATGGTTTTTTTCAATTTCTGGACAGTTCGTTACGATACCATCTTGAAAATGCATTCTTACTGAGGTATGCATATTGCATTTTTACCGCCTTATTGATATAGAAAAAGTCTCGTTTAAAATGAAATAGTCAAATTAGCTCATATTCTATTATTACTCTGACTCATTAAAATTTGTAGACCAATAAGACACAAAATACGACTGATGTAATTCTGAGCGCACTGATTACGTAAAGATTGCAGTAGCCTCGCATCCGCGGGTTATTGAGAGACCAGTGTGTATACAACGACATTAAACCCGGCCAAGAATTCTTGCAAAACGAGGTTTTGAATGAATTCCAGCGACGCGCTCGATCAGTAAAATAACTCGAGCGTGGATAAGTTGATGCTTTAGATTGTTAATTATATCGTTAACTCGTTGATTCAGATAAACCCAACTAGCTGAGGATATGTTTGTAAATGCGTGATCGTAACGATTATCATTATCAACTCTTTGATTTAGCCGTTGTTACAGGAATAAAATTTATTGTAACTGTTTATCTATTTTTATATTTGTGTTGCTTCTTGGTATACGTGCAAGTACATGCCGCAATAGAGCACCGTCACGCAGACCTTTTACTCTTCTCCAGTCGACTTTCATCTCCGATATTGAACTATAGACTGTTCCGCTGGCGTTTGGACGACTAAATGTGCGCAACAACAAGAAGAGGACAAGCCATGCTTCACTGGCTACAGGCCAGTTGGAAATTACGTACTGCGTTTTTATTCAAACAGTATACTATATAAATGAGTAACTAGCGTGAGACTCAATTGAAATTTGTAATTACAATTTATCAAAGACCATATTTAAGATCAAATCGCTTGCCTCCAGAGTCGCTAATTTAAAGATTAATTCCAAAATCACGTTAAATCGCCTAATCATAACAGTAAGAGAACAAACTCACGTTTCAAGGAACGCTTTTTGAACCGAATGCTATTTTAAATACTTTTGGAAAAAAATTCAGATCCGGCTAGAACATTTTATCACGATATGATGTTTGTAAAGAGAAGTTTGACCGCAAAGATGGAATAATCTCATTTTGAGCTGCGCAGTGAGTTGAACGAGCTTGCAGCAGGGCAATGAAAACAAAAGAACACATTATTTTACATAGCTTTTGAAGCAGTGTAATGAGAACTTCAAACAAGATTCCGCGCAGTCTCTGGCCAACAAAAGCAACCGCAAAAACAGCCACCTATACTATCTCGCACTACACTATTTTAGCATCGAGGCTCCACTCCTAGATAAGTCTTGAGTGACACGTATTGATAGTCAGAGGCGAACATTTCAACCCGTATTATTCGTCATTGTTCCAATTCAGAAAACAGATGCGACAATTAGAATCAACCTTGTGATTGTAAATTAAATTTGTATCTGAAGCTGCACAAACGCTTCAATAATTTTGAAAAGAAATCTGGTTTGACTTAGCGTCATATTTGATCAACAAAAAAAATGCAATCCTGAAGCCGGAAAGGGAGGCACGATGGCTTGAGGAAAAGTTCGAATTTTTCGTTCAGTTTCCTGTCTTTGCGGCGAACTTCGTAATCACGCGTCGGCTACGCAAGGAAGAAGAGGGAATTCGCCATTCGAATCTCGAATAATTTTCGCAGCGTGACGAAATTAGGTGCAAGCGAAAATGTTGAAATCTATCCATTGAATTCAGACACTCAGATGCCGGAGATGCATTCACACTATGACCAAACTAAAAGCAATCTTTTGCAAAGCATATTTTTTCAAGTTAATTGTTTAGAAATGTATCTATTATACCGAAAACAATACGTTACGTCACGAAAAGGATACAGTCCAGTTTTTGGCAATATTCTATTAATAATTACATGACCCTGCACTCTAGACAACTTTAATGTCATTGCAAATTAAGCATACATTTATTCGAAAGCCCTACGATGATCACCTAATAGCACTCTAATGAATATATATTCGCCTTTCAATTGTACAATTTTCGTGGCATTTAGCTTCGAAGTAAAAGGTCCAAGTTGACAGCGTGTGTCAATTAGGAGAAGCATAATAAAAAGTTCTTCGGAATCACATTTTTCATAATAACTCAATAAATTATAAACTCAATCGTATAAAAAAGTTTTACAAAGAAAAAAACGGTTTACATTTCTTTATAAAACAGAACAGCCTTATGAGAAATCAACTCAAGTTTATTGTTTGTATAAAATTGACTTCGAATTTGCATGCTGACTGATCAATCTTAATAGGTATATAGTGCTGTTGCACTAAACTAGCACTGCTTCGAAGACACAGAAGGTGCCAATAGAATCAAATTTAACGAACTCGTTTAATTTTCATCCGAAGCATTAACATTAATTAGCAATTTTCATTTTATGCAACTTGACATTTGTAGCAGAATGTTTGTTAATCACAGATGAAAAAATGTTGGTTTTATGTCTGCGGTGCAATTTTTAATGTTCATGAAAGGCATATTTAAAAGTGCATTAAGCTTTTTAATTATTGTGATTTTGTGAGCAAAACAAATTTACCTCACAATCTTTACTTTTTATCAATAACTCGAATAAAATTTCTTAATAAACCGCAGCGACGAGATTTTTAACGATTAAACCCAGCGATTGGTGGAAAAGTCGTGCTGGAAAGTTTAGAATATGCCAATTAAATTTTTGTAACAAAGAGATAATACTGAAACTGTTATCAACGCAACAATATTTATATGCGCTAAAGACGATGATCCTGTCACAAAACCAATTTGATTAAACGATAAGGCGAATTTCCGCATGAAATTATATGCGAAGAGCTGTCTGGTCTGACACTTACATAATGAAGCCTCACGAATATGTGAGGAAAGTGTAATAACGTCTTAATGAACAAGTAAAAGCTGCATTATTCATATTAGCATCGTTTCTACCTCCCATCATTTTCCATGATAAAAAATACAAAAATTTACAATATTTCCGTCATCCTGCTCGCAACAGCATTATTATTATCGTTATTATTATTATCATTATTTCGATAAGGCTGAAACGTAAAAGAAGAACTGTATTTTCAAAATTCTGAACAAACTGGAGTTTTCAATTTTGAAATAGCGTATAACAAATCTTATAGGATAAGATATATCTTTTCAATTCGTTTCCAGTATAATTATTAGCACCGTTATTACTTCATAGTATCATCACATTTGAAACCAAATTGTAAATTATCTAAAAGTTAAAAAATGAAAATCCTTTGTACCAGGCAGCATAGTACAATGTATGAAGAATCATAATTAGTAACACATAAAAAAAGATTTATAAAAAATACCAAAAACTTTACTCCTCTCTTTTCATCATTTTAATTACTAGTTTGAATGGATGTACAAATTAATTTTATTCAAAAACACACGTTATAAGGGTTATAAATGCAATTTGAATTTAAAATTTGACAATTGCGGCATAAATAATTTTCCTAATGCGGAAGCATGTATTTCCTTATATTTCTTCTTAGTAGCTTGACATTTACAATCACGCATATATACCTATATATACAGCTATCATGTTGAGCCACAATAAACTTTGTCGTTTCGTGACCTAAATTTTGAAGAGGGAGAAAACTTAATATTTGGGAAGAAAACATGAACTACCTCTAAGCATAATACGATGAAGTTGCGGTCATACAGTTATACATAGTGGACTGAAATGCTTGACCACCACCCCCTCATTCTTTCTGCAGTTCTTAAAAATTAGAATAAATTTAATTTCCGGGACAAATTATAGGATCCGAAAAGAAGTCGCAATTGTGTACATTTTTCGCAACTGAAGTAATTAACTTATGCTAATGGAGGTAATTAAACGACGTTTTTCTGGTCGGCCAAATTGTCGTTCAATTATAATTGTAGTCTTTCACAAAGACATTTCTTTGATTCCACAACAAAAGTACTTTCACTTAACCTTTTCTGACGATCCACTAATTATGCAAAGCATTTAATTTAATTGACTAAGTAACCAAGGTGTCATTTGTTATGAGCAATTTTTTTATCACTTGAAAATTTATATTCCCATTGTGAAAGAAATTCTCTTCCTTACAGATTCGTCGCGAAGACTCAAATTATTAATACACGATTTTGACGACGATTTTATTGGTAAGAAAAGTTAGTTGTAATTGAAAAAGTAACAAAAATAAAAGCTATTTCGACCTTTTGTACAATCTTATTTTACAGAAAGGACCGAAAGGACCTGTCGAGAAAATTGCAGTAAACAGAAATTCTCTTTTTCCGAGTTTAAAGCAGCTACGGTCAACAAGAGAGCTAAACGGTTAGCAGAAAATTACAGAGGATCCGTACATGAGAGTAGCCTGAAAGATGTTATCGTTTCAAGCGGATGGGAAATTCATCCTTATCTTGTACGGGTGTCTAATTATGAAAATAATATTATGAGCCATACACCAATGCCTCATGTCTGATTAATTTTCGTCGAGAATAACGAGGCGCAACAAGGAAACATAGACAAAATTGACGAATTTAATTCGAGTTTGGATTTTAGTTACGCTACAATGATGGAACTTTCAAAAACACATAATACCATATTTTGTTTCGTCAAACCAACTAAACGGAACGTTTTCAAAAATTATACATATACACAAAGTTTCAAAAGAGAAACGCTTCATTATGACGTAATACAATTTTTGAGCGGACCTACCAATTGTAATGTGCTGATTTTATCAAAGGATGAATCAAATTTTTTTTTGTAATCGCAAGAATAAAATTAGTCGCAAATTTTTATCAAGGCAAAACTCTGATGAATTCTTTCCATGTTGAAAAATTATCTGAAATTATTTGCCATTGGATTTCATATTCTCCAAAATTTTGCACAAAAGCACGGAACAGATTGAAACATTAAATGTTGAATATACATTAAACTGCCTGTTGCTAGGTAACATTTTGAACCATATTCATGCATAACGAATAAGCGTGTCTAGTTCAATTAAAACGAAAAACCACAGATTTTGTTCAAACAACCAATAAAAATGTGTTTTTAATTTCAGTTTAAATATAAAAAATCTAAAAACATGAGCAATCGTGAATTTAAATTTTTAATGAAAATATTATTTGAAAAAACGACCACAACAAAAAGAACGTTTGATTTGATGTGGCAAATCTCGTCAGTAGAACTTTTGAACACACGATAGTAGATTTGAGTTCATTTCAAGATTAAAATATTTCATATTATAAACGTTATAAAAAAGTCTCAATAATCAAAGCATGAAGTATTTTAAAAAACATGTATACATTGTTGAGAAATGATGTTGTGGAGAAGCGGAAGAACAAGAGTGGATAAGAAAATTAATATTTCATGGCACGCAGAATGCATGAAATGAGATGTGACGTATCGCGGTGAAGTACAGTGACGAAGGATTTGATGGGTAAAAGGAGAAGGCCAAATATATATGGTATGGAAATAACGAAGAAATGGAGGGTCGATTATGCGAGACAGAGCAGTGGAATGACTGTTGGCACGTCCAAGTCGTTACGAGAGGCACGATTCCGCGGGATTTCCCACGTGGTGAATCGGTTTAATTTGCGCGAACAATTACGAGAGACGCGTAATTGTATATCGATTAGCATCTAGGGGAGAGCAGCGGCCGTGAGCAGGGCAAAGGTCGCCGGCAGCGAGTTCAGTCGCCTCTCTGTGAAACACTTTCTAGACCGCGTCGCATCCTCCGCTATCACGCTACCCATCTTTTTTCTCCTTCATTTGTATCGCGATCGCCATTTCAATAACAAAAAAAAAACCCACCTTATCGCGAGCGCATCTCGTGGACACAGCGCGAAAGAACCCCAGCTGACAATAAATAAATACCAATCAAATTATTTCGCTTGATCAACTTATTTTGCAACTCACACTTTTATTCTCCGTCTCCGATTGACCAATCGATTCAGAATAGCTGATTTATTGTCCGTCCGTGAGATTGATCAAAAATTCACGAGAAACGATGAACTCAAAATTCAGCTCGACGATGATTAATCTAGATTCTCACGGTGCCGACTTCCTGACTGAAAGTTTAACGAAATCAGCTTTCAATTAACACCGTTCTGCTATAACCTTTTCTATGAGGTGACATCTTAGTAACGCTACATGTGCTATATTCAATTACAACGAATTAAACAATGATTTTCTCAGCCACGCTCCGACCATGCTACTGCGCTCGTGAACAATTAAAACCGCATTCCAGATCCAGCGTTTCCCGATATCAAACGTAAATCAGTTATTACTTACAAAAGATGACACGAATAATGTACAAACAAGTTTCATTATACGTGTTTTGCGAGTGCATTTTTTGTCAAGTGTCTAAATAGAAATTTTCCCTTATTATATATTTTTATACAAGTCTATGAATTGATGCATAACCTCTTGATTCTGACGGGGAGAGACAAAAGAATGTAATATTTTATAACCTAATAATAAGAAAGTTTTAACGTGTGTCGCACACGACTCGGCAAGCAAACATAAGATGAGCTTATCTAATGAGTTACTGGGAATCATTATAATTAAAATCAAACTTTATTGATTGTAAAATACGATTTTAATGTTGGAGCGTATCAATTACGTGAATTGCCTATGTGGCTGCACAAATGCTACTTCCTTAATGTTGACGAACGTTGAGGTACATTGTATTAATCCGTCCGCGCAAGTGCTTTTACTTGTGAAAGATAACATTTAGAACTGCATAGCGCAATCAGGAAAGCCTACAGTAAAAAAAAGCCACAGAAATTAATGTATGATTGTCCTTTTCATCTCTATCACGGTTTCTCTCTTTCTTCAGACTTTGTAGTGATGCGTGATTTATAATCATTCATCAATCAACTTCAACCGTTAACAACTAAGTATTCGTGCAAAAAATATCCAACATTCCTTTGAAACGATGAGAAATTAAAAAATTCAGTAAAAATCGTTGCTGTTTATTCGTGTTCAAAATTTCAGTCAGAATTAAGATTTGAGCCTTTGATCGAGTTTGCTTACGGTACGCAAGCATTTAAATTGAATGTGATTCCCAATCAGGAAAAACTGCGATTCGATAATTCATGATGCAGATCCAGATCAAAATGTGTACTTTTGAAAAGCGTAAGAAGTTCGCATACATAAATGGTTATAAAATGCACGCCAAAGGAATAGGCGATGTCAAATGTTGAAGAGAAAATAATTATCACTTTGTATCGACGAAGTGCGATGCCATCTTAGAGGAATAAGACAAAATGGTGATGCAGAAGGATTATTTTCCAAGTGAAGTGTACTAGATGTATGTGGTGTTGATAAAATCAATTAGCCGTATGCAAAATATATGAGTGTATAAGGCTGTGATACACTCGCGGCATCGTGACATTCTATTATTTCGCGGAGGGTGTACCATCTGCAGCGGTCGGTGAAAGCACGACCTCTGACTTGTGCTGGATTGACGACTTGCCACCCTTTTCGAGATCGCATAGCACTAGCTATACAATTATACTCAGCAACTTATCTCCACTCTCGAGTTCAAGTTGTCACACGTTGCATATGACCTTCGCGATTATTATCTATACAAATATTTATTCATACAAACGCTCATCATGAACTTTCAATTACACGCAACACTCAAGGTCGTCTAAATTGATCCACCTTGCATCAAAATTTCAAAAACACTTGTTCCAAAAGTGATATCTTCACAGCGTAGTTTGTTATTTATTTTATGTATAAACTGTATACTGTATGAGAAATGTGATCATTCGCGACGTGTGTCACTACTCTTCCTGTTTTCTCACAGCTCTTCTCTGACGCTTTTGAACAAGCGCCTGGTGTTACATTCACACAATCTTTAATGACTTTCTAGAGTAGTTTTTCAACCTGTTACTCGCATTGTACGTGACTCTTTGCGGTTCCGATAAATTTTGAAAAACTTCAAAGATCAATTCATCGTATAAAATGTAGGTGACGAAAATCTTTTCAACGCAATTTTCAAGTTTATATTCATCTTGAAAACAAAAAGTCATGAAAAACGTTTATTTTTGATAATCGCAGTCTAGTGACGTGAGTGAATTTGAACTATGATGAGATTGACCATAATAAAATATTGCTGTGTCGTAATATCCTCTATGGGATGGAGAAGAAAAAGATGAAATGAAAAGTTGGATATGATTCGGAAGTTATGTGTTTTGATCGGTGTGCTAGTTAGGCAATGATGTGGATGATACCGTAATGAGCTTGCATAATAGCAAGATGTTGTCCGCGGATGAACGTCTTGAAACTGTGGCAGCCACCGTTTTCATCAAAGCAACTCGAGTAAAAGCGAGAAAGTAATTGCGCGCTTACGCGATATAGAGGCGTGGGAGTGTGCCGTTTAATTGCTTTACTCGTTGTTTCTTGCTACCTATAGTCTGTATACATTGTCTCGCGCGTTGCTTT
The DNA here is from genome assembly GCA_020615435.1 of Telenomus remus. Taxonomy (NCBI): domain Eukaryota; kingdom Metazoa; phylum Arthropoda; class Insecta; order Hymenoptera; family Scelionidae; genus Telenomus; species Telenomus remus. The sequence goes on from CM036338.1 coordinate 5,839,209, forward strand.
GCGCTTCGCTTCACGCAGCGAGACACCGTAAGAAGAGGAATATTAAAATGCCGGAAGAATGTTTGCTCGTTCGAGGTGTTACGCTATTCTAGATCAAGACACACTCCATTGTTACGCGCCAGCGTCCATCGCACCTATACTATTATTTCTGACGGATCGAACCTCGTGCGATTATTATACTCTACTTTTCCGCTTCGCGCCTTTTTTCAATCAATCATCTTTTATGAGCTATTAACTCAACTTGATTCATTTGCGCTTCACAATGAATATTTATAGTTGGCGCAAAAAAAAGTTATGGATAATATATTTATCATGAGCGAAGTCGAGAAAGGGACACGTCCATATTCGATGATCAATTGCGAATTATATTTCCACAACGGCTAATTGAATACTGCATTGAATTTACATTGTAATTATTTATCGAGCGAATTTACAAATCAAACTATATAACATGAAACGGGATTTTAAGCAAACATCAATTGTTGGTACTATCTGGGCACAATCAGAGAGATATTATCAATTGTGGTAACAATCAATTTGTGCCAATTTGTGGTAACAAATCGTTACAAAAGATTGTTTGTTCGTTTGTTTGTTTTGTTAGTTTGTTTTTCCGTCGGTTTATCGGTGAGAGAAAGAGAGAGAGAGAGAGAGAGAGAGAGAGAGAGAGAGAGAGAGAGAGAGAGAGAGAGAAGTAATCGAGGAGAAGGCCGATCGAGTTGGACATGAAAATGAGTCGCGTTGCACAATGGTGTAATTGTGTGTATCAACGATGATTCGATGGAAACTGCTTTTCCATGTCCAGCTGGTAATTTCTATTTATTTGATCGTCGAAACAAAAGTGCATCCGCGTTATGTAATCGAATAATTGAGCATAACAACGAGAAGAAGAAGAAAAAGTGAGTCAATTATATATATCGTCAAGTCCAGGTCGTGTTCTTTGACTAGGCTAAATTGAGGATCGATAAAAAAATCGCTGATTGCATAACAGGCGCCGCAAAAACGAATTGTTCTCGAGGATGTTTTTAATATATATCTGCTGCGGTATACAATGTAGCGTCGCGGCGACACGGTATCGACTGAAAGGAAGACAATTTTCAAGCGGCGGGTGAGAGTTGAAATTTTGTTGAGCTGTTTGAGTGCTCACGTATATAGCAGACGCCCGCCAGCTGTATATTTATGTGTATGAGCTAGGAGGACTTTCGAGGATCGTGTTCAAACTGAAGATATATCTCGTAAGGTTTCTTCTTACTTTCGTTCGAGTATCGTCGCCTGACCTACGACCCGCAATCTACGAGCGCGCTATTCTTCCTACGCCTATAGTCAACTTTTCCACATTGGAAAGCGCACTCGCCTCACAGTTTACAAATTTACCTCTGTATACGGACGGCCACCACGACACATATTGATCTTTTCGCCATTTCATTTAGGCGTTAGTCCTTGCGTCACACTCGCATCATCCGTCGATTTATTGTACCGGATATCTATTTCTACATTTTTATTTTTATATCAAAACTCTGCTATGACATTTAGATGCAGTTATTAGATAAATATTCGCTTATAATACCCATGATTTATATTCTTACTCGCGTCATTTTTATTTTATATCTTTCTAGAAACAATCCAACCGAAAACACAATATTCAAAAACTTGTTTAAAAAACTCAAAAAATTTCCATGACAAAATACCACGAACAAATCCAATATTCATGGAATCGGAGAAATTGATTGAAATCCAGTATACTGAACAGAATTGAAACACAAAAAAAAACAGGTGTATGAAATATCCGTACACGTAACTGAATTATCACTGTAAATTCTGCAGAAAAAAAAACAGGCTGTGATATCATTGAGATTATAGCTCATAACGATATACCATATACGTGTATGGCTCGTTAAAATGAATATAGAGTTTTTGTGTGTATATGTATCAGATGATCTGTAAAAGTTGTAAGAAAAGTAGGAAATCGTTTTTATTGTTCGAACGAATTCTATACTTTTTGGTACTAAATAACAATGATACGAATCCGAAACATTTGCAGAGCGAAGAACAAACTTGATCGGCTACGAAGATGCGGATGCTCTGCTTGACTTCGTTAAAGATCGCAAACAACGACGTATATTTGTATGAATTACAAGTTTGCACTGTGCAACGAATATCCAATCCAAAAGTTTTGTTGTGCATTCTACGTATCGCAAACTTTTCGAATTGAATTTGTTTCTTATTTGTTCGCTTCAGATTTGCACAAAATGCATATTATGTGGCAATTTGCTTTATCACGCGAATGATGAAACTTCAAAAGTGATCTTTTCCTAAACTAAGAATGGAAGTTTAGGAAATGTTAAAAAAACTGCATTGTTAATTCAGTGTTATTCAAACGTCGCGATAAGATCGATTCGTACTTATTCATATTATCAGTATACTTTTCAAAGGTGAGAATCTGACGTGATTGAAGAAACGTTATACGTCAAATGAATGTGTTCTGATGATGGCGTGAATGTTACTTGTACGCGGGTCTCTTTTATTCTACTGTTACGAAACCTGATTACGTGTTAATTGTACTCATGTAAAGAAAGTCTCTCTCTTTTTGCGCAACGGAAGTGAGATGATACAAAACTTGTTAATCCCGAGCGTACATCTGAACCGTATTTGTAACCCAGATATGACGCATTATAATTAGCAAAACCCATCAACTCTTCCTCGGCGCTATACTTCAAATACTAAAAAGCGTCACTTTTGTAATTGACAAGATAACTTATTGCCAATTCGATTTCTTAACCTTTATGCATTAGCCTATTGAAGTAATCATAAATTTTATTTGAACACGCTCATCGTGTTCTCAATGAGGTGTTAATTTATTTCGATTATCCGTTTCATTTATACAATTTTTAATCAGCTATAGGATAGATCTGTTGCTGCCATTTTTCCAACTCATCAATCATAAATTAACTTATAACAATAAACTTTTTAGTCGATTATCAATCTTAGCATTTGGATTATGATTTATGGCAAAAAATAACGTTCAAATGATCTTTATATTCTAAACTAGAGATAAAGCGCACGCTTCTTGTGTCAATAAAAAGAAATCTTTATTTAAGATAATTTTCATTCGACGTGGGTTTTCGCGCAAAAAAGAAAAATTTTTATCAATTTTATAATGGCAATAAAGATTTGATCGAGAAAATTGAAATTAGTTTACGGCGGCTCAAAGCGATCTATGCCAGATCGGCCAGCATGAACGTCCGGGTGAAAATGTCTACTATAGGGTGAGGTTATGAAAAATGTAAGTGTTATGAAAAATTCGTCTGTTGTTTTTTTCGTTCGGGTGAAAGTTTGGCTTTTTGTTTTGAAATTGAACGCAATGAGTTAGACGCAAATTATTCGCGTAAAAGATGTAACAAGATCAGAATAAGTTGAGAGCTAGTAGTTGGATCAGATGGATCTGCGTAACATTTTATGCCGAGTCGTTTTCTCAGTTTACCAATTTTACGAGCGCTAGCTCGTCAACGAAGAAAGCGACGTCTGATGTAAAGCAAAATATTCGGATTCGCACAGTGCGACTGTGCCAACGATGAGAACTGCGGATATAAAGGAAGAACTTTCGCAGTATTGTATAGTAGAGCATATTATTAAAATAAACAAGTTTAAGTCGAAGGGAGTCGATGTGGGTTGAAAAGCCCGCTATTCCGGCGTTGCGAGTAATTGCACAGACGATTGTTATGCAAGCTCTGAGTGAATCGTCAAAGAGCGCGGCTTTGAATCTCGAATAAAAATCGCGTGCATGAGCGTCGATCTTAAATTATTTGTTTAAGCTATCGTGTTGTTGGCAATTATGTAACACGAATTAGCATAGAATTGCGCGTAGCTTTAAGCGCTGCACAATAATTTATTTATCTTTGAACACGCGCGATTGACGTACTCTTGCCACTATATGGTCAATTTATAGGGGATACACACACGTGCATTGTCAGCATGCGATCCATATGCCAGACAGATAACTTCCGTTGCCACCGTAATTATTATTCACCTTATCATTATATTCCCACTTTTCGTCTTTCTATTTTCATTATATTTATTATAATCATTATTGTTCTTCTAATGTTAATTAAAAATAAAGACGACTTTACTCAGTGCAACATTGTATGTAACGATAGCCTTATACATCGGTTGCGTAATAGTTTCACTAGTTTGCAATCACATCACACCTGTCAAAATCATAAAAAAGAATATGATTCATTACGGTGAAAAGAGAGAAGAATGAACAACATTTATGTCTACATTTTTATTCTTTTTCGACAGCAACAAGTTCTAACTTTGGTCAGCCACGGTATATTTTTTAATATAAATAAAGATTTCACTGCATGCATACAAGTCAATATAATAAAGACATTTAACAAGTTAAAAAAATCGATGGATATTAAATAGCAGAAGTACAAGCAATAGCTGTTAAGTTAAACAGTTTTGGAGTTGGAAGAGAGACGACAAAACGAAGTTGGATCGTGTTCTGTTTTCGAAAGCACTTGATGATAATTGCTTCTGAAACGTAAATAATCGATGGTTGTAGAGAAAAAGGACGATTGTACAGTGTAAAAGATAAAACAAGGGGGATGAAGGCAAAGGACTCGGTCAGGTTTTCGATCGCGATGTAAAACGTTACGCGACGCTCTCTTCTTGCGTGATTCTTCCTGCAATTACTATTTAAACGCTCTGTTGAAATACGTTTAGCTTAACCAACTCAAATACATTTAAAATACCTCCCAACCACCACAATAAGACTCTACAATGCACCGTGACTCACGATCTCACTTTGTTAACAACTACGGCGCTAAATCAAATGACAAATTTTTTACGCTCTTTCCTTTAAAAGCAACTTGCGTTAATTATAATTGATACTCGAAAAGCTACAAAACGTTGCTCCGTACTGTGTTCAATTTAATCTATTTAGTTGGACCATCAAACTGATGCCAGCCCAATACTAATTCATTGATCTTGAGGTGTACTCTCTAGCAACATATTGTTCCTATGACTTTACAACTGGGCAAATACTTTCTCGTCTCTTTTGTCGTGTCGTGTAACAATCCGATTACACAGCGAGAAAGAGACAAATGAAAACGATTACATTTTACAACAAAATAAACAGAATTCACAGTTCTCAAGATTGTTAAACACGAGAGAAAATATTTATTTGCAATCAAATTGCACATTGGAATTTATCCACCACAATGCACATAAATGCGAATAATGCTGCTAACATTTCGCACTGCAGGTCATAAAAGAGATTCAAATTCTTGCTTTGTTATAATTCATGTTAATTCCGATTAGTTGAGATGTTATTTTAATCCACAAATTAAGATTTCTTAATCGTAGGATTTATTCCTGAATTCGTCCTTTCGTTATTTGCATTGTACGTTTAGTTTTATCCAAAAAGTTTCAAATTGCTTCAGAAACTTTTATCGCGAAAAATAAATAACGCTCGTGAAATGTTTTTGTCAGCTGAGCTTTCGAAGTTTTAAGTTTTTGCAACGAAGAAAGATCTGAGCAAAATACGTTTTAGCAGCAACAACAAATTCAATTATTAAGACTTGCTGTAAACAAAAACTGAATTCGTGCCCGGAAGAATCGATTTTATTTTTTTTTATATTTCATAACAGTGGTTGAATATAAAGACAATTGTTTATGAATATATTCAAAAGCATGGAGGTAGCAATTTCGCGATAGCGAACGTGAGCGCATCTATTCGGAGATGTAAATAACAATTATTGATCATAAAGGCGAAAATCAAATTGACAAACAATTCGAGAATTTCCTTCCTCCTGGCATAAATTATCAATAACAATCGCCCGGAGTGTCCGCAATTTTGTAGCCGAGTAACTACAGATATACAATAACTCGCCGACAAAGCTGCTTCCGATACTTATGCAAATTTGAATCAATGTAATTCAAATATCGTACAAAATAATCTACGAGCAAAATCATTTTAAAGGAAAAAAGATACAAGAAAAAAGTGAATTATTATCGCGCCGCGTGAAAGTCCATTATGCGAAATGGTCGCTCCAAGCTCAAAATGGGAAATTGCGTTTTGAGCCATGTGAATTTGGTAATGAAAGTTGGATGATCAAAAAGTACCACACGGTCCGTGATATTACACTTGTCTTTATACAATTTCCATCATAACTATTTTATGAATGTCAAGCAAGATATATAAATGGTGGATTCGCTAACTTTCTATATAAGTCGCGTTATTTGAAGTTGAACTTTCTCAGGGGAAAATCATTTCTTTTCGTGTTGCATGATTTTTGTCGCGCATCTTTTATTGATCAAGTCGGGATTGTTAGTTTTTGTGTGTTGGCAGAGAGGATTCTAATCAACGGATCGAATGCGCAATTAATGCTAATTAGATGTTATATCGGGTCCGTGTTTTGTAAGAGGATATACGCCGGGCTTAATTTATGGGCCCTCTGATATATCGTGAATACATCAAATAAAGCTTTATTTGGTCTCTTCGTCCTATCTCTTCCGATTAAATTCGATCGACATACTTTGATTAATTACTATAAATACGATGCGTACTAAATATACTTACACCCCTAATTATATGTATGTATTACATTCAAAACAAAACTCCTTTAATAATTTGTTCTATTATTCTATTTAACTCTTCAGTTCTGGACAGTGCCCCTTCTCTTTCAAGAAAAATAGAGACAAAACTAGTAAAAAGCGAGACATCGATATGGTCAGAGCGAATACGCTTCCGCGAAATAGTCACGTGACCCACCATACATGCATACCCAGCGAATTTATCGGTTATACTCACACCGATACTGTTTTGTGATGCTCCAGAACTAAAGTGTTAAACTAAACTACGTTATTGCTATTCTGAAATGATTATATTAAACCAGTTATCAAAAAATTATAATAGTCAATTAAAATTTCAACGATGATGCCTGATGTTCACTTGAATCTTGATGAGATAAGCATCATCAATTTGTGTTCGAATTGATCTAAGGCTTTACAATTTGCGTGCAGTAAAATCAATACAGATCAATCGTAAATCCGAGAGCTGTCATAATATCAGATCAAGTACTATACAAAACAATACTCAAGATATCTTCATCAATTGATTATAATTAATTTACTAGTAAGTTGCATACTCCAGTTTCTTTAATGTTAAATGACCGGAATACAAGTTGCATTATGGCGAAAGCTAAGGAAAACTAATTTTTCGCTAAGTAATCTCATAATCACTGTTAATTTGGAAGCAAAACATTTTAGCTTACAAGCTAATAATTTCAGACTTTTAACATCATGTTATAAATTTAACACATTTCAAGAAAGTTATTCGACGAATTAGTGAATAATTGTTTGCAAATATTTGTTTTTTGATCGAATGAATTTGTTCAACTAAAAATGAGTTATTGGAAGTGGACTATAAATTAATCGATCGTAGTGAAAACAAAAGAATGGACGAAAAAATTGTCTTGTTCTGGTGAAAAATGTTATCAGAACAAAAGTTGAAAATGAATGAAGCAGAAGAACAAAGTGATGACAAAGATTTATTATATTGCTCGGCGATATAACTGCTGATTCTTCAAGTGCCGGCCACTTCCGACACACCTGATCGATAGAGACTGCGATGAACTTTATTTGCAATCAAAGATTCACAGCGCAATAACAATCCATGATATTCTTAGATGTCGACAACGTAAAAATAATAACACGGCGTTCGTTATAGCGATTAAAGAATGGTTCGACTATTTAGATGAAAATCAAGTCAAACATATCGGTGCATAATGGATCCTGTTATGGTGTGGCATTTGGCTGTGCGACATGCCATTGCTCGTTAATGATTTTTAACGCAAAGGAGAGTCAATGCGCATCGCGCTCATATAAAAAAATTTACCCACGATTCCGAAATGTCTGTTGGCATTATAAATGATAAAACCTTGATATATGCAACGTTCAAACGCTCGCCAAATCCCCAGCCATTATTTAAACAACAGTATTTATTATCAGTGGTTTATTTCTTCCCTCAAAATTATTACTCCTTTTTTTCAGATAACATTTGATATATTGGTATATTGAATCGAGTGAAACATTTCAATTTTATGTTAGGAATGAATAAGTTTTGTAAATCATTATTTTTAATACATTTGAATTGATTTGCATTTGAGAGGTTGGGACATAGATAACGGTTTAAGTTGATTTTTGTTTATACTTACTATACGGAAGAGGATGCGGATTGTCTGGCGAGGCTTTCACACTCGCTGGTCTCCTTGACAATGACGCGCCATGATATGATGGCATGAATGAGCAGTCCATCATCGGATATCATCGACCAGTACATTACGGAGCCGATTGAAAATGTCATGACGATGAGAATGTCATTTTCAAAACGGATTTTATCCCAGTCCGAAAAATCCCGAAGAAACGTTCTTATGGAACAATCCATCGGGAACGTTTTATCATTTCACTGCTCTATTCTAGAAATAAAAATAATCAATTTAACGATAATAATAAAACAATGACATTGTAAATTCCGTCGTATGATTTTCTTATAATCACTTTTCTTTACAGAAAATTTGGATTTAACAACACGTTATAATATATAGAAACTGTATGCGTTTTGAAAAAAAAAAAAAAATTCGTCAGCCCTGTTTTACTCGTACAGATCAGACGAATTTTTTTTTTTTTTTTTTCAAAACGCATACAGTTTCTGTATATTATAACGTGTTGTTAAATCCAAATTTTCTGTAAAGAAAAGTGATTAAGAAAATCATACGACGGAATTTACAATGTCATTGTATTTTTTTAAGTTTCGTATATTTTCCGGGAGAATCCCAAACAAGCACTGTAAAAATAAACATTATCAAAAACGACAAATTCGAACGAGCAGTTTAAATTTAAACATTGTTAATTTCAAACATAGCGTGAAAAACGGACAGCAGCTATGACGATCACGGTAAAAACAAACAACAAAAAGATGATCAGGTCAAAAAGTAGCGCTGTAAAATTAAAAACAATCAAAAACAACAAATAATGACAAGCAGTGTAAAATCAAAATTTTGTAAATTCAAACATAGCGTGAAAAACAGACATAAAATATGATGATCAATGAAAAGATAAACAATATAATGAAAAATAGAAGTTATTTTATTTAACTATAAAAATAAAAAATGTTATTAGTGTTTTATTAGTGTTTTGTATTCACTTTTGGATTGTTTACATTTCCTATTTACATTTCCTGCATTCTGTTCTGGGATGTTTTCCTGCATCAATTTGTTTGGTAACATTCATTGTTTGTAGTTATACTTATATTATTTTTCTCTTCATAATAATTGAGTCGTTGGATGCAAAAACGGCTTAAGTGCCCTTAAGATTTTGATAGAAACTTGATTGTTAATGTTTGATTTAAGTCTAACATATACACAAGTTTGATAAGAAAATGTTCACACAGAAAAATTGCTTACTATTTCATTAAACAGATCTAGATTTTTTACTTACATCAAACATATTTACAGCGGATTTTGGTCTAATAAAATCTTAAGGGCACTTAAGCCGTTTTTGCATCCAGCGAGTCAATTGCATTTTGAATGCAAAGTGCTGCCCCCTCGTGGCGCTTTTGGGAAACCGATTCGATGAGAATAAAATGACAAAATTGGGATCCAATTCCGAAATCTTAAAAATGCATGAAATTGCTGGATGAATAACGAATGTTTACGTATGAAAATGAATAGAAAATGTCATATTATTGATTATTCAAACCTTATTTGTCGAAATAAAACCGTAATTTTGTTCGTTAGTCATCGTTCATGTCATTTCATTTCTTTTTTAAATTTTTTACATTTTACATTTTTTACTTATTTACTATCTTTGTTATTTATTAACACTCGCTGTTAAGTATGATAATGGTCAGAATGAACTTTTGCAACTATGCGCCTCAACTTTTCGTCGCTTCAGAACCATAAAGGTGGTGATTGTCTCGGAGATTGTCTCATCCTAAGTTAGAAAAAACTGAGATTTCGGATCTGAACCCTAATACTGTACTGCCAAGCTCACTAAAGGAAATATAAACGAAGACATGTTTTTTGTGGATCACAAAAGTACAACGAGAAGATTTCTGACATTTTTTTTCAATGTAAAGAAAATATTCTGATTCAAGGAGCAAGCTTGTTTCTAGCGAAGAATGAGAACGATGTTAAAATTCAGTTTTTTAAGACAGATTCTTGAAAAGCCATCAGAAGCTTTTTCTGCAACCTTTGATGTTTTTGGTAACTTTTTTTCACTGCGTTTCATGTTTTTTGTCTATTTTGTTATTCATAATATTTCATATGTATTAAGGTTTACTAAAATTTATTCCAAATTGTTGCAAAGCAACGGTTTGGCATAGCAGAAAAATCCAGACAGACAAATTCTGATTGATTTGGAAACAAAATCTCTCTCTTGAATTTAATTATTATTTATTTGGTTTAATTGAAATTAAAATTGTTTAATATTTCCTCAGATTGTTTCGAAATAACTGTTCTGACAGAATACAAAGATGGGATCTTCGAGATACTTCGCCGGCTTTCACGATCAGTGGGATGACCTGTCGCTAAATGAGAACGCGGAGAAACAACAAAGGAATAAGAAAAAAATTAGAAATACGGCTGTAAGGACACAGACCACATCTGCCCGATGCTGTGGCAGCTCAGTTCTGTGAAGTTTTGCGAGATCCTGCGTTGTGATCAAACATCCAGGCTATACTTGCGACGGTCGCCAAATTGTCAAACTTACAAAAAAAACTTAAACATGAATAAACGAATTTAAGTGTTCAATCATGTTTATTCATGTATACGTGTTTTGTCAACCTTACTGAAATTAAAAAGTTTGATAATATGGGTAATCTCGAATAGAAATATTTTTATAACAATGAAATTCATTCTAAAGATTCAGGTTTATCGTTCAAGTGTTCTTACACTTTTGATTAGAAAAAAACATTTTTAATCAAAATTTTATTTGGTCTTGCTTAAAAATATATTAAAATATATTAATGTTTTCTTACCTGCAACTTAACAATTTTTATTTACATATTACGTATGTAGTAAAAAACAGAGAATTGTTTAATTAAAAAACTATTTCACAATTGAACTTTCTAAATTAAAAAGCCTATTTTTGAAGACTTTTTTCTATCATGTCCAAAAAATGAAAACAAAATCTTGCAAAAATCCACGTTGAATGTAAAAAATAAATTATTCAATTTTGTTTCAATTGCAAAAGTATTTTTAATTTTCAATGACATTTCATGTATTCAGTTGAAACACAACTATTGTTTCTTCTGGAGGATTCACCACAAGACAAAATGAACAACATTTTCGCAATCAATTGACGATTTATGAAAGAGACGGTATCTGCAAACATGAAAAAAAACATACACATTTAGAATGTCGCAAAAACAAAAAACATCTCTTTTATCCAAATAAAAAATTTTGATCGTGTAACTTACAACATTGATTTAACATTTTCGCGATTTTCTCGATCGACGTTTTTTCTGCAGTCTTCTGGCCATTCGAATAAACTTGCACTTTTGTTCGGTTGACATTTTGTTCCAACATTTGCCGGCTTGGACCGCTGTTTTGACCACGTCCTTGCTCTTGGTTTGTTTCAGCAACAGCAGGAAAAATACAATAAAGCCGTTCTTCGTTCTACGACCCTTCCGACCTCTTCCGCTCCCTCGACTGCCTGATCGACATCTCTTGGCCATCACGCACGATTTTTAACTTTTGTTTTAAATTTGATCAGGCTTCGTTGCAACTTCGAAATTTACTGGTTTTAAACCATAATATCTTGACCGACTTAAAATTTTGACAGTTTAATCTAACTAAAAGAACTAGCACTTTTTTTAATTTACATTAGGTAATTTTTCAAAACTCGTTTCAATTTTTCATAACTCCATGACGTTTGTGTTAATTTGGTTGTCAAGACAAATTCAAACAGTTGAGAGTTGATGTTGCCGCAGTTCAGTTTCAATTACTTGTTCTTTTTTTGTTTTGATTTTAAGTTAAATGTAAATGTGAATTGCAACGTAAATGATAATATTTCGTTGTAAATAATTAACAAAATCAATATTCTACATACCTTCTACTAAGAATTTTTCCTATTTAAAATTAAAAAAGAATAAAAAGAAGAGTTATTTATAACAAAAATATTATTTTTAATTGACTTATATTTTGCGTTTATTTAATGATGATTGATTGATATTTTTTTTAATTACTCTACGAAACTGGTGTCATATTTCATGTTAACATTTTATTGTGTAAGCATGTTAAATTTGGGTGATAATAAAAATTTTGCCGTTCAAATTTAAAGACGGTCCATAGGCGTGAAGTTGGCGAAGAAGTAAAAAAATGGTGCACACCTGAGAACAGTTTCAATGTGTTCGACTGTTCGACCGGGTGTTGCTGACATCGCGTAAACAAAAGGGCAGATAATTGGAATAGCGATGGATATAGACCCTGAAGAAGAGTCTCCATTTGTGTTTTCTAATCCCAACACAGTCGAGGAGCCGGAACAGAAAGCCACCTCTACAGAGACAAGTGTTTTTACGCAACAAAATCAACCAAGTGTTTTCACGTTCTCTCCTCCTTCAAACATACAAACTCGAAGCATTTTTAGTAAACCTCTCGAGTCAAATCAGGTATTGTGCACCCTTTTGTTTATTACACATTTAGAATTATTTCCAACTCCCTCATCATTTATCTCTGTAGAGAATCTTAATTTTGTAGGTTAAGTTTTATGATACTGTTGCGTTCATGATTTTTTTTTTTTTCAAATACAAACAAAAATATAAATAATATAAAAAATATCTATTCAATTCACGGAACAAAACAATTCTTCCTTGATCCAACTTTGTTTACATTTATATTTCTATGTGAATTTTTTTCAGCCGACCCCAGAAAACTTGCAGACAGAAAAATCTTTTAAACCACGTTTGAGCAGAACCAAATTTCAGCCACCGGTAAGCGTGTTCACTCAAGCATTGAATGAAACGGAAAACTTCAAGCAATTGAAAAAAACTGCCAAACCATCATCTTCAAAGTGCTTCATCAACAATTCTATCACATGCACAAACGTTCCCAAAAGTTTGCTCTGCAAGTCTGCGGCAAAGCAATACTTCCTATCGTTCGGGACCGTTGCTAAGATTACAATACGACCAAAGCGGCAAATAATTGTTGTATACTTTGCAACAAAGAATGATGCAAACAACGCTTTTAACAATGCCGGCAAGGACCATCATCAATTTGACATCGAGTGGACGAGTGCAGTTGTTGGCAGCCAAAAGGTTCAGAGTAAAAAGAAACGAACTAGGACAAGATCAACGTCTTCGTCTATTGCTGATGACGAAGATCTTAAAAATGAACTGGAGGCATTGTCGAGTATCCCGAACTCAATATTTCAAATTGCGCCTTGTCCGAAGGCGCCTGCGAAGGTCAAGAAACCAGTAAATAAACCAATGAAAGAAACACCGAAGAAGATTGAAAAAGTCGAAGTGGAAAGCAATGTTAAAACTGCTTCGAGTCTCATCAAGTCTGCTTCAATTGAAGAACTAGAGACGATTATTAGACAGCAAGCTTGTAGCACCGAGGACAAGTATAGAATTTTGCAAGCAAGAGACAAACTGATCAAGCTGAAGCAGACGAAACACATAAATCTAGCGATGACTACGGTGATGGTCGGAACTTGTCCAGATATGTGCCCTGAGAAGGAAAGACTCATGAGAGAATCACAGCGACAAGTTTCGTTATATGAACAGATGGATGGAAGCGAGTACAGAATCAATCATGCGATTGCAGTCAAACAATATTCCAGGTAAATTGAACAATATCTTAAATCTTTTATTCAAAGTTGTACCTGTAAGTTGCTAATTATAAAAAATGAAAAACGTTTTAGATCTTCAGCTGATCAAGAAGAACCACTACCACACGAGCTTCGGCCAGTGCGGTCGTTGAAAATGACAATGAGTTATCTACTTCACGAAATAGTGCGCCTCTGCGAAAAACCTGGGACGAATCTTGGCGAGTGGTACCATTTCCTGTGGGATAGGACGCGAGGTATTCGAAAAGATATTACGCAGCAGGAGCTTTGTTGTCCAGAAAGTGTGGAATTGATTGAACAGTGCGCTCGTTTTCACATTGTCTGTTCCGAACGACTTTGCGCCGAGGAGTCATCCGTCTTTGACAAAAAAATCAACACTGAGAACCTCACTAAGTGCCTACAGACTCTTAAGTACATGTACCACGATCTCCGGCTCAAAGGTGTCAGCTGTCCTAACGAGCCAGAATTTCGAGCTTACGTTATTTTGTTGAACTTGAACGACACCAACTTCATGTGGGAACTTCAGGACCTGCCTGAAAGTATTCAGAAGTCAGCCGAAGTAAAATTCGCGATTCAAGTATTCTCGACAGTAACGCAAAACAATTATTGTCGATTTTTCAAGCTTGTTCGCGCGACAACTTATTTGAACGCTGCCATCCTGCTGAGATATTTTAATCAAGTTCGCACGAAAGCTCTGACGATCATGATGAAAGCCTATTGCAGAACTCCCTCCACTTCGTTTGGCCTGTACGAGTTGATAGATATCCTGGGGTTCGAGGACGAGAACGAGGCCATGTATTTCTGCGAACAAACGGGACTTGACATTCAAGATTCACAAGATGAAACCCACATCGTCTTTAACAGACAAAAGTTTCAAATTCCTGAAGCGAATCTTGACCAGGGGAGAGCTTTCAATGTCATCGAATCTAAACGAACCAAGAACAATATTTCCATCGGAGAGTGCATTGCTGGAGGCCGGATGCCGGAACAAACGTACCACAACCACAAACCTCACACAAGCTTTGACGAGGATGGATATTTACTTCCACAATCATTGAATGCAACCGATCAGTCTTTCGACAATTCCAGCGATCCGTACGAACTTACGGAAGATGATGAGATGGATTCGTCAAAGGATTCGATTGCTGTTAGTCCGATGAAAATAATCAAGCCCAGTTTTTCATTTCAAAGTTCGCCGCCAAAAGTTAGCTTGGCCGTTTCTTCTTCATCTAAAATCGAGAAGCCTAGCGTTTTTGGAACTTTCACAAACACAAGTACCAGTATATTCACAAACAAGTTTGCTGTTAATAAAGAAACAACTTTTGATAATAACAAACAAAGCGGTGGTACAGCGATGACACCATTTTCCTCCTCGTTTGGTTATTCCAATCAGCAGAGCATTTTCTCCGGACATAAACCAGCGACTGGACAAGTCTCGTTTAAAGCTCCTGAACCTAGTCAAAGTGTTGTTCCTGTTAGTAAACCCAAAATGACAGTAATTGAGGTACGAATTTTTTACTCACACAAAAATGATACCAGTTGAGTTGAAATTTTGAGTAGGGAAGAACTAATAAAAGTTTTTTTTTTTTTTAGAAACAAGTTGAAGAAACAAAACCTGCAGTGCCAAAACAAAAATCGAAAGAGGAACTGGAGCGCGAGGAACAAGAGAGCAAAAGGATTGCCGAGGAAAAGCGTCTATTAGAGACGGAAAGAATTCTTTTAGAGATAGATAAACAGTCCATCAAAGAGTGCGAGGCCATTAGTCAACAAGTTGTGGATGAGTTTTGCAGATCCATTGTGCAGCAGGAGACAAATCAAATACAAAGTTTGATCGAATTCAGTAATGATGTATACAATAAAATGTTGGACGAAATCGTTCAGCAAGCTTGTGAGACAGAGATTGAACGCGAGATTATGATGCTAAAAACGATAGAGGAAGTGAGGGACCGCATGCAGCGGAAGTCGATTATGAAGTACTTCAACTTTTGGAAGCGGTTCGTTCAAAAACGGAAAGCCCAGTACAAAGCACTGGAAGATACTCCCATGTGGATCCAAAAACGAACTCTCGAAGAATGCGCTAATGCTCTGTACTCTCCGGAACAGGATACTGTTGTTGAAAATATGCGAGCAAATAAAAGGTTCAAATTGTCAGAGATAGAGAAGCCCAAACATGACGTAACACCGATTGAATATTTGGCGTATACAGCGTTTAAGGAACACCTTCGCAAATTCAAATACAAGAGGATTCCGGCTCTATTTTGGAAATGTGTCATCTCGTGGCCTGAGGGTGACAGCGACGTCAACTCATGGAGGCACGAATACAACGTTATGCATTATTTAAAACCATCTTCTCCAGATGAAAATCCGATCATCAAACAACTGCGACCAAACTCGTATGAAACTTTGTATATGAGTCTGCAATGCTGCAAAGGTATTGTCGATGATGAAAGACTGAATGGAATGAACGCTTTGATTTTCATAGCCTCAGAGCTGGAAAATGAACAAGATACAGAAAGGAGGCTGAACAGAATTTTTTCGGGATACAAGAGTCAGCCTGTTCCTCTCGTTATTATTGTTATAGGAAGAAACAAAAGAATCGTACAAGACATGAGTTTAAGCAACATGGTTGACGCCGGATTTATATCAAAAGTTCTGGTTCTGTGTGATGATAGCATGGATGAGGACAGAACGATTAAGATTCTGCAAGTTGCTATTCCCTGGACGATAATTCACAAGTCACCAATGATGCCTTTGGAGATGAACTATCCAAAAAATATTCTGAGCGATTGTCTAATGGAAATGTTATGGCTTAGGTAAATTCTCATCATTTAAAAATTCATACTTGAAAATATAAAGTAATAGTAAAATAATTTTGATTTTATTTTGCAGAATTCAAGGACATGCGATGAACAATTCTCAAATAGTCGACTTGTTTGTTTATAATCCCAACTTTATAATAGACATACATAACAAAGCTGTCGGTCACTTGATCAACATTTTACTGGATCCGCAAACATTGTCATGTCCAGAATTTCCAGATGAGTTCAAGCAATTTTTAGTCCCTCGCGAGTTACCTTACGGTTACGAATACTTTGATAGCGAATGGAAGAATCCTCATTACCTAACAAAACTCAAAGAAAAACTAACGAAACTTGTTTTGCCGAAGTGGGAGTAAGTCAAGTTGTTTTTACTTTTCAGTCAAATTAGTATTTTAGAGGAAATTTATTTTAATTGTGAATTGATTTGTTTTTCTGACAGATTCGCTTGGCCCCTTGCAGATGTTACAACTCTAAGCGACGTAGTAAAATTGTACATAAAGAAAGCACTGCCAGATGTGAATCATCAGGCAGTATCTGGAGCCATTCTGAGCAACCTTTACCTCATACTGGAGAGCTCGATAAAACCCAGTTTTACGTACATTCTTTCGTATATTATCGAACAAAAAATAAACGACTTTAACGATCATCTCAGAGTGGTCTACAACAAGGATAATTTGAAACAATTTCAGTCGGTTCCGTGGTGGTACAAAACTGATGTGTATTTGAAGCTGCAACAGCAGTCGTTGCCGGCAATAGCACCGAATGCGGAGCAAAGTTTTGAGATTGGTGCGAATTTAGAAGAAGAAGATGATGATTACACAACTGACATCGATCAACTATGTGATGCACCAACAGCGGAAAATAAACAAGACGTAGATCAAGTTTTTGTGATGTCCAACGAGTTGAATAGTAAATGCGAAGCACTTCAGTCAAATATGCGAAGATTAGAGGAAACAATGAAAAAAGCTTTGGGCTTGTTATAAACTGTATTTCGATCACATTTTGTATCTGTATATTTTCAAGAGTTTTTATGCGCTATCGTGCTATCGTTTAGATTTTACCATTGTAACATACATCTTTGACGAATAAAAATTATTTTTAATTAATTAATCTCAATAATTCTGTTTCAAAAATTTTTAAAGTGAACAATTAAATGGTTCGGACGTTCTTTACATATTGAGTTTTAAACAAACAAATTAATATTTGCCAAACAATTCGTAAAATTATTGTAAAATTACAATCGTCGATTAATCTTTAATTCACTTGAATAATAATAAATAATTTTTAAAATTGAAAAATACAATTTAATTGATTTTCGTTCACTTTGATGGTGGCAAAAGTCGACCCTGTACTTGATAATTTTCCGGATGCTTGTTGATTTCCAAATTTAAAATTGACAAAATACTGACATCCTGAAAATAAAAAAAGTTATATACATCTTGAATAATCGACAGTTTAGATTTAAATTATTTTATGGGAATTGATTATTTACCTGCCAGGTATCATCCCAAATAAGACGTACAAGTGGAATTTCATTCTTATAGCAATTTACTACTTTTGCGACTTTTTCAATCTCGATGTAAAGAAGGCGAACTTTCAAACCGATTTCACAGAGAATTACATCTAAATAGGTTCGTTTGATTTCAGCAACCACTCCAGTAGTTCTCATCGGTCCTTTCAGCTCCAGATAATATGCAAAGTACAATTCAATACTCTGTTCCTGAGCCAGCTTAGCGCAATATTTTTTGATGTTGCAATTGCTTGCTATTCTGTGGAATTAAAAAGCATACATTTAAAACGTTGCGAATCATTTGTCCATAAAAATCAATTCATTTTGTGTATTTTAACTTACGTGCTGCACAACCCGTCATTCCACCTTGAATCCATAGGAACTTTTTTCAAAGACGCATTCAGTAACCGATGAACTATGCAATCGGCATACCTTCTGATTGGTGATGTGAAATGAGTATAAAATGGCACGTTCAGGGCATAATGTCGGAGATCATCTTGAGTTTCACATTGATTTGAACAAATGTAAGTTGCCCGCTGGAGGAAAAAAACCGATATTAGTCAACATAATTGACTCAACAATCAGGCTGATAAAATGACTTTACATTCATTGTTTTGGCACAAAGAGTATTGATCGCCATCATCCTCAATTCTGTTTCAGTTTCCTTCACCCGGCCGTTTGATAGACAACTGTTGATACTGGTTTGCAAAGCGCCTGCTGATTGGGCATTTAAGTCAATGCCCAATTTTCCTAACATTGCCATAGTTTTTTGTAAGATGCGAGGAGAAGGATCTCGGTGTGAACGCAACATTGCAAACTCAGGAAATTGTTCATACAGATGCTCGGCTACTGTCATGTTGGCAAGTAACATGAATTCCTCTATCAGTCTGAAACATACATTTTCAAATATTATTTTAATTAGAGTAAAAAAATTTGATCTATGAGAGCTCATCCACTTGCCTGTTGCTGTCTCTAAGTTGTTCTATCATAAAAGATAGGGGTTCTCCAGTAGTGCGATCCATCTGTATGTAAATTTTTGGCTGATCAATTTTCAACGCACCGCCATCGAATCGTCTCTTTCTCATCTTTAATGACAAATTGTACAAGTGTTTCACAGTGTCGATGATTGTCGCAACATCATGATTGCCATGAATGTTAATTTCACATTTGTCTGTAACTTTGTCAATAATATTTTGAGCGATGTTGTACGACAATTGGCAGCAAGAGTTAATCACTGTTTTCGCAAAGCGGTGTTTCACCGGCACTGCATCCGGGGTCATTTCCCATATCACAGAAAATGCAAGTTTGTCACAACCGGGCAGCAGAGAGCACACATTGCAAAGTTCTTTGGGTAACATGTGATGGACAGTTTCTGTTAGATACACAGTCGTGGCACGTTTTGCTACAAGCTCGTCCAGGGGCGAGAACGCTTGTAAAAAGTGCGTAACGTCTGATATGTGCACGCCAATCTGAAATATTTGTATGTTAGTCAGTTATTAATTTGGAATTTAATAAACATTACTGAGCGAGTAAAATTAAAAAATAATGAACCTCATAATTTCCATTGGGCAATAATTTGCAAGAGACAGCGTCATCTAAATCAACTGCCGTGGCAGGATCTATTGTAAAAATGCACTCTTGTCGCCAATCCTCTCGTTCCGCCAAGTCTTGGACGGTCGGTCTAAAATCAATTGCTGGTAATCCAGTTAACACGGTTTCAGGATACGGCTGGACATCCAAATTTTGGTCTAAAAGTATCGCTTGTGTCTCCGTCTTAAGATCACCTGAATTTCCTAGAGATTTGATCAGTTTCCTGTGATTGAAATGTATATTTTCAATTAGACTAAAACTTGATTACTTTGTATAGTTTTATTTCATATTATTATAGTTTTAATGATAAAATTTAAATTCGACTTTACCCGAGAGCACAATAAACATTTTTCCATGATACCAATTGTCCAAGATACAGTTTGCGCGAATTATCATCGCCTTTTTTTCGCGGATACGGTACGTTATTTAAAACTCGAAATTTGGGAAGTCTTGGATCCCTCGGAACCAGAACAAATCCGCCTGATTTTGCTTGCATAAATCCAACGATTTTTCGTGAATGCACTTTTTCCAAGATGTGAACGACCTTTCCCGTTTTTTGTAAATCTCCCTCTGATTGTTTAAGCCACTGATTCATTGGTTTGACCACAGCCACAACTACGTCGCCTTCCAAAGCACGATTTCTATCAAGCAGTCCATCAATCAACAGATCACCCTTATCATCGTCAGGCATCGTTATGAAAGCGTGTTTGTGAAAGTGAAGATTAATCCTCAACGATCCGGTGATATAAGTGTTGCCGTCGTTAACTGTTCCTTCCAAACATTTGGTCACTTCTTCCAACGACATGTACTCGGGGAAATTTTTTGAACTATCATTTTTTTGCCTCGTATCAGATTGCTGCGAGCAAGATTCTTCATCTTCAATTTCTTCTTGAATTGAAACAGATTCTTCAACATTTTCATCCTGAATTTCTTGTGCAGTTTTTTTCTTGCGTCTATTCCTTGTCCTTACTTTCTTCTTTTTCTTTGACTCTGAATCCTGTTGTGAACTTGTTGCCTAAAAAAATTTTAAAAAAAATAAATCATAATTATTATTATCAAATTATCAAATATTTGACCGTATACTTTGCTCAAATTTTCACCTCAATCTGGGTCGCATCTGCGTGGCAGTGGAAATCAGCAATGTCTTCAGGCTCATTTATGTTAATGTCAGTGATTAAATCGCTAACAGGTTCTACAGTGGCAGTTGAAGTTTTAGCAATACAATTTTGAACAGGGCCATTTGCTTTTGGATTTAGTTTTGGTTTTCTCAAGGGTCTTTTTTTCTGCTGGGCATGCACAAAGTTATCAAATTCAAACGACTGTCCAGTTTCTCCTTTCAAAGACGAAGTTGCGGCGTTTGGATTTGGACGACTTGGTTTCCGTCCAAAGGGTTTCCTTGAACTATCGAAAAACTTAAAAATGTCCTCACTCATGGTTCAACAGTTTCGCAGAATTGCCTCACATACAGCAATAAAACTCTCACGCTACTTTTTTATTCTCTATGTAAAATTTCGGGTGAAATAAAGAAGCACTAATCAAACATTCAATTAATCTTAATCACTTGAAATTATCTTAAAAAACACACTGAGATCAAGGTTATTGCTCATGTTTTTAAAGACGATTACGTTTTACGTTCGCGACTGATCACTCTCAACTGCCCAGTTCCAGTGAGGTTATGTTATACTTCAGTAAACAGTAAAGTTAGAATCGATAACTAGCGCTATAAAGTAAATTTATAACATTATTATCATTGTTATCATTCGTTTATCTGTGCAATTTGACAAATAAAAACAAAAACAAATAATGGACATTATTGTTTATATTTTTGTCTCAAAATTAAAGACAAACGACAAACATGATTCAATTCATGAATATACTGTTAAATGTGATACAATAAATTAGGTTTTTTGTCATTCATCAAAGTCAAAAAGACGTGTAATTATAAACGTAAATTTGCAACAAATAATACACTGAAAAGAAAATTGACCATTTTTATGTCAAAGGAACTTTGATACAAATTTTGCCAATTAATCTATTTTGTACTTTTTTTTTGCCAAAATGAATCTTACAAAATTTTTGATAACCGTTGTATAAGAAATTGTAAATCTCTATAGAGGATTTATGTACAAATTCCAAAAATTCGACAATTTTTTGTCAACATATTTTCGCAACACTTGGCAATTATTTTGTCAACCGTTGGCGAAAAACATCCAAACTTCTGAAGCAGACGCATAATTGGGAGAATCCCAAATCCCAAACAAGCACTGTAAAAATGAACATTATCAAAAACGACAAATTCGAACGAGCAGTTTAAATTTAAACATTGTTAATTTCAAACATAGCGTGAAAAACGGACAGCAGCTATGACGATCACGGTAAAAACAAACAACAAAAAGATGATCAGGTCAAAAAGTAGCGCTGTAAAATTAAAAACAACAATAAAATGATAAAAATCGCTGTACTGATATTGAGAAAACGTTTTTATTTTTGCTCATTTAAGTTGTCATCAGCCGCCATCTTCGTTTATTCTTACAGTGCGTATTATTACACGTAAGGATTAATATTTTTTTTATTTTTATAATCAAATAAAATTACTCCAATATTTTATCATTGTTTATCTTTTCAGCGATTATCATACTTTATGTCTGTTTTTCACGCTATGTTTGAATTTACAAAATCTTGATTTTACACTGCTTGTCATGATTTGTTGTTTTTGATTGTTTTTAATTTTACAGCGCTACTTTTTGACCTGATCATCTTTTTGTTGTTTGTTTTTACCGTGATCGTCATAGCTGCTGCCCGTTTTTCACGCTATGTTTGAAATTAACAATGTTTAAATTTAAACTGCTCGTTCGAATTTGTCGTTTTTGATAATGTTTATTTTTACAGTGCTTGTTTGGGATTCTCCCGCATAATTTGTATGCGTAATATTCAATCTGGCGAGTTTTGTCAAGCGTGGGCGAAAAATTACCAACGGTCGACAAACTAATTGTCAACGCGCACTCGATGACAAAAAGTTTCATAAAGCTTTAGCAAAATAAATGCCAACTGTTTAGATAAAATCCGCCAAACATTGACAATTTTTTTTTGTAAAATAGGTTTAACAATTTTTATTCCAAATTTTGACATTTTTTAGTATAACGTTTTACATTTTTTGTCAGAAAAATTTTTGACAACATTTTTGTCAAAAATTTTGACATAAAAATGGACAATTTTCTTTTCCGTGTAGAATTCAAATGAAAGCGTCTGGAGAGCCCTCTGATGGAATAAATAAAAAACACGAATGGCTAACAACGTGTTCAAATAAGTTTGTCGTCAGTCGGTCTGGTCGGTCGATTGATTACGTTTGAAGAAGCAGCTGCCCGAATAGCGCATATTTTTACTCATACGTGCACACCACACTGCACAGTCATCCAAAGACCGTTCGGCAAATCAGGTAATGAAAAAATACGTGTCAATATTATTCCTGTTCTTGAAATTTCCTATCTAAACAATGCCTATCAATTGATTACCATAATTTCGGATTAAAAGTATTATTAAAACAATTGAATATCGATTTTACCGAGTCGCAATACCAGAATAACCTCGCTAATGCATACATCCGAGTTAACATTTAGCATTCAAGAAAGTCAAATATTTAAACTTGTATGTTTCAGTGTTATTTTATGAAACAAAATCTATCGGATTTAGTGTTTGTATAGTTATATAGTTTTTACAAAAATATTTCCGCGTTGCAACCGATAAACATGGTTTTGATTTCAAGTTTAAAAATAAATTTCTGCTAAGCATTGGCACGACTTTTGGTGTTTCAAAAACTTGGTAGGAGGTGGCTCTGAAATTTGACAACGACATTTTTTTTTTCAAATTTAATTTTCGTCCATAAATTAAATTGTGCCGACAATATTTTTTATGTTTGTAATATTGCAAGTAAGTAAAATTACCTATTTCATTTTATTATCAATAGTAATAAAAAAGTGAAAATTTAACAAATTAGTTTATCTTTGTAGACCAGCGAGTGTCATCAATGTTGAAAATAAGGTCAATTGTTAACATTTCTTTTGTAACTTTAAATAAAAACTGGTCCCATTTTTTAGTCCTTACTCTTAAGAATAAAATAATGACTGAAATGGAAAATAAGAAATTTTAAAATAATTAAGAGAATATAATCTTGATTTTCAGAAAGTTACACTCACAACGGAAATCATTTTTTGTTGAGTTTTACATTATAAAAGAACTGCAGATTGCATGCAGAGTGATGTCGACTTTCGGAGGATTGATCAAGGACATTCCTGGTACCTCGATCGACAATTTCTCAGGAGAAAATGAACGTTCGGCGTTGTTTTTGCTCAGCCATTGTCACTCCGATCACATGAACGGACTCAACGGGTCCTTTTTCATCTGTCTAAAGGAAAATAATCGACATCTCTATTGCTCGGCCATGAGCAAAACAATTCTTGAAGAAAGAAATTTGAGTTCCGATCCATCTGTTATTAGAATACTAGAAATGAACTCTCCAAAAACATTGACTTATATTTTCAACGAGGAGGAGATAAGCGTGACTGTGACTTGCATTCCTTCAGGCCACTGTCCTGGATCCGTTATGTTCATCTTGGAAAAAGACGACAAATCAATCTTATACACAGGCGATTTTCGCTACAACATTGACGATATGCACAAAATGAAGGTGTTTAAATCTTTTGATGGTTGTGTCAAGAGAAAATTCGATACGATTTTTTTAGATGCAACCTTCATTTCGGAAGCATATGAAAACTTCCCTTCTCGCGAAGAAAGCACTAATGAGATCATCAGGATAGTTCAACAATGGTTAGAAGCTGACGAAAACAACTTTGCTTATATTCAAACCGCCTATCTTCACGGATACGAGTACATTCATAAAAGATTGGCTATATATTTCAAAACTAAAGTCTGCGTCACGGACAAATTTGATATTTTGTGTCGTATGGGATTGTCGGATTACGTTACAACAAATTTTAGCAGAATCAGCATAGGTCCGCGTCGCTTCAGACGGGACGAATGGAATACCTACACTTTGATTGTGAAACCGTCGGCAATGATGTGGAAAAATTGCGATTTGAAACAGATATCAAGAAAACATGAATCGTATCCGAATTTGTATAATGTATGTTTTTCAACACATTCCTCCAGGGAAGAACTTAAGGCTTTTGTGAAGCACGTAAACTGTAACGAATTTGACTTGATTGCATTTCCGGAGGATTGTACTAAGGTGGATATTTTGAATGCTCTTACTAGCTGGAAAACCGAATCAAAAGTTGTTGATGAAAACTCGCCAGATAATTGGACTTTTCGAAAGAAGCCAACGAAATCCAGAAATGATCAATTATACAAATTAGATTTCCTCAGCGACAATGAAGACGACTAATGAATTTGATTGTTAAGTTTTACTATTAACTATTGACTGAATAAGCTGTAACTTTTTACAATTATTCGAAATGTTTTTATCATGAATAAACCAATTGTTGACTTTATAAATTTGATTTATATTACATTTCACATGCTCCTTTTCCAACAAGAGAATTCATTTTCGAAAAATAGCTGTACATCTAATTTAATCGTTTTAATTTCAGGATTGAATTCAAAAAAAAATCCAACAATAACAATGATTGAGGCAGTTTGGACCGAAAAAGCTTTGTACGACAGGGCGGAGTGCCTGTACTATGAACGCCTTTCAAAGGTAAGACAATAATTATTTATTCATTTAAGAGATTCAAGTTTTTCGGAATTAATGCAAACTTTTACAATGAATTAAATTTATTATAACATCATAGAAACGAAAACAGGCCAAGTCTGAGAGTCGCGCCGAAGCGAAAAATATTTCTAACAATCAGAATGCCAACACTTTCGTCAGTACCACTGGAAGTTTATCCAAAGAAGTTGCCAAGGCTCGTCAACAAATTAAAGAATCTTTACAGTCTGTGAGTGCTCTTCTCGTACAGTTTTTTTTATTCAACATTTTCATCGTGTTTTTCGTTTTTGGTAGTTATTTGTATTTCTTTTTTGTATGTGTACGTCAATTTCACATTTCATCAATTATTCACGAATCGGTTTCATACGGGCAAACACGAGCACTTGAACTCTTTCTTCGAAATGAATTTTGTTTTAAATAAAACAATATACACCACATTTTTGTACAAGAACAATACAAGAATTATCCATTTATTGCGTAACAATTAAAAATTAATGCAATTTGTTTTTTTAGGTCAATAGCAATTTAGCCTGTGTAAAAGACTCCAATAGATCAAATGTAGAATCAAGAATCGAAGCACTAGAAAAAGAAAACCGTGCACTTAGACAAGGTTCAATTTCAATTTGTTATCAATTTATGATTATTATTTTATGAATTCCTATTTTAATTCATCACGAATTTCATTTTTCAGAGTTTGAGGAACTGAAAAGTCTTCTTAGTCAATTGAACGTCAAAGCCGCATAGATTGCAATACTGGTAATTATTAGCATATAGTTTTTATTTCAAAACTAACTTTCTGTAGCTTGAAATGAGAATCAAAACTTGGGTCATTTTATTTTGCAGATCGAATGCGTGCAGGCAAATAAGAGTTAGGAAAAATGAACAGAAAGCCGGCAAAAAAACTCGAAGGCCAGTTTTACGCAAACCAAACATTTCATCTTATTGAATGGAAAATTTATTAATGGCTGTTTCTTCATTTCAACCAATAATAGTAGTAGTACCTTAGTAACACAAGTAAATTTGACTGAAAGTAATAGAAAAAAAAATGACAATGTTTCTGCTGTCGCCAAACGATAAAACTTCAACATTGTATCGAAAGAGCCACTAACTCAAAGCTCATTTTTTACGATAAAAAACGTTTCCTAGACAAAAGTACATTTCAAGTGACTAAGTTTTATGTGTAGTGTAAAGCCGTAATTTGCTCCTGTAATATAAATGATATATGTAAGCATGTCTCGAACAACTTTTTTTAGACTAATATCAAACAGCAACTCAGCGAATTTCGGTGTTTACCTATTTATATAGACAATTTTCGTATAAAATAGTAATTCTAAACAACATTATTTATTTTCATAGATTTATAATTTTGTCCAGTAAAACTATAATGTAAATCTATCATTCATTTAATTTTGTAAAGTTTCGTATTGTACTTAGTTCAACATGTGCGCGATGTTTAGTATTTTGTATGCACTTCAATTATAATTTTTGACGCTGTCAGAAGGTTGGTGTGTTACTTACTCAGTTTGCTCAATTAGAAAGACCGACCAATGTTATGCTGACCAATATACATACAGCAATAAAGTGAACTTTGGAAATGCTGACAAAGTACTAGACTTGACAAAAATGTTAAAATATTTTTATACATATCACAGACTAATTTATAAAAACACTCATTAGGCCATTAATAATAATGAAAGATTGATGTTGAATTCTCAATTGCGTTATTCAATACAAAAGATTTCGTCAAAAATTCAAATGAGTAATGATTTCATCCCCAATCTTCAAACAAAATATCAAATGTAAGTTGAAAAAAAAGACATAAGTCACCTATTCAGGAACAACAAACATGAATCAGTTTATTTTATAAAACATTCGATCTAATTGACTTTATTTATGGTGTACATCATGATTGGTGTTTTTGTAACTGGATGAATGCCACCTTCCAATGCTGCAATACCAACACCACTTTTTAAATGCTCGATCATTGCCCTTGCTGCAAATTTGTTGTTATCGTGGACTTCTGGATGTGTCGCATATTCTTCTAACTGAAAAACAATTGTAAAATTAAACATAATCATTACTCCATAATTATGATGAAATTAATTTAAAAAATTGAATAATCATGAAATAATAAGTACATTCATCCAAACACAATCTGAAATTTCTAGTTGATCTATTTTGATATTTTGCGATAACGGTGTTAGATGTGCCAAAAAGTACAAGTCTGAACAACCAAAGGCATAGTTTTGCAAATGTCGAAATCCTAAGAGACATTTAAATTTGGCAGAAATTCCAGTTTCTTCCAATACTTCTCGTTCAACTGCTTCACCCAAATTTTCATCTGAAAATGATTGGTTTTCAACATAATATATTACAAGCTTATAAAAAAATTAGTTCTATATATAAATAATCATATTAACTTGGTTCGACAAATCCTCCTGGCAACTTCCACTTATTAGTCGCATAATGTTGTTTAACTACAAGTAACTTTTTGGTGTCATTATCATAAACAAAAGCTCCTATTCCAATGTTGGTGTGTGCATAACTAGGTATGTTACAAATTGCGTCTTTTCTTAGCCATTTGTAGAGAGTAATCACATCTTCCTTCGTGTGATGAAACTTAAAATCCTCCGATATCAAAAGTGGTATCCAGTTTGAATCTTTTGCATCCACTTCAAACCAGATAGTGTTCTTTTTTAGTTTGATCCATTCTTCCAAAGAAACTTAAAAATATAAATATCATTCGTCTACGTTGATTCGCAATTTTCGCTGGACAAGTAAATATCACAATGCTGAGATAATGATAATATTATATATTTTCATATTCAACCTTTGAGGCGTTTTGGAAATTCCTGGAGGTCACACGGTTCTTCTGTTGAATTGACAATAACACCATTGTATCGGTCTTGTTTACCTTTGAACATTTCGTTAAACTCTGCAATTCCGGACAACTGACGAACCGACACTTTTTTGTAATAATAACGCTTTGTTATAGAACCTCGACACTTACATAAACGAGATAAAATGTTGATCAACATTAATTAACAATTTATGAAGGATCATTTGAAGGTTATTAATTGCAAAGATGACAATTACAAACAGTTGAGTCTTGAGTCTATATTGGGATGAGTTGTGTCTCAGGGGCGGAGGTTGAGACTTTGCTCCTTGATGATAATCTACAAAATATTTTTTATAAACAAAAAATAGATCTTATTTTTTTAGTTCCACATTTTTTTATGAAATTTATTTGTAAGTGATTCAAAATTATATAATGTAAATCAAGATTTATAAAAATTAAAAATAACGCTTAATCGATTTTCAATGAAACCAGCCTATTAAACTCTGGCATAGAAATTCCTTGCAAAAATCAAAAATCAGTAAAAATGAAAAAAACTAAAGTACAGGACACTGCCCCCACTTTTTTGTAGTAAGTATAAATCCAACTTTCAGAGTTACAGGTGGCGCTACTAGATAACGTTATGGCTGGTTATGGCGGTTTGTGTCAATCAACTCTTTGATCAGTTTTCGAATTGAAGCTTTTTACTTCAAGAGCAGGTATTAAAAAGTATTTTGAACACATGCATTAAAACAAAGTTTAATACTCTTTGGATTGGATTTGAAACTGTTAATTCAATAACGTATTCTGATATAAGTTAAAGAACCAATTCATTCGTGACATAACCTCTATCTTTTTTACAATCTGAAGAATTGTTATGGTTGTCTACAAATATTTTAAATTTGTTTTCTTTACTTTCTTGTTTAAGTTTTTTATAACAACTACTTAATAACAATACGTGCATATATATGTCGTAGGCCGATTGTCATTTCAAGCCGATTATAATCTGCCTATGCGGTTTATAAACGGCCGGCCGATTGAATTATCCGCAATGGTATTACCATTTTCGTCAATTTGCCTGGAATTCTCAGGCAAATAGAAAGCGCCCGGCTCGGCCCGGGCGACGTTAGGCCGATAGAAAAAAAGTATGTTTAACGGTCAACGTACTAAATTAAAACACGGGAGTTTATTAAGAAAAATGTTGCAATGTTGTCGGATACTATCCCTTAAAAAATGTCGCAACTCAAATTTAATTTTTTTTTGGTTCTAAGATGGCCTCGTACAGAGTTCGATTGGTCACGGGATGTCTCGATGTGTTTTTTAGCAACTATAAAGGAACCAACAGAAAATCAAACATAATTTTTGTTGTATAAATTTTATAAGTTTGTATAAGTTTTAAAGCTGGGATTTTGTGCAACTCGCGCTGTCATAATAGTGGTAATTGTTGTAATAATTGAATTAAGAGACTAAGAAAAGAACTGTAATGACGAAAATAACTGTTTTATTTATAAATAAAATATTGCAACATTTTTCCTAATAAACTCCCGTGTTTTAATTCAGTACGTTGACCGTTTAACATACTTTTTTTCAAGTTTTTTTTCTTTTTTTCAACTTTAAACAAGTTGAATAGTATTTTTTGTTGTTATTTGAGATGTATATGGTTCATTGTTTTTGTTTTCCGTTATCTAAACTGAACATTTTAAGTTGAAAAAAGTTATTTTCTCTCCCTTTTGTATGAATATATATTTTAGTAATATTTGTAGGTTTTTGCATTCAACCCGTTCCTCAGATGGCGCTAGGACTTTTTTAAAAAACACTGTAGTAAATTAACCTATAAAGTAGCAGCGTTCACAAGATTTATACTTATCTGACAATTGGTAAAAGTAATTTTTTTCGATACAGAATAAAATCTTCGAATTATATTGAATTTTCAACGTTATTTTATAATTAGTGTAAATGTTATGTCTTATAGACCAAAAGAAATAACAGTTTGCATTTACAGCCAACTTCAAAGATGTTATTATATTTGATCACTTTCCCGCATTTCTATTTTTGAGAACAACTATTTATGTATGCGCTATTGAAGTAATAAAATAAACATAAAATTGCAGAGTACCTGTGAAGAGAAAATGGCAGTGACCATGTCACCGCGGTGTTATTCGCGGTCAGTGACAAAGAACCGGCCGGTAAACATGACTTTAAATTTGGAATGCATTGAAGAGCCGCTGAGCGAAGCACAACTCGCGTTTAGAAACAAACAAAAAGAAAACTTTAACAGGGTATTTATCAAGCTTCGGAACAAAATCATAATGTATTATTTCTAAATTATGGTATAATTTTTAATTTGAATATTGCTTTTATTATTGCAGGTCAACGTCATGTTTGAAGATCTGGTCAAAGAGGATGGTGGTACTTTGATCAGACAAAGTGGGCCGGTAGCAGGTTATCAATATACTTTGTGAGTAAAACAATATTTCAAAGCTAAAATTTTTGTTTAAAATGTTTATAAAATGAAAGTATAACTATACACAGACAATTTTTTATAATTTTTAGACCGGCCACTGCACCACCGCTGCTCACAAACCAGTCAAACATATTAAGTGTTGTAAGTTTTTGCATTTAAGCTTGTATTAACTATTTTCGTTCATATGTATTTTTACTTCATCACAAATATATTTTCTAGAACTCTGCAAATGCTCAACCAATAAAACTCAATATGTTGAACAACTCTAACCCTGGACAAGGTAACATTCAGTTACTAATTGATCCTAGAGGGACGATCTTAGGAACAGTCGCTTCTTCTCAAGGTAAAGTGAAATTAATTTATTCTTATTTTAATTTATTAAAATTATTCTTAGCGTTAGAACTACCAATGGGAAAAATTTGTTCCTAGCAGCGTTTTCCAGAAAATGATTTGTTGTAAAAAAGAATTACACAAACCTGATAACAACAAAAAACAAGCAAAATGTAAAACAGTTGTTCAATATTTTTTATTATAGGCACTCAACCAACAGCCACGACTACAACGAACAGGCCTCCAGTCGTTGTTTCATCGACCACCTTGCAAAATTCAGTGGACAATGTAAGAATCATTATTTTGAAAAAATTACCATTTACTGCATACATTCTGACATATAAGGATCCGATATTTCGCCTTTAAAGTATGGTGTCATTGGGTTCTTTATTGTTTACTTGTTTTGTTTCATCCGCTTTTTAAATAACACTCCTTGACGAGGCTTGTCGTTTTCTTTTCATAGTTAAATAAAATAGCTAGACGCAGACCCAAAAGCACGATCCTGCAAGCTACTCCGCTAATTCCTGCAAAATCTACATCCACGTTACCTGATATTATTCTTGAGGAAATTGAGGAGGTTTACAAATAAGATTTTTTTTTCTACATTCATCCAAGTTCTCATTAAATTTATCAATTTAATTGACCACGATCTTTTTTTATGCCTAGCCTGTACCAACAGTTCTCCAAGCCAGAAGGAACAAAATTCCTAGCAACACATCTCCGAGTGAGTTTTTTTTAATGAAAATTATTTAATTTAGTTGAAAAATTTTAATGAAATCGTATTTTAATCTTTGTAGCTCCACAAACTATGCAAGCGGTTCGAGTCAAATCTATGGCCAAAACGAGCACAACGACTGCTTTGCCCACCGTAACATCCACCGGAAGACCTGCAGAACATTCCAGTATAGGTGGAATTGCAGTTGGAAGTAAAAATGCCGGTGAGAAATGCTCGAAGCAATTATTTTAATTTGATGAAGAATTTCAAATTGTCAAATATTATTATATCAAACTTTCAGTTGGAGATCAAATCGATGAATCAAAGAAAAACTTGCCTGATGGAAGAGAAATTCTTTTCAACAAAGTTAACGGCGGAAGAACCTTTCCTTCATTGGTTGTGGTGGCTCGGCCAAATTTGAAAGCCAAAAATATCACAACTCAAGTATCACAAAAAGACCGAACTGATTTGGGTAAATTGATATTATTTTTTTAACTTTCATTATGATTATTAAAAATTAATGATAATTCTTGTTTCAGATCTGAATGTGAAAAGTGTTTTAATGTTTACCGCGACGAAATTTGCCGAATGGCTAATCCAAAAAGGCCTTGTGCGTTCAGAACAATACTGCTTGGTCCATAGTAATGACAGCCAAAAAATCAAGTTAAAGTTAGGAATGTACAGCGATTCTGGCACGTTTCCGTACTCGGGTGGATACGTTTGGATTTCATCGTGCTGTCCCGAACGGTTTGTTTCCGTGTTCAACGGGTCCATTTTTCAAGGTGCTCCACACAGCCCAACCGTCCTTTTAAAACTTATTTATCACTGGGCATGTCAAACCAATGTACAAAACGTCGTTTCGTGGGTCAAAGTGTCAAATATTTACGTGAAAAATTTTTACACTAATTTACGAAGTGTTTGCACGGCCGCGATCTGTGACAAAAGTCGACAGATGGGAGGCAAAAATTCCATGATCCAAGTTGGAGTTATTAGTCTTGGTACGACTTCTCAAGATGGAAACTTGCGACAGGTAAGCTTCGACGTTTTTAATTGTTTTGCAATATAAATGTATGTTTAATTTAGCATTTAAGGAAACAACTTTGTTTTTCCATCTAGGTAAAAGTTGAAGTCTTGGGCGTTTTAGATCCAGAAACTCTCGACCTAAAACTGCGAGCATGTGATCCTGTTCACGACGGAGACAGATCTTACAAACGTCGCTTTAACAACATTCTACATCCTCTCAAAGAATGGGTCCACAAAGATTCGAAAATTCTGACCGACTTCACTGTGGACAAAACGACCCTCTACGAGCTTGGTTTCACGAACATCACTCAAGCCACGTTCACCGATCAAAATCCAAGAAACGTTTCGAGCAACTACCACATTATGGAGTATTTGCGAAAAATTGTACCGAGGATGTTTCAAAACACTTTGAGTTTGCTCAGC
The DNA here is from genome assembly GCA_020615435.1 of Telenomus remus. Taxonomy (NCBI): domain Eukaryota; kingdom Metazoa; phylum Arthropoda; class Insecta; order Hymenoptera; family Scelionidae; genus Telenomus; species Telenomus remus. Next base: position 5,872,492 of record CM036338.1, read on the forward strand.
AGACAAATGATCCAGCAATTTCTTGACGAACTTGTTTGGAGAGAAACTTACGGATTGACTGCTGGTCGAGCTTTCGACAACATTATCACGCACATTGCTGAACAAACAAAACTTGACACAAGTATGCTTCAACCCTAGTTTTTATGTTGATTAAAAAGTTTATTCGTTTTTACATTATATTTTCTTGTTATAGATGGAAGTCTTTTGGATAGACTGGCAAAAGTCGCAGCTAATCCTTTCCATGATTGGTCATACTCGAAGAACATGCCCGTGATTCGTGCAGTGACACCTCAGTCTGACCAAGGGGATAATTTGGCAAACCGAAGAATAAGAAAACGCACAGCCATACCAGTCGTCCCAGATTCAGATTCCGTCAAACGAATTAATCTCGGAAATAAAGAAAACAACAAGAACGACAAAGCGACGCTTCAAGAGATTTACTATGCGACGATGGAAGGTGATCGCACTGCGCTTGCAAAAGAGCAAAAAAGCTCGGTCCACTTCAAGGTGAAAAAGCTTAAGAAAAAATAGATCATTTCTATTTTGACAACACTCTTTCATCGCTTTTTTTTTTTTTACAAGCATCACCGTGTATTTTAATTTATTTAATCATCTGTAAAGCTATGTTTTCATTTTGCTAATTTTATTTATATAACAGAAAATTTTTAGCTTGTTCTGTCACTGAGATGTATGAAGTTTTATGGTTTGTAACTGCTATTATTTATTATTATATTATAAAAAACAGATAAAAGTGAAAATAAAGATTCCGTACTAGCTTTTATTTGCATTTTTTTAACATTTAAAAACTTTGACAAAAAGAAACCATTTATATTGCAGTGCTTCTTGTCAGATTGCACAGCAATTATGAGAACCAATACGGAAGTTATGGAACACATTATTGGTCACGTACCAGCCCGTATGCCAAATCAATCTGACTCCCTTGTATGTCATTACTGTTGTACTTTGTTGTCCACAAAAAGTCAACGGGAGATCCACATTACAGAAACTCATAGTAATTTTGGTCAAACTGATGCCAGCATGATGGCCTGTGCTATTTGCGAGGAAAAATTCTGTAAGTTACATTTCCATCATGTTGGAGAAATGAATTATCATGGTTTTAAATCATTAACATTTCTTCCAGTGACAGCAAATTTGTTGGTGCAACACTTGACCAACACTCACTATCCCTCAGAAATGCCATATCGTTGCGATACTTGTGGATATCGAACTTCTAGCCATCGCGATGCGATTGATCATTTTTACAAGGCTCACAACAAGGGTGAAGGTTTGCAGTGCCCACTTTGTCTGAAGGTGATGTATTCTTCAAAACAGATTTTTTAATCTATTGAAATTTAAATGTATTAATTTTAATTTATTCAATCCACAGGTCATCCTGTTAACATCTGAAGGCAATGTCAACAGTTCGAATGTCCACGCATATTTATTCCACATGCAACGGCACATTTTGCGCAGAGAGGAAGGACGAGGAAACAAGTGTGCGAGATGCTGTCTCTGGTTCAACCAAAAGAGTGCCTTGAAACAGCATCAGAGAGAACTACACACTCATAATAGTGGATCAAGTATGACATTGATACTTCATTTCATTTATTTTACAATGTTCTAATTACTTTGTAGACTAAAAAATTTAATATCATTGTAGAAGTGATCCCTTACACTGGTGACGCTAGTAGTATTACTATACCGCGAGTTTGGCATTTCGCCAAACGAGCTGAAGTTGACAAGATAGCCAACGAATTGCCTTCGGAAGAAATTAGAAAATGGAAAACTGGACCGATAAGGATTAATCTTTCTGACAATAATTATCCTTGTCAAGAGTGCGAAGATGATATCGACGGAGAAAACCACTACCCGTAAGAAATGAACTTATATAGTAGATGCTTTCTAGTTGATTTGTTAGAATTAACGATTTTGTTTATTTAATGTGCTCTCGAACAAAATTTCAGGGGAGTACAAAAATGCAGTCAGTGTCGCTATGTGACTTGCTGCTGGCGAGCATTCAAAGAGCATCAACGGCAAATACACAACGAACGTCCATTGACCAGCCTCATAGTTCCATCTCCTTTGATCAACATTCCACTTGACATCAAAATGCAATGCTCATGCGGTTACTCCACTTACAATGGAGATCATTTGGGTATTTTATATTTACTTTAACTATTCAAAACACATTGGCTTTTTGCTAATCACAATTTGATAACAATAACATCTATTTTTCCAGCCACTCATCTCGTGAAGTGTAACAAGAAAACTGCATTGCCAAGCGAAGAAGCTGAACCATCAGGAATGCTCGATAGCCTGGGTCTTATCCCAAAAAATACATCTGACAGTTCAGCGTAAAGAAAATTTTTTCGATTTTTTCCCATTACTTTTCAATGGACCTGCATTTATTAAAAAAGTTAAGTAGATATTTAAACAAATTTATTTGAAATAGAATAATGAGAATTATTCTTGTTACAATTTATTATTGAATGTACTTTTCATTATTTACGAATGAGCTGTAATATTGACGTCGATGAAAAAAAGAACAAAAAGACACTTGTTTTTCTACAACTAGTTCGATTAATTCTTTAAAGTTGAGTATTTGAAAAATATTTTTATTTAGTTATTGATTCGAAACTGTATTATTCGAAATTGTCTGCATAATAAAAATATAAACCTAATCAGGCCTCACTTATATTCTCTATTTACACATAACACAATAGAGTCAAATCGGAATCCCATAACTTTTTAAAATAAACTAAAATTGAGAAATGTTAATAAAATAAGGTCAAAAAACGAAATTTCTTACTAATTTTTACAGGATTAATAATTTTGTATCGCATTTCAGTTTTGTTCATTTATTCGTAACTGAATTTCTTGTTGTTTATAGGCTACAAAAATTATTTATTAAGAGTCTTGCAAGTAGAAAAAAAAATAAACCTGAATTTTTATCACAGAAAGTCATCTCAGTTAAATAATACCATAACAATTACAATGAAAATAAACTTTTACTTTATCTAACTGTTTCTACTTTTCTCTCAATCTGATTTCATTTCTTAAGGAAGTCCATATGAACCCCGGTGACATATCGATTAAAGAGGGATGATATGGACTATTTTTGAGTTTGAAATAGTCGGATGGAGCGTGCATTACAAACTCCATTGCATCCAATTTTCTCGGCAGTTCTTCGTCAGGTCCAATGATGTATGTTTGTGGATCAAATCCTTCAGCTGGAGGAGGACTGCAAATAGTGGAAAATGAATAATTGTTCATCAACTACTATGATAGAAGAAAACAATATTTATGAAACTACCTAGCAGTAGTTGGTAAAAGCCACGACAAAGCTGCGCTTTTTTCGCAGTACTGGTCCGTCAGTAAACCTCTAATTTGAGCATAGTAAATTCCACCTTCTATGTCCTGCACTGAAACGATATCGCCAACTTGGAAATAGGATCCGTTGTGAAAAACAAAATTACTTGTAACAGTTGTTGCAGCTGTAAATGTCAGTTTGACCGGCTAAAAATGGCAAAACATTAATTTTTGTTATAAACGATAAGGTTATGTTTTTCAAAATAAACTTACCGTTTTTTTAAAAATCTGTCTGCGCCCTTTACCCCTTGGTGCAACTGGTTTGTTGACCAATACTGGAGCTGATTTTGGATTACAATATCTGGTAACTCTTGTGCTTTTCCGGCATGGTTTTTCATCTTTTTCCGTTGTCGTGACTGTTCTTTCTTCTTCGAGACAACTGTTGCACAAATTTCCAGCTTCTGTTGAGTGCCATAAACTCGTTTCGATTGTACCACATTTGTAACATTGCTGTTTCACACCAAGAGGCATTTTTAACAACACGATATTATGTTTATTGATAATTTCAAATCGCTTTTGGTTTCGCAAATCAGAGATATGTTTATAGCCCTTTGTAGATAACAAAAAATACGTAAACATACACGATAGGCAGTGCCAACGTACGAAGCTAAATGCAAGGAAACTCGAGCAAAACCATCAAAAAACGACTTTTAGAAAAAAAACAACATGAACAATTTTCATTGTTCATTTATTTTGTACACAATTTCATTATAAAAAACGTGACTTGTTTAATTGATTGATGAGGTGATTTTGTTATTTTATGTGTACGTTTGTTTTTTTCTACGTTTTCATGATTAGATATACAAAATACACAAAAAAAAATTCCCGCAAAAATAATTTGTTAGGAGGAATTAAATGATGATTCTGATTAAATGCACGTATTTAAAGATTTAACAGGAAAGAGTTATTTTGTCCGAAATCAAGATTGACTGAAAGTTGGCAAATTGCAAATTGATATGAAAAGTAACGGATTTGGGCATCACAATGACGTCAATGATATTAAGAGACAAAAAATGACTAATCGTCGAAAAAGGCGCGCGGCTTTGTACTGATGAGCTGAGGTTGGCAAGCCCGATCAGGATGGTGGCGCGCGCATAGTTTTTGGTTAAGTAGGGTGTGCGTAGAACCACGTAGAAACGTCAAGACCTGAGATCATCGAATTTCAGAACGCTAAGCTTGTTGTTGCAAACGTTAGAATTTGGTTTTCTTGATAATAGGTTGGTTCGCGATTTTTTGTCGGGAGGAGACGAGAAGCCAGTATTAAAATTGATAAAAAATTGAGCAAGACTGAAAAGCAACACGATGGTAAGTGTTTGATGAAGATGAGAGTAGACGCACTGGTTGACGTACATTCTAACTGAATTTTGATTGATGTTGACAGGTGACTTACTCGGAGGACCAACTTGCTGGTAAGTGAAACGATCGAGCGTACACGGCTTTCGCAAGTTGCAAGTCGAGCGATGAAGCAGGGGGGACGCGCTAAGCATTCCTCTTTTGGTATAGTTCGACCTCGTACGAGATGCCGACTACTTCCATTTATGAGCCTTTATTTGAAAGTGAACGTGCAATCAGGTCACGGCCCCTTTTTCTGCCCTTTTTTCGCTTCAATTTTATTGTCCCCTCCATCAGATGAGTCTTGGTCGCGAAACGCATACCGATTTTTGACTCCAACAGTAAACGTTAATCAACCGAGCGGTTCTTATTGTTGCCATCGAGTCTAACTCGAGATATGTTCACTATGTATGGGTACAGTTATCAAAAGTTGACCGAACGAATGATCTCGTCTCTTGATGGTAAAATTGAGAGAGAGAAAAACGTTAAGGTGGCAAAAACAAAGTTTTGGCGCGCAAATTTACTAATCGATTGGTTTGTTTACAGAATTCCAGGAAGCGTTTCAGTTGTTCGACAGCCGCGGGGATGGAAAAATACACGTATCACAGATCGGTGACGCATTGCGCGCTTTGGGTCAGAACCCTACGGAGTCTGATGTGAAAAAAGTGACACAACAGTTGAAACCAGATGATCGCATCAGCTTCGAGGTGTTTCTTCCAATTTATCAGGCCATCAGTAAATCCCGCACTTCCGACACCGCAGATGATTTCATCGAAGGGCTCAGACACTTTGACAAGGATGGCAATGGATTCATATCAACCGCTGAATTGAGGCACCTTCTTACCACACTTGGTAAAATTAACTTAACTTCATCTAAAAACAATTCCCATTTAGTCAATAATTTTCAATTGATCCAATTAAAATTAATGCACCATTTTATAATGACATTCGATGAGTCAGCGGCATAATGCGATTTAAATGATGCGTAATCAGTTTTGTTAGGTCGATGTTTGTTAAATGAAGTAAATGTAACAATGTAATTTGATTGTTTAAGGTGAAAAGCTGAGTGACGAGGAAGTAGAGACATTACTGGCTGGCCATGAAGATTCCCAAGGCAATATCAACTACGAAGACTTTGTCCGTCAAGTGATGTCTGGTTAAATCGCATACTTTGTTAAAGAGATCATGTACCTTCCCCCAAGTGCTTAACAATCCACACGAATAAATTACTTATCAACCAATTAATAACAACAATTATGATGACATGTGTAAATGACATAAAAATATAAACGAAAACTCTGTTATTCTACGCGACAAATAATGTAATTTTTCTTAGGAGCACAAAAAATACAATTATATCTGGATAAATGTATGTATTTTTTATTCAGCAGAAAGACATTTTATACATTTCAAATAACCTTTTAGATACCACAAATAATATTTATTTAATGTTTGAATTTTGTATTTCAATATTATACTATTTTATATGAACTCCACTTTTGTTGCCACGTATGTAAGTCTAAATTTGATTCACACGATATCACCTGCAGTTGTTTATAATTTGTATTCAATATATATTTTTATCGGTAACTTTTAATCGTTCATTTAAATGACATTATTATAACATTAGTGAATGGACAAAGAAAAACAACATTAAAATGAACACTGAGATTATCGGTGATCTAGTCAAAAATGTTTGAAAACGTGAAAACAAAATGAAACCAACAGGAGGGCAATCAAGTGACAAAGTGGATTTGTTATTATATCATCATTACTCTACGTTTGTTATTTGTTACTTTTCAACTCTACTCCGGCCACTGATTTGTTTCCTCTTTTATATCTTTTGGGATAAAATATTGCTTCTGGTAAAGACGACACTGAAATGAGCAGTATCTGCTCGCTATTTTGTCTTGTATAAGTGAATAAAATATATTCGGCCTGTTGTCACAACAAGCCCTGGATAAAATTTGGATAACTTTTCGAGCAAGATGCAACGAATGAAAAATATCTTTTTTTTTCTTTTGCAATGTTGGCGTCGTTAATGTCGCGATAGCATCGGAAAAGCAGGCACATCATTTAGCTTCTATCATGCTGTGGATTGTGAGAGACAAAAGGTAATATACGTCGAGACGAATGTATTTGTGGAATTAAATGAAACGGCTGCTTTAATCTAGTTTTATGAATATAAAATGATCTATCATTGTAGATGTATAACAGAAGTGAATTGCAAAGCGATCTTTGTTTCTAGGCCTGTTATGCGTTTTAGATCAAACGGTCAAATTTAGCAAATAGTAATCGTATCTTCAAATTGATGGAATTTTGGTTTCATAAGGCACGCGAACATGCTTTTTGGCATTTTTGTCACAACGATGCTGGACAATTGTCTTGAAATGGATAAGTATAACAAATATGACGACGGATTTTCACTTTGCAATCTCCCTCAGAACAATGATTGATTACAAATAACATACATTTGATAACTAAATCTATGTGGTAGATATATAAATTTGCAGCCTGAAAAATAATGAATACGCAGACACACTTCGATAAACGGCAAATTTTGTGTTTTCAGGATTCATAATTTTTGTTAATTATCCTTGCAGAAACAAAATTTGGAATCTAAACGCACGAACATCTCTTTGTGAGCACATCGAATGATCTTGTAAACTTTTTATCCAAGAGAATGAATTGACCTTACTTTGTGTATTATATACTCTTAGTACCATTTTCTACGTGTATATGCGACTATGTACCATAATATGTTTTAATCGACCCTCTTTAATTTAAATAGATTCTCTTCTTAACTTTAATGTTACTTTTTTTAAACCGTGCAAAAAATTTGTATCGCTTCTAGCAAGTTCTTAAGTGGAAACTAAATTAAGATAGTCACTGTGGTTGTGTGACTGTTGATGTAAGTGTTGTTACTTTTTCTCAAGTTTGGCATTGGTTCTTTCAACTTGAAGAGAATCTGAAAACAAAATCAATTGTCAGTATGGATTTTTCATGTCATATAGTTTGCATCTTACACAACACTCTGATTCAAACATTTTGAAACTTTTATATAGAAAATATATTGTATAACGATTATATAACGAAATATTTACCTTTGGTTTAAAATAAAAAGAGGATCATGTCTCTTGCGAATTACTCAATAGCATAAAGCATGTAGAGATTATTAGCATCACTGCCTGGTGGTACTAGGGCGTGACTTGGTGGAAGCACCGAAAATCCCAGAAACATAAAGGTCCGAACGAGCATAGCTGAAACAATGAGGACATATTAAACAATTTGTTTTAAAACGAGTTTAAGCATGGTTGGATATTATACTTACCTCGATCAGTACGATCTTTGCGTAAGCAAACTACGATGTTTTTGCAGTGCAGTGTTTCTTCGGCGAATTCCAGAAGCGATACAAATCCCTCTTTGGAGCCTTCCGGTAAGAGACAATTTGGCACACGGATATACAGGCAGTTGTGCCATGCAACCGTCTCCCATTCAACAGAAGTTGATTCTGTCAATTGAAGAGCAAAAGTCAGGCGTAGAGTCTCGTTTGTCTTCAGAGCTTTTAACAATTCATCCTCCTGTAAAGAACGGTCCAATTGAGTATACCGTTAGAGTTAAACGGCTTTGATAGTTTATTTATCAGATAGTGCACAATACTTACGAGTACAATGTGGGAGCTCACAGAGAGCTGACTCTGCTTGATCCCCACGCCGCGGCTCTCTGTGTTGACTGCGGAAACAGACAATGCGGCATGGGGCGCATCAGGACCACCACAGAGGCCCGACACCCAGCGTTATACAGTAGTGTGATTGGGCCCTCGCGTTCTCGTTCAAATGGTTTTCCATAAACTTCCCAGCCGTTTCACTGTAAATCATTTCATTTCAACTTGATCAAAAACAGTCTCGTCTTTACAGAGGTTAAGGTACGATGTTTTTGTGCGACAAAGACAAAAGATAAACGTGTTTATACACATTTATCAATTTATACACAATACAAATTTAATATATCAATGTTTAATAAACATTATTTGCGAAATACATGCATTTGGTGCATTTTATAAATTTTGAAATTGGAAAAAGATGGCTCTTTTGAAAATGACAACGACTTTATTTGTGGCAATTAAAACAAGCGAATGTTCCAGAAATGTTGCATAGCTGTTTTTTGTGGGTTTTATCACGTCATACTAAATTTGTATCAAGATTTGGATCTTAAAATCACGAGAAAATAATTTAATTAAAATTACTCTTTAATAAGCGAATACAATTTTTAAAAGTGTGTATCTTTTTATTATATATAATTTTTTTTTTTTCAGAAAAATTTTATGAAAGATTTTATACAATTTATACCCCGACTTTCTTTAGTTTTCATAAACAACTTAATGAATTTTCCTATTCAATAATATTCATACATCACCCAACAGATAGAATTTAACATTTTTTCACTTGCGATTTATCAACACCAATCAATTTTCAATTCATCAAGAGTATCAACTTGAATAACCGTGACGATTAGTTTTGAATAAACAGAATGCAAATTAATAGGACATTATGTAAAAATCGTTCAGTTTCTTTCCTTTGTTCTTATTTGTAGTATTTTGAAAATAATTAAAACAGTTTACTGGATCTTTAGCTGTGCATTTTTAAAGTAAAAATATTCTGTCTTTGTCTTATACGTAGGTAAACGTTACAATGTTTTCAAATTATATATTTCACAAAGATTTACGATAAACATTTCTTGCCGTTGGCAAGCCAAGAGCCGTTTGATAACGTCATGTGTACGACTTGGCAATCAAATGTGTACAAACAAGAAAAAGGTAGAAACAAATATCTCGCACCGCATTGTGCGATACGAAACAAATTGTCGCGTTGGGCTTACACGGGCATTTGAATTAATACTTTTACATAATACTTTTCCAACAATCCGCTTGTTTGCATTGAATTAACGAGTGGCAAATCTTTGATATTGGTCTTATCACCGCGACACATTAAAATCAAAGAATTAATTTTTTTCTATGCCATTAACTCGATCATACTTCTTGTTTCTGTGACTCTCTATCTCTCTCATTATCTCGAATTCTATCTCTTTCTTGATGCAGTATTTCCCTATTACTTTAAATTTGTGGTACTTAATGAATAACAAAAGCAGAAATAAAAGTTGATAAACAAATTAGTTAGTAAAAATTAGTTAGTCGATCAATTGGTTCTGAGATTAAAAAATCGAAATTATGGAGCATGAGTGACGTGACGCGTCCCAAATTTGACGTCCCTTACAACAATGTGTCAGAATAGGTCAAATCATACGGAAGTCACGAGAACGATATCAAACGTGTTTTTGATTCTTCCTCATTTTTCTAATAAACGTCGCATTATCAGCGTAATCGAATTACTATATTGGTATAACACGTTGTTGATGTTGCGTCGTACTTGAAAAAAAAAAAAAAAAAAAAAAAGATTAAAACGACTGCGACAAATAAACAGTTGGGATAGCTCGGCCGCGTGGACATACAATTTAATGTGTCAGACTTACCAATTGGACGTAGTTAAACTGGACATTGTCTTATCACACTTTTCACTTTTCTCACAATTACTAAATAAAATACTCAAATCAATACTCATACTTTTTCGACATAAAACCAACTCGTGGTGAACAACTGGTTCAAAATAAAAATCGAAAACAGATTGATCAGAGTTTGAGAAATAGTCCTGCCGTTAGAAGGCGAAATGATTGACGAGACAAATAAACTACGAACACTGCAGCTAACAGCAGCTAATGACTGTCTGCCAAAACGACGGACATACTCAAGACTCAACGCTCATCTACCTCCACGGATATTGCGCAAAAGTGTCTCGACATGCGCACAATCGACAATCTCAGTTTATCTCTCGTAACAAAGATGGCGTACGTCATGTTGCTGCGCGCGTATTTTCATTTATATATATTTTCTTAACTTTTTCATCATTCAAATTTTCAACGGTAATAAATAACACTGAGATTTTATTGTTCATTAGAAGTAGGTGGACATATTAGATTAAAAAATTCATTATTTTAATTCAATTTACTTCACCACGATTCTAAGGCAGAACATAAAATTAATTTAATGGTGTCAAAATTTTTGTTATTAAAATTATATAACTTTATGAGCAAGGCAAACGTAATGTATAATAACGATCACTTTATTTTAGAAGAACATTAAATTTGTGGATACGTCAAATCATATGTTGGTTTCGAGGCTGATTTTTTGATGATGACAACAAATGTAGAGAATGCATCATACGTTGCAAAATAGCTATAGAGATAAAAAAATTCTTTGAAAAATACAACATGGGTAATGTAAAATGTTTAATTCCTTCATTTCTTCACCAAGTCATTTTTTTACAAATATAAATAATTGATATGGTCATTCATCCAACTACTAAAACTTTCAGAATTTTCAATTCAACAAAATACAATCAACAATTAAACTCTAAAAAATGCAAAATAAAGAACAATCGTAATTTTAACCATCAGATAATTTATGATGCATATGATGAATGCCTATGAAATTCTTTGAAACGAACTTATTCAAACACATACTTGGTATATCTAATCTATTTTTTATAAAAATCCCATTTTCACTGCTTGTAATTTTTCATTGTGCTGCAAATTTACCCAAACATTTTTCGTTAATTATGCATCATTGTTACTCGATAATCATAAACATTTGAATAAGAATAATACAGTTTAATTTTAAGTGAAACAAAAACCAATTGGTATTTTGAGAGTGCAAAATGCAACTCACAAAATATTAATACAAAAATCGTACTGTTTTTATGTATTGTGAATCCGCTTAAAAATAAAGTAGTGCGTCGTTATTATGAGTATATTGCAAAATTATTTTGAATGTATGTACAAAAGTAATTATGTATGGAAAGTATATCTCTGTTCTATCTTCATAATAGAAATATTTGTATTGTTGAAATGAAAGAAAAATTGCTGATCTAATCAGTAATATCTCAAACAGCATGATTTTCTCACACATTTGACATTTCCTGATTTTTTTCGTTGCACCACTCCTCGCATATATAATTATACAATATTTACAATAGGAAGAACTTAACTGCAAAAGCTGTATTTTAGACCGATAAAATCATTGTTATTGACCCAATAATGTTGTCTATTGACTTTTGAATTATTTGTGCAAGAAAAATTTGATGAATAAAATGTCAAATTTTGTGCAAACATCGAGATTTTCAAGGTTCTATAATTGTTATTTGATTTCGTTTAGATATAGACGAAAAATAGTAAAGCAATCACAATTCTTCCATCGGCCGGCAGTTACCTAAGAGCTTATATCTTTTATCGGCCTATACGACATTGTACATTCGTAATTCACTAATATCACACTTGTGCGCGTTCACGCATGGTTGAAATCCAACGCGCATTCATTTTACAATTCACTGTAAATTGAAACATAAACGTATACCTCGGTTAGATAAAACATAATTCGCTTCTGAATTTTTAGCGATCAAATAAATAAAATTGCACCGTACTTAGAACAGTTTTTCAATAAACAATCATACATAATATAATAATGTAAGAACCCGTTACAAATTGTTTAAACTTTGTTCGCAAAATTTAACAAAATATCGCTTTTATAAAGGTTCATTGATTCTTTAGACGCTCAAAAAATAATATTTATAAAATATGACTTCTGTTCGATTCATTCAATCCAGTCCGAAATGATTCATATCAAAGCAAATATTATCTGGATCATTGATTATTTATATATTTATTATTTGGCTATATCAACGGTGATTCATGATATAGAAGTATCGGAGATAAGGTCTCCGACAGGCACATTGGTAAAATGATACCCACAGTAAAATATAAATTCCAAAATTTTTCTTTCAACAGCATTAACAATAATATAATAAAAGTACAATATGAAATTTAAACCCGAACGGAAATCGATGAAATAACATCTCGAATCACCGTTGGTCTGAAAAAAAAACTTTTTAAATAATGATCAAATAATATGAGTTATTAGACGTTACGATTTGGCTACAACTATAGAAAAACTCAAATTTGCTTTTCTTTACAGTCTATAATGTTTTTTCTTGTTGACCACGCGAACTTTTATAATGAGCTTTTATCCAGTAGCAGTGCACTTTCTTCAAATTCGCGATACGCAAAGTTATTTTAAAAATAATTTTTCTTCACTCAATACGAAAACCCGTTGGCATCCCTGCGGACTGCCAACTACTTTTCTTCTTTCGTAAGGAAAAATAGCATACTCAAATTGGGGAAAACTCGTTTTTCTCACGTTAAGTAATCTACTAATTTCAACATAGTTTGTATCCGCGACAAAGTTTTAATACGAGTGGACACATTCGAGTCAAATAGTTGAATGCTTTACAATATCGTCACCAATTGTACAATGTTTTAATAAATAAATAAATAAAAGCATGTCTACACACTTAAAATTTTCAACCTGTCAATTCGATGTGTAACTGATCATTTATAAAGTTCGAAATCTACTTTTGAGTGCGTTATTGTTTATCAATTCAGAAAAACCATTTACACTCGGAAAACATTCGTTCTTCCCGTATGCATTTTTTAGTTTTTTAATTTGTAAGAAATCGGACGAAAAAACACCCTCTCGAGTTAATCCTAGAAAAATAAACTCTACTAACAAAAAATGACAATTAAAACAAAAATTTAATGAAACAAGTAGATTCCGCTTTTTGGTCTTCGAGGCCTTGTCTTATATTGATTGGTTTTGACTGGAAAACGTGTCTATAAGAATATAATATATTTGATGAGAATATTCTATAGATGTGAAATCCATCAGTTTCTTAACTCCACAATGATCAAAAAAATAAATAAAGTTCATTCGAATTTCGTCCAATTGCTCTGAGATTGAATGACAGATGAATTGAACGAGGGCATAAATGCATTATTTGTAATACTATTAAAATTAGTATTTGGTAGATCCTGGTCGCGTGTGCTGGCCGACGAGGATGTCGAGTTATCACTCAGGTTGAACTTTTGGAAGTCTATGCCATATTCTTGCAACAGATAGAAATCCTTGGAATTGTCAGAGACGTGCTGTTGGGTGTGCGTTTTGTTTTCTTTTGCATTGGCTGGTACAAAATATGGATATAATGGGTTGCTCAATCCTTCGCCCATATCCGGTATATTCAGCGATTGGGTCATCTGTTTTGAACTATTTGATTTCAGTTTCTTCCAATAAAGTGGATCAAATTCGTCATCGCTGTTTGGAGCATCGAGTGTTATCAAGTCTTGTGTTTCTGAAGTCTGATCCTGTTTTGAACAACGTAATCAGTTTTATTTTAATGCGTAGAATAACGATACGTTTTGCTCATCAAATTTGTATTCGTTAATAATTTTATTCAAAATAATTCTTCCCTTTTAATACAACAGGCTATCAGTTCATTTTATAAAAACGTATATAAAGGTAAATTATCGATTATGTAAACTAGCTAAAACAGCCGTGAAAACTAGTAATAAAATTACAAAATAATTTGCTTATATTGTTTAAGCTTATTTTCAATACAAGAAATACGCGAAAGCTCTTTATACTTACATTACTTACAACAGCTTTTTGTGTAGGAAATAGCACATCTTTCAGTTCATGCATAAGATTAATGTCTATCACTTCAAGAGGCGAATCGAGCGGAGAATCCTGAGAATTCGATTTTAGCGGAGAATATTGTTGGCGACTACAATAGAAGAAAGGCCTATCAGTGATTGTGTGTTAATGTTTAATTAAAAATTATGAAATAATGTATTCAAAATTACCTTGTCTCAGCTGTGTTGCTATTACGAAAGCGAAAATCTTTACGGTAGCTTGTAGTAGCAGCAAAGCTACTCGGTGATTTAGATGGTGAATTGATTGACATAGGCCTTCGTTCCATCGTTGGTGAACTCGGTGCTGAACGGGGTTTTGGAAATCCTGCACTGTGATCGTTTTTACTCGAACGTCCTGAAATTCAATTTTTCAATTTTGAATTTGCAAATTTTATTGTCTTCCACGCAATAACAGTTTCCAAATCTTACCTTTCCATTTAAGGCCTTTGTAGGCAGATTTCATATCCTTTCCTTTGCCTTTCACCTGTACAACCATCAAAATCGTATTGCAAAATCATACATTCAACATCAATTAATTCAAATATTGTCAAAACTTACCGACTTTACTGCATACATAACAGCTGGATTTGCCTACAATCAAAGCAAACAAAAAGTTGTAAGAGAATATTCTGAAGAGAAATGTTTAATTAGAAACGAAAGTTTTTTTTACCTTGTCTTTTACGCTTTTTATAAACGCGGAACCTTCTTTACGCATCGCATGTGTCCACTCTCGATACTGTTGCATAAATACGCTGCTGGATTTATCCGAGTAATTAAGAGCCTCTATTTCAAATTCATCCGTAAAACCAAGGCCGGAGTTGAACATTGCTAATCGTTCTTCGATAAACTTGATTTTAAAAGAAAACGATAAATTTTAAATTAATTATTTGATACTGTATAATTACACTGTTATTCTAACAAAGAATTTAAAAAACCGTTACCTGTTGAAAAATTTGCAATTCCAACATTTTTCTTAAAAAAGGTTGCATAGTGGCAGGACGGCTCAGGACGAATGCGTTTTGGTCAAACGAAATACTCTCGCCGAAGACAAGAGCATCCTTATATCCTGCGGTCAGTTGAACTAAAGCACGAAGAAATGCTCTGGACACTCCATCGCCTAACAGACCCGATCTATTACGCAAAGCTTTCCTCAAATTCGATACCTGTTGTTTATAAACAATCACAAATTATTATTTCAATCTATGAATATCAATTTACTTATCTTTTAATAAACTTACAACGTCTATTGGCAAAGTTTCCAAGTCTTGAAAAGGAGATTCGATCTTGTTGGTGTCAGCATTGAGGACCACTACTTCTCCTAGGTCAGATTTTTTAACTCGCTGCAAAAAATAAAGTAATTTTAAAATGACGGGAAGTAATTTTAGAAAGAGAAGAAATATATGAAATAAATAGATACCTCAAAAGTTGTGGCTGGCACGCCAATAAGAAAGGGCATTGGAGCCAATAAATAATCCATTAAGGATACAGGTAGTACCGGGATAAATATGTGCTGCCAGATCATTGGATATATTAGTGCGTTGCAAGCTTGCACACAGGCACTCAATCTGGATAATCTCTTTGACGTGAAGACAATTCTGCGCTCGTACAACATTGACGCAAATACAATCATCATATTATGTGGATCAACTGCACTATAATATTCTGTTAGGTTTCTCTGTGGTGTAAGATCAAACTTTATTATTTCTGATTGAATCTGTGTGTTTTTAATGTTATTCCACAATTCTACTTACATTTTCAGGTATACTAGGTAATTGACCAAGTTTTGGACTAGGACAAACAAAAACCTAAAAATTGAAATTTAATGTTTAATTATTTGTCGGAAGTTTTGCTTAACAATGTTTTTTTGCGATAAACAAAAACGTACGGTAAGGGCATCTGGAAGTGGGACTGTGAGCGAGGAACCTGCACTGGGAACTCCACTGTTATATACATCTTGTAAAAATTTCCACAAATTATCTTTTGAGCTACTCGAATTGATGACAGCAGCGACATGATTGAGTAATCTGTAAGATTGAAAATAAGTACCGCATGTGTAAGCACAATTAGAATCCAATTATTTAATATAATATGTCTTATACGTACTTATAAAAAACTTCATGCCATGGCAATGCACTTAAAATAACCAGTGCAGTTTCTGTCTTAGGATCATGCCGACAAAATCCAAAGGTCCATCGCGAGTCAATGCTTGTTAGTACAAATGAAAAATGTTGCACAGCTGAGCTGTGAAAAGAAACAATTACAAACATGAGTCAACTCAATGAACAATTGTTTAAACAAGAATAGACATTAGGTCTCTTACTTTTCTATTTCGCAAGGGTAAGCAAATTTAGGAACTGATTTAAGTATTTCCTTATCTGTAAATGATTCGGGATACTTTTGCAAAATCCACGCTGGCTTATCCAGTACGGGCGCTGCCACTTCACAAAAACATTCGAATAACTGCTTGACATTGTCTCTAAAAAATTAAAAAATTTTATTATCAATTTTCAGAGCTCTGTAATGGAAGTAATGTTTTATGAAATCTGATGAAAAGTTATATACAAGTAATGTTTCTTTTTTTCATTTAGTAGGAAAACATTGGCCAATTTATCTTATAGACGCTCATTTTATATAGGATATACAATTTGTCAATAAATGAATTTTTTACACATTTTAAATTAAATGACCAGGCATTTTGATGTAAGTATATTACATCAAAATGCCTACATCAAAATTGTATATTTTTTTTTATTAGGCTGCCTTACAGATATTTATAATAGACAACTGTTCAAACAATTTTCTTATTTGCAGTGACTAGGTGAATGTCAATCTTTTTAAATCCTTTCCATTTGCAATTGCGATCCATTTTCGTATCAAGCGATAAGATTGAATTTTTCTTCCTCATTTATTGGAAACTCTCTACGTTCTTTCATTATTTATTTGTCGTATGTCCAAACAACTGTCATGCCTTACTATGTACATAAACAGTTTGACGCTCTATAAATACCTTTACAACATTTCAAAAAACAAATTGCCATGCTAATTGATTTAGTTTATTTAAAGCCGATTTTCAAAGACATCTTTTGTCGCAGCGAAACTAAATTTAAAGCTTCGAAAAAAAGAACGTTTAGTTATTCCTATAGTTTGGATTTAATTTTAGTCAGTGACAATTTTGACAACGACAAGAGAGAGAGAGAGAGAGAGAGAGAGAGAGAGAGAGAGAGAGAGAGAGAGAGAGAGACGTCCCTTCGTAATGACATAATGAGCTCGGGTCCGTTTGTCATGTTGAAAAAACAAAGCAAACTGACTGACACGATTGTTTACATTGTTGAATTGAATAAAATATGTTTTGCGATGATGAAATGTCAAAGTTATAGACTTGGCACGCGGTGCTCACCTCAATCTGGTGGAGCCCATTATAAGAAGAGCTTTTTTGATCTAAAAAATGATGCGCTAAAACCGATCAGTGTGTCATTGTCGATTTGTTACGGGCGGCATTGCACTTGGGGCCGATGTTGTTCTCGGTGACGTTACCAGATCGTTGGCGAATCCGATTGTCTGGTGTGGTTTTACGGGTTGCTGCTGTGCGTGACAAACTGACAAAATCAACGCGTCACTATTAAACGATCGCACGCGCGATCTCAGTTCAAATTCGAGCCAAATGCCATCGTTGCAGATTCAATCGAACACGGCGCATGCAACACAAACTCTCACCTCGAACAACAACAACGCGACAGCTCCTCCTCCTCCGCTCTCGCCAGCGATGACACATTTCAAATCGCAGGCGGATGAAATGCAGAATTGCTTCACAGGTGGCGCAGCTGTACCCAACAACTGTTTCAGAAATTCACTTTTAAATAAAAATGTTTGCAAAAAATCGTTTGTTATTTTAAGAAAAATAAACAGACAGGCAGTCGTTTAGAAATACGAATTTATTTAATTATAGTTATTTTGTATTTACAAACGTAATTACAATAATGAAGAGACTTGATGTTGTACTCAAAACATTCTTTCTGCTTGACTTCATCAGAAATGAACTTTTTAAAGTCTTTTCATTAATTAGTTTTTGTAGAAAAAAACAACAATAACAACGATCACATTTATATGTCAAATGTGAAGCACATCGATGAGGATGACGAAAATGTATCACACATTGTTTTATATAAAGTAAAGTATAATATACCATTCCGATGAAACAAGATTTCATCCCGATTGTTTGATAAACGCCAGCTGTTTAAAATAAACGTTACAGCTGATGAAAAAATTATCTTAATACAGACATCATCGGTTACAATTTGTTGCTGATTATGCATTTATTATATTATGAGCTAGCAAACAAGTAACAGTCTACGTTTAAAGAGTCGCGCGCATTGCATATTTTAAATTGTATATCGCTGTGATAATAATACAATAGAAAAATGAATGCGTCTTTCAGGCTTGTTCAGATGATAAAAAAATCATATTGGTTGAATAAAAGTCGTAAATTGGATTGCGTTTGGCATAAGCGTAAATAAATGGAAAATATAGATGTAGATTGGTTGGCAGGTTGCTAAGCAGTATTATTCAGCCATTATCGCAGCGCACGGTGTCACAATTGTTGCTCCAGAAGAGACAGTTGCCGATTCCCCCGTAGCAAATAAGGAAGACCGCAGTCAGGAAGAGAAGTCCACAAATTGTACATGGTTTGCGCTCCAAAAAGAACCCAATCACGTACAATACCACAAACATAACATGTGTCTGGAGAAGCGCCGGATTCACCGGTTTAGGTATCAATAACACTGGTATCAACCACTGCAGACAATACATTTTTTATCCTATCGTTCTTATGACCTGAAATGAATAATTATTAAGATCTTATAAAAATGGCTACTTAACGTAGCAATTTGTTCTTTTCACGGAAACACCAAAATTATTGTACATATACTTTTTTCGTTTTATCACAAACTAAATAATTCGCGAATAATAAATGAATGAAATATCAGTTATGAATTTTTTATCTTCATACCCACTTGAATATCATACTCATTCGTATAAGATTGTGAAGCAATTTTTCGAGGATTATGAGCATCTACAGTTTCATTATGTACCAACTCTTGGATAGTATTTTACGATTTCGTATTGATCTGCATTTCGTTGCGAAAGAGTTGAATTTGATTATATTATATTTGTGAAGGAACCGAAAGGTTATGTCAATGTTTTTACAAATGTAAGGTACCATCAACATGGGGGTAAGAATTTGAGTTATACCTAAATGCTCACCGCCGCATCGAACAACTTTGTTTAGTTTAATTTATTTCGTCTAAACTTGTAACTCGCAAAAGTCGAACTTGTTAAACTCATGACACTTGAAAATAATTTTGATCATAAGCTCGCAACAAATCAGTGCGATTTCCTATAGAGGGGACGCTGGGTGGCGAATTCTTCGAATTCCCAAGTAATAGCGACGTAAAATTAGTTCACGAACACGTCGTTACCATTTAGGCGGCGCTTGATACCGGTGCTTTTTTCAAATATGAAGAAACAGGAATACTTTGGAACTGTTTATCGTTCTTCGATCCAAAATGACTCACTTTTTCCCTCTTGCATCATTAATTGAAATCGAATAAGTTACACTTTACCATAAAATTTTCCTTGTAAATATATAAGTTGCGGCAGCCCCCATGCACAACCACGCTGATGAGAAACGATATCAAAGAATTACAAATAATGAACATTACAATTTGATTTGCATGAAACAATGATTATTCATGAATTTATAACATGACTATTAAAAGTTTCTTAATGGATGATGGAGATACTTAAAAAATGTATGTTCATCGTCGTATCCAGTTTTCGTCATGCATGGTCATTTTTCAAAATATGTTCAAGTGGAATTATATCTTAAAGTCATGTACGAAAGATATTTACTTTTAAGTTAATTTATTCACAAAATTTAATTAAATATTTGAAAGCTCGTCAAAATTATTAACATTTACTCTGTTAAATTTATTAAATGTGATTGAATATGTGAGACAATGGATTAAAGACAATCGAAAGACAATGAATTACAGATAACTTGTAAAATTGAAAAATTAGTTGGAAAACATGACGTTTTCGTTTGTATATTTATTTTCAGATTAAAAAATAACATTCGTAAACAATAAAAAAATTACAGAAAGAAATTATGTTTGAGTGGTGGTTGAAAAAGCACCGAAAGATGTCAGGACCATCGGTGCGCGCCCCCATACCAAGCGTGTAGTGGCTGCGTGTGGCGCACACCGGCGGCGGCGGGAGATTGCGTCCAGAACAGAGAGAGCGTTTCAGCGTTTACCAGCGTTTGCCGGGCCGGCCTTTCATCATCAGCATTTCAAAAACGCCGATGCAGTTGAGCAGTTGAGCACAGTTGAGTTAAAGCTATACCGCGGAGTGGGTCTGCAGCTAGAACAATTCACATAAAAAAAGCGAAATCCTGCGCAGATTGCGCGCCTAGTGTATTTTCTCAAGTTTTAACAATTTTTGAATTCCCTATCAACTCGACGCTTATTTTTTATCCGACACAATAGTGCAGTGTATAAGTGTTGGTGTACGCAGGGGTGAAAACAACACAAGATAAACTTTCTTCATTCCAGCACGAGTATCTCTTTGACCAAATAAGTAAGTTTTCTTCTCACATGTATGAGCAGCATTGTTTGTTTATTTTCTTCAACTATCTTAGTTGTTTACAAGCGCGCAGGAGGATATTTTTTTGGCCGTTTCTGCGTGTGCACTTTATTACTCTTCTTATTTATCGTTTGGAAACGCTTTCAAAAATGATGCCAAACTTGAACAAAAGTGTCTTCACTTTGTCGAATGTTGTATTGAAAATACATATAGTAAATCCTCTATGCACAACAAAAAGGGAGAAAAATGCAAAGCCGGAAAGTTTGAAAGGAGGCTGTCTGTTAATGTGTGCGGTCGTTCTTACAGGGCTAAATGACCTTCGAAGGCTTTGTCCGTCCCAAGTCCCGGGATTGACGACCATTCTTACCTCTGGATTTGAATGGTAGCAGCTTTCAAAACCTTTCGTTCAGACAAATTTTCGCCTTCATAAATGGCGGCAATGCATAATAACAAGTTATCTCTTTTAACTGTTCAACAAACTTGAAGATAACACAATGTTATTGTCCTCAAACGACCATAACGTTTAAAAGTTTGTTTATAAAACAGTTTCTGTTTACTTTGAAACACACTTATTATATTAAAATTTTATTCTATTTAATTAATCGGACGAGAAAATGCGACGCTTGGCGTCGAGTCGCCCAGACGTAAACGGATCGATTGTGTGCCATTGCCTCTTAAACGGAAGGGATACTTGTACATGTTTAGCATCTTTATAAAATCAATGGTCAAACTTGACAATTTTTATTATTATTTTTATTATTACTATTATTTTTATTGTTATTTTTGTTATTATACTGGCTAGTCGTGGCGAGTTCATGTTTTGAGTCTGAACACTATTTATGCATTCAGTCAAATTAGTAATATAATGTTTCATACAAGTTTGGAGCACCGTCAAGTTATAATTTATTCAATTTCTTTGTTTTTTCTTTGATAATTTTGTGTAGTCCAATGGTTCGGTAATTCAGCACTAAACATAAACTTCAAAACTTGTTATAAATTAGGTCGGGACTTAATTATCTCATTTAGTGTCACACAAATTGGTAGGTGTTTTCTCCATTAATTATATTATTTATCATAAATGAATAATTTGTCACGGTGAACACCATCATTACTACGATAATATGTTTAGCCACACGACGCTTATTTGTACTTAAAATGTCGGTTTTAAATAACAAAACAACATTATTTTACTATCGCTGTTACAAAAAAGTTACAACAAGTCTCTTTTTGTAACTATTTATGCAATATTGATAACCTGGATTTTCATGCTCAGATAGTTACGTGCGGTGATCAAACAACGTAAACAAATTTCTATTGCTAAAATTTCTGTTGTTTTAATAATTATTAATAAATTAAATTATATTTAATGGAGAAGAGAAATAAACAAATATGGAGAGATTTGTGAGAAAAATTAGATCAGGGTCAAATCTTTGTCTTAGGCAGCGTGTCCCATAAATTTGAGTGGAGCAGCTGTCCATTTTTGGGTGGACGCGGAAATAATGATGGCTTTGTGCTATTGGATGTAGAGGATATACACATCTATAGTGGCGCCGGGAAATAATAAATAATCGCACAAATAGAAGCAAGTTACAATGCGCTGACAAATCATATTAGATCAATAAAAATGAAGCGCAATTAATGTAAAAGAAGCGGCCAATCATCCGGGCAGCAATCTCACACCTATAAGCATTGTGAGCGAATCATCGTTTGATCTAATAAGATGTTGAATGCGACAATTTTGGCCGCTGTCTGACACTTGAAATTAAACTGTCGATGGGATAATGAGTTTCCGACCTCTTGTAAGGTCTTTTTGTTATAATTCAAATGATAAATTTGTCGAATTAAATGTTGCAGGTGAAAATGAGTGAGAGCGAGCAAAAGACGAACATGGACAAAAAGGAAATAGCTGACGAAGAGCGAGAGAAAATGCTGAATGCTGAAAATACGAAGCACGCAAGTGCTCCGCCCGAGGCGGAGGAGCCAAAGCCTAGAAAGAAGATCCCCATCGGTGGTATCAAGATGCCCGGATTCTGTCGCTCCAAAAGCAAGGAACCATGCAAGGTAATACTTACCAATTGCTCGACTTAAGATTCGTTTTGTAATAATAATTCGAGCGAAATCATACCAAGGCCAAGTTCGCGTTTTTACGAAACAAACCATGGGCTGTGTATATTTTTTGCGATCGATGCCAGGTGCGCTGATGACGTCACCACCGCTTCGGATTAACACCGAACGCCGGCCACGCCGAGTTAAAGCCATCCTGTTATGGGGGTTCCAAAACCGGCCTCCCTTATTCCTACTGCAATTACTTGTGCGTGTATTTTTGCGAGGGTTTATGTAGCCATGGCGACCATTCTGATATCTATACGACGATTCAAATGTTCGCTGTGTATTATGTTTATTAACTTGATGACCCAAACCAACAACTCACAAATTTTTTATTGTTTCGTCCTTCGAAACAACAGTTTTACTATTTCTACATGAGCAGAGCTGCTCGACTGAACAACAGAATTTCATCTTGGGAAAGGATTTTTTCTGGAAGATATAAATTTCTCTTTTGTTATTTGAACGTTCCAAAAAAGAAGTTGATTTTAATGCTTTTTTATTTCGTCGAACGGGTCGGGTGATTTTGAAACTTATAGTTTTTTGTTACCCCAGTTGGAAAAGCATTTTCTAAAGCTTATTTCGGGGAAAGTTTAGCAAGATGAAAGTTTAAAGAACTTTGTAAGACGAGTACTATACATTTTTGTACTTTGTTTAACCGATAAATTGATTTGCTTCAAATTTGTGTTCGCGGAATATCTATATAGTTATGGTTGAAATCATGGTCTGAGAAGAAATGAACGGATCAGGAAGCACAGCATGCGTTCAAGAAAATCGTTGTGATGAATGATCTTAGGTTGTTCGTCGCGGTGCCGTTTATTACCGTGTCTAATTTCATTTATCTGTATACCGAAGAAATCATGGTGTATTAATTTCCTTTTGTCTTCCGAGCTTTTGCTTTCAAATAATTGAGATGGTGCAACAAAACCGACTAAAGCGCAAATAGACCACATCCTTTAATAAAAGAGATAAATTGTATTAAAGGTCAACTTTCTCTAACGGCATTATAGAGCTGCGAATGGTGAACAAAATTGAATCGGTGAAATTGCGATAAATAAATGATCGATTTCGAGTATGTTGTTAATCATTTGTGTTATAGTCAGGTTTAATTGAGCGTCATAAGGTCGCGAGCATTAGACTTCAACGCATGGCTGGGCAACCTCATCGTGCAAGATTACTCGAAAATCGCATTTCATTTTCTTAGTGAAAATCGACCCGAACGTTTTATCGTATCAACCAAGCCGCCGGAAATTTATAGATGGGGCTCTAGTTTTTATTGCCAATGAAAATAAATTAGGAAAGTTGTGGAAAGTTCTGATAATATTTGTCTTCTTTTACTAACATTTTATATTTTTCATCCAATTTTTTGTCCATCTCAAGGTCTCCTTTTTCAGACGATGAGTTTTCTTTATGGTCAATTCAGATCGGTCTATATTTGCCCTCACGGAGCAGGTAGCCTACAAATTTTGAACAAAGCTGATGGATATGGAAAAGCTTATAATCCTGTAGGATGATCCTTATTTCAATATCTTAACTTCTTCTCGAGTAGATATTTTAAAGAAAACATGTAAATAACGAAAGAACATTGAAAAGAAAATGTCTGTCTTTGAACTAATTAGACAAAAATGCACTATTTTTGTTTACACAGGTGTTTCTTATCGTCTCATTGACAAAGTGTGTGTTCAAACAAACTATAGACCTTTTCTATTTCTTTACTCAATTCGTTTGTATACAGACTAACAGTAAATACAAAATTGTGCTACCACCCTTGACGTTACATTCAACTGAGTAATCTTACAAAAAGACGATTCACGAAAAAATTAAATTTATTCTTTATTGAATTTATTCATTTTCTCTAAAGTGCATGTAGTTGTTGTGTAGGCAAGGATACATTCAAAAGTATATTCGGGAAATTCGTTTCGAAAACTTTCACTTTTTTATATACTTGTACAGTCATTGTTGGAAAATATTTGTAACCACGAAATTACAATTATTTCTTCCTTTGTTTGTTTTTTCATTTCAGTAATTATTTTTAACAGTAATTGGTTTTTAATTAATCACATTACAAGTACCAAAAATTACTTGTTATTTACAGACTTCTTCACAAACACTCAAATGTTAATAATAATTCATTTGACTGTTTCTTTGGCTATTCTTACTGTTATTTATACTGTGCAATTTGTAAGTCGTTGCACTCGGTCCATTTCTGCGATTGTCTTAATTTGCCTTATTAAACACTTAATTGGGGAAGAAAGTGACCAGTATGATCACCTTATTCCCAGACACAAATCAACAGCTTTCTACATTGATAACGATCAAGAAATCATTTTTATTCCTTTTATCATTATTATTTTATTCATTATTATAGATAATCACTTTTATCTAAAGTCTGCAGTCATGACTACCACATACATTTTAACAATCATCATTAAAAATTACCTATGTTTAATTTTGTCTTAGTTTGTATATTAATTCTTATTTTAAAAGTTCAAATTTCAAATTTAAATATGATTTAATGATTTGTTTTTGTAATTAGGGAAAATAATAAAAGTGGCTATTGATTTAGGGGCAGAGATAAATAAAATTGATGAGACGTTTATGTACACTCAGAGGCTTATATCCATAACTTATCCCTGCAGGCATTTGTGCTATTTGTCGCGAAGACGTGCGAGTCTTTCGGTCCCACGTGTCAAAAGAAATGATAACCATCACTTTTCTACCTGGTTCCGACAATCTACGGACAAAATCAAAACCTACGCCATGAAAACGTGTGTAAAACTTGCTGAGATCGCAACCTGCTGAGTTAATTGCTTTCCATAGTAGCGTGCAGCAGCGCAGCTTTAGACAATGAAATGGCACCTTTTTTTACCTCTCTTCTCAGACTTATGAAAACAAGTGTAATCCTAAATAAAGGGTTAACTATTTAACCGTACATTTTGAACATTCATCATTGAACATAAAAAACCCTGAATCACAAATAAAAACTGAAGTATAATTTTCAAACTATCAGTCAAAAAAACAACGAGAAGGTTATTCGACAAGTGGAACATTCATTCATCATTACCGTTTGATTTGACTCTTAAGAGCTTCCATAAATAATACATAATAATGACAGAATTAGGCGACGCAAGATTTGAAAGCTTCATGTAAAACGTTCTCAAGAGCGTTCTAATTTTTTCAGATACAATTCTACTGGCAAAAAATTAATACGAGTAAATAACAGAGCTCGGGAAGTAGTTTTTTGCCTCAAGGGTTTTCTATGTGGATGGATAAATAAATAATGATACATTTAATAACGCTGGTCGTACAACCTTTTTGCCATGGGTTTGCTTACAGATTTTTTCTGTATCTTTTTGTTCGAATACGTTTGTTAGAGCACAAAAAAAAACAGAACAAAGAGCTTTACAGGCATAAAAGAAACGAGCAGACATTAATAGATTCGCATGTTACACTCGTTGAACAAATTGAACCTGATATCAAAATTGTTCACGAGTATGTTGGATCCATAAGATCAATTCAAAGCCGACATCTCATTAGAAATTATTGCGCGATATGAAAGTCGAACACTTTATCTGAACAATCGCATTTATTTAAATAGAAATTGAATTTTTACATAAATGTGTTTAGATACGTGCTTACACATGGAAAGTAATGAATGGCGATAATGATAGAAAGTGAGATTCCACTTAGATCGTTTATGATCATTTATCAATGAAGAATGGTAACATTTTTTAGTTGGTAAAGTGAAGTTTTTGGTAAAGACTAAATCTGAATTCGAAAATGTGAACAATCTCTTTCGTGCACTGCAACGTGTAAATGTGACTTTCATTGTTGATTAATTTGAGGTCGGTTTGATGCCTTTTTCCTCGTGCATGTCAATGTCCCGTTAAATTTGTTACAACCGTAACCCCAGGTGCCAGACAAACACATTTATTCAATACATTTTGAATTTTTTTTATTATTCACCCACGTTTATTTTGCTTGAGTTTTTTAGAAGCTTTAAATGGATGAAAAATAATATATTCTTTTTGGAATGAGTTCAGTTTAAAAATGCAAGACAAGACAAAAAACAAGATAGAGAAAATTTGAAGCCATCACGTGCTGGATGCATTTGTCAAAAATAAATTCAGAGGAAATTCACCGAATGATCATTCATGCAGATGGAGCACCGAAAATACGGCTCTAGACGTTCACACATTGAACGCGCCTCACTTCTGGTGCGACGCTTGATTGTTCATTAGACTCTTCATTATAATAGGTTCTCACTTCTCCAAGGGGGTTCAACCAAATTTTTTTCCCTTAATTGAAAAGCTTTTTTTTAATGACGGTTTATTGATCCAACTACTAGACGGCTTTTTAATTCCAAATAAAACAGAAATTCGATCCATACACTGTTCCTACTACTTTTTAGCTCTAACAATGACTGAAGAAACGCGAGAGCAACATATTTCTTTGTATATACTAGGTAAAAGTTTAATTATAAATTGATAAAAAGTTAAATTGCATATTTATGTTCACTAAAATTCATAATTAATATTCAAGTCATAATATCTTTTTGTCTCTAAAACACTTTTTTTAATCTCATTTTTGTATTGCAGGATTTCGAGACAATGTATTTGTCGTCTGAATCGTGGCAAAAATAATCTGAAAATAACTTTGTTTCCATTGCAAATAAATATTTGTCAGACAAAACATTAATATTTGTTTTCGAGCAAAGCTTTTAAAAATGAATTATATAGGATTAAAGTACAGGTTGAAAACTAGAAATGGAAAAGATGAAAGAGATTTTTGATGAGTTCTTTTTATTCGTGGTGGGAGTTTGCGCGTGAGCAAGTATACGACAGCGGCACCGAGATTTTAATTAAAGACTCATACGCACGAGGGAGTGCACAAGACTCTTTGTACTGTGCCCACGCGACTACCGGATCAAACGCGCGCGTATCCAGTCGTTCCAAGATGTCTCGATCTGATGTCGATGTTACAAACAATCGAATCAATTAGCGCGAGTAATCACTAGCTTTTACGTGACTCTCGACTATCTCTCAGAGTACTTATTATTATTCCTTACGTCTCCGACCATGGTAATACATGTGGATTACAATCACCAATTTTATTACTTTTCACGTTTGTGTGTACGCAACAAAAACTGAATAATGATGGGAAGTTGCTTAGAAAAGTGTCCTCAACTGTGGGAAAATGGGTATGGGAAAAGTCATGTGTAGTGAGAAATAATGCTTTTAGGGGGAACACTGTGGGTTTTATTGTTAAAATGACCGAATTTGACTACCATCGATTTTGTACACTATCTTTGTTCTGACGAGTTCAAATATTTTGAATATAAATTAAGGGGAAAAATGTGTAAAGTTGTGTTATTAAGTTTCAGATTATGACTATCAATTGTAGTGATTTTTACAGAAAAACATAAAGATATACAGGAATAACGACGGTCATAAAGAAGACGCGAGATAAACACGGTGTGTGCGAGTGCGGTAGCCTAACGATTTGGTGCCGCTTTACTTGGTGTGGCCGGCGATAACTGCTCTCGCGATAGGTATAATATAAGAATAAGCGACGCGCAAAAAGTGCCCGCGGCATCACATCATGTTACACGAGCGAATCTCGTTCCAATTGAACCGGGAATTCAGCTCGGACGTAATTGCCTCGCTTCGAACGCAACATCGCCGAATCAAAGCAACAAAACCAACTTAAATGCACGCCAGCTGCATATGTAAACCACCGTGTCACAAAATTGAATAAAATACGTTCGTCGCAACTCGCTTCGACTATCTGTGTGCGTATATACATATAGTCTGTGTTTATCTTCCCTCGGCGCCGATGATTAACTTCTGATTTCAATGTCCCTATAAGTATGTATAATCTCAGATCCAATATCTTTATAGTGCAGAACTTGAATCGCTCAAGATCGCTTTTTTCGATCAGTCAATTTTTTTCTACGAAGAAAAAACTCCCCCAAGGACATGCGCTTAAAATCAACTTGTTTGATGAGTCTGTGATATCGATGTTGAAGCTCATTTTTATATTTTTATAAGACATAAAAATATTTTGCTTACATCTGTAGATTTGAATACATACATCATTCAAACTTGAACTTGAATGTTTAATTCTCAATTTTCAAGTTCAATCAAGAGTTCAATATGACAGGAAAAGTTTGAATGTTGAAAAAAAGGATTAGAAAAGTGTTGAGTGACGGTGTTAAGATTGTGGTACATTATGTTTGCGACGCAGATGGCTGTAAATTTGGTGCTTTGGTCCCTAAGCTCTCGAGGGTGACTAGTGCGCGTAGCCTGTGGCGTCAAAGGGGATGAAAGCGGGGACGCCGTGCGATATCGATTCTCGACAGTAGAAACAGACACACTGCCGAATATAGAAACGGAGAGTCCTCAACTAATAACATGTACATGGCCCCCGTTGGCATCACCCTCTTCACCTGTTTCTTACATTAAATAATAAACCTATATCATATAAAAACATAGCAATATTTTTCCATCAACATTTTTTCTTTTCTGTCGTTTCTCAAAATCCAGAAAAAAGCATTGTTATCGATAGTTGTAAAATGTTTGTAGAAAAAAATACCTATGCAAAATCTGTACTCACAATGTTCGTTCCTCGAGTATAAAAAGAGAGTCGTAAAAAAACGAATGAGGGTTCGTGCTTGCAGGCATTGACCATGTTGTACATGGGCCAACGCGATGTGCAAAAGGAAATATACATAGTTACGTCCCGACCAAATTAAATCTCACTCTTGACACGATATATACACACACATGACTCATGTGTAATGTAATCCTTGATAACAGAGTAATGCTGAACAGTCAGCAAAGAGCCCTAGTCAAGTGATTGCGACAAAAGTCATATTAAACAACTCTTTTGGAACGGAAGTCAACTATACAAAATGTTCTTCTGAAACTCTCAAGAGCATAAAATTGAATATCATAACTTTTTCTTCCCACCTATAGGGTTGTAATTGCTGACGGATTTGATTTTCAGATGTTAATGAGAATTAATGAGGTGCTGGATCCTAAGTGTAATTACATGAGAATTTTAATTGAACGATCTAGCTCTAGCGGGTCAAGAAGCCTGGCGACTGGGTGGTCTAAGACCATTTTACTTTAATTGGATCCTATGATTCATTAATTTTCACACGTCTTTGAATCAAATTTGTAATTCAAGAATGAATGAAACCATTGACTAAGTCGTGCAAGTTGAAAAACACTGCTGTGGTCCTCAAATGAAACAATTTTGCGAGTACAAAGATTGAGTTCCATCAATCACGAAGTTAAACAGAGTTTGAAACACGCCACTGTATCAGCAAGCATCTAATGCTCGCATTGCCAACAATTGCAATGCCGGTATTGGATCCTTCCAGTTTCGTTCCGCCTAGTTTTTCTCTGCCTATTTTGCGCGATTCTGCACTCGCGGTTCAACCAGCTGCCGTTGAGGCAGCCCCCGATGAACAATGCTTGTCAGATCGAAGGGTGCCCCACTGTGAATACCTGAGAGTGACATTCGCCAGCAGCAGTCAAGTTACAACCGTTGACAATATTACGTTACAAATCAGCGCGACGTGTGATTTATTAATTGCACATTTGACGACGAAATTTAGTCGTTTTTAAACGCTTCTCTCTGGCTTTAGCTCTTTTGTAAGCGAGATTTTGTCAACCAAAAAAAAAAAAAAGGAATAGAAAAAAAGCAAGTGAAATGTTGTCTCTGATGGTCGGAGGCATGATTGAACATCCTAATCGAGCGTATTTCGTGGTCTCCCTACACTTCATGTCGGATTTACGACGCGCTCGATGAACACAAATAAATGTTGAAACGCGAGCAACTATTAAAAATCGATAGCCGAGTGGCATTGAGCCCTGAGCGGATTTCCGAACAAACAGCAAGCAAGAGAGCAACGTTGTAGTTGTGTGTCTGCCATTGATACTGGTACGGGATATTGTGTACCGGAAACACGCCATGACGAGTCTTCTTTCTTTTGGACCGATCCGCTCCGCAGAGCTCTGCATAGCACTCGGCTCGGATTTTTGATGCAGATCGGCCTACCCGAAATCCACCAGACATATTGTAAACAACTAAATACCACAGTCACAAGTTTAGACATCAAAAAGTTCCTTTATTTTCTCACAGTTTAATTTATTTTGCAAAAATACACCTTTCAGCTTAAACAACTACAAAATAATTTTCAATGACGAGTTGACAATTTTGAATTTCGCATAATTATAATATGTATATGTATAGTATAATAAATATGTATAATAAATATGTATAATAAATATATAATATTTCGGAGTGACTAAATAAAACATGCGGCGGTAGAAAGAAATATGAAAAAGTGTTTAGGGTAGATAAAAGCTGATAAATTTTCGTTCAAAGAAAAGCTATGGTTGTGTTTACGACAGACTTCATAAACGTAGCTATGAAAGTTAGAAGTGGTACAAAGGCGCCGCACCTGAGGGTAATTCCCTTCGAAGAACCAGTCGATTAATAAAGAGAAACGATAGGCAATTCAAGTACAAAAAAGCCACTCTTGTTACCCAATTGCGAGTCGACTTATGACTCGCCTGTTGACCAAACACGCGGCAGCTCAACAGACCGGAAAATCGTACTTTTCCTCCGCGACCATGCCAGTTACGGCTTCTGAGCACCCACCTGCGTTTAGGCGGCCACCCCCGATTGTCTTGTAATAATCTAACATAATTATAACACAGTCAAAAATTGGCCGAATCGTTATTGCTATAAGCAGGGTTAAAAGAAGTCCAGTTGTAAATTAAAGTTTGTATTTCTGAATTGAAACTTGTTTGAATATAGTGGAGCTTGCTTATTCAAGTGAATTCGCACTGGTGATAAGCGAGCGAACGCTCTCAGGGAGATAGAAGCCTGGAGGTACGGTTTGTGTATGGCGTCGCTTCTATATTCTATATGCATGTGCTCGGGCACATATGGCCAAGGATCTATATTTAAAACATATTCTCGGACATCGTCGCGTGTCTTGAGCGCTTCACTCCTGACATTGAATATCGTGCCAATTATCCGGCACATTTCCATTTTTATTACCCGGATACACGATTTGTCCTAAATTGATTAAACAATTTTTGAAGACAATTCATTTTGATATACTTATCTTCTAGACATCTGGCAGGGTCTATACATTGTCCTCGATAAGTTCAACAGGACGTTAAACTATAAACGCATTTGCATTGCTACTGTGCAGGATTTTATTACGAATGAAATTTTGATTGATAATCTCGGGAATGTACGTGCTTTCCGATGCTCTATTTGCACAACATGTGCTCGGGGTATAAGTTTGTTTTATTAACAAGGGTTTATTTGTTCGGCGACGCTCAATTTATTTTGACTGACGGAGAAACACGCAAGTTCGTCAGCACGTATGCGAATGTTATTTCGTTATTACAGCTTGATGAACAAAGTGCTAAATGTTACACTTTTAGACAGACTTTTCAGGGTGGGCATTTTAAAATTTTATTACAGTTTTTAATGAAAATATATAAACATTGTAATAGTTGGTTAACATTCTACACGTCCTGAACGATTGGTTGGGTGGGTAGCAGCAAAACGTAAGAGATAAAGGCGACGTGTAAAATAAAACAGACTGTCGCACCTGGACCTTGGATAGGACAAGCTCGATGATGGGTATTTTTAGTGCAGCGACACTGTATAGTCTATGCATTTGTATCAGACTGCTTTGTGCGTGGGCAGGACGCACAAAGAGACATAAACGTCGCGCACGTGCGATCTGCTTTTAAGCCGCGATCTTTGACTTATTGATGTACACACCATCCCACTATCAAAAGCGCGTAGAATAGCACGCAAAAGTCTGCTGCTTAATGGTTTTCGCTTCAAGCTTGACGGATCGCAATTTTTATTTATTAAATTGTCGTCTCTAGCAATCAATTTTTATTGTTTATTTATTTAGTCGCTCAATGGTTTGAGCATTTATTAGGCGAACTGTTATTTTTTTCTGCTGTTGATCCCATCTAAACGAAGGATAATTAAAAACCCATTTTATTTTTTAGGTTGTTTCATATCTCTTATTCAATGATTTAAATTGATTAATTTGTATTCAAAATGATTAACAGGACTAGGTTTTAAATGATCTAAATGCCATTTTAATGAAAATGAAAAAAGTTGGGTCGCAACATCTGTTTTATTGACAAAAAATGATACCACATTGAGATTAAGTTGCATTAGGTTTATCATATTTTTCTGGGAGTATAAGAATGTACAAGATGGTTTTGATTGTATGTTTTAAGGAGGAAGATTCCAAGCCCACGGAAGGCGATGACGGAGCATCTGGCGGAGCTGTAAAGGAGGGACAAAACCCCCCGGCAGAGAAACCAACGACCCCGGCAAAGGACG
Source organism: Telenomus remus (assembly GCA_020615435.1). Lineage (NCBI taxonomy): Eukaryota > Metazoa > Arthropoda > Insecta > Hymenoptera > Scelionidae > Telenomus > Telenomus remus. The sequence continues at coordinate 5,905,969 of CM036338.1, forward strand.
CGAGGGAGAAAGAAGCAAGAAAGGGAATCTTGGATGCCATCCGACTGCCACTCGCGACTGTGTTCCCTCGCATAAAGAAGGTAACCTATCTCATTTTTCATCTATTCTTTATCATTGATGCCCGAACAAATTTTGTTTTCTGCTCCATGAATATTGATTCATTCACTCCAATCTCGCCACAATTTGTATAGAGTTAAACATCTTATTATTATCGATGTATTTTGTTGTTCCATTTTTTTGAGATAAATATTAGTGGTGTTAATTTCGAAGTAAACTAATGGCAAAAACTCGAGCGCTTTTTCAAGCGTTGCAATGCGACTAACTTTATAGTCAGACAATCGATCAGAGTTTTCAGATCATTCATTATTGATTTGAACTATTTGTTCAGAATACGAGGAGGGCGCCTTTCACACCATCACAAAGCCCACCATTTCCAGTAATCTTCCAAACTGAATTATTCGAATCGTCATAATGGGATTCCTCTTTGACAATTTATTCGCTAATATTTCTGGAATTATTGATTTTAAATATTTCATTCCAAGAAAGACGGCTTTTTATGTCTTTAGACAAAAGAGTTCTGTGATGTACAAAAAATACAGGGCTAATTTTTTTTCAAGGAAAAATTGTCTTATGCAGTTTGAGGTTCGACCGAACCAATCAAATAGTATTTATCAAATTCAACATTTCTAAATAAATAGTTAAATCGAGCAAAAAATGAACTATTGAATAATTAAAAAAAGGTGCCTAAGAATATGGCCCATTATTAGAAGAACTCCCCTAGTTTTCAAATAAGCAGCGAGGGTAATATGTTTTGAAGGTTCCCACGGAAACATATTTGCAACAGAAAAACAAAAACGTAACTCTTCCGTTAGAAATTGGCGGCCGGTCTCGGCGTTTTGTGGTTTCACTTCTCGTTGCGGAAAGTTATCCTCCCTCTTTGTGGAGCGAAGCCCTACACCGAGCTCACTCGCTCACGTGCTGCTCTCCTTTCTTTCAAAAAAGTTCTATTATCGCGCCATCACCCTTTCAGTCTTGCTTAGCTTTTTGCTCGCATTTTTCGGCCTTTTCTTCTAGTTTTCTGCATTTCAAGTGTCCGAATTTGTAGATAAAGCATGACCAGGTGCGTATCGCACATCATAAAGTATCAGTTTTTCATAACTTTTTGTACCATTCATTGAACTTATTTCTAACTGCAGGATGAAAAGTTTTCGCAAATAGATAATATAGTTATAATAAAACTAAGTTTTGGATAATTTTGTCAATCGAAAAAATAAAGGAACTTTTTAATTACCCAAATGTGAAATGGTTGTACACAATTGAAATTAAATCTTTTGTGCAATTAACATTTTTACGTTCCAATTTCTCAAAGTAGCTTTCACTCAACCCAAGTTGATAAATGGTTGTAAGTCAAAACTTTAGACACCCAGTATATGTATAATGTACATCCTCGCTTCTACCAGAAAAAACGAGAGGCTCATTGCAAATCGCAGGTGTAAGTTACACCTGTGCAACCTGACTCAAGAACTAAGATTCTTGTCAGTTCGTCTTGGTTCTCTGACACGGTTGCATCTCAAAATCGATTTTTTGAGAAAAATCAATCTAATATAACAAAAAGTAATAACTATTTCATCAATTCGGTTTTTCTTGCACAAAAGTTTATGGATAGACGCAAAATTTACGTCAGCAGCTTCATCGGCCGTACATTTCACCGGGTCAGGTTTTTTGCACGCTCTCTCTGTTTTCGACTGTTACGCTCAATGGCTCTCCGGACAAGCCCGCACTGCAAGTTTGTACATTGTAGTCTGACGCAGATTGATAAGATACACAGTAGGGCGCAACAAATCAAGGCTCATTCAATTATTTGTTTTCATTCGAAAATATTTTTCTCTTTTTTTTCGCGTTATATTCTTTTTTATGAATTTTATTTTTTCATCGCACTTGAATAATGTAAATAACAGATTTTATTTAGTTATTAGCATCAAACAAGATTTAACGATTGAATTAATTTTGTACTTCCCTTTGAAATTGAATGAAAATTTGATTGATTCAGTGAATTCCATAAGTTGAATTTCCTCTTTTTGCTGAGATATATGAAAACGATACGTGCAAAGTTTTATCATACAATGTAATTTAATACAGAACATTTGATGGGAAGTGAAGTCTTAAGTTGAACACAAATTGAATTAGAAAAAAAATGGAACACTTTTTGCGGCTTTGTAACGGCATTATTCACCACTCTGAACGAAGAACTGTCCTACTCATTTCCTTGTTGAAACATTTTTTGAACGATCTGATAATAATGAAGAAAAAGAAGAAGGCGGAGGAAAGATGCAAATGATCGGAGAGTGTAATAAAAGATTGTTACGAATGAAAGGGCTAACCGGTTTTGTTGACAATAACATGTGGTACATTTGTGTCTTCAGGAAAGCGATGTAGAGTTGGGAACGACTGGCACGGCTGGATTAGCGAGCGTCGAGACCCTCGATGACACTGTTGCAGAAAAAAACGCAGCTGCGAACGAAGACGGAATGGAGACTGTTCGGCTCGACGGCGAGACCAATGACGCAACTATACCACCCAAACAGCATCCTCTGGTTCTTTGTATTGCGGCGGCCAGACGAAATTTGTTTGTTACCGGTATAAATTTAGTTTTTATATGCTAAAAGTACCGTCAAACAAAGTCGAATGAAATAACTCATCCTGAAAATTATATTTTTTGCAGTTGCAACAATTTGCATTTTTATAAGCGTGCTGGTGATCATACTTGTGGCATCAGTTGGACCGAGAAGAATTCCTGTGCAGCCCCTGAAGGATGGCAAATACCTCGAAGCAGTAACATCGTGCGGGCCTGTGCAAGGCATACTAGAGGATGGAGCGTTTGCATTCCGAGGAATACCTTATGCTATGCCACCGATTGGCAACCGACGTTGGCAGCCGGCAGAACCGATGCGACGAATCGAGCACTGCTGGAAGGGCACTTACATCGCCCACAACTCTACCGAGTCTTGTCTGCAAAGAGACGCTTCCGGCAAAGTTCAAGGCACTGAAGACTGTCTTTATCTGGATGTGTTCACGCCTCATGTGAGATATGACACGCCGTTGCCCGTTGTTGTGATGATCAGCGCGGAGACCCTCAGTGGTGGATCCCCGGGAGTCATGCAACCCTCCGCTAAACTCGCCAGAGTCAGAGACATGATCTTTGTTAGACCTAACTTCCGGTAACTTGTTATACTTTCGTCAGTTTTATATATTTAATTGTTATTATCGGAAATATTAATGTCTCAATACTTGTCTGCGCACAGAATGGGCATTTTCGGCTTCCTCGCTGCAGAACCTTTGACCAGATCCACTCATCCACCAACATCAGGAAATTATGGCTTGTCTGACATTATTGCTGTTTTACAATGGGTACAGAACAATATTGGCAATTTTGGAGGAAACAAAGACTCGGTTACGGTATGGGGTCATAGAGCCGGAGGTACCTTGGTCACAAGTCTCGTCGCGGCAAGGCGTGCAAAGGGATTGTTCGCTAGAGCCTGGATCTCTAGTGCGAGTACAAAGTTCCCGACTATCGAGCTTAAGGAATCTGAAGCACTTAACCAACCGTTCCTAGATAATGTACGCTGCAGTGACGCTGCTTGTTTGAGAAAAAAATCTGTAGAAGAGATCCTCGACGCCGTTCCTCAGTCTTGGTACAACGGTAAATTGAACAGAAAACTATACAAACATACAATTTATATTAATCAAATTTGTATATAAAAAAATTTTAATTCAATTTTTTTAGAATTTAAACAATCTATAATGTATAAATGATACTAATTTTGGCAGTAATACATAGTCGAACTTTTATAACCGAAACTAATTGTTTGCTTCTTATAGGTAACACTGGACTGCCTGAACCAAAAGAAGCTAACGATGATAAAAGGCACGAGTGGCTTGTTATGGACGGTAATTACATTCAAGAACACGTTCTCAGCATTTGGGCTCGTGATGAAATCCCAGTAAAAATAGTGATAGGAACTACCGCCCAGTCTGGAGCACCACCAAGTTTTCTTCAGTCCAACACTACCATGGAAGACAGTCAGGTTGAACAGATCGTACAGGAATCTTTGTTGGGAACATTGAGTTATCATAAAGAAGCTCTCAGGTAAAAAATGAAACATTATTTTTAAAAACGTTCGATGAAAATAAATGACCAGTTTTGTAAAATTAAATTAAATTTTCAGCCTTTACAATGCTACTGTGAAAGGTCTTGCGACAATGATCTCAGACATCCGTGTGGTGTGCCCACTGCTTGTGTTAGCTCGCTCCCGATCTGATGTACCATTTTATGTATCGACTCAACCACGTAATAACCACATCATGGCTGATGTTGACAACGACGTCGCAGTGATTCTTGGTACATACACCGCCATCACCGCGGAAGAAAAACGTCACTTCACTGCTATTCAACAACTGTTTAATCACTTCATCTGGCACGGCAAGGTCGTACCAAATGACCCGAAGGGTGTGCAAAGAGTGCTGATGGCAGGTCAAGATGTATTGTTAGAATCTGATTACCCCAACTGCGACTATTGGATCAAGAAGAACATCGTGCCTTTGTACCAACGAGTCGATTAAACTCGGCGTCACATCAGTTTCCCTTTATCCTCCTATAGTCTGCTTGTCAAGAATCCCTAACTAAAACAATAGTTAGATGCAACGTTCCTCCAAGTCTGTAAGACACAATAGCAATTTTTCACTAAAGCGTAATCGAAATCACGAAAGCGGACGATGACTTTTCGTTTTTACTTTAAGCAACAAGTTCTTTAGGAAAGTATTTATTGTAAAATTAATTGACAAAATTGCCAATAATTTATTATCACTACGAATATGCAATCATTATTTTTTTTAATAGTTATTTATTAATTCTTCATATTAATTAATATTGTAAAAAATTTAGTTAGAAATAGAGTGATTTTTAAACTTTTAAAAGCAGTAGATATTATAGACACATTGCTTTTGTATGAGATTTATAACGTTCACCACAATTCGATTACGAGAAGACAAATAAAATTGAAAATGAATCATATTATAATTTCTTTTTATGCCATGTAAGTGCACAGATAATGCATTCTCAGTTTCACTGCAACCAATTTCGTTGCCAAGTGTTTGTATATAAACTTCTTTTCACGAGTGATTACACAACTTGAAACAAATATATTTAATGATCCCATAATAATAATAATGATAATAATAGTAATAATAGTAATAATAGTAATAATAATTATTATTATTATTATATGACACTGTCCATGTAACGCAAAAGACATTTTTATTTTATTTTGTTGACTGTCGATTGTCGTAACTTTACAATATCTTTTAGGGCTTTAATGTTTGTTCTTATTATTTTTCTTTTTCACATTACGGTAATTGACGCAATTTTTTATTCACTTTGCATTCAAAGGAGAAAATGGGACTGAAAAAGACACGCATCCATGTGATTGTGAATAATAACTTGATTGTGTATGTGTATAAATGTGAATTCAAATGTAATATATTTGCGATGCGAGCGTGAACGATGGCAAACTTCTGCCAATGAAGCATAGCCCTTGAAAGAAAAGTTGGCTATTTTATGGCAACTTACGAGAAATGTTTAGTTCAAAAAGATGCAAGTCAAGTTGACCTGCTTAATGATATTAACTAGCCAATATTGTAAGAATATTATACAAGATCCGTATCTTGGTTTAACGATAGATTACATTATATTGATGATAGTTCAGTTCAAAAAGTACGATTCAAGTATGAATTAAAAAATTCAAATTTTGTCTAAAATAATTTGAATTAGTATAATTTACATATCATACGAATTTCCTTTTTTCTTTTAATCTATCGTTGAAGCCAAGACATTGTAGATACATATTTTACGCAATAGACGAGAGTAAGATTTGATTGATAAACTACCTACATCTTAAATATCGATACATGCCAGACTGTCTCTGTCATTGTTTTTGCAGCGTAACAATTTTATAAAGTGATTTTCTACATTTGTTAACAGAAAATTTGTATGTATTTTCATAAGGACCATTAGAATGAAACAATCATATTATATGTCATCATCGTCGGGTACTTACACCAAACTGCTTCGAAATAATATTGTTGTATCCTCGTCTTATCGTATAAGCTAGCTGTCACAAGCGTGTATATCTAGGATTTTGATTCAATTGTTTAAAAACAATTATAATAAACAAATATAAAAAAACTTGACAATTTTCAATTACACCCTGAAAAAAGTGCACTTTAAATTTAAATTCAGTTTTGCAAATAAATTGTCTTAAATGTCTTTACCTTTTACTCGAGAAATTATTCTTTCTTAAAATATGTTATTTGGCAAGTTTTATTCCGCAAGTTTTTCATGTTAATTAATTAATTTTGAATGACACAAAAATAACTACTCCTTCATACTGTTCACTGCGCATAAGCGCAAACTTAAAAGCGCGTCCACGTGATTCCTGTACCTAACCTAATCCTGACTCACAAGTGCTCACAAGAAATATTGAACACAAGCAGAAAGTGTCGTAAAAACCGAGCACAATTTTGTAAAACAATAATTTTTCATCAGTTATTATTGTTTAAGAGGAAAAAAATTGTTTATCTGCTAAAATGGGGGATAAAAATCAAGAGACCAGTGTGAATGATCTTCAAATCCGTTTAGTAACTAAACAAAAACAGTAAGTTATTTCTTCTTTGAAATAAGGTTATGTTTATAAAGTAATTATTTGAATAATGTATGTTTAACACATTCTTGAAGTATTGTTGATATACAATGTTTGACATTCTTTTGTAAAGAATTCAATTAAAAGTTTGCAAATCATTTTTTATGCTATTTGAAAATTATAAGTTTAAAAAGTCTGACTTGATGAAATTTGACGAAAATGAACACGTTTGTATGCTTGCAGGTATGCGGTCCCTACTCATCCTATGTACGTGTCTGCATCCATCACAATTGCAGAATTGAATAATCTGATTAATGCTTTATTAAAAGGTAAATGAACAATTTAAATCATCATTAAGAATATACCAATAATTTTATTTATTGGTATTAATGATAATAATCTTTGAACATTATTTCAAATAGATTCCGATCCAGAGCACAAAACAGTGGAATTCGATGTTTTGGTGGCATCAGAGTTTTTACGAGTGTCTCTTATTGAACACGTTGGAGAGAAGGGTTTGTCAATAGAGGATGTGATTGAAGTTGAATACTTGGAACAACACCCTCCACCAGAACCGCAAGATTGTCTTTTACATGACGATTGGGTATCAGCAGTTGCAGTTTGTGAGAAATGGTACAAAAACATTTGAAATATGATATAAAAATTAAGAATTTGTATGAAATCGTTTTTGCAATACTTTGAAATTGGTTTTCAAGGATATTAACTGGTTGCTACGATAATACTCTTCATATTTACACAACAAAAGGAAAACACCATCTTACCATTCCTGGTCACATAGAACCAATCAAAGCTGTTTCTTGGATTTCTATGGGAGAAGAAAGCGCAACTTTTGTAAGGTAGTTATAGTTTTGTAATTGTAATACATTTTGAAAATTTGATCATTTTTTCTTTTAAAATCATTTAACATGAAAAATTTGTTCTTTTTTGAAGCGCTTCCCAAGACCAAACAGCCATTATTTGGAATTGGAATATTCCTAACAATTCAGTTGAAAGCATTTATGTGTGCAAAGGTCATGAAAGAAGTTTGGAAGCGGTTGACATTAATGACGACAAATCACTTATGGTTACTGGATCATGGGACACGATGCTAAAAATATGGTCTACATGTAAGTCGTGAACAATAAAAAAATATTAAAATTTACAATTTTCATTGAAATATTCACATTTGGCATTTGAGGCATTTTCATTTGGCATTTGTCGCATTTTCAGCTTTAAGTGACGATGAAAATGAAGACGGCTCATCAAAGTCGAAAAGACCTAGAAAGGATGCAGACAAAATTAGGGTAAAGTGTTAAACAATGTTCTGTTTTTATTTCTAGCCATTGTCTGATTTATCTATCTATTTATTTGTTTATTTAGGTCCCAAAACGTACTATGAAAGGCCACAAAGAAGCTATCAGCGGAGTTGTTTGGACTGATAAGTACGAAGTAGTGACATCTTCCTGGGATCATACCCTGAAACTTTGGGACACAGAATTAGGAGGCATAAAACATGAAATTCGAGGAAACAAAAGTTTCTTTGATATCGATTATTCACCTCTCAGCAAATCATTCATTACTGCTTCAGCAGATTGTCACGTTAGGCTCTATGACCCTAGATCGAACGGTGATTTAGCAATCTTATTATAAATTTCTATAACAATTATAATAATATCTTAATTTCGACAATAACAATGTTTCTATTTCATTTAGATGGAGCTATCGTAAAAGCGACATATACCTCACATCGGCAATGGGTTAAATGTGTAAGATGGTCCAAAACGAATCAACACCTATTTTTATCTGGTGCATATGATAACATGCTTAAACTCTGGGATACACGAACGTGAGTTTATATGCGACTGTTTACGTGTCATTCTATGTCAAACATTTAGTATTTTAATCCATGATTTTTATTTATTTCTTTTTTTTAGGACAAAAGCGTCGTTGTACGATCTTACAGGACACGAAGACAAAGTTCTGTGTTGTGATTGGTCAAATCCGAAACTAATGGTATCAGGAGGCGCCGACAACACGGTTAGGACATTCAAATCAAAGTACCCCAACTTCTGATGATGACTTTATCCTTGTTTACAGTATAATTTGTCAAACTTCATTAATTTTACCTTAAATGTGTAAATTTATGGTTGTAAAAATATAAATTTTTATGAATTTTTACAGTTAATCTCGTACAATCGGTTTTTACTTTACTTGAACCTCATTCAGTCTCTCCGTTTTTCTTGACTTTGAAAAATTAAAAAAAAGTGTGTAATTTTAAGTTACATTGTTAAAAAGAATGAATAAAAAGTGTTGAATAGTTTCTTTAGATATTCTTAGATATTTTTTTCAAAAAAAAAAAAAAAAAAAAAACAATCAGATATATACCTGAACGGAGTTCAATGTATGCATTTTGAAGTGAATGAATGAAAGTGACTGACTGCAAAAAAGAAGTTGAGAGAGTAAATTAGTGATGGGTGTAGAGTGACAAAGTATAACGAAAAGTCAAATCGTTTCTGGTAGTGGAACGAAGTGCCTGCCCATCGAGCTCACGCATGCTGAAACGCTTGAGTGCTTGAGGGGCGTAAAAAAAGAGATAAGGGTACCTGTAGTGGGAGTCGGTTGTGGCTCTCTAGTGGGTAATCCGTGTCAGTTGCTCTTATGCTAGCCATCTAATAACAACAACCGCTACCACGCGCTGCGCTATGTGTCACATCTTTGAGCGCTAAACACTTGTTCGTTTAAAACAGTCAAATAAAATTAAATAAAAAAAATAAATCGGAATATAGTGTACGTGCGGAGGAAAACTGGATGAGCAGAACGGACAAAGTTGGTTGTTGTGGAATCATTGTTTTTCTTAGATGAACTTGACAGACATGTGATTTATAGAAAGAATATGAATTGGTTGACTCTAACGAGGCGGCCAGAAATGAGGGGGATGGGGTTGAGCTGTAGGAGATGATCATCGCTCGACACTAGCTGGGAGTATTATGTTAAAAAAGAGATTATGTTTGTTCATCAAGCTGCTGGCGCTAATTCACGGCGTCGCGGCACTTTTGCCGGAAACTCAGGATATACAAACGACGTCCAGCAGCCTCCAGGAAGAGTGTGCTTCGCGATGCCCGGACATAGATTTAAATCAGGTAAATTACTTCTTTTCCCGCACGGTAAAGCAACCGTCCCGGACATGTCGCCGTTGCATCTCCGTTTTTTCAACGGCAAACTACCTTCTATCCACCTCTCTCAATTTTCTCCCTTAAATCAACGTTAAGACAACGTAGATGCTTGCCCGTGCGGGTTACGAATAAACAATCATACAACTTTTCAATTATTTCTTGAAGAAGATTCGGTTTTAAAAATTCACATACTTAATAATATTAAATTAATATAATTTATAACAATAAATAGATTGTTATGAATTATAGCTATTTTATAGGCATTCATCATGTTAGTTTTTTGAATGTTTTATTGATTATAATATTTAACACTTTTATCCTATTGTACATCCAGAGATACATAAAAAATTGTTTTTTTTTTAAGATTCTCATTTTATTTTTCAACATTTTTTTAACGTATCTGTGCTCATTTTCATCTTTTCATAATGAATTTAACTATGAAATTTGAAATCCAAAACAACTTTTAGTTTTAATAAAAATAGCAAAAAACGTGAAAATTTTTGTTTGTTTGATTTGGCGTCTTTAGGCAATTCTTAAATCATAAATATAGTTACAGAAACAGATACTTTGTGACAACGAGTACATTTATATACAACAACAATTTGAAGATTATTAATTGAAGCTTTAATGATTCAATTAATGACAGAAAATTGTACATCTCACAAGTAAACATCAGCTGATTAAATGTTAATGCAACATTTTCGTTATTTTTTGTTGACATGATTTATAGCTTTTTGTATAGCTTGTCATATTATGGTTAAACGATGAAATTTTTTTGAATAAATGATGTTATGATCTTTCTGATGCAAATAAGAGAAAAACGATAAGAAACTGATAACATGGGGTGCGTGAGAAATGTCAGACTTATTTTAGTAAAATTGTTAACCATTGATATTATCAAAAATTGAAAGCCTCTGTGATTAATCAATTTCACAACACACACACGTTATCTCATTCAAAAAAGATACCCAGAGAGTGCGAAATTTTAATTTATCCCTGATGAAAATAACAGTAGCGTAGTTTAAATTAAAACCGACGATAGAATTGTAAAATATTACACCAGCTTCTGATAACGCTTCTGCGTAAAAACTGATCGACTTGAAAATTTAAATACGTTGAGCAGTTGTTTAGCTTGCAGGGGAGCACAGCAATGTGTCTTACACACGTGGCAGACGTTACATGATTGATAAAATGATATCAGCAACATAAACTGTATCACATCCTCAGATTGCTATCGACGAACCATTTCTCTCAATTTCATGATCATTCAAAGCAACCGATCGAACTACCCTAACAACTTACTTTGGTAAAGAAATGTTTTTAAAAGCCTGCGAATTAAAACACTTGTACACAATATGAATTGAATTGATGAAAGATAAAAAGTTGGAATATTGTAAAAGTTGAATTGTTTTCGGGTCTGTAATCGTTTTGCGAAACGATAGATGTATGTAACATATAAACGCTGAATGGAGCGAGCGTAGCACAAAAATGGCTGAACGCGAAGGACGTATCAATTTAAGCCCACTCTTCGTTCCAACTGTACCATTCATTAATTAACTTAACTACACGACAGCGGATCATCGCCAACCGCATAAGCATGATCTCGCACAATGAAATATCCGCACGTTCTGGAGCTAATGATACTTTTAATTTGCCCGCAGAAATTTCTCCCCGAGTGTTTAGATCAAGGCGCACTTGAACTTTTACGGAATTTCTACTATAATAGTTTTCATTCTTACACTCATTCATCGTTCAGACTCTTATATTATTTCTCATAAGATTCACATTTTCTATAAAAGAACATTAGCCTGAAATGAAATTATCAAGCTTATTTTACTTAGCTGACTTATCATTTCAATGTGAAAGAAACAAAAATGTCTATTCCTTTTTCTATAGGAAAATCAATAAATAAATAGTTCAACTCAAAAAACAAAGAAAAAGAACAATTTTTTTTAATTTCCCTGGCGCAAAACAACTACTACTGAGTGATGCAAACGGCATTTGCGGTACAAATAAATGAAATCTGCAATTACGCTGAATGTCTACATGATTTCACGTTGAAACGGTGCGATTGAAATCACACCTAACTTTATTACGCCTACGTTATTAGTATATTGCCACCCATTTTCACTTCAAATGTATAATTAATCAATTTCAACTAACGCATTTTAGCGCGATTCAACATTATTTTCATTTTTGCTTTGATAAGAATATAATATCAATAGCGAAATTGACTCGTAATATTTTATTTATGAATATGAAGATTCTGTTCAATTGAAAACGATTGTGAAATAAAGTTCACCGCAGATCACATAAGAGTAGTAACCAATTTGAACAGGACATGTACAGAAATATAATAATGTTTACGTTTTGCAAAGAAACCGCAAGTCACGAAAAAAATGACGTGAAACGTTCAGGAAAGACCTGTTCGCGTTGATGGCACGTATTGATAAATATCACGTAATTACATTGTAAGTACTCGTAAGCACAAATGCATCAGTAACGACGGGAATTAGTTTATATAAGTTGATACGGCCATGACGAAAAATCTACAAATACTGCTGTTTTGCATGAATTTCATAATTATTTTTGTAATACTTATATGGGAAAGTGGGAGATCTTTTTTAATTTAAAACATTTATGAACAAAGTAGAAGGTGATAATAATATGGGGAAAATCTGTTGATGCAATGTCGATGTCCTTTGTAAATAAACAAGGACCATTTTTTATTACTGTATTGATGCACGAGTAGCATTCATGAATGTTGGTAAATACGAATAACGATATTATGCTGTTATCGTATCTCTGAGTGACCCGAGTACTTGATGTGACCCAGGTTTGCATAACATCCAAACTAGTAAAAGCATCCCAGCTTCTTGGCGTCGACTAGACCAGCAATAGATGCTTTTTTTATCCATTAATTATTATAATCAATTTCGAATATGAAAATTCATTCACAATTTATGGCTAGTCGTAATCTTTCATGGACAATGTTATCTTGTAAAATTGTCGTTGTGACAGAAAGTACAATTTATTTTGCTTAGTCTTAATCAAAAATTTCATTGTTGAATTGTTAAGTATGAAACTTTTATTATTGAAACATTTTATGTCATTATAGCTTTACAAAATACATCAATCAATAGAGTCTTGACGTAAATGTTGTATTTCGTTTGTTCATTGCTCCAACGTAATACAATTTTTTTGTTTTTTTTTTCAAAAAGTTTAACTTTCTTTTTATTATAAACTGGAATCCATATTTATGAAAACAAAATTGCACGTTTTTTCAAATTCTGTTTATGAAAACAAAATTGTAAGTTATTTTGTTAATTTTTATTCGTGTATATCTTACATCAGAAATAAAATTTTGTAGATAGTCACAAACTTTGCATACAGCGCTTACATAAGAGATGAAAAGAATACAGATTTTACCACGATAGATCATGGATCTCATAAAGTGAAACATAGTGATTTTAAATCATTGTTAGTCACACGTTTCAGTAAAGAAACATTTTTTCAATAGGTTTTTTAATTAATATAGCAAGTTAAATATTTATTCAAATCTTCAAATTTTGACAAACAAACTGACATATAAACTTTAATTTATCATTATCATTTTAAACAGGCTTTATAATACACATAGAGTCAAATGTGGAATTTACTTAGATTGTCATAGGTATACATTGTGCTTGTGCTCAATAAACTTCCTGCTATCACAACATATCCTCCCAAACGTCATCATCCATATTACTTAGTAAAGATTCCTACAGCCAACTACAGCTGAAAATATTTCATGTTGATCATAAGCATTTCCGTTTTTCATCAACAAATTTTCATAATATTTCTAGAAAAATGGTACGTTAAAGTAAGGTCTTTTTATTTGTATTGTAGTAAGGTAAACGCACCAATTTGGGTTATAGCTCCAATTTGTGTTAGTTTTAAATATCTGAATTTATTATAATAATTTTATAAAACCAAAAAACAGATAGCAGAAACAAAAATACTTTTAGAATCTTTAAACATTTCTGAACACAAGAGAGAAATTTTGATATACAAACTAAAGGATTTTTTAGTTAACAAAAAATATTTAAAGTTTGCACATCATGTCAAACTGACGATGAGAGCCTAAAAAATAAACTTTTAGGCGGGGTACAGCTTAACAAGCAACATTTTTTTCGTAAATGTTTTACGATCTATATTTATGAAACAACAACAGATAATGTTTAATATTTCAATATTTATTTAAAGAAATATTATTTTAACTTTACAACACAAATTGGTACACATGATTTTCGCTATAACTTAAACAGATACACGATTTTTTTTATTTTCATTTCTAATTTTAATTGAAAAAATCAATCAACTAAATTAATTTTTTTATGATAAATAGTAAAATGATGAAATTTTAATTTGCGATTTATCCCAAATGGATAAAATATCTCATTTTTTCAAATAATTGCTATTTTTGACAGATCGAACCTTAAACTAACCCTAATTGGTGCGTTTACCTTAAACCTTTTAAAATTTTCTGGGAGATCGCTTTCTATTGATCAAAGGAGCCGTTCTTCTCTCATACGGGTATTTTGTGTGCCTATTGAAGAGTCTAAAATCAATATTTAAAAGTCCCTTTTGAAGCTTGGAGTACCTTTCTCATTATAGTTGTTACGAGAAAAATAACACCAAATTGAAATTTATTACAGTGAGAAAGTCATGCAATGCCCACACCAATACACGACTTTTATACCATTTTTGTACCCTCTGCCTACTTCTAATATAAATAAATGAATAAATGATAGAAAATTCAAAATAACATTTGATTTAAAAAATCTAAAGAATAATAAATGTTTACAAAGAAAGCGAAGAAAAAAATTGTTTTGGGTTGTTCTGGACATCAAAGTAAGATAAAAGCGATTGGTTCGAATTAAAAAGAAAGGCACGTCGTATTCAAACGAAGTTGTCATCTGTCTACACACAATGCATAAAAGTGTCTGCAATGTAATTGGTCTGACGTCATTTAGATGACTGCCAAACAGGCATTCCCAAGATCGTTTTGTATTAATTAGCCGAATCGCTGTCACTGCTACAAATTTTGCGAACGTGCATTTTTATTGCGACGATAATACAAAAAGAGCCATGTGCATTCATTATAAACACACATCATGTCTAATTGCATTATAGACTTTTGTCTCTAAATAACACAATAATTAAAATGTCTTAGTTGCATTTTTATTTATTTATTCAAAGAATTTCGATTGATTCATACTTCGTAAAGTTAATTTTTAATAATAAATAGGGTAAACAATTGAATAATTTTATTCATTAAGTTTGTTAGTATGCCGATGGACAAATCTGAGATGGTATAGGGCTGCGTTTCAAGCGCGAGTGCACACCGTCCGGTCTACACCCAACACCGTGAGACCTTTCTATGTACCGAACAAAATCCGACACCGTTTTTACCATAAACTTGAAACAATATTTATATGGTATAGCTGAAACTGACAAATTTTGGTGACCCTTTTAAATCGTTCATTCAAATCAAAATTTTTAAGACCAAATTTTTTTTTGTACGAACGCAATTTTGAACTTGATGTACTCGTAAATGGACCAAGAGGATGAAAAAATAGCGCAAATTGTGGAAAAGCGTATTAGATTGAAAGGAAAGTGTATATTCTGATTGATTGGGTGCAAAGTTAAATGCACTCGTCGTTGTGTAGCAAAAAAACGTCATTAAATTGATATACACGAACGTCCAGAAGCGATAGTGTGGAGGAAAAACTCAAAATAGCTTGGCATGTATCAAAATCGCGGTCGCAGTGGTTGCGTGTGAAACATAAGAGAAGCCGAGAGCTTTCTTAAGTCTTCGCGTTCAGTTTTTTCGCCATCTAGCTCAAGCTGACGCTTTCTTATTTTCCCACACACGACCTTCGCGTGAAGAAAGAACGATTATTTATTAACCGTCAATATGAATTTGCATACTCAAACACAATGCAATGTTATTATGAGAGCTTGAGATAAAATTCCTCCGTGCAGCCCGATCATTGGCGTTTTATCTCTTCTGACTTCGATCATAACTTCTTTCTTCGTAATTGCCTTCATATCAATCAAACGCGCGAACCAATGGAAAAAAGTTTTGATGATAAAACATCTACATTTTCAAATAACTTTCAATTCATATTCATGTGTATGCTTTAACGATTTTTCGAATCTTAAATCCTTGTTGTCAACATTGTTTGTCGGATACACAATTTTAAAACATTTTTTACATCTTATTGTCCTTCTTTACATTAACTGTTTGTTACTTTTTCGTTTTGCTTTTGTTTTTTTTTTGAAGTGTAATTTTAACATGTTAAACATATCAATTAAATTGCCTTTCGTTTTAAGCTCAGTGAATTGTTTCGTCCGACTCAATTTAACGAGTTCCTGTGGCGGAGCAAAAGCTTGGCAGCAAAGATGTCGCTGAAAATTTGTCGAATAAGCAGTTCTAAATGCAAGTGTTGCGTCCCGTCACGCTGAATCCACCTGTTGTACGTTACATGTGATTTTGGTTTGCAGGTGTACATCCGGGGTGCATTAAAAGAAAAGATCATTAACAAATATAATGGGCTGACTCCGCTCCAGGGTGTTAAGCGAACCATAAGTTTTTTAGGGGAGCTAACATTTTCGTCACTTTCTTTGATTGTTTGATAAACAGGCACGTTGAAAACTGTTCTTAGGCTGGTATATTTTCACAAAGAACAAGTAATTTCACTTTGAAAAATTATAAATGCAAAAAAGAGAAATATTTTTGTTTTATCTAGGTTTTTATTATCTTTTAATAATACAACGCAAATAAAGAAATTGAATGTATTAGTTAGAAGAGCAGAGAACTTCATTTGAAATAATGGACAGAAATTAAGATCTGGATATATCTATGGTTAGATCTTAATATATATTCTAAGAATCGTTCTAAAAACCTTTGAACGAACCAAGTACAAGAAATCTTTCTTATATCACATTAATGGATCAGAAGAAAATTCTTTGTATGACACACCGTTGTTCTCTGGACAAAAAAAATCTTGAATTATTTATTATCATAAGCCATTTATATTTATA
This sequence comes from Telenomus remus, assembly GCA_020615435.1. Lineage (NCBI taxonomy): Eukaryota > Metazoa > Arthropoda > Insecta > Hymenoptera > Scelionidae > Telenomus > Telenomus remus. The sequence goes on from CM036338.1 coordinate 5,922,926, forward strand.
CGTTTGTCACAAATACGTAAATGCTTCATGAATTATTAACCGAGACAATTTTTTTGCAGAACCGAACAGATGACAGTGCCTCGGAGATTGGTTGTGGAACACGTTGCAAAATTGATCAGGTAGACTATTAAAATTATGGGAGTAAAAGAAACACTTTTTGCTTTATTTTAACTGTAAAGTATCTTCAATGCTTTGACCCAAATTTATGTGCCAGTGAGGAAGGTCTTTTCAATGGCTGTTACGAAGACTGTCTCGTTTCAAAATATCGCTGAAAACTGTCGCTTTTTTATGATTTTAGCATAGAGATAAAACAGTTTTCCGTCATGTTTTGAAACAAGGCAGTCCTTGTAAGAGCCATCGTTTTAACTTATTGTTAATTGGCATTTGTTTGAAACATGGAGACCATGGTTTGAAAACTATTTTTTAACTTATATAGAATAAAGAAAAAGAGAAAAATATTTTTAGTATTTGTAGATAGAGAAAACTTAGAGCTAAGAAGCACATCTTTCTTAATCAAAAAATATAGTTTTTAAATGCATGTCCTTTTCTGTAAAATATGATAAAAGTCGACAATCTAAATTAGTTGTTGCTGGTGAATGTTTAAAATTTCAACAAAGACAATCATCAAATGCCAACTTTCAGATTTTAAAAATGTATACATTGTTTTAAAATTAAATTGAATAAAATCAAAAATAAATAAAAGAATAACTGAGCTTGCGGATGCTGCTCGTTTCGAGAATACTCAGGGATTAGTAAGATCAAGTTGGCTGTCATTAAATAAAAAGGTGAGGTTTAATTAAGAACAGTGGCTTAATGAGTGGAAACAAAGGCAAGTAATAAGCAGTTTATTTTGATGAAGCTGCAGAGACGAAATAAGGGTCTGGTGCACGTATAATGAAAGGTACTTCCGCTCCTCCGGGGCTCCAGTTTGCAGCGTGAACGTTACGCGCAGAGATGGTAAACGGCAAATAAAAAATAAACTTGTGCGCCTCTCATGAACACAATGAATGGCTCAATGAACCGACGAATGAAAGAACAGGGCTTCGTGCTTTCAATTGGATCGCGTACAAGCGCAGCCTTTGGCGGATGTCGCCCGATTGCCGTGCGACTCCGGATCTTGTCGGAAGTTGTTACTAAAATCAAAAGAGCTTGCAACGCTTGCAATTTTTTGTCTCTTTTTTCCCTCGCTTCACTGTGGCCCCAAAGAAATTTTATGTTTGATGCAAATAAACTCGGTCTAATTAAATGATTGCAAAAACACCATCTTTGTACCGGAAAGCTATTCAGTAACGCATGAATTTACGAATCGATAAAAAGCGATGGAATGTGTTACGACAAAACCCACAATCCGATGTACGCTTCCGATGTTTAACGGCACTCTTTAAAGACTGCCTGGAACTTCGAAATGTCTATTATAACCGAACACACGTTTGGGACAATGCTTTCATCGTCGCGAATAATATTAATTATTTATGACATAAAAAAAGGGTTGAGATTAATAAGCAAGTCTGTACATGATAAAAAATCGACAAGAATTTGGGAGTATTTTACTTCCTGTTGCACGTATCCGGTCAGACTGGGACCTGTTTAAACAGCGGATCGTACACCACTCAAGCGTACACTCGACGCTGCTATTATCTTTGCTCGTGCTGCTAATTAACTTGCAGGAAATTGGCTAAATTTCCCACTTCACATATTCTACGGACCAACTTTAACAAAACGGCTTCATTGACTATTTGAAGTAGATAAACAAATTAATCGACTTGATTCTTCACGTTCATTAATAAACAACTGTTACAAGATAAATATAATCTTGTTCGCAACAAATCAATCAACTTCAAAATTTCGTAGATAACACAAATTATGCCTTATGGAATTTCGTCTCATTAAATAGAACCAAGTTTTATTTTATCATTCTTTTCAGAGTGAATTATGGTAGACTTTTCTGTTTATTTTTGAACTAAGAATCCCGATGTTGAAATATTTATGTTGCGACTGACAATTTTGTAAAGCTGAATCAGCCCACATAACTGCCCATATAATATAACACCATTCGTGACTACAAAATAAATTGCCTCAAATTAAGTGTACAAGTAGACCCCTAAGCCCAAATGTGAACTTCCACATGAACTGTACGCTAGCATGTACAATAAACAGACATTGTCGCTCTTACTTCCGTTCGATTTTCCTACATTTGAGAATAAAAGTTGAAAGAAAAGCCACTAACAAGGACAAATGGTGCTAAAGTTTACGGCAGAAACCCATACGAATAATGTCAGAGAACAAGAATTATGAGTTTGTGAATTTAATTTAGTTTTAGAAGTGTATTGCTCTAAAGTCCAATTCAAGGCTGAAACTTGGGTTGATTTCGAAATAATCTTCGCTTTACTCGATTAAAAGCAAAGATGAAAAATGCTAGAATTAAGTGTAATCAATTTAATGTTAGAAAAATATAGCTCTTGCAAAATTAGCTTGTATTATATTATTTTAACAGACTCGTTTCTGCAATAATTTGATAGACGTTAAAACGTGCGTCGCCTCTGATTGATAAGGGTTTACAAATAGCATTTCGCATCAACACGACGACTATAAATAACACACAGATCCCAGATCATCTTGGATCATTATTGTTGTCTCGTCAAACTTCATTTTCGATTAAAACTTTAAAGGGTATTCATATATATTGACAAAACTGTCGAAAAAAACTTGGCAAATGATGCTGAATATGACGAAAGGACACTTGAAATTTACGTAAAGAGCGTGGCAAATGGTTTGGTTATTATTAGTTATATGGTGGGAGGAAGATGTACATGATTTACAGGGACTTGTGACGAGCGCGAATGAGAGGGCTTTGCTAGAACATAATGTGAGCTGAGGATTTAATGAGGAAACGAGAAATTAACCGCTGCCATAAAATGTTTTCCATCGTCCACTAACTTCGAACCCTTGCAAAAACTTTAAAATGCTCATATTGCCTGCGCCCCCAGTGCATCCATCGGTCAGTTTGTGTACAAAATAAAATTAGCTCAAATAAAGATTGCAAACTAACTTATTCTATCAGTGTTCCATCGTTTATATAGAACTTAATAGAAGACCCAAGATTAAAATAACGAAATAATGTAATAAATCACGAGATAAACAAAAATTTGTCTGTCACATTCAATTTCGTATTTAATCTACTTTGACTTGAGGTTCAATTGCGCGAATTATAGCGGTAAGTAATTTTCCCTTTCTAAAGGACTCATTTATTTGTCATTTTCTCTTTTGGGAATTTGATGTCCGTTGGTGATGTTACATAAAATAGAAGTATGTTTTAGATCATTGACTTGACGAAAGTAATCACTCAGTTACCGAGTTACTAAACTCCTTAAGTCAAAAAACTGCGATCAAAAATGAAATAAAAATAACAGAAAATTCATTTAGAAGAGATCGTGAAACGTTTGAAGAAAACATAAAAATTTTAACTATAATATTTAGAACAATATTAATTATGTTTGTACGTAAAAGTTCCGTTTGCAAAACTTCAAATTGGGTAGATTCAATAAAATTTTAATGGAAAAATAGCGAAAAATGTATAAAAATAGCATGACGAACTGCAATATTATGATTGAATTATAAATGAAAAATAGGCAGTAAGCGCAGTGCAATTGCAATTATTAAGAGTTGTTTCATTGACTCATCGACGACGCGCATGTAGAAAGCATCCACATCCTCTCGTGCTGCGTTTAATGCGTCAAGTTTCACTTCGCAAATCCATGCTCCGTGCAGTAGAGCCGTCTTTTATGAACGTGGGCGTCACGTCAAGGCACGTGCCACGTGCCGTCGGATCGTCTTGAAAAATTAGTTCCATTTCTTTATAAGAGTTTTGTTTTTTATTTCTTTTATATTGCCCACACTCGTGAATTAAACCCCAGTCAAACTCAGCCGGATTTCTCAAACAAAACACTAAATTGCAGATTTTTTTTTTATAAAAAAAAGAAAAGCTAACAATATATTAGATCCTCTTTTCAATTGCAGTTATTTTATGGGACAATAAATTTTGATTTCAGTGTAGCAAAGGTTGCGCAGCCTGGCAGTTAGCCTTGCACACGAGTTGTCAGACGGTTTGTGTAAGTAGTAATTTTATGAATTATCATAACTAAGCTTCTACTTGAATTTAAAAAAAGTTAAACGATTTATTAAAAAAACCGTTTCAGAATCGAACATCAGAATTGCTACCACCGAAAGAATTATATTGCATGCTAGGATGTCACGATGCTTTGAACCGATATTTTCAACAACTGAAAGGTAACGTGGTTTCTATTATTTTTTTTTTTTAATTTACCAAACATTGATCAGTAGTTTTATTTTTTATTATTTTTGCAATTTTTAAAAACTTTTTCTCATTGTATATTTGTAGAATTTAGTTTGTGATTGAATGTAAACAAAGAGATTGGAATTGTTCGAAATTTAAAAAATCGCAAAAAATATTGCCTCCATACGAGTTATAGTTGATGAAGTTAGCCAATTTTTCAGTGACGGGTAGCCTGTATTTATTGATGAATGAACAGAGATGAAGAAACTATTGACAAGAATAAGTAATAAAATAGTGGTTAGTTTCAACCTAAGCAATTTCAAGGAACCTGCGTGGGTTATCGGTAACTGTACTGTGTCGGACATGGTGTGTATGTTTTTTGCCGGACAGGGTTTATTTATTAATAAAAGGATACATCAATTTAATGATTTATCGCGCACTTTTAAAATCATTGGTAGACCGATATTAATCGAATCTTATTATCAATCTAATTTCATGAGTTCTAATTGTACTTACCCTATTTTACTGAGTGAAAAATTTGTTATTAATTGTATACAAACTGAGGTTAACTCAGAACTCTAGGTTTTTGACAGTTGTAAACAAACTCGTTAACCAAATAAACTATTTTAAGAATGAAAGCAATTATTTAATTAAACTAAAATTAAAATGAATTTTTGAACTATGAAATTAGAATAAATGGAAATTCTCGAGAATATGCTGATCAACTAGGTAAAGGTTCTGCAAAATTTGATATAAAACTGCAACATTGTTATTAAATACGTTCTTGAAACAACAACGTACAACGTAGGGACAACCAGGATAACTGTGACCCTGCATTTAATGATATTGAAAATCTTTCATAGTTAACTTACTGATTGAGATGAAAAATATTTATAACAATAGTACGTTTCTATGCGAGAAGTAAAAGTGAATCTTTTCATGAAGGATAGAAGTTGTCATCTACCCGATATGAAGAAAGAATATTTTCCAATAAAAATGTAAGGTAAGGCATTTATCAAGTAGTGTCACAATTATCCTATTTGCCCTTATGAATCTAAATTTATTCATTGAGAATTTGTCTAAAGCCTTTTTATGATCTCCATAGTTTTTGTTGATTATTATAAAAATCTGTCCAATACCCATACATGCCTTGTCCGGTAAGTGTCCTATAATTCAGACATAATGCATGTCAGAGTTATCGAACACGCAAACTCGTGTCTTTTTCTCAAGTGTCATCTTCATATAAATTTGATTTTTTGAGCAAATTCACGTTATGCATATTTTTCATTAGGCAAATACTCAATCTAATGTAGTTTTTGCGGAATTATTAGTACACTTTATGATCAACATATGAGTCGACTAACCCTTACCTGTCCGATACCCCATACAGTTACCTTATTTATTTTTGCAATGGAAAAGAGGCAACAACGAGTGGCTCCGCGAGCTGTGAGATCAGATCCAATTCTCAGGAAACGATTCGAAGCATATCAAAAAGTTTTGGACAATCAGAGAGATGAATTTTTGAAACGGTATGACAAACATAGTGGAGAATTATCTTTTTTCACCGTCGAATTGATGTATTGATTAATATTCTTGGATTTATATAAGAAAAATAAAATATTATTGAAAAAAAAACAATTTTGGCAGATGGAACGACGGGTTGAATAAAAATGACAACGCCAAGTTAGATGATTTTGAAGTTATGCAAACGTTGGGCGTCGGGGGTTTTGGCAGAGTGTTGTTAGTCAAACACAAAGTGACAACTAAATACCACGCGATGAAGATTTTAACCAAGGAGAGACTTGTGGGTAAATCACAGGTTGTGAGAGCTCGTAACGAGAAACGCGTGCTGCTATGCATTCAGTTTCCATTTGTCCTCAGTATGGACTATTTTTTCAAGAACAACTCCTACGTTTACTTTGTGATGCCTTTTGCGAATGGCGGTGACATGTTCGGTCTGCTGCAAGAGTTGGGCAAATTCGATGAGAAGTTAGCCAAATTTTATGCTACACAAGTATATTCACGTTTCTTCAATTGTAATCATCTGTTAAACAAATCAAAACCAGCAGAATTGCCATGATGACAATGTTAAACGCGATTTTAGGTTATCCTTGCGATCGAATATTTGCACTACTGCAAACTGATTTACCGAGATCTGAAGCCAGAAAATATAATGATCGATAAAAGCGGATATCTGAAGCTGACGGATTTTGGATTTTGCAAACGATTGGAGAAGGGCCGAACTTGGTCTTTGTGTGGAACACCAGAGTACCTTGCGCCAGAGATCATCAAGTGCAAAGAGTACGGCTTCGCCGTAGACTGGTGGAGTTTTGGAGTTCTCATTTACGAGATGAACGCGGGATTTGCGCCGTTCTTCTCGCCCGATCCAATGCAACTGTCATTCAAAATCGTCAAGTGCAAATACAAGTTTCCGATTTACTTTGGAGAGAACCTCAAAGACTTAATCTCAAACTTGCTGCAGATAGATCTCACCAAGAGGTACGGCAATCTCAGGATGGGCACTCAGGATATCAAGAATCATCAGTGGTTCAACAAGATTGAATGGTTGCAAATATACGAACAAAAAGCGGTACCACCTTTTGTGCCAAAATTAAGTCATGAAGGTGATACGCGCTACTTCACAGAAACCTTTCAGGACGAACCGTTTAAAATTGATTCTCGAGATCAGTACAAAAACGAATTTGCGGATTTTTGACCTTTAGTCTCATTATTTATTATTAGTAGTCCAAAGACCAATCTTGTACATAACCTATCTTTTGTACCAGGGTAGCACTCGGTTAAAAAGTGCGTATTGATAAATAAAAAAAATTTAACAAAAAAATGACGGCGAACTTCTTATAATTAGGGAGGTTGGAAAGCTGTAAAGCATTCATTTGTATAACAAACAACAATTTGAGGGCCCTTAAAAAGCAAGAAGGGGCGGGGGCGACTTGCGGACTTTACATTCGATTAAACTGCGTTTAAGAGGTTTTTGATTACTGGCTCTTCTTAGGCACTGACCGCATAACTTGACAGCGTTACAGATACGCGAAGAAGGTAAGAATGAATAATGTGATGGCTGCCGTAGCACATTTAATGCAGAATGAAGTGGATACTTCATCGAGAGCGTAACCATCTGCGAAAATTACGGCTCATTTGCTCTAGTGGAGGTCAAAAAGCAGCTGTTTCCTGAGTAAACCAAAGGAACCTGGTCCTATCTCTTTCTTTCTATTTCTGCCTTAGCTCCACCTCGTCTTTCTAGTGTTAATCCCATGATCAATGATCGAGTAATCCCAAGATCGAATATCAAGTGATCCAGTGATCGAATCATCGAGTGATCCAGTTATTCATCAGTAATTCAATGATCAATAATAAATGATACTGACATCGGATCATTAGGTCGCTGGATCACTGGATTACTTGATCATTGAACTACTGGATCATTGATCATTGAATTACTGAATCATCATTGGTTCATTCATCAATTCGAAATAGAACTCGTCATCCTGTCACCTACTCATCTCTTTTTTGTTGAAAAAAAACTGATAGAAGTTTCAAATTATGCGGGTCGATAATAGGCACTCAGGCCTTAGATATAGCACTGATGTCCAATGGCGCCAAGCTGGACCCAAGATTCAATACTGGGACCGTCTAATCGTTCTATTCGCTTAAAGACAAATAAGATGAGTTTGAGGCCAAGTAAATCCGAACATGACGGTTCTTCGATTAAACAGAAAACATATAAAAAATACATGAAAGGATAAAAAAAGAAGAAATTCCAAAACACTCATCTGTACACCGAAATGGCGAAGGAAGTCGTAACAGTGATATTATTCACTGTGTCGTGCCTTCAACCTCCTAATTACTATTACTATAACAATTCGATTGTGAAAAAAGTCATTCTCCAATACTTCTATCATACTGTTTTAAAAATGCTGACACGCCCTTCAGTTGCTCCAGTCAACTAGTTGTCACAATTTTCTTCGTTGCGAATCATAATTTCTAAATTTGCTGATTATTGTTGTTTTATTTTTATTTTTTTTTTTTATTTTTTTTTTGTTAACATTTCAGCTGAAATAGGAGTGCCCCCAGCACCTGCACTGGTAGCCGATTCATTGACGGCCACTTCATTGAGACTTGAATGGAAAGGAATTGATATTGAACGACGTGGTCAAGGCATATCGTACTTGGTGCAATGGCGATACGAAGAACTCGCAGAAACCTGGCAGTACTGTCGCAACCAAACTTGGGGCGAAGACGATCAAATCCTTGTTGAAAATTTGCAACCTTATACAAAATATCGGGTAATTTATTATTCATGTACCCTTAAGTAATAGTTATTTTAGATAAAAAAAATGGTATAATGACATTGATAATAAACGGCAGGATTATACTCGAAAACACGAAATAACTGGACTATAATCGGGATCTATTCACGACGCGTACTTGCGTTTTGCACAAATTCGGAAACAGACAGCTACTGTGTACCATCGGTTACAATTAAAATTATCCTTGTTTAATCCCCCTTATTTAATCATACATTGTTTAAGCTTCCTACGCAAATAAGACATAATGAACGAACCACGATCACCAAATTAAATATATATTCATATACATCCGTTAATTAAGGGACAAGTACTATTGTAATTAACTCTAATTAATTTAACTGATAGCTTACTAGTAAAAAAGCTCTGTGTTCGTTAATAGAATTACAACGGTTACATTGCTTATCAACACAACATGATTACAACGAGAATAAGACATTATAAATAATAATCAATCAAACAGAAACATTTGCACAATTACATCTTATCCGTGTTACAATTAATAATCGTAGTTGTTAACCTAAGAGCTACAAACACCTATGTGATTATTTATAATTGATTGCTAATGTTTTTTCGCATTTGACCTGATAAAGATGAAACGCTGTGTTATTTATTATTACAAATGTTTGAGCTAGTTTGTGATATTTGATTTGCAGTTTCGAGTGGCACTATTATTGAAGTCAACTCAACATAATACAGAGCCAATAGTATCTGCACCAAGCGTGGTGATTCTAACTCTGGCTGCTGGTCTTCCTGCTTCGGCACCGGTAATTTTAAGAGCGGCCGCGGTAGACAGCTGTCGCATATCAGTGTCTTGGGAACCGGGACCGTTCCCTAATGGGCCACTTTTGTCTTATGTCCTGCGACTGCAAGGGGCTCAAAATTCCCAGCTTAAGGTATCACGCCACGCCAGAAATTAAACGATACATAAATAGTTATTTCGTTTGACTACTTATTTCTATGCAATTTCTTCTTATTTGTATACGTTCGATCTGCTCTTTGATACCGTTTTCCGCTTCACGTATTGTTTCTATCAACCTCTGTGTATTTTCGTATGATGTACTGGTTCGACAAGATATATAGTCTCATTTCATCCAAACGAAATTTGCATCTCTATTATCATTAGCTGTGCATGATGACCTACTTTCTTGGATGCAACGCACGGGGCCAACGCAACTTTAACCATCACTTCACATGTATATTTCATTGCAATCTTTCGACTTGTACGAACCAGAATACTATGGATTCTGGCATGGCGTAGTTCTGCCCTAAGAACTCTCTTACCTGTGTATCAATATATCCTTCAAAATAATTAACACAGCATGTGAGACTTTGTCAACGATTATTCTTCAAATAAAAGTATGTACTATTTTTTCTAAATAGGATATTGCAGCTTCGGAAAATACTGATCATTATATGTTCCAAAATCTCAAACCAAATGTAAATTACTCGATCAGTGTAACAATGAGAAACGGCGTAGGAGAGGGACCGGCTGCTGTCAAGTACATCTCAACCACTCCAGAGCCTGCTGGTAATACACAGTTTTAATTCATAATAAAATAATGTATGAAATTATGTTTTTTGAATTGGAAAATGTTTTGATGTAATAATTTTGTAAAAGTTAAGGACACCCAACAACCCATACTCATTCTGGGTGGCGAACACGAGGTGATGAAACAAGGTGCTGACATGCTGGACGAGCCCAGTGTAATCTACAGGACTAACAGTACGATATGTGGAGTAGCAATACACGTGGCTTCAGCTCAGCTTTACATTTCGGATTCGACGGGTTACGTTTACCGTACATCCATCATGGAATCATCTCCTCCAGAGATTGTTCTGAATTCAAATCAGACCAACTTTAAACCTCTAAGCTTGTCGGTAGACTGGTTGAACTCTCATTTGTACGTGTTGGGTGAAGTTAAGCACGCGACAACTGTCTGGCAGCTCGCTAGATGTACTTTGAACGGACGAGATTTAAGAGTAGCTATGGCTGTGTTTCTTACTCGACCCTCTCATATTGAAGTCGATCCGTATAATGGCTACTTGTTCTGGGTCACTCGCGGTGGCTTGTATAGACTAGATCTCGATGCTTTCAACGGCGCTATCAAACAGCAGGTAAATATCAATAAATTTTTCAAAATTAAAGCGAAATTAGAAGCGATGCAATTACAAAGTTTGTTTGATTTGATTTGTTAGATCCAACCATATTTGATTCTGGAAGATGCGTACCTAGGTGCTTTTGCAGTGGACCATACAAATTTTCGGCTACTGGTTCCTCACCATGCCAAAAATACTGTGTTATCAGTATCACTAGACGGCAAAGAGGTCATAGACTTGAGAGGAAATACTCAAAAACCAAAGTTTAAAAATGTCGTGTCGCTAACTATGGCCAACGGACTCTTTTATTGGACTAATGGAGACGAAGTTCTGACGGAAGGATACCATTCGGGTCAAAATAGATACTTCCATAACGCATACCCAGACAAGCCGGACGGATCATTTGTTAGCGTGAACATTTTAATGGACGCTAGCCAGCCTGTCCCTGTGCCAGTTAATCCACCGACTGGCGTTCAAGCAGTATTAGGTGCTGACAGAGCCAAGGTTTCTTGGCAGCAACCACATTTATTAGGAGGGCAGGGCAAAGGAGCGTGGCAAGACTGGAATTACGAATTGGAAATCCGAGATGAATCTGACGGACAAACTATTCACCAGATTAACATTACCGGCTCGTCATACACAGTGCGCAACTTGAAACAAAAATCGGGCTATCTGATCAAAGCTGCTGCCTACACCACCGCTGGAAGAGGACCTTGGTCAACTGAATTTCGCGGACATACCTTGAGGTTGGATTATTATCGTCAGTTTGTACAAAGTATTATTATCGGACAAAATGTAAATACTTTGTTTGTGTTGCTTTTTCAGAGATGGTTTACATGCTAGTATTTTGTGGTCTTCAAGTGAGGGTCTGTTAAAGAGCGACCTCACAGGAGAGAGCATAGATACGTTGATCTCAAAGGCCAGTTTAAAAGATGGTTACCAGAATGCTTATCACATTGTTGATGTTAGCTGGTTCAAAGATGTTTTGTACTTGGTTGGAAACAACTCTGCTCTCTACCAGTATAATATCACAAGTCACGAGAAAACAAAATTGAATATCAACTCAGTGGGTAGTGTAGCTGTGGATTGGGTTTCAAAGAAACTCTACTGGGCTAACCCTAAACAACAAATTGTAAGCTTTGCTATTATAACTTCTTCGAACTCTATAAATTCTTCACATTTTTACGTGTACGTTCTCTCTCGTTTGCGTATAGATAACCAGAGCCAACTTGAACGGATCTCAGCAGGAACCTATGTCGATCCTAGCAATTGTCAAAGAACTTCTGATTGATTCAGTCGAAGCATATTTGTATTGGTCCACTGGTCATGCAGTAGAAGTGGCTAGATTGAACGGACAAGATCGTCGATATTATCATTCCGATGAAATTTTCAATGGAAAACAAGTGATGGGATTGACTTTAGATACTGAAAATCGTTACGTCTACTGGATAGTGAGAAGTTACGAGAGTGGATCCATAGTATATCGGGCAGCAACCTCTGAAAAAATTCCTTTCAAACAAAAAATATTTGCTGAAAAAGTGAGTAGGAAAGTTTGGTTCAAATTATTTATTATTTTTATTATTTATTTCTGTACAGTAATAGGAGTCTAGCTCCGTTACAAAGGGGTTTGCTTAAATATAATACATTAGTCTTCGACCAGTCTTTTCACATTTACATATGCAATAAAAAAGTAATATAAACAGTTCAGTTTTTGTACAGTAATATTTGATAACATAGGACGGCGGACTACCGTTTGGTTCAAATTATAGAAATATCAATTGACAGAGGAATATTTTTCAACTCGCCAACATTTTTAATTGTTTTAGATGTCAACACTACAGTATCCAAACATCCAAGGACCTCTTTGTTATTTCTCTCAACATCTTTTGTGGCTTCAAGATGATCAAAATGCAGTGATAGGAGACCTTTACGGACAAAATACAGCTGCCATCAATGGGATAACATTATCGGGACTTCACATGGTTGCAATAATGGACCGAACGATGCATCGATACCCGAATAATTTGACCTCTGAGACCATTCGTGTAAGACCGAACGCAGTAGATGTTAACAGCATTAGAGTCGAAGGCAGTTGGCGCAATTTCAACATCTCTTGGGATCCAGTGAACAACACCAATTACGGAACTGTATTTTACGAAGTCAAATTTGTGGACTACATCAACACCAATTCGAATCCGGAAATAACTACTCAAACTTCTATTGCTTATAACAATTCGGAACAAATTCTACCGTACTCGGTACTAGAAATTAGTGTCAAAGCGTTCAATTACTGGGAAGCCGCTCATCATTCTCGTAAAATTGTGCGATCGCCTGAAAGCATTCCAAGTCAGCCTGTGAATCCCAGGGCTTTTGTTGAATATCAGAAAGATCCTCTGAGTGAAAAAATGGACATCTATGCTATCTTCAGGTAATTACCTCTTTACAATTGTTTATTTATTCAAAGGCAAAAAATTGACATCATTTTGAATTATTTATTAGGTGGGACTCGCCCGAATTTACGAACGGTCTGATACAAGGTTACACTGTACAATGTTGGTACGTAGCGAGCAACGCCGAAATTCGTATTTGCGACTCGAAAGACATGCCTGCCTCTAAATTGGAGTGTAGAGTACACGATTTAATCCCGAACATGACCTACTACTTTCAAGTTCAAGCGTATACTAAAGTGGGAGCTGGACCCTACACCGATACCATTCAAGTGAACACAGGAAACGAGCATCCGTTGCCTCAATTGCTCGTTGCTGCAGGTGACTCCGTTCGGATATTTGATCTTGACAGAAAAGACAATTACACAATAACCAGACACATCGCCGTGGAAATAACGTACTCGGCAATTGAAAATAAAATTTATTGGATCAATGAATTGCAAGAACTGGTAACGTCCGACATGAGTGGTTCAAACGCATCGAAAATATTGACACTCAATAATACAGCACACAGTCTATGTGTTGATTGGGTATCGAGGAGTCTCTTTTGGACTGAATCGAGTTATAACGAATCAAGTGGAAATTATATAGTTAAGCTTGATCTGACTGCATGGGAGGCCGATTCATTGCAATACAAAGTAATGGTCACTCGGAGTAGAAAAATGATCAACCTTAACATCTCTCCATTGACAGGGTAAGGACTTCTGAACTTACTTTAATAATATCATTTCATTCAATTTTTGATTTAATCAATCTTTTCAGATCTCTCTATTGGGTCGAACTATCAAAAAACGATCGTGGTGTGATAATGCAGTCGGACCTCTTTGGCAATAACATCGTTCCCTTTTTCAACCACATGGAGGACTGTTCCTGTCCTTACCATCCGCTCGTACGTCCGGTCATAACTGTTGACAACACCGACCCACACAATCTGGTTCTCTATTGGGTGTCTTTGGAAGGAAATCTTCATATCGCCGATCTCGACGGATGTGTTTGCAACTCAATTTTATCCCTAGCCGAAGACAGTGCTCTGCCAGCCACATCACTCACCGTAGACCAAACGTACATCTACTGGTCCAATGCGCAAGATGATAAGCTCTATTACATTGACAAGGTTTACATCTACGAAAACGAAATTCAAGAATTTCGTATGGGAAACAGTCGTACAATAAGGGCCTTAGGACAATCGTTGCAACCATATCCAAATTCCGAGTGTCTTGTGCCATATCAAACTACGTACCGATTGACACAAGTTTCAAAAACTGCCAACAGTATTAGAATTAAGCTGCCAGAGCCCGTGTCCCAGTTTGCTTGTGCGAAATTCAATCTTCCTGCGACACTTTACACAATTTACGTAACTTGCTCTATCGAGGACACATCCGACAATTGTGACGACCAAAGTAATTTGAAATTCCAGACGTATGATTCTGAGATTACAATTGACAAGCTCAAGCCATACACAAAATACAAGTTCACATTGTCTGTAAGCAATTTTTACGTCAACTCCGATTACCTAAATTTGGACACAAATGGAGTGATTTTAAGAACAGCTGCTGGGGCTCCGAGTAAACCGCAAAACGTCACTGTCCAACCATTGACTCCGACTTTGGCTGCCGTTCAGTGGATGCCGCCAAAAATTCTGAACGCTGAAGCGGTTCGGTACGAGGTTCATTGGCGCTCGGTCCAACTAGTCAACGGCGTCAGACCCAAAGCGGAACAGCTAATCAAGCACACAGAAAGGCCTAAGGACGGCCGCTTCTCAGCGATGCTCAATTCACTGTTGCCTGGTCACGAGTACCTTGTTTACGTCAGAGCATACCCAGCTCAATTCAACGATACCTTTAGCCAAAGCGAGGAGCAAGCCCTGAAAATGTTTCCCGAGCCTAACAATCTAACCCTGACTAACGCCAGTGTCAACGCTATCAACATATCTTGGTTGTCTCATGACAAACTCACGTCAACTTATGGCTTACAATATACCGAAGTTGGATTAGAAAAGTGGAAGCTGGCAGCAAACTACACTCACAACAAAGACAAAGTTGCATTTTTAATTAGCAATCTACAATCCAGAACGTTGTACAAGTTTCGGTTGTTCCTCAAGTATCGAAATTATAGTGAACCTTTCATCTGGCCCGATGATGGCAGGTTTACTTTTCAAACACTAGGTAACATCACAAATATTTTCTTTCAATTATACTTACAATTTGTTTTCTTTGTATCATTTTATTTATGGAATTTTACGGTTTGACAGGAGACGTTCCAAGTGCCCCAGGAATCCCTATAGTTACGAAACTAAGAAACTCTGTATTCCAACTCAACTGGGAGCCTGCCCATGCACATGGCTCACAAATTACTCTGTATCGTTTGGAAGGCAAACAAGTGGATGAAACAGACCAAATCAAAAGCAATAACCAAACTGAAAGGTGGATATTGTATTATAATGGAACTGACAATTACTGGATCATTATTGGAGACATGAATCAGAAATACCACTTTCGAGTTCAGGCCAGAAACGCATACGGTTTCGGTGCTTGGAGTGAACAGAGCTTGGTGATAGACTTGGCTGAAAACAATGGCGCAATGATAGCTGCGCAACAACACTTGGGTCTAACGTTGGGTCTAAGTGTTCCAGTTATTGTGATCATGTTGTTATGTTTCTGTTACATCCTGTGTCGTAAGTATCGTAAGTTTGATTATACATACTTTGCCCAGCTGTTTTATAATTAATAAGAATGATGATAAAATAATGAAACTGCATCCGTTCAGCAGTTTACAAAAAACGGAAACAAGACAAAAAGAATGGTTTGAACCCAATGATGTCTGACGTCGAACTAGCAACTTTACGAGAAATTCCTCGGGGAAATTTTGTACAATCCAACGCACTCTATGCATCAGCAGTTCAAGACGATTCGGATGATTCGATGTTGCCAAAAATTCGAAGAGACCAAATAACTCTGGCCAAGTTTTTAGGTAGCGGAGCTTTTGGCGAGGTGCGTATCGTGAAATGTGAATCGAAAAAGCACTTAAGTATATAGAAATTAAAATGTTAATTTACATTGCAGGTTTTCCAAGGGAATGCTAAAGATCTGGAGGGGCCAGGAATGACGCCTGTGGCAATAAAAACGTTGCGCAAGGGAGCGACTGCGCAAGAAAAAACTGAATTCCTACAAGAAGCCCGGCTGATGAGCCACTTCCGACACAAGCACGTGCTTCGATTGCTTGGCATCTGTCTGGACACCGACCCACCATTATTAGTGTTAGAATTGATGGAAGCGGGGGACCTATTAAGTTATTTGCGCGCGAGTCGCTCGCTACCACCGACAGCTCCCAATTCTCTAAGAATGCAAGACTTGTTAGCCATGTGCGAGGACGTTGCTCGAGGTTGTCGCTATCTAGAAGAATTACACTTTGTTCATCGAGACCTTGCCTGCAGAAATTGCCTTGTTTCTGCTCGCGACCGCGACAATAGAGTTGTCAAGATTGGCGACTTTGGTCTAGCAAGAGATATTTATAAGAATGATTATTATAGAAAGGTAATCACGATAATCGAATTTGTTATTCAAAGTTATTCGAAATAAACAATCAAGTGATCTAATGATCAATGACCACATAATTAAACTGTCCAATAATCAAGTAATCCAACGATCAAGTAATCATACAAACCAATGATCAAGTAATTCGAAGATCAAATATCAGTTAGTTGTTGGATGATTGAATCATTAATCAATGAATATGGATCATGAAATTGTTTCATCGTTGGATTATTGGATTCGTTTCATTGTTAGGCAAATAATGAGTTAACTAAATTACGTATTGCTTTTAGGAAGGAGAAGGTTTGCTACCAGTCAGATGGATGGCTCCGGAGTCTTTAGTCGATGGCGTCTTTACCTCGCAAAGTGACGTTTGGGCCTTCGGAGTTCTTATGTGGGAAATCACCTCACTCGGTCAACAACCGTATCCCGCGAGGACTAATCTTGAAGTGCTACATCACGTGCGTGCTGGAGGACGATTGTTAAAACCTCTCAATTGTCCTTCGGCTTTACACCAACTCATGTTACAATGTTGGAGCGCAGCTGACGATAGGCCAAGCTTCAAAGTCATTTTAGAGCACATCATCAGTTTGAGAAACAACATCGATGATACTATTTTGAGTCCTGTCCATGCAGGACATTACTTGGCTCGAAGAGGTACTTTTTTTATATCCTTCTTTCAATCGTTTTTATCAATTGCTGCACGCTCTTTTATAATCATAATGAAAAATATTCTATTGATCAGAACTTTTAACTTCTTTGATGATGCATTATTCTCGTTAAATGTATTTGCATGACAATGTGGCTGATAATCCACTTTCAAACTGTAAATAATGACTCAACTATTTCAACTAAGCTTCAATCGTGAAAAAATAGAAAAAAAAAATTTATCGTTGCATGGCTCGTGCTTGCAGGCGTGTCTAACATGGCTTACTTTGCTGACGAGAATCACAATCATAATTCAGGTATGCCTATTTCAATCAAATAAAACCACTCAACAATAGTGAGGCAAATGTTAATCGACAAAATTGACACGAATAAGCAGATAATTTGGATATTTGTTTAGGCAATTCAAGGAAATCCTCCAGTTCAGAAGGAAGTCGAGATTTGCAGCCTTTTCTTCACGATTCTCAAGCAACAACCGCTGTACTGCAATCTGTCGAAGTACCTAAATATTTGGAACTGTTGGCTGACAATGAAGAGTTACTGAGGCTTGGTATAAATGGTTACGAAGTGCCCCGATCCATCTGTTTAGTTAGGCCTAATAAAATCAATGTCACCGATTCGCAAACATCTGAACTTTCGACTGAAATGAATTTAAGATCTGACGAACAACTGAGTTTGAAGCGGTCATCGATAACGAGTTTGGATTTGTTGGATTGCAAAAGGACTTCAATTTACAGCATAGGTAACAAAAGTAAGACCTTGGATAATCTTAAGACAGCGAGTCCAAGTTCAGAATCGACGTTCAATAGAGATTCTTTGACGTCTCTTAGCGACTGGCGAAGATACAAGAAGAACGTGATTGGAGAAAGGGGCTCGGAGACCAGTCTGGAAGCGAAAAGCAGCTCCATCAGCTCGGCAGCAAGTCTGACTTCATCCACCCGGCCAAGTTCCTCTTTGATCAATTCACACACCCTGCCGTTGACAAATGCGCACAATTTCAATGATCCAAAAAATACCTCGCCAATAGCGCTCAAAACGAATCTACAAAATGGAAAACCTAACATACCATTAGTCATTAACAGCGCTCTATTGAATTTGTTGAAACAGTCACCAAATATTGATGACAATTCTGATCAGGTTGTCGCCTATTCGAATGTTAATCCTGATGCTATTAGAATTAACGGAGTATAAAATGGACAATATGAAAGTTTGTGGTTTTGATCTCTGAAAAATTAAGGGGGTACGACACCTTGAAAGTTAAAAAAATCGACTTTTTTTATTGCCCTAATTGATACTTGAGCAAGTCTAAAATGTATATGTAGAAGGATTTTTGAAAATTCGAGTTCGTTTTTGAATTATACGAATTTTTGTTGTTGCGCTTGTAGCATTTAGTAATGCGCTCTCCGAACTTCAAACGCCGTTTTCTCGAAACCCTGTTTTTCTACCTGGCCGCCAGGCCATCTCGGAATCTACTTCACCGATCAACTTGAAATTTTAAAGACACGTTTATAAAACCATTTTATATGGTGTAGCGTAGCCGTTTTTTGATTGGTTGATTATTTTCAAATTGGCGGCTTGTTATTGTTAAATCCATCGTCCGAAAATAGAGCAATACAAGTTTGACAGTCTAAAATTCCGTGAAAAATGATCTAATCATCGGAAATCGGCTACGCTACACCATATAAAATGTATTTACAATGATTTTCCACTTTACATTATGCTTCTATCGTTCAATTTATGAACTTATTATTCAATAATTAAACATAAAAATTACTTTATTCATTTCTATAAACATTTGTTAAAGATATCAGGCTTTAGATTTGACGTGAAAACTTATGCGTTCAATGTGCCGTACCCCCTTAAATGTGTATGCAAATATTCATATTAAAATTATCAAGGTATATATGTATTCCGTCGAATTCTTTTGACGAGTGGAGACAAATTTTAATAGCACTGCATTTATGATTATCTATAATGATAAATTTACTTTAATTTAATATATGAATTAGAGAATTTGTTATGACTCAAAATGTTAATTTTAAAGTGTAACATTTCCTATACACGAAACCATGACATACGAGGATGTGTTGCATCACGACTGCCAATTCTTAACATTTGTGCACATAGTTCCCTATATGAGCATATTCGCAACAAAGGCTCTTTAGCAATCAAACATCACATTTTCTTCAAACGCTGCTATATTTTTTCTTATTAATTTTTTATATAATTTATTTTGCTCAGTAAGAAATTCAGTTCTGAATATGCTCATATACTAACATAAACTTTTAGACGCAATAATCAAATGTATTTAATAGATTAAGAGAACAAATCAACGTGTCACATTTATTTGAAAGTTGTACAAATGTGCTTTGTCATGAATGTTATACAGTGACAACATTTTTTGAATGATATTATGAATAATTTAATACATTGTTAAGTTTTGAATACATAAAAGATGAGTTTACAACGTTATGTACTTTGTTATTTTAAAATCTATGAAAGAATTGAAACAAGTTGTAAATTACCTTTTGATTGACTGATGATATCTTTAGATATTTTTTGAATCTCGCACTATATTGTTTTCGTCAAGTTTTCGTATATTTTTAATATCATTGTAAATATGCTACTGCCTAAATTGGTATACGAAAATCAAAAATGTATTTCGCTAACGTATAGTATTATAATCAAGATTGATGAGAAACGTACAATCAAAATTATTTTAAGAAAGAATGTTTATATGAATGAAACAAATATGCACTTTGTATATACAGCCATTAAAACCATTGCTTATAATCCAACAAAAGGCATCACAAAAGTTGTTTTATGAAATAAGCTTATTATTTTTGTATCGACATATAAAGAATATTTATTGAATGATATTGATTGATATATAAACAACTTTAATTGTATAAAACCGTGTAAGCACATAACTGTTGTTCCTCCACACTGTAATAAATAAGATAATAATTTATAACGAACATCGCAATCCAGCGAACGCTTGATTTAAAAGAGTAAGACAACAAATTTTGTAAATAATATTTTACTGCACTATTGTTTTAAACTATAATAATCGTGCAAGTGCCTTAAAAATATATAGAAAACTAATTTCTATCATTCATAGAATGTCTGTAGATATATGAATTGTAAATAAATAAATTGTCCTTTTTTACTAAAAATGATTTATAAATAAGCATTCTTATTATTTCATCTTACTATTCCGTAAGAGTAAGAGCTGCATGAAAAACCTAATTTTTTGTTCATCATGTTTTTTAAGCTTTGCATCAAGTATAGTGTAAAAAATTGAGCTGAAACTTGAGAATCTCAATATTGAACTATCTAATGTTCTGTACTTTCGAAATAGTATATTTTTGTAAAAATTAATTTTTGATTTTTGGTAATGAACTTTATGATGGGCCTCATCCATTGATGCAGTCAAAGAAGTTTTATCTATATAACTACACGTAGAATTGAATACACGTCGACATCGTGTGTCGCACAAGAGTGAGCCTTACAAGAAATAGGTGCTCAAGGTGCACAAGGCTGACGCTTGTGTGCAAAACTTGCCACACGTTTTTCGCACAAGAGTGATGAGCCTTATGGATGCGCATGACTGTGCCTTTTATATTGCACAAGGCACAGACGTGTATCCAATTCTACGTGTAAGTTGAAAAACGATTTTTGAAAATGATGCATACACACGCCAATGACAAGAAATAGGTTTAAGCCATTCTTATATAACATAATAGAACATAATATTAATAATAGAAAGATTAGACATTCTTTCTAATAGAAAAAATATAATATTAATTATACATTAACATCTATGTTCTGTAAATATGTTATAACAAATATTTAATATTGTGAAATATTTTATTACGTGACAAGAAAACTAAATTTTTGCAAGTAGGACGAAGGAAATATAAAAATATTCTGACAAAATACCATCCCCGGAAATAATATATTCAAAAATGCCCTCAAAATTTCTTGAACTTACGAAAAAAGATGATTATATGCCAGCTTCAAATATATCTTATTGAAAAACGCTGAGAAGAAGGAAAATGAAAGGAAAATATTCCAATATGAATATAAATATTATTGTATTCTACTTATTTTATTTGTTGCTTGTTCTACTTTTTACAATGTAAAAAAACAATTTCAACAACAAATCTCAACAGATCGAAAGTTTTACATAAACCTAATTTACTATGTACATTTTGCATAAAATATCATTCATTTAACGCAAAGTTATCAAAAAACAACTCTGTTGTTACAATAATGAACTATTCAATAATTTTACTTTTTTTCTCTCTATATATCACATGCATCATTTGAGTAGAAATACAATTTTCTACGTTAGATCTACACGAACCTTGAGCGATTTATCAAATAAATCAAGATCCTGAAATTGATAATTGTCTTAACTTTTATGTTAACTCTTGTATAAATTTTGTTGTTTTGTTTTGTTTGTTTTTTTTTTTTTTTGAAAATTGATTTCTTTTTATATTGCACAGAATGTTCGATTGTTCATACTTTATTTATGCGTAGTTATAGTCAGTTTTAACTTGCCACAATAATGAAAACGAACAACAATAAGAATAATATCAACAAACATAGGTCGATACAAAATCACACAAATACACCCTAAAAACAGAGTAAATGAACGGAAGTCACTTCAAATAGTGAATAATCAAGCAAACGATTTGCACTTTTTTAACAATTTTTCGCATCAGCAAGACAATAAAATTTAGTTTAGTAAATAAATGATTCGAACTTTTTGCGTGGATCTCTCGATCTGACAAATATGTCATGGTGTAAATATAACAAATAAATGCATCATGTATCAAAAATATGTATTTGTGCATGACATCTGAGGATCAGGACATTTTTGCAATTTATTTTTCTAGAAAAATATACTTTGCTTAGACGTCCTGATGTTCAACAGTCTACCGCCCAGATACCTGATAAACGTGTACAGAGCGTGATTTAACAATGTATGATTGAATACTGTTACTTAAAAAATTAATACATGATGGAATATTTTTACTTGTTGTAACGATGTTTTAGTTTTAGATGGTGAATGAATACAATAAAAGATGCAAAAAAGACAATGACAATATAGATTCAATTGACATCAGGGCATTTGCAAGCCTCAACTTTTGAGCAAGATAATGTTGTGTCGTCCAGCGACTATGATGATGTTTTATCAATTTTATAATTATTTATATACAACGCACGCTTTTTTTCACTAAAAAATTTGCCATGTTTTTAATGATTTTGTCGTTTGGTAAAATTGAATGAAATCATATTGTAGTATTACGTACCGTATCATATAATACAATAAGAGTTGGGTATTTTTTTAAAAATTTGGAATAATTCTACAAAGTATTAATCTATGGCTCTGAGAAAAAACCAGTTAACTCAAAAAACCAAACAATTGGGATAACTGATTTTTTTGAAAAACGTGGAAGTATTTTATTATGAAATATTATAATTACTGACAGTAACAGAACTTCTGCTCTATGAAAAATAAATTTCTTTGTTACTTTGTCATGATTATATAAATTTGGTCAAAAAATCGAGTTACAGTATAGTAAGTTACGCAAAAAGATTCAACTTCCCATCTGCCTTTTGCGTACTTGGAACCGAAAAAGGCTTAACTCTTTTGTTAATGATTGCAGTCGGTTTTTTTTTGATAAATTAATAACTGCTGTATTATTATTCCTACATCAGAGAATTATTATTATGAATAATAAAAATTTCTGAACTAAATTTTAAATTTAAATTTGATATGTACAGCAAACAGGTTGATGTGTAAAAGAGTCGAAAGCAAATGTTTGGGAAGTTGAGTTTACATATATAAATAGAAATATATAATAGTATACATGTTTGTCCCTCGCGAAACCTCCTTTATGTCCGCATCAGGTATGTCTCACGATGCAACTGTAAAGGACTTCAGTCAATGCCACCACTCTGAGAAGCTTTCAATCACAGAAACACTGAAAATTGACATTGTTATTTTAGTATTTTGTTGTTTAACTGCAGTGAAATATCAGTGAAAAATGTACCATTGTTATCAGGAATGAAATAGAGATCAAACATTTTTTTCTGATATTTTGAAAAGAGTCATTATTTGCTAAAGGTAACGGTTATGTATTTATTAAATTATTGCTATTCAATTACCTTTAAAAAATTGTTCATTCGTCGTAATACATGGGGTGTGTCCAGCTAGTAACGACTAAAAAGATACGCTATTATGCCGGTGGAGCCGAAAAGTGTTCATAAATGCCTTTCAAACTAGTGTATGTTCCAACTACGAGTCCTAAGAAACCAAAAATGACGAGAGATCCATTTTTTGCTATCATAAATATTTTGTCATATTTAGAAGTTGTATGCCAATATGTGCAGGTTTGAATTATCGCTGGGAAAGCCAATCCCAGAGCTGACAAACAAAAGGCACCAAATAACGAAATGAATAGTTCCAGTTGTGGTACTACGATAGCCAAAATAACTGCAACAATAAAATACAGAATTTTAATCCTACTAATATAATAATACTGAGAATATAATTGTTTGTTTGTTTGTTTGTTTGTTTGTCTGAGCATCACGCCTGAACGAAGCGTTCGGAAATGATTTTCAGGGTGATTCTTTGGGCTCACAGAATTAACGTAGGCTACATTAGAAATCAATTTTTCAATTTTTTTGCGGAGAAAATTGCAAAAACATTTTCTTAGTTTTTTGAAAATTTTCAAATTTTTCGCGAACACAATACATAAGGCATTATGAATAGAGTTCAAAAACATAATGTTACGTTTTATATTCTGTAAAATTACCATCATCCCTTTCTCATTTATAAACAAACGTAAGTATGAGAATACTTTTGAAATAGTTCGCACTTGATCGTTATTTTATTTTTGATTCATTATGACTTTCATTCAGTCGTGTTTAGATCGTGTTATGTCTAAACAATTCCGAAAAAAGGCCTTAACTAATTCATATAGTGCAGCGAAGCTGACGCCCGAGCGAAGCGAGGGAGTTCAGCTAGTATTAGATATCAGTCAGCAAAAATGTATTTTTTTCATTCTATATTTAAATTGCACATTATATAAGATCAATAATTAGTATTGCTCAATTTCATTGTCGTTACATTCAACAACTTGTATTCTATAAAGTCAATAAGGTTTTTTTTATGTATATTACAGTATTTATATTATGTGAAAATGAACTCACAAGTAAGCAAAACGAGACACGTTCTTGTGACATATTCCCAAAAAAGTTTCATAGAATCATTTTGGACGAACGTAGAAATGTATTCATTCCAGGAGATATCGATAGCAACGTAACATTGCACTGCATGAGTCATGAAAATGGCAACAGCTAGACATATCTGTACGATTTTCGCTGGAATCTCATTTTCTGGTAGATTGAGTGTAATGCTTCCTTTGATCTGATGGTCAAATCGGAGATATCCAAAGAAACCCATTCCCACGTACAAAAAAATAATGACAGCCATACCAACATTCAATACTCCCAATGGCGTGCCAAATTTTTTCGGTTTTTTCATTTCATTTTCCAAGGGCATAATCTGTCAATTATTTTATCAGAAATTAGCATCATATACATTAGTAAAAGACTCGACAAAAGTTATCGAACTTTATACTTACAACTCCGATTGCTTCCAATGCAAAAAGCACAGTACCAAAATATAACGGAAAGTTTTTAACATAGCCAAAAGGTTCACATTTGTTGATCGAGGCATTTCCATCGAAAAGGTAATATAAAATAATTCCGAAACTGATGAATGTAATTCCGTTTGCAAAGGTTGACAATGGCGCTAAGAATTTCAAGTTCCTAATCCAGTTGATAAAAATAAGAGGCAGCAAAATTCCAAGCATGTAATACTCCAATCTGGTTGGTGGCACGTAAGTTTTCAAAGCCTAATAAAACAAAAATTATGCTTCATTTGATCCTGTAAAATTCTAAGGCTAAAATTACAATATCTGTAATGTTTGATCAAATGTCTCAAATGACATTGCCCAAACGACCAGATTAATTCTGATTCATGAAACGTCCACGCTCGCCGCTCTTGTGGAACGTGTCTTATTTCCTTAATGTTTTGTTTTCTTTTTTATCATTATTTATTATTATTATTTTTGATCATAAATTCATTCTTCTTAAGTTTGTTATTTTATTTAGACCGCAAAACTGGTCATTTCAAAATATTGTCTACTAGTTTATACTTTTATGATATTTCTTACATATTAGGGATATCTAAATATAGAAGCGCATTCGATCGCCTTGAAAATGCGTAACTTTGAGATCAATTAGAATCACGCTAATGAATCGCGGAAGCAGCGAACGAATGTTGGTAATTAAAAAAAAATTTACGATTTTGTTTTTAAGACGATGTATATTCGAAACAATTTATTTTATTTGCGTGTGCAAGGCACGAAGAGCAATGATAAAAACTGGAAAGACATTTTGCAGCCGTGACTCACCGATTGGAGATTCGTGGATATGAAGACCACATAAACACAACAGGATCCTAACTGATAAATAAGCAGAAAGACGTTTGTCATATGCCTGCAAAAGATAAACAGATTGTTGAAATATAAGACGGAAAGGAGTGAGGAAAAGTACTGGACAGTATCATGAAAATAGCTACATACAGATAAAAATAAGATGCTTGAAGAGCTTTTGCAAAAAAAATGAATGATAATGAAAATCTTACACTGATATTCGAGAAAACCGTCGGAGATTCTGTGGTCCTTCTTCCAAGGCTGCCTCAAATGTTGCTGGATATGTCATTGACGGTACTTTTTTTCTTTTGCAGAGCTCATACTCGGCTTTGATCAGTATCCTGATGCAGTATGTACAAAGGAGTCCAATTACCAGAGTGCCAACGAGTCCGATCACATAACCAGAATTGTCAAATGCTTTTGGCATTGCCAAAATTCCTGTTCCTAAACTGCCTTTCAGCAGATGTAATAGAGTTTCTAAATACCTGCAAACCAATAAAATTTTGTCATTTTCTTTCTACTTTTTTTTAATAGGAACATCAATTCATAATTGCCAAAAAACGAAAACAAAAAAATGCTTGCTAAAATATGCGATTGGCGAAAAAAATTTTTTTATAATTATATTCAGGCGCATTTAGGTCAAGGATTCGTACAGTT
Organism: Telenomus remus; assembly: GCA_020615435.1. Taxonomy (NCBI): domain Eukaryota; kingdom Metazoa; phylum Arthropoda; class Insecta; order Hymenoptera; family Scelionidae; genus Telenomus; species Telenomus remus. The sequence goes on from CM036338.1 coordinate 5,949,461, forward strand.
TCCAGATACGAACTTGGTATGTTGGTGAAAAACTATTGCTACACATTGGCGGATAATTATCTAGGCATCCATCTAAATTCAATAAGCTGATAGCAAATACTATTGTAATTATCGTAGTGATACAAAATGTCAACAAGTTGGAAAAATTTCCATTCATTGAATCATTGACCTCGCGAGATTATGATGTGATTAAATTATTTTATAAACTCGATAGAAATCAATCATAAGATTGTTATGTCAACTCTTTAAACGTCATTTTTTATTATTATGTGTACCATATTGTCATTATATTTTTGTTACATTTTTTCAAGCCTTTTTATGCCCAATAAATCACACAAAGGTGTGATGTTTATTTCAAACTTAAAGATTTTTGTTCGCTTTAATTTTAATAACCGACGCACGTACGTTGCATTGAAGTTATGACCAGCAACAACTTACAAGATACATTAATGTTTTAAAAAATGTTATCTGCATTCATTGAAACGTGTTTTAGAAATTACTTTAAATAATTATGTGTCTCATAATTTATTATCATATATGAATGCAAATTTTATGTTAACTTTTGATGTGTGCCTGATTGCAGTTTATGAACCATCAAAGTAGACATTTCCAATTCTATTTCAAATATTTCACACATTGTAGATACTGATGCAGAACCACATTCTCGTGAGTAAAAAAAACTGCATCTTGTTATGTCGCTGCGTGCATTAACAACTTTAAAATTTTTATACAAATAATGTGCAGTTACTAACAGCTAATACTATATGAACGCGGACGTTGATTTTTAGAAGCATTCTAAATGGTTTTCATTCACTTTTAACACTACTACATTATTACAATAATGACTATTTTCATTCAAATAATTGGACTACCAATATCATCAGGTTACTAACTTTGAATTATTCTCAAGGTAAGGAGAAAGACTGACTAGAAGTGTAACTGCATTAAAGTGGTAATAACAAATCCCAAGACAAATCAGCGAAGAATTATTTGTAATTAATCAGTCAAATAGATCACAAAAAAGAAATTAATTATAAAAGAAGTCAATAAATATAGTGACTTGTTGAATTTGAATTGAGTGCTTCCCATGTGTAACGTCGCTAAACGATGTGAAAGTAAGATGAAAACTGCTTGTTTCCATGTAAATCTTATTCACGTCTGAATTTTATCACCTGTCATCGACATGGCTGAATTTGTAAATGAAAAATAACGCATGACGTAGTCAAAAAAAAACTCATTCAACTCACGTTGTAGGATGCTCAACTTCTCTGTGTTTGAACGGGTCATATTCGTCTTCTAATTCTTTTGAGTAGTTTTTAACGTCCTCGAGTTCGACGACGTGTGTACCATTGGAACTATCCTTTAACGAATACCTTAAAAAGGAAAACAATATTTTTTGAATCACGCTGACCTCTCTAACTTACAAATGAGATATTTTTGATATTTTTTTCACTTTTTTCATAAAAAAACCTTGAAAATTTATATACATTCATATTTTACAAAAAAAATTGATTCAAATGTTGAGTTCGTAACTATGTGTAATAATTACTTTTTGGTATCAGGCCATGGAAGGGGTGACTTTTTGCAGTCCACTGAAGTCTGAAAAAAAAACGACAACGAGATGATTATTCAACTCCCGAGCAACTCCACGCGAAATTTATCATTAAAAAATTCTAATTACAAGTAGAATGTAGTTGAAACGTGTTTTGTCTTTTTGTATGTCCCCTACATAATATACGCAAAAATTCCAAAGCACCGACAGCAAACATTCTTCAATTATTAGTAACCACACACTCTATCTAACTGTTTCAAGTTTGATAAATTCAACTTTTCCAGTAGTTTATATTTGTCAAAATATTTTTACCCAAGTATAAACATTAGTTTTGTTTATGCAATTTATATTTTTTATCATAATCGTAATTATTCATTGTGAATGTTCTTTTTTTGTCATCAAATATAATAACAAAGTTCATCTAGAAATTTTATTTTTAACTATTCACAATATGAATAAATATCACGTGTGTAAAAATTTTAGTATAAACCCATTATTATTATCGCATTCTTTAAATAAATAACATTTTGATCTTAAGATGATCTTCTCTTTATTCGTTTACTTGCAACAATATTATCTCGTTGATAGTATTGTGATATTAAATTGAAACTGCTACTCGTTCAGTAAGTGGAATTTTTCGACTTGAAAGAACGATCTGCATCTTAGATATCGAAATCCACAGATGAAGAAATTATAAGTAACAATATCATCGGTCTCTGGAAATTACCAGAACTGATAAGACTTGCATAAAATGGCATTGCATTTTTTGTTTTATTTTTTTCTTTTAATGAAATTTACACCTCAGCTGTAGACACGAAAGAAAGGAATAACAAATGTGAAAAAGATAGCCCGTCAGAATAGTAAGGCAATAAAAAATGTTGTTATTTTGTTGGTCACGGAACTTTTTAACACTCTCCGTATCTTTTTTGACGTCACTGTTACATTTGCTACCTCTATAAGTTCACGAGCATTCACGCGATCTTTAATCAATATCCGATTCATCAGATAAGCTTTAAAACGTGTTTGATAAAAAAAAATAATAATACGTTCTGCTCACACATGCTAGAATTGAAGTCTGCGATTATGAAGCAGGTTGTGATTATGTTGCGTAAATTTACTTTAAATATTGTAATGTAATTAATCGTTAAATGAACATATTTGATGAGAAATGTTGCATTATGGAAACACGATTTTGTTATCGTGAAAAACAAATAGAAGAATGTAAACTGTAGATTATAGTGATAATGTACAACGTAAACAATGTAAAATCAAGAGATTAGACATTCTTCAAAATAGAAGCAATTGTTTTTGAAAAAGCTTATTGACTAAAGACTAATTAAGACCACAGATAAGAGCAATTTCAAAACGCAACCATATAAGCCATTTTTTGATCTCGTATCAGCACATTGCAATTTTTCAAAGAAACTAATTTGTACTGTAAATTGTCACGTCAGAGCAATCTTTTGAAATAATTTGTTTTGCTTTTTTACAATAAAACACGCTTAAAATTATCTTGTCATTTGTATCCAAACCAAGCCATTTGTTTCTACAGTGAGAAAAATTAGCAGTTTACAATAGCAAAGTTGCTAAGCGAATTGTCTAAAGCGTGTCAAATGTCATTGTTGTTCGAACATAACGAGAATGCAAAAAAGGTGCTGTAAGCTAACCGCGCGATTGCGTACACGAAACTCAAAGTTTCTCCTTGTAAAACTGGAGCAGGCGTTTTTGCATTTTTGCTCACGTCGATCGGGAATTGCTGGAAAGTAACAATAACTCATATATACAAGTCAAGTTGAATAAGAGTACGCTTATTCAATCACATCTAAATTCCTTCTGTTCAAAGCACATTCATAAGCTCATTAAAGTATAGCAGGAAAACCCATGATCTGTACGACGAAATTCAAACACCTTTGTCGTGTTCAGCATTCAACTGAGTCGCGTTTACAAATTATTTCCGGAAACATGCAACTCTGCCTATCAAAAATCTGAACACGATCAAGACACATTTGAATTTTTTCCGTGTAAACACGAATTTTGAAGCGTCACCGTATTGAAGCACCGGAGTTATACAAGTCATTTGTCTACGGTTATCTGATTCTTCATTCAAAAGAAGTAAATGGCCATTGATGTTTATGATAAAATAATGTAAGTGAGTTGTTTATTTTGTTGAATGAAAACAACTTCGTATCAAACCGTCTTTATTATGTTATTGTACGGTAAAATCTTTCAATGTTTTCCAGATAATATGTGAGTACTTAAGTAACAAACAAATAATGACTATAAACAATTACTGTTACTGAATAATAAATACTGTTATTTGTACACGGAAGAAAAAATATAAATAAAAGTTACTGTTGTAAAAATCAACGTATTTGTGCTCTCTTTGATTGTCTTTTCATAACAAATCTAACTTCAATTTGTATAAGTTTAGAAATAACTTGTTTAAAAATGTTTATTATTCTTTATATAAAAAATGTTTTGCTTGATTTGATTTTCGCACAATTTTCGAATCATTCTCACCCATGTACGTAAAAGGTATTTTATTTTGGACTGGTGTGATTGGTTTTATTTCATTCATCGATATTTGCGCGCTCTGAACTGTGTCAGAACACGATCACTACTCACTCATAACAAGACCTTGGTTCAATGAAGTTATCAAAAATGGAAGACAACCGAAACCTTGTATATGAATGCTGTGGTCCGAAACTGTTAAGTACGAAAGAAACATAGTAATGAAAAAAAAAAAAAAAAATACAAAAAAATTACCAATAAAACTTCACACTAGAAGGACGGACATTTCTGACACCCTAGCAGAACGGAAATGAACACATTTGTTCACCTCTGAAAAATTGAGACATTTTTATCGATTAAATTTTCATTTAAATCATTTTATTATTGAAAAATTACGTTGTAAACTATTTCAGAAATAAACACTTTTTATAAACGACAAATTTTTGCATGAAACTTTCTACAGTATAAAAGAACTGTAAAATACAACATAGTTATGGCAAAATAATTTTGAAAGTGGACTCATTCTTCCACTCTGTCCTTCTAGTGTGTTAATTTGATTGATTAGTTTAAGTAACTAATGCAAATTTTGATTCAGCGTTTAGTGTCAAAAGAAGGTGTTCTAAAAAGATCAAACATTAATCGACTGCGTTTCTGTTCTTTCCTCATCTCTTGCACAAAGTTGAGTTTCAAGATCAGAGGCTTCGGTAAAAGTTTGCATATTTCAATTACAGTTCAGGTATCGAAGAAAGCATAAAAATTATTGCTCCATATTTGTCAACTTCAAGCTTCAAGTTGTAATGAACATGAGGGCTTATTGAACTGCGAAACCATTCACGACTTAAAGTTGATAATTAATTCATTGGTGCCATTTTTATTGTGTGAACATGAATTTGAATTTTATAACAATGACACTCAATTGCATAACAAAACTTTCAAATGAAGCCGTAGCTATTTGATACCTGCAACTTATATTATGCGTCCAATGACGAGCAAATGTAGAAAAATATATTATTTGAAAGATCGCGAATATGCGAAGCAAAATGTTGAGCAAATGAATAAAACAGATCTTCTAATTTGGTAGAAAAATCGAAAATTATTTTCGTTCCGTACAGATTGTAGAAACATAAAATGAACTGGTTCTGCAAAATGCACCCATGAAGCTGGCGCAGAGTGTTTTCGTCTAACTATATTTGGCATAGTTAGATTATCATCATACCATAATGCGACCAATTTGGTCAAATGGGACGCAAAAAGAATGCTTTATTTTGTCACCATGCAAATAAAGTTCATAGCATAATTGTTATTTATTACAACTTTCATCCGGCGTTTTCGGCCAAGCGGATACAATGATTTATATCTCTCTAGAATTTCATTTCACAGTAAATATATACTTTAATATATCCTGAAGGCAAAAATGAATTAAAACTCCAAGGATGCTGCGAAAATGATGAAAATCAAAATCAAATCTCAAATTTATAATATCCATGAAAGTAATCTTATGCTTTTACCGCTTTTTGATCTTTCTGTTTCACTTTTAAAAAATTAAAATTTGAATTTCAGTCGCATTTGCATTTTGGACGCACATTTTGTGATAATAACTTTGATGCATACATATATGCAAAGTTCAAAAGACATAACCGCGCAAAATACTTGTATAACTCAATTTGAAATAGAAATTTGATATCCATCATTGTTTTTTTCTAACAAGTAATAAATATGGAGGGTGCCTGACATCGAATATCCATTAGCACAATACTAAGTAGACAGGCACTAAGTAATTCTTAAAGTATAAAAATATTAGATTGGAATTATCATACAGTAATTTCGGTTATCACTTGATCATCGATATATTTGAATAAAATTGTTTTCTCATGAATCATTTCATAAACTTTCCATTCTCAAATTTCAAGTTTTTCAATAAAATTTTAATTATATCTAATCACATTACTTTATATGCTCGCCAATGACTTGAATCTTTCCTCTTTCATAACTTTAACATATACGAATCACTAATGTTGGTGACCCAGTGCCTTGACGATTTGGAATAACCAAGTAACTCCTTTGACATAACTGATTTTGAAGTTTTTGAATAAAAACATTGTATAAGAACAAAAGAATATAAAGAATAAATCACTTTATCAATTTGAATTAATAACTTACGTCAATATGAATGAAAATTTTGAAACAATAAACCTGTTTTTAAAGAGATGTTTCTGAAAATGTCAGTTGACTGGTTATTGCAAATTGCCAAAAATATATAAAAGAATATTTTATTAGTATTCAATTTTTTCTTGAAAAATGTATTTTGATTATCAAATGATTATTTTTTACATAATCATTAGGCACATCATAATTCTGATAAGTGCAGGTACTTTTAATAATTCATTGAAGAATGCTCTTGGTAAACGAAAATGATTGAGTTGAATTTACAGATTCCAGAACATGAATAACTTTTGCAAAGTAAAATGTCCTTTTCGAACACTATCAGAGTGGAAGGTGGATGGGAAGGTATGAAAAGATACTGTGTCTTTCACATAATTTAGTTATTGTCAGATTGTTTATTATTTGACCATGAATTGTTGAAAAATCGTTCTTTCGACTTAAAAAGAGTCAATCTTTATCTCGAAATATTGACAAAAATTCTGAATTACTAATTGTGTTAACTGAGAATATCGCGTTCAACTTTTCACGAAGAATTTGCAATGTAAATAGATTACGTTTAATCCACAGTATCTTCTTAAGATATACAAGCATGCTCAAAAAATAATTTTTTTAAATTTAACTGTAAAATGCCAAACAATTGAAAAATAGCTAAACTATGTAAACGAAACAAATTTTGTCACTATTTCACCTCGCAATATCATATAAATCGCATATAAAGAATTTCCGGGTTAAGCTGTACCAACATTTTTTTTGGGTAATTTGGTAGGTAGATACAGTTTTCTTCGAAAATTTAGTCGCGACGATCAGTATGCAAACTTTCACTTTGTAAGTATGTACAGCAGTGGTCGAAAAGATTTTCAATAATTACTGTTTAATTTGACAAAAACAGCAACAATTTTTGTTACATTTATTTGATTTCGAAAATACATTTTATAAATGATCAAGTGAAAATAATATATTGAAATAAAATTTGATTATTTTTTTGTAATTTACAACTTTCTGAAAATATATTACAATTGAAATATCGACAGCAATCACAAAAACAAAGTATTTGAATTTATTCATAATGAAATGGTTACCTAAACAGAAAGAACGACAATACACTTTGCAAAATATTGATGAATAATTAGAATAAATTTATGAGAGATTTTCTTACATTTTACACATTAAAAATAAACTTTAGTATGCAATGATAACGCGACTGTATTCTGAAGTAGACGTTTAATCTTAGGGAGGGATTAAAAACAAATTTCCAGAATCTTAAATGAAAATTAATTATTTTATAAGATGAACGGCTTTCATCGTCGACTGAGACTTTTGCAAATTTTATGATTCAAAATATAAACTCTACTGTTGCAAATTTTGATATGATGATATGATGAATTTTGCAAATGATGATTTCTCGTAAAAAATGGGTCAAATTTCATTTTTTTCTCCAACTAAATTATTATTTACTAATTTCATTTTAATACATGATTTCTTAAAAAAAGTGACTAGAATCCATCCATAAAATAGTTGATAACACACTGAAGTTTAAGTCATAAAAAAGTGACTAAAAGAATGCAGTGAAGCAATAATTACTAAAATATCAATTTTCAGTATAAGTGTGAAAATTCAAAAAGGCATGCTATGATCAATAAATGACAGGTTTTTAGATTCGGCAATAGTATCATAATTCGAATATTAAAATATGATAGTAGTTTGGCGTTTTAATATTGTTACGGAAAACCAAAAATATAAAAAAATTAATTAATCATATCAAATTGTTTATCAAAACTTACCGTACTAGATGTAAATCCCAAATTGTCATGTGACGACATCGTTGTTAAGTGTGAATCAAAATTAATATAATAATTTGTTCGATAACTATAATTAATTTAACACTGTCAAACAATTAGAGCAATATCATTTGTTAGATTAGAGTAAATGTTATACACAGGGATTTAAAAATGTGTAAAAAAAGTGCAGAAATGTCAACAAAAGAACCGTTTAATCAACATTTACAACAAGCGATACAAAGACATGAGAATGAAACGTGTTTTTCGTTTCATTGAATCTAATGTTTGGATCGCATTCGTTGTGAGAGGTACAGTGGTTGCAAGTAGACTGATCTGACTTTAAGCGAAGTATTATTTATATGTAGCGTCAACTGCCACACCGGTATGCCCATATACAATGCGTACTGATTTGTCCTGCATTTTCTTCCATTCTCTTTTGTTACTTCTTCGGTTTATTTACTTTCGGTATTTAATACATGTTATTCTGAAGACTGCATTATTCATGCAGATTCAAATAGCCAATTAAATAGCTGTAATCAAAGTAATAGATCAATCAAATCATTGGTAAAGGATTTTTTCATGAATATTCAAAAATTTCAAGTCAACACACATAGGATTTATTTTCATTTTGAACACTATTACTGCGGCGCGAAGGAATAACCAGTTAACTCCATTTTTTGACAAAGTTGAAATTATCATGCAAAAATATTTTTTTTACGGAAAAATTCTAATTTTTCATAATATGGAAGTCTTTTTATGATGTGTAGCAGCATTTTCATAGTTTCATGATCAGTTTAGTAGAAAAACCACTTTTTTAACCGATATTTTTTTGCAAAGTTAAGTTAACTGGTTATTTCTTTGTGCTACAGATTTGTTATCTTGCACTACATTTTTTTGGAAAATACAGAAAACAAATCACTAAAACAATTATTCATACAGTAGATCATCTTATCTTGAATGAGCACAATGAGAAAAATATGTTTATCAGATGTCATCAGTTTTTACACTGATACACCGTTGGAAATATTTAAACATTGCTGTTTAATTAATCGTTTATATCTACGAGAAATTTCTTTTTTAATGATTCATAGTTATCTTTACAAGTTCCATATATACGAGCAGTTTTTTGTATCTTCAAAATATCGCGTAAAAAATTTGTAAGACGATTTTTTTCACACTGTAAGAATTATTCTTTCATCGAAAAACGTACAACTATTTGATATTGTTGAATCAATTCTGACTGTAATATTTTTGCATATCACTATTAATATTTTAATACCTTTTGGATTTTAAACTAACTTCTTCATCATATTATTTTTTACCACCCATTTTAACTATGCAAAAATGAATTCACCCATTTTTTGAACAAATATTTTTGATTTAAAAAGTTGAAAATCAGACAAATTAACATATTTGATAAGTACTTTGCGTAAGCTGTAAGTTCCGAACTTCATTTTTAGGTTTATATAATAAATGAATGTACATTCTTAAGGCGATATAAAAATGGCTGGTTTGTTTACAAAAACGGCTCGAGGTCGTGCGCCAAAACAATAATTTTGGTTATAACGAAAAATATATCAGGACAAAGACAATTTTCCAAAGATTGTCCTGATCATTTTTCATTATAAACAAAACTACTGTATTAGCTCACGACCCCGAACCGATTTTTGTAACCTAAAAATTTCAATCGAACTTTTTATACCGCCTTAACATCCGATGAATTGAAGAGACCTTCAATTGTTGTTTCTTTTACCAACTGTAGATTACTAATTTGTTATTTTTTTATTTGGACATTTTTTAAACACAACTAGTATAAAAAGTAAAATCGGAAAAAATTTTGTGTTTTATAAAAAAACCAATAATTCATGAATTTTGTAACAAATCTAACAATTCAAGGCTAAGTGCAATAATTTTCTTATTGTTTTAAAATTTATTTGAGATAAGTGGGGGAAGCAAAAATATTACTCAAAGTTACATGCATATGAAACATTCTATTCAATTTTTCAATGATGAACTTACAGTTTTTTGTATTTTTTTTTTTTTTTTGAAATTCACATAAGTGGATTTAGAGCTGTTTTGAGTTCGCAGCCCTTCAATTATACATGTCGTAGGCTATATTAGAATATAATCAGGTTTTTAAAAAAAGGCCTAGGCCCTTAGCTAGATAAGGTCAGCTGTTAGAAGAATCGTGCCTAACAAAATTAGGCTCGTCTTAGAGGAAAAAACGGCCGATTTTTCTATTGGGTTAACGCCGTTTGGGCTATTAAAAAAATATGCTGTAAATCGCTATACGACTACACGGAGAAAACTAGGGACTACTGCTGAACAGTGTGAGTAACAAAATTTTATTAAGCACATCTCTAATCAATGTCTTCACACTTATGCTCATTGCGAGCACACTGAAAATCGGTGTGTAGACATTGATTAGAGATGTGTTTAATAAAAATTTTTTTCACACACTGCTCAGCAGTGTCTAGTTTTCTCCGTGTAATACTATACCGACTTTTTATAACGCCCAAACGGACGAATTTTTGACCTCGACTTTGCTCCTTTTTTCATAAAAATTATAATTTTTATGAAAAAAAGCTTTAAAAAATTTTAAAGGTATCATATCTTACGTAGAACTTTTTCATAAAAAGTGCCCAATTTTTCATCTATTTTTCATCTATTTTTAAAATCAATTAATTTTCTGAATTAAGACAGTCTTTGCCGATGTTTTTTTTTCATTGATTACTGTAATGCTCAGTTTTATAGCGACGTTGGTATATAACATGTTGGCTGAGTAGTCTAAGTTGTGAAATAGGAGGTTTTCGTGATTCAGACAACTGAAAATTATTTAATATATTTGTTATCAAAAAGAAAAATGTTTGTGATAGAATGTGTCAACTTTGAGCTTGTTGTTGTTGATGTGCAGCTTGTAATCGTAAAACTGAATTTCCTTAATCTGTGTTAGTCTTTTCAAACCTGTAAATTGTTGCATACAATATTTATCACTCAAAAAATATAGTTGGTATCTAAGATAACTTTTTCTAAAGGTCTTTGATATATATATGTCTCTAAACGTGTACCTTTCTGGACCTAAGTCATCCTTCCCCCTCCCATTTTACACCAATTAACTTTTTAAAGTTCCTTTTACCTCTGTTTCCGTTTAACATTTATTCTTTGTTGATAGTTATTTTTTAAGATGTTAATAATAATTGACTGAACAGTAAGTCTAACTGATTAGTTCTATACAAACATATGAAACAAAATATTTAGCTGAGTTAACACTGTTGTGTTGACCAAAACTGAACGATTGCATCAGCTAGATAGTAAATGCTTTTAGTCTGCTTTCTACGTTTGGAACGAACGGACCAATTTGGAAGGCAATCGCCACGTTGGACACTATCATTTGAAAACAACTGTTGGATTTTTTTAATTTGTTGTTGATTTTTTCCTGTTCACAATGACGTCCAAGGGACCATCTTTTGATTCCGACTGCATGACCCTTACTCGCTTTGTACTAGCAGAGCAACATAAAATTCCTTCAGCCACCGGCTATTTAACTCAGCTTTTAAACAGCATTCAAACAGCTGTTAAAGCTGTTAGCTCGGCAGTTAGAAAAGCTGGCATTGCTAACATGTAAGTGTACTTTATTCTTCTACGACTATAGCGATACTAGAACTATTAACTCGCAAACAATTTTATTTTTAAATATTTCCTAACAAAATCTAATTAAAATCCTCTTTGATTGTCTATTTAATTAATTCATATTATGTATTTGTGTGTAGATGTTTATTTCTCTTTTGTTGAAAAATTTATGTTTATATTTTATCATAAATATACTTATTTACAATATCAACAGACACAGTCTAGAATAACATCAGAGAAGAGACTTAAAAAATTTGCATGATAACCCAGAATGACCAGACAGAATGAGCAACGATAGTGAAAAAAGTTAGAGAGTAGATAATGATTTCCTCATAGATAAGAATGAATACGCAATTAATTAACTATTTATTATTTGTTTTGTCAAATAAAAATAAGGAGGATAATCAAAGATATAAAATGAATTTTAAACTATTTGTGCAGGTATGGCATAGCAGGAAGTGTGAATGTACAAGGTGAAGAAGTGAAGAAGCTCGATGTTCTAAGCAATGAATTGTTTATTAACATGATTAGTTCGTCGTTCACTTCTTGTCTTCTGGTAAGCGAAGAAAATCCGACTATGATAGAAGTGGAAGCTGAGAAGCAAGGAAAATATGTTGTCTGTTTCGATCCTCTTGATGGTTCTTCGAACATTGATTGTCTAGTATCAGTCGGTTCGATTTTTGCAATTTACAAAAAACTTGATGACTCGGATGTGCCATCGGTGGCCGACGCTTTGCAGCCAGGCAAAAATTTAGTCGCCGCAGGGTATGCACTCTATGGCTCCGCTACGATGATGGTTCTATCCACTGGTCAAGGTGTCAATGGCTTCACCTATGATCCAGCAATAGGCGAGTTTATCTTAACGGAAAGGAATTTGCAAATCCCCCGCAGAGGCAAAATTTATAGGTAAACAAATTTCTTGTTCAACCACAATTTATTTCACTTTATTCAACAAATAGTGACATTTGTTTATTTCTAGCATCAACGAAGGTAATGAAACAAGTTGGCAACCAGGCGTCAAAGAATATGTCGACTCAAAGAAAAATCCGACTGAAGGCAAACCGTACGCTGCCAGATACATTGGTTCTATGGTCGCTGACGTACACCGAACCATTAAATACGGCGGAATTTTCATGTATCCTGCTTCTACTGGAAGCCCTTATGGAAAGGTATCATATTTCTCTTTTTCGTATCTCTGCAAACATTTTATTATTATATTTGAATCAAAACTTTTTGTATTTGTTATTTTCAGCTTCGCTTGTTGTATGAATGCATCCCGATGTCATTCATAGTTACTCAAGCTGGAGGTTTAGCAACTAACGGTGAAAAGAGCATTTTGGAAGTTGTTCCTCGAGACATTCACGAGAGATCGCCGATTTTCCTAGGATCGCCAGAAGACGTCGAAGATGTTGTTAGTTATTTGAATAAATATAAAAATCAATAAAGATTCTCATGGTTTTCTAAAATTATTCTCGGCGCGTTAGTTTCATTATTTATCCTATGCAAGAAATATGCAAGAAATAATCAAATACTATCAACAACTATAATAATTCTATATTTCGTTTGTTTCATACAAATAAACCATGTAAATACATTGTATCGGCGTTTATGCTGGGACCGACTTAATTCGTTGACATGTATAGAAAATGAGTATAAAATACAATTAGAATTCTTCGAAGCAAGTTTTAACATTTCTGGATTTAATGAATAGAATTGTAGTTGAGTATTTATAATTCAAAAAATTTGTGCGCCAATGAGAGAACAATTTGGTACTCAGCATCTTCAATATTTAATATAAAACATCGCAAATTAAAATATAGATCTATTATAATGTACAAGAGAGAAAAACAAACAAACTTTGAGATTGATTGAGCTAAAACTATTGCACTCCATAATTATTTTACCAAATCCTTCACGATAAATCATTATTCATAAAAGAAGTAAACTATAAAATATAAATCTGTTGTTCCAATATATAAGTACAGATTACAGTCTAAAATCAATCAATGACTCAGAATGCGCAAATTTCCAGATACTATTTTGTTTTCTAAAATTGTACCAGATGGTAAATCGATACGCTCTCCGTGGTTGGCTATAATAATTACAGTGCCTTTCAAGGAAACCCCCTTACCAAATGTAACGTCTCCAGATACAGTCAAATGGTCTAATTCAAGCAAATCAGGTATGGCAGGAAACCTTTCCAAAAATTCATTCACCTATTACAAACAAAATTATGATTAACATTTTAAATCTATTTAAATTGCAATTATCTTTAATTTATAATTAAAATTACTTTGGAGAAATGCTTGTCCCCCAATTTGATAAGAGGTGTTGTTGGAAACATGCGAAGGGGTGTCATGACGAGAGAACCATTACGAAGATCATAAAGATTACTCATCACCAATAACAAATCAGACGTCTTCTTGACAGGCAAAAATCTGCTACGTGGCACATGAATTCCTATGAAAAAAAAACAACAGTGATACAGAATGCAATAAGCCTTTCGAATTTAAATTCCAAAAATTAAGAAAAAAGTTTACCCAAACTTCCATCGAAACACTTCATCGCAGCTCCAACGGCAGTTTCCAATTGGATAATGTTCAAACCATTGTCAAAGGTTTTATTATTTACAATAATCTCCATATTTAATTGATCCGAGTCTATAACTCTCTTGATCGCTATAAATAATGTTGTGCAAAAGTATGTTAATTAAAATGTGATACGAACATTTTTTTTGTTTAGGTAGTAAGTAAATACTTGGTGTGTAAATCAAGTCAATCAAAAGATATCAATGTCGTACCTGGCAGACTAACCCACAAGTTATTCGTATTGAAGTACTGGAATTTTTGCACAGACTTGAATTCATCAACATGTTCTGCAGGCACTTGTGCAATCTCTAGAAGTCTTAATTTGTCTTGGTATTGAATTAAAGTTCCTCCCTACAAACAGCAAACATTATTATTGATTGAAATATTTAAATAGTTGGTGTCAGTGACGATACTTACTTTAACATCAGCTCTGGTTTTCTCGGTTACTTCCATCATAAATTCACAATTTTTTTCAGAAGGGTCTAACAGCAGTTTCAAAATTTTGAGATCAACAGTTGCTCCCAAATTATCGATATTTGAAATGAAACAATATGACCGTCCCTGAAGTCAAATTGTTGAAATTAATATCTAATTCTTAGTCATACAAATTCGATTTCAGAAATTTGTTACCTCTTTGATGAATTTATCCAACAATCCAGATTTTTCTAAGCTCGAATAAAAGTCGCCGTGTCCTGGCGGGTACCAGCTAAATTCCATAATAAAGATATTAATTAACATGTACGTATATTTTCAATTCAAAACGTGAAAAAAAGAAAGTTGGACCTACCTTTCTATATCATCAAGAACATCACAAGTTTTTGCAATAGGAAGTAAAGAATCGCGGCTTATTCTGGGATAGCAACTTTGGTTGAAAGTATGAATTTCAACGTCGAAACCTTTATATTTCCTAAGCACTCGTTCTGTATCAGAATTAGTGTTGAACGAGTTCATCAAAACAAGAGGCACGTTGGATTTGTAAGTTTTGTTTAAATGCTGCAACCAATTAAATTACCGTCAAGATTAAATCTGAGCTATATGTCTATTTTTCGAATTTCTGGATGCATTTTAATCTCACTTCTATTTGTTGAATAGTCAGATCCAAGAAAGTGAAACCACTACGAACTTCGATGGTAGATTTAGGGCCGTGACAACCCATACTAGTTCCCAGACCTCCATTCAATTTCACTACTATCAATTTGTCCAACAACAATTTTATTTCTTCCGGCGTCGGTTCTGCAAGATTATCATATTCTCGAATCTGTAAATTAAAAGTAAATTAACAATTCAATGAAATTTCTTATTCATTAAAAATCATTCATTTTTGCACAATAATTGGATGTCTAACAAGAAATCAAACCATCAAATGAAAATGAAATTATATTGTTATTGTTTATGACTTGATAATGTATTTTTTTTTTTTTGAAAAATCCTTTTCACGGTAAATCAATAAATATTTACCGAACGTCCATGTTATCATTCTTACCGCTCCTACTGGTAGTTTCTGTATCCGCTCCCATTCTAAGGACGGTCCTTCTTCCTGGAGGAATCTATTGAAGAGTCTCTCAAAGCCAGCAAACTCCTCATGATATTCAGCTTTGTACTCATCAGGAGCCGTTGACTCGATCCGCTCGAGATCCTTCTTAAGTTCTAATAACGCATCGCGTTTTGTCCGTTCCCGAAAGGCTCTCGAGTCCGAAGGACTACGACGGTGTCCACGGATCTGCAAAATAAAATCTTGCATTCAATATTCAAACTTTTTTCATTTTCACACAGCGAAAATCAAGTCGCATTGATTTATCGAAAATATGCGTATAACCAAATAGATAACAACTATATGAACACAACGCGATACCATGGATTCAATGACTTATGGTGATAACAAAATCAAAGTTCAAAGCCCTTATATTTATTAATAACATTTTTAATATCTGAAAATTCTTTCTGATACCCTCATGGACCCAAATACATTAAAACATTTAATGACATGTTTGATAAAAAAAGCATGGTTGTATGTTTCCTAATGTTTTTTATGTTTTTGAACCTGCGAAATGATGAATGTAATTTTGCAAGTAATTGTGTAATTTTAATGTCTAATTTGCTAACATTTGAATAGTTTGAGAGACAAGAAAACTAGGCCATTAAACACCGTACACACTGTAATTGTCAGTGTCAAATCAAATAACAAAAATAGCTATACCTCCACAGTGGTATACGTCATGTCAACGTCATCTTATTTAAACTTATTTTCATTATCTTACTTGTTGATGTACGTCAAGTATTTTATCATCATTGTCATAATTGAATTAATATCACTTTGAACTTATATAAATTCGAAGAATAAATCAATCGATTTGCATCGACGATCTCTACATCTACATTGTAATAAACATAACAATTTCGAAGGCTATGAATCCAACAATTAATTTAACGTTTTGCTCGTAAATAAACTTACTTTTGATAAAAGATCCATCATCGATGTAAAGCAGCAGCTAAGAAAGATATAAAACGAAGCCGGCTTTAAGTCGTGGCAGTTTATAAACAGAAAGGCAAAGTTTTTGATGTGAACGGCACGACTAGCACGCTGTCACTGCTTCGAACTATGACTATAGAGTCAAATAGATCTGTTATTTTTTTTTAAAAACGCTCGTTCTTCCGAACGCTCCGATAGACGTTCGTCACACAATCGTTATCAAGGAAACGTGACATACTGTGATCTTTGTGCGTAGTCTGACAATTTGCTTTTTTTCTTCTCAATCTCAATTCGCTCGTCTTTTAAACAAAAGTGTTCTTTGTTATTTATAACAATCGTTCCACGTATATTTATTAGCGAAAGTTAATTTTTTATCAACTACCAGCCATCAACCGTGATTTATTAAAATAGGTCAATTACAAAAAATTATTGAGTGACTTTTATTCTATTATTTAAAGCATTTTTGTATTTTTTGAAATCAAATTACACTTTGATCATGAACATTTGAAGTGATGAATCTCGTTCTTGTGTTTTATTTTGATGATCGTTGCTTGAATTGTTGAACTAAATATTAAGTCGTCTAAAATTTGTTAGTAATGGAATTGTACTGGCTTATGCTGGAATATTAATCTGACAGATTAGTAATTATATGGTCGTAGATATTTTTTGCAAGAAAAGTGAATACTTGTGATGTAATGATGGAATTGTACGATAAACTTAAATATCGATTGTCTAACAAAATAATAGCAATCTTATAAATATCAGAGTATTTGTATTACCTTTGCTTTTATAGAATTACAAAATTGAAAATAAGGAAATAATAAACGAAGCGACCAGTGCACGCAGCACGCGACAATATTACAAAATTTAAAATTTCGTTCTTTTCATTATTTAACAAGATCTTGAATCGTCTCGTAAATAATTCAAAAGAAAAAACTTGTGTACAATTAAGAAATTAAATGAAAAAATTTGAACTGTTTACCTTTAAAATTTCATCCAAAGGGCTCCACATGACAGTAGCACACAAACGAAAATGAAGCGCTCAATTCAAAATCCTAGTTTGAAGTAATGTTTTTATCGATGACTATCTTTTATGTAACACATATTTTATGCATAATTACTAAATTGTTTGAAATTTTATCACTGTCTTTGTTCAGTTGTGATGAGCAGAAGAAAAACAAAATTGTAAGCTGCTGCGAGAACTCAGAGCAGACCGTTCGTAAACGCGCTCTTCTCCAGGAAAATTCAAACTAGTTGGATTAATAGTGGAACGTTAAATATAAGCCGTTCCACCACATTAAAATAGATAAGCAATATTTAAGTCGTACTTGCAATTATATAACAACGATTCATCTAATAAAACAATAACATCTTAGAAGATTGTAACCTTATGGCCCGAATCAAGTATTTTATGACTATTCTATTACGTTTCCAAATGATAAACAATATCTTATATTATAACGTACATTTTGCACAGTCTTCTTCTTTCATCATATACAGTTGAAAGATAATCATTCATTCGTTCATTACAATTAATTTGTTATTTAAACAGTTTAGATTAGAAGGAGTGTTAAATGAAAATAATAAAATTTTGCTTAAATAAACATTTATTTAATAATGGCGGTTAATTTCAAGTCTAATTTTAGAGTGTCGCAAATGTTGTTGCATTAAGTCTTCTACATAATTTGTATTGTAACGAAAATAAATATAAACTTGATATAAACAATGTTACACTTTGATGCTTTTATTACTACTTTAATACTGAATTTGCGACAAAACTGTTAAATTCGAGATGAAATTATGAAGTATAGATATAAATCATTATTGATGAGTTGCGTAAACTCGATTGAAAAATAATATGTTTAAAAAAACAGAAACAAGGAACGAGATAGTTCTCACCTTCCTGTCGTCAACTTTAAGCATCGCTCGATTTAATTCTTCTTTTAAAAAGTTAATTTGAACAAGTTTAGATCCTTTGATGGATGAAGGTCGTAGGGGTTACACGATGAGCAGCTGCAAGCGTATCAGCAGCATACGCTAAGATTACTAAAAATAAAATAATAATTTAAAGGTACCAATGTTGAATAGTTGTCAAGGTTTGTAACCTTCAATTCTCTTGTTGTTGGTAGCGTACACTTTGATGTCGCTTCAGTTTTGAATCTGCGCATGAGCACACACACGTCATCAGCCCCGCAAAATTCAGTTCATGTAAAACCATCACCTCCAGTATCACCCAAAAGGTTCCTTAAAATATCAACTTATGTACGAAAATTCACATTCATGTGAATAATCATATTGATAGAATAAAATAAAGAAAGTATACTTTCGATTAATTTTATTTATAAATAAAATTGTATTTTGCAATCAATTCTATACATTTTTGTTGATTTTAACATTATTATTACAAGTATTCTTGCAAACATAGAAAGTGTAATATTGTATTTTTACAAACTGCCCAATCTCGAACAGATGACACAATTTTGTTCTACTCTCTTCCTCATTTCTTCAATTATATACAACGATTCAATTTTCCAATCTTTGTAATCTTTTGTTGTTAATACGGAAAAATTGTGGACATTTCAAATAGTAAATCACGATTGTTACGCAAAGTTGATCTGTTTATTGATGTGAATTAAGAATTTTGTTTTGACTCTGATTGTCAAAATCAAAAGCTATGAAATGCGTCACGATTTTGAAAAACCTCAAAGAAACCTATTTCTTATATTATAAAAAGTTGTCAATAAAAAACAAATACTTTTAATAAACTGCTATGTCTTTTAGTACTGAATGAATTTGAAATTGTTCTCATGTTCAATTTCAAAAATATTTGTAATTTTTCATATTGAAAAAATCATATGATACATTACCAATGTCTCACATCCCTCTTCGTCTGTATATCAATGATTATATTATGCGTTAAACGAAGGAACATACTCTATCTTATCTCTCGAATTGTCTAGCTATATGCTGCGACAATTTTTTGACATGCGAAGATAATGACGGAAAAAGAAAGGCGATGTTGAAGTAGAATACCTAATGTAATATTTGTGTTATCTTCGAATTCATATTGAATTTCCGTTCAAACGACAATACATGTTAACAATAACAATTGAATTGATTTTTATTCCAAAAAAGCAACAGTGGAATTAAACAGTTTACTTAAAATGAAAATGAAGACTTTTTTTTTGTAAGCTCCAAGTCGTCGCCTTAAAAATCATTATTATTGGATATTTTCATTACGTTTATATTTCTGGTTAAGAATCAGCAGTTTTAATATATAGGAACTCATCGTAATCACAAGGTGCTTCCAATGAATGCTAACATTGCAAAAATAATTTAACGTTTTTACTCGATATGCATGTTGAGAAGATATTGTTGTGAAATTATACGTCGAAATATCATGAAATTAATGAAATTCCAATCAACAATTACTACTAGTATTCAAAACTTTTACCCCTTTATTATTCATTTAATATGTATAGACAAAAAGAATTTGAACACTTTGATGTACATACTTCAAAATAAATATTGCAAATGAGGGATGGTTTTACTCTATATAGCGGGTGTTGTTGTTCTCTGTTTGAAAAATAATAGAAGCTCAGTTTAAAGTAATATATGTGTTATATTTAGGCAGTTTGAACTATATATTATAAAAAATGATTTCATTCAAGTGAATATTGTCAATATATATATGTACTCGCAAAACAGCGGCCGCTTTTGACGCTTCAAATAATGGTATTATCGAGGGTATCATAGTGATCAATTGTGATTTAACATTATGGGAAAATAAATTACCACCGCGGGCATAGCGGCGCTAGTGTAGAAAAGGCAAATACGGCAGCTGTCTAGGTGCAATTCCGAAAATAACAATGTCAATAAAGCGAAAAAAAAAATATTTTCAGCTTGAAAAAGTTATGAAATGGGTTGTGACAGATTAGGATTCGTGTTTCACTTTGAAGCCACAGCTTTCCAAACAATAAATAGCTTGGTTTTTAGATTTTTTACCGTTTTTGCGAAAACCTATTTAAATTATTTACTGGCACTTATACAAATAGTAAATTTGGCAAATTACGATTTTCTTTACTTTTTTATACCTAAAATCCAAATTTTACACATGACAGTAGTACACTCAATGTAAAATGCACCTACACGGCCGCCATGTTTTTAGTTCACGCGACGACAGCTAGGGTCACATCCTTAATTTAGTTCGAAATTCTATCGCCTAGCATGATCAACTGACTAAATTTGCAAGATTCAGGTTGTTTTATTTTTTTTTCGTGTATGCTATTTTTTAGGAAATATATTCCATAAATTAATAACTTGAACGATTTTTGAAAATAAAAAATATTCTTCGTCTAAGTTTCTTTTGATATTAACTAAAATGTCATTGTCTCGATATATGATACAATCTTCATTTCATCCTACAAATTGATGGTTTTTTTAGAAACAAGGAAAAGATAATGACATCAAAATTTTGGAATTCATCATTTAACAAAATATATGGCGGTTTGATTTAAGATAATGTGTGATAAGAATTACTTATCTAAGAATTTAAAGAAAATAATCATCAGAGATATTTAATATGAAAAAATCTAACATATCCAGATTGTATTAAGATAATGCAAATTTATTTCATCGAATACACGCTACAGTTCAAATTAATATTTTTATTTTTATTATATACTTTGAACAATTTTTTTGGTTTCATTGTGTTCGGTAACCTTTCAAGTACGAAAGCTGCAATACTGCAAAATTTTTATTTTTCAATTTTTTGTTACAAAAAAATCATTTTTTCTAGTTTCATTTAAACTTGATCGTTTCCTCCTTATCAAGATAGTGCCGAGCCAGATTTGACAGATGAAAAATGAAAGTTGATACAAACATTTTGGTAATCGATAAAAATGTTGAAATTGATTTTGCAATTCAACAATTGTTTACAATTTTTTTAATTATATAAAATAAATTATTTGAAAATAAATATTTTTTTGAAACTGTTACTATTTTCTTATTATTGAACTATTTTCAGTTTTTTTGCAAGTGCTCTCTGACGTATGTAAATGTGACTTTCTGTAAATGCGTTTTTCATATGAAGCGTGAATCCTCTATGACACCTTAAGGGTAAAAAACAAAAATATTTGATTAGCATTGTTTCAAATCATTTTAATCGTGAATATTATTATAAAATAAAGTTGAATTGATTGTTAAGAAGAAAATGAAGGAAATAAACGTTGAAAAAATTTATTCGACAATGTAAGCCGATTGTTGGATTTTGCTTTAACGACGCGATGAGAATGAAACGCCAATCGGTTGCTGCCATTGTGGATATTGAATACTGTGACAGTAGCCGAGACGTTGATTGAACATGAAACCTGAGATAACATTCGGCGTTATTTGAAAGTTCGCGAGCATCCATAGCGTGATATGAAAGATAATAACTCAGTCTTAATTGAAGAATTGATGAAGTCGAGGTTGTCGGATGAATTTAAAATTGCAATGACGAAGACTGTCTCAATCTTAGAGCTAATGCACCACTCATCTAGATGCTGGCTTTCGTCCGGTGCGACCCGCTCTTGGACGGTTGCCTTTTCCTTATTCTTCTTCTTGGTCGTTCTGCTCAACCAAAATCTCTCAAGGTGCTTCTTCGATTCATTCCACCACCTGCATTTATTATTCATTTGTTACTTTTTATTATTTAAATTAATCGTCTTTCATTCTATCATAATATCTGATGATGTTTCGTTAACGAAATACGTTTCCACATTTGGCAGACAAACACTACAAACGTGACTTTTTAATTCAAAACAACATATCCAAAAGTGATCATAATGCTTCAATTCAATATCAATTAATTCAACACTTTTGTATACTTCCAAAATAATTCATTTTATCTCATATATTTGATTTCTAAATAACTTTAAGTGATCTAATAACAAAACTAGAACTTTGTTTTCAATATGAGATGAACAAATTACGCGTAATTTATAAAGGATTATTTTATTTTCCATGATTAAAATTAATACGATATTTTCTATTGCATAATACTGATTGTCATATAACTTATGACGAAACATTTTCAGGATTTTACAAAGAAAAGCACACTTACCTCATCTCACCTCGAAAACAACGTTATAAAATGTCAGACAAAATAATTTAGAAATGTTAAAAATTAAGTGAATTCTTCAAGTTATTTTACTTGAAGAAATGCGAATTAAAATAATAAATAAAAAATCCAATAATAAGAATCACAAGAGTGATTATAGATGGTCAACAGGATGCTATTTGGGTAATTGTGAAAGAAAATTTATAAGTAAAAAAAATTATTGAATCTGATATAATTGGTCATGTTAAGGAACTTTGAAGAGATACTCAAGTTTAAATGTTAATTGATTGCAAATCCTTTATTCGTAAATATAAAAAATAAGACTGGAAAACATTTTTTTCGTCATATGATAAAATTATCATTGTATTATTCAATGATAACAACGAAACTTTGCTAAATCGTGGAACTAAAATTGAACAATTGACAATTAAGAAACACAAATGAAAAATGTTCAAGGTGAAAGCAATTTCCTGTTCCTGGAATTTAATAATTAAAAGTTGTATGTACATATGAGAGAACAAAGTCCTGGTAAATGTTATATCAACTTCTTATTTGTACATTAATATAATAATTATCAAAAAGGTACAGCGGGTTGTTCGCATAACATCGGATTTCTTAATCATCTATGTCATTTCATCAACAAAACATCATCACGTTTAATGTAAAAACCAATTTTATTTATACACTATAAATATATATATTTATAAACTGCGAGAGAGAAAATTGTCAATAAAATAATTCCTTTTTTTATTTTCTTCGTCTGTGACATTTTCTTATTGTTTTTTTTATCATTTTCCTTCGTAAAAACCAAAATAATAATGAATAAAAAAAATATATGTATAATTTACTTATAATACTCAAATGTGAATGCCAGTGATCCCGTCACTTTATAAAGTTTATAAATTGAGTTTCTGGATCGATTGGTGCACGGAATAATACATGTCAAGATTACTTCTGTCGTCAACGAAGACATTATTGTTAACTAAAATTAGATTACATTGCCATGAGCTGTGTTTTTCAGATGAATTGTAGGAAAGAGTTTTGTTTTCTCGTATCATTAATTATGAACTATGTTCCTTTTATTACCGTCCTTTTGTATCAACTTTATTTTGTTTAAATATTAATAATAAAAAATATCGCCAACATAGCATCACTGTCTATCTTATCTTCTTCACAAAAGAAAATTATTTTCAACAATTGTGAATTACTTAATTATGTTGGTATTTTATTAATTGTTTTTTTTGTTTCATTTTGCTTGTTGTTTATTTTTGACACATTCATCAGTCGCACATTCGCACTTGCACATCATATGCAGCAACTTAAGAAATGACTGAATACAAAAACTAATGGTAGAGGCAAATGAATGGTGACATTACCTGGGCCGCTACTCACCACCTACAGGCAAGTTACCTGCCATGGGAGTAGGTGATGTCGAAACTATGTTCAATCGACTGTGCTCCTTTACTATGGGATCTGGAAAAGCAAAACATTGATTAAATAATTGTAACATAAGCGATTAAAAATGTTGAATATTTTGATGAGCTTACAAAAATAAGGATGCTCCATAGCCTCGCGCGCAGTGAGTCTTGCGTAATGATCGTAGCGTAAAAGCTTGTCGAGAAAATCTAAACTTTCGGGTGTGACCAGATGCTGGTTTTCAGAGTGAACGAAGCGCTCCCAACGCTTACGCGAATGTCGACCAAGGATGTCGTTGAAGCGTGCATCAAGCTCAATGTGGTATTTATCAAGATACTCGAAGAGCTCCTCAGTACCCAAAACTTTGGCAATCCTCACTA
Source organism: Telenomus remus (assembly GCA_020615435.1). NCBI lineage: Eukaryota > Metazoa > Arthropoda > Insecta > Hymenoptera > Scelionidae > Telenomus > Telenomus remus. Next base: position 5,974,049 of record CM036338.1, read on the forward strand.
ACTGATCATAGTTATCATGGCCATGAAAGAATGGTTCTTTCCTGAATATCATACTCGCAAGCATGCAGCCAAGAGACCACATGTCCAGTGAATAATCATACATCTGTCAAAGCATATATTTCGATGTAAATAGTTGTTACTCAAATATTTACACTAGGAGGACCGACGACATTAATTTGAAGTCTTCTACTTAATCGCTATTTTGAACAAAAAATTTGTTGATCCAGCCGCACGTTTCGAGTTCAAAGAAAAACTTTAATGACAAATTTTTGTCAAGAATAACGAAAATATTGCATATATAAATATTGTATTGTATACATACTTCAACTAAATAAATTTAATTTTGTATTGATCTTTCGTAAGTTTTAATTTTTAGTTTTTAATTCGAATGATTTATCAACATTAGACTTTAATACGTAACAGGCTTTGAAATATTGATATTAACAGTTTTAATAAGTAAAAACAAACAAGACGTCAAGTTGATTTTTAGGTATAAACAAACGCTTGTCCTCTTAGTGTTAATGGATTACATAACATAATTTAGAGCGAATCAAACCTGATAATCGACTAACAGTTCCGGGCCTTTGAAGTAACGTGAAGCAACTCGTACGTTGTACTCCTGACCGGGATGATAAAACTCAGCTAAGCCCCAATCGATTAACCGCAATTTGCGATTTTCATGATCGATCATGACATTGTGCGGTTTCACATCTCTGTGCATAATGCCCATGCTGTGGCAGTAGTCCAATGCCTATGAAAAAAAAAAAAAAACAAACAAACAATGCTTATTTTCGATCAAACTACTATGTGTTATTGTTTCTTCGAAATCAAAGCTGTTTACTTTCAACAGTTCATAGAGGTAGTATCGTATGTCATAATCTGTCAGTGTCTGGTAGAGCTGTTTGAAATCCGTGTTGTTCACGTGTTCGAATATCAGAGCTGGTGTTCGCGATACCGGGTCTTTCACAACTGCTTGCAAAGTTATTATGTTGGTACCGCCTCTCAGGTTTTCTAAGATTTTTATTTCTCTCTTGATTTTCTTCTTTTTCACCGGCTGCAAACATATAAATGCAAACAATCAATTTGCTATTATTCTTTCAAAGTGTTCATGTTCAAATAACAAAATTATAATTCCAATTTACCTTCAATATTTTAACAACACACTTCTCGTTATTTGTGATGTTAATGGCTTCAAATACTTCACTATACTTCCCGCGGCCCAATTTCCTCACTAACTGATAATCGTCTTGCTTACTGTAAACAAAAAACGGACCAATCAATACAATCACTCAGAGACACTTGTTAAAAATAAAAAAATTACACCTTACCTCCAATCAGCGACGTATGATTCATAATCCCAGTAGTCTCGAGGCTTATGTGAGTTGACGTCTGTATAAACACGTGCCCTACTTGGTAATGACATCTTTGCCAACTTCAAGTTTTCAGTACTGTTCACGCTACTAGAATCTACGCTGCTTGCACCACCAGCCTGTAAATCATACACAGAGTTTACATTTAACTCAACATCCATTTACTTCATTTTATCTAAACTCGTCTCCCAAATTACTCATTATTGTTACAAACTACACGATATGTTTCAGAGCACTTCTACAAGTGCAAGTACCTTGATGAACTTATGATCCAGACACAATTGCCGATCGCCAACTACTCTTCCAGTAGTGCTCACCCAGCTGCCAACATACGTGTGCACCAATAAACCTAACGAATTTAGTACACTTGCTCAAACAGTTACAATCATCTTCTTATATATTAAGTTCAGTTGAAATAAAAAAAAATGTTTGATGTCGTATGGGGAAGGAGTGACTTGGAAAGAGAGCGATGACGATCGCGCTGTCGTGGACGAGTTAGGAGGTGCTGAAAAATCTAAAGGTTAGGAATGATGGGACGAATTGAAGAGAGACGATAATGGGAAAAGCGATTGTTAGGTTTGGGCGAAACGTGCACAAGTTGGAGGTTATTCGGAGTCTGGTAGGTAAGGGGGTGGGCGTTATGGCGCAAATTTGGACACGAAAGATGAGGATTGGTTTGGGATGACGTTTTTTCGACAAAAGACCGTGTAAATGCAACGTAAAATATCAACTTTTGTACGCACGCACACACGCACACACATACTCGCGCAAAGAGCAAAATCACACGCCAGTGCGGCGGACGATTCGTGTTGGTTGATTTGTGGCTCACCTAAAGCATTCCGGGCTCGATTCTTAGCCACGTTGCCCCGTGAAGTGCGTGTAAGTTGGGCCGCGGCCTGGCAGACTGGCGTGGGACGCACCTGGAGCCGCGCGGACGCGTGTAACTCGCAATTTTTGCGGACGGCCGGCTTCTCAAACGAGCGAGGTCCAAGATGGCAGCCGGCGACCCGCCACAAACTTTGTAAACGCCTATTGCGAATTGCTACTCACTTCAACGCGCGTCCTTTCCTCTACACTAGCGCCCTCACCTCCCCCTTTTTCCCCAGCCTTTTTGTATCTTTATATTTTCTTCTTTACACTTTTTTAGTATTTAAAAAATTTAAATATTTAAATAAACAGTCATCTATTCCAATAACTTTTTTTTGGAATAATTAAATACAATTGATAAAATATTGATGAAAGATAGCGTGGTTCATTTCTCTCTCTCTCTTTCTCTTTCTCTCTCGGTTATTGTGTCATCCACGTGTATCTTTTTTTAATTATGTCTGGATAATTAATTACGCCATTTCTTAGTTGTTTACTAATCAATTATTCATCACGGAATTAATAATAATTATTTAAACGTTCTAAATGAATGAATAATAATGTGTATTTGTCAGCAGTCACAACACGCATGCGCGGTCATTTTCAAAACTTGAGCATTATTGCTCGACGGTGTTCCCTTCCGTCGTGGAATGCTCTGTTTTGTGCACCGTTTTGCACAGAGGACGTGCGTGTTTAGCGCAAAAAAATCAAGTTGAAATATGAAGACAAGAAAATTTATTTTAAAACTTTAGCTGTTATGATTTTTGATCATGTGCATAATATATTAGTGTGTGTAATGGTGTGTAAACAATGATAGTACAATGTGGAACAAACATGTTCAGAACATATTTAGTATGTTAAAATATACAATAAAGTATGGGTGTTTGATGCATTGCACTTTAGAGTATGTGGGGGAAGTTGTTTTGGTGAGTAATAATCAGCTTTTGCACCATTTATAATCGATATATAAGATAAACAGACTGTATGATTTTGTAGTAGGTTATATATATAAAAAAAAAACAAAATTATACTATTTTGCAAATATTTTTATAACATATTTTAAGAATCGTTATTTGTAAGATTGTATGTTTATGCATAGTGTCAAGGACCTTCCATGCAACCGACTATTTACTCGAATGACATTTTGTTGACTGAACATGTATCAGCTCGATTGCGACGTTTTGATATTGGTGATATCATAATTGCAAAAAATCCAACAAACCCGCGAGAATATATTTGTAAGAGGATTGTTGGTCTTCCCGGTGACAAGATTTATTACGGATTCAAGTCATCTGTAGTATGTACAATATCACAATAATATATATAAACAAAAAGTGAATGTTCACCAGGTTCATTTAATATGAAAATGTTTATAGGTACCAAAAGGTCATGTGTGGCTAGAAGGGGACAATTCAAGCAACTCTAATGATTCAAGAAATTTTGGAGCAGTACCACAAGGATTACTGAAGAGTCGTGTTTTATTTAGACTGTGGCCTCTTCCTCATAAAGAAAACAGAATTTGAATTTTGAATGTTTAGTCGAATCGTTGTTTTGATTAAGAAATAAATATGCTGTTTTTCAATTTTTGTTTTTATTTCGGTTAATTTTCAACAATTGATTTTTCAAATATAACATTATCATTATCGAAGATGTGCTTCAAAATGTATCATATTCATGTAATACTGAATTAGTGCTGAGTATTTTTATAAACAACTTCAATACTCGAAGACATAAAAAATGTATTGTCCAAAGTTTAATCGAAATGAGTAAGTAAAAAAATAAGAAATTAATAAATATTATCCGGACACATCTTCATTCACGATTTCATTTTCTTCTTTTTGGCTCATCAACGTTGTCATGTAGAAGGAGTTGAAATCCAATCTGAAATTCGAACAAATGAATCACTTTTCATTTTATTTAAAATAAAAAATAATGAAAATATAATTAATAATAAAACCTTACCTTCCCAACACATTCAACCATTTCTCATTTGCATCTTGACAATCCAAATTGCAGATTTTCTCTAATAGCTGAATCAATATATTGGAAAACTGTCTGTCGAGTATGTTAATCTTGTCGTCAAAGTTGGTGACTTCATCTGCTGTAGTACTATCAGCGGATTTCTGAGAAAAAAAAAAAACAAAATATTAAATATTATCACTGTAATATCGTACAAGTTTGAGTTAAGAGCTGCAGTGAGTATGCTTATGTTGACAGGGTGTAAATGGCTGTATGTTGAATGTTGCATGTGAAAATTACTTTGGCCTATATTCAAGTCATTAATCATGAATTCATCACATACTTACTTAATAAACCCTCTACAATAAGAATAATGTAAACAAATTCAATTTTCAAAGTTTCTGTAGATCTAAATCAAAAATGATAACTATTCATACATTGAACAAGTTTCGGTTCGTGCAAATCTAACATTCAGAATAAAATTTCTACAACGATAAATGCTTGACATTTTTATAAATTTTTAATATCTATAAACTATTTGCTTGACTGAATGTTTTTACTCCATGCTGAACGCAGGACACCATACTCCGTGGCAAATAATTATGTAAAAAAAAATAATATACATAAAAAATTAATAAAATTATTTTCTGAAATTAAAACTCCATGCAAAATGGATAAATTATAGACTTGACGAAAATTCACGCCGTTCTTGTTGGGTGAAACGAAAAACGATGCAGAAAAATGGAATACAGCAATGATTCCAGTTGGAGCGAAAGAATTGTAATTTGAATGCTACCGAAAGGTGATTCGCAATAGAAATTTGCGAGTGCCAAATACCTCATGTTCAAAGCTGTCATGTTGACTGCCAATCATAGACGTCAATTCGGCATCAATGAAGTAGCGGCTCATAATCTTAATACCAGTTAAATAATTAATTTAAAATGTTTGAACCAATCGATATCTTGTTTTTATCATTTTCGAATCAAAAATTGTTCAATTTTTATAGAAACATTCATTTGGAACCACAAAATTACCTGCATGAACTCGCAGAACTGAATGCAGACTTTGCATATTCCTGTGATGCATGACAACAAGTCAGGGTCGGTTAGCATACATTCTTTCATAATGCTATCCAAGAGTTTTTGATGAACGCCCAGAACATCATCAACATTACTGACCTATTCAGATAATAAATTCATTATGAAAATAACAATAAAAAGCCAATAATTAATGATTTTTACAAAAAATATCAAGTTACTTTGCTCATCTCATTTAGAAAAGTAAGCCAGTTGGGTTCAATCACTTCCACCATCATGTAATACTCCAAATGTTGAATGCAGTCGAGCATGCGATGTCGAAGGGAAAACGCTTGTCTGTAGTTCATTGCTTCTTGATGCGTAAAAGATTTTGCAATTTTGTTTCTAATCCAAACCCTGCAGAAAAGACATTTAATAACAAAAATTGATTTAAATGAAATGATGTGATATAATAATTAATTACCGGCACAGAAGTCGCTCAATGTGTTTACAATAAAACAAGTGTCGGAAAAGCATCTGATAGCAAGCTATGGCTTTGCGATTCAAAATCAATGATACAGGCCATTTGACATCGTAATTGAACACGAAAGCTTCCAAACCGCTCAGCACTTTATCGCTTTGTGAGCTGTACTCTAAAGACAAACAATCAGATCAAATGAATTTGAGTTTTGAATGATTGAATGAAATAATAAATAACTGATACCTTTTTCTTCCTGAGTTTGTATAGATAATATCCGGAACATCTGATACTGTAGATCACAAGGCAGTAAGACGGGTTTCAAATCGTCTTTGTAAGGATCGGAATCGGCAGTGGAAACTCGAAGAGCCATCTCAAGAAGTGATGCTAATCGATGAATGACAACGTCGTACATGTTTTTGCTCAATTCAGTCTCACACAAATTCATAAATTGAACCTATAGGAATAATTGATTAATGAAAAATATCTAAAGTGGCTAGTGTTGAACACAGAGAAAATGATATTGTACAAGTTGCATTAAATCACAATTAAAATTATAACTTTTTTATACGATAATGCCTGCGGTGATTAGGAAGAACCAGTTAACACTTTAGTTCTAGAGCAGCACAAAACAGCATCGGTGTGAGCTCAACCAATGAAATCACTGGGTATGCATGTATTGTGGGTCACGTGACTATTTCGCGGCAGCGTATTCGCTCTGACCATATCGTTATCTCGCTTTTTACTATTTTGTCTTCATTTCTCTTGACAAGGAAGGGGTACTGTCCAGAACTAAAGAGTTAAGTGGTTTTAGGACTTGTTTTGTTAAAGTTTTGAATATAACATCTTTATATCAAAGAATTATCATGAGTGCGACGATTTATGGTCAATTATAATACAAAATATAAGTTGAACCGACAACTTATGTTCAAAAGGTAAACTTGTAGAAATACACGCGATTTTTGCAGGAAAATGGACGATTTTGAAAATCGTCCTGGTTCTTCTTAATGACCACAGATGTGTTGTTTACTTTATCATATTTTTTGTAAGAAGTGCAGTATCATTTTCTAAGTGAATTAATTTTGATAAGAACATACGACAAAGTCTCCTTGAGCCAGCAAGAAGTAATTTTTGACACTACGTAGTCGTCCCATTAGATCATTTTCGTGGATCAAAACCTCGAGCAGAGTGCGAGCAGCTTCTGAGTACGCCCTGTCGATTGCAGCGATGTAAGTTTGATCCCTATGCTCATATACCAGTGGCTCTTGTTTACCCCACTGAACAGTTTTTCCTGCAATATATTATTATTGTTGAATATGATTTATTATTTATATATAATATGAATAATGTTATTTATATTGATAATTACCGCACTGTCGAATGACATTGAAATATTTTCCAGTGCGAAGAATCGTTTGAGCGTGTTGATTGAGAAAAATAGGTATCCTCTCATATCTCATTGTGTATCTCTTTTCCCAATAATCTGCAGAATAATCCATTGGTAGCTCTTCTTTTTGAATCAACTCGTTATCTTCAACGAAGAACTGAAAATAAAGCGTGATAGTTAGACTTGACAAGAATACGAAAATACTGATTGTATTATAAATTAACAACCTCATTATATGGATCGTAAATAACTCCTTTGTACACCCATTTTTCCAAAGTTTGCATGTAAGGGACACACGCATTCTTCATCAAGAACAGGCAGAGCTCTTTAGAATTAGTTTCACCGCTGATGTCACTTAAGAGTTCGTGAAGCAGCGTCAAAACTTTGCCTCCCTTAGCATTAGCCTGAAAGGAATTCAGTTGGTCACTCAATTTGTTTTCTTATTGTGGTATAATTTTTCTATCAGGTAAGTTTTTTTTCAACATACTCTCATTATCGTGCAAGTAATTTTAGCAAGAATCGACATCGTGACCATCGTTGATTGAATGTAAAACCACAGCTTTTGCAGGTTCAATTTGCCTCGTCTGTGTTCCATTTCAAGTTGAACGACAAATGACTAATGAATAACAAAATCAAATGATTAATTCAATAGATGCATAAAATGTGTTTTGAATGTTGAATATATTATGACTGAAATACAAACAAAGTAGTCCTTCATTAAACAATTCAAGGCTCCTCTTAGAGCATGATTGACTCTGCCAAATTCTAGAGATATGGATTCTTCAATAAACCGAATTGTTGTTGAATAGTAAGAAGCGAGTGGGAGGATTTGTTTAGTCAGCTGCTTGTACTGCAAATCTATAGGAAATGATTTTTAGTATTTAGATAAATATTTGTAAACTGTAGATCATATTTTGATCAATCGCACACACCAACATCTTCAGATATCTTGAATGAAATCGGATCGTGAGGATTAGCAGGTGCTTCTGACACAATGTAAGTTCCATCTATTCCTTTCAAACACCAAAGAATGTCCCAAAGCAAAATTGATTCTTGAGATGCTGATGGTACAACTTCTGCGATAATATAAACATTGTCAAATATTATATCTCTATAACAAATTTGCACATTATGCAAACAGTTGGTATACTTTGTGAAGGTGACATTGTGCTAGCTCGGTCAAAATCCCATGATATTAAAGGACGATCAATGCTCCAATTTTGTTTCATCAAAGACGAACTCTGATCTTTGCTAAAGGTTGTCGCTTGTCTTCCTAATTTCTTCTCTCCTTCTAATGCAGCTCTTTTCACTTTCTCAAAAATCTGTAAGTTCATTTTTCTTTTACTAATTATCTTATATCATTTGTAAAAACTATAAATCATCATAATTATGTTAATTACGTGTGACACATCATCGGTTGTAATTTTTGATTCTTTCGTTTCTGCCATAGCTAAGGTTCGGCTCAGATACGTTTTAAGATCATCATCCTTTTTTATCAAGTAGATTAATTGTACAAAAGGACTGAGTATGTCCAACCTACAACATGATTAAATTCATGTTTATTTATACGAACTCAAAATCAAATTGATTAATGTTTGTTTACTTTTTTGATGTGAGCTGCTCAAATTTGTGTCTAAACAGTTCAGGATTCGGAGAAGATTCCTCTAAATGTTTGATACAATTAACCAGCGAAACTTTGCTTACACCAGAGCTAATTGCAGCAGATTCTTCTATTTGCATCAATTCAACAAATTTTTCTGGTGGCGCGGAAGATCTGCAAAAATGCATCATATTTTATCACTCACATATCACTATCATTAATAATAGATGATATACAAGTTTTAAATCTTACCCGAGAAGTTTTAGCAATTCACTCGCCAAATATTCTAATTTGAATTCACTCATCTTGACATAATTTCCATTTGAAAATTACATTAAAATCGCATAAACAAAGTCAATGGTTATGATACCAATTGTATTGAAAATGATTTATTGTTTCTACACTGTGAAGTTAGTAATGATTATAACTTTACAGTCGGTCGGTACAGAAGAACTTTTAACAATCAAATTAACAAATTCAATTCAATTTCTTTGTTGAATGAACAAATAAAACATCAAAAATTGGAATTCAAGAACAAAGATTGATTTATAAATTAATTAAGAGAAAAAATCAGAAAAAACATAACGAAAAATATGATTGGTAAAGTTTGTCACCAGGTGGTGTTGTCGTAGTGTAGTTTGAGTTTTGTAGTTCGTGGTTTGTGAAGTGCTGGCTGCTGCAGGCTGCAGCGTTCGTTCGTTATAATCAGTTATAATATCGTTATAACATTATATTATAAATATGCTGTGATATAAAACTGACCTGACAAATGTTCCGGACATACAAAAGGTTCATCGCAGTTTAGAATTACAACTTAAAATTTCGTATGTTTTTGTTTCGAAAGTGGAAAGATCGTTCGGCAAAATGTCACTCTTTACGAAGAAGAAACGCAACATTCGGTTGCGGAACTTCACTGATGACAACGAGGACAACGAAAACAGAATGGACACTGAGGACATACAACCACTCAGACCAAAAAGCAAAAAGAAAGACAAGCCATCGCTTCTGAGCTTTGGAGAAGAGCTGGAAGAAGGTAAATAAACGAATGAAAAAAATCAGAATCTAAAAAGTTTCCCATTCGAAATCATTGCTTTAATAACAAATTCGGCTTTTTCTAGCTGACGACGGTGAAGTGTTCAAAGTAAAAAAATCTTCAAGAAGCAAAAGAGTAATGAAAATGTTAGACGAGGAGAGAAGGAAGAAAAAAGGCGAAGAAAAGGTGCAGATAGATCCAGAATGTGTCCATCTTCCTGTTCGGCATCAAAATGACTTGGAAATAAAGACGGATGATTTAGTTGTATGATTATTTTGTCTCGTATTTTGTAAGGAGTTATCGTATGTCCTTCGTTACTTAATGGTTTACTTTTTGCAGGTCAAAGTTAAAAACGCAGGTCCTCAAATCTTAAATGGCCGTGCTGCACTCACAGCTGGCAAAGATGATTATGATTCAGAAGAGGATGGAGATGAACCTCAACATATTTTTAAGAAAGCTGATCGGGCAGACAGTGTCAAACTGTTGCTTGAAAGTATGTTTCTATTTGCCTTTAAATAATACGAAATTATCATTATTATCATTAGAATAGTGATAAATAAACGATAAACGTACGTTCATGCATAAATATTAATGAATAATATATTTTTTACAGGTGGAAGAATACCGGATGCAGCCATGATTCATGCAGCTAGAAAACGAAGACAAAAAGCTCGAGAATTGGGATCTGATTACATTCCCATTGAGGAACAAAAGTAATAGCTTTAGTGATAAATTTTAAAATCTCATGAACATGTGTAAAAAATTATCATGTTAACAAACTTGTTTTACGACTTACAGCGATGATAAATCAAAATCCAGATTGATAAGAGAGGAAGATCATGATAGAAGTGATGATGATGATTCGCAAGATAGGATTGATATGACAGTGAATACTGAAGCCAGGGATAAAGAAAAAAGAAGAGAAGCGTTTTTAGCTTCACAAGTTCAAGATGAAAGTCAGTTTTTATCTGATAATTTAATGATTTTTATCTGAGAATTTAATGATTTAATACATTGTTGCCAACATTCATCTAACTTACTTTAAGTATGTCGTTTCAATTTTGCTAACTTGGTGATTTTGATTTTGTGTTCATAGATTCTAGCAATGAAAGTGAACATAGTATAGAAGAAGAGGAATGGGAAACACAACAGATTAGAAAAGGGGTAACTAATGCACAGGTAACATTTTGAATAAAATAACCATGAAAACAAAAACAACGTTGTCTTGGTCAATGGTGAAGCTATTTTTTGCAATGTTGACAAATAGACTTGTTTGCTGATGTTCGTAAATGATTTACAGATTGCAGCGGCTCAACAGGATTCAATGATGCAGCACCCATATTCATCAATGGGAATGAACCAAATTGTTGGATCTATGCCGATAGATATGGCGATGATGCCAGCACCTCCTCCTCCACCTATCATTCAACCAATTGATCCAACAAAAATCCAACCTGTTAATCCAGAAGAGTCTGTTAAGAACATCCAAGAAAGGTGATTTTAACGAGACAAACATTATATGACGAAATTCAGATTCGTGTCTTGATATAAATAAAACATTTGAAATTAAAGGGCACAAAGTATTCGCGAGGCGTTTCAGCGACAAAGCAGAGATCAAGATAAATTGGAACAAGAGCGATGTGAGGTTGCTGTGGAGTTGGAAGGATGTGAATTGCGCGAACCGCTGCTTGTACATCGCTTCAAATATTACCAAGAGTTACGTGGGTATGTCACTGACTTGGTAGAGTGTCTTGATGAGAAGGTGGGTTCATACGCTTTCACGTCTTTTTCTTAAAGATAAAGTACTGGATTTGGCCGAATTTTATTTCAAATAGATTTACACCTTTGATTCTTCCGCTCTTTTAATTATTGCGTTTATCGAAAAAAAATCAAGTCATATCTATCTTTACGTAAATATTTTTCTTTGCCAGGGGTTGTTGATCTTCTCTGTAATTCAAAATATTTTCATTCACACATTTTTTATTAGTTTTTGATGCAATCTGGTGTAATGAGTGATCGGACTTAAAATCAAATTAATCAAATTACAAAAACAAAATAAAAAAAATTCCTATTACTTTGCACACCTTTTTGTCTCTTCTCCACTTGTTTTGATTTGTCTTTTTTTTATCACATTTTTTACAAGGTGAGTATACAACAGACTAGAGTGAAAAACTAAAATTGTTGCTTGGCAAGTCAAAATTTAAAAACTGAAGAAGGTTATTTAAACTTTTTTCCTTTCTTTTTGTTAGCTGCCTCTGGTTATTGGATTGGAGCAGCGATGGTTGGAACTACACAGTGAACGCACTTGTGATCTTATGGAAAGGCGTCGCCAAGACACACGAGATCAGGCTGAAGAGATAAGCGCAGCTGCAAGTGAGTAATCATTTTCTATTGCAAAATGTTGTTTTTATTCGTTTTTTTTTTTTCAATTATAATTATTCTTAAGGAGGTGGAAGCACGAGACGAGGACCTGAAGATGATGCACGTAATCGTCGAGCCACAGAACGAGAAGGACGGCGAGCTCGCAGAAGAAGGGCCAGAGAACAAGTTTCAACCCTGCCTAAACACATAGACGGAATGTCAAGTGATGACGAAGTGACGGAACAGCAAAACATAGCTTTCAAGCAGACCAAAGGTATCTTTAAAATACAACTGTAAATTGATTCTCTTAACTGAACTAAATCAATTAATGCCGGTTTTGAACAATAGGATGAATTTTCGCATTGTAGATTTTACTGCAGAGAAAATTTTGCGAAAAAATTGAAAAAAAAATATTATTCGCTTATACAGTAAAAACGGATTATTTAAATTTCAATAATCTTTTTTATCCAACTCACTACCAAAAATAAATTATCACAGATATGTTGTTGGAACATAATTTTTGAATAACACAATAAACAATGTTTATGCGCACTTTAGATGAGATCGAGAATGAAACAAAAGAAGTCTTCTCCGATGTCATCGATGAATTTGGCACCGTCAAAGGAATACTTTCAAAGATGGAATCATGGAGAAATTTCGATTTGAACGCATACAAGGATGCTTATGTTTCACTTTGCTTACCTAAAATGAACTCTTGCATAGTAAGGTTGCAGCTAATCTCTTGGAATCCGTTAATGGTACCTCTTTGATTTATCATGCTTTCAGAAGCTGAATATTAATTTCAATTATTTAGTTGATTTTAAAATAAAATTATATTTTAATTATCAGGAAAGTGCGGACTTGGAGAGGACCAAATGGTTTAACAGTTTATTACTGTACGGTCTTGACAGAAACGAAACTGAGGAAACACTAAAAAAGGATCCTGATGTCCGTCTCATTCCTTTTACAATTGAGAAAGTTATCATTCCTAAATTAACGGGTAAGATAATTTAGTTCATTTACATGTAAAGATCGTTTAATTTGTTACTTTTCGTTTTTATTCATTGATAATGATATTGTTTCAGCAATCGTGAATAATGTTTGGGATCCCATGTCCACGTCTCAAACACTCCGACTCGTAGGAACCATCAATCGTTTTGTAAAAGATTATCCGAATTTGAATGATAGCAGCAAACATATGACAAGTTTGTTTAATGTGATATTTGAAAAATTGCAATCTGCAATAGAAAATGATGTTTTCATTCCAATCTTTCCTAAGCAGTAAGTGTTTGTTTTGCTATATAAAAATGCATATTGGATTTTCCTGTCACTTTCAGCATAACAATTACATAATTTTTTTTTATTTTCAGACTCTTGGATACTAAACATCCGTTTTTCCAACGCCAATTTGCCATGGCCGTAAAATTGTTGCGAAACTTGTTGAGTTGGCAAGGATTGTTAGGAGACATGAAGTTAAAAAATTTAGCTCTCGGTTCTTTACTGAATCGTTATCTTTTGGCTGGTTTGAGAGTCCTACCACCGACCGATGCACTTTTTAAAGCAAATATGGTACATATTATTATTTTTTGTAAGCACTGTGTTTAGAGAATCCTTAATTATGAATTCCTAACCAATCGTTTGGTTTATTTTACAGATAATGATTACCTTGCCACGCGCATGGTTACAAAACGGACCAATTGAACATTTGAAAATGTTTGCGAATTTAATACAACAATTGAGTGATCAACTGGACCAGGCTAATCCAATGCATAAGTAAGAAAAACTGTTTAAAAATGTTGTCTACTCATTTAAGTCAAGTGCCTTCTAAATAACATCATTTTTTAATGTTACAGTGAAGCTTGGGAGTATTCGAAGTCCATCTTGAAAATCTTAAAATCACAGTAAATTGAAAAATATTTATACTTGAACGATTGACATCGCTAGCCCAGTTTCGAATGTAGTTTTGTATTTGTATATTGATTTTCTTTTGACATGATGCATTGTAACTGGATTTGTATTTAATGTTTTTATCAATAATTCATTGTTGTTTAAAATGGAATATCAACTTTTTAAAATTATACATAGAAGACTCTAATATTGATTGAATGATTAAGTTCATTGCTAAGTAGACGTTTACAATATTCTGTAAATAATGAAATGTTTACAAATAAAATATTGAAGTGTCTATTTGTCATCTATTTGGTTTGATGGTTTTTAATTGTTGTCCATAACTTTTTCAAATTATGCTCATTCACAGTCTCTTTCTTATTTCGGAGGTTCAATTTTAATTATCAATTTATCAATCTATCTTTCATGAACTAAAAATTGATATTTTTTAGCTGATGGTTATTTGCTGTACTTTTAAATGAAATAGTAGTGCATGAAATTGCTAAATAAAAAATGATATTAAAATTGAAAAAAGATGAAATAAAAAGGAAAGGAAGAAAGAAGAAGAAGGAAAACGAAGGAAGAAGAGCGTGGTATAACCCTGTTAGGATCGATGATCATTAGTTAGTTCCAAATATATTTCAGAGATCATCTGACCTTTTTTGGATATCCTATATATAGTTAAAGTTATAGCACAAAAAGAATTCGAAATGAGATTAAAGATAAAATGTTAGTGAGGGGATAACAATTTTAACTCGAAGCACGGTGCTTTATTATTACGTACAAACATATATGAGTCACAAAGATAGAGATTGTTCGGGTCATCTCTTGACTTCTGTAAAGTCAGTTCGTTCGTGGCAAGTCAACACTGTCCTACATCATGAGACGTCCAGGTATTTTTTACAATAATTTTATAAAGTAAATAACCATTTAAGGAATTTCTAAATTTTATTCATTTTTATGTATTAATAAAATAAAACTTTTCGCATATTAAATTATTGTTTTAGTCTAAAATCATAGATTCATATTTGAATTATTCAAAACTTTGTTAACAGATAATTTCATATAAATGTTTTCATATTACAAAATTAATAATGCAAGTGACCAATTGTACATGACCGTCAGTTTTCACCAGTAAATGACCGGTAGACATTTTGTTGCATGTAAATTACACAAAAATTATTAACAATTTCGTAATAATAGAATAACAAAGAAATTGTACTAGACTTTCTTTATGTTACATAGGAGGGTTGAAAGCAACATTTTTAAACAAAATTTCTGACTTTCGATTGTAATTTTTTAACATTACAATAATTATGTAACTTATAATAATTATTATCAAGTGGAATTCTTCATACAATTGTGAATACGTCCTTGTACTTTTTAATACATTTTTATGGATACATTTTTTCATTATTTTCCCCTTTATATTCGACCGGTCATTCATTGTTACATCTCTCATATAAAAACAAAATTCGTTACTCAGTTAATGAACAATAATTCGCAGATGTAACAATTAATCTTATTTTTGTGGTTTTTATTAAATGAAAAAACTCTGCAAAGTTTATCTCTGATGTACGACGTTTTCTGTTCGTAAATTGTAGAAAGAAATATTATTTTTCAGAGCATACATCTACGCGACACAAAATAAAATATTTATTGTTGTTTTTATTGTCCGGTTTGTGCACTGCTGATGCTTTGTTTTTAAAAGGGAAAGAATATGAATACACGTACAAAGCAACTTCAAGTTCTGGGGTTTTTATACCATCAAAGGCTGCTTCAACATGGTCTTTTCAGGGAAATCTTGTTGTTCAAGCTCAAGAAGATTCAGTTATTATGCAGGTATGTATTTTACATTTTTTTGTTAATCCTTTTACTTAAATATTAACGCTATACATACATGTAATGATACATTTTTAATTCACATTTTTAATGATAAATACCACCAAACAGTTTAATATTTATATTTCTGAAGATATTCTATTTTGGCATAGATTGAATGTAAATGTGATTGAATTTTAAACTTAGATAAGACTTCTCTTTAGGTGATTTAAATTTCAATTTGTCCAATAGCTTATAGTTTACATTTGCATTTTTCTGGGGCTATAAATAAAGCTGATTATAGATGAAATATTTCGAAGTTATAGGAATAGCTTTTCTTTGAATTTAATAATTTTACAAGTTTATTTTTGAAGTGATAACACTGCGAGTGATGCGTTTTGTGTTTGGTTGCATAGTTACAATCATTACGTACGTCAATCTCGAACGGTCCTCTTGATGCAGAGGAAAATCAAATCTACTCCGATGTGAACAACGAGGCAAAAGTTTTGACACAGCCGTTTAACGTCACTTACAACATGGGCTTGGTTCAAAATTTGAGTGTTGAAGCTGAACCGGATTGGTCTATCAATATTAAACGCAGTTTAGCTGGAATTTTACAGTTGGATCTCAATGTCTTGCACACCCAAGTTGCTTTTCAGTCCACTGAAGTGAGCATTTTCATATCCTCATGAAAAATATTTCCAAACATTAATAAAATACACTTTTTTTTCTATTCGTTAGTACAATCACTATGGTCAATGCAACATAGAGTATGTCGTAACAACAGAAGAACGTGGTGAGAAAGTAATAAGAAAATCTGTGGATCCTCGTAACTGTGTTGGTCATCCGGATTCCGTGTTCAGTAACGTTCCTCCCATGAAGTGTCCTAATAACGATCAAGTATGTACATTTGTTTTTCATTGCAAAAGTAATTAAATCTTCGAACTTTTGACTTGACTTTGATTTTTGAATGCTTCTAGAATCCTATTTTAAAATCAAGCGACAGGCTCTACAGGATAGTTGTGTCTGAGAATAACGAAACTACAATTAATTTCATCAATGCAACAGGCGGTATTTATTTGCAACCTTACCAAAGCTTAGGAGAAATGCAGTACTTGTTTACAAGGTTTGTGCAAAATTATGGACCATTTCTAGATTAGATTTGTTTAAAAGTGATTATGCAAATAAATTGGATGATTTGTAGGCAAGAACTGAATTTAGTGTCAGTAAAAAATATAACACACAACATTGTAATGAAAAGTGTGGAAATGAAAAATTTGCAACACGAACTACCGGAGCATGATTTGACCCAAGGAAGAGGAGCTCCGGATAAAAATACAATATTCAAGTCTGTAAGTTCCTGTCAAGTTCAAAAAAGCTAATAAATATTTACATTGTGTCTTACGAAACTAATAATGAGTTTGAGATTTGTTTAGATTGGAACCATGTTAGATCGTTTGAGTCAACGTTTAGAAACTCCTGGTTTGGATTCAGAAATCGAATATTTGCATAATACAACGATATCGGTTTTGTTATATTATCTCAATATGCTTGACAAAGTTGACTTACAAACAGCATATAATAATATATCCGGAACCAGTTACAAAGAAGAAACTGTGAGGTCATTATAAAATATGATTAAATTTTTTGTTAGCTTCTGTTTTTTTCTGTTATGATGTTCTAATTAGCGACTAAACTAAACTTAATGACGAAGAAAACAAATGATAGGTATAGGAGAAATTTAAAAATGTCTTAATTAATATTCAGTTTATAAATCAAAGCGGTGATTAATTAATATTAGTCGCTAATTAGGTTGTTTAGATTATGATAAATAAATCATAATAACTATTGTATACTGATTGCATTTGTTTAGGAATATGTTTTTAGAGACTTTGCCACAAGTGGGGAGCACCGAATCGGCACTTTTCATTCTTGATATTATCATGCAAAAGAAAGTATCGGATATGACAGCGATACAACTGCTGACCCACCTTCCATTTCATATCAGGAAACCTGACGTACAGCTCTTAGAGAGTTTGCAACCAATGCTAAATCTCCCGTCTAAGTGTTCAGCACAAGTTCAAAATACAGCTATTTTAACATATGGCACTTTGATTTACAAAACCTGTCTTTTGTATTGCCCATATGAAATGTTGGATGATTATGTGAAAATTTATCTAGACAAATATACAGGTGTGCAAATATACATACTTCTACATAATATTGTAGAGTATTTTTTGCACTAAACAATTGTTATTGTTTTAGAAAGCGATTTTTACGAAAAGAAATTAGTTTGGCTGCAAGGACTTGCCAACATTCAATTAGGAAGAGTGGTAGAATTTTTAGAGCCAGTTGCTACAGGAGCTAACGGCGAGACTAGACATTTGCGAGCTCTTGCAGCATGGGCTTCATTGCCGAGTGCGCCCTTGCGACCTGAAGTGGTTTGTCATTCTTTTTATTTAATTTTTAGCTCAAGATTTATTCGATTCTTATACGTACAAGTTTGATTCCAGATCTATCCTGTTTATTGGCCGATTTTGGTCAATCGATCCGAGCATCTAGAAATGAGGGTTGTCTCTCTGACTTTACTCATTATTTCAAACCCTTCGCCTAGTCGACTTATATCTTTGTTTTGGTACATGAAAAGTGAACCTAGTGTACATCTTTACAACTATTTTTACACTACGTTAAAGTCTTTGGAACGAACAAATTATCCTTGTTATGTTCATATGTAATGATAATTATTTCATCATTTATTTGATAACATCCACTTAGCGGTTTGGAAAAACTCAAAACAAAAAAAAAAAACTTTTGAAACTTTTTGATTTTAAAACAACTCAAAAAACGCCAAGTTTTTTCATGAACTGTACAATTTTTGGCACTGATTTTAAAAAAATTCGCATAAACAGATTTTATTCTCGGTTTATGAACGGTTAAGTGGGTATTAATTTTGGATTCGCTCATACAATTATAAATATAAATTGGTTAATTTGTCTGCAGAAGTGGATTAGCGTCGCAATTCACTCGTATGTTGCGCAAACCATCTAGTAAACATCGAGCGCTCACAGGAAATTACATTTTTGATTACCAAGATACGTACAGACACTTCGGAGCCATGATACACGGTATCGTGGTAGCTAATGAACTAACTAATATGCCTGAGATCATATCAGTCACTTTAGATAATCACGGAAATGGTAAACATTTGAATCACCTTTCAGTAAGTCGCTTTTACAATCAATAATTTTTTTTTCATATCTGTCTTTTTTCCATTTTTATGCAAAATTGTTTTCTCTCTCTTCAGTTTTATATAAAAGCAGAAGGGTTGTTACATTCACTGTCAACATATGTAGAACAACCTACGAGAGTTGAAGACATTTTGAAGCAATTTAAAACTGATCAAAAGTCAACAAACCCAGTGCATGTGGAAATCATAGCTCGCATACAAGACAAAGCAGTATTGTGTCTGCATACGAATCAGACTAATTTAATGCAAGTAATTAAATGTTAGTTTGTTTTATTTGATTATTTATTAGTATAAAAATTAATATAGTTTGTCAACACATTATTGTATGTATGCATTTCAGACGTTGCATCTTTACAAGATAGTATATACCACACTTATAATAACATGGAATTTCACGTTAATGAACAAACAATTCATGTACCGGTAACGATGGAATCAGTGCAAGTTACTGACTTAGGCACGAATGTCAGACTTGCCATGACAGTAACGTCTTTGTATTCAATGCGTGGAAATTTCACTCACGTTCCAAACGGACGTAATAATCATGTCATTTTACGGTAATTTTGACATCACATCTCACATTAATTACAACTCTTATATCATCTTCGTATTTGCTTTTTAGCGCATCTGTTCATAGTATAGAAACAATTGAGAGTTATAATCCCTTGGCGGACTTATGGCATGGTGCAGAACGTGTGCAATCGTTTCATGTTTATTTGCCGTTCAATTTGACTTTTGGTTTTCAAGAAAGACTTTATTTTTCATATAACACTCCAGGAGGTGAAAATTGAATAAACAAGTTTTTAATATTGTATGATTTGACAAATATAAGCATGAATAATGAATTTGGCTTGCATATATTATTATTAGAAAAATTAAAAACTGGTGCTGTGGCTCATGCAAGAACCTCTACGAATATTCGTGGTCCATTGTTGAGCTTGAAATTAAAATATATTTGCGCTACCTGTTCGAGCCGTTACATCGTTAAAGAGAACAAACAAAACACAATGAAGGTAAATTGGATGAAAAATAAGTATTTATGAAATGCTTATAACTGATTAACACGTACGAATTTCAGACAGAAACTCTATTTGAACTGAAAGTTCCTGAATTAGGTGGGCACGTTAATGTCAAACTCTTTGACTGCGAGAAAAGAAAATCATCCAGTGATTTAACAACTGATATACTGTACTCGCACAGAAGCAATCATCAGTGAGAAAATTTTAATCCTTCGAATGTAAACGTAATAAAATATTAAAATTTTCATAAAATCTTTTTTTTGTGCATAGAATTTTACCTGCAGTTCAAGTAGGCCTGCTAGCCCTCCACGTATTAGATTATTTTACGTATTCATCGACTAGTGGTAGTTGTGGCTTGGCACTGTACTTCGAACCTGACATTTCTGCACCAACAGAGGTTGAAATAACATTAACTTATATCAACATGATAATATTAATACGTTGTTTGAATTATGTCGCTGAGTGCTTGTTTTCAGGTGAAATTTGATTATGGAAAAGTTGGCAAGATCAATATGTTTTCTCTAAGACGTACAAATTTGGTATCGAATGAAATTCTCGAGCAGTGGAGTATAGCGTTGATTTATGAAGCAGCTAGTTGGATATCTGATACGATTAAATTGAAGGCCACTCGAACTGCACCAAATGAAAAAATTACGAAGGTAAGTTTATTATGCAATGAATGCATTTTTGTATATTTAAAATGTTGATTGATGGATAATGATATTTTTTGCAGATTTGTGTTGAAGTTGAAAGAGAAATTCCGTGGGAATGGGATTTCTTAAGTGTTGTTCCCAGCCAATCATCTTCACTTAAATTGAATTTTGCTTGGGATTTGGCATCTGACTCAGCTAAAGGCAAATGTGTGGATTCATCGGTATCGATCAATTTAATCGCCGAAGTAAGCTCTGAACAAATTGACGAAAGTAACAAATCTGTTTGGCCATATGATGAGTGTCGATTGCAATCAAAGGGTAAAACATTTGTTCCATATTCGGACGCTTGTTATGAAGCGTCTAAGGAATTGTCAACGTTGAGGAAATATGAAAGCTTCATTCGATACGAAAATGTAAGGTTTGATTGATAAAAATAGCTTCATTTTGACATTTAACAACAATTAGAATATTCATTTCACAGCTTCCGGAAAAACTCGCTAAAGTAGTTAAAAAATTACAAGCTGCTTATGATTTAGCTAGTTTTGACGATACGGCATCTATGTCACAAACAGATCAATTTCTTTTGTCTGCGACATTTGACAAATCTTCCAGTTTCGTTGACCTTAAGTTCAATCGACAAAAAACAGCGCTTGAATTGAATCCGGAGCTTGTGGATTACGTACTTTTCCGTACTCGCTTACATAAGTACATGGATAATCCATTTTTCAAATCGTTTGTCGGTGAGTATTATACTGATGAGTAAAGAAAATAAGGATAGTATTGATTTTGTGCAATTGTAATCATTTAATCATTTTGATCTTTAGATACTTGCATTTTGACTCCGAAATTTGTAAGATCATCTAATAATGTGACTGACTCTGTTGTCCCGAACGAAGAAGTACTAGTATTAGGACATTGTTATGATGACAAAGTAAGATTCGCAATATCAGCAGTAACGTCTACTGATGGTATTACCTTGATACTCAACGATGAGTCAGATCAAATTAAAATTACTCCACATAAAAAAGGTGCTACAGTATACAATTATATGGAACAAGTACCGGTGGAGAAAAATTTTGAGTTTGTGGCTATTAACTCAAAAAGGTAAAAAATATAGATTCTATATAAAAATAATTTGTTAAGAAAAAGGCTGAATGAAAATTTTTTATTTTAGAATCCGTATGGACGACACAACGGTAGATTTAATTTTTGCAGATACTCTACTTTTCTTGCACTGGACGCAAGAATATATTCTCATATTTTATCCCAGCTATGTTCGTGAATTCGCTTGTGGTTTATGTACTTCTTCTGCAAAAAATGATACTCTCTACCGACGAAATATTGACCAGGGCAATCATTAATCAATTCTGGTTCAGAATATTTCTAATTCGAAATATCTCATCACTTTTTCGTTTGAATTAAAATCAAACATCATTAGTGCTAATTCAACAATCTCATACAGTTTTTACATGTATCTATAGTACATTTACAAGTATCAAGAGGACTTTCATGAAATTTTGTGTTCAATTTTATGTTTCAATAAAATTTGTATTTTAATATGTTTAATATGTTTTGTATGAATGGATTCATTTGCTAGAAGGAAAATAAACAAAAAATGACCAACTAAGTAAAATTTCAATTTGTTTTATTATTCGTTTTTTAAATAGTAACTATTTGATACACAAATTCAGAATATCACACGGTATAACAATTTTTTTATAAGATAACACTGGAATTATGAAGAATACAGTTTTGAATGAAATACAGTAAATTGCACGGTAAACATTTTGGATTATGCTAAAGTACAGAATTAATAATCAATCATTGGATAAAAATGTTTCATATCAATTACATTAAATTATTACGAGTGTATATACGTGCGTAGTGAAGTTGAAAGAACCACGTAGATAAATGATACAAAGCTTTCAGTAATCTCAAATTTCGCAAATTATGGGTAAAATCCAACCCCCTTTAAATAGATACAATGAATCAATTTTGCATGAAAACGTAATATCAGCTTTTTCGAAGATACAAGTAATATTTGAAAAATTGATTGTCTTATTAGTGCCCATGTATGAAATTCTAATTTGCACTCTAGCGCCAATAATTGATAATCATGATATTAAACTCGGAAACATATTTTGAATAATTTTCGCCTACGCCTCAGTTTTCAATCACGATATACAATAATTAGTGATATGGTGATACGATTAATCTAAAAATTGTTATGAAAAAAGTAATGCTTTTGAAAACTTATCCTATTATTAAAGATTCGTAAAACTGATTAAACAAATCAATAACATTAAATTGTTATGGAACATTTCAAGCACACTTCTTGTTAATCAATCCTCACATATTATTGCACTAAATTGTAAAAATATCGTTAATTTATTTTGAGTAATATGAATGAACGCGAAAATCATTGCATTGCAATAAACATTGTACATTACTGTTTTTGATAATAAAGTTTTGGAACTTGTCCTCAGTTGCAAAACTTGCAAGATTCTTCCGTTTTTTGATTTTGTTGTATTTTATTAGTAGGCACAGAAAGTTAGCAATTAAAAAAACAGGTAACAATTAAATGGCAACTTTTTGTTCCAAAAAAATTTATGGCGACTTTACTTCAAGAGTATTGTAACTTTACTTGGTAATAACTTTGAAAAACAAAAATATGTTTCAACAATATAAGCGCGGGATAACACAAATGATTATTCCGTGTCTTATTATCATGGGTTTTACATAATACATGTATATGTATACATGTTTAATTGATATTATTTAGTCAATCTATATACTAGATCCGTTAATGAGCAGTACAATAAAAATGTAAAAATGTATAGTTATTCCGATGGCATTTATTCTAAATGTATGTCTGATGGTGGTTCTCTCGTTATAAAATTGTGCTCACATTTAATGTGTCACTAATGTATAACTAAAGAAAGAGAGATATGTAATTATTGATTCACGAAATTCGACACCACCAACAGAGGACAGAAAATACAGCTATACATACATTTAATTGTATCATTTAGATGCGAAAAATATTCTTTTCAGAGTTACTGCTAGCGCATGTCAGAATCAAAAAAGTGCGCGTGAGCTAAATGTACCCGCTACCGTGATTTTAAGGTTTTTTTTATCGATTTATTAGTATTTAAAAAATTAAAATGATTAACACAGTCTGATTGGCGTATTATGAAACTAACTGTTACGTTAGATCATGAAATATTATTATAAAAAAGTACCTAATTGTTTAATATGCTAAAGTACTGTTACGAAAGAGGGTACCTTCAACTGATATTGTTTTCTTCATTTTTCATTTTCGTTAGAACGTGCATGGAGAGCAATAGTGATTTGAATTTAATCCAGATATGTGGAATAATTTTCATCCATGTACATTCCAAATAATAAAACCAATGCACGAATAAATAATATAAACTGATAATTTGAATTCATGTTTTTGATTCTGTTGCGCTATCACACTATTTTATTTTTTTCATAAAAAATCTTATCTTTTATTTTAACAGTATACTTTTCGACGTTAAAGATTTAACCTAGTTGAGCATAAGTTAATGGCTAGACCATCTCGCCGAACTTGATTTGGCAGAAGATGCATCATAGCTGATTGTAATCGTTTATTTAATATTTTGAAAGAGATTGTCAATCGTCTGCAAAATAATTTGCGCACCGTTACATCTACTTTTAATTGTACTTTGTCATTTTTTGGCTTTGTTACGACTCCACTGAATCATAAATGTACATTTTGCTAAATCAACTCTTCTTATTTCACAATAAAAAGTAATCGTACTTACAGTAATATGCGATTACCTTTCTGCTACATTTTTGGCACTTTGAAGTAACTACAGTTAACAATCACTAGTTCTATTCTCATTATAAAATTGTATAGATTTTTGTATAAAAAAAATATTCATTCGCTTTTCTAAGTCATTCCTTGTGCAAATCGTAGATAACAAATTGAACAATCAAAATGATCGTATTGGAAGAGTTCAAAACATGTGTTAGACATTTTAGCGTGGAAATAAGAACAAAATTGCTCAAAAACGGAAAACGTTTTGTCTACTAGTTTGCTTTTTTGAAAACAAGATTCGTTGAAAAAAAAATTTATGCATTTTTGATCAAAAATTGTTTTATCTCTTCGTTAAAAACACGTGCTACATGAAAAATGAAGTTGGTTCATAAAATTGCGTCATTTTTTTGAATTTTCAAAATATTTGCTCAAATGATTGACAATCCCCTATTTGGTCCACGCCACTCGAACAAACGGTGCTTCAGTCGAAGCCAAGCCTCTTCAAGAAGCGGTAGATCTCGTCGAAAGTGGGCCGGTCCTCTGCGCGTTTGTTCCAACACTTGGTCATCATGTGATAAAGGTCTTTGGAACACGTAGACGGTTGCAGTAATATGCGTGGTTGAGATTTGTCAGTCGTGCCTCCATGGTACCATTTGCTGTAATTTTCAAGCACCTGTTCCGACGTCAAGTCCGCGTACGGCACTTGTTCACAATTTGTGAATATTTCCCAAATCGTTACCGCGTAAGACCACACGTCTGCATAACAACTGTACTTGCCCTACAACAGTATGTAAAAAAAAACAATTTCACTTCTTTTTATACTTTCATACAAAATAATTGTATTTCAGGACATAATGATCGAATTATTCTAACCAAAAGTATAGCTTCCCAGGACATCCAACGAAGGGGAACTTTTGCAAATGCGCCATTTACATAGTAGTCTTCGTCATACTTGCTGCTGTAGATCGCGTGGTCAGATATTTTAATGATATAGTTTTTTGTAACTGTGCAATTTCTGCAATTAATAATTCGAATTAAATTTTATACAAAGGTAATTAAAAGTTGATTCGATAATTAGCATGAGTTTTACCTAGCTGCCAAATCACAGTGAGGAATGTTCAGACTTTCTAGGTATTTCATGCCAGATGCAATTTGCGTTGCAAAATTTAAAGGCGTGTTGTTACTGTAAATTGTTACCATGTATTAGAAACTGTGAAAAGTAACGGAAAAAAGACAAACATACTTCTGACATACCTTGACGATAAGTTTTCCACATTTTCGATGTGGATTTTTAAAAATGTTGGAAGGTCTCCATGTTCACCGTATTCGAAAACAGCTCCGAATGGTTCCTCTTCTATCACTGCTATAATTCTTGCAATGTTGATGTCTCTTATCGTCGCTATTAGATACATATCGCGCATAAAATCTTGTCTGAAAATAAAAGTAATCGTCAGTAGAAGAACATAATTTTCAATTTATGTTTTATTAAGTTTTTTCAAAAACGATCTACCTTAAAGAATCAGTAACACCTCGCCACAAAGAACGAACTATCACAACCTGTTTGTTTCGTATGGTACTGAAGTCGGGACTTTGTATACCTTTAGCTTCGCACAAATGCACCTAAAATCGATTCAATCATAAATTCATGATAAACAAAAAAATTTACCGATTACGAACGTGCGCATCTTAGTATCATGAATAAACTCTACCAATCCAAAACTGCCTTCTCCTAGTTTATCTAAAGTCCTTAATCTGTGCCTGGAAACATGCTGAATATTGTATGAATCAGTCATGTTTGAAAGTTGCGCACAATTTTGAATTTGCATAGACGTGAAAAGACTGCAACTGTAATTTTGCTCCCGCCTTTTAATCTAAAGATTTTCATTCAAAATTTATTATTATTATTATTTTTATTATATTTGTAAGACTTTTAGTTCAATTCGTTTACTGTATTTACCGTTAAAATGTCTGTAGCTGCGTAATATCCTTGGTGAACTTTACGACTTGACATAGAACTTTGACTTTTTTTAAACTTTGTTGTTGAAGGTTGGGATGATTGAGGCTTACCATCAACAAAACGTTCGTTTGAAAAGTCTGCAACAACAATATTCAAAAAATGAATGAGAAATCATTTATAATACAATAAATGAACAAATTGAAATTGATTCTTACCTGTGTAATCATTTTTGGAAGTAGATAAATGTTCAGACTTATGAGATGTCGGTTCGTACTTATTATTTTCATCTGAGAAAAGTTTATAAGTGCGTTCATAAGCACTGAATTGTTCATACTCGCTGGTGGTAGTGTTGTCGCTACTGCGAATGGTATTATCGTCGCCGGAAAATCCCTTGCTTTTAATAGAAAGTCGTGACTGCGACAAGCTGTTGACAATAATAGGTGGGGCGATTTTAATATCTTTCATGTTGATCGTGATTCCTGCGGTGGAAGAGCCGCACAGCAAGGCAGTGTGTTTTTGCAACAGAGCCACCTTGTTGCGTCCTCGTTGTTTCATCAAGAAGATTGTGCATGTTAAAAAGACGGCCACAACTGTCAATGCACCGCTGGCAAGGCCAATGTATGTTTGTGAGTTGTTAATGGGAAACGCATCCGGAGTTAAGTTTCCATTTGTCTCCAAAACAGTCTTGTTTAATTCATTCTTATTTGACTTCTCGCCAAACTCTACAGTCGAGCTAGTTTCGTTATCCTTTACGTTGTATAAGTCGTCCGTCTTCATTCCCATTGATATGTTTTGTATTCCTGAAACTGTTCAATTATAATGTAGAAATTGATATCAATTACGTTGGTGCTTATAATTTGGATATGAAAAAATTAATTTAATTAATTTTTGATCAAAAATTGAACTTATCGATGGTTATTTGGAGAAATTAAGTTCATTTTTTCATATTGAATTATAGTTTTTTTTATTTTTGGACCTTACCCGGATCAAAAGTAATCTCACTGATTAAAAGCCACTCTGATTTTGGTTTCAAATCTAACTTAACAAATTTCCCGGATCTCAATCGCAGAGGTATCGTAATAGTCATGCTGCTACTTTTATTCATCTCCTCGTCAATTTCCATTTCTTCCGGATTAGGTTGATACTGCTTTCCATCCGCAGAAAACCATATTTTCACTTTAGAAAATACCTAGACAAAGTTTGCCACAATTTTTTTTATTTATAATGTTTATTATTTGTTATAGTTGATATATATGAGCAAATCCAAAATTAACATCCACTTAGCGGTTCAAAAAATTAAAAATTTTTGGACATTAGGCACACTCTTGGGATTTTTTTCTTACGATCTAGGTGTCAAAACAAGATAGAAAAATGGTGCGACCCCTCTTGAAACGAGTGGCGACATACTTTTAAAATTAAATTAAGTTATAGTGATTTTTGCCAAAAAAGCAACAAAAAAGCATGTAAACATCAGTAACTCCAAATTTGGTTTCTTTTAAATTTTACGTTTTTTATCGATTATGGGGTGTTGTACGTTCTACCAAAGTCATTCAAATACCGAAAACGAAATATCAAAATATTTCTGTGTCTCAATTTTAGTACTATGACTAAGAAATTTGAGTGAATTAAGTGAATCGCTCTTTTTCTTCCAATAAAATACGAACAGTTGGTACAAAAAGACACACAACTTGCAAAAAATATTTGTCTAATACTTTTTCAAACTTTATACAACCATATCAAACTCGACCTTCACCCCTCACTCCCTGTCCGGATTAAGGGTGGTTTCATAAAAAATTAAAAAAATGAGAGTTTTTTAAACCCATATTTTTTATTACAGATTCGGATTCCTTATGAAAAAATAAAACGATTTTATTCTTATCATTTTTCGGTTTTTTAGGATAGATGTCGCTGTAATCGTAAGAAATAAATAATTAATAAAAATCGTTCTCTTGCAATTACAGCGCCATCTATCGTGCAAAACAAAAAAAATATAAGAATAAAATCTTTTTATTTTTTCATGAAGAATCCGAATCTGCAATAAAAAATGGGGGTTTCACGAACTCGATTTTTTTTCATGTTTTATTTTCTTCTTTTTTAATTAAAAAAGTATGTCGCCACCTGTTTCAAGGTGGGCCGCACCATTTTTTCATCTTGTTTTGACACCTAGAACTTGAGGAAAAAATCCTAAGAGTGTGCCTAATGTCCAAAAATTTTTATTTTTTTGAACCGCTAAGTGGATGTTAATTTTGGATTTGCTCATATGCGGTGGAACATACTTCGATGTTTAAATGCGGGAGGTGCGCGACGTTAATGAAACAGTTTGCAAATTCCTGAAGTTGTGAAAATTCGAAGACAAGTTGAATTAATTTTCGAGCGTTCCATCCGACCCAGTTAGACAGAGAGTCGCTACTCATAGCGAGGCTTTCCGGCTCTTCTCCAAGAACACCGTCGACAAGTTGACCTATTCCATCGGACATGATTCCATTAGACTCGATCCCGTCATATGAAATATCCTCGAGATTACTGTGACCAAACATGTCACCCTTAGGCGCCCAATACTTTATTACTTGTTCTGCGAACAAAATCGTTAATATAAAATGATAAAAGGTTTCAAATGTCTTTGTTTTAAATTGAACACTTTCCGAAAGCCCCGTCACAATTTCGTTGCTTTATTGAATGCCATTAGAGCGAAAAATGATGGGAATTCTAAAACATGCTATTATATGACGGGAGTAAATTGATGTGAAACGTCATGGGTGGTTATTGTATCTATACACTGAATGAAAATGTCGTGGTAGTTAGGTTTAATTTTTTTTCAAGCACGATCGTTGTAAACGATAACAAATGTAAATGCAAAAGCCGCGTAGACAGAATTCCACTTACGCTCCCAGACGCATCCATAAATTTCTACCCTCATGCAGACTGTACGAGGGTGTTGACTGTAAGGGACGAATCGCACCCTGCTTGCCACGAACGGCAACTCCAACTTCTGCTTTACCACAAGATATGTATTACTGTTGCCTCGCAGCACCTGAAAGACACATATCGTTTCATTGTGCTTGTTCATTAATGTCAAAATGCATAATCGAGTACAGTCATATCAAAAAACACCTCTAATTCGCACATTCAATGTTTCTTACTTTTCATATAATCCATCACTTTAATCGTTATAACATGACAAAATGTAACAACCTTAAAATGAAAAATTAATCTTTCAAAAAAAACAAGTAAAGTTGAAAATGTCTATAAAAATGTTATCGAATAGGTTAGTGTCATTTATTATGGTTCACTAAATCATCAGAGACGTGATTTTCAGACAATGAAAAATATTTAAGAAAAGGATTCCAACCCTTTGGCCGTTCGAGTCTTCATATTGATGCCATTTGTTATGTCTCCAATACTCAAGAAAAAATTGTTCCGCATATTCTTGACCTTGGCCATTACCAAATCGACCTTGTGTTTCGGTCCAAGTGATCAAATGGTTGTGCGTGAGGTCGACCTCTAGGTACTCGTGAACGTCGCTGCTGATTTGAGCCTTAGGGCACCAGGCTCCACCATTTTTCTCCTGGCGTATTCTGAAAAAGAGTATACGTCACGCGCAATATCAACATAATCATCAAAAACACAATTTTGGGTTACCATAACTAAATTATTTTTAAAATGCTTGTTCCATTACAAGTATTTATGCAAATCTTCTATAACTATTTCTTTTTTCTAGAACTAATTTTAAGGGGAATTTTAATTTTACTACTCTTTTCGCTTTGAAAACATTTTCGCTCTGCCCTCCCCCCTACTGATGAATCAATATTTACTAATGTGAATATAGATAGGGATTTAATAAAATACATATATGTATACAATCAAACGGGGCTAATTTGTGCAAAATGCTCTTAATTAACTAGTTAACGTATATCGCCACAGTTGTGTTCAAAGAAAAGTAATTCAAGTATTACAGGCGTACCTCGCGTTTTGTGGGCCCACAGATTTCTCTTCATAGCTGGAAGAAGCGGTTATAGCATCGTCGGGAATTTTTCCTTCCTCCATACCAAGGGGAAGTGTACAGTGGCCTAAAACATCATTGACTTCATTCATTGAATATTGCGTTAAGTCATGTGATTCAAGAAGTGTACTTTGCACATAGAGAGCGAAAAATCAGGGAAAATCGCATTGGGAGGTGAGAAACTAACAAAGATTTTTCTCAAGGGGCATGCAAGAAAACCGTTAGGTAATGATAATTAATTATTCAAAAATTACTTAGTTTATTTATATCAACTTATTAACAAAAAAGCAAACAGCGCGCTGGAGGAGACAATTGCGTAAACACTGAATCTTAAAATGTTTGAGTGTTAATAGTGAATATGAAAAAAACCAGCACATTTCTTATGGAAAGTGGCCCCGGTTGAATTAAGTAATTTTGCTTTATCTCTGGGGTCTATTTAGAAGAAATAGATCTCGGACCCGTTAATGTTGTTTACTTTTATAAAATGATTTGAGCATTGTTTTCGGCGCCACTTGTAATATAAGGCTATGACAACGGAAGCGCACAAGCAGACGCAAAGGTTGTTGAGCGAACAGTGTTGCGGACTTCTGCCGGTACCTACGACGCTCTGACATGTCGAGACGAAAACACGCGCGAGAGAATTTACGTGGACATTTCAGAGTTAATAAAATTGTGATTGAGTGTGAAAGAACAATGTCAGTGTCAACTTTATTTACTCCTTTTTATGCCTCTTATTTTAACTATTTCTGCATTCTGCAATATTTGTACCATGACATATTTATAGTTGTATTTATATGTTTTTGAAAGTTGGAAAAGTGGCTGTTTTCTTCGAAAATCAAGTGATCTGAAAAATTTTTAGAAAAACGCAAAGATTTTTGAAAAAAAAGAAGATTTTTACTCACTGAATACATTTTCAATCGGCTCTTCTATACAAAGGACCGATATAATTACGACGTTCATAAACAAGACCGCAGTTTTCATGATATGCAATGCGGTATCCTAAGAGCGTTACCACTCGGCCCATGCAGGCTCATTTTAAGTCGGATTTTGTTTCAGCATTTCGCCCTGAAAAATAAACAACATTTGATATTCAATACTTAAAGCAAAGAAACACCGTTATTTTACCTATTAGTGATTCAAGTAGTTGGCGGACTGTCAACTACTTTTTCTTCTTTATTCGTAAGGAAAAATAGCGTACTCAACTTGGGGAAAACTCGTTTTCCCCGCGTTAAGTAATCTACTATATTACATTAACGATTAACCTTGCATCATTGCGAAACATTATTTTAGAATGTCTTTTTTAAAAGACTCAATAGTATATCGGTAAAGAGTTTCTTTTCTCACTTGACCAGACAGTTTTGACTGATCTTTTAAAATTAGTCAGTTTTCACTAATATTCAAAAATAGCCAGTTTTCGATGACGTTTATAGACAATGAGATGCAGTTATTAACGATAATTAATGACTTTGTGTACGTAGTACACAAGTATATATTGCCTTACAAGTGAGAGAACCCATACGAGTGAAGGAATTCGCAGTTCTACCACGTGTAAGGTATATACAGATACTTTCTTTTACTGTGGGAGAACGCTTGCGTTCTTCCACACTGTAAAGGAAATTATATCTTTTTATTCTTAGTTCAGTTTGTTCAATTGTAAAAGAGAGGCTGTCATAAAAACCAACCCATATTAAATTGATTGGATTTGGTGACGGAGAAATAGCTTATAAAAAAATTTCATTGTACGATGCGCAACTCTAATCGGATTTTTTCAAAAAACTTTCTTTAAATTTTGGATGATGGGATCGTTGAATGAGTCCGTGCAACCAATGTTATTTGTTATTCGTTAGATACATATCTAGACATGAAAAAGAGAGTTCTGCGCATATACAGACGACAAATCAGTACCGTTGCTGCTTAAAAGCAGACATTTGCTCTGCGCAACAAGTACGATCAATACGCAACATACTCAATGCTTGCGATGTAGCGGCGTCCGTTTACACATCCTAATTGAAAGTATTGGAACCTCAAATGAACAGTTGTTTTACTCAAAAAACCAACGCAATGAGGAAAACGCCTCTAACTGCTCTTCCAACCGCAAGTTTAATTGACCCATCGTTTTCTTTAATTTCGTATTTTGATTAACGGATAGTTTAAGTAGGCTCATAGAATTATCAACTATAATTAAAAACAGGCTTAATAATTGCGAATATGCTATTGGTTTTTTCATATTTCGCACTGATCATTTTGCCACTCTGTTCTCACATACAATAAACACATCCATGAGCACACTGGCAATTCTTGTTACAATTATAATGTGATTATCGTGTAATGTTTCATTAATTTAAACTGTTGTTATATACTCAACTATAAAATGAATTGTTAGATTTTACTTATTGAGACTAATATTTGTTAATGGATGGATGGGTTAGTTGCATATTCTTCGCCTGTGGCTCTGGTACTTATGTACTTGATGATCCGCGGCCATCTAAGTGATTTTACCTAACAGGTCACTGGAGTCTTGTAGTAAAAAAAAACTAGATATTAAACTTTTCATTTTAATCGCCTACACTAGATGCTTTCGATGCAAGGACTGCAAAGTCGAACGATCTATCGAAGGGTCAATGTTCACGTTCACAATGAACCATACATCAAGTACAACAATCAAACGAGGACACAAAGTCGGGCTTCGTGGAGGCAAGACTGGTTCCGCCTACGAATTTCAAATCTGCACTGAGGAAGTAGGCAACAAATCGGAGTGAGCCCTAGAAGGTCGAGTAGTTTACTATCTTACGCAGGAACTATTCATTGGTTACCACGAAATTTACTTTTTCAACTATTATAATAGGGTAGATTTGATGGAATTAAATCTACCCTTTCTTCTTGAAAGGAAACTTCTATGGAATTAATACCCGACAAAGACACGGTCAGAGGTGACAACACGGACTTACGATTCGTAAATCGGAAAAACAACAAAGCTGTTCCGTTTTTGTCTAATTTTCACGATCCTTGCCCATCTGGAACCGTCGGTCGCAAACAAAAAGACGGATCAAAAGTTGCCGTATCTTGTCCGAAACTTGTGGCTGACTAAAACATATGATAGGCTGACATGAGGAAACAGACCAACATGACAGAGTGTCCAAAAGACGGTGGAACAGAATTTTTTGACATTTTGATGGCGTTTCTGTCTGTAACGCGTTTATCATTTATGTTAAACAAGAAAATCAGGTTTAAATGAAAGGTTTCAGGCTTTCTCTCGTTGACACGGTAGTTTGCCACGTGTTGCCATCAAAAAGAGGTAGGACTATTCAACCCAAAAGCGCCAGCACGCAGAAATACCACCAGTCTTGGTATAGAAAAACGACGTTCTGCTGCATAGACTTGCTCGGATTGTAAAGTTTCACTCTGCATCTCACACCAAAAACTGCCTTAAAATGTACCTAAAATGTACCAAAAACTGTAAAAAAATTTGATCCTGTTTATAAATTTTGAGTCTAACCGATCTATTATATTGAGTCTAATTCATCTAAAGTCTAACTTTTATTGCATCTACCATTTCGAATTTGGAAAATTTGACTTTAGATTCGGGATTAGCGATCCTAAAAACCCTTCATAATTAAAATTTTTTTTTTAGGAGGAATGATCGAGGAGTGGGGGACTGAGAGAAGTGTCCCGTACTGAAATTTTAAAATTTGCAGTGATTCAAACACTTTAAATGTCAAAACGTGACCTGCTTTACTTCTTGAAAACGTGGCCTGCTTTACTTCTTGATTTTTAAGCTATTTTATATTGTTGTAGTAAAGCTTCAATCTGTCCCAAAACAATAATATCCCCTTACGTAAAATATAAACAACAAATTTATGAAAATTTCCGAAATTTATGTTATTTTGTTCCTTGACGAGTTGGTAGAAATTTTCACAGAAACAGGTTAGAATAATGTTTTCTTTTTACTTTGT
This sequence comes from Telenomus remus, assembly GCA_020615435.1. Taxonomy (NCBI): domain Eukaryota; kingdom Metazoa; phylum Arthropoda; class Insecta; order Hymenoptera; family Scelionidae; genus Telenomus; species Telenomus remus. The sequence continues at coordinate 6,008,459 of CM036338.1, forward strand.
TTTGCTATTATGCTGAATCTAATCGATCAATGTTTTCAACATCCCACGATCATATACTTGCCCTATGTAAAAGATCCGGGCCGGAATTTGGTACCGGATTTTGTACCGGATTTTTTGAACAACTACCGAACCTCTACGCAATCCAGCTCGGATTCCGGACCGGATCTTTTATATAGGGTGAATTGTTAAACAACTCGTCACAATATGTCTGATAATTTTGTATCGTTTCTAAGTTGGTGAGTTTTAGCTTGTTTGTGGTCTCCCATAAGATTCCATGTTAAGGTGAAATGTCATACCGGCATTCTGCAGTTTTAGTTACTTTTTAATTTATAATTTTTTGAAAATTTATTTGTAAAAAAAAGCTCTGTTGAACTCTTCGTATACTTTGGGAGAACAATTTGGGTTGAATGAAATCAAACTTCATTGCAAATTGTTGACAAAATGTTGGAACGCAATAAGCTGCTAAATTTGTACGTTAGAATTATTTCGTTCCAACATTTAATAATATATAAATTTTATATAAGTTTATATAAGTTATAAGTGGTCGTTTTTGCCTGTGGTCAATTTCATCATGGAACTTTTTTGTTGTGACCGTTTCACCGCGTGGCAGCATATCGTGTGCCAAAAATCATTGTGGCACTTTGTACGATTTTGTTGTCTCGGAACTGGCCATCTTTTTGTTTGGTTCGTTTCTACAGTTATCTAATTATTTTTGAATTATTGTATATAATTATTTGGAAAAACTTACTGAGGTGATTGATAGCTTGAGGGGCTTATACATCTATTTTTTTTTCACTTTACTGTTTAAAGCAAACGTTATTTGATGTATGATTAGAATGTTGTATGATAAGAAAACTGTTTTTCTGAATAAATGTATACAATAATTGAATGATAATCGAATGATAAACGAAATGAACAGAGCAAAGACGATGATTTTTTCACGATATTTACAATCTGTAACGAATTTCGTGTTAAAAACTGTTTTATCAAATGTCCTTATAAATTTTTAGTTGAAATTAGTTGCGTAATTTTGAGTTAAATAAAACAGCCGTTGCCATGAAATGTAGTGATATTTTTTTTCCTTATAACGAATAAGGAAATTTCCCGTTAAAACTTTTGGAATCATTATGAATTTGGTTTTTTTAAAGTCACCGCGAGGGGCTCCGTCCTTTCGACCTCCGTGAGGTGCCTACAGCTCGAGGACTTTGTCTCCGGAAGACGACGGGCCTCCGTCTGTTATAAAGGCAGTTTTGGCAGTATAAATAAAAAATGCAAAGTATCAGAAATCTGCACCTTCGGCACTTTCGGGTTCGTCGGTGTAAAAAGCTCAGTTCGCACTATGGGCCGAACGTTCAGATCAGGTGCCGGCGTACTGATGAGCCTCGCTCGTCAGAGTCGCACGACAAAGTCATTTTTGTCGTCTCTCACATTTTGTCGATATTTTTTGTACAGAAATGAGCTTTACTAATGTCATAAAGTCCTGCATAAAAAACACATTTCAAACATGTAATGATTGGCCTAGTACTTTGACGTAAGTTATTAGTGAAACGAAAAACACTGAAGTCGTCGTATCAGAGTAATTCAGTGTCAACGATGTGTCTCTTAATAAGGAACTTGCTCATACTTGAACATAATTAATAATCTATAGATGTCATGACAAAACTGAATTAAGCCAAATTAGATTATTTTGAGCGTGAAATCTGGTTATTTATTTGTACTTCATATATTAACTATCATATATATTATCTTATATATAGTATCTTATATATTATCTATTATTATTTATTATTATTATATATTAACTATTATATACAAACAACTACATTTGTTCCTGTTTGAAGCTCTAGTTTACGAGAACGATTCGAGTTGATGGTTACCACAAAACAAAACCAAGCACTGATTAGCAATCATGCCTCCGAAGCTTATTAGACAATAGTAAACAACACTGCTGTAGGTTCTCAGAAATCAAAAAAGTGCTCTCAGATAATTTTCGAATTAAGCAATGTCTACTGTGACAACTTGTTCGCTACAGGGAATTAACTTTCTTAGCACTATAGGAACTAAGTCGTATCAAGATTCCAACTTAAGAGAGGTCAGAAGAAAATTAAAATATTTATAAGCCGCTTCTAAATTTTCACAACATTGCAAAGTATAATAGAAGATGTTATCGTAATGGGGGAAGAAGAGAAAAATGATAATCCTCTAATGGTGTAAAGCCGACAGCTTGAAAAGAGCCAAACTAGAAAAGCGTTGAAGACACATGTTGCCGCGAATATATCAAACAATCGAATCCTATGAAATAGGTCCTGTGAAAATGGTTTGTATAACGTCTTAGGAGTGGCTGTAACTCGCTAAGACCTTACTTTATTTTCAATACACTTTGGACACACTTTGCCGATTCGGCAAAGTCCAACAGACACCGTAAAACTTATCACAGGCATCATAACTCCTCTCGGATTTAGTGAAATAACTCTAAATCTCATTACAAATGTAGCAATTATTGTAAGAAATACAACAATTATAATAATTCTAATAACAATTTCTTTAATCCGAATTACGGGAAATTTACCATATTTAGAGAAAACTATGTTTTTGGATCTAGGAATTCTTTATTTCTTTCAAAACTTGCACACAGAGTGAAAAATTTTAACCTCAGTCATCATTGTTAAGGAGACCGAAAACTGATTATATTCATACCATGAAAAAAAATGCACTGTTTTTCGAGCAGTGTCCATATCAAAAAATGTTAAGCTAACGCCAATTAAGCAACGTCAATAGACACACTATTGTGCAAGTTAGGCGATAAGACGCTATTGACGTTCTCTCAAATCGGCCGTTTTGAAACAAATGATGCGGCACCACCATAGAACGTTCAAGAATCCCTTAAAAATATTTATAGAAGAGCAACGTTATAAAAAAATATTGAAATTCTAGAATGCACAGTTTGTTTATGAAAGCGTTGGTGCAAACTCTATAAAACTAAACCTTCGTGAATTTATTAAAAAAATTATTTTGTACTTATAGTGAAATAACAAAGAGGTACAGAAAGCTTGAATAGAGACATTTAAAACAACTCGTTCTTTATAGAAATTCAAGTTTATACTATATATCTTTTTTATAGTTGGAAAAAATGAATTTCTCGTATTACTCGTACGTGAAGAGTGTTTTATTGGACGCGAAGACGTTTTGAAACTTCCTTTGTGCGCTACTCATTTTTAGCGAACGAAAAGTATAGTCCGAGACATGGACTTATGGAAATATATTATCGAATACTGCTTATATTTTTTTCTGCCACGGTAAAGGCAACGGCTAGTACCAAGATTAAAATACTTAACGATTAAAGGGTATACCTGATAAATTTTTTTGTTATTACGTCAATTCGCAGGAGTGTTTAACATTGACTATTTAAATACACTTCGGAATACTCAAACCTCAGATATTTATGAGACTAGAAGAATGAAAGCGCGCCCACCGGGCACGCAGATCCGAATAGTGGTGTATTAATAAAATTGAATTAAAACAATACGTTAATTGTTTGATTGAAGAATTATATAAGTATAGCAAATTGTTTTAAATCTAAAAATCTGTATAGATGGATTGGTTGCTTCTACCTGAATATAATACAAATTCTTACGTTAACTATTAAGTTTTGAATATTTGTTTTCTTATTTCTTGTCGAATAAAAAAATAATATTCTTTTAAACGGAATATGAAATGTTTTCAGGTTTAATTTTTTTTTAAAAATAAAAAGATTGAATAATCTATTAGAAATATTAATAGAATGAAATCAATTCACAATTTAATTTTCGGAAGATATTTTCGTTTTCTTTTGTTATTTCATTAATCCTATTATATCATTTTTCCATATATTATAGTTTAATTCTTAGCTTATTGGTTGTCAAAAAAGAACAACCATTAAAATGAAACAATTTGCTACGATGCTTAATAATTTTTGAATAACTTTTAAAATGCGATAATGTTAATCAATAATGTTAAACAGCTCTTTATATATATAATTTTTAGTCGAACTTTTGCTGTTATTATTAGAATCTAGAAAAATTTTCAAAGAGTTTCACGATCGTACTCTAGATACTGCAACGTAAAATTGACCATGATTAAAAACTCCTCTTCGTAAGTCAATGCCTATTTGTTCAAATGTTTGACCTTGAGATTTATTCGTCATAGCAAAAGCAAGTTTAACCGGAAACTGTCGTCTTTTGAAATTGAATGGATATACATTTTCACATTGAATCGACATTCGACTAATAATAATTGTCAAGGTATCTGCTTTATCGCCAGTCAAGATTTTGCATTCTTAATAAATTATCAAAAAATTGAAAATTGTATAAGTCGTAGGCCGATTGTAATTTCAGGCCGATTATAATCTGCCTCGGCCGTTTATAATCGGCCGGCCGATTGAATTATCCGCGATGGTCTTACCATTTTTGTTCAATTTGCCTGGAATTTTCAGGCAAATAGAAACCGCCCGTACGACATTAGGCCGATAGAAAATAAGTATGTTGAACGGTCAACGAACTAAATTCAATGACGGGATTATGTTAATTTATAAAAACAAAATCAAAACCAAAACAATTAAAACACGGGAGTTTATGAGGAAAAATGTTGTAATCTTTCATTTATAATTAAAACAGTTGTTTTTCGTCAATACAGTTCTTTTTTTCAGTCTCTTAAATACAACAATTACCACTATTATGACAGTGTGAGTTGCATAAAATTCCAGTTTTAAAACATTTGCAACGTTTCGTGCCGCATTGTGTTTTTGAAATTTGACAATTACATTTTTTATATCCTTGCCCCCCACTTAATGACTGTTCGGCGGCAGCTTTCCAGTACCGCGTTGTGACACTTTTGAAGGGATAGTATCAGACAACTGAATAAATAAATTAAGAAACTGAAAAAAAAGAACTGTAATGACTGAAAACAACTGGTTTAATTATAAATAAAATATTGCAGCATTTTTCCTCATAAACTTCTGTGTTTTAATTATTTTGGTTTTGTATCGTCGTATTGTTAGAGATAAAGGAAAATACTCTCGTAATTGAATTTAGTTCGTTGACCGTTCAATTAAAACATACTTTTATTTTCTATCGGCCTAACTTCGCCCGGGCGTTAAGTAAGCGACGCTTCGTTCTTTCAATTTGCCTGAAAATTCCAAGCAAATTAAACAAAAATGGTAAGATCATGATCGCGGATAATACAATCGGCCGGCCGATTGTATTGGCCGATGACTAACGAATGACGGATTTGAACAAAACCGCGGGTCAAAATCGATGAATTGAAGTGCGCACGCATTTGATGTCTTCGACGACAACTTCAGGTCGGGATGAACTTTTTAGGAATGGATTGCATTTTGAATGCAAAGTGCTGCCCCCTCGAGGCGCTTTTGGGAAACCGACCCGATGAGAATAAAATGACAAAATTGAGATCCAAAATCTTATTTTAAAAATGCATGAAATTGGATGAATAACGAATGTTTACGTATGAAAATGAATAGAAAATGTAATAGTATTAATTTTTTCCAGAAGTTCGTTAGAACTTCCGTATGATTTCTTAAACTTAATTTGTCGAAATAAAACCGAAATTATCATCATTTTCATGACTTTTAGTACTTGCTTATTGAGAGGGCGTTAATTGAATCGGTAAACATACGTTCGTTAGTCATCGTTGATGTCATTTCATTTCTTTTACATTTAAACATACAAAGTCATAATAAAAAAAATCATACGGAAGTTCTCACGAACTTCTGGATAACAATACAGCAACAATACAGAAAGGAAATCAACTTGGACTCGCCGATAGATAACGAATGCCAGTGTAGAAGAATTCGTACTGCGCTGACGGGACTAGTATTCGATGAAGTACACGCATTTTAGAACATTCACCCTCGTGTTCAACGCACGAAATGTTTTAACACCCTAATCTCCTCGTCGAATCCAAATCGAATTACTGTCATGCGAATCATATGTAAATCTCGAAACAGTCAATCAAACTAAACAATTTTCATGGAAAGTTCATTGAATTTAGATCGACATTACGCACCGTAGGGAGCGGAGGGTATTATGGGCCGGTCGGGTATTATGGGCCCCCTAATTACTCAAAAACAATTAAATTTTCAGTTTTTTTGATGATCCCAATCGATTCTCCAAGTAGAAAAACCTCTAAAAGCATACTTTATTTACATATAAATTGTTTTGTGAGGAAATTAATCAAATGAGTTACTTTGACATAGTCGCGATGTAACGTTTCTCCCATTTGAAACAATGTTAATTCACGAGCGGCTATTGTGGGCTACTAGCAATTTTTGCTATGAAATTCGGCATAATTATAATTTTATAACAAACTAATAACGCAGAATGAATAGAAATTGATCGAATTCACTCATCAACACTTTTATGTGCAAGAAGTAGATAATTCTTTATTAAAAATGAAAATAACTCTATAACCTCAAAAGGTGAATTTAACAATGATTATTTTCACAAATTTAGACATGTAAGTTGATATTTTCTTATTTCGTCGAACAAATCGATCATATATTTGATTGTTTATGATAATCAAAATTCTTTTTGAAGAATCTCTTTGTTTTAAATAAATATTTATGCTAGTGGCCCACAATACCCGACGCGTTCGGTTTTGAGTGCATTTCGCATACATTTTTCAAACGAGATTTTTTAATAAAAAAATTGTATTTTTCAGGCAAATTTACTGGTAAACTTGAAGAAAAATGTTTAAATAAACACTTCCACTGTTAAATTTGTTTGTATTTTAAATATTGATGAAAATATTTAAGTCTAAACTTAGGTGGCCCATAATACCCTCCGTTCCCCTATCGCTGGATTTAAAGAAGGCTTCGCTCGGGCATTAGCTTCGCTTCACTATTTAACGAAACAAAAACAAAATGACGATCGAATTGTGAACCGGGGTAACTATTTCAATTCTACTCCCATGGATTGCAGCAATCGTGTCCTACTAAAATTTTTTGAGCCGCTGAATGCTGTATGTAAAATGTCAAATGTCATTTTTCTTTTTTTCCGATAAAATCAAAAATTCGATTTCTAATGTATTCTAAGAGTCCAAATAATCACCCTGATGCGTCAAAATCATTTTCGAAAACGCTACAACAGATATATATTCAGTGAAATGAAGAAATCAACTTCTTATACAGCCTATGTTAATTGTGGGAGTTCAGAGAATCTGTCTGGTGCATTTAAAATGATTTAAAATCTTTTCTAACGCTTTGTTAGAGCGTGATGCGGATACGAACAAACAAATTGACAAACAAACAAACATAGTTACGTTTTTATATTAGTAAAGAAGGAAGGATGGTAATTTTACAGAATATAAAACCTAATATAACCTTCCGAACTCTATTTATAATGCCTTATGCAGTGTGTTCGCGCCAAAACTTGAAAATTTTCAAAAAACTGAAAAAATGTTTTTGTAATTTTTTCCGAAAAAAATTGAGAAATTATGGCCAACTTAAAATGATAAAAATCGCTGTACTGATATTGAGAAAACGTTTTTATTTTTGCTTATTTAAGGTGTCATCAGCCGACATCTTCGTTTATTCTTACAGTGCGTATTATTACACGTAAGGATTATTATTTTTTTTATTTTTATAATCAAATAAAATTACTCCAATATTTTATCATTGTTTATCTTTTCAGCGATTATCATATTTTATGTCTGTTTTTCACGCTATGTTTGAATTTACAAAATTTTGATTTTACACTGCTTGTCATGATTTGTTGTTTTTGATTGTTTTTAATTTTACAGCGCTACTTTTTGACCTGATCATCTTTTTGTTGTTTGTTTTTACCGCGATCGTCATAGCTGCTGTCCGTTTTTCACGCTATGTTTGAAATTAACAATGTTTAAATTTGAACTGCTCGTTCGAATTTGTCGTTTTTGATAATGTTTATTTTTACAGTGCTTGTTTGGGATTCTCCCCTTGGGATCATGCAAAACTTCGAATCAGAATTGATTTGAAAAATTTTAATCATTTCGTGTAATTTTGTTTTTCTTTTATGCGGGGAAATGAATATTTGTAGAACTGACGTTTTCGAATTTCGAAAAAATCTATATACTTCAAACATTTTTTAAGCTTGAATATTGTATTATAAGCCGTTAAGAAAACTTTCGTGCGTGACGGTATTACCTTAATTTTTTAGTAATTCATGTTCAAATTATATGCGCATATTTGGTGCATATATAACTTTTATAACATATTACTTTAAATGTAAAAAATGCCCTAAAAGAGTAGGTTGAAATAACAAACGCGTCCATTTTGACAAGCGGATATGTTCGACAACAAATGAATAAAATGTTTAATCAAAAATAAGTAAAATATTTTAAAAGTAAAGTTAAAATGTAAAACCTAAAATCAAAATGTTCATTGAAAATGGAATGAAAATTTTATATATTACTAACAATTTTATGGATAGATCAGAGTCTTTTTCCATTTATATTTGAAAAAAATTCAATGTTTGAACGACAAAATTGTTAGAAATAATTGAAGAGACTTGTTCAATCAAGCAACCATAGGACGCATACTGTACCGTGTGTTCATTTATTATGCAAACATAAGAATTCAATAATGAAATCAAATTTATTATCACACTTCATTTAGGAAGTTAAACTTTGATATTCACGATATACTGCTATGCAGCAATGTACTGTGTTCACTTTATCCGAGAGGTTATTATTAATAAGCGGGTGGTTTTGATTAAAACATAAATGCACTTTGGCATGCAACTTATGTTAAATGTTCACACTCGGTATTTTAAGGCAAAATGTATTTTACAAGCAAGAAAAATAGAGAAAAATAAATACTACATTTATATAAATCGAAAAAGTAATGATTCAGAATAAAGAACGCTAAAATACTAAAAACTACAATTATTGATATCAGGCATAATTCGAAAGCTAGGCTAATAGGATAAAATGATATGACCGTAAACTCACCATTCAAGTTCCAAAATGGTTATTATAAAGCTTTAATATATAAATGCACATAAAATGTGCCCGCATAACGACAAAAAGAAATGCACGGTTAAGAATTACGAACACACTCAAGACAAAGAACAGTGAAAACAATATGGTTAGGATTAAACTGGTCACCTTATTCGAAGGGAATGTTTCGAATGCACACTGATACGATGGCGAGATCAAGCATCCAGCATCCCCTATATCGGCCGCGAATCCGCCGTGTGGTGGGTGAAATTTGAGTGCGCAAAATCGAGCAGGCGGCAGACGCTGTGCCAGGCATCTCCCATTGCAGAACCCCTGCCGTAAGCAAGGCTCATTTACCCAACTCGCTGAAAATACTAAATTATATGTTATTCCATTAGCTATCATTATGTGAATGAATATTGACATTACTTTCTTGAAACACGATTTAGGTATATTAATTTGGATATAAACTAATCTATCATATGCTTTACAGTTAGTCTGCCGTTGAATTTTACTAAAATAACAAGAGGTCCCCTAACAAATCGAAATTTACCATATTATAAAGTGAGTTATGTTTTATATAAGTTTACATGATTCTTGCGGTTGTTTCAGAAAATGAGTTCAGTGGACATTGAAAATTACATCATTTGCTACTATAGTGCAGCTTCCTTTGTGTTGACATTGATTGCTTGAAAAAGTTTGGTTGACAAAACAGACGCTACATTTGGCATAGATTTTTAATAAAAAAAGAATGGAATTGTGTGTACCTCTCTTTAATTAAGGGAATACTAATCGTTTTGCGATCACTAATTTAACTGTAATCATGCCGCTATTTTTTTATCGAACATAGCTTTAGTTTTTGGTGGACGGAAGACACTGGCGAAATAGTGAATCGATTCGATTTGGTCTCACTTCAAAACATTCAGGTTCGGCAGCACGAAGTGACGATATCATAACGATATGCTAAAAAGTAAACAAAATCATACTCGTATAATAAATTTTCATACATGTCTATCTGTTTGTCTGTCTGCCCCTTTATATCTTTTTTATTGTCAAGACTTTAAAGGAATCCAATGCCTCAGTCATATTTTTCTCGTCCTTCTGATGGTTTTAAGCGTAATAAAATTAAGAAATAAGTGAAAAAAATTTTTTATTCGAAAAATTAATATTTTCGGTTCACAGATACCATTTTTATTTATAACTTCATTTTATTTCTACTCCAAGACCTGTGACAACAATCTGCATGTTTAAATTTTTTTTCGTACCCCCTTAAGAGCTCCGAGCTCATTATCTCTAATCAGTCCCGCCGACAGAAGCCTGAACGAAGCATTTGAAAACGATTTTAACGCATCAGGGTGATTCTTTAAGAATCAACGTAGGCTACATTATAAATGGAATTTTAGATTTTTTCGAAAAAGGAAAGAGAAATGACATTCGACTTTTACCACGTTTTCGTGGGTTTTTTTCGCGCGTGGCGCCAACTTACTGCAGTAATTATTTTGCATGACCTTCTTTGTCTTTACAATTTGGGCATGCAAATTATTTAAAAAAAACCGTAACTAACTCATATAGTGCAGTGAAGCTGACGCCCGAGCGAAGCGAGGGAGTTCAGCTAGTAAATCAAAAAATTATTGTTGAAAAATGTGATGGATAAATGAGCTGCAATTCGTTAAAGCTTTTTTAACAATGACCTGAAAATTTTTCAGAAAAATAAAAAAAAACAAAAACCAAACTTAAACCAAAACAGCACAAACACAAAACCTAATCGAAAAATCAAAAACGAAACACAAATTGAAACACAAACCAAACAATCAAATCAAAAACCAAAAAGTCGAAGAAAACACAAACAAAAAAATTAAAAACAAAAACAGAACAAAAAATTGAGACAAATTGAAGACAAAACCAAAAACCAAAAAATCAAATTAGAAACTAAACAAAAACGAGAAAATCGAAGACAAAACGATAACCAAAAATTCAAAAACTTAACAAAAATCAAAAACAAAAAAAGAAACCAAAATTTTAGAAGAAAACAAACCAAAATTCCAAAATGAAATAGAAAAACAAAAATTCAAATAAAACCGAAAAACGAAAATGTCATTTATAATGAAAAAAAAGTTTCGTTTCCGGATTTTCGTTTTGTTTGTGATTTTTCGGTTTTTTATTGCTATTGATTTTTGTTTTTTTTTTTGGTTTTTTAATTTTTGTTTTGTCTTAGTGCGTTGCTGAGTCTTCGGTTATAGTTTTTTGTGTGTGTTTTTTTTCACTTTTCGAAAAAATGTCCAGCTTATTTCTAAAAAAATCTTGCATGGCAGCTCATTTATCCACTACATTTCTCAACAATAATTTTTGAGATTACTTTGATCACTTTAGTCCTCAAAATCGCTGCTGATTTTGGTTTATACTGCTGAATTATGAAAAATTAAACAAGAATATTTTGTATTATATTGTTTACAATATCGAAAACGATATCGTTTCTTCAGCAAGGCCTTGATAATTTCTGGGATGTTTAGTAAGAACCAGTTAAGTGACGTTTGTAAAAGCGTAAAAAAATTTTTTCTGCAAAAATCTCGTGTATTTCTGTAAGTTCAGCTTTCGATCACGAGTTGTTGAATTTTATTTATATTTCGTACAATAACTTATAGTAAATCGTAAGAAAATCGAAATAATTATATGGACACTTATATTTAGAACAATTCGTGAATTTATTGCGTATAGTAATTTTACTGAATATAAAACTTAACATATTTTTGCGGCCTTTTGAAGTGTGTTCGCGTAAAATTCAAAAATTGAAAAAAAAAAAAAAACAAAAATTTCGTTGCCAGTTTCTTCAAAAAAACTCAGGAATTGATTTCTAATGTAGCCTTCGTTAATTTTGAGAGTCAAAAGAATTACCCTGATGCGTTGAAATCATTTCCAAACGCTTAGTTCAGGCGTGATGCTCCGACAAACAAACAAACAAACAAGCAAACAAACATATTTTCATTTTTATTATTATTTTACATATATATTAGTAGGATTATTATATTAGTAGGATAGGATTAATTGTATTCTTATTTTTCTTTATTCAAAACTCAGTTTTCAACAACTAGAACAAGGAATGCCTATAACATCGAAACACATAAAACGAAGCATGTTTGGTTTAGTGAGTAAGGTTTGCATTCGGGTGTTAGTGGGTTCGATTCCCGTTGTGTATTACTCTGATCAGGTTTTTCGCGGTTTCTCTGAATGACGTAGAATTTGAGCCTATGTAATTCAGTGTAATCTGTCAGTGAAAGTGATGCTGTCTTATGTTTCTCGTCGTCCGCCCGACTATGCAACTGCTTCAAAACAGTTAAATTGAGTTTCCTCTTTATCCGTAACAGAAATATCTTATTCTAAAATTAAAGAATAACTAATTATATCTAATTTATAAGAAACAGAGATTAGTTGTTATCGAAATATTTAGACAATACACTGACTAGGTTGTCTGTTTTTTAGGAATGAAATACCTGGAATAAAAAACCTAGAATTTTCAGACCATCAGAAGAATCATTTGTTGGTATTTGTATGACATTGAGCATACGCGAAGACAGATCCATAAACGTCAATTTTGCAACTAGTCAGTGTTGAAAGCTGCAGACTATAAATTAGCTTATCCAATGCGTACTAAGCATTGCAAATCGATGATGTAGTGTGTCGCATACCATCTGCTTTCACAATATCAATTTATGACATTTTTCCTTCACCGGTTATGCTAGGTTTTGTGGTTCAGAAAACAATAACAAAGTAGCAATAATAAGGTTTTGGGTATCATAGGTAAATTTTATTTGAACTGTATTCTTTACTTTTTTTTGAAATATCGATGTTAATGTTCTTGTTTACACGTGTTTGTTGTTTTATGACAAAAAATAAAGTTGAAGTGATGCTGAATCAGTTACATTTCAAGTATTGTTTGTGGAAGAAAAATAGTCATAAAAATGGCAGTGCAATATTTTTTAGCAGGACTACACAGAAATAGCAATTAAACTGTCTGCCAGCTTACACCGGTTGACGTTTCTTGGAGGGTTGCGTTTATCAATAACTGGCATACCAACCAACATATTGCTATTTTCATTAGATAGATAGCACTAATTCGTTACACGCTTTTACTTATTGGTCAATAATTTTACCATAAGCACAAACGTGTTTTTCAAAACTTATACTATAATCTTGAATCAACAATCTCTTTTGTTATTATTACAAGTAATGAAACTCAAATAAAATTTGAACAAACGACATATAAATAAACGACATGAACAGTTGTGTTGTATCAAAGAAAATTTTAATTTTTTCTTAGTACACATCAAAATATACTATGTAACTGGTCACCGGTCTTAATGACCAACAAGCAAGTCAACCAATACTTATAACTCTTAGCCAGCTGTCTGCAAAAAATCTAATTTCTAAAATAATTCGTAATATCACTGATAAAAATATAAACAATAATTGATCAATTTTTTACATTTTTTATTTGTATAAACTTTGTTATTTCAAACTGCACCAAGGTTGGTGTCGTCTCTTATCTCGCAATTATATCGAAATATGTGAAAATATTGATTATTATTTTATTTTAGAATTTAATAATGATCTAGAGCACTCTCTGACTGCTCTCGATGGCACTGTGTGGTAGCCGATTGAACTTAATTCTTACGACAAAGGAAGACGTTCAAACCACAAAGTTTTGAAAGAAGTTCCAGGTCTGACTCCGTATGCGAAGCGTTCGGTGTCTGGCGACAGTGTCACTAGTCTAGTGCATCGATGAAAACTCTTTAAAGACGAAACTATAATATGCTATAAATTGTTTTAAATTAACGACCGGTTTGTTAAGCAGACACCCAATAGTATTTGACTTTTTATTTATTCATAAGTCGACGTTTCGGTCCTTAGTTGTGGCCCATCTTCAAGACTACAATCGAAAAAACAAAATCAGGAGGCACGGCAGTAACTCTGGCCAACTACCGCCAGAAAATGTCAAAGTGCCTTCTTTTCAAGACATTTTAGATTGGGGTACTATGAAATCACTATGCCACGAGGTCGTTATTGGTCTTAACTTGGTCGCGCGGCCGAGCTGAGCAAAATAAGCCCAATAACGCCTTGCTAGCTTAACCCTTTCACCGAGTTTTGGGGGGTCAAAAATGCGTTTTTTTTTCATTTTTCACGTACGCAATATTTTATTCATTTTTTTTTATTTTTTCAAAATTACAATTACAATAGCTGTAACTTTCAAAACATGATGATATGAATATACAAAAGTTAATTATTCAGTTTTAACATGAATTTATAAACAAAAAGCAATCAATGAATAAATAAATAATAAATTAATGAACAATTGTCATTTTTTTACGTTTTACCCTAATTTCTCATAAAATCGACGCAAAATGAAGAAAAAAAGTATTGTTTTAATAATGAAGGCCAACGATGATAAAATTAAACAATATATAATAATTGTTTATAACAAATGTTGATTTTAAATTTAATAAACAATCGTTTATTTTTCTCAATAATTTGAAATACAGAGAAAAAATCTTGGATTAATAAAATAAAGGACAACAATGATGTAATGAAAAATTAGTGACAAATTAACAACTTGTAATAATAAATTTATTTATATTACAAAGCAATTTTATAATGTAAAATTACATCAATAACAATTTTGAACATGATTATAATTATTCTTTCGATCCTGCGAATGCGAAAAACAAATCTATTTATAATTAAATATTTATAATGTAACGTGGGTTCTTGGACCACGTTCAACAAAGGCCTTTCAAGTAATATCCGCGACTCCGAAAGAGAAGTAGGGGTTAGTCTGGCCTCGAGGATTCCCTGACGACCAGCATAAGTAGTATCGTAGTTTGTTTATTTCAGTTTGTGTGGATTGGTATGTGTGCAATTTTTGATTAGTAGATTTTGGTTTTGTTTTTGATATTTAGTAGAATTAGTTTGTGGTTTCAGTATGTTGAGTGAGTGCGCTTAACTTATTTTTTTTCGTGCAGTTCTAATTTTGTTTGTAGCTTGTAAAGGGATCCGAAGGTCGGCTAGCCAGGTGTCGCACTCATCGTGGGACATCGACCGCCGGAGCAACAGTCATCAGTTCCTGACCTAGGATCATCTCCAGATCAGCAGGAGGTAAGCGTGCAAACCCTGGGCGCCTCATCGGACTGTGATTGCTCAATGAAGTTGACCCAAGTCTCCTCTCCGAACACCTTCGAGAGCGAAAGATTAAGAGAAAGCTACATCAGTCTCGTTATCGCCAGAATCCATGATGTTGTGTTCCTGTTCCATAGCGCTGCTACCGGTTTTCGCGAAGCTGCTGCTGTTGCTATCGAGCTTTACCGAAAGTTTATTAGAAAGGACTCGTTCTCCAAGTCAAGGGATGACTTCCCCGGATTGGCCGATCTCTGCCTACTTGATGAGAGTAAAACGTGTGCCTACGACGAGCTTAGAAATGTTCCCGAGTGGCCTGTCTCGTGGCCAGCCATCCTTGTTTCAAAACCTACAACGAGCCTATAACCTATGGTCATAGACGTACGAATGATTGCATAGGGGCCATAACGAAGGAGTCAGTACTGTGCAGGATAGAGTTTTCGAAGCCAAGGGTAAACGATTGGGACATCAGCGAGAACAGTTTGATGCGAGATCTACCACCGAAACCGACAACTACCACACAACAAGAATTTGAAGTTGGCGCCACAGCATGGACTTGACTTCGTTGGTGCGAGAGCGCAAAGAGGAAGAAGGGGTGCGCGCGCTGAATTTGATATGAGCTACCGGTATCGCAATTTCGCAACGAGGAGAACTGACTCTCTCTCTGAATTCGACCAGCAACCTGTGCGGACGTATTCGACTTTGCTCGAGGGACCTCTCGAGGCCGGACCGTTTTTCCGTCTACCGAACTACCGTGCGAACCTGCGTTGGCCGATCCAAGATCCAGGGCCTAGTTTTTTTAGTTTACTGCATTAAGATTCTGTGAGTTTGTTCCTTTTTGTTCTTGAGTATGAAAGTTTTTTTTAGTAAAGTAAATTCAGTAAAGTTCAGTAATTTTTCGTTTGAGATGCTACTTGCTGGGTCGTTGACTCGTGTTCGAGTCCTAGCAAAGGTTTAGTTTTAGTTTATCGCTTTGACACTGAATTAATGTAATGTTTTTGACTATGGTTTTTGAGAAATTGTAGACTTTGTAGAGAGTTTGAAGTTTTGGTTACCGAATTATCGCAAACCTCTCAGATTATAGCATTTGCGATTATTGACCTGTTTTTCTGACTGTAATAAAATCTGATTAATTTTGTATGAGTCATTTTAAGTTTTTGAGTAATTTATGTTCGTGTGAAGGGTCAATAAACCGTAAATCCGCTTAATTTTTGTGTTCTGATTTAGTCCGTTTAGCGTTCAGTGGGATCCTTGCCTTTCTTTTGATTGTCAGAACTCCGTTCAGGACCAATTAAGTTCAGTTTTTAGTTTTCCGCTTCAACCGGTAGTTTTTCATTAAGTTTCGATAACGCCATTAACATCTTGCTATAGATTTTGGGAATGAATAGAAAGTAATGCGAGCGCAGTGAAAGTAACTGTATGATCCTTCCTGCGTGGTTTTTTTTTAGTTTTGAGTTTTGAGTTTTGAGTTTTGAGTTTTGAGTTTTTGAGTTTAGTTTTTTTGGTTTGGTGGAAAGACACGCCCGTAGTGCAAGAGGCTTAGTGAATCTTGCTACGTGGAGTTTGGATGTCGAGGCCACCTGGCGATCCTAGACCTTTTTGGAGTAAAATCTTTCTATTTTCTTTAAAGTTCGTGTAGCTGCCGATATCGAAACCGAGAACTATAACGATTGGCGAAGAGTCTCGTGACCTTGCGCAAGTTGTCACGTCACAGTTGGCGATCCCGCCAGGATCCCATAGCTATAGTTTTTGTCTTTCAGTTTAGAAAAATCTGAGACGTTTGTGAAAGTGTCGATTTTGGTTGATCGTTGTCCCGAAATCGTGTTAAGTTAAGCATACCAAGTCACAGAGAATCACAGTCCCTTGAGGTGATTGTGTGTTGGTGCATGTTAGTTTTAGTTTTGTGCGTTAATTTTTATGTGTCATTGTCTTTTCAGAAAATTTTTGTGTTAATTTATTTTTTAATTTGTTTTAGTAATTTTTGTCATTAATTTATTATTTGGAATGTGAAAATTTTGGTCGTGCTGAAAAGAAAATTTAATTCGGCACGTGGCACATTTTAAATTACGCAGGTTTAAATTTGAGCAGTTTGTTCGGTAAATTTTGTTATTGTCGTGTAACCGATAATTAGATAGTATAAAGATCCATTAGCGTGTTTATTTTGGTCCGCGGAGTGAACTCCAGAAGTTAGAGCATTTTCGGCCTGTTTTGAACGCGAGAAAATAATTTCGACCGTTACGCAGGCGTTTGAATTCGGCGCGAGAGCGAGAGTTCAATTTTTCGGCACTCGTGTACCGCGGCGCTGTATTCGGGCTGTTGCGACACCGGTCTTTGAGCGCTGGGCGACCATAGTCAAACCGTCCAATGACCGCGTCGCTTTGTTAGTTTTTCGTTTTCGCTTTGCGCCAAACACGTTGTGCCAGAACCTCGCTGTCGCCAAGGAATCATCGCCTGGACAGCCCTGAGATAGCCCTTCCCGTCTGTTCGTGCGATTTGAACAGTGAGTAGAACAAAACTTTGTCGATAAACGAAAATTTCCATCGCCATTGTTCACCAAGTTCGACTTTCGCTTTTGCTGTGGGGGTACTGTGTTTTGGGCTTTGTTGTCGCTCGCGTTGTTTTGGCCCTATTGAGTATTATCGCATTTCGAACAACCTGAAATTTAGAATATTATCGTGATAGCGTCTGGAGATTTTATTTCGTCGTAAATTCGGTCTAGTTTTGATTGCGGCGTAACCTCCAGTGTTTATTTTCGCATCACGATTATTGTCCGGAAAATGATCCGGCACGTACCGATTATCGTTTTTCGAATTTCAACAAATTGTAACGTACAATTGTTGAATTTTTCTCGTTTTCAATTGCAATTTTGTATCGCAATTTTCGATAAGCGAAAGCGAGATAGAACATTCGAGTTTTCCTAGAATAGCAAAACAAGCAACTTCGTCTTTTATTTTTTTTTTGTTTTGTTTGTTTTCCTCCGTTTCTTTTGTTAGTTTTTTTTGTAACAACAATTTCTGAATTTAATTAACAATAGAATGAAATAACTCGAGTGTTAAATAATTTCTTCCACCCGGACAACAAGATTTAAACCGGTTGTTTACACTTTTTGTCTTTTTTCATCCAGAACTAAAATAAGTGATATTTGATCTTTTTCCGCAAAGCTTTGTTTTCTTTCGTTTTTCGAGACTGTTCTTTTGCGCTTGCGTTGGAAAATAATATAACATATGTTTTTCTTTTCCTGAAATAAAAAGAATTAGCTGGACTTTTATTTTGATTCGGAAGTGCATTTGTGATTAAAAGCTGGTATTTGATTTTAAATTGAATTGATTTTCAAATTTAGTTCTTTATCGGATTCAGCTTGAATTGTTTGTTACCGCTAACGAATTTTTAGTCTAGTGTCCAACATGTCAGCCGAATTGAGGCGTGTGACTGCTTGGGCAAACACTTTAAATTATGATAAAGCCTTTCAGGAATTGGCTAAACGTAACCAATCGACCGCGGGGATATTACCAACATTGCGAAAACGCCTGATTAAATTCTGGCGAACTGATCCCGTTGGTTTTGGTCCGATACCAGAATTGACTGAAGATGAGAAAAATAATCGTGATGTTGAAGGAGAGGTTACGTTGATCGCGGATTTGTTGAGAGAGACCGCCATTGCGTTGGCGCACACCGAAAACCGAAATACTGCGCCCGTCCCAGATCAGCAGGCTGATCCGCCGAACAGACCCCAATTACGAACAAGCTCTCCTCTCGATCACCGAAACTCGGGAGCTCAACATCGTTTTGGGGCTTGGCCTGACATGTCCGGTAGTCATTCGTGGCCTGTCAATTTTGCCAATGCGAAACAATTAGCCTCAGTTTGCGATTCGATGCGACGTTGGAATTTGCACTTCTCGGGTAGGGAAAATGCCGAAACGTACATTGAACGTTTACGTGAGGGCCGTCAGCTGATGCCGGTTACCGACGACGAACTGTTATCGTGTATCCCCTTCTTTCTTTCGGGAATTGCATTAGCTTGGTTTCGCGATAATCGGGATCAATGGCCATCTTTCGAAGCTTTTGACTTAGCATTTACGATGCGGTTCATTAACATCAATTATCAACACGATTTAGAACGCGAGATTATGAACCGGACCCAAGGGGAATTTAAACCCGTTGCTGATTATTTAACTTGTCTTCGCGCTTTGATCAACAAACTAAGGCCACCGTGGCCAGAAGCCAAAGCACTTGACTGCCTGTATCGAAACATGCAGCCGCGTTTAAAATTGCAAGTTAAACTTCAAGAAGTTGCCGGTTTTACTGAATTGCAATTTCGGGCGGTTCAAGCCGAGGAAGTTTATCTTTCCGCTCAAACTTATCGTCCTCCCCCGCTTCCGGAGCGTTCTTTTAATTCGGATTTAGCTTACCATCCCCCTACTAAGCCTTCTCGTTCTCGAGCACGAGCTACAGCCGCTGCCGCTTTCGAATTTGTCGCGGACAGAGTTGCTGATGTCGAGTCAGATGAGGAAGATGTTTTCATGTCCTCTGCAGTCGGTCAATCAAGATTCAATAAGGTCCCGAATAAGACATCTCGCGATAACGATAAAAAGCGACCTCCAGTTGCGAAAGCCGTGGAATGTTTGCCCCCTGATCCGGCACAAGCTGCGGCCCTCGATACTTACGATTACGAGAACGGGATTTGTTGGAATTGCGATCAAAAAGGACACATTTGGAAAAACTGTCCAGACGAGCGCAAACTATTTTGTTATGGTTGCGGTCGAAAAGACGTGATTTGCGCTAGGTGTCCTAATTGTTCGACAAACGGGTCGGGGAACCAGAGAGGCGGACGCCAGTAATCCCCAGAACCCTGTTTAATCACTCTTGTCCGCCACTACCGTTTATCGCTGCCTTAGAACCACAACCCATCAAGGCCACTGTAACTTTAGAACATCTCGATAGCGATAACGATGATTTTGTTAATGTTTGGACAGACGGGGCCTGTCTTCGTAATGGTACATCTCAAGCTCAAGTGGGAATTGGGGTATTTTTCGGGGAAAATCATCCGATGAATGTCTCGAGGTCCGCGATTAACGGAAAAACAAATAATTACGCTGAGATTGAAGCCGCGATTACAGCTCTCGATCAAGCCAAACTGTTGGGCGCAACTAAAGTTCGCATCAATAACGATTCTCGTTTTTTGATTAATGCGATGACTGATTGGATTATCATTGGCTAGAAAATGATTAGGAAAGATTGCGCGAAACGCGATGTCAAAAATAAAGATCACTTTTTAAAGTTGTATAATAAATTTTCGCGCTTTGATAAAGTAGAGTTCAATTATGTTAAAGTTAGTTTAAGTTTAAATTCTGAACTCCTTCCAGCTTTAAAGTCCCTTTTGAATTCAGAATCAAGCGAGATTTTCTTGTCATCAGTACCAGATTTGAAAACTCCCCTTTTTAAATTGCAAATTGAAATCGCGGGTTTTTCGTATTCAGCTGTGGTTGATTCGGGGGCTTCGAGAACATTTATTGGTAATGAAGTTTTGTCTAGAGTAGATTCCTTTTGTTTTCCTCTAATTCAATTAACACCCATGTTCGTTTGGCAAATGGACAAGTTGAAACCTGTCGTCGGGAGCTTTTGTTACCGCTTTCGATCGAGAATCGTAAACTGGAAATCAGAGTTTGTGTTTTAGAATCATTACCGATACCGTGTATCTTGGGTTTAGACTTTTCGAAATTGTTTGGGATTCAAATCAATTTCGCTGATCCGTCATGGAATTTTACGGGTCGCGATAACGATAACTTTCAATTTTCATCTCGTGATTTTAAAGATATGGGAATACAGCATGTTGCGGGTTAACCATGTTGGACGACTCACAGGTAAAGTTTCTTGAGCAATTTATTGAAGCCCGTGTGCATCAAGTGGAGGGAGAATTGCCAGCTTGTCCACTTGTCAAACGTCGTATTGATGTTCAGGGTCATGAGCCCATTAAACAAAGATTTCGGCGCGTATCAAATATTATGTACGCGAGTATTCGGGAGGAGGTAAATAAACTGTTGGCCCTTAAGGTTATCGAACCCGCGCATTCGCCTTGGAATACACCAATTGTAATGGTGAAGAAGCCGAATGGCACCTACCGTATGTGTTTAGATCTGCGTGAGGTTAACAGAGTGACCGTGAAGGTCGGCAAAAAATAACGACAAATAGCAAGGTTGGCAAAAAATAACGAAAAATAGCGAGGTCGGTAGAAAATAACGAGTCGCGCGCTCGCGCTCGCGTCTGGGCGCTCGCGCTAGGTCCGTAGCGTTTCGGCGGTGTCGCGTTACACCGTTAACGGAACGTGTAAATATGACAATGAGGAATAAAATAAGCGAATTAAAATACTTATCTGTTCGCTGGGTTGTGTTACAGATGAATGTAATACATATTTATAGATAAGAAAACAGTAATGCGATGAATAATAGGATTAGTAAGGTGATGAAATAAAACTTAATTTTTTTCGTTTCCATTAAAATACATTCACAGCTTTATTTAAAATCGAAGAACAATGTTATAAAAAATACAAAAAATAGGTACTTATGTATAAGAAATTTGTTTGGAAAAGAAATCGTATAAATCTTCACCTGATTCGGCTAGTTTTAAAATACCTTTCAAATACGCAGCTTTGAAATGGTATTGATTGTGACATTGGTGGTCGGGAAAGAACAATTTCGAAACATTGTCGTTTTTCATCATACGCTTTAGACATTGAGTTATTTTATCGTTTGTAAATTTTTGTGAGCGGACGTTTTGAAGAAAGTCCGTGTCATTTAAAATTGTCAGCCAACACATTTTTTCCAAATTCTGCAAATGAAAGGAAGCGTTATTTTTACATGTGTTTAAAACCAAACGGGAGTGAAGAGTGTTCACCGAACGCGCGTCGTTTTTTCAGTACAGGTTGTATAGTTTTTATTTCTTTTCGTGTATATACGTTACCGTAACGGTCGCGCTTGATTAC
This sequence comes from Telenomus remus, assembly GCA_020615435.1. Classification (NCBI taxonomy): domain Eukaryota; kingdom Metazoa; phylum Arthropoda; class Insecta; order Hymenoptera; family Scelionidae; genus Telenomus; species Telenomus remus. The sequence continues at coordinate 6,030,573 of CM036338.1, forward strand.
TTTATTTTCTAAACTAACTTTGGCTTTTTCTCGTTTAGCGAAAGCTTTCAAAAGATCGTAATCCAGCACACTGTTTTCGTACGTCGCCCGGACTCCTTTCACTTTGCACACGTCTACAGTGGTACCATCCGGTTTCCGTACTCTGTAGCCGTAAAATTTTGGCCCGTTGCAGACGAACGATGAGATATACGAACCCGGCCCGTAACACTCTAACTCGTCGGTCATATCTCCGAGATAATTGCTTGTGGGCGGCTCGTACGCACCCGGTTTACTCAAAAAAAGGACGGAATCGGTGTCTGCGTAAAATACGCGATCGCCCAGCTTTTCCAAGTATGTATACAAATTCAATCTAGCGTGGGCTGTGGTGTATGCCGCCAAAACCACATTCGTCAACGGTGAGGCCTCAACAGTGTCTTCAACTTTGATGTAGGAGACGTATAAGACGGCATCGTTGACAGGAAAAACCGCGGTGCATTCAAGGGACGGATCTATCAACATATCGTGGAGTTGTTTGTAGTCCCGCACGACCACTGTGTTGGGTAGATTAGGCCTTTGTGCCATTTTTCCCCATGAAGAATTTAGGTACATTTTATTTATTGCGCGTTTTCTGGGGTTAACGGACACGTTGTTTTTATCGAGAAGGATGTTTTCAGCGTTTTTGAATTCTCTAATGTACGCATCTTTTTCTATCTCGCTCTCGCAACCGTCAGGCCAACCGCTGGCTTCTTGTTTTCCTTTCAAACCCATATTTACATAACCGGTAAATAGACCGTTTTCAGGATCCGGATCGTCTTTGTCGTATTGAAGAAGCTCGTACTGCCAAATTTCAAATATCTCTAAAATTTTGTACCCCAGCTTTACTGCGTAGCGAATCTCGTCAGCGACCCATACTCCCTCGAAGTATCTGTCTTTCTCATCCTCGTGATTGCAATCGTTGGGTTTTTCGGTCATGACGCATGATCGACAAAGAGCGAAGAGAAGACGTCCGTTGAAACGCGTTGGAAGAAGAGGATGAAAAAGATCGCGCGGTGGCAAAACGCGACAAGCTATAAGTCCCTCGATTTTGTCAATGTTGAAATCTTGTCCGGTCAAAAATTTACACTCTCCTCCTACGTGGACCTTCGCGTGTCCTATAGGAAGAGGTTTGTACTTCAGGACCCATGGATAAAGGGAACATATGTCCGTGTACTTTATCTTTTCTTCCCCGCTTACTTCGTAGAAAGTTGACAGGTATTCGGTGCGGCCTCCGTACAGAGCGTCGCGAGGGTTCAACACGTATGTGGAAAACGGATTTTCTTCCAAGAACTTGCGATCGTTTTCGTTCTCCTTCAGCTGACGTTCGAATTCGCACTCCCAAATTTCAGTCAGTGTATAGCCGGCTCGTCGTATCTTTGCAGCTATGCTCAACGTTCGCTCGTAACGGGCCTCGATCGTTTCTCTGGGTTTGAATTCACGCGTTCGACCGTTTCGATAACATTTGGCGCAAGAGTGAAAATGGCACCCGTGAAACTGGAACACGCGTCTGTCGCCGGTTAACGGGTCCTCGTAATAACCATCGACCAAATTCCCCGTTGTCAAACGAATTTCGCGACCTCTTCCGGCATGAATGATCTTGATCCCTTCGTTTTTTTCTTGCAGCGTCAACCACTGTATAGCCTTGCGCGATTGATTGTCGGCCATGCGGTAACCGTTTCGCGGAATGATTCCTATGGTGTCTTTTTTCAAAAATCTTTTCCGGAAAAGCTTGTTACAAGCGCTCGCGATGGTGCACGCTTCGCTGAAAGGGCATACACCGCCACTGTCTAGAAACATGGCGCGAAATTTCAGACAGGCGAGTCTCAAAATTGTAACGTCTAGTTTACAGTAATAAACGAGTTCTTTCTGAAAGTCGAAAACGTAATTTTTCTCCCTTAGCTCGTCATGCCATTTTATAAAACTATCGCGATCGCTGACTTTCATCGAGTCGGGTGAATAATATTTTTTATGGGGAATCGTGCCCTTGTAAAATGCGTTCTCAAGAGTGTTGAAGAGATGCGGAAAATACGATTTACTATCAGGCAGATCGAAAGTTTTCGGGAGTTTGTTCAGAGGCATTTGGAAGTAGTTAATACTGTCGATAAATACCGTTTTCGCGCACGACATCCGCGTGATCTTACTGCCCGTTAAAATGAGTTCGGGGGTTAATTTTTTCTGCTCTACGATGTAACGCATGACAAACTGACTATCAAAATTTTATGCATTGTGCGCGAGACAAATAATTTTTTCAAAGGAAGAGTTTTCTCTCAAAACATACTCGACGAACTGTTTAACGGGGTCTGTCTTGAAAACGTGTTCGCGAATTCCGCAAGAGTTACAGATAGCCGTCAAATCCTCGTTATCTATGCAATCCGTGCAGGCTTGCTGAATCACGCAGAGATTGACAACGTGTTCGTAAACGTCGTCTTGGCCATCCACAGGTTTGTCCTGTCTTGTTTCAAAGTCGTAAAAGACGTATAAAACTTTCGATTTTTTAGTTTTTCGCAAAGGTTGCATGTAGCAGAGGTGACCATAAGGAACCATATTGTGGCATATGACGCACTTCGACGTACCGCAAACATGGTTCTCTTTCGGATCGAGTCTTTTGCAGCAGTCTTTGCAGATGCGTATTGCCAGACATACACTCGTCGTTTTCGAATTTGAAACAGGGTAGGAGTCGCTTTGTAGATGTCTGTCAAAACGATTCCGTCCGAAAAAATTACGGTTGCATCGATCGCAAGTACTGTATCTATCTGTATCGCACTTTGTAACGTTCCGGCAACGAGGACACATTTTGTTACACCTGTGCGACGATACGTGTCTGTAGGATTTGTTGCATTGGTCGCAAAAAAATTCTGTCCCCGCGGCGGCTGTCAGGTTCAGTATCGGTTCGTAGTGTTCCGCGTCTGGGTAGTGAAGGACGTTAAGAGTATGTAAAATGCTACCGAATCGCTCGATGGTTCGAGCTCGTCCATCAAAAAACAAGGGACCTTCGTTTCCAAAATTTTCGCAGTCATACACCACTATCGCGTAACCTTGTCGGGCTAGATGATTTTGAAAAGCAGCTATTTCCGCAATTCCGCAGCCATTTCGCGGGATACGCACGTTCGCGTCTCTCGCCAGTTTTAAAGCCTGATCTTTTTGTTTGACGCTGTTTGTTTTTCTGAGTTCTTCCCACTTTCTGTGTAACGCGCCCGATCTCTGTTGACCGCGCAATTTGTAAGCCTGTCCGGTAACGAGCGATCGAGGAAAACAGAGATTGTCGTTGTTCCTGATAGTTAAAATCGATTTTTTTCGCGTGTTTTCGAGTGTACACTTCACTCTTCCGCTTCCCGTTATACCTTGCACGATCCCGTACGCGATATTCATCGATTCGGTTATATCGAAATCGGCGTTGCTTTGAACCGCGCGATAAATTATATCTAAAATTTGGTCAGGGTCAAAGTCGCGTATGGGTCGAAAGGAGATATGCGAAGGCCCGCTGGAAAAACTCGAACATGTGCAAGAAACGGCTATATAGTCGGTATCGCGAATATCGGCGGTAATGCGTCGATGTAACTCGGTCAAAGTTCGGCGCAAATTTCGCACCATGTGTTTTGAGTTTTTCGGTCGTTTCATTCGCAGAGTGACTTCGCCCCCGTAGGTTCTAAACTTTTTGTAATAACGTCTTCTTTCACTTACGATTTTGTAGACACTTTCCCCTTCATCCTCGCTAGTTTGCGCATCTGAATTTTCCTCGCTGTTTCCGACATCCGATTTTTCTCCGTTGTCTTCTTCATCTGAACTTTCCTTACTATTTCCCACATCTGAATTTTCCTCAACATTTTCCACATCTGATTTTTCCTCAACGTTTTTCACATCTGAATTTTCCTCACTCTTTCCCACGTCTGAATTTTCATTGTCGTTTTTCGCACTGTCAAGACTTCCGTTGTTTACTGGACGCCCTCTACCTGCTTGCGCTGTAGCGAGAAAAATGAACTCATTATTCCTCGGATGGTGTACGCGAAATCATGTACAGATACGGGAGAAGGTTTGTCAGCTCGAGAAAACCTGACAAGCAGACGAATTCTGATAGTAAGCGTGTTAAAAAAAATAAGCAATATTAATGTAGGTCAAATACTCACGTCCACCAAAATTGTAGAACCCGGTGGTAATTATACGCGAAACGACCGACGCCTCCGGATTGTTGTCTCTCATGAACTCGGGGTTGAGGCGTACAAACCGATCGTATGTGCTCTCACCGGGAATCGCGGGTAGGTCGACGTTTTCCGCTTGGACCCTCTCCTCCTCGGCGAAATCTTCGCGAATTTCGCTAGCGGTCATCGAGACCGGCGATTCGGCCTCGGATCTCTCTGAAAATAATTCAAAAATTACTAACATGGTCGAAATATTATTTCTAGACTAATATTTGATTATATTATGATTCTTACCCGCGCGGATAATTACGCTCGATGAGACCACGTTATCTCCGAAAACCTCAGCGAGCACAGGCGAGAAACGCGCCGATGCGTGCGATTCCGTTTCCGAATCCGATTCTGTTCCCGAATTAAGAATTTCTCTCACTGCGGAGAGGTTTTGGATGCCGGACGGTCCCGGTTGCGGAGAAGCTGAAGATGATTATACAAAGTTTATTTTATTTTCAAAAGTATTGAATCAGATCGATTTACCAAGAACAAATTGCTACTCACGATTCCCGGGTCTAAACTCTTCGAATCGCGGGCTCTCGATACGCTGGCGCGGATCTGGAAGAGACATGCTTGATTCTGAGTCCGAAAATACTTCAGAATTCCGGATGTCGGAGGGCCCCGCTTGAGAAGGTGCTGCAACATTTTTTCGAATTTATATACATACGTTCAATAAATTATTATAAATACTCGCTTACTTTAACAACTGTATCGAATCAGTTTTTGAAAAAAGGTGTACTTACGTGTTAAAGGTCTGAGCCCTTTGACGCGCGGCCTTTTTTTACAAACAATCGGTGAGATCATATTCTCTCTACCAGTGTCTGTCTCCGGTTGTAAGACATCGTCTTCGTCGGATATCGTAACGATCTCGATATCGCGAGAATGCGTCGATTCAGCGTTTTCACGCTGCGTATGTGTAGCTTCTTTCCCGCTCTCTCCGCCCGTTTCTGAAATGTTCGGCCGTTCGGATTGAGGAGATTCTGCAAATCGATGAAATCGTTTATTAATCTTATTCAATTTCTGCATTGATTGTGAATTAAATTATTATTTACTATTATTGTTATTATGAATTTTTTTTTGGTCTAAACAATTACTGTCTATAATTGTTTATTAAACGAATTACTGTCTATAATTGTTTATTAAACGAATTACAACAATCTGTAACGTTGGTTTAAAAACCCCCGTTACCATGGAGACACTGGCAGCGCACGCGCGGATCCAGTTGGTTGGTCGATACGAAAATCGATAAATCCACGCATGCGCGCCAGCGTTCTTCTCCAAAGTTTTGTCAAGCGCGCCGCGTAGTGCGTCTTGGTTTTTTTTCCGTTCTTGAGCTTCCTGAGGATAGCATCACGTTTTTGTTGTTGCCATCTCGCCGGCCTTGAAATTTCGAAAGTAAGTCTCGCGCCGCGTTTTCTTTGACCAGGCCCGCGAGTCGGGCAAGTGCCACGACGTGAGACGAGATCCTGACCTGCCGGTTTCCTGCCAGTTCGACGAGATGAACCCGATGGCAGCCTAAATCCTGAGGGGACGCCGCTGGGCCGCGGCACATCACCTGCATCTTGCCGAGGCCTCTTGGCCTCGGCCGCTAAGTAAGTGTACCGTTGCCTACGGGGCTCGTCTGGGTTTTTCTCCTCCGCGATTCACGGGGATGTCGCCCTTCTGGTGGCGTCCAGACATGTTTTCGTTCCGGCACGCCGGCTTGGCGTCGCCACCGCCATGAACCCCCTTAATTCTCTCTCTCTCTCACACTAACGTAATCTATTATTTTCAATTTTGCATTTCTTTTTGGAGCACTAGGCTCAATCTCTGTAAAACCGAGTATCACGCTCACTAGGAGCGAGGGTACAATAAATGTACCATTGTTTTTCTACACTGAACTGTTTGTTTAATTTTGTTTATCTCCCTGCCCACGCAAGCCCGTTTTTCAAGTTGGTTTCTGTTTTGTTTTGTTTTTTTTTTAGTTTTCTTTGTTTTATTTTGTTTACTTTCGTTTTGTGATTGCAAATCATTTTTTTAAGTTTTGTTCTTATGGTAATAATCAAAGAGCCGTAGAACCCGCGTCCTGAGAGCCCGTTGAGCTCCCAGTTCACGCTTTTGTTCGCGTTTTGATAGTTGTCCGTCAGCTAAAACGGACTGGCGCCCAGTTTTTGTTTTAAATTCATGTTTCTGTTTTTGTCTACGTGGGCTCTGAAAGGGCAAGGCGGCTGCTCCAGGGGATGGAATCGACCCTGGCCAAGCACCTTGTTACAAATCAAATATGGAAATGATATATGCACAGATATTGACTTTTTTAATATGTCTTATAATAAGTTTTTGCAATTGTTTATACCTGCGCTACTGAAAAATTTAATCTGATGTATTTATCTTGGCTTATTTAATTGTTGTAAACTTCACTGTAACGTCTAATTTATTCGGTAATTTTTTTTTCTAACTGTGATAGATTGTGCCAATGTCGAAAAAATATTTATCAACTACGTAAACAAAGGAGCATCCCCGTTAATGATAATGATAATAATAAATAATAAGTGAATAAATTAAATAATTTCTTCTTTTTTATTCCGAGATTAATTTGTTTGAAGTTATACTTCTACGTGTATTGGTGTGTATCCGTTTATAATAATTCGCTCACCTGAATTATTAACCTCAATTGCTTCAAAAGCCTCCTCGAGGCCATCGTTGAAAGAATTTAGTAGAACTGAAATTCGAAAAAAACATTGATACGAACTCGTAACAACGAAATCGGGATTGTATGATATACAAAACTTACGCCTCTGCGCGCTGTTCAATTCCTCGGACGCCTGCATGATGGCACGCGCCGGAGCTAGCGTGTCAACACGGCGTTTTCGAAGTTCACCGGCAACCACTGTCACGATTTTCCCGGTAAAAAAACCTTTTTTGAAAGCACTCCCGATATCGCGTACGGTCATGTGGTTCAAAATAAATTTGAGGCGTCGTATCAAACCGTCTCGCTGCAGCGTTTTCAAGTCCAACATAAACTTGTAGTCGCACACGCGGCGAAGATGCTGACACCGCGGCAGTGCAAAATTCAGCAGTTTTCGGATGACCGCGCGTAGATTTTTGCAATCAGACATTTTTTGTAACGATCGGAACCGCGCACGTCGAAGGAAGAACGTTTACTGATCCAACATTGTTCTTCGATGAGTAATTAAACGACGAGAAGGAGATGAAATGTATATCTTGTTTTAATTTTGCATACCGTAGTCAGATTCTTTTACGAGTACATCTTATCTTCTACATTGTGTATGACACGTGTAAGATGTATATTAAAAGTCAGTTATTTCTTCGTTAGACATAAAAAATCCTTCGTCCGTTATAAAACCATTTTTCCAATACTCAATTTCTTTTTTTCGTTACTCGATTGCTTTTTTTTTGTAATTCGATGGCTTTTCTTTTTTCCTCCAATTCGTTTTCCTCCTCGGCGAGAATTTCGTAAACCTCTCCGGCAACGCTGTACAACCGCGTTACATCCCGGTATCTCTTCCTTTTTTCTTCCAGATTCTTTATTCCGTCTTCTAACGCTCTGATTTTTTTCTTCAAGTCATCGCAGTACTCGTTGTGCTGCGCGGTAAAATCGGAAACATCCAAATTTTCGTTTATGTACCTCATCACATACCACTGCGAACTCATTTTACTTTTAAAAATTTTCTCACTATCTTCCAAATCCTCGCGCAGATCCTTCGTTTTCCTTTCGAGGCGTCTTATCTCGTCACACACGGTCTCGTGAGGAGGAAAAAATTCTTTGGAGATCCAATTGCGAAAAGCGTGCAGAGCGATGCGCGCGTCTCCAAAAGACAACATCGTTCTTCGACAATTCAAACGTTCGAGACAGTTGTCGTGCAAAGACTGATCCGTTTGAATCTGTATCCTACGACCAGTGGTAGCGTTTGGTGTACACCCACCTTTGACGAACCAAGTTACAAATTTTGTGCGAGTTTATAAAATCTGTTTCTCTGTCAGACATGTGTTTGATTGTAAGTATTCGATCAATTTTTCGATTTTTAAGCCACGTGTAACAAAACGAGAAAATAATTATACCATGTTTCATTGTGCAGCAGCAGCAAGATTACGTTGTGCTGGACTACAAGTACGAGCCAGAGGGCTATGCCATAATAGCCCCGAAGGCTTGGGAAAATTGCGACAAGGACACGTTGAGATGCGTGATTCTGAGTCTACTCTCAAGAACGAATCTGAACGAGCTGAATTCAAACTGTGCAGGGATGTACACGAACGGCGTTATGACGAGACTAACTTTTGAAAACGATACCATAATTTTTAAAATTATAAAAGATATGAACAACTCCGAAGCTTGGGAAAGTATCACTGTGTAACGTTTTTTTCGAAGTATGAATAACAAAGATTTTGAAAAAAAAAAAGTTGGGTTCATTTTCGCGAAAACAGCTGAAATTTTGAGTGTAATTGAAACAGTAAAATTTTGATATGTATAACGGTTTGATAAAAAAAAATATTGTTTTCGCCGTGAAAATGTTTTCTACCTGCAACGAAGTCTATTTCGCGTTTCAGCTCGTCTTGTTGTGAAACATTTTGAAAAAATAAACAATTTTTGTAACCTGGGTACACTGATTTTTTGAACGTATACCTTTGGCAAAAAAATTCCACTTTTTTATTATGAGTATCAAGTTACCGCAATTTTGACGTCAACGAGATAACGGTTCACGTTTCTCGGCGACATCTGTTTTCAGAACTATTACGTTGTTTATCAAATTATAGAACTGAAAGTATCAGGTTAAAGTTTTCTAAAAATTATTAGAGGTTTTGTTTCTACTTTCTTCTTAGGAACCGAGTTTTTTGTTATTTTTGCAAGAAGCTGAATCATGACGCATTATGACAACGTATCAAGTTACAGTTTTCCAAAAAACTTTTGAGTTCAAGAGGAAATCTGATCCATACGTGTTTGGACTACGAAACGAGAACCCGACTTGCGCGTTCTTGTTCAAACTTGTTTAGACTTGTCTCGACACGTTGTGTATAACCTCGACTTTATTTAGACAGTAACAGCTCTCTCGGTCTCAGTCCGTCCGCGATGGTTCTAATCGTGGACCTCCAAGGTTTTACGGACAACGATAAAAATTTCTTTCCAAAAGAGATAGCAGTCGTTTCCACGGGCGAAGCTAGGTCGACAGGACATTGGATTATTGAGAACCCTTTTCCTCTCTCGCTCTTCAACTCGGAAACACGCTCGCGTAACAGATGGCTCACGCGCTTTCATCACGGTTTGAGGTGGGGAGGCGGTAGCTCTATCGAGAAACACGTGAAGAACGAGCTGCTGAGAATGTCAAAACACACCGAAAAAATTTACGTGCGGGGCGACTGTAAGAGACTCTATCTACAAAAATTTTTGAATGTTGAAATCGTGGACGTCGAGCGTGATTTTTTGAATCCGTCTTTCGCCAAAATGCCCAGTGTGGAAGAAAGGTGTTACTGCCATACCAACAAGAAATCTAACAACGTCTGCGCCTTAAACAACGCATTGAGATTACGTCGCTGGCTTCTGGAAGGATCACCCAAGGCAGTATCTATCGAGACTCTGGAGGAGAAGGATCCGAGTGATACATCTCGTAACGATGAACTCTGTTCTACTCGACACGGTTCTGACCAAGGTGTACCCCTTGAACGCGTCCAAGTCTAAATTTGTCATCGTGGGGCTACGTCAAAATCAAAACGGAAAATGGTGTCCTCGGGTGTGTCTTACGGGTCCATTTTGGAGCGGTGTGAGGTTAACCGACCGCGAGTTCGATCTTCTCGCCGGACAGATGAAACACATCTCTCGCTATTTCGAAGATAACAATTATTTTCCAAAGGAGAAGATTAACCTCGACGCTACAAGCGGCGTCAGTTTCATCGATGCCTACAACAAGAGAGCCATAAACATCGAGAGCGATGATTGTAAGTAGCGTAAAAGTTTTTTCAAATTTAACCGTCTATCGGCTCCGAATCTCGAACTGTCAATTTCGTTCCAGCCTTTAACTGTTCTCGCCGGCTCGTCACTCTGCAAGAGCCTTCGTGGAAGGGTCTGGTGCGGCTCACCCCGTGCATCTATGCCTGGTTGGAGCGTCTGCGGCTGTACCCGGATGCGATAAACTACGTGTTCGAGTCTATCAACAAATACCCTGCCAAAACAGAGGACGAGCTCAGAAACGGTTATCGGAAAATTGAAAACAACGTCGCACACCATTATCCTCATCTCCTTTCGGACAGCGGCATCTACGACTTGACCTTTCAAGAGTTTTGTCTCCACATTCTCAACAATTCTGAAAGGGGATCGTAAATGTCGCTTTCGGTTACGATTGTCTTGCATGTGAAATAAAAAGTAAAAAAAAAATATCGCCTTGTTTTTTATTTCCTGATACTCCCGATTCTACGTACGAGGGTTTAGATTGGGGGGGGGGATATGGGAACAAAGTAACACTATCCGTGAGACCGTTCAGTAGAAATTTGTCGACAGTGGTACAAGTATCGAAATGCCTACTTACGAGGAAGTGCTCAAGGCCATCTCTATCTTCAATGGCTGGATCACGGATGAGTTTGGTCTTCGTGAAAAAACCGTTAAAAAATCTCTCAAGAGATTGACCAAGGCGCGGGTGCGATTCGAGAGACAACGCGAGGCAATGATCGAAGACTTTTTAAGGGATATGAGAGAGGCGGTTCCGTACACTGCTGAAATTACGCTCGACTATCTACAAGAGAAACAGGCCGAATTTTCCGAGTTGGACGCTTGGATAGATCGTATAACCTCGCGAGAAGCAAGTACCGCGGCTAAATTGATGGAATATCGGGATCTTCTCGCTATCGAGAAAAAAATGTCTGTAGTGTACGCGCGACTCTACGAGGAAGCGGCTTTGATCTTGAAATAAAACAATTTATCGATATAAAATGAAAAACTCTACCGTCGGAGTTCATTGAGCGAACGATCGTGGTCGCAACAACATGTTCAAAAAATCATCTAAAGTGAAATCATCGGTCCGTTATTCACGGCTGGAGGAGGAGAATTCTGGTGACGAGCGGTCGAGAGAGGAGGAGGAGGAACGTCAGAGGGAGGAACGTCGTAAAGCCGAGATAGAGCGAATTGCCGAGGAGCTAGTGCGTAGAAGAGAGGAAGAGCAGTTGCGCGAGAGAAAGACTGAAAATCTGATGAAATTCGATTAGCATCGCTCGATTTTATCACACTCCCAGTCATGTCTTTGAAGTTTCAACACCCGTTCACCGCCATGATTTCAGGACCTAGCGGGGCGGGTAAAACCGAGTTTGTCAAAAAGTTTTTGAAATATTCCACCTACATGTGCGAGACCAGGTTTGACAGGGTATTATTCTACTACGGCGAGTGGCAGAACGGATACTCGGACCTAGGCAAAAACATCGAGTTTAAGGAAGGTTTGCCCGACGATTCTGACTACACCCGCGATCCTGGCAGGACGAAACTCTTGATCGTGGACGACCTAATGTCCGAATCCTCTAAAAAGGTTATGGTGGACTTGTTTACAAAAAAATCACATCATGCGAACTTGAGTGTGTTTTTTATAACCCAGAACCTGTTCCATCAAGGCAAAGGATTACGGGACATCTCCCTCAACACAGGTTACATAATTTTGTTCAAAAATCCGCCGGATAGAGCACAGATAGCTCATCTGGCTCGTCAAGTCTGTCCCGAGAATCCGAAATTCCTTCAGGAAATTTACTTTGACGCGACTGTGGAACCCCACGGTTACCTATTGCTCGATCTAAAGCAGTCGACCCCGGAAAACTGCAGGTTTCGCACCTGTATCTTTCCCAGCGACAAACACAGTTTCGTGTACGTACCTCGAAAACCGATAAAAGGAGGAAACAACCTGGAAACCGTTTCAGTCTTGCGCGTATGATGGGGAGACAGGCACCTATCAGTGTGAAAAACGCAGCTTTGCTGTACGCGTTTCCATATCTTGATAAACAACAGCGGAAGGCGTTGCTGCGTAAAGCGGATCCATCGTTGATAAAGTGTATCTGTGAGTGCGCGTTGTACACAATCTCGGGAAATTTCGCTCTGACTAAATCGCAGAAAAGAAATCTCTGCAAACACGCCGGTTGCCTGCGAAAATTATCGGAGGCAAGAGGTAGCTGGAAGAAGAAGAAAAAACTCGTCGTACAACAAGGCGGATTTTTGCTGCCTCTGTTGTCAGTCGTCGGCTCCGTTCTCGCCAGTGTTTTATCCCGGTCGACATAACCTTGATCAGTCAGAAAAAATGGAGCACGCGAAAAAATTGGTTCTCATTCCGAGCGAAACGCTCGCGAAATTAGAAGATATGCAGCAAAAAAGTCTCAAAACCGTCCAAACGCCCGGTACAGAGCTGACGCGTCTCGACCATGAGATGCATCAGATACTCAATTCTGACCACAGAGACGACGCCTCCAAGTGGAAGATGTACCAGCAACTTCTCCAAAGGTTTCTCCGTTTGACCGAGGAGATGCGCGAGCATAGCCTAGGACCTCTGGAAACTAGTCACGTGGAAAAACCTATGGAACAACCGCGAGATATAGTCGATATGGAGAACATCGTTATGGAAAGCGTGCCAGCGAGATACAAGGTGAAGGCCCGGCTCTTGTACAAAACCTTGCAAAATACCCCAAATGACGTTTTTTCCTGGAACGACAAAGGAACTGTCTCGATTAATGGAAAACCGATCGAAAATTCGAACGTGGTCGATCTAGAGAACGAAGCGATGAGAGCTCGAAAAACGGTGAAAGCCGTCGGAAGGGATCAGTTCGCCAGTTTGCTCCGAAGTATAAACGTGCCCCGCGAGTACATCAGCAACAACGAATTTTGGAGTTTGTTATCGCCGGAACGGTCAACCGCGTATTTGGAAATTCCTGGCGCGTCCGGTCATCAGCGTTTCGAGGACTCGCCTATGCCGAAATCTCAACATTCCAGCAGCGACAGCGATAGTTTTGTGAGCGGTGATAGCGACCTCGGAAAGAAACCTTGGAAGACCCTGCGTCTGGGACGATGACTGCTAAAACTCTGAAAAAAATATACTTCGACCCTTCGCACCCTGCAGGGTTTGGCGGACAACAGGGCCTGGTTCGCGCGTTGGGTAACAAAATTTCGCGAGATTCCCTGAGAGAGTGGCTGGAGAAACAGTCGAGTTACAACAAACACCGGCCCATCATAAAGCGGTTTCCGCGCAGAGCTTACATAGTGTCCAACATCGACGATTGTTGGGAAAGCGACATCTGCGATTTGAGGTTCTTAGAACCCTACAACGACGGTTACAAGTATCTGATGGGTGTGATTGACGTTTTTAGCAAGAAAGCTTGGGTCGTCCCGTCCAAGGAAAAATCATCTCGCGTCACCACCAAAGCCTTCGCGGAGGTACTGAGGAGAAGCTCGCCGCGCTTTCCACTGATGACGCGTACGGACAAAGGTCGTGAGTACATAGGAACCGATTTTCAAAACTTTCTGAAGAAACGAGACATTGGCTTTTGCGTTGCCCGGAACCCTGATATCAAGTGCTCAATTATCGAGCGTTTTTGGAGGACTTTGAAACAGAAGATGTGGCGCTACTTTACACATAGTAACACGAAACGCTACATCGACGTGCTGCAGAAACTCGTCGACTCTTACAACAACTCCTACCACAGCACTATCAAATGCGCGCCTGACAAAGTAACTATCGAAAATGCCTCTAAAGTGCGCGAAACTTTGCTCCAGAGGGCAAAAAAAAATACCACATCGCGTTTCTAAATACAGCGTGTACGACCTCGTCCGCATCAGTCGCGAGAAGTCCGCATTCCAAAAAGGTTATGAGAGCGGGTTCACCGACGAAGTTTTTCGAATCACAAGAGTGGACGATTCACGCCAACCCGTCCTGTACACAGTCGCCGATCTAGCCGGGTCTAAAATAGACGGAGAATTCTACACGGAGGAGCTGAGTCGCGTCGGAAGAGCTTCGCCAAAGTCGAAGTTGAAGGTAAATCAAATTTTGGAAACGCGCGGGCGCGGCAAGAGCAAACGCAACTTGGTCAACTGGAAGAATCTCCCCGCTGATTACGTTAGCTGGATCCGTCCAGAGGATACAAAATGAGGTTCGACTTTTACATTACGTTACCAAGTAACGCGAGTATGGAGTTTTTTCCCGAAAACAAAACTACAAAGTTTTCAACACGTCTGCCACGAGAGTGTCGACTGACCGGGGAATGAGTAGCGGGATTGCACGAGATTCAGTTTCCGCAAACTTTCTCGCACATACCGAACGATTCGGGTGAGAACTACATCGAGCTCTACACGCACAAAGCCGGGACGAAAGCGGATTCGCCTCCAAAGATCAGCGTTACTAAGTCATCGCTGAAACACGGTGTTTATCGAAACATACAGGATTTGCTGACAGAGATCAACACGTCATCGGTCGTCGCGACGCATCTGAAGTTCGAGTTCGATATCGGAGGACACATCGCCGTGACTCAGGTGTGTGATTGCGAGAAAACAACCCACCCGTTCATCCTATCGGCAGTTTTGAGATCAATCATGGGTTTCGAGGTTGGAGACCCGCGGTTAAAAATAATGGTCGGTCCACAAAACCCCGTACGGTCGCCATACCCCGCCTCGCTATCTAACGCTCTACCACGCGTTCTATTCGTTTACAGCGACATTTGCGAGAGCCAAATAACCGGGGATGTGCAGACACCTTTACTGAGGGTTGTACCGATAGATCTCGATAGATACGAGTACGGAAGTATGCGTCTACGCTCTTTTTCACCCCCTAAATATATACCTCTGCTAAAGACGAACTTCGACATGATCGAAATCGATATAAGAGACGAGCTCGGTGAACCGATACTATTCGATCACGGTACTCTGGCCGTTACGCTTCATTTTAAGCGGGTTGATTGAGAAAAAAACGAGATGGATTATTGCGCTTACTATCATACGCAAACCGGAAGCGGACTCATCAAGGTATTCGTAGGGCGTGCAGGACAACGAGGACACGGGGTCGGTTCTTTCCTCGGAGGATTGTTTCGAACGGTTTTACCACTTTTGAAATCTGGCGCGAAAATCGTCGGCAGGGAGGCGGCACGAACAGGTATGGGCGTCTTGTCAGACATCGCCACATTGCGCATGCCGTTCAAAGAATCTGTGAAAACGAGACTGAAGGAGTTCACGGGTAATCTAAAGAGAGCTGCTGACGAAAAGATCGAAAAAATCATGACTGGATCGGGTTATAAGCAACGGAAGACGCGCCGTGTCTCTCACTCGTCGGTAGGACGCGTTTCTCGGAGGATCGCTTCAGGCAGAAAAAAAGTGAAAAGTGAGAAGCTGGATCTCTTCACCCTACCGCCAACTCAAACGAGTGTCGAGTCAGGAAACTGGGTACAGTACAAGCCGGTCTCCTCGCTTACAGATGATTCACCGATCGAGTTCTCAATACCCCCCTCCGACGAGTACTTCGACCTCGCCCACACCATGTTGTTTTTGAAAGTTCGTATGCTTCCCAAGAGACAGGGGGTTGCCATAGACCCCGCTGCTGGACCCGTGAACAACCTTATGCATTCTCTGTTCAACCAAATAGACGTCTATCTCAACGACAAACTCATCTCTCCACCCAACAACTCGTACGCCTATCGATCATACATAGAGACTCTCCTCAACTATGGTTGCGACGCCAAGAGCTCCCATCTGCAGAGCGTTTTGTGGTACGCGGACAAGGCTGGTTCCATGGACGCCGGCGGAGCCGACAACACCGGACTTGTTAAAAGACGAGCGCATTTTGCCGACGGGCGAACGGTCGACCTCATAGGGCACCTACACTGTGACATTTTCAACCAGCAGAAGTATTTGTTGAACGGCGTCGGCGTCCGTCTACGTCTCATTCGATCGCGAGACAACTTTTGCCTTATAGACGCAGCTAATAGCGCCAATTTCAACATAGTAGAGGCAACGCTAATCGTTCGTCGTGTAAAAATATCGCCAGGCGTTCTGTTGGCTCATGCAAAGACACTGGCCCATGCGACTGCCAAGTATCCTATGAGCCGTGTCGAAGTCAAGGCCTTGGCTATACACGGCGGCGTTCACGGAGAAACTCTGGACAATGTTTTTCTCGGACAGCTGCCCAAAAGAATTATTCTCGGCCTCGTAGATAATGCCAGTTACAACGGCAGTGTAGCCCTGAATCCGTTCAACTTCAAAAATCACGGCATCAACTATCTTGCGCTGTACGTGGACAATGTGCAAATTCCATCACGCGCTCTGCAACCCGATTACGCCAGCAAGTTGTCGGTGGATTCGTTCTATACGCTCTTCACCGGGACAGGGATTCACTTTAGCGATAACGGCAACTGTATCGGAAGAACGGACTATCCCGACGGATACTGCATCCAAGCTTTCGGTCTGACAGCGGACCTGAGTGCGAACAGCGACTCACACTGGAACCTGATCAAACAAGGCAGCGTCCGAATCGAGGTCCGCTTCGCCGAGGCTCTGCCAGCGACCATCACGTGTATCGTCTTTGGAGAATTTGACAGCATACTCGAGATCGACGCCAGTCGCCAAGAGATCACCGATTTCGGAACATAAATTACAGTGTCAGCACTCGCGCACAGATCAGTCATTTGTCAAAACTCGAGGTATGAACACCTTACAAAATCTGAGCGCTTTGCAAAAAATACCCGTTGAATCAAAGGGAGTCTATCCAGCCGACAGAATACCGAAATTGTGGTCACGACCCGCGGGGCTCGTCTTCAACACCGATGACCATACAAAACCCGGAAGCCATTGGGTTGGCATCTACGTCGATAAAGACGGACGAGGACGTTACATGGATCCGTTCGGATTTCCACCCATCATCAGGTCGCACATCACAGCCATCAAACGAAACTGCAAATTCATCGAGTGGAACAATCGCCAGCTTCAGAGTGAAACGTCTGACGTGTGTGGACATTATACAATTATGTTTTTACACCTTATGTCTGCTGGCTTTGATTATAATCTATTTAACAGCATTTTCGGACCCTCTTGCGAAAAAAATGATCGAATTGTTAAACAATACTACGATACATACGTAGATAAAAATTGTGACGATATGTGTACTCAGTGTTTCCAAACGTGTTGTTCGAAAGTATAATAACATATCATAAAATAAGTTCTGATTTATAACTTTTTCTGCGCGAAATAAAATGTAGGTTTTTTGAATCGCGAGTTTTTATTCCATGACCCTACTGACTTTTATTATTCATCATATCATTCTTATCGATATTACATTGTAACACGATCCTTTAAAAAAGATAAGTATTTTAATTCACTTATTTTATTCCTCATTGTCATATTTACACGTTCCGATAACAGTGTAACGCGACACCGCCAAAACGCTACGGACCTAGCGCGAGCGCCCAGACGCGAGCGCGAGCGCGCGACTCGTTATTTTCTACCGACCTCGCTATTACTCGTTATTTTTTGCCAACCTTGCTATTTTTCGTTTTTTTTGCCAACCTTGCTATTTTTCGTTATTTTTTGCCGACCTTGCTATTTTTTTTGTTATTTTTTGCCGACCTTGCTATTTTTTTTGTTATTTTGATATGTTTGTTATGGCGAGCCAAAGTCCCATTTTGCTGCTAACTCCAGTGTTATAATTTTACCATCCAACGTCGCAAAAATATTTCTGTCAAAGTGCTGATTGCTCTTTCAGAAGATCCGAGATTCGAGAGCGACAATGATACCGATATCGTTGAGACAATTAACATCTTGACCGAGGAAGAGATTTCGTTTTCGAGAACGAAGGATCCTTGGTATTTGCGTCGATTCCGAGAAGTGCAAGATTCCCCTGAGCGTAACCCCGATTGGGTGATTCATGACGGCTTGTTATATCATCTACGTCCAAATCCGTTGGTCAAAGAGATGATGGTAGACTTAAACGCCTGGAAGTTAGTTGTACCGTCTGAATTTCGCGAGAGAGTGATAGTCGAGAATCATTCCGTGCCTCAAGCCGCACATTACGGGGTTGAGAAGACATGTCAGAGAATAATGAGATTGTATTATTGGCCCAGTATTTTTCGCGAAGTGGCTAAGTTCATCCGCCGTTGTGACATCTGTCAAAGCGTTAAAGCAGACCAACGTGGTCCAGCGGGTATGATGCACCGTCGCATCCATGACCAACCATGGCACACTATCGCTATCGATATGATGGGTCCTTTGCCCGTGAGTACCTCGGGATTCAAGTACATTTTTGTTATTCAAGACCTTTGCACTAGGTGGATCGAAGTGACACCTTTAATAGCCGCCAATGGCAAGACTGTTACCGACGCAATCAGATCTTTGGTGATTAACCGGTTTGGCTGTCCGAAAGTGTTATTTTCGGACAACGGCAAAGAGAACTGCAACAAAACCGTTGAAAAGTTCGCTCGGGATCACGGTATAAAACTGGTTCGTACGCCAGTTTACCATCCCCAGAGTAATAGCGTCGAGCGAGTCAACCGAACAGTCAAAATGATGATACGCGCGTTCGTAAACAGTAACCATCGAACCTGGGTTGTTAGCATCGTTCTCCCCAAACCACTTTTGCGTAGATGTCGTTTCGGAGCGGTGAAACGAAAACACGACCGGAACGAACCGAACGAACGGTGGAACGGAAAGTCATTTGAATTGTCAATTGAAAAATTAAATACCTTCGGGACGGTTGATGAAATGAAACGAAAAACACAAACAAACAGACAGACAAACAAACAAGAAAACAAACAAGCAAGATTAATTTAAACGAAAGCTGATGACACAATTATGACACAATTATCAATAAAGGTTTTTTAATACAAATAATATTTGTTTTTATCATTTTATTTTCCCTTTTAGTGTAAATTATTTTGAAAAAAATTAGCAAACGTTCAAAATTTATTTCAATGCTTTATTTATATAAGAACGAACAAATTCGTTTGAACAAAAACGTACTTCGATACAAAAAAAACAAGAAAATTAACATTTGAACTTGAAATAAATCGTTGATACATTTTTCACTTTTATCCACTTGTTTTGTTTTCACTTGTTGGTTCCTCCTCACTCACGTCATTGGATGTCTGGTCATCAGTGGGAGATGATTCCCCAAATTGCAGGAAGAGCAGAAGGGCAGCGGTTTCTTCAGGTGGCAAGATGACGTATGACTGAATAGATTCATTTGGCACTATCCCTGGTCTGTAGCTGATGATAGCATTTTGCACTCCTGCAAAACCTTGGGATATTGCATCGATTATTTCTTTCAGCCAAACCGGAACAGTTTTGTCGTCATCAGTCTGCATCCCTTGGGTTGCAAACGTTTTCGCAGTACCTTGTGGAGAAGCTGGAAAAAATACAGCTAGAATAGAAAAATGATACTATTAGACTTAGGTTTTAGGACAACTTTTGGGACGGTTAATGAAGTAAAAAAACAAAACAAAACAAACGAACAAACAACAAAACTCACAATTTTTGTTCTCAGCCTTGGGGACAGGCTTGCAGGGCTCGGTCGAACTGATGCTCCACACTGGCGACGGTGACCTGCCCTTGCATTCGCCAGGTAAATTGGGCGAGGAATTCTCATCAATATTGAATGGAAGTTTCTTCTTTTCTGGAGATGTTATCCTTGTAGATGATTGGGGTGGGGAGGATTTTCTCCCAAAAGCAGGGAATTTGATGGAGAAGGTGGACATCGTCGACTTCAGACTCCACGTTGGTGACGGTGTTCGATCTTTCGCTGGAGACTTGTAGATGCGAATAGGCGATGTGGTATTTTCTTGCGGCTAAGGAGTCCGCCACCCTCTTTTTAAAATTGGTCGCCTGCACTTTTCGTGCAGGTTGAAATCCAACCTCGGCTTTTTCGACAGGATGTTTTTTACCGGAGATGGTGTCCGGATTCGTTTTCCTTTTGGTTGCAGATATGACGATTCATCGTCATATCTCCGAATTTCGAAATCAAATTTGCTTTTTTTGAATTCCCCAGCCGAGGTGTTGTTCGTTGTTACTCTTTTGCTCTTTGGAGGAGAGGGTGAACCAGTTTCTTTTGCAATCGGTAGCATGTATGAAGGCCCTTCCAGCGGATCATAATCCATCTTAGTCTTCTTGAATTCTCCAACCGAGTTCTTCATTGTAGTTGATCTGTTGCTCTTTTTGTCGTGTTTTCCGAAATTGTAAGGGTCATCACTGTCCTCCTCCGAGTCAAAACACTCCGAACGGTCCCGCTTGCTTGACGAAGCAAATCCTGAAATGAAAAACAAAACAGAAAGTATTATTACATAATTTCAATTGTAATAAAAATAGAAAATACAAAAAGTTACCGTCTCGGCTGTCGTCTGCTAATCTGGCTTCGTCCAGGTCGAAGTCGATTTGTTCGGTGCCTGTTATGTCCAAGACATCATCCAGCAGCTTATTTGCAGGACCCAGTGGCTCATTTCCTGTCTTGCCGAGCTTGCGTTTCAACTTATAGTCTCGGGCTTTTCCTTTGATGTCGTTCCAAGACTGCAAGCACACGTTTATATTATTATAATTTTTTTTATATTTTATATAAAATATGATGAAACTGAAACAAAGTCGACTAGTCGACTTTCAAAGTAGAATGTACTTACTCTCATCCACTGCTTTTCAGTTTTAAAGACACCATATTTTCCCATCAGCTTATTCAACTCTCGCAACTTCCGATACCAGTTCGCCTTGCCACCCATCCCTGAAACAAAAGATCAAAAAGATAGTTATAAGATTTTCGATCAAATAGAGATCAAAATGTAAAATTAGAAATAAGAAATCATACAATTAAGAAACTGAGGATTTCAAAACAAAACAAATGGAAAAAGGGAGAATTTAGTAAAGTGACTTTGTAAACGAGCTTGTAAACACAACTCCAAAAGCACAACAAAAAACGAACAAACAAACAAACAAACAAACAAATGACCGCGAGAAACTTACTCTCATAAGTCCTGTTCGCGAACTCTGGATTCGCCTTCATGAACTCGATGAACAACACCTTCAACTTTCCACTGAGCTTCCTAGGCTGATTACCCTGTTTCATCTTGATTAAATAGAATTCACTTCAATTTTTTGTATACTTTTAATGCACAGATCTTATTGCGAACAAATAGTAACGAAGGATGAATTATTGTCTCAACGCACAGATCTTAACGCGAACAAAAATTAACGAAGAAGGATGAACTGTTGTCTCCGGAGGAACAAATCGTGCACCATGAGGTGTTGACTCTGCTGAAAACTGATATGGGTCAAAATCGCCTGCTGTTTTATATCCAGGTCCTCTCCTCCTACCACTTCCAACCTCTCTCGAAAATGGAAAACGACAAATAGCAAGGCCGATAGGTCACTTTCGAGTCAGAATGACTAACTCGTCATTGTTTATCCTATGGCTTGCTTATCTCATTTCCACCCCCTTTCCCCTCCGTCCGTAAATTTTCCTCCTTCCAAAAATGAAGGAGGCGGGAAAAGCGAGCTGCAAGTCTGTTTTAAACGTAATATTATAACAAAATATTACCCTTTAAGGTAAAATTACTCCTTATAGTGACTGTAACACTAGTTATCGCGATCGTCTGTTATTGTTAATAACTTGATAATTAAACATTACAGGTAATCAAATTTTAGCCTGAATGAATCATTTTTATTGTTTTTAAATGTTTTAATTTTTGATTGTTTAAAGTAAAAATCATGATTAGTAACACAGTCATGATAAGGGGTAGATTTACCTTACCTTTTAAAAATTAACTTTAAAAATGTCGATTCAACATTTAAAATTTCGGCTTTTTTTAATATCATAAAAATGAAAATCTGATTGTGTACAGACATTGGGGAAATGATATGAGTCATTGGGGAAAAATAATCTCTACTTTTTCTCTAAAACCGTCCAAACAAATAAACAAGGGAAACGAGAAAATTACTCCAAGGGAAACAAAAAGAAAGATTAAGAATGTTGACATAATATTCGTTCCCTTCTAATGCTTACATGAAAGGCAATAAATGTTGGATACATTTTCAGGTAAAAAAAAAAGATTATTTCTGGGTTTTCCAAATTTGTACGAAAGAGATGTCCATGAAATTGAGCTCGATGATAACGAAAGTGATCAAAACAAAGACAAGAAAACATTTAGAATACAGCTTGAAGCTATAATCCCATTAGTACTTGTTAAGTTTTGAAGAGAAATTAATGTCGCTAAGTGCTCGCGCAAAGCCAGTTACAGGTAGAAAAAAAAAAGATTATCACTGGAAAGAATTCCTCAATTCTGACAAAAGAGATGATGGTGAAAATGACCTCGAAGGTACCATGCAATATAACAAAGAAAATAAGAAAACGATACCAAATTTTAGATAATCTATTTATTACACTTGAAATTATAATCTTATTATATGTTCTCCTATAAAAATGTTTGCGAGCGAAATTTGTTTTTAGTTTTGATGAATGAAGGGGGTTAAAAATATGAGCGTACAATCTGGTTTCTCACATCGTAAGCAAGCATCACATCCGAGGCCAGATCATTGTTCCAATTACGCGGGCATGGATCAAGAATCCCAAATTAATCGCTGGCTGCGAATTTCTCGTGAATTTTGATAAAATTATGCAAAACTGCACATGCGTAAACGGTGCGTCCGGAAGTGACTGGACCATAATGTAAGCCGCGCTCTTTCAAGATGCACCTCCATTTGTTTTTCATTTGTCCGAAAGTCTGTTCAATTACCACTCTGGCATGGCAAAACGCCTTGTTGTAACGTGCTTCAGAAGTGTCATCCTCGAATTCATTCTCGGCAAAAGGGGTCAGTAATACTGACGGAGGCGCGTAGCCTCCATCCCCTGTTGAAATAAAAAATCAAAACTCTATTCATTTTCAAAATCTTTTTTGACGTGACAACGTCTTGTAAATCGGTTTAAATCGGTTTAAATCGTTTAAATCGGTTTGTTAATACTGTTGTTGACCATAAAAAAAATATTACCTATAAGATAGTACATTCCTTCCTCGTCGCGAATAGTATCGTTTTCTTGCAACCAACAAAGATGATTTTGAACTTTACTGCTACGCCATAAAGATCGATCACTCATTGCGCCACAACCCACAAAGACATTCCGAATCAAATTGTTGGTGTCGCAGATCTATAAATTAATTATTAATAATTTTTTATTTCTGTTTTAAATAATTACAAACTTTTGCAAAAAAGGTTTAACTACCATCTGAACGTTAAGTGCATGTCCACCCTTGCGAGAGACGTAATTGTGCTCATTTATAGTGGGCCTCATTATTTTGATGAGAGTGCCATCGATTGCTCCAACTACTCCAGGAAATTGGGTCAAGCGAAAAAAACTGTTCAAACGAAAGAAGTAAATCATTTTGTTTGTTTGTTTGTTTGTTTGTTTAGATTTGTATTGTAAAAAATTATTGTTACAATATCACATAATTTTGTTACCATTTCGAAAGACATTCTCTCTCTTCTCTGCACATAGGAAACTTAATATAATCATTCCGAATGTCGTATAACGCCTCGGACACCTGTCGAATAATTTTACTAATCGTAGTTTGCGCACAACTGCTGTATCTTTCCAAGGCAAGTCCCTCCTGATAACAACCTGTAGCGAAAAATCTTAGGGCTATCAGCACCTTTCGCTGCACAGATATCCCATGTCTCCTGCTGCAAACAAGCTTGTCGTGCAGTATGTTGCACAGCAATCGTACAAGACCTTTCGACATTCTGAAAAAAGAATGTAAACTTTTTTTTATTTATTATCCATATATTTATTAAGTTGTGTGCTGCTGCTGTCTCTCTTCTACTTTTAGACGCCGATGCGTCCGAGTAGAAAAGAGACAGATACGGCCTAAACCGAACGCCGAGGCCGATCGTTAAAAATCATCATTTACCTATAAATCTTTTTGAAATATTCATCAGGCAGATTGAAACCATGTACTGTATCCCTGTATTCTTTCCGCTCTCGACTAACATCGATGATGAAGCCACTCATTTTTTAAATAATTATATAAATGCAACAACTTAAATGTCACTATCACTTTTGTTTTACAATTGAACACGAAACAATTCTATGAAAATTGTTGATGTTTGTCACAAAAGATTATAACGTAGAACTGCAGCAAGTTGCACTCGAACGAAAACTGAATATTCTAATATTTCAAGTTAGAAAATAAGCATTAGTGAAAACAGCCCCAGGGGTGTAATCATTCCAAGATGAACAAATAAAATCATTCAAATGGTATTTCAGACTGCATCTGAAAATCGCATACAACGAAAGGGCAAGTGGAAACAGAAGGTCAATAAGATCTTGAGGTAGGTCATTTATGAGGGCACGTGTAGGGTATCGAATTTTGAACCGCTTTCAGTTTAGCACTCTCCCGGTCCTAAGATTTTAGGCTGCGTGGTGGGGGGCGCAGTCCGTCTCGCTCCGACTTGTGTACTGTCGGTAGAGAGAGAATAGGGAAACAGTGACGCACGAACGCATGTCGCTACTCACGTATAGATGATTCGCGACGCAGGACTAGGAGATTGTTAATCAAACGAACATATAAGTTTATTTTAAGATGTTTTTTTAAGGTGTTGTTCATCAAGTTCATGAAGGCGAATCCAGAGTTCGCGAACAGGACTTATGAGAGTAAGTTTCTCGCGGTCATTTGTTTGTTTGTTTGTTTGTTTGTTCGTTTTTTGTTGTGCTTTTGGAGTTGTGTTTACAAGCTCGTTTACAAAGTCACTTTACTAAATTCTCCCTTTTTCCATTTGTTTTGTTTTGAAATCCTCAGTTTCTTAATTGTATGATTTCTTATTTCTAATTTTACATTTTGATCTCTATTTGATCGAAAATCTTATAACTATCTTTTTGATCTTTTGTTTCAGGGATGGGTGGCAAGGCGAACTGGTTTAAATTAATCTTGCTTGTTTGTTTTCTTGTTTGTTTGTCTGTCTGTTTGTTTGTGTTTTTCGTTTCATTTCATCAACCGTCCCGAAGGTATTTAATTTTTCAATTGACAATTCAAATGACTTTCCGTTCCACCGTTCGTTCGGTTCGTTCCGGTCGTGTTTTCGTTTCACCGTTTCTCCGCTCCGAAACGACATCTACGCAAAAGTGGTTTGGGGAGAACGATGCTAACGGCCCTGGGACGCGCATTTACCGGAATTTCAATTCGCTTTCAATACAGCCTATCATACGAGTATGCAAGCTACGCCAGCATTCATGAATTTCGGTCGCGAGTTGGACATGGATGGCCAACTCAGCGATGAAGTCGAAAATCGGGAAATTCCCCAAGAATTTGATCCTACCGCATGGCGTGAACGCATGAAGAAACTCAGAGATTGGAGGAAATTAATTTCGGCCAATACTGGTGATGCGTATGATAAACAAGCGAAATATTATAACTTACGACGAAGACCTTGCGAGTATCACGAGGGTCAGTTAGTACTATCGCGAAATCGCGTGTTGAGCGCTGGGAAGAAAGGTTTTTCTTCAAAATTAGCCCAAGTCTATGCTGGGCTTTATCGTATTTCGAAAATGATATCCCCAAATGTTTGCGAAGTCGAAGATTTGGTTACGAAAAAGCGAGCGAACATGGCGATATGCGATATTAAACCCTACCATCACTAATTCTCCCTTGTTTATCCTCAGCTTACCGATATCGAAATGGGTTTCGAAAAACATGAGCAGGAGCTTCAACGTTTGTTCGATGAATTCCTGCGCCAACTCACCGGCCGTTATCTGTCGGAGTTCCAACCGGCTTTGGAGGAATTCCTGGAAGCCAACGACGGCTTCTTAGAGGCCTGGACTGAGGTGGTAAATCTGGCTGAGGAAGATCGCCGGAATGAGATGAGGGCATTAACGAGGACTCGATACGCTCCATCAACGCAGGATCAGGCCACCCAGACCCCTGCGAAAAGGCGGAAAATGACGTCTGATGCTAGTTGTCAGACACTGCCTCTGTCCTGTGCTCAGCAGGCTTATCGACATCCGAGCACTGCTGGCCCGTCTCGAGAGCCAACCCGAGGTGCGCCGGATTACATCCCGCTTCCCGAGACACCAATACCGACCAGCCAGTTGAACATCCCGCCTGCCGAGTTCCCGAGATGCGCTTTTGAGCGCAAAAACAAGAACACCGGATATGGGACGAACGAGCGTTATTGCGACGACCGTGAGTTGCTGCCTCCAACTCGTCCAGGCTTGAGAGTATGGTCGGACGAACCCGGCAAGGATGACAATCCAGATCCTGAAGAGGAAGACTGGAATATGGACGATGAACCGCCGATGGAATATCCTCGGCAGGATCCCAGAAATCTGGAACGACAACTCCCGTTCCGTCCACCTCGTCCAGCGCCTCCACCAGCACCCAGACCCGCGCCCAGACAAAGTGGATTGTCACCAGAGCCGCCGCTGCGTCGCCCGCAAGCTGCTGCGGCTGTGCAGCCGGAAATTATCGATCTCGCGGCCATGGAGGAGGAGGCCAACCTCAATTTTCGGCCACCACGACCTGAAGTGCGTCCGCCACCACCACAACAAGCTTCATTGTTCCGGGAAGACCGGAACCCGAGACCGAGAGCGCACAAGCCAGTGCCGCCAGAGATTCCTCCCATGCGACAGGGGGTTTTTGGTCAACGATCGCCGCCTCCAGCCCAGCGAAGAATGCCAGAAGGGCAAGAACGTCCCCACCAAGTTCGGGACAACTTCGGACATCGGGGATTTCCTGGCGAAATTCTTCCCGAGCCGAGAGCGAATGTCCGCAATCGCTGGCAACCACCGAGATGGAGACCGCGCGCTGCCGATATGCCGCTATCGTTTCATCCGCACATCCAGGATGATCCCTTACATCGCCCTGAGATCGAGGGGTGTTTTATTTGTTTTTGTTTAGGCCATGGGCGCTCAGAGTGTCCACGATTGAGGGAGTTTGACCTCGATATGTGTTACAACTGTGGCCTACGAGGGGTTACTCTCCGAACTTGTCCCTTTGATAGGGATGCCTACTCCCGTGGAGAGCGAAATCCGTTCGGCGCTGGCCAACGACGCCAATATCGCTAGACGACTATAGCGATAGACCTAGACTTAAGTTTCTCCCAATTGACAAATTTAGTGACTAAGTTTTGTTCTACCGTAGGTTAGTTGTCGTTCTCGTAGAGTGTAGTTGTACTCCGTACCTGTGGATACCGAATAAACTGCCGAAACTGCGAGACTGACTAGTTGTAAGATCGAATGAGTGGAAATGAGTGCCACGA
This sequence comes from Telenomus remus, assembly GCA_020615435.1. Classification (NCBI taxonomy): domain Eukaryota; kingdom Metazoa; phylum Arthropoda; class Insecta; order Hymenoptera; family Scelionidae; genus Telenomus; species Telenomus remus. Next base: position 6,057,981 of record CM036338.1, read on the forward strand.
AATTCTAAATTGCCAACCTATGTGCCATGAAAGTTTTTGCGATATCCGAGACCTGATTTTTGTAGTACTTTAGTTTATTTTTGACATTTTTCTTTTGCTTTGGACTTTACTTTTTATTCTGTAGGGATACCGAAAATCTGTATTCAAGTTTGGACAAACTTGCGGACCCAAGTCAACTTAAAGTCTCGCGTGTTTACACTGACTTTTTTTTTGTTTTGTAAAAATTTAAAACCGTAGAGGTGCGAACAACTGCATTCAGGTTTGACAAGCCTGCGGACTCGAGTCACCATAAGCATTAGCTTTAATTTTTTTTCCCCCGTAGGGATACCGAAGATCAGTATTCAAGTTTTGACAAACTTGCGGACCCGACGTCATATCAAGTCTTTCGTTTTCGTATTGACGTGTGATTTAAAATTAAATACCGTAGGGATACTAACACCCGTATTCAAGTTTTGACAAACTTGCGGACCCGACGTCAATATAAGTCCTGCGTTTTGAATGGACTTTTGGAAATCGTAAAATTAAAAATCCGTAGAGATGATAACAACTTTATTCAGGTGTGACAAGCCTGCGGACTCGAGTCAAGTAACAAGCCAATTTGATTAACCTGGCTTTGGTGAAATCAGAAACTACAGTGTTTATCGTTTTCGGTTTTGAAATTCAATCCTGTAGGGACGTAAAGAAATCCACGTTCAAGTTTTAACGAACTTGCGGACCCGAGTTGTTAATAAATTCAAGTTCGAATTTGTAAGTTGTGTTTGTCAACATCCTGGTAGGACTACAGAAGATCCGTGAATTGATCTGACGAGATCAAAGATTAATCCTTTATTTCAGGTTTGTGTTGCAACGATACCGTAGAGATGTAAAAACAACTGCATTCAGGTCTGACAAACCTGCGTACTCGACGTCAAATCCGGATCAGTTATGCCTGACAGTTAGCCTTTCCGTCGTGCTCGACCATCCTGACACAAGCGCGTGAGTTTATCGCTATCGAAAAGAAGAAAACAGACTGATGCAATTGGTCGTATATGTATGCAGTTCATCCAAACCAATTTGAATGCTTCTGTTTGAGGTTGTTGCTGACCGTGGTACGAGGGCCCACTTCTTTCGCGTTTTTACGCACAATTGATGGTCACGAATATAGAACTTACAGAGAAGCCTGTAAGGTGCACGGTTTGCTTGAAAACGACAACCATTGGACTTTGACAATGGAAGAAGCAGTTCTGACTCGCTATCCGTCGCACATAAGGACATTGTTCTCCATTATCATTACCTGTTGCGAAGTTTCAAATCCTCTTACGCTATGGAATCTTTTCAAGGACCACATGTCGGAGGATATACTTCATAATCACGAACTCAACGGTAATGATGTGATTGCAGACGATCTGATATACGATGAAGCTCTTCAACTCATCGATGAGATAGTTTATACAATGTCAGGTTTGTATTTGTTATCATTTTCCAATTAATCTGTGTCATTCTTTCATTTATGGTTGTTTAATATATTTTCTGTACGTCACCATGTAGCAGACTACGGGCTACCTGCTCCCAGAGTTGCAGCTCTTCACAACAACGAACTTCGCGCACAACTTCAGTACAACGCTCAGGCTCTTGCTGCAAACGTTCGAACAGCTTTGCCTTCTCTGAATGGAGACCAAAGATCCTTCTACGATGCGGTACTACAAAAAATTGACAACAACGATCCTGCAATTTTTTTTCTGAATGCCTGTGGAGGAACAGGAAAAACATATTTATTGAATCTCCTGCTGTCAACTATCAGGAGTCGTCGTCACGTGGCTTTAGCTTTGGCTTCAACTGGTAACGCTTCCACGTTGTTACAAGGAGGACGAACTGCTCACAATGTGCTGAAGTCGCCACTGAATTTGCACCATCAGGAGACCCCATTTTGTAACATCAGCAAAAATAGTCAAAGGGCCGAGGTGCTGCGGTTGTGCAAACTATTGGTGTGGGATGAATGTTCTTCTTCGCATAAGCATGCAGTTGAGGCACTCGAGAGAACCTTGAGAGATATACGGAGTGACAATCGGATGATGGGAGGATTAGTCGTTATATTAGCTGGTGATTTTTGACAAACCCTCCCGGTCATCACCCGTGGAACTCCAGCTGATCAGCTTCATGCCAGTATCAAAAGTTCAATCTTATGGCAAAGTATCATAGTCCATTCGCTGACTATTAACATGAGGGTATATCTTCACAATGATGAGAACGCTGCCAATTTTCCTGCATTACTTTTGACAGTAGGCAATGGTACGCTACCAACAGATGCCAATGGAAATGTTACTCTTTCTCCTGAACTATGCACTATTGCCAATTCTACTGATGAACTGATTGCTGCAGTTTTTCCCAACATCCAGCGAAATCACTTGCACATGGATTGGTTATGTGAAAAAGCTATTTTAGCGTCAACAAACGATGTTGTCACTGATTTAAATGACAAAATATTGGCTACAATTCCCGGGGAACAGAAAATTTACACCTCTTTCCATTCCGTAGTAAATCAAGATGAAGTGGTAAACTATCCGGTTGAGTTCTTGAACTCGCTTGGATTGTCTGGAGTTCCGCCACACATACTGAAATTGAAAGTCGGAGTTCCTGTTATGCTGCTGCGAAATTTAAATCCTCCTGTTTTATGCAATGGAACTCGAATCCGCATCACTCAACTTCGGCATAGGATTATAGAAGGTAGTAAGCTATAGATTGTCACACAACTTTTGCATTTTATACCAAATGTATTGACATACTACTTAATTTGTATGATTTGTAGGCACTATAATGACTGGATCGAATCAAGGTGCGAACGTCATGATACCTCAGATACCAGTGATCCCCACAGATCTTCCATTTGAATTCAAAAGACGACAATTTCCCGTGAGATTAACGTTTGCAATGACCATCAATAAAGCTCAAGGTCAAACGCTCCATGTTGCTGGCGTACACCTTGAAAAACCATGTTTCTCTCACGGACAATTTTATGTTGCATGTTCGCGCGTCTCCGACCCACGGAATTTACACATTTACGCTCCAGAGAGCAAAACATCGAATATTGTTGACCAATATGCGTTACTTCAATAAGGTTTACCAGAATGCGTTAGTTCAATAGGGTTTTGTAGTTTTACGATGTATCAATAAATGCCATGATTTTACCACGGATACGTGGGTTTCTTTTCGCGCACAATGCAAAATGGATTCATTAATTATTTTGTATAACCTTTTTCGTCCTTACAATTTGTTTATCCAAACAATTCGTAAAAAAACCTTAACTAACTCATATAGTGCAGCGAAGCTGACGCCCGAGCGAAGCGAGGGTGCTCAGCTAGTTAATATATATTCACCGCTGCGAGGTGGAACGTACGCTGACTTGCCGGACTTTATTAAAAAGAAGAAAGCTTTTATAAATATTTAAAACAAAGATGTTTATTGTTTTCTACATTGTGTAATTGCTAGTTTATTTCCGGCTAAAGATGTTTGCAGAACCACATCTTATCCATCATTTGAAGAACATTCAAAATACGAAGGTATAGATTTTCCATTGCAACTCAAAAATATAAAGAAATTCGAACAATTGAACAAATTATTGATCAATGTTTACGCTTTTGAAAAAAAAAGAAGTATATCCCGTCTATTTGAGTACTTTTGAATCAAACAAACCAACAATACATTTACTTATGCTTTCAGTTGAAGGTCCAAATGAAAGAGTTTTTATCGACGATGAAGATGAGATTAATTCATTTGATGATATTAATAAAGATTTCGCTGTATTTCACTTTTGCTTGATAAAAAATTTTTCCCAGCAAGTGAGTACAAGTTTATCAGAACGTCATGGTAAAACTTTTATATGCGACCGATGTCTCTCTCACTTTACACTTAAAGTTTCACATATAAAACACAGACAAGAGTGTTATAGAATTAAAAAACAATGCAAAATGATTTTTCCGAATGAAGAGAAAAATATTTTAACTTTTAAAAACTATAGTAATAAGGAATGGCTGCCATGTTCGGTGACTGCAGATCTGGAATCGCTTTTTATCAAGTCAACTGAAAAAGATTTAGGATATCAAAAACATGTACCATGTTCGATTGGCTATTATACACATTGCACTTTCGACGATTCTCTGTCTAGTTTTGATATGTATCGAGGAGCAAATTGTATCGAGTGATTTATTGATCGTCTTTATACTTCGGCTACGTACTATCACAATCTATTACAAGATCCTAAACCCATGATTTTATCTGATGAAGAAACACGAAAGTTTCAAAATGCGAACGAATGTCATATTTGCGAGAAGCCTTTTACGGAAGAAGATAAGAAATGTATGGATTACTGCCATCTGACTGGAAAATTCCGAGGAGCAAGTCACAATAAAAGTAATCTTAATTATCAAAATAAAAAGTTTATACCATGTTTTTTTCACAACATGTCGAATTATGATTCAAAATTTTTGATTCGCACTCCAGCGAATCGCTATCCAGGACAAATAAAAGTACTACCTGAGAATAAAGAAACATATATTTTGTTTACTAAAGAACTTGATGGCTTGACGGTCAGCATACGATACCTCGATTCCTTTCGTTTTTGTTCATCAAGCGTTTTGAAGCTAGCTGGCTACCTACGCGATGAAGATAAAATAATAACGCGAAAATATTTTCCAAATGACGAACAATTTCAATTACTCACACGAAAGGGTGTATGCTGTTACGATTATTCAGATAGTTGGGAGAAATTAGATGAAACTAAACTTCCTTCTAAAGCTGACTTCTTTTCTAAATTTAATGAAGAAAATATAAGCGACGAAGATTATCTTCATGCACAACGTGTTTGGACATGTTTTAATATTAAAACGCTAGGGGAGTACATAGACATTTATTTGCGTTGCGACATCTGTCTTACGGCAGATATTCTTATAAACTATAGAAAAACATGTATGGAAATTTACAATTTAGATACATTTCATTATTACACTGCACCCTCACTATCTATGGATGCTATGTTGTAAAAAACTGGAGTAAAATTAGAACTTCTCACTTGTCCTGAGATGTATCACTTTATAGAACGCGGGATTTGGGGTGGCATCACGACTGTAACTCATCGATATGCAGAAGCTAGCAATCCTTACATGGGAACGGCTTACGACTTCTCTAAACCAACTGTTTACCTTCAATATTTTGATGTTATTAATCTTTATGGCTACAGTCAAAGTTCTCATTTACCATATGGCGGTTTTACTGGGATTTCTCCTGAGAAGTTTCATAATGAAACTGCTAATGACGGAGAATACGGTTACATCTTAGAAGTTGACTTCCAATACCCTGCAAATCTAATCAGGCAGCAAATGGAGTAAACTTATGACTACCTTTTATGATAAAAAAAATTATGTTCTACATTTTGTTAACCTGAAGCAATATGTCGAACTTGGATTGAAGCTGACGAAAATTCGAAGGATGAATTAAATGGTCATATCATGAATTATTTTATAGGTTTGCGAGCTTAAATGTATGCTTATAAAGTGTTAGGTCAAGAAAAGTCGAACAGGCGCCGTAAAGGAGTTGAACGATCCGCCATACGCAACATTGAATTTGAAGACTATGCCAACTGTCTGTTTAATAGGGAGAGAAAATATGTCGAACAGAATTTAAGTACAAGCAAAAAGTTTAATGTGTATACAATTAAACAAAATAAATTAGCTTTACGTTATAATGAGGATAAGAGAATAATTTTACAAGATATGATAACAACTGTACCATGGGGTTACAAACGCACTCCTAAGGACGATGTTGATGGTGAAGATAAATGAAGGATTCAAATGATTAAAAATATTTTTGATTCATTATTTTATTAACTACTATCAATACCTTCTTCATATTACAAGTGATGCATTGTCAATCTGCATATTCATTTTTTCAAACTCTTCACAATCTCTATTTTTCGTTTCAAAAATTGTCTTTGAATCTAGAATTAAGTTTTTAAACGCAAAAGCATCTACATTTTTACCAACTTGATTGAGCATAAACCAATCTCCGATATCCAATGTTTTACTCAAAAAAGTTATATCACTTCGAGAAATCATTCCAAATTTCAGTTTGAAGATAAAATTTCTGAAAGAACGCGAAAACAAAGTAATCATTCTATACAGTAAATTGCAAATACTTGTGAATGCGAGCAAAAGAAACCAAAACCACACAAAAATATAAATTTTTTCATTCAAAACGTTAATCGGCAGAATACATAAAGCATCTTGAGTTTGCACCGTTCCTGAAGGCCCATATTTATTAAAACTACATTTAGCAACTTTTGGAAACACATTGGATATAGGATCCATTCGTTCACTTTGATCGCTTTCTAAGTAAGTGAAAATATCTATTCCATACATGGAGAATTCAAAATTCAAAAACCATTCTATCAAAAACATTTGACCTATGACATTAATCAAGTTTAAAAATTCACAAAAAATGAATTTATAGTAATTTGAGTTATTATTATTGACATGGATATGTCTTTCAGCTGGGGGTCATCAGTAAATGCAACGAAATCTGTGTGGGACGCCCTGTCTTAATCATCTTAAACATCTTAAAATTATCTTAAAGTAAGACGCTAATTATCTTAATTAATTGAAAATATGTCTTAATTATTATATAAGCCCCGTTTTAATTATCTTAAAAATTATCTTAAAGAAAGACGTTATGTCTTAATTATCTTAATTAATTATCTTAATTAATTATCTTAATTAATTGTCTTAATTAATCAAACATGTGTCTTAATTATTATTATTATTATTATTATGGACATGTCTTAATTAATTAAGGCATGGATATGTCTTTTAGCTGGCCTCATAGCCATAGCCCCATAGCCCCATAGAAACAACCCCCATAGAACGATCCCCATAGAACGACCCCCGTAAAACGACCCTCATAGATCGATTCCCACAGAACGATCATAGGCCCCTTGCAATGGTCCCCCTAGCAACGGCTCCATCCCCATAGAAAAGCCGCATGGAGACGGATCCTTAGCAATGGCCTCTTAATTATGGCCTCCTAGCATGGGTCTCCTAGATTCATATAATTTTTTACTTCATTTATGTCCCTAACGAGTCATTAGTAATATGGTATTTTATATTGTAAATTTGAAAATAAAGAGGTTTTAAGTTCGATAAGTCATTTCACTTTCAAAAATTCTTAAGCTGTCATTATTTATAAATACTGCACTAAAATACCATAGACTTGTTTTCGAGAAAACCCGATTTTTGACGATTTTGACGAATATATTATTTTTATGCTATAAACAATTAAATCAAATTTTTGACTCAAAATTTTGACGTTTTTTACTTGCGTTACCGGTTAGAGTCAACCAAAAGACCTTTAATTTTTTTTATAATTCATGTTTTCAAGTCCCCGAAAACATACTAGAAGTGCCAGTCAACAAAAAATTTCTTGCATTTTGGCACACCCTCATTCAATTTTCCCCGGCATCAGGAATCGAACCCGTCACTCCGCGTTACTAAGCGGCACTGCTTCCATTAGGCTACGACATCCTTTGAGTTCAATAATGCAATAGACGTACCGGTTCATTCGCGCAATAATTTTTGTGTTTTAAAAAAAAATACAACAATGTTAAGTTTGAACTCCATACAAGATATGTTCAAAATATACCATATTAACACACTACAACAATATACGACTACCCATAAAAATACAATTCAAATACAGAAAACCAACCAACAACTCAACTTACTATTTTTTTTATTTGTTTTTATTCATATTTCACATTTTAGGGTAATAAACTATTTTCCTGCCCCCCAAATTCGTCGCCCAATGATCATGAACATAGACCCCCTCCTACCACACGTACAATTTCCTTCACATTCCAAACAATCATCGTACGTGTGGTAGGAAATGAGACTAAATAAACGCACTTCCTTCTAGAAGTTATGGTGTAGCAGAAAATTTTTTTAACCATTTCTTCATGCCCTATTAAGGACATATCCATGTCTTAATGTACTTTCGTGAAGCGAAAGTCATCCTCCCAGAGCGTTTTTTATTTTACATGTTTCTCACGAAAAAATATAAAAATATATATGGGATATAAAAAAGAATTTGTGGAATATAAAAAAGAATTGCTTGTCCAAAAAGAAACAGACTTGTCCATTGATAATATTTATGATGTTTGACTTGATCCACTTCAGGATTGAAAAACGTTACACCAGGATGTGGAATTGAATCACTAAATTGATTTGCTATTGTAAACGTCGAACTTATCCAGCAATAAGTATTGATGAAATTTTGATTCGCATGATCAGTTTCGCACACAATTGCAGGTCCAATGAATTGTCGTTAAGTACTTATCACACAAAATACCAATAAAATCGTAAAAGTTAATTTGTAATGTATTTTGAAAACATGATTTTAAGTTTGAACGTTGTGCAATTTAAAAAACTTTTTGAGACTTCCAAATATTTCTAACATCTTGCAGCTGCCTCTAAAGCTTCTTTATGACTAACAAAAATTCAGAATATGTTTCAGAAACTAATACAGAGTGTGGAATGGGGGGGGGGTTGAAAAATGTACCAAATTTCTTTTTTTCTATTTAAAAAATATTTTATTTACAAGTAAAAATAGATACACTGTAAAGATAAGTGTTAAGTAAGCATTATAACCTAACTTACTTTGTATAAATCTGAGTACATAGTGAAACAGTAAAGTACACAAAATTATACAATTTTCTTCAAAAGGACGATGCATTTTTTTTTATTATAATTCTTATTCTAGTTCATCCTCTAATTGTTCATCCCGTGAATATTCATCATCAAGCCACCTAGATAGCAGTATGACATTTTGTCGAGCACAGTTAAGCTTTTTAGTTCTGTGCTCATGATATTCACATCGCACAGCACCTATTGTATCAAACTCGTGTAACGATGGACATCTTTCAATATTAACACTCTCCCGGTGCTTAGATTTTGGGCCTCGTGGAGGGGATACAATTTATCTCTCTCTGCCGCAGTTTGTTGGTTAAGTGAGAGGGCGACAGAGTCGCACGCACACAACCATCGGTCACCTCACGCATGGATAAATGGGGACTTTGCACCGGGAGAGTGTTAACTATGACTTCATCATTTCCAATGAAATGCTTTAACTACGTTTTTTCTTCTCCTTTAACCAAAATCAAGTTTGCGTCTGCCAGCATGCTTTGTATAACATCATGAGCCATTTCATAAGGGATTTCTTCGTCATTCCAATTGATTGCGTAAAAGTTATAAAATAACCATGTATTTAAAGCTTTACTTTTTCTATTAAACGAATTCCAACTGTATGGTGGTCGAAATACATGTACGATGATTGTTGTATCTTGCACTCGATAGGCAGCAATTTTTTTCTAGATAAAAGTATTTCCTTCTGATTTGAATCCTTGCAAATCAACGATATACTGTCCTCTGTATCGTTTACTCATTATAATTTTCTAACAACACTGTTCAAGCAATTGTATTCTACAAATTTGTCGTGTAATAGCAAAGCGTAACCAGATGTGTCTGCTGGAATATTCGCTGATGACTCGATCTCAAGACGAATGTCAACTGAATCGCTCTTGATAGATTCATTCTGTTTGGAGCAGTCAATTACAAAAAGAGGGGCATGAGTAACAAATTCACTTCTAGAGAGTAAGGGTTTCGGATGTTTGCCATAATGGGGTCGTTGAAAATTACAATACATTCCGTATATCACCGAAACTTCATTTTTCGTGAAATCATTATTAATATTTTCATGTGGATAACTTTGGGAATTAAGAAAAACTTTCACGTTTTGAATTCCACATTGATCAAATTTACTCGCATTTATTGTCTTAGAATTTTTTCTAGCAGTTTGCAATCCTAATATAATGAAACGTGGTTTTTCTAATCGCGTCGATGTTTTAATTACCCAAACATTTTTCTGAGTTTGAGGTAATAGCTGATTCTCCATCAAATTCCAAGAACGAAAACTCATCGATATTGGTTTATTTTTAGCTATGAATTTCAACAAATTTATTTTAGTTTCATCACTCACGCGAATGTGAGGAACTAACCACTCAATTTAAGTTATTTTAATTTTAAAATCTTCTCCAACTCCAGTTTGAAGCACGGCATTATTATCTGTATTCGTACGAATTAAAATTACCTCATGCTTCGAATTGATAATGATGCGATTGTATTGTATGTTGTATTTGGATTCTTCAGCGAATCCAAAAATCTTACACAATGGTACGCTGACATCGAAATAACCCTGAGGGTTAGTCATTTTGTTTGTTTCACTGACACCAATAAAATTCGCATTTTCTAACAATGATGATTCACTCGGGGATGATGACACCAAATTTTTCATAAGACTGGTTATACCAGAATTTTTATTACAATCTATTTCAACTAAATTGAAAAGATATTTTGCTTCTTGAAAGAGATGACAAATTGCATTATTAACTAAATTTGTTCTAGCAGTTAGTCCTGATTCATCGGCTTTCAACAATCGGCCACATACGCAAATCGAACTTTTACTTGGTAGAACGTATAAATCACTTATGGCAATAACTATCCAAATTTCATCATTATTCGCGAATGAAATTGAAGAATAAGGCATGTACGATTGTATATCATATTGCGCTATTGTTTCATCGAATCGAATCGGAGATTGAATCCTTAGGAGATCTGCGCTTGCAGCTATTGCAGCGTATTAAAATTTTGAGTTTAATCAATTTTTTCTCAAACGAAAACCGATAGGTTGCAAAAATTTTGCGTTTTTCGATGTTAACCGTTTCGTTTGTTTCACTGGACTGACACGTTCCGACCATGTTGGCGTTGCTTTATATCCATAACCAACACTTTGATAGACAATGCCCATTTTATAGTGCTTTGATGTGCAATCGTATATTTCTTAACTCGCCGCGAAAATTAACTAAATTTCCATCTGGATCTACTATTCTCACTTGTAAATGGTCTATTGCCTTCACAACGACTCTTTGATAAATGATTGCATTCGGTGCGGCAACTAATTTATATCCTGGTGGAACAGTTAAAGAAAATTCGAATATTGTATGAGCTTGTTTGTTCTTGATGTACGCATCTGAGGTTATATTACACTCAAGTCGAAGAGAATTTATTTTCAATATTTCAACAGGCTCATCTGAAGAGTACAGTCGTCCCTCCCGTGCTGTCCACGCGCCTGCTGACGGACCGCTGAGTCACTCTCGTACTGTCCGGCCAATAAGGTGAAAGCGGCAGGCCTGTGCCTACTACGCCGCACACCTGCTCTAGCGGCACTCTATTGTCCTATGAGCCCTATGCAGAGCTCACGTCCAATTTTTATGGTCAGTGTTTTCCGATCGTAAATATGCATAGTAATTAGCACATTTTTATTACGGTGACTATTACAATGCATTAAATGCGTCGGGAAAACGCACTCAAACGCACTCGACACTCAATAAAACTAATCAAACAGGCTATAATTGATCGATGTTTTCTTCACATTTGGCGAACGTTTTTCCACAATTTTCGCTAAAAAATCAAAAAAACTAAAAATCATCCAAAAATCTTAAAATCATCAAAAAATCCATTTTGATGATTAACTGCTTATTATACAAAAATCGGCAATAATATAATGAAACTAATCAAACAGGCTATATTTGATCGATATTTTCTTAACATTTGACGAACGTTTTTCCACAATTTTTGATAAAAAATCTAAAAATCTAAAAATCATCAAAATATCTAAAAATCATCAAAAATTCGGTTTAATGATTGACTGCTCATTACACTGTTCAACAGAATCGTTTTTTACAAATGACCTAAGAACGTCCTTTATACCATGTATAAAGGACACCAAGAGAAGTCATAATCCCGAATTATAAACAATTTCGTGGTCAGAAAAAAAAATAAACAAAAAACCGTGCGATACAAATTTCGAAAAACGGTTTGTACGGACGTACGTAGAATTGATAGCTGTAATATAAATGAAAAAATAACTTATTAAAAATTAACTGCAATTGAGTAATTAAATAACAAAAAAAATTAAAAATTGTCCGGTTAGAAAATTTTTTGTACAGCCCTCAAAAGTGTGGTTTAGGAGATAAGATTAGAGTCAACAGGTAATTAGAAAAAATAGCTTGCGGTAGAAAAGTTAGGAGTAAAGGAAAAGTAAGAGCGCAGGTAGAAGGCGAAGAAAGGTATTTACTTGAAACGGTATCTCATTGTTCTAGAATAGACAGACCGATAATTGCACAAAAAGGTCCTCAGCGGCAACGTCGCAAAGGTCCATTTATTGTAAGCAAGAAAGTGCCACATTTGAAATTGAAATGAATTTCGACTCGTTTTAAACGTACTTTGCAACGCTTTATGATTTTTTGATAGATTCCTTCACCAATTTCGAGTTACGGTCGTATCATGCGTGACGCGCTGGCGCATCGTCGCACGGCCCGCGATCAGAAAATCGATCAAACGTTGTTTAAAAGTACCAAATTAAAATTTTTTACACTTGTTTTATATGTTTCTGAATTGTTTTTAACGTACATTCCAACGCTTTATTACTTTTTATCGAATTCGTAACCAATTCAAAGTTTCGACCGTTCGATGCACGGCGCGCCGGCGCATCGTCCCACGGCCGGCGATCGAAAAATCGATCAAACGTTGTTTGAAACTAGTGAATTAAAATTTTTTACACTCGTTTTATATGTTTTCGAATAGTTTTTCAACGTACATTTCAACGCTTGATCACTTTTTATCGAATTCGAAATCAATTCAAAGTTACGGTCGTTTGATGCATGGCGCGCCGGCGCATCGTCGCACGGCCGGCGATCGAAAAATCGATCAAACGTTTTTAAAAACTACTAAATAAAAATTTTTTACACTTGTTTACTATGTTTCTAAATTGTTTTTCAACGTACTTTCCAACGCTTTATTACTTTTCATAAAGTCCCTAACCAATTCTAAGTTTCGACCGTTTAATGCACGGCGCGCCAGCGCATCGTCGCACGGCCTGCGATCAAAAAATCGATCAAACGTTGTTTCAAACTACTAATATAAAATTTTTTACACTTGTTTAATATGTATTTCGATTGTTTTTTAACGTACTTTCCAACGCTTTATTACTTTTCATCGAGTCCGTTACCAATTCCGAGTTACGGCGCGCATGGCGCGCCGGCGCATCGTCGCACGTGCCGCGATCGAAAAATCGATCAAACGTTGTTCAAAAGTACCAAATAAAAATTTTTTACACTTGTTTTATATGTTTCTGAATTGTTTTTTAACGTAATTTTCAACGCTTTATTACTTTTCATCGAGTCCGTTACCAATTCTGAGTTACGGCAGTTTGATGCATGGCGCGCCAGCGCATCGTCGCACGGCCCGCGATCAAAAAATCGATCAAACGTTGTTTCAAACTACTAATATTAAATTTTTTACACTTGTTTTGTATGTTTTTTGATTGTTTTTTAACGTACTTTCCAACGCTTTATTACTTTTCATAAAGTCCCTAACCAATTCTAAGTTATGACCGTTTGATGCACGGCGCGCCGGTGCATCGTCGCACGTGCCGCGATCAAAAAATCGATCTAACGTTGTTTAAAACTGCTTAATCAATTCCTATTGACGGTAATAGAAATAACAATTTAAAAACTGTAACAAAAAATGAAAAAAATCTAAAACAAAAAAACAGTAATAAAAATATAAATTCAAAAATAAAAATACTTGAGCTCCTTAATTTCATCTTGGTTCAAGCTCATTGGGGGCTGTCATAAAAGTTGAAGTTTAGTGTGCAGTCAATGCAGTGTCAGCAATCATTCTTTCTTCTACAAAGCCAGCATAAACATCGGTAAAATTGACCATGGACCAAGCTTGGTCTTCAACGAGGCAAAGCCATCAGAAATTCATGGAGGCTGTGAATGAACTTCGTGACGAATTTGACCGTAAGTATATATATTAATTAAATACCTTATTTTGTCTTCACTTTTATGCTTTTTTGTTGTTCTTTAATCAGTGGAAAATTTAATTCCGAGAAAATTTTGGGGGGCTGGCTGCTCCCCAACCCCCCTACGTGGCCCTTCGTCTGTTTATTAACTACGTCCACTATCTAACTACAACAATCTCTATGTATTGTTGTTTTTATTTGTCGTATTGTAATCGTCTACGTTTTTCTTGTTACAGAAAAATGCATGGACAACTTGAGGCTACAGGAAGAGGTATTGCGCCTGAGGAAGGAAAACCGGGACCTAAAGCTGCAGCTGCTCCAACAAAATGCTGCGAGTGACGATGACCTGTTTGATTGAATCTAAAATGTTCATTGTACATAGTTCAAATATATATTACTTTTCTGTACACTGCTGTTTGTTCAATAACCTACCCAACTTTACACTCAAGTCATAAAGTAATTAAGACATTCTCGACATTCCTGAACGGTAGCACGCGGTACCTGAAAATGAATGGTCAAGACACGCCCTTTATTACCTGACCCTTTCGTTCGTAGGTCATAGCTAATGACATTTGTACTTTTCGGGACTGTCTTTGTTGTAAATGAGTGTCGCCAACGCACGCCCCTTATTACCTGACTTGTTCGTTCGTACGTCACGGCTTATGAGAATTTTACTCTGCTCATCAGTCTAAACTTGTTAAGTGTAGCGACAAGATGAGTTGCCCTAACAAGGACAAATTTTGTCTTGTGTGTGGTTGGTTTGCGCCGGAGGAGTACAAAACTGTCGTCACTGACTCCTGGAGATCGAACTACGAGAGTTTGTTCAAGATGGCTGACAGCCCCCGCGAGTGGTACGTGCCTGTTACTGCGTGCGAAACATGCCGTCGTGGTGTCGAAAATGACAAAACCATCAGGTACTCGTTTCCTGTCGTTTGGCATCCCCGAGACAAACACGTTCCCGAGGAGTGCTACTTCTGCGAAGCTCTGGAGATGGGGAAGAGAACACGATGCAATACCGTAAAAAGGAGGGCTAAAGTTAAATATCCCTATCACCTTGGACTTGAGCCACCTATCAAGCGAACGAACTATTGGAAGCGTAGTAACCGCAAGGACCAAGGATCGGCTGATCATCAGGACACGGATGACGACACCATTACAGATCCTGACTTTGTAATCCCAGAGAACAAAGAACTAAACCTCTTTAGTGAAGGCGAGTTTAACAATCTCGTTCGAATTCTCGGCCTGCCAATATATCTCATCGAATTTTTGGCTTCGGTCCTCAAGGGCAAAGGACTCACGACGCATCGATTCCTCATCACTGGGTTTCGCAACAGGATGAAGATGGCCATTTTCGACGCGTGCTTCAAAACGGACCTTAACTCAGGATTCGTTTACTGCCACGACATTGATAGGCTGTTCCGCAATTTGAATCATCCGTACAAGGACAATGAGTGGCGCCTATTTATCGACTCTTCGAAGACCAGTATGAAGGCGGTCCTCGTCCACATCGGAAACAAATTGCCCACCGTTCCCGTCCTCTACACTACCCAGACGGAGGAAAACCTCGCCTCGATAGAACTAGTTCTTCGCCTCCTGGAGTACCCTGCTCACAAGTGGAAGATCTCAGCGGACCTCAAAATCGTGGCTGTGTTGATGGGCATTAAAAGTGGAT
Organism: Telenomus remus; assembly: GCA_020615435.1. Lineage (NCBI taxonomy): Eukaryota > Metazoa > Arthropoda > Insecta > Hymenoptera > Scelionidae > Telenomus > Telenomus remus. Next base: position 6,073,597 of record CM036338.1, read on the forward strand.
ATTGCCGCATGCAGTGTTATATGTGTACGTGGGAGGGACGAAAGGATGAAGTGCACTACACAAAAGGTTACAAGTGGGAGACAAGAAAGTCCTACGAAGTTACGGACGGTTACGATTCCATTGTCCACACACCCTTAGTGGAACCAAGTGACATCATTATACCACCGCTGCACGTGAAATTAGGCCTTGTTAAAAATTTTGTCAAGGCCCTAGGTCCACGCGGGAGGGACTACCTCAACACGTTCTTCCCAAAACTGTCCGCAGCTAAACTTGACGAAGGTAAATTGAAAAAATTGCACTAGTTTGGGTGAAAGCGCCCCGTTCACTTTCCTCGATCGCACCCTGTATAAATTTATGTACTAAACACAAACAAAATTTCGATTTCTAGGCATTTTAAATGGACCTGACATCCGCAGCCTCATGCGAAGCGAGGTGTTCGTCGACCACTTGGACAAAAACGAGAGAGAGGCCTGGACGGCGATTCAGGACGTCATAAAAAACTTCTTGGAAAAGCAGAGAGCTCATGACTACAAGCAGCGAGTGGCGAAGATGATAGCAGCACTGCACAAAGCAAATGTGCACATGTCGCTGAAAATTCATTTCCTGGCGAACCACCTCGACAAATTTCCACCAAACTGTGGAGATTATTCAGATGAGCAAGGGGAAAGATTTCACCAGGATCTTCTGAAGACTGAAAAACAGTACAAGGGAAAAGTGGACCTGGAAAATCTCCTGGGAGCATACTGCCGGAGCCTTCAGCAAGATGCCCAAGATGTAGAGTGGAACCGAAAAGTGAAAAAGTGTAAATTTGCCTAGTGTCGACCTAACCTCTCTCTGACTTTTTCGAAGATTGTGTAGACGGATGTACATAAAAAAAAGAATTAAATTTTTTTATAAAAAAAATTTGAACTCATTATTCTTGTTTTGTTATTGTTAATCTAAAGTTTATTTGTTATTATCGATTTTGGATTCAACTGTAAGTGTTCTGAGGTTAAATTTTCAATCAATTTGTTATAAATGTGTACTTAAATTTGATAAAAATCAGATAAAAATTGATAAAGCGTTGGGAAGTACGTTCAAAAAAATTAAAAAACATAAACAAAGTGTAAAAAATTTAATATTAGTAGTTTGACACAACGTTTGATCGATTTTTTGATCGCGGGCCGTGCGACGATGCGCTGGCGCGCCATGCATCAAACTGCCGTAACTCGGAATTGGTATCGGACTCGATGAAAAGTAATAAAGCGTTGAAAAGTACGTTAAAAAACAATTCAGAAACATATAAAACAAGTGTAAAAAATTTTAATTTGGTACTTTTAAACAACATTTGATCGATTTTCTGATCGCGGGCCGTGCGACGATGCGCCGGCGCGCCGTGCATGAAACGGTCGAAACTTTGAATTGGTTACGAATTCAATGAAAAGTAATAAAGCGTTGGAAAGTACGTTGAAAAACAATTTAGAAACATAGTAAACAAGTGTAAAAAATTTTTATTTAGTAGTTTTTAAAAACGTTTGATCGATTTTTCGATCGCCGGCCGTGCGACGATGCGCCGGCGCGCCATGCATCAAACGACCGTAACTTTGAATTGGTTAAGAATTCGATAAAAAGTAATAAAGCGTTGAAAAGTACGTTGAAAAACAATCCGAAAACATATAAAACAAGTGTAAAAAATTTTAACTTTAAAAAATCATAATTTAGGATTTTTGAACGACGTTTGATCGTTTTTCTGAGCGCTGAAAATGTTTCGACCTTTACGACGTTGCCATTGAGTAGCAAAGCTGCTTTTCGTGCATCATAGGTTTTCTCTTTTCCGAATTGTTACTTCCCGCGTCAGGTATTCCCCGTCCGTCCCTTTCTACCTGCGCTTACCCAAACTTACGCCTTATCTCTTTTCTCATTTGACTTTTTCCGCAAGCTATCTTTTTTCCTAATGACATCATTAGAGCCTTTTGCTAACCATTTTTAAATTTTTTCATTCTGTTTTTTTTAAATAATTTTTAATTAATTGTTTAAAAAAATTTCAACTACGTGATTACTTTTAATTTACTATTTTATAATAATGTACCAAAAATTAGTAAAATCGGAGCATTTTTTATTCCTTCATTTTTAATTTTTAAACCCTTATAACTTTTGAATCCGATCAGATAATTGAGTGAAACTTGGTATTATATTTTCTAACCTTACTCTCAACACTTTCCGCTTAGTCTCGACTTTAGGTCATCTTTTCCGTTTAACAGTGTTATAAGAAAATCGGCGATGATATAATAAAACTAATAAAACAGGCTATATCTGATCGATGTTTTCTTCACATTTGGCGAACGTTTTTCCACAATTTTTAATAAATTGTTTACATTTTACTCAAATCAGGTAAACATCTTCGTTTACCTGAAGGGCTAAGTCTGTCCCCACCATATTTGCTAAAAGTAATTAAACCTCTTGTCTATAAATACGGTCGTTGTCCTCAGAGATGGTCAGTAAAGTTTTGGCTCTCGACTTAACGATGGCTGAAAAGAAGAAATCGGTTGTTTTGTCTTTGCGTGATAGAGTTTCTGTTCTCGATTAACTGCAAGCGGGAGTGTCGGAAGAAGATGTGGCGTTGAAATTTAACGTTTCTGTGAGGACTGTGAAACGGATCAGGGAATCTAAGGACTTGGTGTACGACCTCAAAAACAAGGACAATGGGCTCCACTTGAAAAAGAAAAAATTGTTGCCAAGTAAGAGCATCGATCTGGACAAAACAGTTTACGCGTGGTTCCAGCAACAACGTAATCTCGGACATCCAGTCACCGGGCAAGTCCTTCAAGAAAAAGCACGTTTTTTCAACACGCAACTAGGAGGTCCTGCCGATTTCAAAGCAAGTCCAGGCTGGCTGCATAAGTTCAACCATCGGTATGGACTCCACTCGGTGAAAATTCAAGGAGAGAAACTGTCAGCAGATTCCGCCGCTGCCAACCAGTTTTGCGCCGAGTTTTCTCAGTTCTTGAAGGACAACAACTACAGTGAAGAGGACGTGTACAACGCTGATCAAAGTGGAATTTATTGGCGTTCCGTCATTCGGCAAACCTATGTCACCCATGGCGAGACTAACCCGACGGGATTTAAAGACTGCAAAGAACGGGTAACAGTCATGTTTTGTGCCAATGCGACAGGAACCCACAAGATTCCACTTTTTATCATTGGAAGATCCGTAAGATCCATGTGCTTCGCCAACACCGACTTGAAGACCCTTCCCTTCGTTTATTTTGGCCAAAAAAGTGCGTAGATGGACCGAAACGTTTTCCAAATGTGGTACAACATGTTCCTTGAAGAAGTGAGGAAGAAGCAGGAAAAGGAAGGTGGACGAAGGAAAGTGCTACTTCTTCTGGACAACTGTAAAGCGCACCCTTCGGCGGCGGAACTCCATAAACTGAGCGACTGGTGCGAGGTAAATATAATAAAATATGGAAAATATTTTTCTGCGATTTATTTAAATTTTTTTTTAAATTTCTGGTTACTTTTTGTTAGGTGAAATATTTGCCGCCAAACGTGACCAGCCTCATTCAACCGATGGATCAAGCGGTCATCGTAAAAACAAAAAAAATCTTCAAGAGGAATCTCCTGCAAGAGCTGCTCGTTCACCGAGGCGTTGAGGATCTGCGACTAGCCCTCAAACAAATTTTCATCAAGGAGAGCGGCATGAAACTCGCAGCAGCCTGGGACGAAGTTACCGTTGCCAACCTGAGGAATGCCTGGAACAAAATTTTGGAAAGGGACACTCAGCCAGACGCCAATGACGGAGAGGTGGAGAACGATGTGCGCCGCCTGATGGACGACTTTATGCCCAACCACGGTTACACGTCGGACGAGCTAAACCAATGGTTGGGTGAAACTGACCCGGGGTGGGAACCGCAGTCAGACGCAGACATCGTGCGAGAACTCTCTGGTTTGTCCGAGCATGTCGACGAAGAAGACGACGATGACGTGCTCGAGACCGTTGATGCTGCAGAACCTCCTTCGATGTCCTGTACCGAAGCAATTGAATCAATCGACAAATTGATGACATTTTGCGAGAGTAGGTGGGACTTCGATGGAGATCAGCTTTTGGTCCTTAAAAAAATGAAAGACCTTTCTATTCAAATAAGTCGCAACGAAAAAAAAGGTCCAATGTTATTATAAATTTTGTTATTGTAAATTGTTATTGTAAATTTTAAGTATAATTTTATTTGTATATTTAATTATTACAGCATATCAAATTATTTATTGTTATATAAAATAAATTATTGTATTTTAAGTTAGTATGTAGAAAGATTGCCGAATTTTATTTGTAAAGTTATAATAAATATTAATATGAGTTTTTAGAATTAAACTTTTTATTAACTGACACTCCTTCATTTCTCCTCAAATAAAGTCTAATGTTTGTTCACTTAATGAAAATTTACATTAAAAAAAATCTATAAAAAGCTTGAAATGATTTCATTTATACTGAAAAACAAACACAAAAAACAGAGACAAAAGACACAAAATAAACCCTGGTTCTTGACCAGATTGGTCTGTTTTGTGCCCTTTGTTTTTGTTTTTTGGTTTGTTTTGTTTTAAAAATTTTTATCGAAAAATGTTGTTTAAATTTGGTCGAAACTTCTTTGAAATAAAAAAAAACGAACACAAAAAACAAAAACAAAAAGCACAAAACAAACCCTGGTCCTTGGCCACGCTGGTCTGTTTTGTGCCTTTTGTTTATGTTTTTTACGTTTGTTTTTTTGATCGAGAAAAAGGTGAATCAAATGACGTTTCACATTCGAGTAGAAAGGGCTGGGGCCCCGGCGCTAGAGGCCTCGCAACGCTCCTGCTACGCAGCGCCTCTCCGGACAGTATGAGAGATGAAAGCGTGGACAGGATCGGAGGTATGACAGCATGAGAGGTGACAGCACGGGAGGGACGACTGTATCTTTGATTCGGCGGTAGGCGACGTTTCTTGAAACCCAAGAGTCTTCCGATAGAATCATCCGGTATAAAATTAATCTCTCCATCGCACTTTAATTCACACTTGAGAGTATTATTATTTGCCTTCAACTCTAGTTCGATGTTTTTACTTTTTAAATATTTCCATATATCTTCTACATCATATGAGCCTGTTAGCAACTCGATCGTCTCATCACCAACATAAAATTTGTTACACCCTTCTTCAAAATTTGGAATAGAATTGTAAATCGATAGTTCAACCATTCCAAGCACATATTCACGGTTAGGATTTAATTCAAGCGGAGGAAAAAAATTGCTTTTAGAACCGATGTAGTTCCTGTCAGTGTGCACGTAAAACTATTCATTTTGAAACTATATGATTCAATCATTAATTATTATTATATATAAAATTAAGACATAGATGTCCACAGTTATATGAATTGAAGTTTTGATATCGCTTATGGTTGTATTTAACACTTTTAACTCTGAAATACTTCATAATTTCTGACGGCGGTGACAAATTACCGAAAAAATCGAAATAAAGTACATCTTTGTTTCGTTTACGATAACTACACCAATGTGTACCTGGTGATTCTTTGGAATCCAAGTTAACTATTGCAGATTCATTTTTCCATGGTCCTGTTTTTGGAAGAAAATCTCGCATAAAAACACCTCTAAAATAAGGAATTTCTAATGCTCTCGCATATTTCATCAGATCTAAATTTGTCAAAGCCCTCTTCGGCAGCTTTGTCTTTGGCAGTTTTTTGACAGTTTAATGCCATATCCCGTCTTCCAAGGTTTCAAATATAGTCCTTTACAGATTGCAATAGATTGCATTTTTGCGTTATGTCGTTTATTTTCTGCATTACTTTCTTTTGCTGCTGTTGCTTCATTGACTGCTTTTGTTATCGCTGCGGTTTCTCCAGCTAATGACCCTATCGCTGAAAGAGATGCCAGTATAGAAATTAGGCTGAGACCTAGGAAACCTCCTGTCTCAGTAGGTACTGGAATAATTCGTGGAACTGTTACGTTTTTTGTTCCACCTGCTTTTTTTTAAAGATACTCGTGCACCTGCAAGAGCACTTTCCAGAGAATCACTCGTGTTCATGGCGCGTTTAGCTGCATTGATTATTTTTTGAAGAAAATTTCTTTTTCCTTTTACCTGCCAGTTTCGTTGTTGGTTTTCGCGTTTTTCGTTTTTTTACATTTTCACTTTTCTGATTCTTGCGTTTTATCCCCATACCGAGTTTTATTTTAACTTTCTTCGCAGCTCCTACAGCAAAAGCCGCTAATTTTTCACCAAAACGTGCGTCTTTAGAGCGAGCTCGTTCGAAGGCTTTTTTTGTAAAATTTCGTCTGCTTGATGTCTCGAGCGTATGTCTTTATTTTTGTCGTAAGCTATATCGTGTTCACGACAGGCTGCGTCAAGTAAATTTATACCCATGTCACCTCGTGTTAAAGGTTTTTTCAATTTAGTTCCTGGTCCAAAGAATAAATATCCCGGAAGATGTGTCTCAAACGGAAGTTTATTCATCAATGAGTTGACTATACCTCTACCGATATATGTTATCATTGCAACATTTCCTCAATGAATGATGAAGTGACATTAAAAACCGACGCATTTAAAGTAAACCAGTCAGTTTTCATCAAGATGAAGCTCGAAGAACAACAAGTAAATTTAAAAGTTAGAAACTTTGATACCATCTTACCTCAAAACAAAGTTAATCAGAAGCATGAAAAATTACTGCCTTTAAGTATACGCGCTTTGTTCTGCGGCCCGAGTAATAGCGGCAAATCAAATGTTCTTCTCTCTTTGATTTTCGATGAAAAAGGTCTTTTCTTTGAAAACATTTACCTTTTTTCGAAATCATTAAATCAACCGAAATACCAACTTTTTCGTGACGTTGTGAGTAAAATTCCTGGCATGGAATTTCATACGTTCACTGAAAATGAAGAAGTTATTGCTCCAGAGAAGGCAAAACCAAATTCACTTATGATTTTCGATGATGTACCAGTGTCAGGGAGTAAGACTGAAATACGATCATTTTTGTGTTTTGGTCGTCATCATGGTATAGATGTTTTTTTCTTGTAACAGACGTATACTGCAATACCGAAACATCTTTGTTGCGACAATGCAAATTTCCTTATATAATTTAAACAAAATGAATTTAATTTAAAACACATTTATAGCGATCACGTTAATACTGATATGACTTTTAATAAATTTAAACAATTGTGTAGTGAATGTTGGAAGAAAAATGACTTTTCTTTTTTCGTCATAGCTACTGAATTCCCACGAAATGCAGGAAGATATGGATTTGGCTTTAGTTCTTATATAAATAAAGACATGTAATAGTGTATTTTTTTAGTTGTTCAAATAACATCATCATGAATGTTACTGAAGCAGAACAAAAACGATTGCGAGAAATCAATCAAATTAGCAAAGTAAAAAAAAATATAAAGCATTAAAGCATTTTTCATCTGCAAATGAAAATGCCCTTGAAGAATTATTTAATCCCGTTGTCACACCTTTGAAACAGTTGGTTCAAGTGTCTAAAAATAAGGATGTAGAAAAACACCCAATCAAAGTGGAGGTGAAGAAAAATGAATTTGAGAAAATCCAGGAAAAAGAAGAAAATGAAGAAGGGGATGATCTGCAAGCAAGTGTGACTGACGAAGAAGAAGAAGAACAAAATGATATTCAACCCGAATTGACTGATGATGAAGATGAAGATGCTGATGAAGATGATGATGACGAAGAGAAAGAAGAAGGAGCAACAAAATCTATTAAAAAATCGCAGTATAATCTATCTGTGCGCAAAAAAGATAAAACAATTGCGACAATAAATGAATACTTGAACCAATTAAAAAAGAAAAATAATAATGATCTTGATTATACATGTGGAGTAAGATTATTTCAGAGTAGATATCGTATTGGTGATAAAACATTTAGTTATGAAAATGGTTACATTCTAATTGACAATGGAAAATATAAGTTCAAGGCTACTTTGGGATTATTGGAATTGATTTTTAAAGCCATGCCAGATTCAACTAAGTACACAACTAATGATGTTACAAATTACAAAGCCCTCGTTGCACAAACAAACGCGCACAGGAAGTATTATCTAAAGTCTGGCGAATACAGAACAAAAGATCCAAAGTTTACAAATTTTATTGCTAAATTAATCGGAGTCAAGAGAGGAAAAGGTTTGCCTAAATACATGGTTGCAAAGTATCCAAAAAAACCTGTCGATTATATTCATTATAATGATGTCAACGAACTCGTTGAACGTTTGCAACTTTTAATGACTAGCAAAGCTGCTGGAAATGATAGTCATTCAAATGAAATTCTGTCAATCATTGAAGAACTTCGCGAAGAAGGAATAATTTACTAACAATTACCGAAAACATATCTTCATTTGCACAATGGGGCTTAATGTGTTCGGACGTGCTTTGTCGGACACTAAAAATTTATATTTAAGAGGACCTCCTGGATTAGGATTTGAATTGACAAATGACGGTCAGTTAAATGATAAGAAAAAACGACTTACTAATCTTGAGGATCCGATTCTAAATTCTGATGCAGTGACAATGCAATCTTTGCAGACAGAAATTAAAAAACTCCTCGTGAAAAACAAATTATCAATTATTCAAACGAATTTAAATGAAGTGAAAGAGGAGCAAACCAAGTTACTTACACAATTCAAACAGGATCTATCAAGATTTAATAAAGATGTGCTCCTAAATAAGTTAAATTTACGTCAAATTCAAGCAGACTTAAAACAGAAATAAATTTACTTCATTCGGATTATTTTAATAACATTTTCAGTAAAACATATCCTCATTCGCAAAATGGGTCTTGATGTGTTCGGAAGGGCTCTGTCTGCTTCTCATCTTGCTCAAAAAGGTCCACCTGGTATTGGATTCAATCTTACGAAAGACGGTCATTATGATATGCAGAATAAGAGGATAACAAACGTTGGCGATCCTAAAGAACCTGGTAATTGTACTCCATATAGAGTGATCATGAGACGTTTCAAAAAAGTTGATGATGAACTATAACAGATTAACGATTTATTAAAAAAACTAGAGCCAAAAGTTATTGAAGATAAGAACTTTGATATGCAAACGAAAAGGATAAGAAACGTTCGAATGCCACTTCACATTGATGACGGTATTCCATATGGATTATTAATTGAAAAATTAAAATCAGTTAATAAAGACATAAGTGATCTTCAAAGATCGAGAATCCATATGGAAGATTCTTTGAAAAAGCTTAACCCTTATTATGTTGCAAATCGTAATCGCGACGGATTAAACGTCGGTGGATTGCCAGTTCACTTCAAAAACTCATAAATGAATAAGTGAATACAAGTTTCATCAGTCACAATGGAAGATTTGGTAAGAGAACTTCATAGGCCGGCAAGAAAAAATTTCAAACGTCGACATGTGATAATGAAAACTATTGATGATACCTGGAGTTCAGATGTAAAAGATCTTTTATCATATTCTAAAGAAAATAAAGGATGCAAGTTTTAATTAGTTGTCATTGATAATTTTTTCAAGTATGCGTGGGCTGCTCCGTTGAAATCTAAAAATGCTCAAGATGTAACTAAAGCCATGGAAAATATATTGCAGAAAGGTCGAATTCCAAAGAAGTTATTCGTTGACGTTGGCAAAGAGTACTACAATAATACTTTTAAAGATCTTATGCGAAAATATAATATCACTATGTATTCGACGTTTTCCTCTATGAAAGCATGTATCGCCGAGAGATTCATAAAAACAATTACTCGAAAAATTCACATGAATTTTCATTTGCAACGCAATTATAACTGGATAGATAATCTGCAAGATTTGATTTCTGAATATAACAACACAAAACATAGAACTACAAAAATGAAACCGAGTGAAGTCACGCCTGCAAACTCCAAAGAAGTATTTAGACGTGTTTATTCCTCGTTGAACAACATAGAATCAAGAGTTCACGATGAGAAATTTAATGTTGGTCAGAAAGTTCGAATAAGTAAATACAAAAACATATTCGAGAAAGGTTATATGCCTTCGTGGACCACCGAAACATTTACAATATGACAAGTCAACAACACCACCCCTGTCACATATTTACTCAAAGACTTTCAAGATCAACCTATCCAAGGAGCATTTTATAATTTCGAATTGTCACCCGTTAAAAATCCAGATCTATATCTCATCGAACGCGTCATTAAATCTCGCGGATCAAAAGTTCTAGTAAAGTGGTATGGATTCTCTGATTAACATAATAGTTAGATTTATAAGAGTGAATTAATTTGATGCATTGTAATCTTTTTTGAATTTGAAAAAATCAAAAGCTTTGTCAATAAATATATGTTTCTAATCATTAACCTATCCTATCACAACATTGCAAAAAACAAATAGAAATTAATTGCCAGAGCACATTGATTGTGAGTGCATATGTTGCATCTTCTTCATCCCCTCCACCTGCTTCAGTTAAACACGCTAAAACGTTTTGTTTTAGTGGACGATGACTTTTTTAAAGTAAAGGGGTTGATCTATTTTTAAAACACCCATTTATTAATAAAAAACGTGGGAAAACTGAACATCTAGAAAATACACAGTGACAATCGTATACATCAATCATGTATTCGTTTCTATTTTTAAAATTAACACATGTTGTAAGACAATAGGAAGTACATCACCACCAAATAAATTTGAATTCGTTCTGTACAGATGTGACAGCAAAACCTATTTCTAACTAAGCAATCAATCAAAAGAAAATATCATTCAAAGACATAAAAAAGTTGCGTTAAAAACAAGAAGATTTTTGGACCACCTAAAACTGGCCTAGAACTCTTTTTGATCAACTACTGTTTTGAGAACTTTAATTTTTTTTTAAACTTTTTCTTTCCTAGAAGTATTTTTCTTCTTGTGTCGCATTTTACACTCATATTATGAATACTAGAGTTTAAAAACGAATTAGACATAGAATAAAATGTTTAAAGTACTTACTTTTTTCAAAATTCTTCCCTACTGCAGGTATTTTGTTCTTGTGTTGCATTTTACACTCAGAATATTAATTTTCGTCCCACGCGCGCGCGAAGACGCCTTTATCGCGGCAACATTTTCGCGTCTGCGAAGAAAGTCTTCGCGCTACTAGGCCGCGAAGAGTTTTCACGGAGACTTTTTGCGTGCGACTTGAGACAAAAAATATTATAAGCAATGTGTACGACAAAGAACAGCTATTCGCGCGGCAGACCGAGGCTCAACGCCTCGGTAGGGGCGAGTCCTGGCGTTCCGCGCGAAGCTGTTCTTTTCGTACATGTTGCTTATTATAATAATAATAATAATTTATTCAATAAACGATTCAATATACTATGAAGCATTCATAAAAAGTGAAAAATAAGCCCTTTTTCAGCATAATGATCAATTTGTCTGACTTGGCCATATTAGGCCCCTTAGTACAAGGTCTCTTATACTGTGAGATTGCGCGATAAATTTATAACTATTAATCTTACTTTATATTTGTTTTCTGCAAATTACGTTACAAAAATAAAGACATAGTCTATTTAGAATTGTTTTAATAATTTTACCTCATAGATAATTCAGTTACACCAGGCGAAGCCGAGTGCAACCTATGTGAACAGAGCCTACTTGCCCTCACTTCTATTCCTAGTGTAAAAAGTAAAATATTTCTACGCACGATTGTCAAATTTTTTGTATAGTCACAAAAATAATTCAAAACGAATAGGATAAAATAAAGTTTATTTAATGAACAAAAAATATAAAAATTCACTTATCCGTCACGCAACTCTATTCAAATATTTTCAGGAGTGATCCGGTGGCATGTACTTAATGCAAGGAATAATTTTTGAATATATTCCAGATCAGTGTAATTGACATCAAACAACCTGATCAGCACCTTATTTGAGCCCTATTTTGATGGTTTACTAGGGCCAGTATAAAATTTTGAAATCTAAGAGATTGGGCCGACGATTGTTTTTGTTTTCTTATTAGACATGTTGTTTAGAAAATAAAACAATTAATAACCAAATATTCGTAACTAAGATTTTCGTATTCATTTAATCTAGGCTGAGCTATTGAAAAAATATTCTGTGTAAAATATATTTTTTTTCTCAAATCGTAATTTTTTTTATATCAGCAGTTTTTTTGGTTTCGGTAAACAATCGCCGAACCCTTCACAACTTAAATGACAACTTAAATGAGCAAAAATAAAAACTTTTTCCCAATATCAGTACAGCGATTTCTATCATTTCAAGTTGGCAATAGCCGCCATCATTGTTTATTATTACAGTGCGTATTATTACACGTAAAGATTCATATTTTTTTTATTTTTATAATTAAATGAAATTACTTCTATTTTTTATCACTGTTTATCTTTTCAGTGATCATCATATTTTATGTCTGTTTTTCACACTATGTTTAAATTTATTAATTTTTATTTTACACTGCTTGTCATGATTTGTTGTTTTTGATTGTTTTAAATTTTACAGCGCTACTTTTTGACCTGATCATCTTGTTACGGTATCCGTCGGTACCGTCGAAAATGACATGCAACGCAACGACGCGACCTGCCACCGTGCATTCCGATAAAACAGTAACCTTTCACTTACCATACCGTACGGCCGGCATCACCTCCGCATCACGTCGATAAACCTGACCATTGTTAGAACCTACCTGACAATTAAAAACAAAACAAATGAACAACCAGCTAACTTTTCTCATTACTCTCGACCTTCCTCATGTAACTACAAGTCTGAACAGAATCGTTTACAAAAGTTTAAAAGCAACACTGCTTAAAAAATGCATTCATTATAAAACACAATATGCACTTATTTGACGAAAACACTAGCTTAGATCATTGGCAAAAAAGGTTTAAACAAATTCGAGAAATAAATGAAAAATACCAAAGCGATGCGACCGAGTGTCTTAACTAGGCCTAACGCAATACAATAGATATTGAGCTATTCCTACGCAAGAATTTTTATGACTGACGAAAACGAAGAAGATCCTAAGTGATACCTAAAAATTAACATAGTCCCCGAAAATGCGACTACCGTATTAGGTCAGTCATAAAAATCAAGGAAACAGAAGTACATGAAAATGATTTTACGCCACTTGCTGAAAAGTGCCTTTCTTAGAATTTGGAACCTGCCAAAAAAGGAAATGATCATCGATTGACCTTTGGGGGCCAAACTCGATTAAGAGGGGGTCCCATCTAAGCTGAACAACCAATTTTCTTTAAATAAGAAAACTCCGCGTTCGGAAGCCAGTTCCTATCCAGAGCCTCATCTTTGCTCATTGAACTCCATCCCCTTGTCCAGTGTGAAGCCGGATTCTAGTGCAGCCTACCAAGAGTTGACCAAGTGTGGCACCGCTCCCTGATTAACCACCGATTTGTTACTAACTTCAACCTTACAAGTAAGCTAACTGCAGTCGCAACTGGCATTTTATTTCTCATTCAAAATTTCATCTTTCCATCATACAATTGAAGTTCAACTATTTTCATTGTTCAATCAATATTGACGAGATAGTTTTGCGGGAAATAATTAGGTCGGGGTCAGTTGTTCTGCCAAGGCATTTAGAAATTAGTCAAATCAAATATATTGAAAACTAACTATTGAATTTACTCAGTATAAGTATATAATCAACGACCAATTCTTTTACAACAGTAATGAGCTATAGAATCAATCTAGCAAATGATAATTCAGTAAGCAACCGATTAAAATTGGACACCTTAATGCGATAAGATTTTAATCAACTATTACCACCGCTCAACCTGTGAAAATGATAGAAAAATGTTGAATACTATTGAAAATATATACTTATTTGAACTAAGGCATTAGAACAGATTTCTTTTTTCAAATAAACCCCGCGTCGCAACCGTCAGAGTGTTTAAATCTCAGACTCATGGGCCGCTAACAGAACTCACGCAAACACCTACACTAAGGTGCAACCTCTCGCGCTCGACAGCAAAGCGCAACACGTCATTCCCACTAACAATCTTGTCCAAGCTCACGCACACTACCAAACAGTCATAACTTAACTCGGCAGTCCCGTATAGCTCTCTCCCTCTTACCACATACACCACACTCGGCGCACTTACTACACTTACGCTACACTTACCGTTGACAGCCGTCTGGCAGCCTAACGTAGGCGCTAGCAATTCCTTGCTACCTATATACTTCCCGATATATAAAGGCTTCCTTGTCGTTAAATGTTGATACAAATCAGGAACATAAGCCCACTGACTCTTCTGTGTAGTTTACTGGCGATACACAAATAGTACGCTTAACCGCGTAATTGTGTGTCCTTTAAAATAAACAGAACAATCAGAGGAGCAGTAAGATAACACTAGAACGCGGTGTGATTTATTAGTTTTTCTGCATATTCTACTAGTTGTAACGCAAAACGCACGCTAGACAGCGTAATTGTGTAATGGACGGTATCAGGCAGAACAACCCAGTACAATTAGAAGTAACGTTTGTGCCCTATGTAAAAGTGCGACAATTCCCCCTAACCGACATACACTCTTAAACATATCCGATACAGTTCAAGATTTTCATGACATAAACCAATTTTAAGTGGAGTTCTCTTTGTTGCCTGTCGAGGGAAATCAGGCTTTCTATTCCGACATCCAGTGGTACCTCCAGGAGTTCGACCTATCCTTATTAACTACACCAGAGCCTACTCGTTTACCAAACCTTCTCTCGCTACCTCATTCGCTACCAGACAAGTCATCCGAAGAGATCTCTTACTACACATGCCGAAGGATAATCGCCAACATCTTAAATAAAATTGATAAAGTCACTAATAAAGAGCATTATTCGGAAGAATTAGTCCAACTATTACAAAGACACCACGGCCTCGGGCTACTCAATCAATTAATTAAATTCAGAAGAAGATTAGTCAAGCTATACACTCTCTGACCCATTACCTCTGACAACCAATAAAGGTTTCCGTCCAAATTTACAATTGTAGACCATTCATTTTTTATCTCAATATTGAACCCTCTAATTCTCGTAGTCGTTGTTTCGACTGTCGAACCTCTCTTGAACCTTAACTTATTCAACTTATATAATCTAGTGTTCTCCGGATGTAACAATCTTTTTGTTGTTTGTTTTTACCGTGATCGTCATAGCTGCTGTCCGTTTTTCACGCTATGTTTAAAATCAACAATGTTTAAATTTAAGTTGCTCGTTCGAATTTGTCGTTTTCGATATTGTTTATTTCTACAGTGCTTGTTTGGGATCCTCCCACAATAGCGGCAAATAACTTTATATCTTTAAAAACGTCGCTGAAAAATTGTCAAAAATTTTTCACACATTTAGGGCTCTAAGATTGTTGCAAAGCGATAATAGGCCAAGAAGTTTTTATTCTGTTATACACGAGCTACGTTATTTCTGGATTTTTGTTCAAAATAAAATAAAATTTTTTGCAAAACTTTTGATCTTATTAATGTGTAAAACCGAACATTAACATTAATTAAATTACCAGTACTAACTAATTTTATACAATTTTATCAAGAATCGGTAATAAAAAAACATTTATATTATTGCTTTCAAAAAGAAATATACCGAATTGAATAGATATTGGCAAGAAAAGTTTTTCCTCCTTGTTTGAGATTTTGACTTAATTTGAACCTTGCATTGAATTTTGAATTCAAACTGGATTCGCGCGCAAAACACTTTCGTTCCGACAAAACACACTGGTGGCAGCACCTCCCGATCACTCCTGGCAGCGTCGCAGGTGAGCCAACCTAGAATCTAGTTTCGTATTCTGCACTAGAGGGCAACCTTCAGAATCCTTCTCGCACTCAAACCAAACATACCGCGGCATTGACTAAAGGCATTTTAGCCATGCTAAGCAACTCGAGTCAGTGTGGGTGAACTCCAGACAAATCTTCGACCACATTTTTTCGACTTGAGTCTCGAGACAGACTGCGGCGGAGCCACGAACTGCGCCGAAGGCGCCCGACTGCAGCCGAGCCGGCCGAGCGCTGTGGCTCCGCAGCGAGCGAGCGAGCAAGCCGGCGGAGCTGCCAAATACTGCCAAATACATATGTTTAAATAAATCTACGTATAGCGTATTTCTCGGCGCGTTTATCTAACGCGCTCGAGCGATTCACCATGCTTCTTCGCGCATTTCAGCGTATTGCTCGGCGCGTTTATCTAACGCGCTCGAGCAATTGATTTACTATGTTTCTTCGCGCATTTCAGCGTATTGCTCGGCGCGCTTATCTAACGCGCTCGCGCCATTCACCATGTTTCTTCGCGCATTTTAGCGTATTGCTCGGCGCGTTTATCTAACGCGCTCGAGCGATTCACCATGCTTCTTCGCGCATTTCAGCGTATTGCTCGGCGCGTTTATCTAACGCGCTCGAGCAATTGATTTACTATGTTTCTTCGCGCATTTCAGCGTATTGCTCGGCGCGCTTATCTAACGCGCTCGAGCAATTCACCATGTTTCTTCGCGCATTTTAGCGTATTGCTCGGCGCGCTTATCTAACGCGCTCGAGCAATTCACCATGTTTCTTCGCGCATTTTAGCGTATTGCTCGGCGCGTTTATCTAACGCGCTCGAGCAATTCATTATGTTTCTTCGCGCATTTCAGCGTATTGCTCGGCGCGCTTATCTACCGCGCTCGAGCAATTCACCATGTTTCTTCGCGCATTTCAGCGTATTGCTCGGCGCGCTTATCTAACGCGCTCGAGCTATTTAGCATGCTTTTCCACACATATTAAAATATGTAGTAATTTACTATATCAAAGACAGATATGTTGAATGATTTATTTTACTTTCATTTACTATGTCGTTTCTAATTCTAAGTGTATGGAATTTTTAAAATAAAACTCATCAATGCCTCCTTGCAATAAATCTTCATAACTATAGGACAATAGAACAATAACCTTCCTAATTACTCTGTTTCCAAGAAGAACTTACAATTAAAAATAGATTGTAAAAATCATTTTAGCACTCATTTCTGGTTTTGTTCCCCATACAAAAATTTAACCAATAGAATCACTTTTCATATTGTTATAAATATACAGTCGTTACATTCTTTCGTCAGTCAAGTTCTGATTTCGAGACCGTACCGACGTATCGATATTCGTACTTGTGTTTTACGCTTCTGAGCGCGAGCAAACATTTTCATAAATTGAACAATTCGTTCGATTGTGATCAAAATGTATTCTTGTGGCATATGCGATAAGACTTTTACATTGAGAAAAAACTTAAACCGGCATATCAAGTGTCATAATAATGGTAATAAGGAAACCTTTTTATGTGATATTTGTGAATTTGCGTCTACGCGCGCGGATACGCTGAAAAGGCATCAATTAAGTAAACATACGCCGGCTCAAGTGTTTTCTCAATCAAAAAGAAAGGTTCTTTGCGTCTTGTGTAAAGATTTTTCGTGTGCGGATCGTAACGAAATAATAAAACATTATCAATCGGAGCATGACATTGTTTTCCATGAGGAGACCTTTTCGTTTGAAAATGAAGAGCAGTTTGAAGAGTGGAAGTTGGCTGTAGAGAGGAGTGACATGAACCAGTATGTTCGCAACACAGGACAGAGAACTTCAGCTGATGGTACGTTAACAACATTTTATTCATGTTTCCGCGATGGTTCTCATAAACCCAAGGGGTCGGGTGAGCGCCATACAAAAATGTTGGGTAGCAACAAAATTGATGGTTGCTGTCCAGCAAGAATGGTGCAAACAACGTTGTCAACCGGAAAAGTAATGATTACTTATTTCAAAACGCACGTAGGTCATACGAACGATCTCGGGCGGATGCGATTGCCGAAAAATGTAAGGGATGAAATTGCAAGTAAAATTGCGATGCAAATCGAATCGACTGCGGTGTTAGATTCGGTCAGACTTCGCGTTACGACCGATGAATTAGAACGCCGTCATTTAACAACAATGAAAGACATTTTTAATATAGCAAGGGATTATAATTTAAAAGCCGCATCAGGTGTTAGAGATAAAAATGACAGTACAAGCGTGCATTCTTGGGTTACTGAAATGCAAGAAACCGGTAGTACCGTCATTTTTTACAAAGAACAAGGTTCACTTCCGGAAAAGTTTTTGCAATTAAAAAAAGACGATTTTGTGTTAGTTATAATGAACGATTCGCAGCTTGAAATGCTTAAAAAGTTTGGTAAAAATCACGTTTGCATGGACAGCACGCATGGCATGAATCCATATGGTTTTGATTTAACAACTTTGCTTATCTTAGACAACCTACGCCAAGGTTTTCCTAGCACGTTTATGTTTGCTAATCGCACGGACACCGAAATGCTTAAGGTTTTATTTACAACTATTAAAGATGCACTTGGGTATGCACTAGAAACAGATATTTTTATGTCGGACATGGCGGATGAATTCTATAACGCATGGGTGTCGGTGATGGGGCCGGCCAAGCGCGGCCGTTTGTATTGTTCATGGCATGTAGATAGAGCTTGGAGGAAAAATCTAACAAAGGTTAAAGGTGATGATAAAAAACGGGAAGAGGTTTATGGGATTGTTCGCACTTTGATGAATGAACGCGATGTAAATGCGTTCAATAAAATGTACAAAAAAGCCGTGGAAGGGTCAAAAAGTGACCCTGTCACTGCTGATTTCGGTGAGTATTTCGATAAGGAATACTCGCCAAAAGTAGAGTGTTGGGCATTTTGTCATCGTCAGCACGCCGGGTTGAACACAAACATGCATTTAGAACGCTTGCATGGCATCTTCAAACACATTTACCTGGGAGGTAATAAGCCAAAAAGACTCGATATAACAATACATGCATTGATGCGTTATATTCGAGATAAACTTTTTGACAAACTTATCACTTTCCACAAAAAAAACTGACGTCAAAGATTTCTGCCATTCGACAACGTCACAAAACTTCGTTAAGTATGGATTCGAACGACATTATCCAAACTAAAGATTGTGGCAAGTGGCAAGTGTTGTCGAGTGACAAAACAGAAATCTACGACGTGGTAAAGGATAATGATAAATGCAATTGCGATCTGAAGTGTGAAAAGTGTGAAATTTGTATTCATACCTATGTTTGCACATGTTCAGACTCAGCCATAAAGTTTAACATGTGCAAACATATTCATTTATTTGGGATGCAAATTTTGAACGAAAAGGGAAACGGTGTTGTAGAATCGGATGATGAGTCAGAACGCGTTTTGATTGTTGCCGAACAGGTTGATGAAATGAGCGATTTGCAGGAAGTAATTAAGAACGACGTTCAAATTGGGGTACAATTACCGCGGGAAGACTTGGAATCAAAACAAGAACGAGTCAAACAGGGTTTGCGAAAACTGTACGAAACAGCTTCAAAAAACCCCGAGGACTTGGATCGGCTCCTTCAAATGATTATTCAAAATCAAGCGACATTGGAGGCGGCAAAAACTATGCGCGAAAACAGTTCGTTCACAAGTGAAGAACCGCCTTCCAAGAAACGAAAAATTGAGCCACAAAGAAGATTTGTGACCACAAAGAAACGGAAAACCAAATCTTCATCCGCGATAGTTGTCCCCTCTAAAGAAAAGCAACAGGAAATTGCAATAAAAATTATAAATAATTAAATTCGTTTCATTTCAGATGTTTATTACAGTTTTTTTAAAGTTAATTAAATTGATTATATTAATGTTGTTATTATTTTCAGAGAGTGGAATTAGGCCTCCTGGGGACACCACTTTAAAAAAACGCGCCATATTATCTACTCCTTTGAGTGGTGTGGAAAGGATAATAATTCTCTTAATTGCGCGAGCGCGATAAATAAGCGCGCCGAGCAATACGCTAAAATGCGCGAAGAAACATGGTGAATTGCTCGAGCGCGTTAGATAAGCGCGCCGAGCAATACGCTGAAATGCGCGAAGAAACATGGTGAATTGCTCGAGCGCGTTAGATAAGCGCGCCGAGCAATACGCTGAAATGCGCGAAGAAACATGGTGAATTGCTCGAGCGCGTTAGATAAGCGCGCCGAGCAATACGCTGAAATGCGCGAAGAAGCATGGTGAATTGCTCGAGCGCGTTAGATAAACGCGCCGAGAAATACGCTAAACGTAGATTTATTTAAACATATGTATTTGGCAGTATTTGGCAGCTCCGCCGGCTTGCTCGCTCGCTCGCTGCGGAGCCACAGCGCTCGGCCGGCTCGGCTGCAGTCGGGCGCCTTCGGCGCAGTTCGTGGCTCCACAGCAGTCTGTCTTGAGACTCAAATATTTTTTCGCTGTTCGCACCGCGAGAGGCGCTGATGGCGGTCGGTCACGTGGGCACGCCGAAGCGGCGTGTTCAAAGTTTGATGCCAGTGAAAGCGGCGTGTTTACGTGACGGTCACTACTGTGTTTTAACTAATTTTAATTTTTATTTTAAAAATTTTATTAATAAAATGGGGCGAAAGTGCATTGTTCAAAGTTGTGAACAAACACCAAAGGGGAATGTGCACGTGATACCAGCGGACGAGAAAAAAAAATTAAGATGGCTCGAAAAAGCAGGGCGGCTTGACTTGAAGGGTAAGTGAATAAAATTTCAACTGCACTTTGGTACATAATAATTAAATAAAAAACAAAAACAAAAAGCAAGACCAAATAACAAAAATCAAAAAAACATTGAGTTCAATTTTTTAGTATTTTCGGCTAATCAGAGCCTTTGACGTGTCATAGCCTTTGACGTACCTGACCCACGCCGCTTCAGCGCGTGGGTCCTGAAGCGGCGTGGGTCATGTATGTCACTCGACCAATTATGTTGTGACTAACTTTTCTAATATTAATGTTCAACTGTGCATCCTTCTAATAATATATAAAAAAATTTAATGTCCAGATATTTTGGGCATCCCCACCCTTGTAAAAATGATCATATATTGACAATACATTGACAATCTATTGACTATAGATTACAAACCATATATTGACAATCTATCAACCATACATTAGTAATATATTGACCATATACTAACAATATATTGCCTATATATGGACAATCTATTGACAATATATGGACAATATATTGACCATACATGAACAATGAAAATAATTTTACTCTAGCACGAGAATCGATCCCAGGCCCTTGAGGTTATCAGTCCGCGTTGTTGTCCACTGCTCCATCTGCTTCGATAAATTCATCTATGACATTTTGTCAATAATACTTTCTATAATGTCATTTTGTTATAAATCTTCAAATTTTTTAACCAAATCCAAAAATTTATTCATAAATTTATCCATACTTTTTTAAGTAAGAACTATGATAAACTATAAGGATCCATATATTCTATGGAAAATCAATATAGCTAATCGTTTTGAATGATTTAATCATTTGTTACTAAAAAATTAATTAAAATTATTAACAAATCACTATTAAAAATTGTCTATTGAAAATCACAAGCTTCTTTTCGCAGAAGATAGACTTTTCACAAGATCGGTGAAATTGAATGTTTTGTTATGAAAAAATTATTAAATATTAGAAAAAAAGTTTTAGAGTATTCAAAACAACAATATTTGTGTAACAAAGAAATAACAAAGAAATTAACAATGTATGGCAAAGAAAGAAGTTTTGATTGTCATACATATATTGTCAATATATTGTTTGCGAAAAATCATACATTGCCAATACATTGCTGTAAATCAAATTACATCGTCTATGTATGGTTGATACATTGTTTGAAAATAATACATTGTCCATATATGGGCAATATATTGTTCATATATTGTTAATATATTGGCAATATATTGTCAATATATTAACTATGTATGGTCAATATAGGGACAATATATTATTTCGTGAATAATATATTGTCAATATATTATTCTTATATGGACAATTTACGGATCCTTTTACAAGGGCAACATTATCACAAAAATTAAAAAAAAATTAAAATAATTAAATTAAACAAAAAAAAGCAGCTGGTTCAAATGTGAGCTGCACATTTAAAATCTAATACGTCTACAACTAAGTATATCCGGTTGTTCCGTGGAACGTCAAAAAAAAGGATACAAATTTAATCGCGTTTGTCTTAATAATTTTCGGGATTTCAATTGTATACAACGATAATTTAGGATGATGTTTTTCCCCAAGATTGTAAATTCTAGGATAATATATATAAATGAAAATATCTCCCGAAATTCCCCGGCAATAAATTACAAAATTTCCCATAAATTAACGTCTCGGAAAAGGTATGGTTGGAGACAAAAGACCTAAAAACAAAGGACGGATTAGCTCGCCGGACGGGACTCAACCGATGAGTCAGAGAGGCGGCCGATCGACAGATCAGCGCATCAGCCGATGACGTCCGAGGGGGCTGACTCCAAACAAAGGTCATCTCCAATCAGACCCATTTTCCAAAGTACCTATTACCTTAATTGTCAAAGTAGGGATGAGCGAGGGCGTCAACCATTTTCCCATTAAATAGGACAGCGCTGGCCCAAATCGCTCTCTTCGTTTTCTGACTGCCCGAGTTTACTTTAGCTTTCACGAAACGATATTGTACGATTGTTCCGCGACCGAACTTTAAATAATTGTTCATTTTATATGTTTTAAATTTCTGTGTTTCAAATAAACTTTGGTGGTTTTTTATGCCGTTTGGCTTTTTCCACCGAGCTGTTAAGCTCACATTCCAGTGTTGTGTATATCCCTTCCATCCCTTAAACAAAATCAAATTAGTTCAAACATATAAGACATTAAAAAAACTAAACGACGAAACAATTTGGTGACCCCGACGTGATCGGTGTGCGCGTTTTCTGTATCGATCGAACGATTTCGTGCGGTTAAAGACTTAGTGCCGTGTGTGTTTTCATCGATCTTCATCGAGCGCCGATTAAATTACACAACATTCCTTCATCTTCTGGCCGTCACTTGCAGCAGCTTTTGCCGTCGCCGCCACCTCGACTCATCCGCCAACCCACGCCACAGCCAAGGGATTACAACGTACAGCAAAAGGCAAGTCAATCACAAAAAGTGACACTTTTGTTAACATCTTTTAAACAAATTACACCACATTTTACCAAACATTTTGGTCTTCAAATCAAATGAAACATCTTAACAACCAAACAAATATATTCATTCAATCAAATTCGATATCAATTGACATTTACATTTCGGTTTCAAACTTTAAAATTCAAAACACATTTTTTATTCAATTCAAACATTCAAATATTTAATTTGATAATTGTTCGTTTACAATTTAATCATGTCAGAGAAAAGAATTAAAGTCTTTATTCAAAAACGAACTTCTTTGAGAAATCAATTAACGCAACTTACGAACGCGGTTAATGTTGATCATCCGGATAAAAACGTCATTGAACTTCGCTTCAACCGAGTCAAGGATCTTATTCACGCGTATGAAGAAATCCATGACGAGTGGTCAGTTTTGAAATCAAACGACGAACGGTTAAACGAATTTGATGAAATCCAAAATGATTATTACGTCATCGCGGGTAAAATTACAGAAATTCTTAAACCTACAAACAACAACACACGCGCGGCAAATCAAAACAACACAGTTGACACATCCAATACTGATAATTCAAGACGCCTTCGTTTACCTATCGCGGAACTTCCTAAATTCAATGGTGACTATGAAAAATGGTTACAATTCAAAAACACTTTTACAGCCATGATTGACATGCGCGACGATATAACCGATGTCGAGAAATTTTTACTTTTAAAATCAAACTTAGTTGGAGATGCGTTGACAAAAATTTCTGTTCTCACTGCGAGCGCGGAAAATTGCAAAACAGCGTGAATTAACTTAGAAAAATCATACGAAGTCAAGAAAATAATCGTAACCCGTCATTTATCATCGCTTTTAAACTTACCGATCGTTAACACGGAATCACACGATTGCTCTGATGAAACTCGTCGACGAGGCTCGCCAGCACGTCACTTCTCTTGCGTCCCTCGGTGTTTCCATCGGGTATGAGATGCTCGCTCAAATTGTCGACTCAAAATTACCGCGGAAAATCGCCGACAAATGGGACGAAACAATTGCCGCAGACGAAGTTCCACAGTTTGACAAACTGTGCGACTTTATTACATCAATCGCGATACGTCTAGCAAAACACAAACGTACACATGCGGATTCCGACAAACGCGAATACAACAAAAATCACCCATTTAAACGAACAAAACAAGACAATTCAAAACACGCTTTCGTCTTGCAAACGAATTCATGTTCGTGCTGCAAGAAGGAACAACACCCTTTATACAGATGTCAAACATTCAGAGACCTGAGTGTGCCTAACCGTATTGCACACATCAAACAAGCAAAGTTGTGTTTCAATTGCATGCGTTCTCAATCGGGTCAATGCAAGAGTTCGAACTGCACCAAGTGCAACCGAAAACACAACACTCTCTTACACCTGGAGAGATCAGACAATTCAGGCGCGACCAACAACACCGCGTCTGCTAACAAAGCCGACCCGAAAAAAGATTGACTAGACCAATCACTGGTGATTAGCACCGTGCAGTCTTCAATCTCGCGCTTACCGAAATCGCAGTTACTGATGAGCGCGGTCGTCAACGTCGAAGACAAAAACGGTTCTCTCACTCCAGCGCGCACTCTCTTAGATAGTTGTTCTACAGCAAACTTTATTACAGATCGTCTCGCGAAATCGCTCAAGTTACCGATGCAGAAATGTTCGGTACCAATCGGTTCGATAAATTCAAATACCGCGATTGCAAACAACACTATCACAGTTAAATTAAAATCGATGCACAACAACTTTCATAAAACACTAACCTTTTTGACAGTTCCAACCATTTGCGATTCAATTCCAAACGAACCATTTCCACGCGATTCGATTCAAATACCGTCAAATTACGAACTCGCGGATCCACATTTCCATTCTCCACGACCAGTTGACATTTTGATCGGTTCGGGTGCGACCTCGTCCATGCTGCTAACTGGACAACTTCAAATCGGGAACAGTGGCGATTTGTATATGCAAAGAACTCAACTCGGTTGGGTTATTGCAGGTGGATTAGATTCAACCACGGCTCCAAATTCGGCTACATGCAATTTCATCGAACACGAACTAACTAAAACGATCGAAAGGTTTTGGGAAGAAGAAGAAATTCTCGCGCCCAAACCTAAATCACAAAAAGAAAATGTATGCGAAAAACATTTCGTTGATAACGTTTCGCGAGATGAAACCGGTAGATACATAGTTAAACTGCCTTTCAAGGAAATGACAACTTATCCTAATTCATACGTCATCGCGTTACGACGTTTTCGCGCTCTCGAAAGACGATTCGAAAAACAACCGGATTTCAAAACTGAATATTCGCGTGTAATACAAGAGTACCTTGACCTTAATCACATGTCCATTGTTGATCAAGTCGATTTATCAGAGGGTTATTATCTTCCTCATCATTCAGTTTTAAAACCAACCAGCGAAACCACTAAAGTCCGAGTAGTTTTTGACGCGTCTGCAAAATCACAAAACGGTAAGTCCTTAAATGACACATTAATGATTGGTCCAACAATTCAAGACAAAATTGTCACTCATGTAGTACGGTTCAGATCACACCTTTTCGTTATTATGGCCGACATAGAAAAAATGTATCGACAAGTTAAAGTTCATGAAAACGATCGGAAATTTCAGCGAATATTGTGGAGTATCGGTGGAGAAATTCGCGTTCTAGAATCAAACACGGTTACATTTGGCGTCGCGTCAGCTCCTTTCCTTGCCATTAGAACTATTCATCAATTGGCCAAAGACGAGGAAACGGATTTTCCAAACGCGTCAAGAATCCTCCATCGAGATTTGTATGTCGACGATCTGTTGACCGGAGGCAACAGTATCGAAGATGTTCGAACTACTCGAGACGAAATCATCGCGCTTTTGAAAAGAGGGGGACTTAATATTCGCCAATGGGCATCGAACCATCCGGATGCCTTAGAAGGGTTATCTGACTCCGCGATTAACTCGAAACTTTTATTAGACAAAACATCTCCGTTGAAAACTTTGGGAATTTCTTATTCATCCGGTGATGATAGTATTTTTTATTCTGTCATTTCGCCTGATCCAGAAGCAAAGATCACAAAGTCTTTCATATATTCAGAAATTGCGAAAATCTTCGACCCTCTTGGTTTACTCGGTCCGGTTATTTTATTTGCAAAAACAATTATGCAACAAACATGGAAATGCGAAATCGGTTGGGACGAGATTGTTCCACCTGATCTGCAAACTACATGGCTAAATTTCGCGACTCAACTCAAACTTTTGAAAGATTTAACAATCGACCGTTATCTTTTCCTGAAAAACTACACACATTTTGAAGTTCACGGTTTTTCTGACGCAAGCGAAAAAGGCTACGGAGCCTGCGTGTACATTCGATCAACAGATAATGATGATAATGTCGATTGTCATCTTATTTGCGCCAAATCAAAGGTCGCGTCAATCGGTAAATTAACAATACCGCGATTAGAGTTAAACGGTGCACGACTTCTCGCGCGAATTCTCAAAGAAACAAATGACGCTCTTCAATTACCTTCGCACAAAACGTTTTTCTGGAGCGATTCGACAATCGTCCTGCACTGGATACAAACATCGCCACATTTATTACAAACATACGCGTCACATCGCGTCGCGGAAATTCAGCAACTCACAAAAACGACTGATTGGAGACACGTACGATCTCAAGACAATCCCGCGGACGCACTTTCTCGCGGTCAAACACCTAGCGAATTTTTGCAAAACAAAATGTGGTTCACTGGCCCCGCTTGGCTACGCGAATCAGAAGAAAACTGGCCGACCGGAATTGGTCATCTCGACGTTCAACTTCTGGAAATGAAAAAGAAAGTTTGCCTAGTGACAAACACGCTAGCGGACGATTTTGCACGATTTTCTTCTTATCAAAAACTCATTCGAACTGTCGCGTATTGTTTACGTATGTTACCGGGTAATAAATCCAAAGGTAAAATCACAATCGAAGAAAAGAAACAAGCCGAAATTCGCGTTTTCAAAATCATTCAACAAGTTCATTTCACGACGGAAATCGCGGCGTTATCCGATCCTGATGAACTTAAAAGGACGCGTTTATCTTCATTAAATCCATTCATCGACGAAAACAGTTTACTCAGAGTTGGCGGTCGACTCAAGAACGCAAACATCGCTCAGGATACCAAATGTCCAATTCTTTTACCATCGGATCATCATATCACGCGTTGAATTATTCGTGAAACGCACGAAACAAATCACCATTCTGGCGTACAGTCGACACTGTACGCCTTGCGACAACGGTTTTGGTTGATTGACGGAAAGATTCAAGTCCGGAAAGTAATAAACAAATGTACGCGCTGTTTTAGATTTAAAACTAAATCAATCGAATACAAAATGGGTTCGTTACCGGCTAATCGCGTTCGCGAAGCCACTCCGTTTTCACATGTCAGCACAGATTTTCTCGGGCCGATCTTTATGAAAGAAAAGAAATTACGTAATCGCAACAAAGTTAAAGTATATGTGTGTGTTTTTGTTTGCTTGCCAACAAAGGCATGTCATTTAGAAACAGTAACGGACCTTTCAACCGATAGTTTCATTTGCGCTCTTCGCCGATTTATCGCGAAAAGAGGAATTTGTAGTTTGATCAGATCGGACAACGGATCAAATTACAAAGGCACAAAAAATCAGTTAAATGAACTGTACGCGATGTTGAACTCACAAGAATTCAATGAAAAAATTACTGAATTTACATCCGCAAAAAATATCGTTTGGTTAATGTCGACACCACTCGCCCCGCATCAAAACGGTATAGCCGAAGCATGTGTAAAGTCATTTAAATATTATTTCAAACGCGTCATCGGGGATCGACTTCTCACATTAGAAGAGTTAAATACGTTTGTCGCAGAAATTGAGGCGATCCTCAATTCGCGACCACTCTGCCCTTTATCCTCAGATCCGAATGATCCTCAAGCCTTGACTCCAGGGCACTTTCTTATTCACAGGCCTATCACATTACTGCCCGAAGAAAATGTTCTTTCTGTTCCAGATAACCGTTTAAAATCATGGAGACTGTTGTGCAAACTGCGCCAAGATTTTTGGAAGAGGTGGCATGTCGAGTATCTCAGCGAACTCCAAAAACGTGGCAAATGGCAAACAAATAAAGGCAACATCAAAAAGGATATGATTGTCCTCATCAAGGACAAAGACCTCCCTTGTGCGCGCTGGCAGTTGGGTCGGATAGTCGAAGTGCATCCGGGCGAAGATGGCGTCGTGCGAAATGTGACTGTTCGCACATCAACATCGACCTACAATCGTTGCGTGACACTCCTGTGTCCCCTTCCGTTCGATCAATAATTAGATTATGACTCGCGTTAAAAATATAAAAACCTTCAATAAGTTGCATACGAAATAATAAGTTGTATTTAGTTGACCGATAAACGCAAAACGGGGCGAAGGATGTTTCGTGGAACGTCAAGAAAAGGATACAAATTTAATCGCGTTTGTCTTAATAATTTTCGGGATTTCAATTGTATACAACGATAATTTAGGATGATGTTTTTCCCCAAGATTGTAAATTCTAGGATAATATATATAAATGAAAATATCTCCCGAAATTCCCCGGCAATAAATTACAAAATTTCCCATAAATTAACGTCTCGGAAAAGGTATGGTTGGAGACAAAAGACCTAAAAACAAAGGACGGATTAGCTCGCCGGACGGGACTCAACCGATGAGTCAGAGAGGCGGCCGATCGACAGATCAGCGCATCAGCCGATGACGTCCGAGGGGGCTGACTCCAAACAAAGGTCATCTCCAATCAGACCCATTTTCCAAAGTACCTATTACCTTAATTGTCAAAGTAGGGATGAGCGAGGGCGTCAACCATTTTCCCATTAAATAGGACAGCGCTGGCCCAAATCGCTCTCTTCGTTTTCTGACTGCCCGAGTTTACTTTAGCTTTCACGAAACGATATTGTACGATTGTTCATTTTATATGTTTTAAATTTCTGTGTTTCAAATAAACTTTGGTGGTTTTTTATGCCGTTTGGCTTTTCCACCGAGCTGTTAAGCTCACATTCCAGTGTTGTGTATATCCCTTCCATCCGTTGAACAAAATCAAATTAGTTCAAACATATAAGACATTAAAAAAACTAAACGACGAAACACCGGTATCTTTTTTTCTTATTAATCAAGTTTCGGAATTATTTTTGATTGAAAAATCATCAGTAAACATTACAATGACGTAATAAACGATCAATTTTGTATATTTTCATTTTAAAAAAATTGAGGTACATATTTTTTAAGTTGAAAAAAATTGACCAATTAAAAGAATCATAATCATCGCTATATTTAAAAAACAAAAAAATAAACTCAAAAACAGTAACAAGCGACACAAAACCGACCAATCTCGTTGATGGAAACTTGTGTCCGCTAGTTGAAAAATCTCCTACCGTTTTGTGCCGCTTGTTATTGTTTTTGGCGTTTGATTTTTGAGTGCCAAAAAAACAATCTACCAATTTATAGATTTTTACAATTTTCAAACAAAAAAAACAAAACCAACGTAGATGTTTTCAACGATCGGACACAAGTTTCCAAAGAAATTGATCGGTTTTTTGCCGCTTGTTATTATTATTTTGCATTTGTTTTTAAGTTTTAACCAATTTTGACCAATTATAAAAAACATAATCAATTTCAAATTTCAAAATCAAAAAAACAAACTCAGAAACGATAACAAGAAGCTTAAAACCGACCAATCTCGATGGAAAACATATCTCTGCTCGTTGAAAATCCCCGTCTGTTTTGTGCCGCTTGTTATTGGTTTTTGCATTATTTTTTTAAGTTCAAACAAATTTTGACCAATTAGAAAATACTAAATCAATTTCAAATTTCAAAATCGTAAAAACAAACTAAAAAACGATAACAATAGGCACTAAACCGGCCGATCTCGTTGGAAAATTTGTATTCTCTCGTTGCAAAATCTGCGTCGGTTTTGAGCCGCTTGTTATTTTGAAATTTGAAAATGATTTAGTTTTTTCTAATTGGTCAAAAATTGTTTGAACTTGAAAAAACAATGCAAAAAACAATAACAAGGGGCACAAAACAGACGGCGATTTTCAACGAGCAGAGATATGTTTTCCATCGACATTGGTCGGTTTTATGCTTCTTGTTATCGTTTCTGAGTTTGTTTTTTTGATTTTGAAATTTAAAATTGATTATGTTTTTTCTAATTGGTCAAAATTTGTTTGAACTTGAAAACAAATGCAAAAAAACAATAACAAGCGGCACAAAACCAACGTAGATGTTTCAAACGATCGAACACAAGTTTTCAACGAAATTGATCGGTTTTGTGTCGCTTGTTACTGTTTTGCTTTTCGTATGTTGTTTTACCATTATTTTTCGTTCACACATTTCTTCTCTTTTTATTTATTTTCAAATTTGCATTTCTTTTTTAGACTTGAATCGACAAGATCTCAAAAGTTTTGGAGTCTGTCTTGCTGAAGAAGTGAGTAATTGGCATGAATGATTGAATAGGACTCGGCAACTTATGATGAATTGCTAAAACTTTTTTAATATAGAATTCATTTTAACATTAGAGACTTCCAGACATACAAACATCCAGGCTTTGAGTCCCTTATTTTCAATTTAGACGTAGTTCTCCTCAGTTTTGGTAATTTCTACTTCACATAACAAAAACGTAACAATTAATTCGACTTGCAGGCACACACACATAACTATCATCTGGAACACACGTCACTTTCTTACAATTGACTCACTTAATATTGTAGTCAGTGATTTTGCATAGTTATGTATAGGTGTTAAGAGTTAATGTAGTTAGATGTATAGTTAGTATAGTTAGTCATATAGGCAACCGTTATTTATAATTGGTGAATATGGGTCTTTAAATTGATTTATATTCAATGTTCATTTTAATTTTCGACTTGCAGGGACGCAGATTCTCTAAAGCCGAGAAGAAGTTGGCTTTGATGTTCAAATCCAACATGAAAAAAAAAGGATACAATTTTTTTAGGAGTCTGGTCCCATTTCCATCACGGCAAACTCTGAACGACATGCTGCAACACGTTCCAATAAAAGCAGGATTCTCGAAGTTTATGGAGCAAAACTTGAGAACACTATCAAGCCTGCTGAGTGACAAAAATAAAACGTGTTTGCTTCTGTGGGACGAGGTCTCTCTGTTACCTCATTTAGCTTATGATAAAACCAACGATTGCATTGTTGGATTTGAGGACTGGGGCATGAACAGAGAGTCGAAGGTAGCAGATCACGGATTGGTGTTCATGCTAAAAAGCCTGGATAGTAGTGGCTGGATAATACCGTTATCATTCAGTTTTTGCAAAGGTGCCACAGACGGTGTTCGACTGTCACGGTGCATCAAAGACCATGTCTTAAAACTTGAAGATGCAGGATTCAACGTAGTTGATAAGTACGAATTTTTGACATTGTTGATTATTTTTGTAAATTTTGTGCTGTAATAAATCAAATAATATTTTTTTACAGCTTTTACTTGCGATAGAGGAGCTCTCAACATCAGTGCTATCGAGAAATTAAAATTTGAGACGCGAAGAAGACTTGGTCTTGCAAATATGGACATACGTAAATATAATGCATTTAGTTATGAATTTTAACCGAATTATTCAGCAATTGATTGATCTAGTACTTTTAGGTGACGACAAAATTTTAATTGGAAACAGTGAAATTATTCACACCTACGACATGCCTCACATGGTGAAATCATTCCGAAACGCATCGGCTTTATCGCAATTACCTTTTGCGATACCGTGACCAGCATAGAGAAACTCAGTATGCCAGCTTTGAGACTGTCAAAACAGCTTTCGATATTGATTGGAAACTTAATCCATCACGGCGAAAGTTGGAAAAGCTTAACCATGATCATTTTTCTCTGACAGGGTTAAGCAAAATGAAAGTCAAACTGGCTGTGCAGATACTGAGTAAAACTGTGTCGGGGTATCTTGCCGAAGTTGCAACTGAAAATTGTAATAATGCTTTTTTACTTTTGTAGTGTTACGTCTTTACATGTCAACTAAAAATGATTTTTTACAATTTTATTTCAGTGAGTGCAGGAGAACTTCGAATTGATACAGAAGCCGCTGTGGCAGCAAGTCATGTAACTGGCACTGTCAACGACCTCTTTGACACTGTCAATGCAAATGGAGATTGCAAGACCAAGGAAGGAGAAGAAAACAAGCTAAAAATGATTGTGGAGGAAGGAAGCAAACATGAAGAGTGCTGGGAATATTTCATTGGGGAACTGAAGAATTGGGAGTTCATGGACAAAGAAACGAAGGAAAAAGCTCTCAGAATTGACGTCATACGGCATTTGATACTGGGGATTAAAGCGTTTAGAGATATTTAGAAGAGATTAAAGCAACTTGGCTTTTCTAAATTCATTCCCAAATACGTGAACCAGGATTGTTTGGAGTCCTTTTTCGGAGATTCGCGAGCTCATAGGCTGAGGAACACCAACCCGACACCACTTCAATTTCAAGAAACCTTCCGCATCCTGCTTCTCCGGGAAAAAGCCGATTCAAAGATCGAGGGTGCCAACCTTGAGAATGTTATTTATGAAAACATTCTATCAACGGTCATGAAATTTCTGCCGCAGGGTGGTCGTTTCGCAGCGGAGGAATTCATCGAGGAACCAGAGGAATCGGTTGAACAGAGGGAAGAACTTCGCAACTCCGAATATAGGCCAAATATATCAGAGCAACAAGATTCAACCATCAAACGGAAAACAGAAAACAATTTGACAAGTGCTGATTACGATGCTTCCATCAGAGCAGCAAGAGATGCCATTTTTGCACGCTTGGACAGCATTGCTCATTACGCGAAATTGGAAGAGACCCTTTACGACCGCTTAGACAGGTATTGGCACTTTACTTGGAACACTAGCAAAGAACACCAAGAGGAAATGAAAACTCACATGGCATCTCTGTTGTTGGAAGCAGCAATTGAAAAATATTGCTCTGACAAAAACAGACAGAGAAATGATGAACGGAAACATCAGAACGCAAGGAAAAGAGAGGAGTATTTGGCAGATAAAAAAAAGTTGAAAAAACTAAAAGTTTTCAAAACCTCGAAACGTGTCGTCTCTGCTCTAAAGGTAATTTGTCAACATTATCAATTTTCACTTTGATTTGCGGTGCTGATTATACTTACCTATTTTGTAATTTCAGAAAGTCAAAGCAAACGATCTATGCACAACTTCGTCACGACGACGCACATATTCAGAGAAGTCGGAAGACTCTGTTGCATCAGATGCAATTTCAATTTCTTCGGCATCGTCATTTTATGTAAGTACTCATAATTCAATAACATTGTTCTCGGGACATGTACATAACATGATAGTATAATCATTAATTTGATCTTTAATGTTTCAGGACACGTTTTCTCATGACGATTTTAATGACCGTGATTAGAACTGCAGAAGGCTCGTTGGATTATGCAAAAAAGTTCCTATAGCATTTTATGTGATATAAAAGGCAAAATGTAAAAATACATAACAGGAAAATGTATTTTATAAATAAATTAATATATTTTCAAAAGCTAAAACAATTTGTACGTGTACAATCATTAAGACCTGCCCTTCAAACATTTAAAAATTGAGAAATGAAAAAAAAATCAAAAACATGAGCAAAATTCCTACAAAAACTCTTCCACATTGCAGTGGAAGATTTACTTAAATACTTGTAAAATAGACAACGTTTTTTTTAAACTTTAAAATTTTATTTTTGATTGGTTTTTAAACTCGAATAAAAATTTTTTAAAAAAACACTTAGAAAAAATTCGTTGAGGTTGACTATCCGAAAAAGATTATATGAAAAAGAAAAAGCAACCAATAAAAATTACAATTTTACATAAAAAATTTGTTGAAATGCTCTCCAGTCTTGCTAGATGTAATGACCAGTGAAGGCTTTAGAAAAGCAACACAAGCGTCGCTTCGTTTCCTCTCAAATGATTATTTTTCATTGTAAATAATTATAAACAGTCAAAAGTAGAATAGAACATGATTACAGAATAATTTCGTGCTTGGAGTTTTGGTTTACCCAATTTAAATTAATCTTCAATAAAATTGTCATATAATTTTTCAAGTCTTTCTCAATGAATTTGCTGACGTGAATAAAAAAAAAATAACAATGAGAAACTAAGGTTTGAACATTAGTCACTGAGCCTGGTCTTTCTTTCGTGTGCCCCAATCTGGGTTTCTGATTGTTTGTCGATTTTCTCGTTAGTTTTTCCAGACCTACGTAACACTATAGAAATTGACCAAAAAAACTGTTAAAATCATCAGTGGGAACGTGGAAAAGTAATTTCACTTAACAGTACGACTTGAAAAATATTATTTTTAATGATTTATCAACTGTTATAAATATTTATGTTGTTTTTTTATTTATTAGCAGAACTTTGAACATGATAAAATGTACCTTTGTGTACAGGTTGGAGCAAAGGGAGGATCCCAAACAGGCACTGTAAAAATAAACAATATCAAAAACGACAAATTGAAACGAGCAATTTGAATTTAAACATTGTAAATTTCAATCATAGCGTGAAAAACGGACAGCAGCTATGACGATTACGGTAAAAACAAACAAAAAAAAACGCTCAGGGAGGATGACTTTCACTTCACGAAAGTACATTAAGACATGGATATGTCTTTAACAGGGCATGAAGAAATGGTTAAAAAAATTTTCTTCTACACCATAACTTCTAGAAGGAAGTGCGTTTATTTATTCTCATTTCCTACCACACGTACGATGATTGTTTGGAATGTGAAGGAAATTGTACGTGTGGTAGGAGGGGGTCTATGTTTATGATCATTGGGCGACGAATTTGGGGGGCAGGAAAATAGTTTGTTACCCTAAAATGTGAAATATGAATGAAAACAAATAAAAAAAATAGTAAGTTGAGTTGTTGGTTGGTTTTCTGTATTTGAATTGTATTTTTATGGGTAGTCGTATATTGTTGTAGTGTGTTAATATGGTATATTTTGAACATATCTTGTATGGAGTTCAAACTTAACATTGTTGTATTTTTTTTAAAACACAAAAATTATTGCGCGAATGAACCGGTACGTCTATTGCATTATTGAACTCAAAGGATGTCGTAGCCTAATGGTAGCAGTGCCGCTTAGTAACGCGGAGTGACGGGTTCGATTCCTGATGCCGGGGAAAATTGAATTAGGGTGTGCCAAAATGCAAGAAATTTTTTGTTGACTGGCACTTCTAGTATGTTTTCGGGGACTTGAAAACATGAATTATAAAAAAAATTAAAGGTCTTTTGGTTGACTCTAACCGGTAACGCAAGTAAAAAACGTCAAAATTTTGAGTTAAAAATTTGATTTAATTGTTTATAGCATATTTTAGTGCAGTATTTATAAATAATGACAGCTTAAGAATTTTTGAAAGTGAAATGACTTATCGAACTTAAAACCTCTTTATTTTCAAATTTACAATACAAAATACCATATTACCAATGACTCGTTGGGGACATAAATGAAGTAAAAAATTATTTGAATCTGTCAACAGACCATTATATGTGCTAGGAGACCCATGCTAGGAGGCCATAATTAAGAGGCCATTGCTAAGGATCCGTCTCCATGTGGCTTTTCTATGGGGATGGAGCCGTTGCTAGGGGGACTATTGCAAGGGGCCTATGATCATTCTGTGGGAATCGATCTATGAGGGTCGTTCTATGGGGGTCGTTCTATGGGAATCGTTCTATAGGGGTTGTTTCTATGGAGCTATGGGGCTATGGCTATGAGGCCAGCTAAAAAACATATCCATGCCTTAATTAATTAAGACATGTCCATAATAATAATAATAATAATTAAGTCACATGTTTGATTAATTAAGACAATTAATTAAGATAATTAATTAAGATAATTAAGACATAACGTCTTTCTTTAAGATAATTTTTTAAGATAATTAAGACGGGGCTTATATAATAATTGAGACATATTTTTAATTAATTAAGATAATTAGCGTTTTACTTCAAGATAATTTTAAGATGTTTAAGATGATTAAGACAGGGCGTCCCACACAGATTTCGTTGCATTTACTTATGACCCCCAGCTAAAAGACATATCCATGCCAAAAAATGATCAGGTTAAAAAGTAGCGCTGTAATATTAAACAGAATCAAAAACAACAAATCATGACAAGCAGTGTAAAATCAAAATTTTGTAAATTTGAACATAGCATAAATAACAGACATAAAATATGATGATCAATGAAAAGATAAACAATAATGAAAAAATAGAACTAATTTTATTTCATTATAAAAATAAATGAATATAAATCACTACTTGTAATTATACACACTGTAATAATTAAGAATGACGGCAGCTATTGCCAACTTAAACTGTTATTTACGCTACGTTTAAATTTACAAAATTGTGATTTGACACTGCATGTCATGATTTGTTGTTTTTAATTCTGTTTAATTTTACAGCGCTACTTTTCGACCTGATTATTTTTTTGTTGTTTGTTTTTACCGTGATCGTCATAGCTGCTGTCTCTTTTTCACGCTATTATTGAAATTCACAATGTGTAAATTTGAATTGCTTGTTTGAATTTGTCGTTTTTGATATTGTTAATTTTTACAGTGCTTGTTTGGGATCCTCCTGGAGCAAGCTTTGTAATCTATAAAATTTTAATACAAATTTCAATAGAATCTTACACAACAATTTTAAAGAAAATGTTTCCCATTTTTAAATTGTTTGTTACTAATAAATTATAAATTTATTGTTGTAAAAAATTTAGTCGTCAGCATTTCATCCTTTGAAATTCTCCAGTACCAACATTGAAAAAGGGCATTAGTTCCACTGTTCGCACTTCTGCGGCGCTGCGAGCAGCTCGAAAATACGGTTAACGTAGGAGTAAATGGGAGTTTACCCACACTGACTTGAGTCTCGAGACAGACTGCTGCGGAGCCACGAACTGCGCCGAAGGCGCCCGACTGCAGCCGAGCCGGCCGAGCGCTGTGGCTCCGCAGCGAGCGAGCGAGCAAGCCGGCGGAGCTGCCAAATACTGCTAAATACATATGTTTGAATAAAACTACGTTTAGCGTATTTCTCGGCGCGTTTATCTAACGCGCTCGAGCAATTCACCATGTTTCTTCGCGCATTTTAGCGTATTGCTCGGCGCGTTTATCTAACGCGATCGAGCAATCAATTTACTATGTTTTTTCACGCATTTCAGCGTATTGCTCGGCGCGTTTATCTTACGCGATCGAGCAATTAATTCACCATGTTTCTTCGCGCATTTCAGCGTATTGCTCGGCGCGTTTATCTAACGCGCTCGAGCAATTCACCATGTTTCTTCGCGCATTTTAGCGTATTGCTCGGCGCGTTTATCTAACGCGATCGAGCAATCAATTTACTATGTTTTTTCACGCATTTCAGCGTATTGCTCGGCGCGTTTATCTTACGCGATCGAGCAATTAATTCACCATGTTTCTTCGCGCATTTCAGCGTATTGCTCGGCGCGTTTATCTAACGCGCTCGAGCGATTCACCATGTTTCTTCGCGCATTTTAGCGTATTGCTCGGCGCGTTTATCTATCGCGCTCGCGCAATTAAGAGAATAACACTGTGCGACAAATATGGAGTTTTTTTTTCTCACTCGAATGAAAGTTAGACTTTCTGTTAGAACTATTTTTTTAGAATACAGTCGTTTTTATCGGATGTCATTATCAACTCTTATTAAAAAGTTATAAAAATTTAAAGTTTGGTATTTTTTTCTATCAAACTACGTTTTTTTTATATGATCGTTTTTGAAATTAAACGTAGAATTCATCTGTAAAATTTTTTTTTATTTTGAAAAATTAACAAAAATATGGAACTTTGGAAAAAAATTAGAAATTTTCAAATGTCTCCGAGTCAAACCAACGGCAAACAAAATTTAATGACTGCAGGTAGAAAAGCTAACGAGAATTGTGAAAACAAAAGGTCCAAGCGGCTTATGACCGAGAGAGAGGTACGATCGCTCGGAAGGAAAGGTCGAACGCAGATGTTACTTTTTCCGATACCTGATGCACATTTTTGGGCTATTGTGCCTCACACGTACAGTGCATCATACAGCCACTCGAATCAAAATAGCAAGAGTATTACATACTATCATTATGTTTTCATTGCTGATAGTAGTCAGTGATTGGATACAGGAAAAAAATTCCTTAATGTGACATATGTTTATGTATTGATTTTAGCCTGGTTAGAAGTTATTTATTGTAATAAGACGTCTAAATACATGTCTTAAAAAAATTCATTTATGTGACATATGTTTATGTATTGATTAGGTTGGTTTTTAAGATATATGAATTTTACAGCTGAAATTAACAGCTGTGAATACATATGATATATGGTGAAATATAGGATTTGTCAATGTCTTTTTATCATGAAACAGTTGATATGCAGCTGATCGATCGATTATTGATCAACCCCATATGCGTCAACGGGGCCCTCAATTGTAGCGATCGATATTGCGTCACACCCCACTCTTATGCTAGCGGGTCCCATTATCGATCGCGAGCACATCAACGATATGATTGGGTTTGATACCACCACAAAAGGGTTTTTTATTGATTTTATGTAAGAGAGGGGAAAAATGGGTTGGAAAATTAATCCGGAAAATCATGATAGGTTAGGATTTTTTTTGTTTATGACATTCAGCTGTTTCGAGGGGTGTTTTGATTGGTCGAGGGTGAAAAATTTGGAGTGGGTGTAGGGTTTTCCGCGGGTATTTAAACGACGTGTTTTACCGAAAAGCGTCATAGTTGGAAAGACGTGATTTTTCTACTAGTGAAAATGGATGACTTAATGGTGTTGTGCGGTGTTCTGATATCGTATTTCTACAGTGCGGTTGAACATCAGGCGGAAACAATAAGTGCAAATTTAAAATCGTTAGATCTCGCGCATTTAAGAAAAGTGGTTTCGAGGTGTTCGCAGCATGGGTTGAGTCCGCTGAAACAGAAGGCTTTGGAAATATTACATGAAAAAGGTAATTTCAATACATATATACTTTTATCAATAATCAATTAATATAATTTAAAAATCGTTTAATTAAGTTTTTGCTGAAATAATTTACGAATAATTTTTTTTCAAATTTTCTTTATAGAAAAGCTCTTGAATTCAGCCACAAGTTGTAAACGTAAGGCTACGTGTACACCCGAAGAGATTTTAGGTATGAAATTTTGCAATGTTTAATTGTCGGAAAATAATTATCTGGTTTCAAATAAAATACGTTTATTTTCCAGCTAAACGGCTTCAAACCGCAGAAATAAAAAAGAATAGGAACAATAAGAAAAGAGCTAACAATGCGGAGAAGTTATTGTTAAATGATAATGGTAAGAGAGAAATTGAAAATAAAAAATTTTTATCTATATTTGATCAAGTTTTGATAATATCTTGAATTTCGTATTTGAAGCGGCTACAAGCTGTGCAGATCAAGAGCTACCAACTGAGCGCGCTGTTAACGAAATTTTTGAACCGCTTCCGGGTACATCAATAGAAGATTATTCTTTTCGATTTAAGGGTAAGAAAATATGCTCGCACATTTTCATAAAAACAAATTTTTTATAAATTTCTAACGTTTAATTCTTTCATCTTTAGAGCCGTCAAAAATTGAAGAGGAAAAGATTTCACCGCTACCGTTACCCGTACTTTACACTCGTAAGTTTTATACTCGTAAGTTATAACAAAATAAAAAATATATTTGTTATATACAATTTCACTTCTATGTTATTTCAGCATTAACTGTTGTGAAAACTGAGCATTCAAGTGGAAAACGTGGCGTCGGTAAAGAAGACAGCGGAGGAGACATTACCGCTGATGTATAACGAAAATGTGCCGGGCATGGACGAATCATTTCATCAGATCGAAACGACGCACAAGAACGAAATTCAACCATCTTTTATGGATGATTTATTATGTTAGTGAATTATTTTTATTAAAAAATGTTTAGGACTAGAATAAATATATGTAACAAAAATGTTTTTGTTCGTCAGGTGCTGACATAATGTTCGATCCGAACACGAATCAATTAAGCGGTTTCTCGGTACTTTCCGATGTTTTACGTAAGTACTTTAAAAGCAAAATATGTACAGGCATAGGGAAAAATATAATACGGTCAATTCCGTTACAGAAGACGAGCTCAACAAAATAAATCTGGCGCAACCGATTGATTTCGACGTGAATGCAGTTGTTGAAAACAGGTACAATGATATACCTTACTATGAATTATTACAAAGTACGTATTTTTTTCTTTTATTCATTCAAAAACAACATAGCACAATTACGGGTGGTTAAAATTTTCCTGTTTTTTTTTGTTATAGGAGCAGGAATACAAGTCGGCGAAGGAAGACGGGCAGGAAGCGTCAGAAGACTAACTGAAGAGGAAAACAGCGCAGAAATTGTAAACGACCCCGCAATATATGATATTGTGAGTGATAGACTAAGAAATAGTAGTTTGCTAAGAGTTGGAAATTATTCCTGTCGCGAATACAGAAGATTCAGAGCTCTAGGTTTAGAGACCGAAGTTCATATAAACGCGCCTCCAGAAAATGTCAATGCGCTTAATTGGATCATGGATGTTATTCGCGAAATACATAGAATTTTTATTAGTGTCGGATCTCCCAACGATCGAGCCGGGTTAGACATTTCATCAGAGAATTTATCCTATCCATTGTGGATATCTTTTAAAAAAATAGCCGATTTCGATTTTGAAAAGATTTGGGATGCTATATTTCGAGTTTCGCAAAGTTCAAGAGGTTTAAATATCGCGGACAAGCTTAGAATCAAAGTTGACTATATTAAAGTTCCTTATGGCGCCGGTGGATATAGAAAGCTGACCCACGCTGATACTTTTAAAAAATCAATATTAGATATAGAGAGAGATAATCTTTGTTTTCCGCGCTCGGTGGTTTTGGGTATTGCTAGTCACAAGAGATACTTTTTCGCGGATAAAAAAAGGATAGACGAGTGGGAAAGTATACGTGTTAAGGGTAGTTACAGAGTTACAGAGATTAGTTACAGAGATAACGATAAGTTACAGAGATTACAAATAGAAGAACTAGTTCGGAAATCAGGCGTATCAATCGGAAAAGAGGGGTGTGGGTATGCAGAGATTAACACGATTCAGGAATATTTAGCACACGAGGGAATTGCTATTGTGGTACATGATTTTGAAAGATTTGGAAACGGGCTTCGCAAAAATAAAAAAAGTGGTTTAATATACGAGGGAGGGCCGTGGTATGACGGTACAAAACTAGCTGAAGAGGTTGCGGGTGGTGTGTCCTTCACAATACATGTAATTTATTATGAAAAAAAAAAACACTTTAGACCGTGTACAAACGTAACAGCAGCCCTCTGCAAAGAACTTTGCACTGTCTGTTACAAAGGAGTCACTTCCGTTTTAACGCACAAATGTTAGGAGAAATGCTCAAAATGTTTGACCGAAAATTGCGACATACCTGTTGAATCGCGTGAAAACGTTTAATGTAGATCTTGTAATCGGTTGGTTTTACAATCAACAGTGTCTTCTTAATCATGCAAAACCTGGCTCGTTCAATAGGGAAAACAATGTGAAGGTCTGTGATGCGTTAAAATATTGCTTAATGTGTAGAAAAATTTATCGTACGTTTCAAGTTGTCCGAAAAAAGTTTGAATGTATCGAGCATGTGTGTGGGTCAACTACCCACTGTACAATCTGTGGCGATAAAAATATAAAATCACAACATTTATGTTACATCAAACCGGCCGACGAAAACGATAAAAGAGTTATTTTTATGATTTCGAAACGCGTCAAGAAAAGACCAGAGTCGAAATGAACGGAAAAACAATTTTCATCCATGAACCAAATCTTTGCGTAGTTCAATCGGCTTGTTCTTCGTGCATGACAGAAAATGATTTGAGTAGAATTTTCGCAAATCATCTGTCTTGCACACAACGCCAAACAGTTCGATCTGCAATTCGTGCTAAATCATTTATTTCACAAGTATCTACGTCAAGAGCCTAAAGTAACGTTGAACGGCACAAAAATTATTAGTTGAACAATCAATAAAACAAAGTTCATAGATAGTATGTCTTATTTTGCAATGCCTTTGTCCGCGCTACCAAAGGCATTTGGGTTAACAGACGGTATTGTTAAAGGTGACTTTCCACACTTTTTCAACGTAAAAAAAAATGAGCGATATATTGGCACTCTACCCGAACCGAAATATTATGGCGTCGATACCATGAAAGAATCAAAGCGCAAAAAATTTTCGAATGGTATAACAAGCTTAAAAGTGACGGGTATGTTTTTAATTTTCAAGAAGAAATTGTCAAATATTGCAAGATGGACGTAACTATTTTGAGACGAGCGTGTATAGCGTTTCGAAATTTTTTTTTACAAAAAGGTGATGTTTGTCCATTTAGCGAGGCCGTGACAATCGCTTCTGCCACTGCCTTGTTGTTCAGAAAAAATTTCTTAAAACCAAATACCATTTCAATAATTCCTAAAAAAGGTTATCGTATGACGAGTAGTACACAGTCAAAAAAAGCTATAGAATGGCTATTATACATTGAACACCAGCTAGGTCGAAAAATTGCACACGCGGGTCGTCAGCGTGAAGTTAGAGTTAAAGAAGGATATTTGGTGGACGGTTATGATAGCCTTACAAACACGATATATCAGTATCACGGGGATTGGTGGCATGGTCACTTATGTATAAAAGGAAATCGCGATAAAGTGCTTAGCGACAACACAACTTTGAATTTGCGATACGAAGCGACTCTAACCACATCGAAATTTCTACGCGATGCAGGGTACAACGTAGTAGAAATTTTTGAATGTGAGTTCAACAAATTAATTAGTTCAAATCCGAGTATTTCAGCGTTTATAAAATCAAAACAAGAATGGATCAAGACACCCCCTTTGAACCGTCGCGATAGTCTATACGGCGGCCGGACAAATTTTATTAAAAGTTACTATAAATGTGGTGAAAATAAGACAATTTCTTATGTAGACGTATGCTCCCTTCACCCGTTTGTCCTAAAGAACTTTAGTTTCGCGGTCGGGCACCCTACTATTTACATTGGTAACGAAGAGTGTTTAGATTTCATAGGTCGCGATATCTCCGATATAAGTAAAATCGAGGGTCTTGTCAAATGTGATGTTTCACCGCCGCGTAATCTTTATCATCCTGTCCTGCCTTATAGGATGCACGGCCGCCTGCTTTTTCCACTATGTCGTACATGTGCAGAAAAGAAATTGCAAAGTGATTACAATCACGAAAATGTCAAAGATCGATTTTTAACCGGGACTTGGGTAGTTCAAGAACTTCGTGTTGCGTTAGAAATGGGTTACAAAATTATCAGATTTCACGAGATTTGGCAATATGAAATCACGCAGTACGATCCTGTCAAAAAAGAAGGCGGCCTGTTTGCTTCATTTGTGAATTTGTTCCTCAAGTTTAAAACAGAGAGTTCGGGCTTTCCCACTACAAGGCTGAAAACATACAATTAGACGTTGAAAACATCAAAACCAACGCCAGTCTTCGCGTTATTTCCAAGGTTATCCTTAACTGCTTGTGGGGCAAGTACGCACAGCGCGAAAATATGCCAAAAACGGAAATTGTCTCATCACCCGGAAGATTATTCGAGCTTTTACACGATCCTTCAGTCGAAATAAAAGGTTATTTACCTGTAAATGACCAGAAGATAGTATTATCATGGTGTCACGTTGATGATGAGATTGAGCAATCAAAGTTTACAAATGTCGTTATCGCAGCGTATACTACCTGTCATGCTAGACTTGTTATTTATGACTTGTAACGTGGTTTCTTGGATCACGTTCAACAAAGGCCTTTCAAGTAATATCCGCGACTCCGAAAGAGAAGTAGGGGTTAGTCTGGCCTCGAGGATTCCCTGACGTCCAGCGTAAGTAGTATCGTAGTTTGTTTATTTCAGTTTGTGTGGATTGGTATGTGTGCAATTTTGGATTAGTAGATTTTAGTTTTGTTTTTGAGATTTAGTAGAATTAGTTTGTAGTTTCAGTATGTTGAGTGAGTGCGCTTAACTTATTTTTTTTGTGCAGTTCTAATTTTGTTTGTAGCTTGTAAAGGGATCCGAAGGTCGGCTAGCCAGGTGTCGCACTCATCGTGGGACATCGACCGCCGGAGCAACAGTCATCAGTTCCTGACCTAGGATCATCTCCAGATCAGCAGGAGGTAAGCGTGCAAACCCTGGGCGCCTCATCGGACTGTGATTGCTCAATGAAGTTGACCCAAGTCTCCTCTCCGAACACCTTCGAGAGCGAAAGATTAAGAGAAAGCTACATCAGTCTCGTTATCGCCAGAATCCATGATGTTGTGTTCCTGTTCCATAGCGCTGCTACCGGTTTTCGCGAAGCTGCTGCTGTTGCTATCGAGCTTTACCGAAAGTTTATTAGAAA
Organism: Telenomus remus; assembly: GCA_020615435.1. Lineage (NCBI taxonomy): Eukaryota > Metazoa > Arthropoda > Insecta > Hymenoptera > Scelionidae > Telenomus > Telenomus remus. The sequence goes on from CM036338.1 coordinate 6,117,964, forward strand.
GGACTCGTTCTCCAAGTCAAGGGATGACTTCCCCGGATTGGCCGATCTCTGCCTACTTGATGAGAGTAAAACGTGTGCCTACGACGAGCTTAGAAATGTTCCCGAGTGGCCTGTCTCGTGGCCAGCCATCCTTGTTTCAAAACCTACAACGAGCCTATAACCTATGGTCATAGACGTACGAATGATTGCATAGGGGCCATAACGAAGGAGTCAGTACTGTGCAGGATAGAGTTTTCGAAGCCAAGGGTAAACGATTGGGACATCAGCGAGAACAGTTTGATGCGAGATCTACCACCGAAACCGACAACTACCACACAACAAGAATTTGAAGTTGGCGCCACAGCATGGGCTTGACTTCGTTGGTGCGAGAGCGGAAAGAGGAAGAAGGGGTGCGCGCGCTGAATTTGATATGAGCTACCGGTATCGCAATTTCGCAACGAGGAGAACTGAAGCTCTCTGGATTCGACCAGCAACCTGTGCGGACGTATTCGACTTTGCTCGAGGGACCTCCCGAGGCCGGACCGTTTTTTCCGTCTACCGAACTACCGTGCGAACCTGCGTTGGCCGATCCAAGATCCAGGGCCTATTTTGAGTTTTACTGCTTTTGATTTTGTGAGTTTGTTCCTTTTTGGTTTTTGAGTATGAAAGTTTTTTTTGTAAAGTAAATTCAGTAAAGTTCAGTAATTTTTCCGTTTGAGATGCTACTTGCTGGGTCGTTGACTCGTGTCCGAGTCCTAGCAAAGGTTTAGTTTTAGTTTATCGCTTTGACACTTAGTTAATGTAACGTTTGAGTTTTGTTTTATTGAAATTGTAGACTTTGTCGAGATTTTGAATTTTTGACTATCGAATTATCGCAAACCTCTCAGATTATAGCATTTGCGACTATTGACCTTTAATTTATTTTCGTGTGAACGGTCAATAAACCGTAAATCCGCTTTAATTATTGTGTTCTGATTTAGTCCGTTTAGCGTTCAGTGGGATCCTTGCCTGTCTTTTGATTGTCAGAACTCCGCTCAGGACCGATTAAGTTCAGTTTTAGTTTTTCCGCTTCAACCGGTAGTTTTTCATTAAGTTTCGATAACGCCATTAACATCTTGCTATAAATTTTGGGAATGAATAGAAAGTAATGCAAGCGCAGTGAAAGTGACTGTATGATCCTTTCTGCGTGGTTTTGAGTTTTTGAGTTTTTTTTTGAGTTTTGAGTTTTTGAGTTTAGTTTTTGGTTTGGTGGAAAGACACGCCCGTAGTGCAAGAGGCTTGGTGAATCTTGCTACGTGGAGTTTGGATGTCGAGGCCACCTGGCGATCCTAGACCTTTTGAGTAAAATCTTTCTATTTTCTTAAAGTTCGTATAGCTGCCGATATCGAAATCGAGAACTATAACGATTGGCGAAAAGTCTCGTGACCTTGCGCAAGTTGTCACGTCACAGACTATTTGCGAAAATTAGGCCGTAGAACATTATATTTCGATACTGATAGTGCCCTCTTTGTTACTGATAAAACGCGTGATACATATACACCAGAAACCGGCGAGTTTTTAGGTCAGATGACAGACGAATTGCGCGAGTACGGGGAGGGTGCTTATATTAGCGAATTTGTGTCTTTAGCTCCTAAAGTGTACAGACACATTGTAAAAAAACCTGGCAGCGATGAAATTGTTGACGAACAAGTGAAAGTAAAAGGTATAAGTATGAATTTTGCAACGGCGCAAAGAATTAATTTTGATGTAATGAAAGGTTTTGCGCTTTCTGAAATCACCGAACCAATACAGCTGGAATTCAACTCTATCAGACGTACAAAAATGCACGAAGTTGTTACGCGACCCGAAACAAAAACATTTAAACCTGTCATGATGAAAAGACATATGATAGAAAACTACAATTGTTTGCCATATGGCTACAAAACCTGACTAAATGTATTTTGAAAAATGTATGGATATGTTTTTAATCCTACTAATATAATAATACTGAGAATATGTTTGTTTGTTTGTTTGTTTGTTTGTTTGTTTGTTTGTCTGAGCATCACGCCTCAACGAAGCGTTCGGAAATGATTTCAACGCATCAAGGTGATTCTTTGGACTCTCAGAATTAACGTAGGCTACATTAGAAATCGATTTCTTAATTTTTTTCGGAGAAAATTTCAAAAACATTTTCTCAGTTTTTTGAAAATTTTCAAACTTTTCATGAACACAATACATAAGCCATTATAAATAGAGTTCGAAAACGTGATGTTACGTTTCATATTCTGTAAAATTACTATCCTCCCTTCCTTATTAATAAACAAACGTAAGTATGAGAATAATTTTGAAATATTTTCTCGGGTTCGCAATTCGATCGTTATTTTGTTTTTGATTCAGTATGACTTTTCATTCAGTCGTGTTTATATCGTGTCCGCTATTGACTACATAAGTGACATCGAAATGTCGACGAAACGTTAAACACATTTGCAAAAAATAACTATTGATACAGCTAATCATAGAGCTGCGCGAGCTACAGAGGCTGAGGACCAGCTTTGCCTCATCTGAATGGAGACCAACGATCCTTCTACGATGCGGTACTACAAAAAATTGACAACAACGATCCTGCAATTTTTTTTTTTGAATGCCTGTGGAGGAACAGGAAAAACATATTTATTGAATCTCCTGCTGTCAACTATCAGGAGTCGTCGTCACGTGGCTTTAGCTTTGGCTTCAACTGGTAACGCTTCCACGTTGTTACAAGGAGGACGAACTGCTCACAATGTGCTGAAGTTGCCACTGAATTTGCACCATCAGGAGACCCCATTTTGTAACATCAGCAAAAATAGTCAAAGGGCCGAGGTGCTGTGGTTGTCAAACTATTGGTGTGGGATGAATGTTCTTCTTCGCATAAGCATGCAGTAGAGGCACTCGAGAGAACCTTGATTGATATACGGAGTGACAATCGGATAATGGGAGGATTAGTCGTTATATTAGCTGGTGATTTTCGACAAACCCTCCCGGTCATCACCCGTGGAACTCCAGCTGATCAGCTTCATGCCAGTATCAAAAGTTCAATCTTATGGCAAAGTGTCATAGTCCATTTGCTGACTATTAACATGAGGGTATATCTTCGCAATGATGAGAACGCTGCCAATTTTTCTGCATTACTTTTGACAGTCGGCAATGGTACGCTACCAACAGATGCTAATGGAAATGTTACTCTTTCTCTTGAACTATGCACTATTGCCAATTCTACTGATAAACTGATTGCTGCAGTTTTTTCCAACATCCAGCGAAATCACTTGCACATGGATTGGTTATGTGAAAGAGCTATTATAGCGTCAACAAACGATGTTGTCACTGATTTAAATGACAAAATATTGGCTACAATTCTCGGGGAACAGAAAATTTACACCTCTTTCAATTCCGTAGTAAATCGAGATGAAGTGGTAAACTATCCGGTTGAGTTCTTGAACTCGCTTGAATTGTCTGGAGTTCCGCCACACATACTGAAATTAAAAGTCGGAGTTCCTGTTATGCTACTGCGAAATTTAAATCCTCCTGTTTTATGCAATGGAACTCGAATCCGCATCACTCAACTTCGGCATAGGATTATTGAAGCTATAGATTGTCACACAACTTTTGCATTTTATACCAAATGTATTGACATACTATTTAATTTGTATGATTTGTAGGCACTATAATGACTGGATCGAATCAAGGTGCGAACGTCATGATCCCTCAGATACCAGTGATCCCCACAGATCTTCCATTTGAATTCAAAAGACGACAATTTCCCGTGAGATTGGCATTTGCAATGACCATCAATAAAGCTCAAGGTCAAACGCTCCATGTTGCTGGTGTACACCTTGAAAAACCATGTTTCTCTCACAGACAATTTTATGTTGCATGTTCGCGCGTCTCCAAACCACGGAATTTACACATTGACGCTCCAGAGAGCAAAACATCGAATATTGTTTACCAGAATGCTTTAGTTCAATAAGGTGTTGTAGTTTCACGATGTATCAATAAATGCCATGATTTTACCACGGTTACGTGGGTTTCTTCTCGCGCACAATGCAAAATGGATTCAATAATTATTTTGTATAACCTTTTTCGTCCTTACAATTTGTTTATCCAAACAATTCGGAAAAAAACCTTAACTAACTCATATAGCGCAGCGAAGCTGACGCCCGAGCGAAGCGAGGGTGCTCAGCTAGTAAATAATATATACACCGATAAATTGTGTTTCTTGTTATTGCTCTTATATGTCCTCCATACCCTGATGCCTGAAAGGAGGTAAAAAATCATAATATACTTGTGTAAAGAAAATTCTCTCATTCAGCACGAGTGTAACAAGCTCATGTCACTCGTGCAAAAGCTAGTTCACTACCGCGGTAATAAGCTTATTTTTCCCCGCGCGCGCGCCGCCGCCGCCGCCGCCACCGACCGCGTGCCATCTTTGCATGGTGAAACAGTTTGTTTATTAATTGACAGACGGTTCTACAAGATGGATACTCGTTGGAAACACCCATGGACCTCGATTGTAGCTGGCCTAACATCATGCGGGAAAAGTGTGTTTGTCTGCAACTTTTTGCGAAACATTGATGCTATGAGTGACACAATTTTAGCAGAATAATCTTATGGTTTGGCGAATGGCAGTCCGCGTACAAACAGTTCGGGAATAATGGAGAATTTCACGAAGGATTGCCACAACAGAGTGAATTGACTCGCGATCAAAAACCGAAGCTGATTATTCTCGATGATTTGATGAAAGAATCGTCGAATTCCTCAATTTGTGACTTATTCACCAAAGGTTCTCATCACCGTAATATGAGTGTAATATACATCAGTCAGAATATTTTTCATCAGGGTCGTGGACAGCGCGATATATCGCTAAATACGAATTACATAGTGCTGTTCAAAAATCCGCGCGATCGTGCTCAAATTCAACATCAAGCCCGGCAGATTTGTCCTGAAAACCCTAAATTCGTACAAGAAGCTTACATAAACGCTACGCAAAAACCACATGGATATTTGATGCTGGACCTGAAACAAGCAACACCCGAGAATTGTCGTTCCCTTCGATGAACACCATTACGTGTACGTACCGAAATTGCAAAACAACAAATACACCGGCGATCGAGTGAACCTGCCAGTCGTTCACTTGTAACAGGCATGGCAGGGCGTAAGCTTCCATACAGTGAAAAAACACTTGATATTCTTAAGGCTCTAAGACACCTTGATAAGTATCAAAGAACAAAACTATTGCGCAAAGCGCATAAGCAATTGGTAAAATGTATATGCGACTGTTGTTATAACCTTCTGAAAGGAAACGTGAATCTAACGAGTCAGCAAAAAGCTAAATTGAAACGACATCAGAAAGTGCTTCGCAAAACTGGTTCCAAAACCGGTACGTGGGAACACAAAAAACGGGTCATAGTCCAGAGTGGTGGCGGATTCTTATTGCCGTTACTAGGTCCTATACTTGGCAATATTTTTGCGAACCTGTTCGATTAGAAATTCAAATAACAATGGAACATGCACGTAAAATGATTCTTGTACCGCAAGAGAGTTTACAAGCGATACAACAGACGCAGCCGACTATTCGTACTCCTGGCGACGCGATTCAAAGTTTAGACGCTGAAATGGGTAATGTTTTGATGTCAAACGAGAAAGATGATAGAGAAAAATGGAACAAATTTCAACAGTTGTTTTCGAGGTTTTTACAAACCGTTCACAAAAACACATCTATTCGATTAGCTGAACAAACAGAAAAAAATCAAGAAACAGAGAATTCTACCGAACCAGAGGAAAAGAAATCGAATGTTTCTAAATCTGGACCGATTGTCACAAAAGAGCTAATCATTCAGAGTGTCCCACAACTTTATCAAAAAATCGCAATCAGCCTTTTAAAAGTTTTGGGACAACTGTCAGATGAAACGTTTCGCTGGTCTGATAAAGGAACCGTATATATAAATAACGAACAGATCGCGAATTCACATATCATTGATTTAATCAACGATGCTCTACGTAAAAGTAAAACGTTAACAGCTGTAGGCCGAAAACCCTTCGCCATGCTCTTAAATCAAATTGCAGTACCGCGTGTATTCCTCGGAAATCCGGATTATTGGGAGCCTTTGAAAATGACGGAAAACGTCGAGGCGAGAAATGTCTCCTACAACCGTGAAAATGCGGAAGCGACCGTTGAAGAGGGTCATAAAATTACGACAACTCCTCTAATCAAAAAAATTCGTAAACATATATCAGAGGAGACGAGACAACAAGCGAGGAACATCGGACTACCATATAATAAAGAAGACGGTTCTGGAAAAGGCTTTAAAGGACTATGCCAAAACCATCGTTCAAGACAGTGCGAATATACACAAAAAATTAAAAAGACTGTATTATGATCCTTCAAAATCTACAGCATACGCAGGGCAGCGACTCATCCTCAATGAAACGAAAGCGTCTGTCGCAAAAAACGTTGTCAAAGACTGGATGAACAGCCAAGATACGTATACGTTACACCGTGATGTGCGACGAAAATTTCCACGACGCATGTACACTGTTTTTGACAAAAATTCCGTTTTTGAAGCAGACTTGGTTGATCTACGTTCAATCAAACAATATAACGACAATGTTACTTTTCTGTTAGTCGTGGTAGACGTCTTTTCAAAATTTGCATTTGTCGAGCCATTAAAAGATAAGACAGGCAAGACTGTGGCGCGAGCTTTTGAAAAAATATTGGAATCAGGTAGAGTTTGCGATTGGCTGCAAAGTGACGCGGGATCCGAATTCATATCGAAAGAATTTCAGCAGGTTTTGAAAGAGTGGGACATACGTTTTCGCATTGCACGTCGCCCTGACGTGAAGAGTGCCTGTGTAGAAAGATTGAATAGAACTCTGCAGTCAAAATTATGGCGTTATTTTACACGGCATAACACACGCCGTTATATCGAAATTTTGCCGTCAATTGTAGAATCTTATAATTCTGCAAAACATTCTACGACAGGCATAGCGCCCAAAGATGTTTACTCTGATACGGAAGACCTTGTGTGCAGTCGTTTGATTCGCAAGAAGGTACGTCTGGACGCGAAATTAACAGCTCGCAAGTACGAGTGTGGAGATCTCGTACGCATCAGTAACGCTATGTCGTTGCGAAAAGTTTCGTAGGAAACTGGTCTAAGGAAATTTTCAAAATATCCGACATAAGTACGCAACGGTATCCAGTTGTATACACTCTGAAAGATCTTAGCGGAGAAGTAATAGATGTAATATTCTACGAGCAGGAGTTGGGTCTTGTGAACAAAGACCTGGAAAACGAAGAATTTGAGATAGATGAGATAATAAAGACGAAAGGAAAAGGTGAAAATAAACAGGCGTACGTAAGCTGGAAAAACTATCCGTCTAAGTTTAACTTGTGGGTTCGATTTTCTGATATCAAAGACATTTAAAAATGTCACGAGATGAATTTTTCATAACGCTACTATCTGATTCTTCTATAAAATTGTTTCCGCAAAACACGACTACGCATTTCTTTGCAAATTTACCACGAGAAATCGTTCTAAACGGAAGATGGTGTGTATCGCTCGCGGAAATTGTGTATCCCCAGACTTTCATAAATATACCCGAAACGGATCGAGAAATAGAATTTACACATAATCATAGTTATTACAGAATTAGGATACCTGATATACACTGGCAAAATGTACACAGACAGAGCCTACATTGAAAATTTATTGAATTACGGTCAAGACGCCAAAAAATCTCATCTTACAAGTGTTTTGTTTTACAAAGATAGTGCCGGAAAACTTGACGATCTAACTGGCGCTAACGCTGGCTTAAAAAACCGTAAAAAATTCGTTAAAAAGGGTCAAACAATAGATCTTATGGGATATTTACATTGCGATCTTTTTCAAGTTGACAAATTCCTACTTAATGGAATAAAAATGCGCGTACGGCTTGTTCGATCGCGTGAAAATTTTGTCTTGATGTCTGAACATGGTGCTTCTTTCCGTTTAAAAATAACTGACGCTACTTTAATTGTAAGACGTGTTAAAATTAGTCCTGGAATTATGCTTGCACATGCGAAAGCATTAACAAAAACAAGTGCAAAATTACCTCTGACCCGTGTAGAAATCAACACTATGACTTTACATTCAAATATTCATTCGAAAACGTTAGATAACGTGATGCTTGGTCAGCTGCCTAAGAGAATTATTATAGGTTTTGTTCGTAACGATACGTACAACGGTGATTACAAGCTAAATCCCTTTAATTTTCAACATTTCAATATTAATTATCTATCACTCTTTATAGACGGGCACCAGATTACGGGACGCCCTTTGACGCCAAATTTTGACTCGAACCTTTAAATTGAAAGTTACCAAACACTGTTTTCCGGGACAAGTCTACATTATCTTAACGAGGGGCATTGCATTTCGCGCGAAGATTATGCCGCTGGGTTTACATTATTTGCTTTTGATTTATCAGCCGACATGTCGAGTAACGCTCCAAATCATCGGAACCTTATTCGTCACGGAAGCGTCAGATTAGAAGTCCGATTCGCGAAACCACTGGAACATTCAACGAATGTAATATTTTATCTGGAGTATCAGAATTTGATCGAGATTGACTCGGAAAGGCAAATAAACACAGATTTTGGAAATTAAGGGACCGGTGATACAGCGAAATTGAAACAAAAGTTAGTCGCGTTTGGTCTGGTAATGAATACGTTAGAAATTCTCAGTGCTCTGCAAAAAATTCCTGCGCATATCGGTGTTTATCCTGCTAATAGAATTCCCGAGGTTTGGTCAAAGCCTACAGCGTTAGTATTTAACACCAAACCTCAAAAACATTCCGGAGAACACTGGGTTGCTGTGTTTGTCAATAAAAATGGCCGCGCAACATACTGCGACAGTTTTGGAGGCGAACCATCCCTCGGGGTCTTTTTACAACGAATCCGAAAAAATTCCAAATTTTACGAATACAACTCGAAACAATTACAGGCCTTTGATTCTACGGTATGTGGCCAGTATTGTGTTTTCTTTTTGCACTGTATGTGTCTTGGCATTAATTTACGTGAATTTAATAATTCATTCACCGATCACTATGTTAAAAATGACAAACTTGTACGGGAATACTACAACGAATTTAACAAGAGGAAGCGAATTTTGTCACATAATTTCACAGGTACTGGGAGAAGTTCCTCAAAGATAAAGAATGTACAAAAATGTCAAAGCTGTATGTTTAGAGGTTAAATCAATATTTTGAGAAAGTAAAGCTAATCAATATTGTTCAAACAATCAATACATTGTACCCCCACTTCGTTTTTCGAAAAAAAAATCGATTTATAAAACCCCCACTTAGTTGTAATTTTAACTATAAATGAGCGTTAGAAGCGTACAGGGGTCAGTTTGGATTCAAAACTTGAAAAATGAGCGATCAACATGGCTTATAACAAAACGTATAAGGGCCAAGGAAACCGTGCTCCACTCGGCGAGAATAACTCTGACGGTACTTGTTCGAAGAAAAAAAATAAAAGTCTTCAACCAGTCCAGCTTTTGCTCAGCTCTTCATTCAGGCTGAACAAATCATTCAGCAAGCTACTGGATATTGGCGTCGTTTGGAAAGAAAGCTCTCCGCAAATCGTCGTTCGGATAACTGACGCGCAGCATCGCGGCATTACGCTAACCTTGGAGGAGTGGGAATTCCTCTACAACGAGATTCCTAACCTTTTGGAATATCTGGATTCTGAGGAGAACTCTGGGAAACAGAAAGCCAGCATTTTTCATTCAGGAATCAAAATCCACTTCGTTACATCGTATTCTGATAAAGCAGTAACGATCGAAGAACTTAACGCTTTTGAGGAATCCTTTGGTGACGAAACTTTCCAACCATACAACCCTATGGTATGTTTGAAACGAGTGTCTTTCATCAGCCTGATCGAACTGATCCCCTGCGTTCATGCATATATATTGCGTAAACAAAATTATATTAACAAGTTACATTTAGGTAGAAGAGAAATTGTAAATTATGTATGTGAACAACTCAGCACTAATGAAGAATTCAAAAAGAGAAGCGTAAGTGATGCCACAATGATAATTATGCGATTATATAAAGATGATATGCAGGTCTCTGTTCTAGATAAAATGCTTTCGAAAATTCCGACATTAGATGAAAATGTGTTTAAGGTTATTTTTGCTGAACTCTGTGTGTTTTCAACCGACGAGATAATTCAATCTGTACGACGCTCATTTCTTAAGCGAACTAGCGATGATGTGTAATTTTAATGTCTCAATAAAAATATAATTGTGAAGAAAAAATCGTTTTTATTTAAAACAATCTAGATACTTTAAGCTTTCAAAAATAATTATCGTTAATAATAACGATATTCAATAAAACTATCGTTCTGGAGGGTTTTATAAACAATAACAACAACATTTTATTCGTTATGAAACATTTTTATTTATTACAAATATTATGAGTTAAGGTTTCTTTTACAAATACTATTTGAGTTAAAATACTCATCGCGTGCCGTACATAAAGCAGCGTTTTTTCGGCTGCAACTGCCCGAGCTCCTAGGATGTGCTTCAGATCCTCCCTGGCCTGGTCCCACATCTCCGCATCCTCTATTTGGCGCTCGAAAACACGCTCCAGCCTCTCGATCTGCCTCACAAAAGACAGAAATGTCTCGTGGTCGAACATTTCTCCCCAGTCAACGGCGTTGTGTAGCAGCATTATTAAATGCTGTAAGAATTCTTCGCCTGAAAAAAAAACACAATTTTACATGAAATAAATTTTTTTTTACAATATAGCGATTAATAAAACAAACAAAACAAAAAACAAAACAGGGCGAAAAAATTATGCGTGATCCTCCGAATTTAAAAGAGCCTGGAGATTGCAGGGTATATTACGCGGTGCTTTCCTGAAAAAAATAATAGAAATACGATTAATTAGATATATATTCATTTATATATTTCGGAACAAATTCATTTATTCAACAACTTACATTATATATGCGAACATTTCGTCGGTAGACTTTTCAAAAGAACAACACCGCACCGCTTGTTACACACGTCGGAAAACGCTCGAACTTGTGGAAATCCCGATTCTGCACCCATATTTAAACCTGCTTGGAAAACCAGCATTGGTACCCTGACGCAGTCCCCTTTTGATTTTCCAGTGAATCAGAATTAAGATTACCCCCAAAAAAAATTTACCTACCCAGAAAATGTCTCCACCCCCAGCGAATACATTGTCATGCAAGAAAACATCTGTAAGACAAGCAGTTAGAACCGAAGACATCTTGACGCACCACCTGAAAGAATACTATACCTCTAGTACAATACACCTGTCGCGTAACGCACCCAGCCCGACACCAGGTCCACTTTATGCCTCTTGACGCTCGCACCATTGTTGCCTGGAAAATCGTTTTCCCACAGCCTGCCCTTTTGTGGAGATGAAAAATCTTCATTCAAAATATTACATCTGTTCGAGTGTTAATAAAACTCCCGAAGTCTATATTAGCCCAGCGTACATAAAACAATAAAAAATATCCAGATGTACCTTTTCATCCAGGACATGTATTAAAACATCAAATTACTCCAATAAATCACTTCTAACAAGGTGCTAAAAACAACGTGCCGACCATCTAAAACACACCATATGATCTAAATGTAGATCCATACATACGTAATGATCATATATCATAAAAAATAGGTCAATCAATACATAAACATGTGTCGCATTAAGGAATTTTTTTCCTGTATCCAATCACTGACTTCTGCTGATTAATTGATCTTTTATTGAACCAAATTCGAGTTATTGCATGAACATGGACAAAAAAGTCGGTACACAATCGCCGAACACCTTTACAAAAATTGATCAAACTTGATTTATAAATAGTAAAAATGTTTTTTCTATAAGTGTTTTATATGTTTTTGATAGTAAACTCAACGCGCTTTCAGGTGCAACTGACATTTTGAACCAATTCGTAAGCAAATTTGTGTTACTGCATGGACATGGACAAAAAAGTCGGCGTACAGTCGCCGAACAACTTTACCAAAATTGATCAAACCTGATTTGTAAATAGTAAAAATGTTTTTTCTATAAGTGTTTTATATGTTTTTGATAGTAAATTCAACGCGCTTTCAGGTGCAACTGACATTTTGAACCAATTCGTAACCAAATTTGAGTTATTGCATGAACATGGACAAAAAAGTCGGCGTACAGTCGCCGTACACCTTTACAAAAATTGATTAAACTTGATTTATAAATAGTAAAAATGTTTTTTTTATAAGTGTTTTATATGTTTTCGATAGTAAATTCAACGCGCTTTCAGATGCAACCGACATTTTAAACCAATTCGTAACCAAATTTAAGTTATTGCATGAACATGGACAAAAAAGTCGGCGTACAGTCGCCGAACAACTTTACCAAAATTGATCAAACTTGATTTATAAATAGTAAAAATGTTTTTTCTATAAGTGTTTTATATGTTTCTTCCTTCAGAAAGTCATTCTTTTGTGAGAGTCTAATGTTTTCCCGGCATTTTTCTGAAACAATAGTCTGAAACTCCCTGGTCAGGTCGTCCGAAAATCGGCACAGCAGTTCCCAACCAAAGGCGGTCTCGTCAAAGGGAATCCGGCGAACCTTCAGGTCCTGGAGCTCCTCCTCTGGCTGGAGAGATCGATTTTCGATCACTTGGATCTGACGCCTCTTCGGGACTGGTCCGATTGGCACCAGGAATAGGTGGTTGTCCTTGGGTGCTGCTGGGGTATTGGTCCTGGCGCGGTTGGTGCCTCTGGAGACCCAGGTGGGGTTGGGTATGGATCCTTCACGTCCTCTGGTGGCTCAAGGAACTCATCAGTCCTCCGCTCGTTCTCCCGGATCTGCTCGTCGAGGAATCGCTCGTCCGCTTCGATCTGCTTGATCGCCCGCTTTAAGCGGCGAAGCTTCTATTTTCTACCACTGTACTTGGGCATGGCGAGAACTGTGTCGAGCCTTCCATCATGAGACTTCACCGAGGGCTGCCGAAGGCAGCCCGAGGTGTAGTCGAGTGCTGGTCACTTCTCCCGAGGTTTAAACGCTTGTATTTCCCATGTGGCATATATATCTTTTCATAACAAGTTCATCAAAGACGGCTAACCTCTCCGATTTGTCGGGACGGAAACACTGTTTTATTCCCAAGGTGCGGTTTATTCCCTGTTATTATGGTTGTTACCATGGTAACAGGGAATGAACCGCGTCTTGGGAATAAAACAGTGTTTCTCTCCCGACAAATCAGGGAGAAGTTGGCCGTTTTTGATGCACGTGTTATGAAAAAATACTTATCTTTTTTAAAGGATCGTTTAACAATGTAATGTCTATAAGAATAATATGATGAATAATAAAAGTCAGTAGAGTCATGAAAGAAAAACTCGCGATTCAAAACACTGACATTTTATTTCGCGCAAAAAATTTTATAAATCAAAACTTATTTTATGATAAGTTATTATATTTCCGAACAACACGTTTGCAAACACTGAGTACTCATATCGTTACAATTTTTATCTACGTATGTATCGTAGCATTGTTTAACAGTTCGATCTTTTTTTCACAAGAGGGTCCGAAAATACTGTTAAATAGATTATAATAAAAGCCAGCAGACATAAGGTGTAAAAACATAATTGTATAATGTCCACACACGTCAGACGTTTCACTCTGAAGCTGGCGATTGTTCAACTCGATAAATTTGCAGTTTCGTTTGATAGCTGTGATGTGCGACCTGATGATAGGTGGAAATTCAAACGAATCCATGTAACGTCCTCGTCCATCTTTATCGACGTAGATGCCAACCCAATGGCTTCCGGGTTTTGTAAGGTCATCGGTGTTGAAGACGAGCATTGCGGGTCATGACCACAATTTCGGTATTCTGTCGGCTGGATATACTTCCTTTGATTCAACGGGTATTTTTTGCAAAGCGCTCAGAATTTGTAAGGTGTTCATACCTCGAGTTTTGACAAATGACTGATCTGTGCACGAGTGCTGACACTGTAATTTATGTTCCGAAATCGGTGATCACTTGCCGACTGGCGTCGATCTCAAGTATGCTGTCGAATTCTCCAAAGACGATGCACGTGATGGTCGCTGGCAGAGCCTCGGCGAAGCGGACCTCGATTCGGACGCTGCCTTGTTTGATCAGGTTCCAATGCGAGTCGCTGTTTGCACTCAGGTCCACTGTCAGATCGAAAGCTTGGATGCAGTATCCGTCAGAAGAGTCACCTGTCCCGGTGAAGAGCGTGTAGAACGAATCCACCAAGAACTTGCTGGCGTAATCGGGTTAAAGAGCGCGTGACGGAATTTGCACATTATCCATGTACAGCGCGAGATAGTTAATGCCGTGATTTTTGAAGTTAAACGGATTCAGGGCTACACTGGCATTGTAACTGACATTATCCACAAAGCCGAGAATGATTCTTTTGGGCAGGTGTCCGAAAAAAACATTGTCCAGAGTTTCTCCGTGAACGCCGCCGTGTATAGCCAAGGCTTTGACTTTGACACGGCTCATAGAATACTTGGCAGTTTCATGAACCCGTGTCTTTGCATGAGCCAACAGAACGCCTGGCGATATTTTTGCACGTCGAACGATTAGCGTTGCCCTTATTATGTTGAAAGTGGCGCTATTAGCCGCGTCTATAAGGCAAAAGTTGTCTTGCGATCGAATCAGACGTAGACGGACGCCGACGCCGTTCAGCAAATACTTCTGTTGGTTGAAAATGTCACAGTGTAGGTGGCCTATGAGATCGACCGCTCGCCCGTCGGCAAAATGCGCACGTCTTTTAACAAGTCCGTTGTTGTCGGCTCCGCCGGCGTCCATGGAACTAGCCTTGTCCGCGTACCACAAAACGCTCTGCAGATGGGAGCTCTTGGCGTCGCAACCATAGTTGAGAAGATTCTTTATGTATGATCGATAGGCGTACGAGTTGTTGGGTGGGGAGATGAGTTTTCCGTTGAGATAGACGTCTATTTTGTTGAACAGAGAATGCATAAGGTTGTTCACGGGTCCAGCATGGCAACCGCTTGTCTCTTGGAAAGCATACAAACTTTCAAAATTACCATGGTGTGGGCGAGGTCGAAGTACTCGTCGGAAAGGGGTATTGAGAACTCGATCGGTGAATCATCAGTAAGCGAGGAGACCGGCTTGTACTGTGCCCAGTTTCCTGACTCGACACTCGTTTGAGTCGGCGGTAGGGTGAAGTGATCCAGCTCCGACTTCATGCACTCGCACGAGTGTGTGTGTAGAAAGGCCATTCTGCGTCTAGGCGAATATATCCTCCAGAGATCTTTTTTTCACTCGTTTGTTCTTCGCAATTGCAACTTTTCTTTTACGCACGACTTTTTTCTTCGATTTTCGCGCACTTTTTACTTTTTTTCTGCCTAAAGCGATCCTCCGAAAAACGCATCTTACCGACGAGTGAGAGACGCGGCGCGTCTTTCGTTTCTTATAACCCGATACAGATTTTTTCGATCTTCTCGTCAGCAGCTCTCTTTAGATTACCCGTGGACTCCTTCAGTCTCGTTTCCACAGATTTTTTGAACGGCATTCGCAATAGGGTAATGACGGACAAGACGCTCATACCTGTTCGTGCCGCCTCCCTACCGACGATTTCTGCGCCAGATTTCAAAAGTGGTAAAACCGTTCGAAACAATCCTTCGAGGAAAGAACCGACCACGTGTCCTCTCTGTCCTTTTCGCCCTACGAATACCTTCATGCGTCCGCTTCCGGTTTGCGTATGATATATAAGCGCAATAATCTATCTCGTTTTTTCTCAATCAACCCGCTTGAAATAAAGCGTAACAGCCAGAGTACCGTGATCGAATATAGTCCGACTGCCGAAAGATTCGTTCCGGCGAGGAGAGTATGTTGCTCCCCACTACCTCCCACCATTCCCTACTCTTCGCCCATCTCCTCGCCGCTTCGCTCGAGGCCCCCGGAGCTTCGCGCGTGGCGCTGGCAACTTCGCGCGAACTTTAAATTCAAATTAAATTAGAATGCTGAAAAATAATGTAAAATTAAGTAAATAAAATTACGAATTAGAAAAAAAACAATTTGTAAATATATTAAATATTGGAAACACTTATAAATTCAAATGCAAATACATAAATGTTAATTTGATAACTCACAAAAACATCCAATCATTTTCAAAAATGATTATTATTCACTGACACCTAAAAATACAAAAATACTAATTAATGAATACTACTTAATCGAATATGTTTATGGGACATTAGTTTACCATCTTGTTAATAACTAACACTTGATCCACTGTCTACGGACAGGTCAATAATGTGTCATTGAAAATGAATGTTATAATAATAATAAAAATGATAATAATAATAATAGTAATAATAATAATAATAATAATAATAATAATAATAATAATAATAATAGTAATAGTGATAATAATAATAACAATATAAAATGACGTCTGAAATAAGTAACACAAAAATGAAATGGAATTTAAAATTGTTTTCTTTATAAAAACGATTGAAAAATATTTACAATTATTTCGATGTTTACATTTTCTACTTGAATTTGCCGTTTGACATATCACATTAATTGCCTTACATAAAATTGCGTTTTGATAACGCATTATAATGATATGTGTACGCATTATTTTTATATTTACATAATTTACATTTGGACTATAAATTTGTACTTTATTTGACTAGAAAGCACATTGTCTTTAAATACAATTTTACTAATAATATACTACATCGATAAAATATTATAAAATAGTATATAAAATAGTGCCGCAAAACAAAATATTTTTTATGTTTACATTTTTAATATAAATTTTCACTTTTGATCGAAAAGTCGACTTATAATGCACATTGCCTTACATACAATTCTATCAATAATACTACAACAATATATGTACAAATTATACAAGTACAAACTTAAGACTAAGGTTCTTAGAAAAACTAATGTTAATGAAACTTTAGCAGATATATCTGCCATGTACCCTGATAAGTTGGTGCATTATTAAGAAGCAATCGAGATAGACTCGCAGTTGATGTACATAGAAAAAGTCGTGCAATGTACGGCTCGCGTAACGAATGACGATTTTGGTAGTCTACGCAGTGTGAGTTGAACAACAAAAATTCCGGTGTCGCATTCCGAATTTTGAAGCCCATCGCATATCCAGGTCTCAAAAAAAAAACGAATCCGCAATCTTTTTGATCGGTTTTCCACATCTGCACGATATCATTCAAAATATCTGTTAACTTTTGAACACGATTCGAATCAGTTAACTCGTGTTCTCCTACCTCATCAATATCTATCTCGAATCGCCTACCCTCGTATGCGATGGGTTTCAAATCTTCTATTGACAAATAACTTCCAGGTTCGTACACATTTTGAATACAATCGCTGTAATACTTGTCACCGTTTATAATAATACTGTCCAACGTTTGCTCGACAATTGCGTCAACATTAATACGCGAAAGCACCAAAATGCTGTAACTGGCGATTGCAACACACTGAGAATTGGCGTTCCGCATGAAACGTTTGTCGCCTTTATGTATCGTTGCAGATTGAAAGATATGAGCATCCTTGACACTGGGAATCAGTTGTCTTTTTTTCTGCTCCATCAGTGGCATTTTGGTGTTGGTGTTCTGAAAATATATACGTTATTATAATAATCGTCAAGTTTATTGATACGTTGTTGATAGTATATTTATAAATACCACTGCAGATGAGGATTTTGGTTGCAATTCTTCATTAAACAACTCCACAATCATTTTTAGTCTGATTGTGTTGGCGCAGTGAGTTAAAACCAAATATCTCAGACCACCATTTTTTGTAAATAAATAAATACGACAATACAAACAATCATTTCGATGTCAAAATTTTCAATTGTGACGTGGCGTTTTGCGGTCCACCCGCCCCTTCGCCACGGAACCCAAATGACAAATAAAAAGTCGACAATTATTTTCTGAGACCCAATTCCGGTACTCGTAACCTGGTCCAACGTTGCCTCGGATCGCCACCAAATTTTCAGGGAAAACTTGGAAACCCCTTTCAATGCGGAATCGTTCTCAAAAATCTTGTCAAACAATTACTTATCGAGTCAAACGGGCACCGTGAAGCGGCACTCGAACAATTTGCGCAACGGATAATCAGACTTCCAAAAACTCCAGGAAAGGATCCCTTATATATTTTGGTCCAAATATTGTTCACTTCCTTCAACGTTACTCGGGGATAATAAAATAAAAACAAAATAACAATTTAATTACCAATCCTGATAGTTTATTTTACTCCCAACTTTCCTTCTGAACTTTTACAAAACAAAATCAAAGTTAATTTAGTATCACGGTTTCTCTTTATTTTAATTCTGGCAAAATTTCAAACTTTATTTTTTTTTCTTTATCTCAACAGTTCTACTCAATCAAAGATACAATTTTCGCTATCGTATCGGGCACGAGGGAAAATTATTACTCAAAATCCAAAATGGCTCCGGAGAGCACGTTTTACTTCTGTTCAGGCTTTCAATCGACTTTTCTCTTTTACGTTACAACGGTTCCTCGGGCTCCGGGACAATTGGTACCACGATCCAACAATTGCCACCTCGGAAAGACCCGTTTCGCCGTTACAAAACAAAACTACTGCGAAAACCCGGCCTTGATTTCTGCCGTCCTCGGATATCGCTCGCCAATTCGATCCAAGATACTTCGGCCCGGCAAAAATCGTACCGAAACGACTTTACTTTACTTGCAAAAACTCTCGAAAACCTTTACAAAACTTCTACTAATTAACAAAAGCACCAACGTTACCGGTCGATGACGCTGGTGGGAGCGGGAGCTTGGGCTGGATCGGTTGTCGTCCCTCGGTCCGTCTACGTTCGTAGCCTCGTACCATCTCCAATCGACTTCTTGAATAATTAATTTACTTCTTTCGCAATGCTGGCTACCGTTCCCCCCCCCCACCTCGCTTTTTCCCGTGTCTCGCTTGTCGTGTGTAGCGCTCTGCTCATCGGTGACATAGCTCGCCGTACCCCGCTTGCCTCGCCTCTCTGCAGCTTGGAGGCGGTTCTCCGTCTCGCTCGGCGTCTCGTGAACGGACATCCTTCCCTCTCATCGACGACTCGGGCTGACTCCTGGGTTTACCCTTCGTACGAAGGTTGGGACCCCAAACTCGGTCCACGTCTTCCCATCTGTCAGGTCTCCCATCTCGTCGGCACACGCCAGACAAGATTTGGCTGGAGCTGGCGGCTGCAAACACCCGGGCTGGCGCCTTGTAGCAGCATTGAATCAGCCTGCCCGCTGGAGCGGGTGCCCGGAGGTTCGCTAGGCCCAAGAGTTGTTGGTTTGCTAACGCAGTTGGGTGGGCCGCGACTCGCTCTCGTCTCTCGTCTCTTTTCGTCTCTCCTGCTCTCATGGTATCAACGGGCCTCACTCGGACCTCGTTCCCGTCTCTCGTTGGTCGTCTAGATCCCTGTGTGGCGAGGGGCAAGCGAGCACAGTACTTAAGTCCGGCTTCCGGTCACAGTTGCCGGGCATTGCTTATCGGTTCCAGCGGTTGGGCTGCTGGAAGCACTCCAACTGTGTGCCAGCTGTTCGGCTGCTGGCATCCTGGCAAGGTTGAGCCAGGATCATCCTGGTCCAGCGGTAAAGCTCCCTCCTGCTCCACGCCAAACGTCATCTCCCGTATGCTACCCTACAAAATTCCAAAAACCATTACTATCGTGCACCAAACATTACTTTCGCAAAAAAAACGCTACCCAATGGTTGGTGACTCTGAACTCCTTAAATGAATTCGTCAAGAATTCTTTAGAATTCTGACGAGTTCATGCTGGACGATTGACGTCAGCTTGAATTCAGAGACGGCAATTCGAGTTTTTCGACTCGCTGTGAGTCGAATATACTTTGAAAGACGTCAGGGAGTTCGAGCGAGTTCGTCCCGACTTCCCTCTCGCTCGCGGGCAGAGAGGCCGAGGAGTTCGGTGAGTTCGGCTGAGTTCGCGCGAAGACGACCGAGTTCATGTGAATTCGAACGATGTCAGCCGAATTCAACTGACTTCGCCGGTTTCTCAACGACGTCAAAGAAGACGCGTGCGTTTTGCCTCGCGCCGTCGTTCATGTTTTTAGGACAACGTCCCGCTGGGAGATGGCGCTGTAACACAACAAAATAATTTTTCCAAAATTTTTCTTTGACTGTTTATTTTGTTTTTTTTTGTTTGCAAAATAAAAAATTACTAAAATAAATATAAATTTGTTTTTTTTTATCTATTCATCCTACGCAAAATTAACTTTTTACTTGTATTCATTGCAACACTCAACTTTAAGTGTTAAATAAATTGATAATGAAATTTTTATAATCAGAAATAGTTTCATGCAATTCTTTAAAGTTTACGAATTTTAAAAATAAAAACTACGAGTTATTTAGGATTTTTTCACCCAAATTGATTGATTTTACTTGTATTCATTTTAACACTTAACTTTAAGTGTTCGCAGGAATGCACATGTGAGGCAATGTATTGTAAATGGATTTACACCTAAGTATGACATTTTAATTTCCTTAATACCTGCAGAGTACAACTCATTCAGTACAATACACCGGATTTTACTTTAGATGAGACATTGCAAGCAGTAACATCGAGCACTGTTCTGCAGCGTTTCATGTGTACGAGAGATAGTGTTGTTTTTAAAGATTTTATTCTATATAAACAATGTTTTAAAAAACATTAAAATCAAACATATTCAAGTGTTACAAAACGTGGCGATACAGTTGTTGCGGCATTCAATAATTCTTAGTAAGTAGATTATCGAAACAATTTTATTGTAACTTATAGCATTTATATTATTTAGTTTGATTATTTTCAACTTGATCAATTTTATCAAAGTTAAATACAGCTTCCATTAAATTTTATATTTCCCTTTCTAGTCTTATTAAAAGATCTAGTCACATAAAAAATCTAGTCACCACGGTTACTATTATCATTTTTTGAATACTACTTCTGTAACTTTATTTTAGTTCATTATTTATCAAAGACCAACCAAAGACTTTAACTTCCATTTTACAAAGTCGTTTACGTAAATTAAGTAATATATAATGTAAAACTTGAAATAATTACTTACAAAAAACTGCACATTACATTTGAATTTAAACAGAAAAATATTGACTGGAAAAATTCAAAATTTTCAAGACTCCTCTTTCCAAGGTCTGTCTCATTGCATATGGACTTACCGATCAAAAGGTTTTCTTTAGTTAGGAGTGAAATTCTCTCTAAATTATTCTTTGCTTTTATTTGATCTATTGTCTTTTTCCTCTCTTTCTGTCTCTCTCTTACTCTCCATCTAAATTAATGGCATTCTCTCTTAAGATTATACCTGCAAATCCATTTTACAACACCTGCAAACTTTTCTATTGACAATAAGACAATAAGAATCAAAGGCACAACTTAGGCACAGCTTGGGACAGCTTACCTGTGCATTTACAAATTCAAATGCGAATATCACTTAAAATGTACTTTGAGAAGTTTCATCTCGAAAGACATACCAAATGGTTTTCTATAATTTATCGAATCTTGTTGTGAAAATTTATTTTGTTTCGACTTGAAAACTAAATTCATTTCAAATTTAAATGTTGTTCAAATGATACACCTAACTTTGAGTGTTAAATGAAATAGGTGTAAGTTTCAAATATTTTTTGTCCCCTCTATTGATAAATCCTACGTGGTTATCCTGCAAGTCCGGTGATTGTAGCATCACCAGACTTCTCAAAATTTTATTTTTCTGAAATTAAATTAATACAATATCAATTGATAGTTTATAATGATATTGCACAACACTCACTAATTTTAATGAAAATTTCCAAATTTCTACTCATCAATTTTCTGATTGTATTTTGAAGATTATTTGAACTTTTGAAAAGAGTTTTTATTATTTGTAAACATTCAATTCTGACGTCGCGTTCTAAAAAAGTAATTTTAATTTCTTAACTCAATGGAATTGCTCGACAGGAAAAAATTCGCAAAAACACTCAAACTTGAGTGTTCGAGCTTGCCTAATGTCCAAAACCAGTTCAGTTATTAACTGTCCGGTGTAACAATTTCATTTTAGTAAAAAATATCAAATTGTTCTGTATTTATCATCTACCGAATCGAATATTTTATATTTTCATTATGGAAGTTTAGTCTATTGCGTCTTAAAAACTGAATTGGTCTCGAATTAAACTGAAACACCCAACTTTGAGTGTTAAGTAAAATCTGTAAAAGGACGGAAACATTTTCTTCGTTTTTTCATTGTTAAATCGTAGTTGTCCTGCAAGTGTCAAGCAGTCCAGTGACGGACGTTGTTTCATTTTGTTTTAGACAATGGGAGCCAAGTTTGTTGAAGGAGAAGACTTCTGGGCATTACTTGAAAAAGAATTACCAGCAGTTCCTGTTCACTTGAAACTTCTATGTCATCTACAGAAGATAGACAGCCCGGATGTATTATCTACCGTAACAAAAAGTGATATTATGAATGATTTTCAAGCTTTTATGCGAAGCTCAGGTTATTCATCTCATATCCCTGAAGCAGAAGGTGTGTCGGTGTATTATAATAATCAAAATCCAAAAGAGTTTGTGTTTACCGACGACGATATCCACATTTTTGAAAACATTCAACAATACATACTTGAGAAAGGTATTGATTACTTCAAAATACCACCTGCGTCAGATAAAGTATCTAAATGGAAAACATCGACTTTCATGCAAATGTTAAAACTTTCATTTTCTCTTCTTTTTCAACGGAAACCAACAGGGCATCGATTTAATTATACACCGTTACCAATGATTTGCTCTTACATTTTTTTATTGGGTGGAGGTATATTGTATAAATTTTTGAGTGCCAATCTACCTATACCTAGCATAAGCGCGATTCGAAAATTTGTATACAAAGAATCAGACCCTGTAGTCGAAGGAGAACTCCGAGTCGACGGGTTATCAAACTTTTTAGAAAAACGAAACCTCCCCAGAACGATATGGCTGAGTGCGGATGCTACTGGTATGAATGGGAAAGTTCAATACGATCAACATAGTAACACATTAGTTGGTCTTGTATTACCATTAAATATCAACTCCATGCCCGTTCCTTACAGTTTTAAAGTTAAATCTGCAGAAGATATAAAATGTCATATCGATAGCAATGAACGTGCCTCTTTCTTACATGTCTTCATGGCTCAATCTCTAGATAAAGATGCTCCTCCTTATTGTCTTCTTGTATTTGGCACAAGAAGCAAAATGACTCATGAAGATGTTATTAAAAGAATAAAGTTCATAATGGAAATATTGAAAGGCAAAGGCATAACAGTCCTAGGCTATTCTGCTGACGGTGATCATCGAGAAAAAAAAGCTATGAAGTATCTAAGTGGTCTTCGTTCGAGGTTTAGTCTGACAAATCAATCTACACACGATGAATATTACGTTCCAGGTTTCTCGGCGCAAATATTGCCAGAAGTCATTTGCATGCAAGATACGGTTCATCTTGTAAATACTATAAAAAATAGGTTCTTCAAAACTTCAATCCTTTTTCCCATGGGTGATTTTATTGCAACATCAGCTCATTTAAAATTGTTATTTAATGGCGTTACAAAAGTCAAGCATGGTTTACAAACCAGAGATCTCGCGCTCGAAGATCGAATGAACTTCGCATCCACGATGAGAATTTGCGATCCAAAAATTTGGAATCTGTTGGATGAACATGTACCATCAAGTGATGGTACACGAATGTATTTGAAACCGGTGTTTTTTATTGCTCAATCAACACTTTCAACTCGTTTGAATTGTCTGGAGAGATTGTATTGTCTGTGGTACAGTCTATTTTTCATTCGTATGTGGAGAAAATGGCTCAGTACAATAACAGATTATTCAATGGTCGACAATTTCATCACCAGACAGGCATACATAAGTCTTGAAATAAATGCCCATGGTCTGTTGAATTTAGTTTTCTATTCTTTGAAACAAAAATCTTTTCAATTTTTTTCACCGTGGCTTTGTAGTTCGCAAGCTTGTGAAGGTTTTTTCAGAAATTTACGTAGCCTCACTTCAACTTTTTGTACAATAGTCAATTGCACTGTTCTTGAAGCATTACAAAGATTAAAAAGAATTGAAATGCTTGCTGATATAATGGTTTTTCCGTTTCAAAAATTTCTTCAAGTTATTCATTTCCCATCAACCAGGTTCTTGAATGCTTCTAATGAAAAGCAGGACAAAGTTTTCGACGAAATAATTAAATTTGATGATGAGGTTTCATTAGCTAAGATCAAAGAGGTGATTCAAAGAGCAAAACTTGCTGCATTTGAAGACGGGAAAGCACTAGGAATGAATTTTCGTCTCGAAAGTGCAGAAGAAGTTCAACAAGCGTTGGAATCATTTACAGTAGAAGATGAATGCGACTCTTCCGATGAAGAAGACTTGCTAAGATTTGAATGTGTAAATGATACTCAATGTGATTCGGATGATGAAGATGAAGCTCACGAACTTTCAAATTTGACCGAAGATCTTTCCTTTGCGGAAGTTCATTTCAAGATTCCTGAAGTAACGGAAGATAGCAGCGTTGCTGCTGTTGCGAATTCATCTGGGCAAATTAAATTATACAAAAAGTCGACTCTTTGTTGGTATTACAGTACCG
This sequence comes from Telenomus remus, assembly GCA_020615435.1. Taxonomy (NCBI): domain Eukaryota; kingdom Metazoa; phylum Arthropoda; class Insecta; order Hymenoptera; family Scelionidae; genus Telenomus; species Telenomus remus. The sequence continues at coordinate 6,142,585 of CM036338.1, forward strand.
AAGGAAACAGACTAAGTAGTGATAGACTCATCAGAGTAAAAGGCCGCGATGATAGCGATTTCAAAACAAAACCAAATACGGTTGATGGAGTTCAGATATTAGAACGGTTATGTGTGAACGATTACTGTCTCTTTTACAATGCAGAGTTATCTGGTTGTTTGTTAGGATTGATTTCTTATTTCGGTTATATGAAGGATGAAGAGATTAAAAAAGGAAAGAAAAGATTAAAGTGGAAAGATGTACAGTATAAGAAAGATTTCGTCGACCGAAACACTCCTAGCGAAAAAAAAATAGGTGTCATTGCGTCTTGGTTCCAAGTCAATCCAGACAGATCTTTAATGCCTTTTAGACTAAGCGTTCAGGGTGCATATGATATAGCACATTACCGATTTACAGTACCAAAACCTGTTAGAATCGATAAAAAATTCTAAGTCCTTGAAAATGTTTACGACGAAATTAAGTGTCATCTTAGTCAATGAAAATCTTTTGTTAAATAAAAAATGTAAATAACTAACTTTGCTTTTATAACACCCAAGTTTAAGTGTTAACACTAGAACGACGGAAGCCGTCACTGTGCTGTTCTGCTCGCAAAGTCCTCCGCACTTTTCGACAAATAAAATTAATTTTAATGAACAATCAATAATATTTTCATTAATATATTAAAAAAAAGAGTATGCTGAGTCACATTATAAACAATAAACGTATTTTGACTACAATTTATTTAATTTTTCATATGTGGCAGAATGACCGCTTATCCTTGTTCTAGGTCGAAAAAAATGTCTATAGTTCTAGTGTTAAAAGTAAACTGAAAATGTTTCGAAATTTATCGCTGCAAATGTGTTCTCATAAAATAATCAGATGAAATTCAAAATAGAGCATAAGTAATAGTAATCATTTGGTAAATATTTTTACGAACTTCGTCATTTTCATTCCAATTATGGTTAATGCTAGTTTTAGTTAATTCGATCAATTTACTAATTAAAATTTGTAAGCGGTGTGTTCAGTTGAAGGATCAGAGGATATTGGAGGAATTATTAATAAAGCACGTTATTAAACATTGATAAACACGACTTTTTAATCGAAACACTCGACAAAAGGTAGTGCGATTGCTCCCAACTCCACTAATACTATTGAGAGTAATAATTACGTTCTGAAAACATTTTAATTCAATTCTCTTCCGACTTAGAAACTGTATCTACTTTAAAGTCAACTTCAACACTCAACTTTAAGTGTTAGAAAGTGTGACTCTTAATCATAACAACTAATCGAATCATTTAAAAAAAAAAAGAAAGGAAAAATTGTATGTAAAAAATTGGTTATTTATTCAAATATACAGAAGAAAAACTTGAGGCATTAAATAACATAAATCTACGTAAAAATTGACATTTGTAAACATTTATACTAATTCTGACGTCGGGTTCTAGCAAACTAATTTTATTTTCTCATCTTAATGGAATTGAAATGGTTCTTTGTTTATTATCTACAGAATAGAATATTTCTATTTTTGTTACGAAAATTCATTCTCTTGTGTCTCAAAAACGGAATTGGTCTGGAATTTAACTACAACACCCAACTTTGGGTGTTGCGAATGTGTTGTGCATAAAATCTGTAAAAGGACGAAAACATTTTCTTCGTCAGTCATTAGTAAATCATACGTGGTTGTCCTGCGAGGCCGGTGATTGTAGCATCACCAGACTAAAATAATGTTGTTTCTCAAAATTTTATTTCTAAAAATCTAATAAAAATGTTCAAATTTATACTTATTGGTTTTCTGATTATATTATAGAGATTCTTTGAACTTCTAAAATAAGTTCTTATCATGGACGTACATTTGTAAACATTTAATTCTGACGTCGCGTTCTGAAAAATTAATTTTAATTTCTCAGCTCAATGGCTCAATGGAATTGCTTGACAGAAAAAAATGTGCAAAAACACTCAAACTTGAGTGTTCAAGCTGGCCTAACGTTCCAAACCAGATCAGTTGTTAACTATCCGGTGTAACAATTTTTTTAATAAAAAATATCAGATTGTTATTTATTTATTATCTACCGAATCGAATATTTCAATTTTCGTTATGGAAATCCATTCTGCTGCGTCTTAAAAACTAAATTAGTCTTGAATTAATCTAAAACACCCAACTTTGAGTGTTGAATGAAATCTGTGAGAGGACAGAAACATTTTCTTTGTTAGTCATTGGTAAGTCCTACGTGGTTGTCCTGCAAGTCCGTTGATTGTAGCATCACCAGACTAAAATAATGTTTTTCTCAAAATATCATTTTTTGTAAAATTTAGTTGATACAATATCAATCGATAGATGATTTACATAAGTAAGTGACAGCACTCACTAATTCTAATAAATTTTTTTTAATTTTTAACTGCAAAGAGTTTTTATCATTAACTTGCATTTGTGAACATTTATACTAACCCTGTTTAAGGATTAGAGAATTATAAAGGAATTATTAATAAAACACGTTATTAAACCTTTATAAACCTGACCTTTTAATTAAAACTTTCGATAAAAAGTATTGCAATTGCCCCCAACTCCACTAATACTATTGAGAGTAATAATTACGTTCTGACAACATTTTAATTCAATTTTCTTTCGACTTAGAATTTGCAACTATTTTAAAGTCAACTTCAACACTTAACTTTAAGTGTTTAAAAGTGTGACTTTTAATCATTCCAACTGATCGAATCATTTTTTAACAGAAAGATAGGAGACAATCGTATCGAGAAAATTTGTTATTTATTTAAATATACAGAAGTAAGACTTGAGGCACTAAATCAAAAACATCTACGTAAAAATTAACAAAAGTATAGATGGTATAGTTAATTATTATTATAATTTCTAATAATAATAACAATGACAGAAATAATCATAATAATAGTGGTAATTATTAAATAAATAAAAATCATAGAAAAAGCAGTGGAAATAATAGTTTTCGAGAAAGAATAGTGTTACTCTTTACACTCAAAATCGCTCAAAAGGGAGAAGGCTATCGTTTCTAGAATTTAGAAGTTCTAAACGCCTTTCCACATACGCAGGAAGTCGAAATGTCGATGATGGTGGTTTCTCCCGCAAGTCCTCTTGTTTTTCCTTTTTGATTACTTCTCTGATGATTGCTGCAGTAGTAGTGGGAACAGGTCGAGCTTTCGGAGTCGGAGGTGGAGGCGGAGTTTTCTGTAGACAATTTTTTATTTTTTAGGCGGAAAAATTCAATAATTATTTAGGAATAAAACTGCGATTGCAACTATTGTAGAATGATTAACATGGAGGCTTAAATCATAAAGCCTCAAATATAACACCTAACTTTAAGTGTTATACACTTACTCTTTCTAGCTTCACTATTGTTTTACAATTCATCTGCGTGCCCACTTTCACCCTAGCTTCGCCGGCAGTTGTACCTGTAAATTATGGCATTTTAAAATTATACCACATGTTTTTTTATATTATTGAATTAATGAAAATTTTCCTACTTGTGTCTGTAGTAACATAACGAGGTCTTTTGCGAAAAACTGTCTCCCCATTTTCCTTGCGCCGCTTCTTTCGTTCGGGCACTTTTTCATTTGTTGACGTTGCCGGAGTTGGATCTATTATCATGGCACCGTTTTTCGCTTTTTTATTGACTGGCTCCTCTTCATGAGCCAAAGTAGCATCGCGCTTTTTGGACATTTCTTTTGGCATGTTCGAATGCATATCTTTGGCGTGTCGAACAAAATTGGAAATATTCCAAGTCAGCGTTTCACTGGTCGGACTTTTATGGTAAGGTCTGAGTTGTATGCACTTGGGGGTTTTGTTCGTGCACAATGGGCAGGTAACGTCAGCAACCGTTGTCATTTCTCCGTCTTTTTTCTCAGGTTTGTCAGCAAATTTTATAGAAACATTTTCAGCAACTCCCACCTGGCTCAAGATTTTATTTTTTGCAAAGAGTCCAAGGAGGAGTTCCCTACTGTCCTCGTGATCCATGGTCCTGCTTTTTCTTTCTCCTTCTTTTTGCTGGCTCTGAAGTTGTTTTCGGTTTTTGTTTTCTTCCCTCCGGAGTTTTTCCGTGTACCAAGCTCTGTAATCTTGTTCAGGGATACCAGCAATTAATTTTAGCATCAATTTTATCCTATTTCGGTCACCGAACGTGAATTGGAAGTTTTGTGGGTTGAAGTTGCAATTGGGATAAATTAAACTCATGTCTTCAATGGGCGGCTGCACGGCTTCCCAATGTTGTCGATACTCGTCTCTTCTCATCCCCTCTTCAATTTCTTTAAATGGAAAAGACTCTATATTGGACGCGAAATCCTTTAGTACGTACCAATTTCCATAATTAAAATAGGTCAGAATCATTCGCCAAGTTTCATCCAACGTAAAATTGTACTTTTCGAAGAGAAAAGTCAGCAAAAATTCGCTCTCTAAATTCTTAGAGACGCTAACCATTTTCTGAAAAATCGCAAACAATATAACGTTAATATTAATAGAAAAAAGCAACTTATAGAAAGAACAACATTTGAACACTTAAGATTAAGTGTAAACGTCGAGGCAATGATTACAAGATGATTATTTTCAGGTATTCTAAAACCGAAGATAAATTGACTGTCCTGTGACACATTTTTAGAATCTGAAACGTCTTTGTTCAGTTCTAATCTCTTCATCATTTTCTACCTGTGCCTCAAGTGAGTACACTTGTACCGTGTTTAATCGTTTAGAAATATTTCAAAATATTGCATTAATTCAAATCTGTATGTAGTTATAAGTAAATAAAATGATAAAAAAGTTAATAAAAAATATTCGTAGCAAATGGTTTCTTTTTAAATCATTAAAATTGTTGACAGAATAAAATCCAGGCATCTTTCAACGTTCAGACACTTGACTCAATTCTAACACTTAAATTTAGGTGTAAACAACAATTCATTCAAAAAAATAGACTTTGAAGATGATGATTAAGAAAAGTTTTGGAAAAGTTCAAACAATACTTGATTTTAATTGTACATTTATTGTCAAACTTAGTTTTCAATCACGAAATTTATCGGTGGAATTAATTTGTAGCGTTTTTTAACATTGAAATATCGAACTGTATTTTAACACTTAAATTTAAGTGTAAACGACGGTTTATTCAAATAAATGAACATAAAATGGTATTAACAAGGTGTTGATTGCAAGACGATTGAGAGCAGTTTTATTAGCAAAAGTTTCGAAGTGTTAATCCCAACTTAGTTCTAAATCAAAAAATTTATCTGCGGATTAAGTTCAAGGTTTTGTAAAGATTGGAACATTGGACAATGGCTCTAATCTCTTTATTGTTTTCTACCTGTCCCTCAAGTGAGTACACTTTTACCGTGCCTAACGCTTGGGAACACTTTAGAATGTTGCATTCAAGTTGCATTAATATCCGGATATAGTTACATAGAAATAAAATGATGAACGATTAGAAAAACTTAGCATATTACATAACATTCGAAAACCGATAAATTTTTGTAGCAAATGTTTCATTTTTAAATCATTGAAATTGACGAAAGGGTAAAATCGAGGCATCTTTCAACGTTTACATACTGGACTCAATTGTAACACTTAAATTAAGGTGTAGACAACAATTTATTTGTAAACATAGACTTCAAAGGTGACGATTGAGAAAAGTTAAAACAATACTCAATTTGAATTGTTAATTCATTATTTAACTTGGTTTTTAATCATAAAATTTATCGGCAGAATTAATTTGTAGCGTCTGTAAATATTGAAACCTCGGATTTATTCAAACACATAAGTTTAAGTGTAAACAAAAAACTCACATCTTGACGATTAGAGGGCGAGATTGATGAATTAAAAATTACATGGAATTCTTTATTTTTGGGGCAATTCTTATGTTTACATAAGTTTTGCGATGATTTGGAATAACCAGTTGAGTCCTTTTACGACGGTTTATAGTATAGTTCAAGAATAAGCATGTTTTTATTAAATGAATATGTAACAAATATAACAAGGAGAATGTATAATCAGATGTAGTACAAAATATCATTGGATATAAAAACAGAAACTTTTAGGATAATACTTGTTAATCCTTCTGATGAAATTGACGTTTTCGACTTTGACTCAACTGATTACTTCTGATCACAGAGTTATGAGAAATTCAAAACAATTCGTCAAATATTAAAAATGTTGTAAAAATGTTCTGAAGTTGCAATAACAAAAACCAAATAAAGTTTTTTTCCATTTTTTTTGTTTGGCAATGTCCTTAGCTTGATTCACTTGACCTTACTCAGAAGAACTAGCACTCGTTACTTTTCGTCACCAACTGGCTAAACATAACTGAATGCAGAATGACAGAAAGAAGAAAAACTGACCATTTTCCGCCGAAAAACTTGTACCCCCACATTTTAGAGCACTGCTTAGATAAAACAAAAACGCTTTGCCCGGCTTAGTTTACGATGTGAACGTTTTGGTATTTCCCCAAAACAGAATGAATCTGTTTTATCTTTATTACAAGAGAAAAGTAAACAAGCAAAGGTATAGTTAGACCGAAGATGTACTGATCCGGTTCTAATCTCTTAATTGTTTTCTACCTGTCTCTCGAGTACATTTACCGTGCCTAATTGTTTGGGAACACTTTAGAATGTTGCATTCAAGTTGCATTACACTGTTTGAAAAATATATCTAAAATTCGAAGAAAAGTCTTTGCAGTTTTTTTCGAAAGGGTATTCCAAAAGCTGTAAACTTGGTTTGGAATTTTGAAATACTAGGTTTCGAAAAAAGAATTACCGGTTGACGAATATTAGAGTACTATGCATTTTTAATTTTCCAATACCAGTGTGTTAAAATTCGAATGGTATAGTAAAATAAATCTCAAGAAGGTTTACTAAATTTGTAAACTTATTTTATTTTATGAATTGACTATTGTATTTTAATTTTCCAGTATAAGTTTATCAAAATTCTAAAGGTATTTTAATATTAATCTTGAGAAGTTATAGTGAATTTCAAAACTATTATCAATCATAAATCTAAAACAGCGTTTATAAATTTTACATTTTTATAAATGTACCGACGGTCACTAAACAAGTACGACAGATACATTCTCTCTAGTGCTTGTCCCTGGTAGCTTATAGCGAACGGTTTTGCTTATTAACTTGGTGCCGCAAGATCGAATCTTACTTCTACAATTTATTTTTGTCAAATCATTTTTAAAATAAAATTTTTTAGTAAATCGTGGTAGAAAGTGCACACAATAATAAGAAAAAGTGATATATTAATTTTTGTTTCCATATATTTGTATATATATTTTTCAACTATATTCAAGTTTTTCGAAAATAGGCAAGGAAAATAATATTTTCCTCCAACTTCAAGCCATGATTTCACCCCTTTGCGTTGGTCTTCGCTTATCAAAGTTCCGGAGCCGAATGATGTACAAACATCAACCTATTCACCTGTGAAATTCGTTTTTTCATCTATCTTTTCGTTCGTCTGAATAAGCGCCAAACAGGTGCGAGACATTTTCGTGGTGGAGGGGATAGATTTTTATTCCTCTAAACGGGGGGGCACACAGCTCATTCTTAAACATGAACGCCTCGTACGCAGAAGTGAAAAAAAAAGTTTTAATGAGTTGACCATCATGATTGAGGATGGTCCTTCTAAAATGAAACGGCCAAACTTAATATTGTTAAAGGCCTACATCGACCACCATTTTTTTGGGGAAAAGATAAGGCCGTACATGGTTGAGTGGTGTCCATACACCTACTCAGCCTGGGGGGGCACTTTTCCCCAAGACCACCGAATCATCGTATCGTGGTGGTTGATGAGCCAAATTAAGGATGATGGGGTCCGCATGAATATGATATGCGGAACCCTCGTCCATGAAATGGTTCACGCCAGTCTGAACGACGATGGCCATCACCTCGATCCGCAAAATACATTGCACGGGGAGCTGTTTGACAAAAAAATTAAAGCTATCGCTAGCGATATCCACAAAGTCCACCCCAGTTGGTGTATTATGGAGTCCGATTCTAGTGTGTTTGAAATTGAAAAAAAGTTTATGGACTCCAAATACTACCAATGTGGACTTTGTGGAGGTATTTGCAAGACTTACGTCAGACAGCCTCTCACGACGAATTCAATGTCGATGCGGCATGTCGGGTGTGATGGCATTGGTGAGTGGGCGGAATTATTTCCTTCTCCTTCTGTGAAGGATTATGAGGAGGAAACGTTGTTGCAAAATCTCGAGAAGGGTCGCCAACTTCCCCCAGAAAAGAGCAGTCGAAGAAGAAGGCGGCGAACATAAGTTTTGAGTTTTTTTTTATTTGTTAGCATTTTTTGATTTTTTTTTAGTAACAAAATAGTACAATGGAAAAAGTTATAACGCTTAAAATCTATCGCTTCTTATAACTCACAATTAACAAAACCATAGTCGGGCTTGGCATATAAACTATTAGTTAATTTGTAAGTCGAAATAGGTTTATAATTAATCAAGGTTGATAACTCGTGGCATTCGTAAGCAGCGGTAGTTTCGATTTTATAAGCTCGGACGTACGGATCAAACTCATATGCCAACTTTTGAAAAACCGCATAAACTATTTCATTTTTTAGTAAAAATAACCGAATTTTTCCAAAAGTCAAATTGTATTGATACGCCTCTTGTCCCAACAAGAAAACAGTTCCTTTTTCATATTCGGTTCCTTTTCTCGTCACTCGCTCGGTTTGCTGTAAAGAAACGCCTAATTTGACTTTCCTAATAGCCGCTAAAATTCCATCACAATAGCTATCAAAATCAAATTCCGAAACTTTCTTTTCGTCATAACATACTCCGCTTGGCCGATAATCAGCTCCTAATCGCACTAGACTTTGATATAACTCGTGTTTGTGTGACAACGTTTTTAAAATGTTTATAAAATTTTGAGTGCGCCGTTGTGCTTGTTTGAAATAAGAGTGCTTGCTCTCAAATCGTAAAGTCCAAACTTTAATTAGTGGTCCGTACGCAAGAATTAATTCAGGGTAATGAATTAAGTAATGATGGTTAGGGCGCAGTTTAACATCAGGAAACAACTTCAGTCGCAATGAAATGTACTGCGATATGATTTGTTTTAAATGAGGCAAAATGCTTTTGTGAATTGACGGTGAAAAAATGATTTCAAGTATTTCGCTTAAAAACATTATACATTGCCACACCTCATCATTTGTATCTTTAATTTTGTTTTTAACTATCAACGGAAAAAGTCTCACAAAATTGAAAACGCGCATAGCTTCGCCCGAGAGTTTTTTTCCATCCTTGGATAACTCCGCTGGCTTGTCTTTCAAATCTTTGGAACTGTATTTAAAGTTTCTTATGCGATCATTCAGAAGCGAAAAAGTGAACCATTTTTTTTTGTAAGTTTATTGATTAGCATGTACATATCGTACTTAACAAATCCTTCTGTTGTGTCATGAGCAAGACAGGGAGGTAGACCAGGGCTACATACATTATAATGATCAAGAGAATTAAACACCGAATTAAATTTGATACCTTGATACGGTTGCTCTGTTAAGTTTATTCTTGAAATTGCTCTTTGGTATGTTTCATAACTCCTTTTCTCGTAAGTTTTAAATGCGCCATTTTCACAATGAAATTGTTTTCTTTTAATAAGACAATAGCGACAAAAATAAATTGAAGATGAAAAGTTTTCCAGGTAACCGCCACAGGAATGACTGCCAAGGTTATCCCCGGCTATAAATGCTAAGGAACCTTTGACCCTTTTTTCATTGATAAGAATTCCATCACTTTCAATTTTCTTTAAGCCTTTTACTATTCTTCCATATACTTTTTCATGATCAAACTCATTCTCTTTGCACAAACCTACAAGCTTGATATTGCCTGCATTGTATCTTATTTCGGATGGCAAGTTTCCTAGAGCGAGATAAATACCTAAACATTTATGTTTTTTCTTTGCGCTACCGAGAGGATTTGCTACTTCGAACGCATCTTGGAATAGTATCAGTTTTAATGACTCAGGATTGTCTTGAAAAAATTTGTTGTTTTTGTACTCAGTTCCATCCGTTAAATCTTGAATATAATTCGTTTCGTTAACAGAAGTCTTTAATTCAATTTGGTGCTTTACTGATTTATCAGTAAACATGGATATTAAAGTTTCTTCGATTGGAACATAACAAAAAAAGTTCCTGCTGATGGGCTAATTTTTACAGCGAGAGGCGTAACGAGATTAAAACTTTCTTTATAAAATTTTTTTCTTTTATGATTTGAATCGAGTTTTTTTAAACTGTCAGAAAAAATGTCGCGCTCAAAAAATTTTTGTACCACGTCATTGATAATGTTAGGCAGTAATTGTTGATCGGTTAAAATATCAGTCAATTTTTTCCGGTTAATTTCTTGCCCTATAGTGTACAGCTCACTCAAGTCTGAAACAATGGTTTGAATAGTAGAAACCGGAACTAATTTAAGCGATTCTAATTTTAGAAATAAAATAGCTAAGTTCTGTAAATAGTTTTCTTCGTAATTAATAATGTCGGGCAATAAATTTTCTCCTCCGCTATTGGTTTGTTCATAACAATTTGATTCTAAAGCATCATCAGAAATCAGTGACGCGTCGTGAATCGTTGAAATGATTTGTTCCGTATTATTTTGAAACGATAACATAAAATTGTTTGTTGTGGGGGATTCGTTTGAATGTTTTCGACTCAAATGGCTAGTAAAAGATGACATTATATCGAAGCTGTGAAGGCAGTTGTTGTGTGGACAAATAATCGCCTCTTGTTTCCGAATATGCGCGAATAAAAGTTTTTTCAAACTTAAAAAATTGTCAAACTCCGTTTGACAATTGCTCACAGTACATACAAAAGTGGCAGTTAAATTTCCGACCGTAGGCATACTGCTCAATGTATTATTGTCCTTATGGGATGAGAAGTTGTGGAGCCGAATAAGATGAGATTGCAGGTACTGTTTACTAACAAAACTCTGGTCGCAGCCCGGAATTCCGCAGTGCAATTCCTTTATCAAAGTCAAATGCGTCCTCTGATGATCGACGTACGCCGAGAAGCTCGTCCATTGTAAATCACAAAATTTACAGTAGAGCATTTTTGATATCTGTCGAAAAAATGTATCGATAACAGAAGACTTCACTAATATTTTCTCTTATACACTGAAAAAAGTGAATATATTGCGTACCATCTTGCTTTCAGTATTATTCCAGTGCACTTTGAAACTTAAAAGTTGATTCTAACGCACTTAGTTCTCTTGTATTCGATACAAAACTGGTTAAAAACAGGTAAACGATTGTATTTAAGTTGAGAAGACAGTAACTCCATCTGGAATATGTTTTGAAATGTTTCCTTTGGATGGGAATTTAAACAACATATTCACAATTTTAAAGGAAAGTTTAACAATCAAATTTCAAATGGAGTTTTCTAAAACATTTTATTGGCACATTTCTTAAAATTACATTACAATTACTAATCATCTAATAATGTTCAAAAATTAAAAAAACAGTTTTCAAATTTACAAAAACAATATGCGAATTAAATATCAAAAGTAGTAATTTAAAACTTTTTCCATACAGGTATATTGAAATTACAATATAGTCATCGATTTTAAAAAGGTAGTTGGAAATTGGAGTACTTGTTCGAATAACTGCATTCAAATACCGTGGTTTTGACTTTCGATACATAAAAGTATTCTAAAACTGTTTTAGATTTAGAAACAATTCTAACAGTGTAATATCCGGATATAGTTACATAGAAATAAAATGATGAACGATTAGAAAAACTTAGCATATTACATAACATTCGAAAACCGATAAATTTTTGTAGCAAATGTTTCATTTTTAAATCATTGAAATTGACGAAAGGGTAAAATCGAGGCATTTTTCAACGATTACACACTTGACTCAATTCTAACACTTAAATTTAGGTGTAAACAACAATTCATTCATAAAAATAGATTTTGAAGTTGATGATTAAGAAAAGTTTTGAAAAAGAAACAATACTTGATTATAATTGTACATTTATTGTCCAACTTAGTTTTCAATCAAAAAATTTATTGGCGGAATTGATTTGCAGCGTCTCTAAACATTAAATTTGCATTAAATGCATTAAAACATCGGACTGTTTTTCAACACTTAAATTTAGGTGTAAACAACGGTTTATTCAAATAAATCAACCTAAAAAGATGTTGACAAGGTGTTAATTGCATGTCGATTAAGAGCAGTTTCTTCAGCAAAAGTTTTGAACTGTTAATTCCAACTTAGTTCTAAATCAAAAAATTTAACAGCGGATTAAATTCGAGGTTTTTTGAATTTTGGAACATTGGACTTGATTTTAAAACTTAAGTTTAGGTGTGAGCAACGATTAATTCGAATGAATAAACGTAGACACAATAATGTTTTGTCGAAGTTTTGATTAAACTTTATTTTTTATCAAAACAAAACCTGTATTTTAATTTCCCAAAAGATGAATACAAACACATTTTGACACTTTGCAATGGAAATTTTCATTAGCACGTCATTTGTCAGATGTTTATAATGATCAACAAAATTCACATAATTATGTTTACATCATTTTATAATCGTCGCACGATTTTCATCAAATATAAACTAAACGCAAACAATTATCCGATAGTTCGGCAACTTATAAAAATAACAACTATACAGCTTGGACTTTAAACTTGCAACATAATTAAAATTACAATAAGTCATCGCTATTTTGAGTTGTGAATAATAGGCTGTTATTTATCAATGTTTGCTCATGTTCTCACTCTTTATCAGCTTAAGATAGAAAAAAGGTTTTACAAAAATACGTTTGTGCAATCCCTTAAAAACAGCAAAAATATGATCCTTGAAACAATTTGTTTTTTTCGAAGGCACAATTGACACGTAACAACACTCACAATCCACCAGCAGATTTTGCTCCTGTAATAAAGTTTTACAAACGAAATACAGTTTGTTTATAATTTAAAATCGTTGATTTTTACTTTGCATTCGTTGTATTCTCGAGCTTCAGCCTCAGCTTTTTGTTGCAAATAATAGGTGATCAGGTCTTTGATAAACCATTGATAAACTCGTCTGCTGCACTAATCGTCTGCTGCACTATTCGTCTGCGCACACTAATATGCGCAGTACAACGGCGCAGCCGACGCAGCAATTGGCACGCGACACTCAACAGTTTTGCGTCGGACAACAATCGAATTGCAATCGAGTTGTGCTAATTTTTGCAAAAATTGTTTCTTTTTGTGTGTGTGTGTGTTTTTTGTTTTGCAGAAACGGTTTTCCCCAGTCAAAACCCCATCAAATACATTACTTCGGTAAGTATAATTTTTCGTTTAATGTTTTGATAACGTTCAAATGATTGCAAATTATTTGCATTGTTTTCTGATTTTTAGTCTGTTTAGTTTTCGAGATTAATTTGATATTGTTCACATAAAATATAGAATAAAATAAGAAACTAACGTATGTTTAGCATAAGTTAGAAAAGGATAACTACTGTAAACATGCGTCGAGTTTTTCTTGAAACAGAATAAAAGCATGTTTACAGTAGTTCTTAAAATAGTCTCGAAAACTAAACAGACTAAAAATCAGAAACAACTGTTCAAAATTATGCTGAAAATAAAACTTCATGATGTAAATAGAAAAATACAATTAAATTTTATTTCATTTTTTTTCAGACAAAAAGCGGAAATTTGGCGAAAATGAATTCGAACGAGGATTCTCGTATGAGTAAGTTCGAAAAGACAAAATGTTTGTTTGTTTGTTTGTTTGTTTGTTTTCAGCAAAATATTTAAACAAATGCAGTCCTAAACTGCATTTGAAAATAACGAAAGAAATTATATTTTGAAATTTTTAAATAAACGTTTCAATAAACATATCAGGTTTTTCTGATGATGCTCCGGGCATTCGGTTCGAGGATGCACCTCGACTGGTGGAAGATGGCACCGACTATCAACCCGATATAAACGAGCTGCGAGGGGAGAATGAAGCGATGCGAAGAAAAATAAAAGGTGCATTAATTAACCCGTTTAAGACACACTTTTTTAATGTCATTTTCTGACACTCAAAAACGTCATTTTAGTATCTTTGACGCTGGTGCCAATTTGGCACTGGTGTATCTTTAAAATGTTCTGCGAATTTTGTGCGAATTTTGTGCAAATTTTGTAAAAAATGTTTGCACAATTTCTACTTTATATAACAAATGTTTTCAATTTTAGGTCAATCATCAATCATTGCGGATCAAGGAAAAAGAATCGCAGAATTAGAAGTGGAACTAGCACGGTTCAAAAAGACTCACGAGGAGTCTTTTGATATCGCAAGCCTCAAGCGGACCAATTTAAAACCAAACAAGGTTCTGAGCCTCCGCCGCAACCTCCGTTCGTAAATCCTCGTCCAAATATAAGGGTAATTTCGTTTCCTCAACTTCATAAACATATGAAATAACATGTATTGCATGAAACTTCATTGGCATGAAGCATTTTTAATTATCAAAATTTCATTAACAATTTATGTAACACTCAAAGTTGAGTGTTACAACGAATAAAAGTGAAAAGTTAATTCTGCGAAGGATGAATTGATAAAAAAACGAACAAATAAAAAAAATCAATCGATTTTGGTTAAAAAATTCTAAATAACTTGTCGTTAGCAGCAAAGGGGGACTTTGGCTCGCCATAACAAACATATCAAAATAACAAAAAAAATAGCAAGGTCGGCAAAAAATAACAAAAAAAATAGCAAGGTCGGCAAAAAATAACGAAAAATAGCAAGGTTGGCAAAAAATAACGAATAATAGCGAGGTCGGTAGAAAACAACGAGTCGCGCGCTCGCGCTCGCGTTTGGGCGCTCGCGCTAGGTCCGTAGCGTTTCGGCGGTGTCGCGTTACACCGTTATCGGAACGTGTAAATATGACAATGAGGAATAAAATAAGTGAATTAAAATACTTATCTGTTCGCTGGGTTGTGTTACAGATGCATGTAATACATATCTGTAGATAAGAAAACAGTAATGCGATGAATAATAGGATTAGTAAGGTGATGAAATAAAACTTAATTTTTTTTTGTTTCCATTAAAATACATTCACAGCTTTATTTAAAATCGAAGAACAATGTTATAAAAAATACAAAAAATAGGTACTTATGTATAAGAAATTTGTTTGGAAAAGAAATCGTATAAATCTTCACCTGATTCGGCTAGTTTTAAAATACCTTTCAAATACGCAGCTTTGAAATGGTATTGATTGTGACATTGGTGGTCGCGAAAAAACAATTTCGTAACATTGTCGTTTTTCATCATACGTTTTAGACATTGAGTTATTTTATCGTTTGTAAATTTTCGTGAGCGGACGTTTTGAAGAAAGTCCGTGTCATTTAAAATTGTCAGCCAACACATTTTTTCCAAATTCTGCAAATGAAAGGAAGCGTTATTTTCACATGTGTTTAAAACCAAACGGGAGTGAAGAGTGTTCACCGAACGCGCGTCGTTTTTTCAGTACAGGTTGTATAGTTTTTATTTCTTTTCGTGTATATACGTTACCGTAACGGTCGCGCTTGATTACTTTATTTTCTAAACTAACTTTGGCTTTTTCTTGTTTAGCGAAAGCTTTCAAAAGATCGTAATCCAGCACACTGTTTTCGTACGTCGCCCGGACTCCTTTCACTTTGCACACGTCTACAGTGGTACCATCCGGTTTCTGTACTCTGTAGCCGTAAAATTTTGGCCCGTTGCAGACGAACGATGAGATATACGAACCCGGCCCGTAACACTCTAACTCGTCGGTCATATCTCCGAGATAATTGCCTGTGGGAGGCTCGTACGCACCCGGTTTACTCAAAAAAAGGACGGAATCGGTGTCTGCGTAAAATACGCGATCGCCCAGCTTTTCCAAGTATGTATACAATTTCAATCTAGCGTGGGCTGTGGTGTATGCCGCCAAAACCACATTCGTCAACGGTGAGGCCTCAACAGCGTCTTCAACTTTGATGTAGGAGACGTATAAGACGTCATCGTTGACAGGAAAAACCGCGGTGCATTCAAGGGACGGATCTATCAACATATCGTGGAGTTGTTTGTAGTCCCGCACGACCACTGTGTTGGGTAGATTAGGCCTTTGTGCCATTTTTCCCCATGAAGAATTTAGGTACATTTTATTTATTGCGCGTTTTCCGGGGTTAACGGACACGTTGTTTTTATCGAGAAGGATGTTTTCAGCGTTTTTGAATTCTCTAATGTACGCATCTTTTTCGATCTCGCTCTCACAACCGTCAGGCCAACCGCTGGCTTCTTGTTTTCCTTTCAAACCCATATTTACATAACCGGTAAATAGACCGTTTTCAGGATCCGGATCGTCTTTGTCGTATTGAAGAAGCTCGTACTGCCAAATTTCAAATATCTCTAAAATTTTGTACCCCAGCTTTACTGCGTAGCGAATCTCGTCAGCGACCCATACTCCCTCGAAGTATCTGTCTTTCTCATCCTCGTGATCGCAATCGTTGGGGTTTTCGGTCATGACGCATGATCGACAAAGAGCGAAGAGAAGACGTCCGTTGAAACGCGTTGGAAGAAGAGGATGAAAAAGATCGCGCGGTGGCAAAACGCGACAAGCTATAAGTCCCTCGATTTTGTCAATGTTAAAATCTGGTCCGGTCAAAAATTTACACTCTCCTCCTACGTGGACCTTCGCGTGTCCTATAGGAAGAGGTTTGTACTTCAGGACCCATGGATAAAGGGAACATATGTCCGTGTATTTTATCTTTTCTTCCCCGCTTACTTCGTAGAAAGTTGACAGGTATTCGGTGCGGCCTCCGTACAGAGCGTCGCGAGGGTTCAACACGTATGTGGAAAACGGATTTTCTTCCAAGAACTTGCGATCGTTTTCGTTCTCCTTCAGCTGACGTTCGAATTCGCACTCCCAAATTTCAGTCAGTGTATAGCCGGCTCGTCGTATCTTCGCAGCTATGCTCAACGTTCGCTCGTAACGCGCCTCGATCGTTTCTCCGGGTTTGAATTCACGCGTTCGACCGTTTGGATAACATTTGGCGCAAGAGTGAAAATGGCACCCGTGAAACTGGAACACGCGTCTGTCGCCGGTTAACGGGTCCTCGTAATAACCATCGACCAAATTCCCCGTTGTCAAACGAATTTCGCGACCTCTTCCGGCATGAATGATCTTGATCCCCTCGTTTTTTTCTTGCAGCGTCAACCACTGTATAGCCTTGCGCGATTGATTGTCGGCCATGCGGTAACCGTTTCGCGGAATGATTCCTATGGTGTCTTTTTTCAAAAATCTTTTCCGGAAAAGCTTGTTACAAGCGCTCGCGATGGTGCACGCTTCGCTGAAAGGGCATACACCGCCACTGTCTAGAAACATGGCGCGAAATTTCAGACAGGCGAGTCTCAAAATTGTAACGTCTAGTTTACAGTAATAAACGAGTTCTTTCTGAAAGTCAAAAACGTAATTTTTCTCCCTTAGCTCGTCATGCCATTTTATAAAACTATCGCGATCGCTGACTTTCATCGAGTCGGGTGAATAATATTTTTTATGGGGAATCGTGCCCTTGTAAAATGCGTTCTCAAGAGTGTTGAAGAGATGCGGAAAATACGATTTACTATCAGGCAGATCGAAAGTTTTCGGGAGTTTGTTCAGAGGCATTTGGAAGTAGTTAATACTGTCGATAAATACCGTTTTCGCGCACGACATCCGCGTGATCTTACTGCCCGTTAAAATGAGTTCGGGGGTTAATTTTTTCTGCTCTACGATGTAACGCATGACAAACTGACTATCAAAATTTTTTGCATTGTGCGCGAGACAAATAATTTTTTCAAAGGAAGAGTTTTCTCTCAAAACATACTCGACGAACTGTTTAACGGGGTCTGTCTTGAAAACGTGTTCGCGAATTCCGCAAGAGTTACAGATAGTTGTCAAATCCTCGTTATCTATGCAATCCGTGCAGGCTTGCTGAATCACGCAGAGATTGACAACGTGTTCGTAAACGTCGTCTTGGCCATCCACGGGTTTGTCCTGTCTCGTTTCAAAGTCGTAAAAGACGTATAAAACTCTCGATTTTTTAGTTTTTCGCAAAGGTTGCATGTAGCAGAGGTGACCATAAGGAACCATATTGTGGCATATGACGCACTTCGACGTACCGCAAACATGGTTCTCTTTCGGATCGAGTCTTTTGCAGCAGTCTTTGCAGATGCGTATTGCCAGACATACACTCGTCGTTTTCGAATTTGAAACAGGGTAGGAGTCGCTTTGTAGATGTCTGTCAAAACAATTCCGTCCGAAAAAATTACGGTTGCATCGATCGCAAGTAATGTATCTATCTGTATCGCACTTTGGAACGTTCCTGCAACGAGGACACATTTTGTTACACGTGTGCGACGATACGTGTCTGTAGGATTTGTTGCATTGGTCGCAAAAAAATTCTGTCCCCGCGGCGGCTGTCAGGTTCAGTATCGGTTCGTAGTGTTCCGCGTCTGGGTAGTGAAGGACGTTAAGAGTATGTAAAATGCTACCGAATCGCTCGATGGTTAGAGCTCGTCCATCGAAAAACAAGGGACCTTCGTTTCCAAAATTTTCGCAGTCATACACCACTATCGCGTAACCTTGTCGGGCTAGATGATTTTGAAAAGCAGCTATTTCCGCAATTCCGCAGCCATTTCGCGGGATACGCACGTTCGCGTCTCTCGCCAGTTTTAAAGCCTGATCTTTTTGTTTGACGCTGTTTGTTTTTCTGAGTTCTTCCCACTTCCTGTGTAACGCGCCCGATCTCTGTTGACCGCGCAATTTGTAAGCCTGTCCGGTAACGAGCGATCGAGGAAAACAGAGATTGTCGTTGTTCCTAATAGTTAAAATCGATTTTTTTCGCGTGTTTTCGAGTGTACACTTCACTCTTCCGCTTCCCGTTATACCTTGCACGATCCCGTACACGATATTTATCGGTGCGGTTATATCGAAATCGGCGTTGCTTTGAACCGCGCGATAAATTATATCTAAAATTTGGTCAGGGTCAAAGTCGCGTATGGGTCGAAAGGAGATATGCGAAGGCCCGCTAGAAAAACTCGAACATGTGCAAGAAACGGCTATATAGTCGGTATCGCGATTATCGGCGGTAATGCGTCGATGTAACTCGGTCAAAGTTTGGCGCAAATTTCGCACCAGGTGTTTTGAGTTTTTCGGTCGTTTCATTCGCAGAGTGACTTCGCCCCCGTAGGTTCTAAACTTTTTGTAATAACGTCTTCTTTCACTTACGATTTTGTAGACACTTTCCCCTTCATCCTCGCTAGTTTGCGCATCTGAATTTTCCTCAACATTTTCCACATCTGATTTTTCCTCAACGTTTTTCACATCTGAATTTTCCTCACTCTTTCCCACGTCTGAATTTTCATTGTCGTTTTTCGCACTGTCAAGACTTCCGTTGTTTACTGGACGCCCTCTACCTGCTTGCGCTGTAGCGAGAAAAATGAACTCGTTATTCCTCGGATGGTGTACGCGAAATCATGTACAAATACGGGAGAAGGTCTGACAGCTCGAGAAAACCTGACAAGCAGACGAATTCTGATAGTAAGCGTGTTAAAAAAAATAAGCAATATTAATATAGGACAAATACTCACGTCCACCAAAATTGTAGAACCCTGTGGTAATTATACGCGAAACGACCGATGCCTCCGGATTGTTGTCTCTCATGAACTCGGGGTTGAGGCGTACAAACCGATCGTATGTGCTCTCACCGGGAATCGCGGGTAGGTCGACGTTTTCCGCTTGGACCCTCTCCTCCTCGGCGAAATCTTCGCGAATTTCGCTAGCGGTCATCGAGACCGGCGATTCGGCCTCGGATCTCTCTGAAAATAATTCAAAAATTACTAACATGGTCGAAATATTATTTCTACACTAATATTTTATTATATTATGATTCTTACCCGCGCGGATAATTACGCTCGATGAGACCACGTTATCTCCGAAAACCTCAGCGAGCACAGGCGAGAAACGCGCCGATGCGTGCGATTCCGTTTCCGAATTCGATTCTGTTCCCGAATTCAGAATTTCTCTCACTGCGGAGAGGTTTTGGATGCCGGACGGTCCCGGTTGCGGAGAAGCTGAACATGATTATACAAAGTTTATTTTATTTTCAAAAGTATTGAATCAGATCGATTTACCAAGAACAAATTGCTACTCACGATTCCCGGGTCTAAACTCTTCGAATCGCGGGCTCTCGATACGCTGGCGCGGATCTGGAAGAGACATGCTTGATTCTGAGTCCGAAAATACTTCAGAATTCCGGATGTCGGAGGGCCCCGCTTGAGAAGGTGCTGAAACATTTTTTCGAATTAATATACATACGTTCAATAAATTATTATAAATACTCGCTTACTTTAACAACTGTATCGAATCAGTTTTTGAAAAAAGGTGTACTTACGTGTTAAAGGTCTGAGCCCTTTGACGCGCGGCCTTTTTTTACAAACAATCGGTGAGATCATATTCTCTCTACCAGTGTCTGTCTCCGGTTGTAAGACATCGTCTTCGTCGGATATCGTAACGATCTCGATATCGCGAGAATGCGTCGATTCAGCGTTTTCACGCTGCGTATGTGTAGCTTCTTTCCCGCTCTCTCCGCCCGTTTCTGAAATGTTCGGCCGTTCGGATTGAGGAGATTCTGCAAATCGATGAAATTGTTTATTAATCTTATTCAATTTCTGCATTGATTGTGAATTAAATTATTATTTACTATTATTGTTATTATGACTTTTTTTGTCGAAACAATTACTGTCTATAATTGTTTATTAAACGAATTACAACAATCAAATGTGGAAATGATATATGCACAGATATTGACTTTTTTAATATGTCTTATAATAAGTTTTTGCAATTTTTTATACCTGCGCTACTGAAAAATTTAATCTGATGTATTTATCTTGGCTTGTTTAATTGTTGTAAACTTCGCTGTATCGTCTAATTTATTCGGTAATTTTTTTTTCTAACTGTGATAGATTGTGCCAATGTCGAAAAAATATTTATCAACTACGTAAACAAGGGAGCATCCCCGTTAATGATAATGATAATAATAAATAATAAGTGAATAAATTAAATAATTTCTTCTTTTTTATTCCGAGATTAATTTGTTTGAAGTTATACTTCTACGTGTATTGGTGTGTATCCGTTTATAATAATTCGCTCACCTGAATTATTAACCTCAATTGCTTCAAAAACCTCCTCGAGGCCATCGTTGAAAGAATTTAGTAGAACTGGAATTCGAAAAAAACATTGATACGAACTCGTAACAACGAAATCGGGATTGTATGATATACAAAACTTACGTCTCTGCGCGCTGTTCAATTCCTCGGACGCCTGCATGATGGCACGCGCCGGAGCTAGCGTGTCAACACGGCGTTTGCGAAGTTCACCGGCAACCACTGTCACGATTTTCCCGGTAAAAAAACCTTTTTTGAAAGCACTCCCGATATCGCGTACGGTCATGTGGTTCAAAATAAATTTGAGGCGTCGTATCAAACCGTCTCGCTGCAGCGTTTTCAAGTCCAACATAAACTTGTAGTCGCACACGCGGCGAAGATGCTGACACCGCGGCAGTGCAAAATTCAGCAGTTTTCGGATGACCGCCCGTAGATTTTTGCAATCAGACATTTTTTGTAACGATCGGAACCGCGCACGTCGAAGGAAGAACGTTTACTGATCCAACATTGTTCTTCGATGAGTAATTAAACGACGAGAAGGAGATGAAATGTATATCTTGTTTTAATTTTGCATACCGTAGTCAGATTCTTTTACGAGTACATCTTATCTTCTACATTGTGTATGACACGTGTAAGATGTATATCAAAAGTCAGTTATTTCTTCGTTAGACATAAAAAATCCTTCGTCCGTTATAAAACCATTTTTCCAATACTCAATTTCTTTTTTTCGTGACTCGATTACTTTTTTTTGTAATTCGATGGCTTTTCTTTTTTCCTCCAATTCGTTTTCCTCCTCGGCGAGAATCTCGTAAACCTCTCCGGCAACGGTGTACAACCGCGTTACATCCCGGTATCTCTTCCTTTTTTCTTCCAGATTCTTTATTCCGTCTTCTAACGCTCTGATTTTTTTCTTCAAGTCATCGCAGTACTCGTTGTGCTGCGCGGTAAAATCGGAAACATCCAAATTTTCGTTTATGTACCTCATCACATACCACTGCGAACTCATTTTACTTTTAAAAATTTTCTCACTATCTTCCAAATCCTCGCGCAGATCCTTCGTTTTCCTTTCGAGGCGTCTTATCTCGTCACACACGGTCTCGTGAGGAGGAAAAAATTCTTTGGAAATCCAATTGCGAAAAGCGTGCAGAGCGATGCGCGCGTCTCCAAAAGACAACATCATTCTTCGACAATTCAAACGTTCGAGACAGTTGACGTGCAAAGACTGATCCGTTTGAATCTGTATCCTACGACCAGTGGTAGCGTTTGGTGTACACCCACCTTTGACGAACCAAGTTACAAATTTTGTGCGAGTTTATAAAATCTGTTTCTCTGTCAGACATGTGTTTGATTGTAAGTATTCGATAAATTTTTCAGTTTTTAAGCCACTTGTAACAAAACGAGAAAATAATTCTACCATATTTGATTGTGCAGCAGCAGCAAGATTACGTTGTGCTGGACTACAAGTACGAGCCAGAGGGCTATGCCATAATAGCCCCGAAGGCTTGGGAAAATTGCGACAAGGACACGTTGAGATGCGTGATTCTGAGTCTACTCTCAAGAACGAATCTGAACGAGCTGGATTCAAACTGTGCAGGGATGTACACGAACGGTGTTATGACGAGACTAACTTTTGAAAACGATACCATAATTTTTAAAATTATAAAAGATATGAACAACTCCGAAGCTTGGGAAAGTATCACTGTGTAACGTTTTTTTCGAAGTATAAATAACAAAGATTTTGAAAAAATAACAAAGATTTTGAAAAAAAAGTTGGGTTTATTTTCGCGAAAACAGCGGAAATTTGGAGTGTAATTGAAACAGTAAAATTTTGATATGTATAACGGTTTGATAAAAAAATATATTGTTTTCGCCGTGAAAATGTTTTCTACCTACATCGAAGTCTATGTCGCGTTTCAGCTCGTCTTATTGTGAAACATTTTAAAAAAATAAACAATTTTTGTAACATGGGTACACTGATTTTTTGAACGTATACCTTTGGCAATAAAAATTCCACTTTTTTATTATGAGTATCAAGTTACCGAAATTTTTGACGTCAACGAGATAACGGTTCACGTTTCTCGGCGACATCTGTTTTCAGAACTATTACGTTGTTTATTAAATTATAGAATTGAAAGTATCAGGTTAAAGTTTTCTAAAAATTATTAGAGGTTTTGTTTCTATTTTCTCCTTAGGAACCGAGTTTTTTGTTATTTTTGCAAGAAGCTGAATCATGACGCATTATGACAACGTATCAAGTTACAGTTTTCCGAAAAACTTTTGAGTTCAAGAGGAAATCTGATCCATACGTGTTTGGACTACGAAACGAGAACCCGACTTGCGCGTTCTTGTTCAAACTTGTTTAGACTTGTCTCGACACGTTGTGTATAACCTCGACTTTATTTAGACAGTAACAGCTCTCTCGGTCTCAGTCCGTCCGCGATGATTCTAATCGTGGACCTCCAAGGTTTTACGGACAACGATAAAAATTTCTTTCCGAAAGAGATAGCAGTCGTTTCCACGGGCGAGGCTAGGTCGACAGGACATTGGATTATTGAGAACCCTTTTCCTCTCTCGCTCTTCAACTCGGAAACACGCTCGCGTAACAGATGGCTTACGCGCTTTCATCACGGTTTGAGGTGGGGAGGCGGTAGCTCTATCGAGAAACACGTGAAGAACGAGCTGCTGAGAATGTCAAAACACACCGAAAAAATTTACGTGCGGGGCGACTGTAAGAGACTCTACCTACAAAAATTTTTGAATGTTGAAATCGTGGACGTCGAGCGTGATTTTTTGAATCCGTCTTTCGCCAAAATGCCCAGTGTGGAAGAAAGGTGTTACTGCCATACCAACAAGAAATCTAACAACGTCTGCGCCTTGAACAACGCATTGAGATTACGTCGCTGGCTTCTGGAAGGATCACCCAAGGCAGTATCTATCGAGACTCTGGAGGAGAAGGATCCGAGTGATACATCTCGTAACGATGAACTCTGTTCTACTCGACACGATTCTGACCAAGGTGTACCCCTTGAACGCGTCCAAGTCTAAATTTGTCATCGTGGGGCTACGTCAAAATCAAAACGGAAAATGGTGTCCTCGGGTGTGTCTTACGGGGCCATTTTGGAGCGGTGTGAGGTTAACCGACCGCGAGTTCGATCTTCTCGCCGGACAGATGAAACACATCTCTCGCTATTTCGAAGATAACAATTATTTTCCGAAGGAGAAGATTAACCTCGACGCTACAAGCGGCGTCAGTTTTATCGATGCTTACAACGAGAGAGCCATAAACATCGAGAGCGATGATTGTAAGTAGCGTAAAAGCTTTTTCAAATTTAACCGTCTATTGGCCCCGAATCTCGAACTGTCAATTTCGTTCCAGCCTTTAACTGTTCTCGCCGGCTCGTCACTCTGCAAGAGCCTTCGTGGAAGGGTCTGGTGCGGCTCACCCCGTGCATCTATGCCTGGTTGGAGCGTCTCCGGCTGTACCCGGATGCGATAAACTACGTGTTCGAGTCTATCAACAAATACCCTGCCAAAACAGAGGACGAGCTCAGAAACGGTTATCGGAAAATTGAAAACAACGTCGCACACCATTATCCTCATCTCCTTTCGGACAGCGGCATCTACGACTTGATCTTTCAAGAGTTTTGTCTCTACATTCTCAACAATTCTGAAAGGGAATCGTAAATGTCGCTTTCGGTTACGATTGTCTTGCATGTGAAATAAAAAGTAGAAAAAATATCGCCTTGTTTTTTATTTCCTGATACTCCCGATTCTACGTACGAGGGTTTAGATTGGGGGGGGGGGATATGGGAACAAAGTAACACTATCCGTGAGACCGTTCAGTAGAAATTTGTCGACAGTGGTACAAGTATCGAAATGCCTACTTACGAGGAAGTGCTCAAGGCCATCTCTATCTTCAATGGCTGGATCACGGATGAGTTTGGTCTTCGTGAAAAAACCGTTAAAAAATCTCTCAAGAGATTGACCAAGGCGCGGGTGCGATTCGAGAGACAACGCGAGGCAATGATCGAAGACTTTTTGAGGGATATGAGGGAGGCGGTTCCGTACACTGCTGAAATTACGCTCGACTATCTACAAGAGAAACAGGCTGAATTTTCCGAGTTGGACGCTTGGATAGATCGTATAACCTCGCGAGAAGCAAGTACCGCGGCTAAATTGATGGAATATCGGGATCTTCTCGCTATCGAGAAAAAAATGTCTGTAGTGTACGCACGACTCTACGAGGAAGCGGCTTTGATCTTGAAATAGAACAATTTATCGATATAAAATGAAAAACTCTACCGTCGGAGTTCATTGAGCGAACGATCGTGGTCGCAACAACATGTTCAAAAAATCATCTAAAGCGAAATCGTCGGTCCGTTATTCACGGCTGGAGGAGGAGAATTCTGGCGACGAGCGGTCGAGAGAGGAGGAGGAGGAACGTCAGAGGGAGGAACGTCGTAAAGCCGAGATAGAGCGAATTGCCGAGGAGCTAGTGCGTAGAAGAGAGGAAGAGCAGTTGCGCGAGAGAAAGGCTGAAAATCTGATAAAATTCGATTAGCATCGCTCGATTTTATCACACTCACAGTCATGGCTTTGAAGTTTCAACACCCGTTCACCGCCATGATTTCAGGACCTAGCGGGGCGGGTAAAACCGAGTTTGTCAAAAAGTTTTTGAAATATTCCACCTACATGTGCGAGACTAGGTTTGACAGGGTATTATTCTACTACGGCGAGTGGCAGAACGGATACTCGGACCTAGGCAAAAACATCGAGTTCAAGGAAGGTTTGCCCGACGATTCTGACTACACCCGCGATCCTGGCAGGACGAAACTCTTGATCGTGGACGACCTAATGTCCGAATCCTCTAAAAAGGTTATGGTGGACTTGTTTACAAAAAATCACATCATGCGAACTTGAGTGTGTTTTTCATAACCCAGAACCTCTTCCATCAAGGCAAAGGATTACGGGACATCTCCCTCAACACAGGTTACATAATTTTGTTCAAAAATCCGCGGGATAGAGCACAGATAGCTCATCTGGCTCGTCAAGTCTGTCCCGAGAATCCGAAATTCCTTCAGGAAATTTACTTTGACGCGACTCTGGAACCCCACGGTTACCTATTGCTCGATCTAAAGCAGTCGACCCCGGAAAACTGCAGGTTTCGCACCTGTATCTTTCCCAGCGACAAACACAGTTTCGTGTACGTACCTCGAAAACCGATAAAAGGAGGAAACAACCTGGAAACCGTTTCAGTCTTGCGCGTATGATGGGGAGACAGGCACCTATCAGTGTGAAAAACGCAGCTTTGCTGTACGCGTTTCCATATCTCGATAAACAACAGCGGAAGGCGTTGCTGCGTAAAGCGGATCCATCGTTGATAAAGTGTATCTGTGAGTGCGCGTTGAACACAATCTCGGGAAATTTCGCTCTGACTAAATCGCAGAAAAAAAATCTCTGCAAACACGCCGGTTGCCTGCGAAAATTATCAGAGGCAAGAGGTAGCTGGAAGAAGAAGAAAAAACTCGTCGTACAACAAGGCGGATTTTTGCTGCCTCTGTTGTCAGTTGTCGGCTCCGTTCTCACCAGTGTTTTATCCCGGTCGACATAACCTTGATCAGTCAGAAAAAAATGGAGCACGCGAAAAAAATGGTTCTCATTCCGAGCGAAACGCTCGCGAAATTGGAAGATATGCAGCAAAAGAGTCTCAAAACCGTCCAAACGCCCGGTACAGAGCTGACGCGTCTCGACCATGAGATGCATCAGATACTCAATTCTGACCACAGAGACGACGCCTCCAAGTGGAAGATGTACCAGCAACTTCTCCAAAGGTTTCTCCGTTTGACCGAGGAGATGCGCGAGCATAGCCTAGGACCTCTGGAAACTGGTCACGTGGAAAAACCTATGGAACAACCGCGAGATATAGTCGATATGGAGAACATCGTTATGGAAAGCGTGCCAGCGAGATACAAGGTGAAGGCCCGGCTCTTGTACAAAACCTTGCAAAATACCCCAAACGACGTTTTTTCCTGGAACGACAAAGGAACTGTCTCGATCAATGGAAAACCGATCGAAAATTCGAACGTGGTCGATCTAGTGAACGAAGCGATGAGAGCTCGAAAAACGGTGAAAGCCGTCGGAAGGGATCAGTTCGCCAGTTTGCTCCGAAGTATAAACGTGCCCCGCGAGTACATCGGCAACAACGAATTTTGGAGTTTGTTATCGCCGGAACGGTCAACCGCGTATCTGGAAATTCCTGGCGCGTCCGGTCATCAGCGTTTCGAGGACTCGCCTATGCCGAAATCTCAACATTCCAGCAGCGACAGCGATAGTTTTGTGAGCGGTGATAGCGACCTCGGAAAGAAACCTTGGAAGACCCTGCGTCTGGGACGATGACTGCTAAAACTCTGAAAAAAATATACTTCGACCCTTCGCACCCTGCAGGGTTTGGCGGACAACAGGGCCTGGTTCGCGCGTTGGGTAACAAAATTTCGCGAGATTCCCTGAAAGCGTGGCTGGAGAAACAGTCGAGTTACAACAAACACCGGCCTATCATAAAGCGGTTTCCGCGCAGAGCTTACATAGTGTCCAATATCGACGATTGTTGGGAAAGCGACATCTGCGATTTGAGGTTCTTGGAACCCTACAACGACGGTTACAAGTATCTGATGGGTGTGATTGACGTTTTTAGCAAGAAAGCTTGGGTCGTCCCTATCAAGGAAAAATCATCTCGCGTCACCACCAAAGCCTTCGCGGAGGTACTGAGGAGAAGCTCGCCGCGCTTTCCACTGATGACGCGTACGGACAAAGGTCGTGAGTACATAGGAACCGATTTTCAAAACTTTCTGAAGAAACGAGACATTGGCTTTTGCGTTGCCCGGAACCCTGATATCAAGTGCTCAATTATCGAGCGTTTTTGGAGGACTTTGAAACAGAAGATGTGGCGCTACTTTACACATAGTAACACGAAACGCTACATCGACGTGCTGCAGAAACTCGTCGACTCTTACAACAACTCCTACCACAGCACTATCAAATGCGCGCCTGACAAAGTAACTATCGAAAATGCCTCTAAAGTGCGCGAAACTTTGTGCCACAGGAAAAGAGGAAAGTTGTTGCTGAAAAAAAGGAGCCATTGCACAACCCTGGAAAAGGTAGAATAAAAACACTGGGTCCAAAACCTTTGTCCAACGGTTCGCTCAAGAAAATCGTTACAACTAGGAACGCGAAATCTCTCTTTTCACTAGTGTCAGACACATTGGGTTCAAACACTTTTGAAGATGAATATGAAGATTATCAAATTGATCCTCAAACCGCAAAAGCAATTGAAAAAAGAACAGATTTCTTGTACCGCCCTTTGACCGAGAAGTA
Source organism: Telenomus remus (assembly GCA_020615435.1). Classification (NCBI taxonomy): domain Eukaryota; kingdom Metazoa; phylum Arthropoda; class Insecta; order Hymenoptera; family Scelionidae; genus Telenomus; species Telenomus remus. The sequence continues at coordinate 6,171,085 of CM036338.1, forward strand.
TGGCAGTTCTAGTTCAGAGGATGAAGTCGAACCAAATGACTCCCCTACGGTGAATCCATGTGACTTCGAAGTTTTCAAAACATATGCCCGATCAGCTGAAAAAGAAAAGGATGTGAGTGGAGGTCGATCACTGGGAAGGCAAACATTGGAACCTAAACCGTCTACTTCTACCAGCGATGCTGATTATTATGGTCGATCCGATCCATGCCAGTCTGAAAAAGAAGATCCTCTAACGAAGGTACCACCAATCAAGACACCTTTGACCAAGATAACACCGATACTGAAAGAAAATCGTGGTAAGAATCCAATTCAAAATTCTCAAGATTCTTCATCGACTGGAACAAAAAAAAGGCAGACGTTATGAAAAATGTAACTTCGTTTGCGGATCTCAAAATGTTCGATCCACCGCCATCAAAGAAAAAGAAAATCGATTCGGCAGCTTTGTCTTCAGCTCTGGCAACAGCACTACAATCTGCGCAAAGTTTCTACGATGGTAGGAAAGAAACTGCAGCCAACAAGCCAACTGAAAATTTGCTCTACGATGTAGATCACAATTTTTGTCAAACTGTTCATTCGATGTTGCACAATTTACCGATTAGCAAAAAAAGATTGATTCGTGTTCAAATTTTGGAATTATTAGAGACATCCGGCGAAAACTGAATTTACTATTCTAAAGTTCATGGGCCACTCGACAAAGATGATACCATATTTTGTGATAAAATGGTAATGTAATACTTCATTTTAAGTTGTTTATGGGGAGTCTCGTTCGAACTGCCGAGCGGAGCGGACGTGTTTTTGTTTTGCTCCGCGCGACGAAAACACTTATGGTAGTCGAAAATACAGCGTTCGATTAATTCGATCTTACAAATCGTTGAAAAATTAACAACCATGCCAGATGATAACCAAAACTTGCGGGAAGAGCTGGACCAACTGAAGACTGGCCAAACCAATCTTACGAGCCATAATAAAATAAATATAATAGCAAAACATCTGCAACTCAACCTTCCCCCTTCAGCAATCGATGAAATCTTCCGCACCAAATCCAAACGCAAAATTATTTGCAAACTGGTGTGCTACAAGGACAAAGCCATCCTAATGAAGAACTGCAAATTAATGAAGCCGACCACCAAAGACCTTGGCCTCAACATCACAGGCAATCAGAAAACTTATCTGCATGACTCACTTGTTTCGGAGTTAGCAGAAATTTACTGGATTGAAAAAAAGCTGCAAAAGGATGGAAAAATCGACAGCGTGTGGCACAGAGGAGGATACATATATGCGAGGAGAGGTGACCACTTCCCTCTCCGCATCGACTCGAAGACACAGGCGAACGAGCTCACCGCTCGCTTCGGTCATCCCCTCCGCACCATCAACTCATAATCGATGCAATCAAAGCAAACAACTGGGAACTTAGCAACACAGGCAGAATCCATGGACATATCACTCCACAGTAACTCGAACGATGACACCACAACAGAGGACCCGGACGACACCTTGTCGTGGGCCCAACGCATAAATGAATTCACCGAGCAAAAGAAGGAGAAGAGGAAGATTCGCCAATAGAGAACAGCGGAAGTGGCAGTACCAAACACAACAATCAACAGTAGTTTAGGTAAAATTGCGTTATGGAATTTGAACGGGTTTAATAATATATACAAAATTTGTGTTCAATATCAGAACCTTATTAATTCTTTTGATGTTATTTGTTTAGTTGAAACTTGGATATATAAACCGGAATTTAATATACCATTATTTTTGCAAAATTATGAATGTGTAGTTTCTTTAGCAGATAAAAAACCCAACTCGAGAGGTAGAGCTAGTGGAGGACTGATTATTTTTATAAAAAAGTCTCCAAATTTCAAGATCGAAATTTTAGAGAAATCAAACATCAACATTACTTTGAAATTGAACGTCAATTCAGTCGATAATTATGTAATCTCTTTATATTATTGGAAACCTGATGACTCTTTGACAACCGAGTATATACAAAATTTGACCTTAAAATTAGCTGATTTCGATTTTTTTGAACAAGATGGATATGAAATAATTATTTTAGGCGATTTTAACGCTGTAACGTCTCATTAGATCAACTGACCGGAAAGGCAAGTCTACCCATATTTATAACCAACGGTCTGCGGCGACAATCAACTGACGCGCATGCGCGTTACGGCGAGAGCCTGGTTGACAACTATCATTCATTAAATTACATGAATTTTTGACTTGAATCGGCAAAACTGATCTGATAGATCTATTCCTTATTAATTAACTTAATTTTTGATCACAAACTTTTTTCAGTTAAACAAATATTTAAACTAGAATCAAAGTCGCAGAGATCGGCTGATTGTTGTCGCCGGCCGGTGTGTTGGCGCTTGCAAGCTCGCCACGACCTGTCAACTCGCAACTTTAATCATTAATAAAATCAATTCTAGTTATCATTTTGCAAAACAAATTACATAAACGTGATCAGCGTGATTGATAGACAATTTTGATACTTTGTTTTATTTAATTTAATTAAAAATAAAAAAATTTTCATTTTTAATTTTCTGATTGGCACGGTAAAGTGCGAGCGGCGCTCTGATTGGTCAACGGGAGCAAAGTAAGGGAAACGCTGCACAATCATGCAGAATTCTGAGAATTGGCCACCTCGCTCACTATTGGTGCGCTGAGGTCCACCAAAAAGGCACAATAGTGGGCGAAGTGACCGAAATCTTCACTTGCGGTTGAAAGACCGAGCTGAAAACAACCCTCCCGAGTGTGTCACGCGCGCGACCTAGTGCTTATTGTGCCCAGGTGGATAACCTCAAATAGGCCACGCAGCAGAGGATTTTGCGTCAGAGGCGAGAGCCTTGCAAGGTAACTGTTTAGATCAAGGCGAAAGTCGCGATCAATTCTTTTTTTTTCACTTTTAAAAAGGCGGAAGCCAATTTTTGAGGGTTAAGCTGACAGCTAGGTGGCGCTCTTGGTGTAAACCTTGAGCATAGCTGTCAAAGTCATTCTTTCTTTTAATTTTCAAATTTTTTTTCTTTTAATTCTTTTCGTTTATTTTTATTAAATCATTTTCGCTTTCATTTATTTTTTTTTATTTCAAAAACTTTAATCGATTAAAATTAAATTAAAATTAGATAAAACTGACAGTTTTGGTGAGAGCCTTACTTGTTCAGTTGAAAGAAGCTCAAGGAGAAATTCGCGAGCTTCATTCCAAATCAAAAACAAGATTGCTCGAGGAGAAATTCGAAAGCAATAATTTTGACAGCTCAAGGAGAAATTCGAGAGCATTATAGTTTTTCAAATTTACTTTTTGAAATAAATTAAATCCATTATCGATTAATTAATTGAGTAAAATAGGGCTTGTTCGGGTCGGGAACCCACATTTTTCTCAAAATTTATTTTTTGTTTGTTTGTTTGTTTTGTTCATATTCGAGAAAATAAATTCAAGATAAAATATTTTGGTTTGGTTTATTCTTTTTATGAAACGTTCGGTCTTTTTGTTTAAATCAAAGAGTCTTATTCAAAAATCCCAATAACATTAAATTTCATTACAATAATTCAATAGTTTGTTTAATTTTGCAATAAGCGAATAGAGCTCCACTTTAAAATCAAAATTTATCAAAATAAAAACAAAAATTAAAAAAGTGTTTGAAGCTGGCCGTGAAGCATAACTGAGCCAGCTCAACACAACAAATAAAAATAATAATTTGTCAAGTTTTTTTTATATCTTTTTAAAAAAATATATATATATTTTTTAAGAAGACCGAAACGTCTCAACGCAAGAATTGCAAATTTGAATAGCTTTGATGATGAGGAGATTTTTGATCATACTAACTTTTTTGGGAAAAGGAAATCATTCGATATGATGAAACCAAGCTTAAGAGCTAATCTTTTGGTTGAAACTATGGAAAAAGCAGGATATGTTGTCTTGAATGGGAGATCAAATTCGGACAGAATTGCAAATTTCACTTATATGTCTCCAATTGGCAAGAGCGTAGTCGACCAGGCTTGGGTGAATGCCCATTGCCTGCAAGATGTACGCGATTTTTCGATTCTAGATTTTTCTATGTATTCGGATCACTTGCTTTGCGAGATCTCATTTGACTGTAGCTCCGATCGACTCGAGGCTGAGCGCATCGTGGATGCTAACTTGGGGCAAACGGTGGTCAGATGGGACCCGAATCTCGACGTTGCATACGAACTGTCGATGGCCAGCCAGATTAGCATTTATTATAACAGTCAACAAACGATTGATCTTGCTATTGATATACTCAACTCAATTAAAAACGCCTTGATTGAAACCAACATGATGAAATACAAAAAAACTAACATCGATTCTCCAAAAACTTACAAAAAGCCGTGGTACAATCACGATTGTCAATTAGCTAAAAAAGAAATTAAAACTCAATATAAATCACTGAAAAAAAGCAACTACAATCATGATATTTATTTAAAATACTCTCAAAGTAAACTCGATTATAAAAAAATAACAAAAAATACCCAACTGAAATATGAAAATGACCTTATCGTCAAACTGAGAAACGTGAAAAATATGTACGACTTCTGGAAAACGTTTAACTCTTTCAAAAAACCAAAAAAATTCATAAAAAATGAAATTCCCTTAGATCAATGGGAGGCTTATTTTAACAATATTTATCATCCGACCCCAGCCATTATCCTCACAACAACAGGCAATCCCCACCCTTACCTAGACAAACCCATCTCCATGGAGGAGCTGATTGAAGCTATCGACAGCTTGAAAAAAGGCAAAACACCGGGACCCGACAACATTCCAAATGAATGCTGGAAAGCCTTACCACCACAATGGCTTCATTATTTATTAAATTTATTGAACAATATTTTGTTAGAGGAGAAAATCCCAAGCGATTGGTGCGAATCAGTCATAAAATTGATATATAAAAAAGGCGACGCGAACAACCCCGATAATTTTCGCACCATAGCATTAGAAAATACTGATCTTAAACTTATCGCCTCTATACTCAATCGGAGATTATATAATTGGGTCGAAAGAGAAAACCTCCTACCCGAGGAACAATGCGGATTCCGACGGAAAAGGTCGTGTGTTGATAACATTTTTATATTGCATACCTTAATCGAAATAATTAATTTACACATCGAGAAAAAACCCTTTTTTGGTATTTTTACTGATTACAAGAAGGCCTTTGACACAGTCCCTCATGCCAAGCTATTCCAAAAGCTAAATTATTTCGGTTTAAATTCTAAACTCATTAGAACAATCGCTAATATTTATCAACAAGCCAAACACATCTATTGATGTCAATGATAAATTTACGAATTAAAGAAAAATAACAAAAGGTGTCCTCCAAGGAGATGTTCTGAGTCCTGTCCTCTACGCTCTTTATACAAGAGATATGACCAACTATCTTGAAAAGCAGGGGCTAAAAGGGGTTTACTTAAACTCTAACAAAAAACTTTTGACAATAACCTTTGCAGACGACACTGTTATCCTGGCTACATCTCCGGTAGATTGCCAGGATAAACTGTCGACGTTAGAAAAACACTGCAAATTAAATGATCTTACCATCAATCCAACGAAAACTAAAATAATCCACTTTCATAAAGGTAGACCCAAAAAGAATAAAACTATTTATCTTAACAACCAAGAAATCGAGTACGTAAAAAACGCAACATATTTAGGCGTAACTTTTACTAACTCCGGCTCTTTTTTTAAATTGTCGAAGATATTAGAGGATGTTAACGAAACAGAGCTATGGCTAAATCAAAATTCAAATGTCTTGATAAACGAAAAACTAATTGCTTCAAAATTATTAGATAAGCTCAAAACAGATGATTATACACGAATTGTAAACTCAAGTTACTCGCAATTGTATCCTCAATTATTGTATTTAGAACATCGTCCCTCTTACTATAAGTTTACGATCAATCTAGCTAAAATTCGCATTTTTATGCAAATTAGACTCGGCAAAGACCAAAATATGAGAATACGTGTTGCTAAAGACAGTATCCTAATACTAAACTCAAAGATTTGTACCTATTGTAACATGCAATGTGTCAACACCATCGAACATATGCTTTTTTACTGCCCGATATATAATGAACCGAGAAAACGATACCTTTCAAATTATCTACAAACTGTACCTACACTGCCCGCGTTACTATCTGGTGCAACTATAAATGTTATTAGAAATGTATACTTCTTTGTGCTTGAAGTCTCAAAAATTCACGAATTTATTAATCTATGATTTTTCTTTTATATAAAATTGTTGCTGTGATATTCAATATTCACTATTTCCTGTTAATTTCTAACTAATTATAAGTTATAATGTATAATACGAGTACTCTCGTTGTACGGAGTAAATACTCCAAATACAATTGATTGAATAAATAAATAATAAAATAAAATAAATTTTAAGTTTGTGAAGTTTCGGGTTTGTTTACTAAATGAAAATTAATTTGTTTGAACTTTGATAACGATTTGATTTGCTTTGATATAAAAAAAAATGTTTGTTGTTGAGCTGGCTCAGTTAAGCTTCACGGCCAGCTGCAAACAACAAAAACCAACAAAAAGTTTTTATCTTGTGCAGAAAATTAATTATAAACTAAAAATGATTTTAGTGTAATTGCAATGAGTTTATTTTACTTGAAAATGAAAAAGAAAACAAAGTTTTTCTATTTATTTTGATTTGAATTTAATTTTAATTTATTTGTTTTGATTTGAATTCGTTTGTAATTTTTGTATTCTAACTCGGCTGTCAAAACTAATTAAAAACTATGAAATTACTAATTTGTTATTAATTCTCAATTTTTATTACTAATTTTGATTTTAATTAATTGATAACTAATGAATTTGATTTAATAAACAAAAAGTGTGGGTTTCCCGACCCGAGCAAGAATCAGATTTTATTTGATTTGGAAAGAAAACGAAAAATTAAATCGAAAATAAAAAAGAAATTCCGTCAGCGAAACCCTGGGTTTGCACCTGGGGCAGCTTCTAGCAGAACAGAGGTTTGCACCTCAAAAAGAAAAGAAAAGAAAAAGAAAATTTGAAATAAAATTAAAAAAAACTAACCTGGGGGCCTTCGCCAAGAACAGGTTTAAACAAAAGAAAGAGAGGTTCGGTGGTTTTCACCAGCTTCGACCTGGAGGAGGTTTGCACCAGCTCTAGTCACTCGCGACACGCTTTGGGAGGTTTGCACCAGCCAATTCGCAAACTATCGACTAAAATTTTGGGATCGCCCGTATTACCTTTCAGGAGGTCTTATCTCTCTGGTTTGCACCAGAGAACTGAACTCCAGGGGCTCCTGCGATTTCTTTTATAGCCCTATTGCGGACTTTTGCGCACGAATTATGATTTGCGCAGCCGATGTGCTTGCTTGCCCTTTCCTCAGTTGAATGAGCCAATCATCGGCTGCCATTTTTCTTGTATACTCCCGATTCCCACCAGATTCCACTCACCCAATCAGAAAATTCCAAATGTACTTTTTATTCTATGCATGAAAAAATCGGATTTTTGTCCTAAAATTAACTTTGGAACTTTCTGATTATTGCTATCTAATTGTTTTTATGATTAATTAGGTATTTTTATATGAAAAAAGTAATTGAAGTTGGAAATTGACAGCCAATCGACAAAAACACTCACGCCCTCTGGCGGATTGCCGGCCGGCAGACTTTAAACACAAATAAAAAATGAAATATGCTATCAAATGTTCTGAAATTACTATTAAAATAAAGGGGAGAGTTTAATTTAATTTTCTATCTGATTAGTTTTTGTCCAGGATAACTAAAAATGCGTTTAAAAATTAGAAAACAAAAGGTAAACAAAGCATTGATTATTGGTTTGGATCGGTCGGTAATGCCGCATCCTATTCTATTGATATTCGTTTTTGACAGCTGTTCGGTTAGTTTGTGAAAAGTCGCGGTGAAACGTTACAAGTTGTTTATTAGTTTTTGTTTGCTTTCATAAAGGCACAGTGGCTTGAGTATCAATGCTCATGTTATTAGAGTGGTTTGGCGAAGACAAACTTGTTTTTTTGTTATTTCAGTTAATTTTTTCATCATCAAAAAAGGTTCAGTAACTAATATCTCTTTTTTATTGACAAATATAATAACAAACCTAAAGAAACTTGCTCGATTCAAATCCACGTAATAATTTCTACATTAATTGTGAAATATAAATTTTTGATCAAACATATTTTGTTAATGCAAAACGAGCCAAAGAAAAATGTATATATATTCGTGATAAATTCGTTAGTCAAATGTAAATCATCGTTCATATTTTTGTTTTTCTATCTAGCAGTCATGATTGATTAATTGTTTAGATTACTACTTCTATTATTATTTGTGTTCTACAAATTACAGATTTCTTTTTCGCATAATCTTTCATCTTTTGTAACGAAGTATTGATAAAAATAAACGAAACTAGTAGAAACTTCAAAGAAAAAGTGACCTGTACATTATTTAATACTTTGTGACGGGTCTGTCGGCGTGCTCTCGCCGAGCGGGTCACTTGCAGCAAGCCGGGCTCCTGGGCGCCAGTCGCGGTCCGCTCGACGCGACAAAGTCGCTTGTTTTGGAGACGGGATGCTGGGTAGGGTCGTGGGTTCGCGCTGCAGAACAACAACACGAGCACTTATCGCTAATAATGGTTTATTACCTGAACTTTTACAGGGTATCGTACGCGTGGCGAAGGCGAAAGTTACCGCGAGCTTTTCTGGCGGTCGCGTGTCACTCGGTCACTCCGTCAACTGCCGCTCGCCGATCGCGCTTACTTGCAAATCGGCCGGCGAGCGGACACGTGATTCGCGGCCAATCAGGGCGGTTCTTGGCCCTTAGCAATCGGAGTGCGGGAATCTGCGTCCGATTGAGTGTCGCGAGGCTGCTGGCAAGCGGCCGCGTCACAATCCCTCCCCACCCCGTAGGGGAGTTTAACATCCCCCAGGGATGAGGGTTCTTGAAGCGCCGTTTGTGACATTACAATTGTTCGTAGGCGGTGGTTTCCGCCTGCTTCTACTTACAATTTTGTTTTACTCTAACAAAAAATAACCGCTTTATTTATTATAACTTTCCTTCTTTCTAGTTTTAAACATCGTATCCGCTAATCTTTTGGTGCTTAACTTAACAGTCTTTCAAATCACAGTCCTGTCGCACGCCGGCGGAGTTTAACAAAACTTATAAGAGAGTAGGAAAGAGAATATATTAGAAAATTGTTTTACAAATAATAAGGAAATAATACTGTAATATGAAACAAAATTGGTATCAAAATTTATATAAACTTAAAAAAACTTAAAAGAACCGAGATCGAGGTGAGGCACAGTGGCGTTTTGGTATCGTTGTGACCGGTCTTGGCTGGTGTTCGGTGGCGGTTGTTGTTGTTGCCGGGTTTTATGGCGACGGGATGGTTGAGCGGCGAGCGAGTTTGCTCCGGAGATCTCTCGGAGGTGGGCGAGCTGGCGGTGCTTTGCGGGGCCCTTGCTCGGCAACCGCTTGTTGGCGTTCGTACTGCTCGCGCTTCGCTTCGGCGCGCTCTCGGTCCCGTCTGGCGCGTCTCTCGCTTTTCTCGTTGGGGCAGATGTCGGCGGTATGTCCTCTCCGCTCGCAACGGTTGCATCGTGCGCCGCGATTCTGTGGGCAGGGAATTTTAACAAAATTAAGGAGGTCCTCGACGTATTGGGCTTCGTCAAGCTCAATACAGTCGTTTTCTGACTCTTCACTTACCCAATTTTTAACGCCGTTGGCGTCGGTTGTGGTGCCCTTATCGGCGAGATGGCTCTCACTTCCAGTGGGTCCCTTTCGGTTGGCAGAGTCACCTGTACCAGCAGGTTCGGACTCTCCGGTACCCACTCCGGTACGTAGAACCGTTCTGGCGATAGGAGTGGTGGGAGGCGCATGTCCAGCGGTTCGTTGCTAACCGTTAGATCCACCGGTCCCTCTGGCGACCGGTTTTGGATCATCAGTCGGAGGTCGACGGGGGCGTCCTCTTCTCCGTTTCCCTGCGGGTAGCTCTGCAGGTTGGGTGGCGTTGATGTCCTGCTGGGTCCTGCTCGTGGCACCACTACGCAGCTTCGGAGGGCGGCCCCTTCGCTTCTGTTTGAAGCCGATGTGCGGTATAACATCGGGCTCGGTTGCTGGAAGTTTCTCCACATCTTTTATCTGCAATTTACAAAATGTATCAATTTTCTCGAATACAAGTGGCTTTATTTGGGATATGTGGACTATTCCAGCCGGTTTTCCGGCGGAATCCACTAGTTCGAGTATGTTTCGAGTTCGCGCGCGGGCTACTGTGTAAGGGCCGTTGTACCGCTTGATCAGTTTTGCACATCTGTCGTCGGATGCCGACGACAGTACATGTACCTCTCGCAAAACCTTATCACCTGTCGTGTACTCTATTTCTATTCGACCTTTGTCGTAGTATTTCGCGCGTTTTTCTGCCGATTCTCCCAAGTTTTTCTGAGCTAGGTCATGTATTATTTTTAGCCTTTGTAGTCGGTTTTCCCAGTCGACTGGATTTCCAGTCGGCGGTATCTCGTCCTGTTCTGGTTTTTCTTCAACTTCGTGTCGTATCAAGGCTCCCGTTTTGATTTCTCTTCCGAAGTTAAGAAAGGCTGGACTGAATCCCGTCGACGCGTGCACCGAGCTGTTTACAGCGAATTGCAGCTCGTTTAAGTGCACGTCCCAGTCTTTGTGGTCATCTCCTGTGAAGCTGACGAGCATAGATTTGAGCAGTCTGTTTGCTTTTTCTGTAGGGTTTGCTCTCGGCCAATAGGGAGGTGTTACTAGCTGTTTGATGTTGTATTTGATGTTGCATCTCTCTCATGTTTTTGTTTACAAATTCAGTGCCGTTGTCATTTAGGAAGTATGTGATCCCTCCCCAGCGCAAGATCACCCTTTCCTCGATGGCTTGGTTTACGGTTAGGCCGGATGCCTTTTTCAGTGGTACATATTCTACCCATTTGGAGAATAGATCTGTTAGTACAAGGATGTATTTGTTGTGGTTTTTGCTCGCAGGGAATGGTCCCATGATGTCTCCGGCGACTAATTTCCACGGTTCTTCTGCGTGCCAGGCGTTCATTTTTCCCACTGGGCCTTTTTGTGATACCTTTACGCTTTGGCACGTAGTGCACGAGCGGATGTGTTTAACCACGTCGTAGTAGTATCCTGGCCAGTAGTAGTTCAGACTTAGTCTCTCGAAGGTTTTGTTGACGCCGTGGTGTCCAGATGTTGGTGTGTCGTGGCATTCTTGCAAAATCGCCTGCCGTTGTTCTCTCGGCGGGACGAGTTTCCAGGCGTCTCTGTCTTCCATCACGTCTTGCAAGATGTCTCGTGGGCGGTGGAAAAATAATAATCCATTATTAACTTTCCAATTAGAGAATTTCTGCGGTTTCTCCGCGACTTCTCTAATTCTCCGCTGGTACCATGGGTCGTCGATTGCGACAAGGGCTGCGGCTGCCGCTTCCGGATTTGGGTTTTCTGGCTGGTCTTCGTACATTCGCGAGAGGGCGTCTGGCACGTGGTGGAGTGCGCCTTTTCTGTGTATGACTTTGAAGTCATAGGATTGGAGTTCTAATGCCCATCTCGCTACTCTTCCGGTTGGCTCGCGGATATTCCGCAGCCATTGTAGCGAGCTGTGGTATGTTATCACTGTGAATTTGTAACCTTCCAGGTAGCATCTGAACTTGCGAATCGCCCAGACGATGGCGAGGCATTCCTTGTCTGTTGTGTGGTAGTTTCTCTCGGCTGGGTTGAGTGTTCTGCTTGCGTAGGCTACGACTCTTTCCTCTTTGTCGATTACTTGCGTGAGCACTGCACCAAGTCCAAATGAGGAGGCGTCTGTTTGCAGCACAAACTCGGCTGTGAAGTCCGGCCGGGCGAGCACTGGCGCTGTGGCCAGTGCTAGTTTGATGGCTTGGAATGCTTTTCTCTGTGGCCACCGCCAGTCCCATTTCACCTTGCTTCGCAGGAGGCTGGAGAGTGGCTCCGCCAATGTGGCGAATTGTGGGATGAATCTTCTGTACCAGGAGCACATTCCGTAAAACGATTTCAACTGGCGAGCGTTTTTCGGTGGTGGGAAGTCCAGGATTGGCGCTATTTTGTCCGGGTCAACTTGCAGTCCCCGTTTGTTGACTACAAATCCGAGGTATTTGACCTCGGAGCAGCAAAATTCGCACTTGTCTGGGTTGATTACGAGTCCCGCTTCTTTCAGTTTGTCCAGCACCTTTTTGAGCCAGTACAGGTGTTCTTCGAATGATTCTGCCACTATGATTATGTCATCTAAATAGGAAAATGCGAATGGTTGCATTTCTGCTGTTATAATGCTGTCTAGGAGGCGCTGGAATGTTGCCGGCGCGTTTGTCAATCCGTAGGCCATTCTTTTGAATTGCATATGTCCAATTCCTGGGACCGAGAAGGCGGTCACGTCGCGGCTTCCTTCCGGGAGTGGGATTTGAAAGTACGCCTGGCTGAGGTCGAGTGTCGAGATGTACCTCGCCTTGCGTAGCATGTCTAGAATGCCTGTCATGTTTGGCAATTTGTACGCGTCTTGGAGGGTACAGTCGTTTACCTTTCTCAGGTCCAAGCAGAATCGGTAGGTGCCGTTTTTCTTCTTTATCGTAATCACTGGGCTCGACCATCCGCTGGTTGAGTATTCCATCGTGTCTTGTTCCAGCATTTTTCTCCGTCCTTCTGCATGGCTTCCAGGACTATGGGCGAGACTGCTCGGACCCTCTGGCGTATTGGTTTGTGTCCCTGGACATTGATCTCGTGTTCGATAAGTGACGTTTTTCCAAGTTTGTCTGGGTGCGTTTTTTCTATGTTTTCTTCGAGAAACTTCCTGAGTCGGTCTTCTTCCGTCTCGTTTAGCTCTCGGATTCCGGCGCAGGCTTCGAAATCCGCGTCGACAGTGTTGTGGCTGTCTACTCCTGTCCTTGTTCGGTCTAGTAGGAGTGGATTATTTTCGTCTGCGAAATCCAAGAGAAGCTTACATTTCTTTATGAAGTCTATTCCCAGCACTGTGTTGTAAGCCAGGTTTTTTACAACCTTAAATTGGTGCTGGAACTCGCCGCTTTCGAGTTTCACTGTGACGTTCAGGTGTCCTAGCGTTTGTTTCACGGATCCGTTTGCCATTGCAATCATTTTTCTGTCGGTTGTGATGAGCCTCCCTCCCCAGACGTCGCCAAGTCTGGCGTGCAGGTAGGTAAGGGTCGATCTCGTGTCCACCAGTCCTATTATCTCTTTTCCGTTCACTGAGATTTTCATGTAGGGCCTTTCGTCGCCGGCCTCTCCGTTAATCAAGCCGCAGAAATATTGTGGCTTCTCCGTAGATTTCTCTTGAAGGCTGTCCTGGTTGTCTAGTGTAGCGGCCGTAACGCCTTCGTTTACTGGCCGCTGTTCTCGTTTCCCCGCAGCTTGTCTTTACAATTGGGGCAGTCCGTTATTCTGACGCCTTCTTTGCCGCAATTGTAGCATTTTTCCGGCCGACCTTCTGGGCAATTTCTCTTTCTGTGTCCTTCTCTGTGACATTTGTAACAAATCCACGACGTACGTTGTGGTTTGTCGTTTCTTTTCACGTTCGGTCGGCTGGTTGATGACTGCTGTGGGATTTCTACTGCGGCTAGTTTGGAGGTTACGCGTACATCTTCTGTCTTTTCTTCCGTAGCTGGTTTTCCGGCTTTCGGATTATACGCGCTTTCTGGGAACACTGCTTTGGACGGCCGAGGTGGTGATTTAAAGCGTTTACATGCGTTGTCTGTCGCTTCAATTTGTCGTCCCAGGTTTCGAAGTTCTTGAAAAGTTGTGAATTCAGATCTTGCGATTCTTTTCCTATATTCTGGGCGCATGTTTCTGTAGGTTTTGTCGAGTTGTAGACGTAGAGAGTATGGCGGTGAGACGAATGTTAAAAGGTTGCGGTATTGCACGATGAAATCGGTGATGGATTCTCCGTCGCCTTGTGTCCTTTCTTTCAAGCCAATTCTAAGGTTATCTTGAAATTCTTCGTCGCCATATTGCTCTCGAAATGCCGTTTCGAATTCTGCCCATGTTGTCCAGGAGTCTCTTTCCTGTCGGTGCCACTTCAGTGCGACCTCTGTGAGGAGGTCTGGTAGTGCGCCTAACAGGTCGTTGTCGGTGACGATCGTGTTCCTTCTCATCTCCTGGATTCTTTTCAAAAACTCCTCTGCCTGGAGTACATCACCTCCTGAGAATGTCAGCTTCCAGTCCCTTATTATTTGCCTTGCGTCGAGGACGACGTTTGAGACAAATGTATGGGCACCCTCACCATACGTAAATGCTGGCATGTAAAACGGTGAGACCAGCGGGTTTAATCTTTGCGGTTGTTGTTCGTTTGCTAAGGGGGAGGACGTGTAACGTCCTCCGCGGTCTCTTTGTTTGTTTGTTTGGCGCTGGATTTCCGGCGCCACACGATCGTCTGTTTGGCGCTGGTTTTCCGGCGCCTCATGATCGTCTAGTGCTCCGCTTGTTGTTGTGTGCGGTAATGCCGCGCCTTGGTTGCTTTGGTGTTGAGGGTTGTTGTTGTTGGTGGGTGCTGGCTTATTCTTGTCCGTTGAGGTTGGGTGTTGTACCTCAGGTGTTTTGTTTGGTTCCTTTTTCTTTAATTTGTTGCCGGTGGTGCCTTGTTCGAGTATGCTTTCGTATGCGTTGGACTGTTCCATTGCTGCTTGCTCCGTTTCGTTTGCCGGTGTGCTTGCTGTTGGAGTGATGTGCGACCTTTGCATGAGACTTTGTGCCATCCTGGCACGTATTGTTGCCTCATCTCCGTTGCTGTCGCCTCCCAGGTCGTGGATGATTGTCCTGACCTGTTCCTCCGTGAGGTTTGCCACCCAAACGTTGATTTCTGTTTCGGATGTAAAAACTAGAATGTCCATTTTTGTTTACTTCTGAAAACGGGGTATGTAATAAATAATTTGTTCGAATTTATTTTCTCTGTCTTGTTTTCGTTTTGTTTTCCTTTATTTTCACCCCGCTTTTATTGTTTCAGGTTCTCAATTCGTGTCGAGTATTAATTTCGTTTTGTTTTTCGAGATATTTGAATCAAAATATTCCACTCTGTATTGAGTTCTCGCTCGAAAATATTCTCGAATTAAATTTTGTCAAAATAGATTTTATTTTCACTTTTATTTCGTTTCGGTTTCAAAATTTGGTTTTGGTTCGTTTATTCTTCGATCAAAACAGTCGCATTAAGTGGCGAACGTAAATATCACTAATGACTTGTTTACGTTTTTTTGTTTTCCAACTGCCCTGGGCGGTCGGTTTTATTTGCCACGTTTTACTTTTTGATCAATGTTTTTAGTGTTTTTGCAGGTTATTTGTTCGTTTTTATGAACCAAAAGTTGTTATTTTGTCCCTAATTTTACTCTTTTTATTTGACAGGTTTTGCGAATTGAGGTTATGTGCGAGCCGGCGGGTGTCCGCCTGCTCTTTTGTACTTGCGGTTTTACGGTAGTCCTTGTTGTAGTTCTGCCCTGGCCTTGTATTGTTGGGCGCCAATTTGTGACGGGTCCGTCGGCGTGCTCTCGCCGAGCGGGTCACTTGCAGCAAGCCGGGCTCCTGGGCGCCAGTCGAGGTCCGCTCGACGCGACAAAGTCGCTTGTTTTGGAGACGGGATGCTGGGTAGGGTCGTGGGTTCGCGCTGCAGAACAACAACATGAGCACTTATCGCTAATAATGGTTTATTACCTGAACTTTTACAGGGTATCGTACGCGTGGCGAAGGCGAAAGTTACCGCGAGCTTTTCTGGCGGTCGCGTGTCACTCGGTCACTCCGTCAACTGCCGCTCG
Source organism: Telenomus remus (assembly GCA_020615435.1). Taxonomy (NCBI): domain Eukaryota; kingdom Metazoa; phylum Arthropoda; class Insecta; order Hymenoptera; family Scelionidae; genus Telenomus; species Telenomus remus. Next base: position 6,186,864 of record CM036338.1, read on the forward strand.
CCGATCGCGCTTACTTGCAAATCGGCCGGCGAGCGGACACGTAATTTGCGGCCAATCAGTGCGGTTCTTGGCCCTTAGCAATCGGAGTGCGGGAATCTGCGTCCGACTGAGTGTCGCGAGGCTGCTGGCAAGCGGCCGCGTCACAACTTTTCATTTATTATATTATTGGAACAATATCTATTATTCATCAAAATCAAACTTACGTGTATTCTTCGTATATTTTCAATGTATCAAAAATCGAGCATCAAAAATTGTAATACAATTTCAGTCAAAATCATTGTTATAAGATTTAACACTCTCCCGGTGCAAAGTCCCCATTTATCCATGCGTGAGGTGACCGATGGTTGTGTGCGTGCGACTCTGTCGCCCTCTCACTTAACCAACAAACTGCGGCAGAGAGAGATAAATTGTATCCCCACCACGAGGCCCAAAATCTAAGCACCGGGAGAGTGTTATAAGAGTATTTATCGATGGTTTACATGCGTACATGTTGAAAATTAAACAATCTTAATACTTTGTAATAGTGCACATTTATTTTACACCTGTTCCACAAATAAAACATCAGTTATTAATTTTTTTCCGTCATCATATAGCAACCCTACGCTTATCTTAAATCATTCTGTAAGTATTTTTGTTTTATAAACGATTGACAGATAAAAATTAGTCATCAAATGTCAGAAGTTAATCGTTAATCGTTAATTAATATTAAGCCATTGAGTAATAACAAATTAAGAACATTTTTGATATAATAATATAATATAATATTATTGAAATGAACGACGTTTATTATCCGTATTGTATAAGTTTTCGACAAACAAAAATGATACTTTCGGAACTTAAACAAAAGAAAATTACGTTTTCTAGCGGTTAACCATTTCATCTTCCCAAGAAACTTGTCCTCCAGGTGAGACGAAATGATTTGCAAGGGTATCTCGCAAACTGTTTCTGAAAGCTCTACTCTGACGTACATTGGCCGGGTTATCAATATCCTCTATACGAATGTTCTCGTCATTTCGCTATGTTCCTAATATAAGATTAACATTGTCATCATAGTGATCCACAAAATCGTTGGGAATGTAGTGATTATTATCGAAAGATCGAGAAGTTTTATTAATGAAATTATGCAAAACAACAGTTGCACCAGTCACGCTATCCATCGTCTTATCACTTGCATCAATTTTCGCCCACAAAACTCTCCATCGACTAACCAAAATACCAAACGCGTTTTCCACAATTCTTCGACCTCTACATAATCTATAATTAAAGATTCTTTGTTTTCTGGATAAATCAGTTCCACCGTACGGTCTCATTATAAATCTTTCTTGGGAAAATGCTTCGTCAGCAGCTAAGTAATAAGGAAAAACAATGTTCGAATTTGGCAATAGATTATCATGTAAACCAAACTGTTCTGCGGCAAAAGATATACCAAAACAGCTATGCTTATATACGCCATAATCGTTTTGCGAACCATAAGCCCCAATATCAACCGATGTAAAATTGTACATCGCATCAGCGACCGCCATTAGATTAATGGTATACGTTTTTTTATAATTAAAAAACAAGGATCCTGACTTCTTTGGGCATTTAAACGAGATATGTTTGCCATCGACAGCGCCAACACAATTTGGCAATTGCAAAATCTCGTGAAAATATTTAGATCTTAGTCTCCAATCCGCCGCATCTGGCTCACTCATATATAAAGGACACAAAACGTCGAACAAAACTTGCGTTGTTTCGAGTATTATGTTTGTCACGGTTGATGGCCCGATGAATATAATGTGAATCGTATGCATGGAGACTCCTAATGATAGAAAACTGGAGGAAAAAAATAAAAATTTATTATTTTTTTAAATCAATAAAAAGTAAAAACGGTTAAAGTATGTAAATTGTACTCACTAAAGAGTAATACACAATCGCATTTTTGGACTAATCGGGGTTCTAATGCTGTGTTTCTCTGGATGTGGAGAGACCAATTGCAAAAGAAAATCAAATTGTGGTGGGGTCATACGTGCCACTGCAAAAAACTGGTCTGGGTCATGTTCCTTGATAAATAAAAAGTGTTCAAATTCTCCCATATGGTCTCTTAACAAAAGATGCGGTCGAACCCACCATCGGCGTGTTTGTGTGTATGCTTTTATGAAGCCAAATGTAATTATCAACAAATATAATAATGCTAGATCATTTTCAAATTCTTCCGCGTTGTACATGATTTGGCTAAAAAATACATGCATTTAAAATTAGAAATGTCAAACAAAGTTGTTTGAGTAACAAAAAATTCTAAAAACAAAACTTGAAAGGAAAATGTAAAATAAATATAGACGTCAAAAAAAAGAGAAAGGGGAAAAAAGTATTCTCATAACAAAAATACTGAAAAAGTTAATGTTTGCCTGAAAAGCTTTGCGCACCAACCTGTAATTCGAATAATCGTAGTTGCTAAATTAATTCAATTTCATTCAAGTTGACAAAAAAAATATAAACAGTTTCGCTGTTCTTTTCGAAGAACGTTTTTTGAAGAACGTTTTACTTCATATGCTTCGAAACCTGAACTACGGGCGTACTGACAAACGTATCGCCGCGCGCAGACATATTCTGACTGTCCGAAACGTCACGCTGCAATACGCGTGTACTACGCGCGCGAAGGCAGTCATTGTGAATGATCCATAAAAATGGAAATAATATTGTCCCATAGGCGTTCGCTGCAAAACTGTAGAATCTTAGCACTCCAGGGGATTTTTTACGGAATACAGCTGGATACGGGGGATACCCATCTAGATTGACAAAAATTGTTGTATTAATATACAACGACTAACAAAAAAATTTAAACTTATTCTATTAAAAATATTTACGGAATTTGATGATGTATATATCGCCTTAGGAAAACTCAGTGTTTTTTGTTGGTTCGAGTACTTTTGTCGGGGTCTCAGTTCTAATAATCTTATCTCTCCCTTTGAGGGGTGTCGTTGATTTCCGTTTTCCTTGGATTGCAGGATTTTCGGCTGTTGCTTGCTGACTTGTACCTGGTTATATGTTGTACGTTCATGTCGGCCACTAATGTTCAACTATACAGATTTTACAAGAACAGTCTTTTTCTCACCAGGTTTATTCTTCTCAATTTCTTCGTAATCCTCTTCATATTCAAGCACAGAATACATACGATCAACTTGATTTGTGTTTGTTCCATATTTGGTCGCGTTTCCAAAATCTGACGGACAAAAATTTTCATTGAATGACATATTTTTTAAATAAAATTATTTGTTATATATTTTGAGTTAATCATAAGACTAACTCCTGAATTATTGCCAGGAACTAATTCCATTAGACGTACTGGTGGAACGTCTCTTCCTGCGATACCTCTTTGGATTGCCTGGTAGTCGTCATACTGGTAAATTATATCTTCATCGTTTATTCTGGGCGGGATTTGATTTTGTGTAGGTACGGTCTTCTCGGCATATCGAACTGTATGTCTCGGTGTTCCGTGGATTTCCACACGGTGTACCTCCAGAACCTGCATCATAATCGTGTATAATAACGGAAGATGCAGTAACACAACTTTACATAAAATCAAGATTAATTTAAATTCGTGACCCTACGAAAGTGGAAATGGTGAATATAGAATATACGTATTTTTTATCCCGTCGGTCTGAATACAGCTGTACTATATCTCCTAAATTTTTTGCCGCGAATCAGCCAATTTATATCTAGGTTCCACAGTGAAACAAAATCGAGCGACAGATTTTCAGGAAATCTGACATCATCCATATCTCGGACATTTTGAGGAACCTCGTTTTGTCTAGAAGTATAAGAATTTAGTTAAGTTATTTGCTTTTTGGTTGTTATTTGCAAAATTCATTGTAAAACTACGTGATACGAATAATTACAATTGATATACGAGAACGTAATTCATAGCGATTTCTTGTCTTTCGTTCAAACACGCGAAGACCACATCTGTTACAAAATCATTTTGCATTGCATCAATCTCGTCTCTCAGTGTCTTATTAGATTTCATCCACTGTTTGAATTTGGCGGCCATTGCTTTAATCACTTTTGTTTTCAAATGTTTTGTGTATTTAGCATCAATGAGCTTTGAGAATACGAATTGACTCTGAAATTGATATTTACAGTAAATATTGAGTTTTCTACTTTTAAAAAGGTCATCGAGATTATGATTAATGAAATTTAGCGATTTGAAGATAACCAATTAAATGAAAGGTCTGACGCAGTTCTAGTGAAAAAAAATTCATTTCTAGCATACCTCGACAGAAACTAGAATACTTTGAATTCGGAATCTTTGAATTCGGTTCACACTTCGCCCTCAAGCAAAAGTTCTTGCCGATATCTCGTGATTGATTAAATTTTTTCTTACTCCGTGAGCAAGACGAACTGTTGCTTCAGGGCGCAAAATTTTGCAGAGCCTGTTGATTTAAAAAAACAAATATTTTATCACACAGCTGAAAGTATGTCAAAATAAGTTCTTACGAATCCATTCAACTTTCTCTGTCGGCGGGATACCTTTTTTGTCATTTTGTTCGATATATCTGAAACAGTATTCAAAACTTATATTTTCAAAAATAAAGCCAAAAAACATAGACATTTTAAGAAAGATATATGTTTCTTATAATGATGAGAACGTGAAAATAAACAAAAAAAATATGAATATTCTCAATACGGTGACATGCACTGAATAAATATTATCTGAACATTTACCGATTGAGTAGATGCAACACGGACCAAGTATCTGATACATGGTATGGCTGCAAAGCGTCAGGAGAAACCTTATCGAAATATTTAATTGTAAAGTTAACGTCCTTCCCAGTAAACGTTCCTATGCCGCCAACAAGGTCATGATCCTCGTTAAAATAAACTGGATCGCAGTAGGAATTTTTAATTAAATTCAATTGATATGATAATAGAGGCGAGTAATGCTCCGAGATGAAGTCTTTATATTTGTAGATATATTTCAATGCCCTCACTATTCGAAAGGCCCGGTAAGGTTTGTTTCGAAATGGAGTTTTTGACCAATTCTGTAAGATTTTTGATGATCTAAAATTATAGTCACACACGATCAAAGTGAAAACATTTCCATAATTCCAAAATTAAAGCGCAAATCATTCGTAAAATGTTCTGTATACATTTTTCGTTAATTTCTTTTGTTCAAAATTTTTAATCATGTCAAAATTCAGCTTTACTAAAAGTTTCTTAGCTCCCCTAACATTTTTCTTAGTGATTACTAAATCAAGTAATAGACGAATAAGAAAACAGATATGACACCTACGATTGAATGGCCGTAATCTACCATTTTGATGACAACACATTCATCTTGTTTGAATTTACATAAAATTTTACAATTTTTTTAATACAGTTTTTCAATTTTTTATTACAATTTTTAATTTTAGAATTTTTGAATTTGATTGAACCATATTCTTGCCGAAAAAATTGGAGTTATACTGAATTATGCCAGTTGTCATGACGATTGATTTTTGTTTTCAAAACAAAATGTTTTTTTCAAAAAAAAAAAACTTTTGTCTTTTTCGAAAACGAAACTTTTCTAATACGAGCTTTACAAAGGGGAAATTCGGAACATGACGATACTTAAATTTCTATGATGTATCTAAACGAGCGAAATCAATTACACTAATTTTTTATCAGACCCGACTTGCAAGAACTTTTTTATAAAACTCTAATTCAACTTTCTTTTGTTTTTTTATTAGTTTCAAACTGTTTTAATTAAGGCTTTTGGTTCGAAACCGACGTTAACTTTAAACCAGGAAAAATTACAAACATCCCTAATCAACGGTTATTATAAAAATTATTATTATAATGATTAAATTATTATAATAATAATTATTACATAATAATTTTCAAATTAAAAGCAGAACAGTTTACATCCTTATAATGTTAGTAACGTGATTATGCGCCTCGCGCTTTTCTTTAACGAATCTGTGAGATTTTGTCAAATTTCATTTTTTAAAAGTCTTTTCAACAGATCTGTTTTAGAATTTTCTCTCAAGTTGCTTATACGTTTCATTTTCCGTCTTTTAGTTGATTTTTCAATAATCGTGACACAGTAAACTAAAGAAAAGCGTATCCTAACAAATTTTTTTCTAATTTTTTTTTATTATCATCAAAGAATGGTTTTGTGAACCCTCCGAGTTTTGAATAGCCTTGCTCATCGAAGTCAACGTTGATAATATTGCAAGAAAATTTACATAGATCCCTTTAAATTATGTATGATGAAAAAAATATTTTTGTTATTTTTTTGCGTTTTTTTGTCTTTATAAATGGATGGTAAGAAAATATAAATGATTACTAATTATACTTTTTTAACTGTAAGTAATGTAAAGAGAGGTCCGATTTTATAATAAAATTCGTCAGTTAAACTTCAAATCAAATTTTACAAACGAATTTTTATTTATTGATTATTGATTTTCCATTCATTTTCAATTTATAAGTAATTCAATTGTCAGTCATTATTTTATAATCAGTGAAAAGCATCGAAATTCATCACCGTTATCGTAATAAATTTAATTATAGTAATGAAGTGCCGAACTCCCGGAAATAGAACAGACACTGTTAATCAAATGAGTTACTTATAATTTCAAATTTAGATTATTCTGGTTTATTATTTTCATTTATTATTTAGGGTAGCTATTTTTGTAAAATTTATGTTAGAATTATTAAATTCTATTCTGAAGTACACAACATACTTTCAGTTACGAGTTTTGCTCTTTTCCATTCCTGTCCGTCCAATCCAGAGCAAACGTTACAAAACGAACGAAATTCATAGAAATGGTAATTGTAAATAAAAAACTGTTCGATTCAAAAACGTTTGTTATACTTTATTATTTTATCTTCAAAAAAAAAAAACTACGACGAAATAAAGAGACAAAATTATCCTAATATCCTAATTTTTTTAATGTTCAATTTTTTAATACTGGAATTTTGTAAATTTCAACATTCCTAATACTGTCAGATAAGATAACTTTGTGGAGCATTTCATGGTTTTTTCAATTTGATCGACAAAATAAAGTAAACAAAAAAAACATTTATAAAAATTAAAATGTTGAGAAACACTCAACTTGGAGTGTTGTAGTCGAGTGAAGAACGAAGTTACATTCTGTCATTGTTTATTTACCTTGATTCTTAGCAAATGTTGTTCGTGTATCTACGCAACGATTTTTTTACATTTTTCATTGCAAGACATGATCTATTTTCTTTAAAATGTTTTTGTTTCCTAATGCAGTTAGGTAATCGTTGCATATTAGCTCTAATAAAGTTTGAGGGAAGCTTGTAAATTTTACAAAGTCATAGTTCAAGTTAAAATTTCGATCTAGAAGTGCACTCAACGCATTTGAAATCGTGAAAACAATCAAGCCAACTCTATAATACCGTTTTCTGACGCAGAATCGGCCCGAAAGTTTACAAATGCAAATCGGAGGGAAAACCTGTTCGGTTTTCGCGACGAATATTAGCTCCAATATTCAATTGGAGCTAATTTTTAATTTTTGATTTATTATTTTATTATTTAATTTTATTTGAATATTCAATTTTATCATAATTAAAAGTTAGGGATAATTGTAATTTTTTCTAGTTCAAATTTAACGTCGGTTTTGAACCAAAAGCCTATTCACAACTCAGGGGCATCGTCCAAAAATCAACTCTCAATTGAAGAAATAGCTGCTTTGTGTCAATTATATTGGGAATTATGTAAAGCTGACTCAATTAATTTAAAACTCATTGAAGCAATCGGAAATACCTGTGTACGTTGAAATCAACGAGCTGCTAATTGTTTTTATCCGTACAAAGTAATCCCATTGAAAACAGCTGGAAAACTTTTACGGCAATTATTGCGAAAAATAGCCTTGTAAAATGAAGGAAATGCATAAAAAGTCACTTGCTGTTTGATTCAGATTGTAATATGATATTAACTTTGCATTATTTTTATCTCAACTTGGCAGCTCTCTTATTGAGAGGGTAAATAGGGCTTATAAAAGCAAACATTTTGAGACCGTTTAGATTCGTCATGTAGGAGGCACTCAAAAAAACATCCCGACATTGTCTCTAGCGCACGGCCAATGTTGGGGACAATGTTGAGGACATTGTTGGGGACAATGTTGGCTCGTACAGCTCAAGGCTGCAAATTTGTGTGCACTCAACTTGGCAGCTCTCTTATTGACAGGGTGAATAGGGCTTATAAAAGCATAGTATGTTACGCTACAAGGGAGAGAAACAAGCGTTTATTCCGCGGGTGAAGTGACCGCACGAGACTTCACCGAGGGCTGCCGAAGGCAGCCCGAGGTGTAGTCGAGTGTTGGTCACTTCTCCCGAGGTTTAAACGCTTGTATCTCCCATGTGGCATATATATCTTTTCATAACAAGTTCATCAAAGACGGCTAACCTCTCCGATTTGTCGGGACGGAAACACTGTTTTATTCCCAAGGTGCGGTTTATTCCCTGTTATTATGGTTGTTACCATGGTAACAGGGAATGAACCGCGTCTTGAGAATGAAACAGTGTTTCTCTCCCGACAAATCAGGGAGAAGTTGGCCGTTTTTGATGCACGTGTTATGAAAAACATTTTAATACCGTTTAGATTCGTCATGTAGGAGGCACTCAAAAAAACATCCCGACATTGTCTCTAGCGCACGGACAATGTTGGGGACAATGTTGGCTCGTACAGCTCAAGGCTGCAAATTTGTGTGCACTCAACTTGGCAGCTCTCTTATTGAGAGGGTAAATAGGGCTTATTAAAGCAAACATTTGAAGACCGTTTAGATTCGTCATGTAGGAGGCACTCAAAAAAACATCCCGACATTGTCTCTAGCGCAAAAAATAAGTAAATAGTTGATTAAACATATAAATTTGATTTAAATATATGAAGAAAGTGTATTTCAATCAACCTTTTTTGAAAATTGTCTAGATTTTTTTCAAGTCAATTAATTCTCTTTGAGTAATTTCAATGAAAGTTCATGTGCACTGTTTTTTTTGATGAGGTGTAAATAAAAATTCAAAAGTAAAAATTTATTAATTTCGTTTAATTTAGAAAATTCAATTTGACAATAACGAAACTTTCATCAGTATATCATCAAATATTTATAAGATAAATCAGTGCGCTACTTTTTTCTACATCTCTAAGACACAATTTAACACAAATCGTTAAAAATCAATGACTTACGTCAACAACTAAATGATTACAACTAAATGACGAAGTATAATTCAAAGTACACTTCATAAATAATCTTAAATGATCAACAATGATAAACAAACACTTTTTAATTCAAATGGCGATCGGTTTCATGGCATTGTAAATTTGTTTTTTTCTGGATGCGCTGAATTTAGCCTTATTTGTGTTTCAATTGATCGATCGAACTATGCTCAAATACTCTTCAATATCAGCTTTGTCCAATGGTGGTAGTCGAACGCATCGATGAGAATTGGGTTTGACTGCATCCGATTCACCCTCACTGCGATACACTAAAGGATGCTGCTGGTCCAAGGGCGATACTTCGGATGACTCAATGAGTGGTCTTGTCAGTTTTTTTCTAGCATGGGTGCTAGAGGACACTAATTCCTCCTCTTCTTTGGCGAACTTCCTTTTTCCGCACTGACTTGCGCTCGATTCGTTTCGAAAAACCGAAGAAGACTCATTACTGTTTCCATTGATCGATTGAACTATGCCCAAATACTCTTCAATATCAGCTTTGTCCAATGGTGGTAGTCGAACATATCGATGGACAGGGCTAGATTGTGAGCCGGAGCATATCTCTTCTTGATCTTTCCACGTAACTTTTTTTTTCAAACGAAGATCTTGCTTTTTGTTTTTTTTGAGAATACATGGTTTTGACGTAGTTGGGATAAGATATAGGGAGTTTGAAGATGAGGGTGTAATCAGTCGTTTCACGATCTACAACAATCAAATAACATTTATTTAGGTATAGTTCTGAACTAAGAAAGTGCATGTTGCTACACTTTCCTGACTTTTTTTAATAAAAAGAACTATTTTACTGTGCAACTACAATCTTCTAAAAATAGAATGTTAATTTACCTTATTCATAATGCCGATAAACGCACTTGTAAAGTAGTTATATCCAGCAGCCATTTCGCGACTTGCATCAACCTGAAACAAAAATAATTAATGTTTAAATTTATTGAATGTTTATTACGAGCAAAGAAATTGAAATATTTTTAAGCTACACAGAGAGTTACGGGCTGTATCCAAATACATTTTGGATCGGTTTGGATTTGGATCGCGTGTATTGCGCGGGCAGGCAACTATAGATTTCATGTGATCCAAACCGATCCAAAATGTTTTTGGAGCCAGCCGGTAACTCTTGAGCTACACTTGAAAATAATAGAGTAAACACAAAAAAACATGACTTATTTATTTACTTACCTCAGATTCTAATTGACCAAACTCTATGAGACAAACAGATTAATTACAGACTTCTACTGCGAGATTATATCCGACGAAATATTTCTTTAAACCGAAAAAAGAACTGACTTTAAACGCTTGACGTGCTTGACGTTAAGTTTCATTTGCAGGTTAGAATTGAAGACGTTAGATGCTCGAAAACTTCTCGGCGTCGCCAACAGATGGCGGTATAATAGCCTGAGGTGTAAAAACAACGGAAAGTTATTTAACATTTGTTATTAATTTAGTTGTTTGAAATGAAAGTGAGAGAAAAAATATAATTATTGTCTAGTAAATAAGATATAATTTTGTGACGTGACAACTTGCGCAAGGTCACGAGACTCTTCGCCGACGGTGTGTCATAGCTCGGACGGGCATAGCTCGGACGGTGCTCTGATTGGCTCTGATGGTTTAGTACCAACGTCGAAAAATAAAATAATTTGCTTGGTTTGGTAGTGTAACCTCATGTTCTGCAGTTTTATGTAAATTTTCTAAATAGTTTACATTTTAAGTTAATAACACAGAAGGAGACAATCCCAGGGATCCACATGAGGAAACAAGAAATTGGTTTGATTTCAAATTTCGTAATTCGCAATTATATATCTTTCTCAGTTTGTGACCTTGAATTTCTTTTCGTCTTTGTATGATTTATTATAAGTTTGAGCTGCACGCTGTGGCTCGCTCGTTTTATTTTTGAAATTTTACAGGTGGCTTATGCCTATCCCTGTTTGTTACACCCCCCTTAACTTCCCTAGACAAAGATCTGATTATTTCAAAATTTGAAAAAAAAAGAAACGGATTTCTCTTTTCAAATCAATTCGTGAAATTAAATCTCAGATTTTATTCGACGTTTCACAGCAAAAGCTGGTCGTCGTGTTTATCATCACAGATTTAATTCACCTGAAATAGAAATAGATAAGAGAAAATAAAGATGATGCGAATTTAGAAATATTATTTGTTTCTTGATCATTTGAATTGACTTTCATTATTATTGGAAATAATTTATAAACTGAAACTTTGATTTTGTTATGGATTTTCAATTGTTTGCAGTTTGACTTTAGATTGTTAATTTGTAAATTTCTTATTTTAGACACGCGGGTCCCCAAGTGGCTGGCAAGATTTGATTATTACTTAATTAAATTGCATTTTCGCAACCCTAACTAATGAATACATGCAACTTACCTCGCAAATGGAATGCACTAAAAAAAAGGGCGATCTAAGGTTCGAGAGCGCAAGGATGTCGTACTTTGCAGCACAGGACACAGAACAATACAACTAAAAAAAAATCAAAAGCGGCATTAATTTCTCTGAGACACTCCGAGAAAAGCCCGAGCTTTTCTTTCATCGCATTTGAGGGCTCGTAGATGACCCTCCAGGTTCATTGTCAGCCTCCCTCGAAGCTGAATTTCTGGACTCTAAGCACGCGTATTTTACACTGTACTTTTCTTAGTGTCCAGGTCAGACAACTCGGGGCAGCTGCTTCTAAACCCGGACCATTACGGGGAACTCCGCGTTTGCACACTAGAGTCCCTGGTCACGACAAATCCGAGGATTACCTGAGCCGGTCGTCAACGTGACCTCGGTGCTCGTTGGAATTTGGCGTTGATTGAGACGCGTAATTGGGAATTTGGAATAGAACTAACTGTGCCCCTCTGCGCTCTCGAATTTATAATGCCGGGATGTCAGGGGTCCCCACTCAAAATTTTCCCCTTTTTGGAAAATTATAAATGTTTATCAATTCGCAATTGACCAATCAAAAATAAACTTTAAAACTCATTCGACTAAGAAAAAATATGTTTCAGATTTTTACTATTGTTAATTGGGAGTTTTCAAAACACGTGCCCGAGCTGGATTTTCGAGAACTTTCTAATTTAATTTTGTAAAACTTATTTTGTTAACAAAAGCGTTGATTTGGGTCTTATAAATTTGGAATCTTGCCTTCCACTTGTTTAAACAACGTAATTAAGTGCCCTCACTAGAGTCAGATTTACAGTTGGCCTTTTATTGAACAAAAAAAACTAAATTTTAAAATTGCGTGATGCAATTTGACCTTGGTACGTAACCAATTCAAAAGTTATTAATTTTGCCAAACTGATATAAATAAATTGTAATTTTTACATGACTTTCCATGAAACAAAATTGTTCCGACCTATTGCAAAAGTTGGCTTGCCATAATTGTAACAATTCCTGAAAATCATAAAAAAATATCTCCATGATGACGTCACAAAACCAAAGTGGCGTGATCTTGAATTTGTTAATTACATTTTAACAGAGAAACGAAAGAAAAATGTATCAGGCAAAGAGCGCTGGTCAAGAGGTATTTTGGAGCTTTCATGTGATCGTTAAGCGTGACAAGGAAGCTTTCTCTGGCTCCTTCTGCGCACACGCTTTTCCTGATCGACCCAATATTGATTGGCGTGGTACGCAAGCGCCTCCTTATCGCTCGTCCTCTTTGTGCGGATCTTTGCGCTGAGCCTTGCCCATGACCAATTAATTGGGTTTTTCCAATTTTCTAATTGGTCTATCAAAAAAAAAGAAAATGGTGGCCTATTTTACTAGCCAGGATATTTGAAACGTTACATACCCCCCCCCCCCCTGAATAATGAAGACTGTAGCATCTCCGGAGGTTTTTCATTATTCACCAAAACAAAAGAAAAGAAATAGCGCACTTACCTGCGATAAAGGAAGGGAGATATGAAAGAAAGTACCTCCTCTAATTCGGACGGAGTTCACTAGATCAGGGTAAAAGAAAAACATGTATTTCATTTCGACTGCAACATGACAGAGTTGGCTCTTTAAAGAAAATAGATGCGTTGAAAATCAAAGAACATAAAGAAAGGATTCGTCTTTTGTCATTTGCACTCACAAAGCAGATCGTTATTTTGTTCAACTGCACGTTAAAGGAAAAGAAAATGAATTTTGGAAAAATAATAAAGAAAAGGAAAGGAAAAAATTAAAATAAAAAGAAAAAACATAATGCATTCTCAAAGCTCATAATGGTCGAGATATCCTTGGACCAATTCTTGGGCAATCCGAAAACGCATGATGGTTGAGCGGTTCGGCCTCCAAAAGCCAGGTTTGCCTGCCAAGAATCGCCTTGCATACAGAAGGACATGAAGCCCGCAGTCGTATCCATTTGTTTGGATCTCTCGATCTGGTTGGAAGGTTAAGGTCCACTCTGACCGTATAAGCTCCTGGTTGCAGACCTGCTTCCTTTTGATACGAATAAACTCAAACACCTGTTCCAACATAGTTTGTCCTCTACCCTCTTCTTCTCTGGATTCCATTCCATCCCAATACAAAACCTGTTTCTTCGGGATATCAACAGTGATTAGAACCCAGCGAACGTTCCGGATATTTACTGGTACTAAGAACAAATCAGTGGAGCCAATGTCGAGATTACGACCCCAACGGTCCCAGAAATGAGTGTGCCCTTGTGGTATGTGGTGGAACCAAACAGAATCGATTGCCTCAGCCTTTTGATGCCACATGGCTCGTCCCGGAGTTACCAGAGCTTCGATATAAATGTTGATCACTTGATCATTTAACCATAACCCAGGTCTCAACCAAAGAATATCCTCTCCCCGATAAGGGTGACCTCGAATCGTCAGAAACTTTCGATCTTTGTGGATACCCTGCTAAAAGCTGTTCATCTGCTCCTTTGTTGGCTGCATCCGGCTGAGCTGGTTTTTGGACAGAGTATCGTTGATTTCATGGATCGTTTCATGAATCCAAGTCAGGTTTCTAGCTATCTCAGCCGGCTGTTTTGCATCGACTGCTAATTCCCCGGTCCTATTCAATTTTCTTATCTGGGCTTGGAGCTTCCAGTATTGGTTCATGGTGTCGCCCCGTATCTCCGCCAGGAGTTTAGGCCCTTGCTCTCAAACCTCCTGCTCGGTGATGGGACGATCCCGTTCAGCGCCATCTTCCAACATTCGCTCACGATTGATCGCTCGACGTGAAAGCCTCGCTACCTTGGCCCAACGATATCTTGGCATTTTGCTTGAACAAAGAAAGGATAACCTCTCTCGAGATCCATCATCGTACCACCCAGAAAGTCGTATATTAGTAGGGTTGAAAAGAAACAAACGGAAATTAATTTTTTAATGGATTGTATTCTCTGTATTTCATCCATTTCTCTACCCGCTCTTGCTCATTTGCAACAAGCTCGCGCTGCCACGGTGTGTCGCCCTCTGTTTTGATCGACGGCAATGGGTTCGGAGGTCCGCCCCCAGATTCAAAGATCGCAACCTACGCTCTAATTCCCGTCGCTCAAGCCTCCTTCGGTAAGCAGCATTCTTCCTATTGCCCATTCTGGAAGTTAATTAAGTTTGGACTATATTCTTTTGGTTCTACCTTTGATAATATTTCTTTAACATAACTGAATTGAAATTGCCGCGTTCAAGGAAGGTATCAGGGTGAATCAGTTTGTATGTCGAAGGACTAACTTTTTGTTGGATAAAATATGGACCCTCAAATAAGTTAAAGAATTTGAAGATCTTCTTTTTGCTTTTATCTGATACCGTATTAGCCTTTACGAGGAAAAGTTCTTCTTCTTCAAAACTATGTAATTTATAAATGATGTGCACTGAACGTGTACTTAACTTACGTGCACATAAATGATGTGCACGTAACCTGAACCCCTAGCGAAATGAAATTATATAAACAATTTTGTTATTATTGTCAACTATTCGGTTTACGAACGTTCGTGCACGTTTATAATGTGCACATAAGTTATGTGCACGTAAGTTATGTGCACATATGCTATGTGCACGTAATCTTGAGAATTAAACAAAAAGTGGAAAAACAATTTCGTCTTTTAATTCGTGTCGACTGTCGGCTTGCTATGTGCACATAACTTACGTGCACGTAACCTGTTGTTGTTTAAAATAAGTGAATTACTATTGAATATAATATTGCGTGTCTTTAAAATTATTTTCATTTCAAGATTTCAAATTTAAAACAAAATAACGTTTAATCGAACTCTGATTAAATTTTTGTTTAGGCAAATTAGATTCTAATTTTATTAATTTCTTTCCTTCATTTAGATAATAAAAATAATAAAAACTAAGATAATTTTTAAGGAATAGGATTTGGTCGAATAAATAATTATACGAACAATTTGTGTTAATTCCGTTTATTATTCAAGAACTATTTCTATTTATAATATACATCATGGGCGGGTTAACATTATAATCCACGTACTCTTCTCTACCATCTGCTAATTTGATATAATTTACTAAAATTCGTCGTCCGTCGCTGGTGTTTAAAAGAAGACGGTTCGGTACATCTTTTTTTTGCGATCGGGCCGCTTGATAACTCTTGCCGTCCGTTTGAGCGGTACAGTCTGGTAGTGGTGCACTCTGGTTTTGCACCAAAGCGTGCACCTGTGCACTCTGTTCGTGCACCTGTGCACTCTGTTCGTGCACCAGTGCACTCTGTTCGTGCACTTGTGCACTTGATTTTTGAACAGTATCGCTTTGAATCGGCGATTGCGACGATGATGTTTGTCGTTCGAAAATATCTTCATCTGATTAAAAATCGGATTCAATTGCGCATAACTCTTCCTCGATATCCTCTTCACTTTTGCCATTGCTTGTGACTTTAGTTAGATATGCATTGAGTCCTACAAATAAATTTTTTCTGAAATTTAAAATATTTGAATATTATTAGTAGTAGTAATTAATTACAATTTCATATTAATTAAATATAAAGTTTGAAAATTAAATACTTGTTAATCGTTTCGATTTGTTTTTATTGCCGATGTAGGCACCAATTTCAATGCCTGTTCTTCGAACATCTTCAGGATTGTATTTTTTCCATTTCTCTTCGAGAAAGTCATTGAATCTCTTGGTTTCTGGGGTTGTATTAGTTTCCCATGGCTTGTCTGCAGCTTCGTCAACCAAAGATTTCATTGTATCGACAAATTTTGCATAATTTTCTATTTTGAACATAGAATGAGAGTAAAGTTAATTTAAGAGTTAATTATGCAAAAATATGTTTGATTATAAAATACAATTTCATGCTATTGAATTACATCTAACATATATATATAACATGTAAATTTGAATTTTTTACTCTAAAAGCACAAAAATTAATTTGAAAATAATAAAATTAATAAAAACTGACTTGTTAAAGAAATTGGATCCGGGTTTTTGGGTATGCCGTCATTCAATTGGCTGTGTATATTTTCTGCTGCGTTGTTGGTTCGGAATAATTTGTCGACGCAATTGTATTCCTCAGGTTTTTGTCTTTCAAACCATTCTTTTGAAACGTAATCGAAATATTTTTCAATTGCTAGGGACAAAGCTAATTCCAATTTGTCATCCAAATTTAGTTTCGCCCTTGCAGTTGCTTCCAATGCTTTTTTTTATTTCATCAAATTGTGGTTTCTTGTCCACTTCTTTGATTTAAGGCAGTGCCATAATTTCGTATTTGACGGCAGTCAAAATTTTTAGCAATTCTGAAAATCTCGGTTCCTAAAAAGATATATCATTTTTCGTTAGTAAAATTAATAACATTTGCTCATAAAATATTCAATTGTTAAGTAAGATTTGTTAATAAAAAATGCAATGGTTAACTAACATTTGTTTATTAAAAATACAATTGTTAACTAACATTTGTTCATAAAATATGCAATTGTTAACAAACATTCGTTTATAAAAATTTGGTTATTAACTAACTTTTGTTCATAAAATATTCAATTGTTAACTAACATTTGTTTATAAAAAATGCAATTCTTAACAAACATTTTTTTGTAAATAACAAGTTGTTAGTTATTTATGAGAACTCATAAAATGAGAGAAAAAGAGTATAGAATATGTAGTGACGAATTTTAAAAATGAATATCTATACACATACTTTTCCTTTGTGTTTCTTTATGAGATAAACTAATTTGCTCTCAATTTTCAAAATCTTCTCAAATTTTTTGACGTGAGCCTGTAAAAATAAATTATTCATTTGAAATTTTATCTGCATAAAGCGACTTATACAATTACTTCTTATGGTTACAAAATTGGATTCTCACTTGATCGAAATGAAATTTACAGCGTTGTACTTTCGATTCACAGAATGCCTCTGTGGCTGCATGCCCTATATTTTTTTCGAAATCGCAAGAAACAAAGCGCACTTTCATGGTCGGGAATTGTTTTTTTACAAAGTTCATTCCTACGCTGTAGTCTTGAAGTCGTTTCCTGCTCATAAAAAATGTCATCACTAGTACATGCTTAAAAAAACATTGTGTATTTTGTAGTATTTCGATAAAAAAGTAATACGGTTATTAGAACAGTATATGTGAAAATTTTCAATTTATTCTTTGTCGATTACGAATTAGCACTATGGAACAATAAAAGCTTACTTTTCATGTGGTTTATTTTTTTCTAGTTTATAATTTTTTAAGATAATGTAAAATAATAACACATTGAAACTAACCGAACAACAAAAGAAAGCCTTGAATATCTTCCTATGCGCGCGAAACGGGCAAAGCAAAAACGAGTCCATCAATATTTTGACTATCTGCGCTCTTATTTTTTGAATGTCGATTACAAAAATATTTGCACACAAAACAAATAAAAACGAAATTTTTCATTTTTTTTATTTCATACGGATTTTCCGCGCGAAGCGCAAAGCCCTCTAGTTTCAATAAAAAATTTTAATATGTGTATATATATTCATTAGAAAGCAACAATACAAAAAAACCCCTTAAACTAACCCTGTCAAAAACTTCTACGATAATGTTAAAGCCTGCTCCGCTCCCGAATTGCTAATGTATAATCTTTTTGGCACGATGTGGTATGTTGCATCGATGGAGAGATTAACAAAAATTCCTTTCGTAACTTTTGTTACTTCATCGATAAGTTCAGGGCTGTACAAGACAACGATGCCATCTGTTTTCTCTTCCTCATTGGACTTTTCTAACACTTCACCCTTTAAAGTTAATTTTTCGGGTGTTAGGAAAGGATTGTCATTTAAATCCTGTGCCCAGGAATCTAAACTTGTCCATTTAGAGGAATTGTAATTTCCCTAAACTTCTTTTATCCACCTGCTTATGGTCGTTCTCACGTTTTCAAAGTCAGTTGCAGAAATGACATTTTTATATTCCGGACCCCTAAAAAAATTTATAATATTATACCAACGTATCTAAAATAACAAACATAAAAAAACAAATAATGACAAAGATATAATTATATGATGACGTATTTGTAATTGAAAGATTGTCC
This sequence comes from Telenomus remus, assembly GCA_020615435.1. NCBI lineage: Eukaryota > Metazoa > Arthropoda > Insecta > Hymenoptera > Scelionidae > Telenomus > Telenomus remus. The sequence goes on from CM036338.1 coordinate 6,205,491, forward strand.
AAATACATTAATAAATAAATAGATGAAGTGGATAAAAATCATTAAAATATGAGATTGTGTGACTTGTAAAAAAATTTCCCTTTATCCCTTATTCATTCCCTTATTTTATGTTTCCTTGTACATGTGTTCAAAATTGGCGCTCAAAGAGTCGCTTTTAGAGATTTTTAACGAAACAGGCAGAATCTCTGAATCCGCAGAATTAACATAAGCTACATAAAAAATCGATTTCTCGTTTTTACAGAAAATTGCTGAAAATTTTTTGACATTTTTAGTTGTTTAACGATAAATAGAATGCGAAATAGAAACCGTACCAGTTCTCCAACATGTTTCTTTTAACGTGATCAAAAATCGACTTCGGTTTCATTTCAAATCCAAGTTCGCGAATTGCATCCAACAAGTGGCATCGGAATTCCCGATTTATTATTCTTTCAGCGTCAGCCACGTGTAACGTTTCATTGTGAGTCGTATTTTTTTTGCTCGCATATTCCCTTGTAAAATCATTTTGGTAAATTGAATATGCAACTAATTCTGAAATTTTCTTAATTTTAATCATGTAGATAAAACATACATGGTCCGAGACCACCGTTTGCCAGTTTTACAGCTTTTACAGTAACTCCACAGTTTTTGACGGCGCATATACCATGTCTGAAAACATTTTATGTTTACGAAATGAGAATATCGTAAAATTAATATATTCTTTTCAAATAGTTTAACACTACAAAGTATGAAAAATTTGTACGCCCTGGGAAACCTGGAAGATACATTTTTTCCCGCCGTTTCGTATTTTTGAAAAAATTTAATTTATAGAAACTAAAAAGATGAATGAAAAAAGAACATTTTTTACATGTATTTTAATGAGTTGAAAAGTATATTTTAATTTCATGTCTTGGCAGCTGAAAGTGTGCAAAATAAATATTTATTTTAAGAAAATGTAAATTTTTTGACAGGTAGTTTTATTTTTGAACAAATTTATAGTTTCATTACTTTGTGGACGACCGTGCACTATTTCAAATTTTTCTTCAAATACTGTGACAATTAATCAAAAATATTTCTATTGTTTGTGACAAAATTTGAGTTAAAATATTAAATGACAGTTGTAACAATGTATATGTACTAACTCAGTCTTTGGTTTTTTCCCGTTATTTATGAAAAAGTGTTTGTCCTTGTAGATGCATTCTTTTCGATAGTATTTATGAGGTTTTTAAATGTTCGCCTTTATTTTCACTTTTTTCTACGGGGGTAGTACATCCACTTCATCACTCATGGTGTCTTTTGTTTTTTCAAATTGATAAAATGAATAAAATAAATTGAAACGGCATAAAATTGTTAAAATCAAATTTCACAAAAAGCACGATCCGATTCAATTCGCTGTTATAGAAAACTGATCGCTAGTGTGAAAAATTGTTTAATTTTTGTATCAATTCCAAGAAGAAATATGATATCTGAAATGAACATTTTCCATTTTTCAACAAAGCATGAAATAGTTTTCAAAACTCATATCTCCAAGGTTTCCAATTTCATTGGGACAATGTTTAGAAAAACATAGTATATGCCCAATAAATTCGATACTTTTCGGGTTCCTAAGCAAAAGTCGCTTCACTTTTCCGAGGAAGTTTGTAGCGTGAAGACGTAAAGTGCACGTCCGCGTGTGATTGTTTTACGCAAAAATGTTAGTGCTTGGTGCAAGTTATGATTGCTTTAAAAACTTCTTATCGGAAGTTCTGCAATATGAAAAAGAGAGCAAAAATTGTTTCGTGGTCCGGAGCTCGAAAGCAATTTTGCCCTCCGAAGATTCAAACAGAGCTGAATTGTTGCAGTATAAAAAAATGCAGTTGTGGTGCGTTCGCGGAGGTTCTCCTCGTTTGGTGGGAAAAGGAAAACGAAAACCAAGGTAATTTTACAAATAACATTTTATTAACATGATTGTATCGTTTATTTAAAAAGTTACTTTCAAAAAATTTACATTTAATTTTTTCAACAGGAAATCCGTAAAAATAAATTGCAACACGATGATAGAAATTATCGCATCGGGAAATCATGTTGAGATCATCAGTCTGATCCTAACTCACAACCACGATCCTCTCGATGTAATTAATTTGAATTTCTTAAATATTAAAAAAAAATAACACTTATTTTTGCAAAAAACATATTTCATATTTTACGTTTTACAAGGCCATGATCTCTGACTTGTACAATAAGGTACATTTCATCATGATCAGAGCTGTGCAAATCAAACATTAAAAATAAATACATTATTTTGCTTTACTTTTTCTAACTAATTTTTCAATTCTTAATGAATTTTCATGCAGGATGATACTATAAAGCACATACTTCTTGTGCGCAAGAATTTGTGGAAGTTGGAGATCTATCCATCTGTCGAAGATTATGTTGAAGATTGTTCAGGTCCATCTACTTCGAATAGCAGCGATGCTGCCTCCGATGACAATAGAAATGCGTTGGCATTAGAAAAACGAAGCTGTGATTGTGAAAATGTTGAGCAATCAGTTCAAAAAAAGGCAAAGTTAGCGGGAAACCCTCCCACCGAAAGTTCGGACACTGCCGCCACTGAAGACCAAGCGGATTTGTCCAATGACAATTCCGTTTCTTGTCCAAGTTTCTTATCCGAAAACGGGAACATGGACGAAATTACGATAACAACCAAACCAAAAATTGTCAGCAACGTGTTGCTTCAATGCAACATTTGGAAAACTTTCTCATGCCAAAAGATGCTCGAACGGACAAAGCGTTGGGACAAACGATGGTAAAAAACATTGATCTCCTTTTTTTAAACTTACAGACATATTCAACATTTTCAAATATTTATCACATTTTTTTAATTATATACAATTTGTTTTAGGCCATTGAGAGAGCTTCTGAAATGACTCTCAAAGGAAACCAAGTTTCCACCAAAAATCAACCCAACGACACTGACTTCACGAAGGAACCTGTGACGTCAACTGAAGATCCAAGTACTATAAATAATGTTGATTGACGAAAAGGGGTTTTTTTATTTCATTTGTTTATATGATTTTATTTTTAAGACTAAAATAGGATACATGCCAATAATAAAAAATGTTTAGATTGTTTTCATTTTTTCAGGCAAGGGAACATCCTAAGAGGGAGCCGACAAAAGTAGCCCAGGACACCAAGTCTCTTTTCCACCAGGGAGGCGAGCCAAGTTTGTCCCATGATGGTCAACTTTCAAATGTACCACCAACTCCGACTGTTGAATCAACACAACAAGCAATGGTAAATTTAGTAGACTTTTTTTGCAAAATAAAAAATATCTTAAATATTTTCAGTATTTCCAAATCTGGAAATAAGTGACAAGGAGGTGCTTTTCCAATTTTATTAACGGTTTTTTTACGATTTAGTTATTTGTTTTGACGACTCAAATGATATGGTTGATGTAGCGATAAAAAATGTTGAACTATTTTTTATTATTATAGGGACAGGAAGTCGAACATTCTGACACTGGTGACAATGAAACAACAAAAATGGCACAAAACACCAAGTTTCCTCTCCATCACGGAGGAGAACCAACTTTGTCAAATGGCGGTAGTCAGATTTCAATGAAACCACCTGCATCGACTGTTCAATCATCAGAACAAGCAATGGTAAATTTGGTCGTCTTTTCATGCCTTAATAAAAAAATTTTTAAACAAACCGTTTCAAAAAAATGAACAGAAAGAATTTAAAATTTCAATCAAAATTTGAACCTTTGTCACATACCTTTTAACATATACTTAATTACAAACAATTAAATAAAATAAATATCAAAAAAATTGTTACTCTTGAAGGTTCCATTCAGTAAGCTGAGCCTCCAAGCTCAAAAAGATTGTGTACTGCGGTGGCTGAATGTACAAGATATCAACACGAGGACTCTCATCTCTCAAGGAAAAATTCGCTTGTCTTTGGATCACGTGAAGGGAATAAGTGCTACAACAATTTATGACGGTTTTGTTAAGAATGACATTTCTGTTGTTGATATCCCAACACCCATTTTTAAAAACATTTGCAACGATGAAGCATATCGACATTTAAACTCGATTATCAAGCTTGCGGGTAAAAAAAGAAATTTTCATCGTTGTACCGAATGCGAATCAAGTCGGAAAGTTGGTGAGTGGGTGGGTTGTGATTCTTGTCTTCGATGGTGTCACATCAAATGCGTTGGTGAAGTAACCGACGAATTTTGGTTCTGTCCAAAATGTCAGGTAACAGGAAAAATCGGGTGAGCCACAGATAGTTGTGTTACAATCTCATAAATCAAAAATTAACAGTTTGTGTTCAAGTTAGTTTCAAGTAAGTTCATTAATTATTGATTTGTTTAAAAACGCGCGATTGGCTTATTTTCAAAAAAGTAACATAATCATATTACTCATGAATAGTACGTCAAACTTTAGTATTTAATTTGTTTGTTATTTACATTTAAATAATACGACATATTCACATTTAAACTGACACATGCGAAACTGACATTTCCTGGTTCACCTGCCAACCCTGTACGAATGTTTATTGTAATAGTTTCAGTTTTAGTTACACATTTCCCTTCATCTTTAAATAAACTATTTTCTGTAAAAGCGACACCTACATATTATGTAATAATTTTTTTTATAAAAAAAGAAAAATGCTGATCCTCATTTGTAATACTTATTTTGTAAACGACATTGTGTAATTTGATACGTTCGCTGGTTTAATAAACACAAAATGTAATAAAAACACTAATTTTATTTTTTTTCTTGATTTTGGAGTTAAATTTTTTATTTGTAAACAAATCATTGTTTTTGGATTTTAATTCCACATTCTCCATGTAAAAAATTGTGCAAAATATTTTTTGCAATTAAAACTTACCTGCAATATATTGCATTCAAAACCAATTTTACATAGTAGGTCTAATAATAAGTCGAAAATGAAAATGCGACGTTATGCAGTTCATTTATTTTTTTATTCAACAAACGCAAATTGCATTCACATAGTCAGATATGTACGAAACTTTCAGAAGAAGTATTCAGTCTTCTGCACTTGACAGAAACACAATTAACAGATTGGCAGTCTTTGATATCAGATAAAATATTGACAAAAAAATACCAAATTAACAATTTTCGTTTGTTTCCCATGTTTTTTGAAATGTTTATTTACTCATCAAAGTTCGTTATTTGTTGACACAGGTTACGTGCACGTAAGTTATGTGCACATAGCAAGCCCGACAGTCGACACGAATTAAAAGACGAAATTGTTTTTCCACTTTTTGTTTAATTCTCAAGATTACGTGCACATAGCATATGTGCACATAACTTACGTGCACATAACTTATGTGCACATTATAAACGTGCACGTACGTTCGTAAACCGAATAGTTGACAATAATAACAAAATTGTTTATATAATTTCATTTCGCTAGGGGTTCAGGTTACGTGCACATCATTTATGTGCACGTAAGTTAAGTACACGTTCAGTGCACATCATTTATGTGCACTGAATTATTGTTTGAAATTTAATTAATTTGATTAATTTAATTATTATTAAAAATTGAAATTCCTGTGCACTTTTATTAAGTGCACATAAAAGACGTATTCAAACTTTATGTGCACGTCTACCAAACCAAGCAAATTATTTTATTTTTCGACGTTGGTACACAGCCGTCCGAGCTATGACACACCGTCTCTTCGCCAATCGTTATAGTTCTCGATTTCGATATCGGCAGCTACACGAACTTTAAGAAAATAGAAAGATTTTACTCAAAAAGGTTTAGGATCGCCAGGTGGCCTCGACATCCAAACTCCACGTAGCAAGATTCACCAAGCCTCTTGCAGTACGGGCGTGTCTTTCCACCAAACCAAAAACTAAAACTCAAAAACTCAAAAACTCAAAAACCACGCAGAAAGGATCATACAGTCACTTTCACTGCGCTTGCATTACTTTCTGTCGCGAATCGGCATCGATACGCCATCTATAGGGCGATACGCGTTACTACCGAAGTTAAAGGTAGAGCATATAACGCCATCTCGCCGTTGCGACTCGGTACTAACGCGCTCGCCCTACTTTCTCCCCTCTGCCGCTTGCGCGCGCAGTCTGCCTCTCCGCCCGGGGCTTTATAACGAGCCACGCGAGCCAAGTCAGTCACTTGCTCGAGCCAGCTCGAGCCCACTCGAGCAGCAAACTCCTCTAGCCCTCTAGAGATCTTCAGCCCACTGGAGCGTACAGCGAGCCCTCTCGCCACCTGAAACTCTCCTTTCACCCCATTTTTGCCGTAGTTTTGCGAGGTAACATTTATAGGGCGAAGCGCTGCCCGATTTTTTCTTATTGTTTATTTCTTTTTTATAATTTGTTTTTTTCTATTAATTTTCCGAACAATAAATACTCTTTATTTTTTTTAATATAAATTACCTGTTATTATTTCAACCTCAATCCACTCCTTCGTATAATTGTTCAATTAATTTAATTAATTTATTTCATTAAAAATACAGTCCACTTTTTTAACTAGTCGAGTCACGGGAATTATTATTTTTATTCTTTAAATTTAATACCTTTGACTTTGAGAACAGTAACATCACGACATTTCTATACAGTCCTTCGAGTTCCGAATAAATTAAAAATCGTTAAATAAATTTTGAATTAATCAAAAACAACAATTAAGCGAAGTTGAGTTTTTTGAGGAACGGAATATTTTTAAAACAGTTAATATCGACAATTTCGGGTTAAAATAACTGCGATAACCGCGATATAACTGGTAAGTTACCGACGGTCGGTAATTTCAAATAGTTTTCGCACCCAGTGAAAATAAGATTTTATTTAAAACGCGAAAGTGAGAAATTCAGGTTTTGTGAGCCCACTCACTGTCGTGATCGCATTCACGACATACATAGTGATCGCAATCACTGCAATTGTGATCCCAATCACAGCAATTGTGATCCCAATCACTATAAGGTGATCCCAATCACCAAAAAATGGCGTCGGCGAAAGAGGAATCAATTGAAATAAACCAACCGGATCGCATAGACATCCTGGTGAGCAAAATTCAATTAAAAACGGATCATTTTGAGCACCTCCTGGAACGCTACAGACAAATGCGACCAGATAAATGCTTGATAGCATCCTTAAATGACAAATTATCACAAGTTCATCAGCTGTATGAAGCAGCAAGCGTCGCTCACGCTGAACTGTGTGCTCTTGTTCCTTAATCATCAAGGAACAAATTCCAATACTTGGCTGAGAACCAATGGAAGACTTTGCAATTCAATTTCGATCAACTAGACGAACTCCTGGGAGACAAGGTGGAAGTGCTCTACAGACCGAGAGAAGCTGAAGCAATGGGACGAAGCCAAAATACCTCCCGGAGGACGTCGACGCCAGAAAGACATAGTGACACAATAGTTCACAGTCATTTTCATCCAGTCAGGCTCCCGCCACTGACACTCGCAACATTTTCCGGCGCATTAGAAGATTGGCAGAATTTCAATGACTCATTCACGTCAGCAATTCACAATCATCCTTCTTTGTCGCCAGTGGAGAAAATGCAGCATCTCAAAAATGCACTTCAAGGAGACGCAGCAAAACTCATCGCCGCACTTCCTACAACAAATGCGAATTACCCGATAGCTCTCGATGCCCTCAAAGAGAGATACGAAAATGAGAGAGTACAGGTCAACAATCTTCTCAACATGCTGACAATGTTACTAGTAGCAACAATGGACAATGTAACGAAACTGCGGACACTGAGAGATACGTTTAAAATGACAATTGACTCCTTAGATGCTCTGGGCAGAGACACAGCGGCAAGTGCATACATCCTTATACACAATGTATATCAAAAACTCTCACATCCACTACAACGGGAATGGGAAAACTCAATGAAAGGTCACAAAAAATGTCCAGAACTTCAGCAGTTTATGCAGTTCTTGGATGACCAAGTAAACGTCTTAGTAAATCTCTCCGTGGGTCGGGAGATCAAAAAAGACAACAGCCCATCTGGAAACAACAATCAACGCCAGAGGGCTTTAACAGCATCAGTCAAAAGAAAATGTGAGTTGTGCGATGAAAATCATGCAATATACACGTGTCCAAAGTTCATCGCAATGACTGTGGATCAACGCTTCGCAATCAAAAAATCGAAAAAATTGTGTACAAATTGCTTGAGCAAAGAACACTCGATAAATGATTGTGGCAGCAAAGCAACATGTAAAAAGTGTTCCAAAAATTACAATACGCTCTTACACTTCGAAAAGTACAAGTCAAGAAATAGCAATAGAGCGAAAATGAACTCCAGAACTATAAAGGAAGAGGAAAATACATCAAACAACTCACCAAACACAGCAATTGGACTTAGAGCGTCACTAAATGCTGAGGTACTGATCGCCACAGTTTTGGTCAGAGTAACAGCTCCGAATGGACAGTTTGCAACAGTGAGAGCCATGCTGGACGGCGGTTCAGAAACAACCTTCGTTCGTGGAGAACTCGTGCAAGCGCTCAAGCTCCCAAAAGATCGCGTAGAGGTGCAGATAAACGGTCTGGAAAACGTGCAAGCTGGAGTTGCAAAATACGTTACTCGATTCCAAATGACTGCAGCACGCACTCTCGCGCCCAACTATACGGTAGGGGCATATGTGCTCAATAGCATAACCGATTATCCGCCGAAAAAGTTCAAGCCGATGGAATATGCTGAGCTACAAGACCTCACGTTGGCTGATCCTGAACCATATAAACATCTTCCAATAGACATATTATTGGGTCAAGATTTAATAAATCAATTCGTCAAAGATGGAATCAGACGATTGAATGGAACCGACGTCATCGCCCGAAACACAACATTAGGATGGGTACTCCAAGGGCCACACGTGCCTAAGAGTGTTAAAGTCGTCAGAGTAAGACATGCAACTACAGAATTAGTGCATGCAATCAAAAGATTCTGGGAAACAGAAGCAATTCCCGAATCAAAAACTCTTTCAAAAGAAGATGCGCTAGCAGAAGCCATCTTTGAAGAAACCACAACACGTGAACAAGATGGTAGATACGTGGTACGATTACCATTTTTATCCCAAGAAGAGCCCACTCTTCTGGGAGAATCATGGTCCATAGCAACGGCGTACTGGAAAAGAGTAGCCAATAGTCTGGACAAACAGCCAAAGGTCAGGGAAATGTATGACAATTTTATGCAAGAGTTCATCGACCTGGGTCATATGTCAGTGATTCCAGAAAATGACCCAAGGGCAAAAGACTTTGTCTACCTCCCACATCACGGTGTGTATCGAGAAAATAGCGAATCCACGCCACTGCGTGTGGTAGTCAACGCGTCGAGCAAGACTCGAATTGGAAAATCGCTCAACGATACATTATGCACTGGACTAAAACTGCAGAACGATATCTGCGACGTCATCATGATTTGGAGATTCTTTCGATTTGTTCTAGCGGCTGACATAGCCAAAATGTTCAGACAAATAAAAGTCCATGAAGATGACAGACAGTACCAATGCCTTCTTTGGAATAAGGCAGGTGATCCAATCATAAAAGGATATAAACTCAACACGGTGACATATGCGACCAAACCCGCACCGTACTTAGCCAACAAAATCATCAAAACAGTAATGCGAGATCATGGCGACGAGTATCCTTTCGCAAAACAAGTATTGGATAAACAAATGTACGTGGATGACGTGCACATGGGAGCACATACAAAAGAAGAAGCGATAATTCTTCGAGATCAAGTAGATCAGATTCTTAAACACGGTAAACTTGAGCTACGCAAATGGGTTTCAAACTGCCCAGATCTGCTACCAGTCAAAAACGAAACTTCAGATAAACTGCTGCTGCAGCCAGAGGATCACTTGAAAAAGATCCTTGGAATACAGTGGTCCGCCAAAGAAGATGTCTTCATGATATCAACAAGTAATTTCAAAACTGAAATTACAAAGAGATCGATACTGTCGCAAACAGCTAGTTTATTTGACCCTCTAGGTTTTCTCTCTCCTTACGTCGTGCGAGCAAAAATCCTGATGCAATCACTTTGGCTAATTGAAGCTGTAACATCTCCGCCCATACTTCCTGAAAAAATAAACAAATTAAAACTTTTTCCTACAATTTTTTTTTATCAGATGGCTCGATTTAACAAACAAGTTTATCAAATGAATAACTCCAAATGTCAACAAACCTTTCATAAGCTAACTACTTTCAGAACAGAAAAACAAACAAAATACATATTGCGGCGGAAGCTTAAATATATCAAACTAAAGTATAATTATCAAAGAATCGAGCCATCTAATTAAAAAAGAGATCAAGTACCTGAATAAATGACAATTGTTGACAAAAATCGTGGACATCCGAGCGCGACTCCAACAATGCGGCTGACAACAAACTAAGCTGCGCGCATGCGCACTACAACAAAACTCCTTTGGCAATGAAATAGTTTTGTTTTTCTTACTTTAATTGTTCATTTTATCAATAAACTAAATAGATAAAAAGAATCCTTATAATTTTCTCGTCATTTTCATCAGACTACTTTAGTTTTTTTTTATATAATAACTTTAAAGTTTGTTGGAAAAAGTGAGTGTGCGCATTCAAACGGCCATGCTTACCAGAAAGTAAACAGACGAAATTTTTCATTGTTGGAGACGGTTCAGGTCGTAGTTTTTTGTTTATTTTAACAATAAAATTTATATTGCGGCGGCAACCAGCATCAACCAACTGATAGAGGATTGAGTGCTTAATCAAACGGTTAGTTTCGGTTATCATTTATTATTAGAAAAAGTATTTATTTTTGTGTCAAAAGTGGAAGTGACAGGTGAAATCGCAACGGCATATCTGCCGGCTTGTCAACAATGCTTCTCAATTTTCTGATTAGAATAATTTATTGTTTAAAACTTAATCAACTAAGGTGAAATATAAATCAGAAACATAATTTAAAGACGAATAGATCTATGTAATTACTTTTTCGGTTGAATACAGAGAAAATTTTTTATTTGATGTCTAAAAATTCTCTTATTGTGGACTTTGTCGACACCTGTCACTCCACAACTTCAATTGTTTATTATAAAAAATTGACAAAAGATACATTAAAACTAATTAGATCTAATTAATGAGAAAATGTAAGAGAATAAATTGGGCCTCCGTTTTACTTAAAATACGGCAAAATTACAAATTTGATTTTCTGGATTCTGATTGGCTCGCACCAAAACGAGACCTTTCCAAGAATCAAAACAGAAGGAAACGGATGCAGTGCGACGAAGACAACGCACTGAACGCTGATTGGTGCGCTGTTTTCGAGCAAAAAAGTACCTAAGCGAGGGCCCGACGAACATCGGCACCGCTTCTAGCGAAAGTTGGAAGCTCTTAAAACCCTCTAGCGATAGCTGGAAAACCCTCTAGCGACAGCTGGAAAATCCCCTAGCGACAGCTGGGAAAATAGTGCAAAACCCATAATCTAGTGAAAGCTGGATAAAATTTAAATATATTTCCTTAGCGAAAGCTGAGAGAAATAAGGTTAGTAGTTATTTTGAATCATAAAATTAAATAAAAAATAAAAAATAAAAAAAAAATATCTAAGTGAAAATAACGCTAAGCTCGGGTCGGGAAACCCACTCATTTGTTCAATTCATTGATTTCAATTAATTTAATTAACTTAATTTTAAATTAAATTAGAATTAAAATAGAAAATTCCATAAAGAATTAAATTAAAGAAAGTAAAATTATTAAATCAAATTTCATTAAGTTCTGCATAAGATAAAAGGAAAATTATTTTCGTTAAATTTTTGTCGTTTGCAGCTTGCAATGAAGCATAACTGAGCCAGCTCAACGACAAAAAGAAAAAAAAATATAAATGAAATATATATATTTTTTTTCATTAACCCATTTTGAAGATAAATAAAGTCGAATCGTTTCAAAGCCGACTGGGATGACAAACTTCCAGAAAGTGTTGAGCAGGAATGGATTCAAATCTCCAGTGAACTAAAACAATTACAGCAGCTAAAAATCCCACGCTATGTCGAGAGAGACGACCATCCAAAACGAGTGCGACTGGTAAGATTCGCAGATGCATCCAGCCGGGCATATGCAGCTGCAGTCTACGTATATCATGACTACGAAAATGAAGAGACTAAATCTGATCTACTGATGGCAAAAACGAGAATTGCTCCAGTCAAAACAATGAGCATCCCACGTTTAGAATTAAGTGCAGCAGCACTACTCGTAGAGCTCATAGCTCGCGTGAGATCTGTCTTGACAGTTCAAATTGGTGAAGTCATTTGCTATACAGACTCACGCATTGTACTTAGCTGGTTGGATAAACATGCTTCAAATTGGAAGGTGTTTGTGGCAAACAAAGTGAGCTCAATACAGACTACGCTGCCTCACGTAAAATGGCGACATGTGACTACCAAACAAAATCCAGCAGATTTAAATTCACGCGGTCTCAGCGTCGAAGAGATAATCAGCTCTGATCGATGGTGGCATGGACCAAAATTGCCAGATGGAGATACTGCAGACATAACTCCAGATGAACAAAAAGTCATCGAAGAACAGACTTTGCTAGAAAAAAGGAGCAAAGCCGTATTCCATCAAGTGGTTGAGCAAAAGTTGCCATTCTATCTGACGAGACATTCCAGATAGGATATATTACTGCGCGCTCTAGCCTACTGGGCAAAATTCGTACAGAAAGTACGAGAACGAGTTCGAAAGCGTAAAACGCTACCCGAGACTGATGTGTCCGAACCATCAGTCTCTGAAGAAGCATATCTGTTTCTGTCCAGAGACCTGATAAAAAGAGCAGAATTATTCATCTTTCGACAGCTGCAGCAACTGTACTTTGCAGATGAAATAACTGCATGCACGCAAAAAGTGCATGCAGTGGGAGGGCGCTTGGAGTTCGCGGAGAACTTGACACGCGATGAAAAGCATCCCATCATCCTACCACAGTGCAGAGTCACGAAGGTATTGGCGTACCATTGCCACGAGAAAGTGCTACATGGTGGTACACAGGCAACGCTGACAATATTGCGACAACGTTTTTGGATAATACATGCCAGAAACATGGTAAAGAATGTGATAAGCAAGTGTGTGGTTTGCGTTTGCAATAAAGGCAAGTTAGAGAAGCAGAAGATGGCTCCATTGCCAACTGCAAGATGCTCACAAGACAGACCCTTCGCGCACGTAGGGGTCGATTACGCTAGTCCTTACATGATGCGCAAAGCATCTGGACGCGGCTACAAGGCACACAAAGTATGGCTATCAGTCTTTGTATGTTTCGTCACACGCGCGATACACTTGGAAGTCGTTGACTCCTACACAACAAAATCGTTCCTGGCTGCGCTAGACTGTTTCACAGCCAGAAGAAGTCTGCCGAATACTATCTACAGTGACTGTGCAACCTACTATCAAGGAGCCGACAAAGAATTACAAAAGGCTTACAAAACTATTTCAGAGGATCCAGATGTTACAAACAAACTGGCGACCCAAGGTATTAAGTGGTGTTCCATCCCACCAAAGGCACCTCACCCAGAAGGCTTGTGGGAAGCTGCGGTCAAAGCAGTTAAACATCATCTCCACAGGACCATGGGTGAGTTCAAACCCACCTGGGAAGAGATGAGAACCTTAATCTGTCGCATTGAGGCATGTCTCAACTCGAGACCCCTCACGCCAGTGACAGACGACCCCACGGATGGTCCAGCACTCACAGATGGACACTTCCTAGTCGGTTCACCACCATTGCATGTACCAGAGGTCAACCTCTTACATTTAAATCCTAATCTCTTAAATAGGTGGCAACAAGTATCCAGAATGGTCCAAACCTTTTGGAACCGTTGGAGGACGGAGTACATCCAACAACTACAGAAACGTACAAAGTGGCAAGAAGAGTCTACAAATCTACAAGTTGGCGACGTAGTGATTGTCCGAGAGCCGATAAGCGCACCTGGCCATTGGAAACTAGCGCTGGTCATTGAAGCTCAACCCGGACGAGATGGACTCTTACGACACGTGAAGATCAAAATGGGATCAACAACTCTCGTAAGACCAATCACCGAACTTTGCAAGTTGCCTGTAGAACACTAAGCTACGCTATCCTTGCACGCTGAACCTCTCACTCAAGCACTCATACTCTATAGTTAATGAAAAATACTCACAGGAAAACACATTTCTCGCCTCAAATTTCATACAACTCTTAAAATTGCTTTACTGTTATGCCTTTTCTGTCTATATGCTTGTATGCTCGATAAGTTATGGTGTTCCACATCGACTCACATTGGTCTCTCTCTTTGTTACAGTATCACAATGTCGTCTTCAGGCCTGGATATAGCCGTCAGCGACGTGAGCGAAACAGAGGACCCTGAGATCGAAGCAGCAGCTGCGCTGCTCGACGACAACGTCAGCGCCATGGACACCAGCGAGCCGACGGTTCAACTCCCGAATCTAGTCGAGGAGCAGGATACAGTCGTGGAGAAAGTCCCTTCACCTGCTGGCCCAACAGCTCCCGTCGAGACCACCATGGCGGAAGTTCCCCCACCAGCTGGCCCTCCAGCTGTTGTTGCACAGGACACTCCGCCGGCTGAGCACACCGTGCGACATCGTACGGCTCCTAGCCGACCGCCAACAGGCACGCCAGGTCTGCCAATCGAATGCGTTTCTGGCCGAACAGCAGCCCCAGTGGGTTCACGACCAAAACTGGTCTCGAAGAAGAAGGCGAGTGAGAGACAACGTGCTCTAGTGGACAAAGTCGTGGATATGATGAGAAAATTCTCGATGGACGAGGACTCCGACACAGCAGCAGCAGCAACAGTAGCAAAGGTGGTCAAACCCACAATACGGTCGGTGGTGATAATTCCGCCGCACCACAAAAAACCCAGCAAAGGTCCTGTCAGAGCCAAGGTCGGCACCTCCAAGCCAAAACCCCCTCCACAAAGCAACAAGGTGCAAACAGGGACGACGACTCGGTGTCGCAAGCAGGACGTCGCCCCACGCCGCTTAGCCAGGGAGTTTCTGCCGGAAAGACCGCACAAGCAGCTGAACCACCCACGCAATTCCGCCAGGAGAGAGCTTGAGACGTCACGTCAAGCCCGACGCCTTCAAACCCATCATCACCGACGGAACACCTGGGCGATGCAAACCGGCCTTCGATCCCCCCGACATAGTCCTCCGAAGGAAAGTGTAGAGCCAGTCCATGCAACCGCTCGAGTCACCAGCTAGCCCTCAAACACCACAGTCACCAGATGCGTCAGATCGCGGGGCTCAAGTTGGTGAGCTAGAGGTGCAAGTTGGTGAACGGCCACAAGACTGGATGGCGCCAGACTACCACCTGCGCTGGCGACCACTCCGTCGTGGAGCACCGAGGGATGTGACGATCTCCCTTGAGTAGGAGGAGACCGTAATGGCCCATGTAGAAGTGGAGGCTCTCCCAAGGACCGAGAAAGAGACGAAGGAACTCCTGAGACAGCTGCGCCAGGCCCAAGTTCCGGGTACAAGGCCCGGCTGTTCAACACCCCTGTGAAGCGACCACTACATAGGCGCAGATTCACGCCCCAAGAGAAGTTGACAGTCAAGGTCCAGAAGGGCGTCATCACCAGGGCTCATCTGACGCTGTACACAGGAGTGTACCAGAACGTGCACGACCTTCGAAAGGACCATCTCGACCAGCTTCAAGAGCAAGGACTCCTTCAGTGAACAAAGTGTCATGTTTGCGTTTCTTGGTTCCTGTTTTGTTTCATTGCGCTTGCGATTGTGCCATTTTGTTTTCATTGCGCTTGCAATTGCGCCAATTTTGGTTTCATTGCGCTTGTGATTGCGCTATTTTGTTTTCATTGCGCTTGCTATTGCGCCAATTTTGTTTCATTGCGCTTGCGATTGTGCTATTTTGTTTTCATTGCGCTTGCAATTGCGCCAATTTTGGTTTCATTGCGCTTGTGATTGCGCTATTTTGTTTTCATTGCGCTTGCTATTGCGCCAATTTTGTTTTCATTGCGCTTGTGATTGCGCTACGTTTTGTTTTCATTGCGCCTGCGATGGCGCCAACTTTGTTTTCATTGCGCCTACAATTGCGCCGTTTTGTTTTTTATTTCTTTGCGCCAATGAACGCACTAGTTTTCTTTGCATTATATCACCTTTTGTTTTGCATTTGCGCTGCGCTGACGTTTGCGCGTAGTACTTAAGTTTTCTTTCCCTTAGCGATGAACAAAACTGTACAGTGCAATAAGTCTTTTGTTTGTACCAAAGAAGATTTTATTTTGTTTTCTTTTGCATAAAGAATCTGTAATTTTCTTTCGTCCGACTTTAAGTCGTTCAAGGCGGCCGGTGTCGCAAATCGGCATCGATAGGCCATCTATAGGGCGATACGCGTTACTACCGAAGTTAAAAGTAGGGCATATAACGCCATCTCGCCGTTGCGACTCGGTACTAACGCGCTCGCCCTACTGTCTCCCCTCTGCCGCTTGCGCGCGCAGTCTGCTTCTCCGCCCGGGACTTTATAAGGAGCCACGCGAGCCAAGTCAGTCACTTGCTCGAGCCCACTCAAGCAGCAAACTCAGTGTGGGTAAACCGTTTGGATTTAATAGGTAAAATTATTGTTTATTTATAAAATCATAATCAACAAAAACCTGCACTAACAATTTCATCGATCAAATGTCACACTTAACACAATAACAATTATGTTCAACTAAAAGTAGCAACTTTGTCAATCCTTAATCATGCTTAACAAATAAAAACAAAACATTTAAACTTAACTAAACAATATCGTCAACCCTCAAACAAGGTAAACAAATAAAAACAAAACATTCAAACGTAACTAAATAATATCGTCGACTCCCAAACATGCACAACAATTAAAAACAAAACAGGCAAATTTAAATAAACGATATTGTCGACTCCCAAACATGCACAACAAATAAAAACAAAACATTAAAACTTAAATAAACAATATCGTCCACTCCCAAACATGCACAACAAATAAAAACAAAACAAAACAAAAATTAAATAAATATTTTTCGCAGGCTTGCCTCCGGACAAGTTAAAAAATCACGGCGTATGTCACCTACACTTCAGAGCGGATCAGTACGTTTGGCCTGCTGGAAGCAAGTTGCTGAAACAGGGTTCAGTGCCCGCATTAAATCTCACTGATCGAGGATTTGTAGAAGCAAGTGGCTTTTGCGATATCAATGGACAACCTACTGATCCCAGCCGAACAATCAACGTCGCACCTGACAACTCATCGGAACCAACCACTGCCAATGGACCAGATGACTCTTTTGGACCAGACTCAAGGACGTTTCATGAACCAAACACAGCCGCAGGTGCAGATGACTTTATGGAACAACACACGCCGATTGCATCCCGCAACACCTTTCACGCGCGAGTTTTTGACAGCCCAGACTTTGAACAGCACACTCCCCATGGCTCTGACGTTTCAATAGTGGCAAATACTCCCGAGTCAACGAACTCCTCGCAGCAAAACATCACTCCTCCGTCAAGTGGAAGAAAGCGCAGGCGAATGGTGGAAAAAGTTGCTGAGCTGACTCCGAGGGAGCGATTTTTTTATGACGAGCTAGTCCTTGCAAAGAGACTCACTCGGGACCAAGCTAGGACAATAAAGCAGCTGAGAGAAAAGAACAAAAAATTGATAGAGCAAATGAACGAACTGCAATTGCAACAACAAGTTGTTAAGTATAGAGATGAACTCCTCAAGGATCTCACAATGGAACAAACGTGTCTCTTCTTGATGGCATTAAAATTTGCAAAAACGGACGGACGTGTAAGTTGTTTATTTACATGATCATTTCAATGAAATTGACTGAAATAATAATTGAGAGCAGGTTTTCATATTATGAAAATAAAACATAATGTTAATAAATTTATGCTAGTTTTTTCTTGCAGTTGTCACCCTTCAGTGAAAGACTGGGTGCAACGCCAGTGCGAGTGAGTACGTCATGGGACTTGTCAGATTTGGTCAGATTGGTCAGATTTGTTGTCTGGCTTATTGAAACCAGTAACACAGCTCGCAATACATTCTAGTAACTTTTCTATTCTGTTCTATTCTATTCTATTCTATTCTATTCTATTCTGTTAGTTTATGTTAGTTTTTGAAAATGATTTTAATAATGATTTGCCTTGCAGGGACGGAGATATACAGATCAGGAGAAGCTTTTGGCTTTATCTTTGTATGCTTCCATGGGTGGATCGTCGTACCAGCTGTGCCGAGAACTTTTCCCACTGCCTACGCCTATAACTCTAAGAGAGATGCTGAAAGATGTTCCACTAACAGCTTATTTATGCGATTTCATGTTCGAACACTTGAAATCTCTGGCAAGTGTTCTAGAAGAACTGCATAAATATTGTCTGATTATGTGGGATGAAATGCAGATAGAACCCAGCTTGGAGTACAGGAAAAAATTGGATTGCAT
Organism: Telenomus remus; assembly: GCA_020615435.1. Classification (NCBI taxonomy): domain Eukaryota; kingdom Metazoa; phylum Arthropoda; class Insecta; order Hymenoptera; family Scelionidae; genus Telenomus; species Telenomus remus. The sequence goes on from CM036338.1 coordinate 6,223,861, forward strand.
AATCGGCTGTGAAGACTGGGGTACGAACAGAAATGCAAAACCAGCGGACCACGTATTGGTTTTTATGATTACGGGTCTTTTCTCCAGATGGGTCATCCCAGTATCTTACAGCTTCTGTCAGAAGATGACGTCAGGAACACAGTTACAACGGTGCATCAAACACCACATCACCAAAATCAACAGTGCAGGATTCAAAATCATCGGTAAATAAATTGCAAATAAAGATTTGCTATGAAATTTATTAATTTTAATTTTATTTATTTGCTATAAATATTTAAAATAAAAATTTTTGTAGGATCCACTTGCGACAGAGGAACAGCAAACATGGCTGCAATAGCCACACTAAAACAGAATACGCGCGAATGTCTCCTCAAGCAAAACAAAAAACCAGATGGTAAAAAAACAATTTGCAACTTATTCCTTTTACTACTATTGTTTAAATAATAACAAAAACTAATATAAAAAATTGTTTTAGTTGACTTCATTTTGTTTGGCAAAAACAAAGTTTTTCACGTTTGGGATATTCCACATTTGGTGAAATCTATGCGAAATCGATGGAAGAAGTTGCAGCTGAAACTGTTACGCTATGATGGTGCCACTCTGTATGGACCATTCAAGGTCATCGAAACTGCCCACAAAATTGAGACCCATAAGACTTGCCGACGTTGTTATTTTCCAAGTCTATATAAGACACGTAGTTGTAACTTTTTTGAATTGGTAATATTAAATCGTACATGCTTTTATATGAAATTGTTTGGGAAATAAATAAACAATGAAATGAATTGTTCAATCAAATTTTGTATTGTTATTTTTTAATTTTTTAATTGACTTATTTCCATACATTTATGAAAAAGTTAAATAAAAAATATTTTTGTTCACGTTTGACAGCTATTTGTTTTGTCGACAAAACTGTTTAATTAAGTTTCACAGCTGTTTCATATTTGAATCGTGTTTTTTTACTTTACTTTATTTTTTTTGTTTTTTCATTTTTAGCAATTTTTCTTCTTCATTTTTTTGTTCAACAAAAAAATTGTTTGTCTTGATGAGTTACAATGTTCGAAATGTTTAAAAGTTTTAGAAAATAAACGTAAAAAAAATTACAATCACTTAGGGTTTCGAACGCACATCGCCGGATTACGAAGCAAAAGTGCTTCCACTGAGCTACCGAGGTGTACAGTGCTAGAGGTATAATAGGGGCACTTATGGCGTGACCCCCGGTATTTGTTTTTGTTTGTTATTTTTGCTAGATTTCCAGTTTCTATTAATTAGTAACATTGTAGTAATACTTGAACTACTTTTGTTACTATTTTAAATAAATAAAATAAACAATTAATTATTTTTACATAAAAGTTCTTTTGAACGAGCCGTGCTACGCGCCAGCACGTCTTAATTCAGGAGCCGCGACCAGAGGGCGCACGAGCCCTAGTTCCTACGTTCTTCTAGAGAGGCGCTGAAGTATACGTGGGAAAGAATTTACATTGGCGATATAGGAAGTTTACCCACACTGAACAAACTCCTCTAGCCCTCTAGAGATCTCCAGCCAACTTGAGCGTACAGCGAGCCCTCTCGCCACCTAAAACTCTCCTTTCACCCCATTTTTGCCGCAGTTTTGCAAGGTAACATTTATAGGGCGAAGCGCTGCCCGATTTTTTCTTATTGTTTATTTCTTTCTTATAATTTGTTTTTCTATTAATTTTCCGAACAATAAATACTCTTTATTTTTTTCAATATAAATTACCTGCTATTCTTTCACCCTTAATCCACTACTTCGCATAATTGTTCAATTAATTTAATTAATTTATTTCATAAAAAATACAGTCCACTTTTTTAACAAGTCAAGTCACGGGAATTATTATTTTTATTCTTTAAATTTAATACCTTTGACTTTGAGAACAGTAACATCACAACATTTCTATACACTTTCTATTCGTTTCAAAATTTATAGCAAGATGTTAATGGCGTTATCGAAACTTAATGAAAAACTACCGGTTGAAGCGGAAAAACTAAAAACTGGACTTAATTGGTCCTAAACGGAGTTCTGACAATCAAAAGAAAGGCAAGGATCCCACTGAACGCTAAACGGACAAAATCAGAACACAGAACTTAAAGCGGATTTTCGGTTTATTGACCCTTCACACAAAAACAATTTCCTCAAAAACACAAGATGACTCGTACAAATTTGATCAGATTTTTTCACAGTCAGAAAAACAGGTCAATAGTCGCAAATGCTATAATCTGAGAGGTTTGCGATAATTCGGTAATCAAAAATTCAAAATCTCTACAAAGTCTACAATTTGTCAAAAACCATAATCAAAAACATTACATTAATTTAGTGTCGATGCGATAAACTAAAACTAAACCTTTGCTAGGACTCGAACACGAGTCAACGACCCAGCAAGTAGCATCTCAAACGAAAAATTACTGAACTTTACTGAATTTACTTCGCTAAAAAAAACTTTCATACTCAAGAACAAAAAGGAACAAACTCACAGAATCTAAATGCAGTAAACTAAAAACTAGGCCCGGGATCTTGGATCGGCCAACGCAGATTCGCACGGTAGTTTGGTAGACGTGAAAAGGTCCGGCCTCGGGAGGTCCCTCGAGCAAAGTCGAATACGTCCGCACAGGTTGCTGGTCGAATTCAGAGAGCCAGTCAGTTCTCCTCGTTCCGAAATTGCGATACCGGTACCTCATATCAAATTCAGCGCGCGCACCCCTTCTTCCTCTTTCCGCTCTCGCACTAATGAAGTCAAGCCCATGCTGTGGTGCCAACTTCAAATTCTCGTTGTGCGGTAGTTGTCGGTTTCGGTGGTAGATCTCCCATCAAACTGTTCTCGCTGATGTCCCAATCGTTTACCCTTGGCTTCGAAGACTCTATCCTGGACAGTACTGACTCCTTCGTTATGGCTCCTATGCAATCATTCGTACGTCTATGACCATAGGTTATAGGCTCGTTGTAGGTTTTGAAACAAGGATGGCTGGCCACGAGACAGGCCACTCGGGAACACTTCTAAGCTCGTCGTAGGCACACGTTTTACTCTCATCAAGTAGGCAGAGATCGGCCAATCCGGGGAAGTCATTCCTCGACTTGAAGAACGAGTCCTTTTTGATAACTTTTTGGTACAGTTCGATAGCAACAGCAGCGGCTTCGCGAAAACCGGTAGCAGCGCTATGGAACAGGAACACAACATCATGGATTCCGGCGATAACGAGACTGATGTAGCTTTCTCTTGATTTCTCGCTCTTGAAGGTGTTCGGAGAGGAGACTTGGGTTAACTTCCTTGAGCAATCACAGTCCGTGGCGCCCGGGGTTTGCACGCTTATCTCCTGCTGGTCTGGAGATGATCCTAGGTCAGGAACTGATGACTGTTGTTCCGGCGGTCGATGTCCCACGATGAGTGCGACACCTGGCTAGCCGACCTTCGGATCCCTTTACCAGCTACAAACAAAATTAACATAAGAGAACTGCACAAAAAAATAAATAAGTTAAGCGCACTCACTCAACATACTGAAACTACAAACTAATTCTACTAAATAACAAAACAAAATTAAAATCTACTAATCAAAAATCGCACACATACCAATCCACACAAACTTAAATAAACAAACTACGATACTACTTATGCTGGTCGTCAGGGAATCCTCGAGGCCAGACTAACCCCTACTTCTCTTTCGGAGTCGCGGTTATTACTTGAAAGGCCTTTGTTGAACGTGATCCAAGAAACCACGTTACAATTTTTAAAAGCAATAGTTTTTAAAACTATTTTTGAACAGTTAGCCTTAAACCTAAAGGCTTATTAATATGTATATCAGATCGCGCTGGAGCTGCAGAAAAAAAATTCATAATGCGCTGGACACATTGTACGATACGTGAAGATCAAGACGGGATCAACAACTCTAGTAATCACCGAACTTTGCAAGTTGCCTGTAGAACACTAAGCTACGCTATACTTGCACGCTGAACCTCATACTCAAGCACTCATAATCTGTAGTTGATAAACATTCTCACATGAAAACCACACATTTCTCGCCTCCTACTTGCTTGCTATACCTCAAACTTCATACAACTCTTACAATGGCTTTACATACCATGTCTTACAATTGCTTCACTGCTATGCTTTTCTGCTTATATGCTTGTATGCTCGATAAGTCATGGTGTTCCACATCGACTCATATTGGTCTCTCTTTGTTACAGTATCACGATGTCGTCTTCAGGCTTAGACATAGCCGTCAGCGACGTGAGCGAGACAGAGGACCCTGAGATCGAGGCGGCAGCTGCGCTGATCGACGACAACGTCAGCGCCATGGACACCAGCGAGCCGATGGTTCAACTCCCGAACCTAGTCGATGAGCAGGCTACAGTCATGGAGAAAGTCCCCTCACCAGTTGGCCCACCAGCTCCCGTCGAGACCACCATGGCGGAAGTTCCCCCACCAGCTGGCCCTCCAGCTGTTGTTGCGCAGGACACTCTGCCGGCCGAGCCCACCGTGAGACATCGAACTGCTTCAAGCCGACCGCCAACAGGCACGCGACGTTTGCCTATCAAATGCTCTGGAAGAGCAAGTACTGGACCTGTTGGGCAAGTTTTCGACTGACGAGGACTCCGACAATGGGGCAACAGCAGTAGCAGCGGCACAAGTGGGCAAACCCACAGTACGGTCAATGGTAATCATCCCACCGCACCGTGAGAAGTCCAGCAAGGGTCCTGTTAGAGCCAAGGTCGGCGCCTCCAAACCGAAGCCCCCGCCGCCAAGCAACAAGGTGCAACTAGGGACGACGACTCCGTATCGTGAGCAGGACGTCGCCCCACGCCGCTTAGCCCGGGAGTTTCTGCCGGAAAGACCGCACAAGCAGCTGAACCACCCACGCAATTCCGCCAGGAGAGAGCTTGAGACGTCACGGCAAGATAGACGCTTTCAAACCTATCATCACCGACGGAACAGGTGGGCGATACAAACCGGGCTTCGATCTTCCTGGCATAGTCCTCCCAGGGGAAGGGTAGAGCCAGTCTCTCAGCCACTCGTGCAGCCACTCGAGTCACCATCTAGCCCTCAAACTCCACAGTCACCAGATGCGTTAGATCGCGGGGCTCAAGTTGGAGTACAAGAGGTGCAAGTTGGTGATCGACCGCAAGACTGGATGGACTAGTGGTTGTCAACGCAGACTACCACCTGCGTTGACAACCACTCTCGCGCGGAGCACCCCGAGATGTGACGATTTCCCTGGAGATGGAGGAGACCATAATGGCGAGAGTAGAAGTGGAGGCTCTCCCTAGGACCAAGAAGCAGACAGAAGAGCTCCTGAAACGGCTGCGCAAAGCCCAAGTTCCGGGTACAAGGCCCGTGGGCTAATTGGAGCCCATGCACGCCCGCTGCGGCTTCCACGTCTCTCTCCCTACCTAGCTGTTCAACGCTCCTGTGAAGGGTCCCTTACATAGGCGCAGATTCACACCCCAAGGGAAGTTGACAGTAAAGTTCCACAAGGGCGTCATCACCGAGGCTCATCTGGCACCGTATACAGAGGTATACTAGAACGTGCACGACCGTCGCAAGGACCACCTCGACGAGCTTCAACAGCAAAGGCTCCTTCAATGAACGAAGTGTTGTGTTTGTGTTAGTGCGCGGTTCTTGGTTCCTCTTTTTGTTTTATTTGCGCCGATTTGTTTTTCATTGCGCTTGCGATTGCGCTACTTTGTTTTCATTGCGCCTGTAATTGTGCCGTTTTGTTTTCATTGCGCCTGTGATTGCGCTGGTTTTTGTACTTTATTACCTATTGTTTTGCGTTTGCGCTACGCTGGCGATTGTGCGTAGATCTTAAGTTTCCTTTTCTTTTGTGATAGATCATTGCACAGTGATATAAGTCTTTTGTTTGTACTAAAGAATTTTGTACCAAAATCTGTTTAATTTTGCATAAAGAATATGTAATTTTCTTTTGTCCGACTTTAAGTCGTTCAAGGCGGCCGGTGTCGCGAATCGGCATCGATACGCTATCTATAGGGCGATACGCGTTATGACCGATTATAAAAGTAGGTCACATAATGCCATCTCTTGGTTTCGACTCGGTACTAACACGCTCGCCCTACTTTTTCTCCGCTACTTGCGCGCGCAGTCTGCCTCTCCGCCCGGGGCAAGTAGCCAACTCTCTAGTCCACTAGAGATCTCCAGCCCACTAGAGCGTTAGCGAGCCCTCTCGCCACCTGAAATCTTTTTTTCCTGTATTTTGCCGCATACTGCGAGGTATTATTTGAGGGCGAAGCGCTGCCCATTTTTCATTCAATTGTTCAATTTTCCTTTATTAATTTATGTTAATTTTCTTTTGTCATTATCTTCCACATGGATAAATGTTTGTTTATTTTGATGATATAAAATACCTGTTTCGTTATTCTACCCTCAATCAACTCCTGCAGATAATTATTTGTTGAATTCAAATTATTTATTTTATTAAAAATTACAGTCCACTTTTTTGTCGAGTCACGGGAATTATTTTTTTTTTATTTTTTGATTAAATTTAATTCTTTTGACCTAACATCACGACACTTCTTCACACTGATTTTAATAAGCTTCCGAGCATGTGTACACTTGATAATCTATCGCTGTAGCAACGCAGGAAAGCATTCAGGAATTGTGCTTCTCTTATCGCCAGGCAATGATAATTAGCGAGATCTGATAAGTTAAAAACGAAATAATAATTAATACCACTAAGAAGAAACAGAAATTTAAAAGAAATAGAAGTATAAATACTTCCAGTTAACGATGGATTTAATTTCATTTTCTTCAGCTTGTCTGTGAACATTTTAACTGCACTCTTTAGCGCGTCTCATTCTTTTATTGCCAGACAATCGTGCCTGTCTTGATCTCTCTCGATAGAATTCAACTCCTCCAGGTCTGCTGACTGATTCATTGCACTTTTATCGAGACTGGTATCTGAAAAAACAATAATGAAAATCAAAAAAGACTAAAGTAAATTAATTTAAAAACAAAACTATTGTTCTGTTCGACTTGTTTGTATACCTGCAATCGACGATTCGTTGGCAAATGCCGACTGATTCATTGCACTTTCATCAAGACTGGTATTTGAAAAAAAACAGTAATGAATATCATAAAAAGATTATTTAATTCATAAACAAAACTATTGTTCTGTTAGACTTGTTTGTAAAAGTTTGTAAGCAATGGCAAGACAAAATGAACTAATAAATCTTAAGAAATTACTCACCTAACAAATCCCTTCTGTCACACAATAGCAAACACTTTTTTCACTTTTGTGCTGGAATTCAGTGATGTAGTAAACTTGACAACGTTTGACAATTTCGTACACAACACTTTTTTGATTTCGACATTTTAATGCCGGTGTCAGGGTCCAATGTGCTCCAATGATCGCTTTTACTCGCGTTTCACAACACATCAGCTAGCCAGCCCAAAACAACAACAAACGTTGAGGTTAAGGTGCCATGAGCACGAGCGTAACCTTTTACCGACCAAGCGATTTTTGGAACTAAAGCTTGTCGTCAACTTTGTCTTCACTTGAACCCCCCTGGTCACCACCAAAGCCTTCGCGGAGGTACTGAGGAGAAGCTCGCCGCGCTTTCCACTCATGACGCGTACGGACAAAGGTCGTGAGTACATAGGATCCGATTTTCAAAACTTTCTGAAGAAACAAGACATTGACTTTTGCGTTGCCCGGAACCCCGATATCAAGTGCTCAATTATCGAGCGTTTCTGAAGATGTGGCGGTACTTTACACATAGTAACACGAAACGCTACATCGACGTGCTGCAGAAACTCGTCGACTCTTACAACAACTCCTACCTCAGATCGATCAAATGCGCGCCTGAGAAAGTAACTATCAAAAATGCCACTGAAGTGCGCGAAACTTTGCTCCAGAGGGCAAATAATACCACATCGCGCTTCTAAATACAGCGTGCACGACCTCGTCCGCATCAGTCGCGAGAAGTCCGCATTTCAAAAAGATTATGAGAGCGGGTTCACCGACGAAGTTTTTCAAATCACAAGAGTAGACGATTCGCGCCAACCCGTTCTGTACACAGTCACCGATCTAGCTGGGTCTAGTATAGACGGAGAATTCTAGACGAAGAAGTTGAGTCGCGTCGGAAGAGGTTCGCCAAAGTCGAAGTTGAAGGTAAATCAAATTTTAGAAACGCGCTGGCGCGGCAAGAGCAAATGCAACTTGGTCAACTGGAAGAATCTTCCCGCTAATTACGTTAGCTGGATCAGTCCCGAGTATACAAAATAAGGTTCTTTCCGGGAAACAAAACTACAAAGTTTTCAACTCGTCTACCACGAGAGTGTCGACAGACCGGGGAATGGGTAGCGGGATTGCACGAGATTCAGTTTACGCAAACTTTTTCGCACATACCAAGCGATCCGGGTAAAAACTACATCGAGCTCTTCACGCACAACGCCGGTACGGAAGCGGATTTGCCTCCAAAGATAAGCGTTACTAAGTCATTGCTAAAACACGGTGTTTATCAAAACATACAGGATTTGCTGAAAGAGATCAACACGTCATCGGTCGTCGCGATGCATCTGAAGTTCGAGTTCGATATCGAAGGACACATCGCCGTGACTCAGGTGTGTGATTGCGAGAAAACAACCCACCCGTTCATCGTATCGTATTTTGAGATGAATCATGGGTTTGGAGGTTGCGGACCCGCGGTTAAAAATCATGGTCGGTCCACAAAGCCCCATACGCTCGCCATACCCCGCCTCGCTATCGAGCGCTCTGAATCACGTTCTATTTGTTGACAGCGACATTTGCGAGAGCCAAATAACCGGGGATGTGTAGACACCTTTACTGAGGGTTGTACCGATAGATCTCAATAGATACGAGTACGGAAGTATGCGTCTACGCACTTTTCCACCCCCTAAATATATACCTCTGCTAAGAGCCGTGTTGGTTCAGTGGTTAGCGCGCTAGCTCTAGAAACAACACTGCTCAGGGGCCGTGGGTTCGATTCCTGGCGAAAATATTCAGATTCTATTCTGGGTTTTTTTTCGACGGGAAAAGAACTTATCGCTAGCCCCGATCGCTCTGGGGTGGGTTTTTTCCCGGAAAGTTGCTTTCAGCGGACTTTCCTGGTTGTTTCCCTACTCCACAAGGATCCGCTAGGGACCTTGGGCAAATGCGGAGCAGGTTAGGGCCGGGAGGAACAGGGCAGGAAATTATAGGAAAGAACTTGCTGACCCGATACACCTTCGTGGTGTAGGGAATGCCAGCCTTACTGGTTAGAGCAGGATTACCTCATGGCCTAGCAAACCATGGTTAAGGGTAACCTCCTCTGGAAAAGCTAGACAGCTGATCCGATGTGCACCTGCGAGCACAGGGAATGCCGGCCTTACCGGCGTGAAGATTGGCACCCCGTGGACTTGCAATCCACGCCAGGGGCCTCTCTTCGGGGACGCAAATGAGGGAAAGAAATGGACTATAAACCCCCACACATATGTGGGAGGGGTGCCCCGCTGCCAGGCCAACTAGGCTGCAGCGTAATTGCGATAAAAAATAAAATACATTGTAACGTGGTTTTTTAGAGCACGTTCAACAAAGGCCTTTCAAGTAATAACCGCGACTCCGAAAGAGAAGTAGGGGTTAGTCTGGCCTCGAGGATTCCCTGACGACCAGCATAAGTAGTATCGTAGTTTGTTTATTTAAGTTTGTGTGGATTGGTATGTGTGCGATTTTTGATTAGTAGATTTTAGTTTTGTTTTGATATTTAGTAGAATTAGTTTGTAGTTTCAGTATGTTGAGTGAGTGCGCTTAACTTATTTATTTTTTCGTGCAGTTCTCTTATGTTAATTTTGTTTGTAGCTGGTAAAGGGATCCGAAGGTCGGCTAGCCAGGTATCGCACTCATCGTGGGACATGGACCGCCGGAACAACAGTCATCAGTTCCTGACCTAGGATCATCTCCAGACCAGCAGGAGATAAGCGTGCAAACCCCGGGCGCCTCGGACTGTGATTGCTCAAGGAAGTTAACCCAAGTCTCCTCTCCGAACACCTTCAAGAACAAGAAATCAAGAGAAAGCTACATCAGTCTCGTTATCGCCGGAATCCATGATGTTGTGTTCCTGTTCCATAGCGCTGCTACCGGTTTTCGCGAAGCCGCTGCTGTTGCTATCGAACTGTACTAAAAAGTTATCAAAAAGGACTCGTTCTTCAAGTCGAGGAATGACTTCCCCGGATTGGCCGATCTCTGCCTACTTGATGAGAGTAAAACGTGTGCCTACGACGAGCTTAGAAGTGTTCCCGAGTGGCCTGTCTCGTGGCCAGCCATCCTTGTTTCAAAACCTACAACGAGCCTATAACCTATGGTCATAGACGTACGAATGATTGTATAGGGGCCATAACGAAGGAGTCAGTACTTTCCAGGATAGAGTCTTCGAAGCCAAGAGTAAATGATTGAGACATCAGCGAGAAGAGTTTGATGGGAGATCTACCACCGAAACCGACAACTACCGCACAACAAGAATTTGAAGTTGGCGCCACATCATGGGCTTGACTTCGTTGGTGCGAAAGCGGTAAGAGGAAGAAGGGGTGCGCGCGCTGAATTTGATATGAGCTACCGGTATCGCAATTTCGCAACGAGGAGAACTGACTCTCTCTCTGAATTCGACCAGCAACCTGTGCGAACGTATTAGACTTTGCTCGAGGGACCTCCCGAGGCCGGACCGTTTTTCCGTCTACCGAACTACCGTGCGAACCTGCGTTGGCCGATCCAAGATCCAGGGCCTAGTTTTTTTAGTTGAGTGCATTAAGATTCTGTGAGTTTGTTCCTTTTTGTTCTTGAGTATGAAAGTTTTTTTTAGTAAAGTAAATTCAGTAAAGTTCAGTAATTTTTAGTTTGACATGCTACTTGCTGGGTCGTTGACTCGTGTTCGAATCCTAGCAAAGGTTTAGTTTTAGTTTATCGCTTTGACACTGAATTAATGTAATGTTTTTGACTATGGTTTTTGAGAAATTGTAGACTTTGTAGAGATTTTGAAGTTTTGGTTACCGAATTATCGCAAACCTCTCAGATTATAGCATTCGCGACTATTGACCTGTTTCTCTGACTATAATAAAAACTGAATTATTTTGTATGAGTCATTTTGTGTTTTTGGGTAATTTATTTTCGTGTGAACGGTCAATAAACCGTAAATCCGCTTTAATTATTGTGTTCTGATTTTGTCCGTTTAGCATTCAGTGGGATCCTTGCCTGTCTTTTGATTGTCAGAACTCCGTTCAGGACCAATCAAGTTCAGTTTTTTTTAGTTTTTCCGCTTCAACCGGTAGTGTTTCATTAAGTTTCGATAACGCCATTAACAACTCGCTATAGATTTTAAGAATGAAAAGAAAGTAATGCAAGCGCAGTGAAAGTGACTGTATGATCCTTTCTGCGTGGTTTTTGAGTTTTTGAGTTTCAAGTTTTGAGTTTTTGAGTTTTTTTGGTTTGGTGGAAAGACACGCCCGTAGTGCAAGAGGCTTGGTGAATCTTGCTACGTGGAGTTTGGATGTCGAGGCCACCTGGCGATCCTAGACCTTTTTGAATAAAATCTTTCTATTTTCTTGAAGTTCGTGTAGCTGTCGATATAGAAATCGAGAATTATAACGATTGGCGAAGAGTCTCGTGACCTTGCGCAAGTTGTCACGTCACAGTTGGCGATCCCGCCAGGATCCCATAGCTATAGTTTTTGTCTTTTAGATGAGAAAAATCTGAGACGTTTGTGAAAGTGTACCAAGTCACAGAGAATCACAGTCCCTTGAGGTGATTGTGTGTTAGTGCATGTTAGTTTTTAGTTTTATGCATTAATTTTTATGTGTCATTGTTTTTTCAGGAAATTTCTGTGTTAATTTATTTTGTAATTTGTTTTAGTAATTTTTGTCTTTAATTTATTATTTGAAATGTGAAAAATTTGGTCGTGCTGAAAAGAAAATTTAATTCGGCACGTGGCACATTTTGAATTACGCAGGTTTAAATTTGAGCAGTTTGTTCTGTAAATTCTGTTATTGTCGTGTAACCGATAATTAGATAGTATAAACATCCATTAGCGTGTTTATTTTGGTCCGCGGAGTGAACTCCCAAAGTTAGAGCATTTTCGGCCTGTTTTGAACGCGAGAAAATAATTCGACCGTTACGCAGGCGTTTGAAATCGGCGCGAGAGCGAGAGTTCAATTTTTCGGCACTCGTGTACCGCGACGCTGTATTCGGGCTGTTGCGACACCGGTCTTTGAGTGCTGGGCGACCATAGTCAAACCGTCCAACGACCGCGTCGCTTTGTTAGTTTTTCGTTTTCGCTTTGCGCCAAACACGTTGTGCCAGAACCTCGCTGTCGCCAAGGAATCATCGTCTGGACAACCCTGAGATAGCCCTCCCCGTCTGTTCGTGCGATTTGAACAGTGAGTAGAACAAAACTCTGTCGATAAACGAAAATTTCCATCGCCATTTTATGTTACAACAGTTCCTCGGGCTCCGGGACAATTGGTACCACGATCCAACAATTGCCACCTCGGAGAGACCCGTTTCGCCGTTACAAAAAAAACTACAGCAAAAACCGGCCTTGATTTCTGCCGTCCTCGGATATAGCTCGCCAATTCGATCCAAGATACTTCGGCCCGGCAAAAATCGTACCGCAATGACTTTACTTTACTTGCAAAAACTCTCGAAAACCTTTACAAAACTTCTACTAATTAACAAAAGCACCAACGTTACCGGTCGATAACGCTGGTGGGAGCGGGAGCTTGGGCTGGATCGGTTGTCGTCCCTCGGTCCGTCTACGTTCGTAGCCTCGTACCATCTCCAATCGACTCCTTGAATAATTAATTTTCCTCTTTCGCAATGCCGGCTACCGTTCCCCTCCACCTCGCTTTTTCCCGTGTCTCGCTTGCCGTGTGTAGCGCTCTGCTCATCGGTGACGTAGCTCGCCTACCCCGCTTGCCTCGCCTCTCTGCAGCTTGGAGGCCGTTCTCCGTCTCGCTCGGCGTCTCGTGAACGGACATCCTTCCCTCTCATCGACGACTCGGGCTGACTCCTGGGTTTACCCTTCGCACGAAGGTTGGGACCCCAAACTCGGTCCACGTCTTCCCATCTGTCAGGTCTCCCATCTCGTCGGCACACGCGAGATGGGGACGCTCCTCGGCACGCCAGACAAGATTTGGCTGGAGCTGGCGGCTGCAACCACCCGGGCTGGCGCCTTGTAGCAGCATTGAATCAGCCTGCCCGCCGAAGCGGGTGCCCGGAGGTTCGCTAGGCCCAAGAGTTGTTGGTTTGCTAACGCAGTTGGTTGGGCCGCGACTCGTTCTCGTCTCTCGTCTCTTTTCGTCTCTCCTGTTCTCATGGTATCAACGGGCCTCACTCGGACCTCGTTCCCGTCTCTCGTTGGTCGTCTAGATCCCTGGGCGGCGAGGGGCAAGCGAGCACCGTACTTAAGTCCGGCTTCCGGTCACAGTTGCCGGGCATTGCTTATCGGTTCCAGCGGTTGGGCTGCTGAAAACACTTCAACTGTGTGCCAGCTGTTCGGCTGCTGGCATCCTGGCAAGGTTGAGCCAGGATCATCCTGGTCCAGCGATGAAGCTCCCTCCTGCTCCACGCCAAACGTCATCTCCCGTATGCTACCCTACCAAATTCCAAAAACCATTACTGTCGTGCACAAAACATCACTTTCCCAAAAAATACGTTATCAAAATTATAAGAAAAAAAAATACAATGCAAGAAAAAAAAACACAAAGCCTGAACTAATGAGAGCGAACTTATAAACACGGATTGTCTGCACTCATACTTTTGTCCCGGAACTTCCGTTCAGATTTTCAATCTAAATATCGGTCCCGTGACGTCACTCTCGCATTCGCACTACCGGTAACAATTTAAAGCGATGTCAGTCTCTCTCTCCCACACATGCATGAGATGGAGGCTGAAACTTACCGACAACCGATGCTCGCCCAAGCTCTCGAGACTAGCTGAAAACAAATATGATTACGCGAACCCGGGCAGGTTTCGCAAACGTTCTCGAGAGTCGATTTTTACTTATTGTTTTGAGTATACATTTTCCCTCCATTTAATTCTCGGTCTCCGATTACACTCCCCCCCGAAATCGCGGTATTATTTAAGCTATTACTTGTCCAGACAGGCCGTCCAAAAAGACGCCCTGTCACACAGAAATAAAATAAGTGATATTTGATCTTTTTCCGCGAAGCTTTGTTTTCTTACGTTTTTCGAGACTGTTCTTTCTCGCTTGCGTTGGAAAATAATATAACATCTGTTTTTCTTTTCCTGAAATAGAAAGAATTAGCTGGACTTTTATTTTGATTCGGAAGTGCATTTGTGATTTAAAGCTTGTATTTGATTTTGAATTGAGTTGATTTTTTTAATTTAGTTCTTTATCGGATTCAGCTTGAATTGTTTGTTACCGCTATCGAATCTTTAGTGTGGTGTCCAACATGTTAGCCGAATTGAGGCGTGTGACTGCTTGGGCGAATACTTTAAATTATGACAAAGCCTTTCAGGAATTGGCAAAACGTGACCAATCTACCGCCGGAATATTACCGACATTGCGAAAACGCCTGATTAAATTCTGGCAAACTGATCCCGTTGGTTTTGGTCCGATACCAGAATCGACTGAAGATGAGAAACATAATCGTGATGTTGAAGGAGAGGTTACGTTGCTCGCGGATTTATTGAGAGAGACCGCCATTGCGTTGGCGCAGACCGAGAACCGAAATGCTGCGCCTGTCCCAGATCAGCAGGCTGATCCGCCAAACAGACCCCAAGTGCGAACAAGTTCCCCTCTCGATAACCGAAACTCGGGAGCTCAACATCGTTTTGGGGCTTGGCCTGACATGTCCGGTAGTCATTCGCGGCCTGTCAATTTTGCCAATGCGAAACAATTAGCCTCAGTTTGCGATTCAATGCGACGTTGGAATTTGCACTTCTCGGGTAGGGAAAATGCCGAAACGTACATTGAACGTTTACGTGAGGGCCGTCAGCTGATGCCGGTTACCGACGACGAACTGTTATCGTGTATCCCTTTCTTTCTTTCGGGAATCGCATTAGCTTGGTTTCGCGATAATCGGAATCAATGGCCATCTTTCGAAGCTTTCGACTTAGCATTTACGATGCGGTTCATTAACATCAATTATCAACATGATTTAGAACGCGAGATTATGAACCGGACTCAAAGGGAATTTGAACCCGTTGCTGATTATTTAACTTGTCTTCGCGCTTTGATTAACAAACTAAGGCCACCGTGGCCAGTGCCAAAGCACTTGACTGCTTGTATCGAAACATGCAGCCGCGATTAAAATTGCAAGTTAAACTTCACGAAGTTGCCGGGTTCACTGAATTGCAATTTCGGGCGATTCAAACCGAGGAAGTTTATCTTTCCGCACAAACTTATCGTCCTCCCCCAATTCTGGAGCGTTCTTGTAATACGGATTTAGCTTACCATCTCCCTACTAAGCCTTCTCGTTTTCGAGCACGAGCTACAACCGCTGCCGCTTTCGAATTTGTCGCGGACGGAGTTGCTGATGTCGAGTCAGATGAGGAAGATGTTTTCATGTCCTCTGCAGTCGGTCAATCAAGATTCAATAAGGTCCCGAATAAGACATCTCGCGATAACGATAAAAAGCGACCTTCAGTGGCGAAAGCCGTGGATTGTTTGCCCCCTGATCCGGCACATGCTGCGGCCCTCGATACTTTCGATTACGAGAACTGGATTTGTTGGAATTGCGACCAAAAAGGACACATTTGGAAAAACTGTTTAGACGAGCGCAAACTATTTTGTTAGGGTTGCGGTCAAAAAGACGTGATGTACGCTAGGTGTCCTCATTGTTCGACAAACGGGTCGGGGAACCAGAGAGGCGGACGCCGGTAATCCCCAGAACCTTGTTCAATCACTCTTGTCCGCCACTACCGTTTATCGCTGCCTTAGAACCACAACCCATCAAGGCCACTGTAACTTCAGAACATCTCGATAGCGATAACGATGATTTTGTTGATGTTTGGACAAACGGGGCCTGTCTTCGTAGTGGTACATTTCAAGCTCGAGTGGGAATTGGGGTATTTTTCGGGGAAAATCGTCCGATGAATGTCTCGAGGCCCGCGATTAACGGAAAAACAAATAATTACGCTGAGATTCAAGCCGCGATTACAGCTCTCGATCAAGCCAAACTGTTGGGCGCAACTAAAGTTCGCATCAATACCGATTTTCGTTTTTTGATTAATGCGATGACCGATTGGATTTATCATTGGCTGGAAAATGATTGAAAAGATTGCGCGAAACGCGATGTCAAAAATAAAGATCACTTTTCAAAGTTGTATAATCAATTTGTGCTCTTTGATAAAGTAGAGTTCAATTATGTTAAAGGTCATTCGAGTATTTTCGAAAACGAGAGAGCAGATAAACTTGCACGCGCGGGCGCTAGTTTAAGTTTAAATTCTGAACCCCTTCCAGCTTCAAAGTCCCTTTTGAATTCAGAATCTAGCGAGATTTTCTTGTCATCAGTACCAGATTTGAAAACTCCCCTTTTGAAATTGCAAATTGAAATCGCGGGTTTTTCTTATTTAGCTATGGTTGATTCTGGGGCTTTGAGAACATTTATTGGTAATGAAGTTTTGTCTAGAGTAGATTCCTTTTGTTTCCCCTCTAATTCAATTAACACCCATGTTCGCTTGGCAAATGGACAAGTTGAAATCTGTCGTCGGGAGCTTTTGTTACCGCTTTCGATCGAGAATCGTAAACTGGGAATCAGAGTTTTTGTTTTAAAATCATTACTGATACCGTGTATCTTGGGTTTAGACTTTTTAAAATTGTTTGGGATTCAAATCAATTTCGCTGATCCGTCATGGAATTTTACGGGTCGCGATAACGATAACTTTCAATTTTCATCTCGTGATTTTAAAGATATGGGAAATACAGCATGTTGCGGGTTAACCATGTTGGACGACTCACAGGGAAAGTTTCTTGAGCAATTCATTAAAGCCCGTGTGCATCAAGTGGAGGGAGAATTACCAGCTTGTCCATTAAACCGTCCATTAAACAGAGATTTCGTCGCGTATCAAATATTATGTACGCGAGTATTCAGGAGAAGGTAAATAAACTGTTGGCCCTTGAGGATATCGAACCCGCGCATTCGCCGTGTAATACACCAATTGTAATGGTGAAGAAGCCGAATGGCACCTATCGTATGCGTTTAGATCTGCGTGAGGTTAACAGAGTGACCGTGAAGGATGTGTACCCTCTTCCGTCGATCGATAGCATAATCGATAGTTTGAGTAATGCGAAATTCATCTCCGCAATTGACCTAAGCCAAGCGTACCTCCAAATACCGTTAGAGGAGGACAGCAAGGACATTACCGCTTTCGCTGTCTCTGGCCTGGGCTTATTTAGGTATAATCGAATGATTTTCGGCCTTTGTAACGCCCCAGCCACATTTCAAAGACTGATGGATAGACTATTTCAAGACATGGACAACGTCCTTGTGTATCTTGATGACGTAATTCAGATTTCAGAGACATTCGACGATCACCTGGTCGGGTTAGATGAGGTTTTGCGTAGATTACGGGAAGCCCAGTTAACTTTAAATGTCTAGAAGAGTCAGTTTTGTCGCGAAGAAGTTTATTACCTCGGTTTTATTATAAACGCAGTAACCTCATGTTCTGCAGTTTTATGTAAATTTTCTAAATAGTTTACATTTTTAAGTTAATAACACAGAAGGAGACAATCCCAGGGATCAACATGAGGAAACAAGAAACTGGTTTGATTTCAAATTTCGTAATTCGCAATTATATATCTTTCTCAGTTTGTGACCTTGAATTTCTTTTCGTCTTTGTATATTTATTATAAGTTTGAGCTGCACGCTGTGGCTCGCTCGTTTTATTTTCAAAATTTTACAAGTGGCTTATGCCCATCCCTTTTTGTTACACCCCCCTTAACTTCCCTGGACAAAGATCTGATTATATCAAAATCTAAAAAAAAAGAAAAGGATTTCTCTTTTAAAATCAATTCGTGAAATTAAATCTCAGATTTTATTCGACGTTTCACAGCAAAAGCTCGTCGTCGTGTTTATCATCACAGATTTAATTCACCTGAAATAGAAATAGATAAGAGAAAATAAAGATGATGCGAATTTAGAAATATTATTTGTTTCTTGACCATTTGAATTGATTTTTATTATTATTGGAAATAATTTATAAACTGAAACTTTGATTTTGTTATGGATTTTCAATTGTTTTGCAGTTTGACTTTAGATTGTTAGTTTGTAAATTACTTATTTTGGACACGCGGGTCCCCAAGTGGCTGGCAAGATTTGATTGTTACTTAATTTAATTGCATTTTCGCAACCCTAACTACTGAATACATGCAACTTACCTCGCAAGAAGAATAAACTTAAAGAGGGCGATCAAAGGTTCGAGAGCGCAAGGATGTCGTACTTTGCAGCACAGGACACAGAACAATACAACTAAAAAAAAATCAAAAGCGGCATTAATTTCTCTGAGACACTCCGAGAAAAGCCCGAGCTTTTCTTTCATCGCATTTGAGGGCTCGCAGATGACCCTCCAGGTTCATTGTCAGCCTCCCTCGAAGCTGAATTTCTGGACTCTAAGCACGCGTATTCCACACTGTACTTTTCTCAGAGTCCAGGTCAGACAACTCGGGGCAGCTGCTTCTAAACCCGGACCATTACGGGGAACTCCGCGTTTGCACACTAGAGTCCCTGGTCACGACGAACCCGATGATTACCTGAGCCGGTCGTCAACGTGACCTCGGTGCTCGTTGGAATTTGGCGTTGATTGAGACGCGTAATTGGGAATTTGGAATAGAACTAACTGTGCCCCTCTGCGCTCTCGAATTTATAATGCCGGGATGTCAGGGGTCCCCACTCAAAATTTTCCCCTTTTTGGAAAATTATAAATGTTTATAAATTCGCAATTGACCAATCAAAAATAAACTTTAAAACTCATTCGACTAAGAAAAAATATGTTTCAGAATTTTTCTATTGTTAATTAGGATTTTGCAAAACACGTGCTCGAGCTGGATTTTCAAGAACTTTCTAATTTAATTTTGTAAAACTTATTTTGTTAACAAAAGCGTTGATTTGGGTCTTATAAATTTGGAATCTTGCCTTCCACTTGTTTAAACAACGTAATTAAGTTCCCTCACTAGGGTCAGATTTACAGTTGGCCTTTTATTGAACAAAAAAAACTAAATTTTAAAATTGCGTGATGCAATTTGACCTTGGTACGTGACCAATTCAAAAGTTATTAATTTTGCCAAACTGATATAAATAAATTGTAATTTTTACATGACTTTCCATGAAGCAAAATTGTTCCGATCTATTGCAAAAGTTGGCTTGCCATAATTGTAACAATTCCTGAAAATCATAAAAAACTATCTCCATGATGACGTCACAAAACCAAAGTGGCGTGATCTTGAATTTGTTAATTACATTTTAACAGAGAAACGAAAGAAAAATGTATCAGGAAAAGAGCACTGGTCAAGAGGTATTTTGGAGCTTTCATGTGATCGTTAAGCGTGACAAGGAAGCTTTCTCTGGCTCCTTCTGCGCACACGCTTTTCCTGATCGACCCAATATTGATTGGCGCGGTACGCAAGCGCCTCCTTATCGCTCGTCCTCTTTGTGCGGATCTTTGCGCTGAGCCTTGCCCATGACCAATTAATTGGGTTTTTCCAATTTTCTAATTGGTCTATCAAAAAAAGAAAATGGTGGCCTATTTCACTAGCCAGGATATTTAAGACGTTACAACGCTAACGGTTTACAAGTAGATCCCGAAAAAGTTGCACCGATTTTAGACTTTCCAGCTCGGAAAAATGTTAAACAAGTTCGTAGTTTTATCAGAATGATATCGTGGTATCGTCGGTTTGTAGAAAATCTGGCAGATAAAGCAGAGCCAATTTTGCGTCTTCTTAAAGGAGATCAAGTTTGGGTCTGGGGTGAAGACCAAGTTAAATCTTTTGCCGCTTTACAGGTCGCGCTTACTACCGTTCCGTTATTAACATTGCCAAACCTCGCGTTACCGTTTTGCATTCAAACGCACGCGAGTGCGATTGGACTTGGAGCTGTTTTAACCCAGGTGATTGACGAAAAAGAACGGGTTATCGCTTTCGCTAGTAGAACTCTTAACACCGGCGAACGTAAATGGAGTCAAACCGAACGTGAATGTTTAGCTGTACTTTGGGCCATCCGGAAATTCAGACCGTATGTTGAAGGAACTGATTTTGTAATTTCGACAGAAGATAATAGTTTGAATTGGCTTCACAAACTGAAAGAGCCAGCTGGTCGTTTGGCTCATTGGATTGTTGAACTCCAATGCTATAATTTTACCATCCAACGTCGCAAAAATATTTCTGTCAAAGTACCGATTGCTCTTTCAGAAGATCCGAGATTCGAGAGCGACAATGATACCGATATTGTTGAGACAATTAACATCTTGACCGAGGAAGAGATTTCGTTTTCGAGAACGAAGGACCCTTGGTATTTGCGTCGATTCCGAGAAGTGCAAAATTCCCCTGAGCGTAACCCCGATTGGGTGATTCATGACGGTTTGTTGTATCATCAACGTCTAAATCCGTTGGTCGGAGAGATGATGGTAGACTTAAACGCTTGGAAGTTAGTTGTACCGTCTGAATTTTGCGAGAGAGTGATGTTCGAGAATCATTCTGTGCCTCAAGCCGCACATTACGGGGTTGAGAAGACATGTCAGAGGATAATGAGATTATATTATTGGCCCAGTGTTTTTCGCGGAGTGGCTAAGTTCATCCGCCGTTGTGACATCTGTCAAAGCGTTAAAGCAGACCAACGTGGTCCAGCGGGTATGATGCACCGTCGCATCCATGACCAACCATGGCACACTATCGCTATCGATATGATGGGTCCCTTGCCCGTGAGTACCTCGGGATTCAAGTAAATTTTTGTGATTCAAGACCTTTGCACTAGGTGGATCGAAGTGACACCTTTGATAGCCGCCAATGGCAAGACTGTTACCGATGCAATCAGATCCTTGGTGATTAACCGGTTTGGCTGTCCGAAAGTTTTATTTTCGGACAACGGCAAAGAGAACTGCAACGAAACCGTTGGAAAGTTCGCTCGGGATCACGGTATAAAACTGGTTCGTACGCCAGTTGACCATCCCCAGAGTAATAGCGTCGAGCGAGTTAACCGAACAGTCAAAATGATGTTACGCGCGTTCGTAAACAGTAACCATCGAACCTGGGACGCGCATTTACCGGAATTTCAATTCGCTTACAATACAGCCTATCATACGAGTATGCAAGCTACGCCAGCATTCATGAATTTCGGTCGCGAGTTGGACATGGATGGCCAGCTCAGCGATGAAGTTGAAAATCGGGAAATTCTCCAAGAATTTGATCCTACCGCATGGCGTGAACGCATGAAGAAACTCAGAGATTTGAGGAAATTGATTTCTGCCAATACTGGTGATGCGTATGATAAACAAGCGAAATATTATAACCTACGACGAAGACCTTGCGAGTATCACGAGGGTCAGTTAGTACTATTGCGAAATCGCGTGTTGAGCGCTGGGAAGAAAGGTTTTTCTTCAAAATTAGCCCAAGTCTATGCTGGGCCTTATCGTATTTCGAAAATGATATCCCCAAATGTTTGCGAAGTCGAAGATTTGGTTACGAAAAAGCGAGCGAACATGGCGATATGCGATATTAAACCCTACCATCACTAATTCTCCCTTGTTTATCCTCAGCTTACCGATATCGAAATGGGTTTCAAAAAACATGAGCAGGAACGTCAACGTTTGTTCGATGAGGTCCTGCGCCAACTCACCGGCCGTTATCTGTCGGAGTTCCAACCGGCTTTGGAGGAATTCCTGGAAGCCAACGACGGATTCCTGGAGGCCTGGACTGAGGTGGTAAGCCTGGCTGAGGAAGCTCGCCGAAATGAGATGAGGGCATTAGCGAGGACTCGTTACGCTCCATCAACGCAGGATCAGGCCACCCAGACTCCTGCGAAGAGGCGGAAAATGACGTCTGATGCTGGCTGTCAGGCAATACCTCTGTCCTGTGCTCAGCAGGCTGATCAACATCCGAGCACCGCTGGCCCGTCTCGCGAGCCACCCCGAGGTGCGCCGGATTATATCCCGCTTCCCGAGACACCGATACCGACCAGCCACCGAAACATCCCGCCTGCCGAGTTCCCGAGATGCGCTTTTGAGTGCAAAAACAAGAACACCGGATATGGGACGAACGAGCGTTAATGCGACGACCGTGAGTTGCTGCCTCCAACTCGCCCAGGCTTGAGAGTATGGTCGGACGAGCCCGGCAAGAATGACAATCCAGATCCTGAAGATGAAGACTGGAATATGGACGATGAACCGCCGATGGTGTACCCTCGGCAGGATCCCCGAAATCTGGAACGACGACTCCCGTTCCGTCCACCTCGTCCAGCGCCTCCACCAGCACCCAGACCCGCGCCCAGACAACGTGGACTGTCACCAGAGCCGCCGCTGCGTCGCCCGCAAGCTGCTCCGGCTGTGGAGCCGGAAATTATCGATCTCGCTGCCATGGAGGAGGAGGCCAACCTCAATTTTCGGCCACCACGACCTGAAGTGCGTCCGCCACCACCGCGACGAGCTCCATTGTTCCGGGAAGACCGGAATCCGATACCGACACAACCCAGTGCCGCCAGAGATTCCGCCCATGCGACAGGGGGTTATTGGTCAACGATCGCCGCCTCCAGCCCAGCGATGAATGCCAGAAGGGCAAGAACGTCCCCACCAAGTTCGGGACAACTTTGGACATCGGGGATTTCCTGGCGAAATCCTTCCTGAGCCGAGAGCAAATGTCCGTAATCGCTGGCAACCACCGAGATGGAGACCGCGCGCTGCCGATATGCCGCTATCGTTTCATCCTCACATCCAGGATGACCCCTTGCATCTCCCTGAGATCGAGGGATGTTTTATTTGTTTTTGTTTAGGCCATGGGCACTCAGAATGTCCACGATTGAGGGAGTTTGACCTCGATATGTGCTACAACTGTGGCTTACGAGGGGTTACTCTCCGAACTTGTCCCTTTGATAGGGATGCATACTCCCGTGGAAAGCGCAATCCGTTCGGCGCTGGCCAACGACGCCAATATCGCTAGACGACTATAGCGATAGACCTAGACTTAAGTTTTTCCCATTTGACAAATTTAGTGACTAAGTTTTGTTCTACCGTAGGTTAGTTGTCGTTTCTCGTAGAGTGTAGTTGTACTCCGTACCTGTTGATACCGAATAAACTGCCGAAACTGCGAGACTGACTAGTTGATAAGCTTGAATGAGTGGAAATGAGTGCCACGAAATTCAAAACCGCCAACCTATGTGCCATAAGATTTTTTTTTGCGATATCTGAGACCTTATTTCTGTAGTACTTTATTAGCTTTTGAAGATTAAAGGACCGTAGAGGTGCTAACAACCGCATTCAGGTTTTGACATACCTGCGTACCCGAAGTCACGCTGGTTAAAACCGCAATCTTTTCGTTTTAGATCTACCGTTTTGTTTTAACCATAAGCTTAATATGAGTAAAGAGGTTTTAGTCGTAGGGATGCTTGTAATCAGCATTCAGGCTTTGACGAGCCTGCGTACCGATGTCCAGCAAGTCGGTAGATCCGATTGCGGCCAGACTTGGAATCCTAGTTTTCCAGTCTGGTTTTGTTTGTGCGGCCGAAATTTGGAATTTCGAGTCAGTTTAGTTGTAGTGTGTAGTTTGTGTCGAAAGCTTACGGTAAACGTTGGTGCCTAGATGAATGTATAGCTTTCGTATTTTGTGTTTTGTGTGTTGAGTCCAGAGTTGTCAGGGTAAGTCGGATTCGGCAGTTTCTTGAAACGGCTGCGGCAGTCTTCGTTCCCCAACTCTGAAGATTAGGATCCCACGAATTTACGATCCCACGAGCCCGAGTTAAACAAAATTTTCCAGTTTGAAATCTTGTTTCCGAATGCCATTCAAGTTGGAAGGTTAAATCGGATTTTGGGTGGGTAGAATCGTTATGGGGTACCGGTCCGCGTCTTGATTTTCGCTTTCTCGATATTCGATAGCTTGAAGTTTTTTTTTTTGTTTTTCTCGTAACATCTGGGGAACTTGCTAGTTCGTGCGCAAGGAATAGTTTTGCTCGCAGGGATGCGCAAGATCTGCATTTGGGTATGACAATCCCACGAACCCGAGTCATGTTTGTGAACTTACTGTAACTTATGTTTAATCTTTTTCGTATATGTGATTTTCTGTGCTTGGTTATGTAAAATAAATGGCGATGGACGAAGTAATCAACACCTTTCTGTTTTAGAAAATTAAACAATGCAAGCAAATAAATTCACGCGTTAAAGAGAATTCAACGATTTCAGCAAGTCTTGTGGGTCTAAAGAAGTAAGGAGTGTAATTGCTAGGTTGGTCGTTCAAAAAGATTTCGAACGCCCTCAGGGAATGGATTGTAACGTGGTTTCTTGGATCACGTTCAACAAAGGCCTTTCAAGTAATATCCGCGACTCCGAAAGAGAAGTAGGGGTTAGTCTGGCCTCGAAAATTCCCTGACGACCAGCATAAGTAGTATCGTAGTTTGTTTATTTTAGTTTGTGTGGATTGGTATGTGTGCAATTTTTGATTAGTAGATTTTGGTTTTGTTTTTGGATATTTAGTAGAATTATTTCGTAGTTTCAGTATGTTGAGTGAGTGCACTTAACTTATTTATTTTTTTGTGCAACTCTCTTATGTTAATTTTGTTTGTAGCTTGTAAAGGGATCCGAAGGTCGGCTAGCCAGGTATCGCACTCATCGTGGGACATCGACCGCCGGACCAACAGTCATCAGTTCCTGACCTAGGCTCATCTCCAGACCAGCAGGAGATAAGCGTGCGAATCCTGGGCGCCTCGGACTGTGATTGCTCAATGAAGTTGACCCAAGTCTCCTCTCTGAATACCTTCGAGAGCGAAAAATCAAGAGAAAGCTACATCAGTCTCGTTATTGCCAGAATCCATGATGTTGAGTTCCCGTTCCATAGCGCTGCTACCGGTTTTCGCGAAGCTGCTGCTATTGCTATCGAGCTGTACCGGAAGTTTATTAAAAAGGACTCGTTCTCTAAGTCAAGGAATGACTTCCCCGGATTGGCCGATCTCTGCCTACTTGATGAGAGTAAAACGTGTGCCTACGACGAGCTTAGAAGTATTCCCGAGTGGCCTGTCTCGTGGCCAGCCATCCTTGTTTCAAAACCTACAACGAGCCTATAACCTATGGTCATAGACGTACGAATGATTGTATAGGGGCCATAACGAAGGAGTCAGTACTGTCCAGGATAAAGTCTTCGAAGCCAAGATTAAATGATTGGGACATCAGCGATGAGAGTTTCATGGGAGATCTACCACCGAAACCGACAACTACCGCACAACAAGAATTTAAAGTTGGCGCCACAGCATGGGCTTGACTTCGTTGGTGCGAGAGCGGTAAGAGGAAGAAGGGGTGCGCGCGCTGAATTTGATATGAGCTACCGGTATCGCAATTTTGCAACGAGAAGAACTGACTCTCTCTCTGAATTCGACCAGCAACCTGTGCGAACGTATTCGACTTTGCTCGAGGGACCTCCCGAGGCCGGACCTTTTTCCAGCTACCGAACTACCGTGCGAACCTGCGTTGGCCGATCCAAGATCCAGGCCCTAGTTTTTTTAGTTTACTGCATTTAGATTCTGTGAGTTTGTTCCTGTTTGTTTTTGAGTATGAAAGTTTTTTTTAGTAAAGTAAATTCAGTAAAGTTCAGTAATTTTTCGTTTGACATGCTACTTGCTGGGTCGTTGACTCGTGTTCGAATCCTAGCAAAGGTTTAGTTTTAGTTTATCGCTTTGACACTGAATTAATGTAATGTTTTTGACTATGGTTTTTGAGAAATTGTAGACTTTGTAGAGATTTTGAAGTTTTGGTTACCGAATTATCGCAAACCTCTCAGATTATAGCATTCGCGACTATTGACCTGTTTCTCTGACTATAATAAAAACTGAATTATTTTGTATGAGTCATTTTGTGTTTTTGGGTAATTTATTTTCGTGTGAACGGTCAATAAACCGTAAATCCGCTTTAATTATTGTGTTCTGATTTTGTCCGTTTAGCATTCAGTGGGATCCTTGCCTGTCTTTTGATTGTCAGAACTCCGTTCAGGACCAATCAAGTTCAGTTTTTTTTAGTTTTTCCGCTTCAACCGGTAGTGTTTCATTAAGTTTCGATAACGCCATTAACATCTCGCTATAGATTTTAAGAATGAAAAGAAAGTAATGCAAGCGCAGTGAAAGTGACTGTATGATCCTTTCTGCGTGGTTTTTGAGTTTTTGAGTTTTGAGTTTTTGAGTTTAGTTTTTTTGGTTTGGTGGAAAGACAATCTTTCTATTTTCTTTAAAGTTCGTGTAGCTGCCGATATCGAAACTGAGAACTATAACGATTGGCGAAGAGTCTCGTGACCTTGCGCAAGTTGTCACGTCACAATATACCTCTGCTAAAGACGAACTTTGACACAATCGAAATCGATATAAGGGACGTTTTCGGTGAACCGATACTATAGTCCGACTGCCGAAAGATTCGTCCCGGCGAGGAGAGTATGTTTCTCCCCACTACCTCTCACCATTCCCTACTCTTCGCCCATCTCCACGCCGCTTTGCTCGAGGCCCCCGGACCTTCGCGCGTGGCGCTGGCTACTTCGCGCGAACTTTAAATTCAAATTAAATTTGAATGCTGAAAAATAATGTAAAATTAAGTAAATAAAATTATGAATTAAACAAAAAAAATTGTAAATATATTAAAAATTAAGAAACACTTGTAAATTTGAAAGCGAATATATAAACGTACATGAAAAGATAAATAGATACATTGATACGTTTTCAAAAATGATAATTATTTTTGTACACCCAAAATACTATTTAATATTTAATGGTATATATTATTAAAACATAAGTTTGCCATGTTGCCAATAATTAACACTTGGCTAACACACTCTGCCAATGGACCGGTCAATTATCTGGCATCAATGGGTCAAAATTTGACCTGTTCACAGTCTTCTAATGAGCGTAGGTAAGTAATAAGTTTCAGTTCGAGTGTTTACATAAGTGAGTGAACAAGTGATCCAGTGAATATGCTGTCGGAAAATGATGGAAAACTGATGGATATTGACGAAAACAACATGGAGTGAGTACAATTTTTAAAATGTAATACTTAAAAATAAACAATAAACAAATATTTATATTATAAAAGAAAAATTTTTGGACACGTGGAAAATGTAAAGAGTATTTACCTGAGAATCTTTTGTTTATGGGGTACGAAAGTATTACCCAGGTAGGCACACAAAAGTAGACTGCTTTCGGTGAACATTTCGGCATCCAGAATTTCGGCGTTGCAAGTGATTGCATCGTAATATAAATGATTCAAAAAATCAAATAATACAATAATTAAATTATTTAATGAATAAACAAACAAAAAACTAGTTATTAATAAGAAATAGATCTTTAATTGTATCATTAAACGACAAATAGTTAATACATTGTATTTACATAAATTTATTCATGTTTCCGTTGAATAAACATGCTTAGACGAAAAATAAATATGTGCTTATAGAATTGAAGAATTGAGTGTAACATTCATCATCTAACGTGTTATAAATATAGTGAAAAACAATCAAAAGCAGCATTCTCAGAGTTTTGTTCAAACAAACGCGAATAAACTCAGTTGTATTTGTAATTGTTTTTTAATTGTTTTTTAATTGTAGTAAAGAATTATTCTCATCTTAAATGTTTGATGGCCCTAAAAAGGGCCGATTGGTTTGGTTGATGTTCGATATTGTTGAATTACTTAGGAGCTTGTGTAATTGGTCACAGCTTTAGTTCCTTCAGAATCAGAGCGGACACAAGTTTTCAAACGAAACTGATCGGTTTTGTGCCGTTTGTTATTGATTTTGAGTTTGTTGTTTAGCTTTTAAAATTTAATAATGATTATGATTTGCTGAATTGATCGATTTTTTTTAGTTAAAAATCAAACGCCAAATAAATTTACAAGCAGCGGATCAAAACTGACGGCTATTTTTCATCGAGTGGACACAATTTATACGCCGTTTGTTGTTCGTTATTGTTTTGGAATTTGTTTTATAGCTTTTTAAAATTTGATAATGATTCTGATTTGTTTAATCAATTGAATTTTTTCAACTTAAAAATGAAACAACAAAAACACAAACAAGCGGATCAAAACCGACGGCAATTTTTAATCGATCGGTCACAAGTTTTATAACGAACTTGATCGGTTTAGCGCCATTTATACTATCGTTTTTAAATTTGTTTCAGGACTTTTGAAAATGTGATAACGATTATGACTTGTTTAAAATAAATTAAATTTTTTTTTAACTTTAAAATAGAACGATAAAAACAGAAACAAGCGGATTCAAACCGAAGGCGATTTTTAATCGAGCAGACACAAGTTTCCCATAGAACTTTTGATCGATTTTGTGCCGTTTGTTATTATTATTTCATGGCCGTTTGTTATTTGTTGTTTTATAGCATTTTAAAATTTGAAAACGATTATGATTTGTTTAATATCAATTGAATTTTTTTTAACTTAAAAATGTAACGACAAAATCACAAACAAGCGGATCCAAACCGACGGCGATTTTCAATCGAGCGGTTACAAGATATCCAACGATCTTGATCGATTTTGCGCCGTTTGTTATTGTTTTATAATTTTTTTTTAGCTTTTCGAAATTTGATAGTAATTATGAAAGTAGTGTTTGAATTCTGGACTGTGCTTTTGACAGTCAATTTCTATCAAAATTGTTATCTTTATGACCAATGTTTTGGCAGATAAAAACGTTTAAAAATGACTAAAATAGATCAAAAGACTATGTTGGTTCCCAAGACCGCAGTTATTGTATATTTGAAAGGGAAGATTATTTGTTCGTTCGAATGTTTTTTTCGAATTTTGAGTCTGATGGCTTTTGCACACAATTACATCTGCTTCAAGTTCAGTTTTACTGATAAATATTTCATGATGGCCAAGAAAAAACATTTATCAGGTGATTTTTAAAAGTTTAATTTCATCCTGGAATGTATATTAAATCAATTTTTATTACATTTCGTTACTGCATTACATTTTTTACTTTGTTTTTAATATTTCGATATTGTTTATTTCTTAAATCTTGAAACCAGCAAAACATGTTCTGACCTTAACTATTCCAAAAAATCATTTAAAACAATTATTATTCATGCATATAGTGTGATGATAAACAAATAGCACTTTCTTTCCAAAGTAAAAAGAAAATGAAAAGGGACATTTTGCTAAAAATAAAATTTTGATCATAAAACTAAAGCAACATAGCAAAATCGGTATGGAAAAGTTAATAAATAAAAGCAATATTGTTTTTTAACGGCTTATTAATCCGTCAAGACTGCCGAATAACTGTCGAGGTTTACGACTTGAAATGATTTGCAACCATATATTGACGACTATTTTTCACATACATACTATTGTGGTAGGAAGACATTAGTCCCCTGCCATTAGTCCCCCAGTTTTTAGTCCCCCGATTATTAAGTCCCCTAATTTTGAAATTCAAATCTATTCTAAATCAATTGACAACTTAACCTTTAATAAACATGTAAATGTCAACTAACTAAATTTAAAGTTCGTCTTCATTTCGGGTCTAAATTAAACGTAAATATGTGCCACATATGTGAAATAATCCCAAGCGGGCGAGGGCAGGCCCTGCATATAGACGGTCATATATATTACTATACATATATTATTATACTATCTGAGATTTCTTCAGATGTTCTGTCACAAATGCCGAGTAGAGACAATCTCAGAAAAATGATTAGCCGCGAACGTTTAAAAGACATACCATCTAACCCTACATCCCTAACTGATCTCGAGTCAATTCCTCAACAATTTCAAAAAACTTTCGGAGGTACAATATTTAATATCCACTACTGTAAAACAAAATTAACGTTACTTATATTTTAGGTGAAAATTTTTTGTTGTACGATTCTTTTGATGATCCGGATTATCAAAAAGGAAGAGTTATGATTTTTGGTACAGGGGAAAACCTAAGGAATTTATTTAAATCGAACACATCGTACCTAGACGGCACATTCGACACTGCCCCAACTATTTTTACACAGGTCTTCGCGATTCTGGGCAACGTTAAGCAGATTCTTAAAGGCGAAGAAGAAGTCATAGGGATTCCTTTTGTTAACGCTTTACTTGACAGTAAAGAAGAGGCTGCTTACACTAAAGTTTTAGAAAAGATT
Organism: Telenomus remus; assembly: GCA_020615435.1. Lineage (NCBI taxonomy): Eukaryota > Metazoa > Arthropoda > Insecta > Hymenoptera > Scelionidae > Telenomus > Telenomus remus. The sequence goes on from CM036338.1 coordinate 6,254,130, forward strand.
GTAGAAGAAGCAGGGCTCATCGGAATAAATACAAGACCACAATTTGTGATGAGTGATTTTGAACTTGCGATAATTAACGCATGCGAGAAAATGAAGGGCAAATTAAACAATTTTGAATGCTTTTTCAATTGCGAAAATAATTAATTAATTAATTTAATTGCTTTTTTGGACTGCCTCTTTTAGCCAACGCAAAATTAGATTTTAATTAAAACCAGACAAAATTACACCAAATATATACAACAGCACAATGAAGTTCGACATTTTTAGCACAATTTATAATTTCTGTAAAAATAGCAACCAATCGAATATTTGGCTGAGATTTTTTATCATGAAATTCTCAAAAGTGTAAAATAGTCAGTTTCCACTCGCAGAAAAACTCGAAACAATGCTGTTATTAAGACGAGGTACCATAAAAACAGAATTTTTAGTATTAAGTAAGTTTTGGTTGTGGTGACCAGATGGTTTTTATCGTGGCTCGATTTTTGGTCATAAAAGTAGACACTTGACACTATTGATTGTTTGAAGAATAAAATGTCAAATTCCGTTCCAACAAAAAAAAATCAAAAAACCAAAGATTTTTTTTTTTGGATTTTTCGGTTTTTTGTGTTAAATTTCTTTTATGTTTGATTTTAATTGTGCTTCGTATGAAACAGAAAGCAACACTCGTTGCTTTCTTTTTTGTTTTTGTTTTTTCACTTATAAAGAATTTGTAGAATTTTCAAAGAAATCTGCACTGCATTACAGATCATTTTTTCACTACATTCCTGAACAAACAATGTTTCAGTTTACTTTGTTCACTTTAGTCTGTACAATTGTCATTAATTTTTGTTATTATGCAGATTTATAGAAAATTTATCGAAAATTTTATTATTTTTAACATTTGCGATGTCAGTTTTTTTAATGTTATTTTAATAAGTCAACTTATTTTTAATTTAAATACTCAGTAAAACGTTTTTTATGTAGTGAACAAATGATAGAAACCCCTAAAAGAAGGGGTTTAAGAAGAAGAATTCCCGATGAACGGAAGTCTTGGAACAAGGACGTCGCAACGAGAATTCCTAAAAATGGAGTTTCTTTTAACAGACAGATGCAAGGGGCAATTGTCTCAGTTCATGATTATTTCACTAAAGAAAGAGATAACAATGGACCACTTATTCCAGTCTTGCAAGTGCAGTAAGTGTTGAAAATATATACATTTCAAATAATCTTATATAAATTTTATTGATAACAACAGAAGGAAACGTTGTTAATCTGATTTCATTATAGGAAACGTACAGCAGCAGCTTTGCATATAAGCAGGGACAGTGTCAGAAAGTATGTGAAAGCTGGGGAATCAGGAGAGGAACTTCTAACTCCTGGAAAAGAACGTCCTAGAAAGAGAGTGAAAAGAGACATCGACGAAGATACCAGAAAAAAAATCGAAAATTTGATTTATAAAGAGTGTGCACAACGTTAGTATTTTTAATGATTATATATGTTACATGAAATTTACAATGTTGAAAATATATCTATAAATTTATGTTGTTTGACAGGGCGAAGTGTAAGGTTGTTAGGTCTTCTAACTACAATCAGGTAAACTATATCAATGAATATGTTTGTGAAAATGTATGATATATATTTTGTTTTCAAATTGTTGAAAAAAGGAAAGCGTTTCTTCAAGAATTTCTAAATGCCAAAGAAGAAGGTCGATACATCGTATACTTGGACGAGACATGGATCTTTCCTCGAGGCTCGAGTAAAACCTTTGAATGGCAAAATAAAAATCCCAGAAGCTGTTCGGTCCAGAAACTGCCCGGTGGAAAACGCTACATTGTTTTTCACGCTGGAGGCAAGGACGGGTTCATTAATAACGCTGGTATGTGCTTTCCAACAGGAAAAAAGCCAATGTTTTCCGACGAAGACTACCATAGTGAGATGAATGCAGAAGTATTTGAAGATTGGTTCAAAAACAAATTTCTGCCTAATCTTCCTGAGAAGTGCGCTATCGTTATGGATAATGCGTCTGATCACTCAGCTCAGGTATACATTTATTCTTCACGATTCTCTATATGAAATTTCAAGTATAATATTTTTTCATTCGTTTGCAGCTTGAAAAACAACCAAGCAGTTCTTGGAGGAAAGAACAAATAGAAGAATGGTTAATCGAAAACAACGTCGCATTACCACCCAACGCAACCAAAAAAGAGTTGTTGGCGTTGTGCAAAGCTAATGAAAAACCGAAAAAGTTTTGCATTGACGAATATGTTCGTACTCAAACGAATCATAGAATCATTCGATTGTCGATTCAACCCAATCGAACTAGTTTGGGGTCTTGCGAAAAGACATTATGATCTTCACATTGGGTTAAACCATGTGTATTCGCATGAACTCTTAAAACAGGGGTGGGCAAACGCTTTGAATTTCGTAACGCCCGAAATGTGGATGCATTGTTGCTTGCATACTGAGAAGATCGGCGCGAAATCCTCAACATCAAATCGGACCCTGTGGATGATCCGCTCTTGGAAATGGACCTTTCTCAATTTGATGACAGAATCCTAAAAGGCGAGCAAGTTTTCAAATTGAATTTTGAGTTGCTTGACATGCTGGTATGTTTGACATCATTTATAAATTACTTTGTATATAACTGAGAGTAATATTTTCATTCATCTTGTAGGAAGAAGTGAACCAACAGACAGAAAGTGCAAGCAACGATCTTCTGATATTGTTGGCTGGAAATGCGACTCAGAACTCCGACATTTCGATGACGAACACGTCAGTTGAGAATAAGCCGCGAAATGAGGGACCTAATTGTCTGGTATCTTACGACGGAGATGAGACGCAAGATTCTGGGATTTGTGCGACTCCACATCTGATTCCACCAAAAAGCCGGAAACCAGATTGATTGGTTCTATACGCTTCATCAGATGAAACACAAGATTCTGGGATTTTTGCGACAAGCACTCCAAACGTGATAACCACGCCAAGCAAGAAGCCTGGTTTACTGACACTAAACGCTGCAACGGAGACTCCTAAAACTGGAAAGAGAATGACTCCGGAGGTAGTACAATAAATTTTAGTTATACTTTTTAAAGTATACATTTACTTATGTTGGATTGAAAATAATTAAACAAAGTTTTTTAGAAATCCATGACGGTGGAAAATGTCGTCAGAAAAAAGTTACAATATACCCCTGTCGAAAAAGATATCAAAGCTATAGAACTGACTGTTCGGAATGCTTCTGTCGATGTTAGTTTGCCATTGAAAGTTGCAAAACAGAAAGGGAACTATTCATCGGTTATGGTAAGTAATCAAAAAAAATCCGTTGATAGTGTTGAACATCAATACACAGTACAACAAAGTATTAAAAGTAATTGAATTTTATCGCAGGACCAGTTGACTGTGTATCGTTCAGAAAGCGATATAGTCTCATATATCAGGGGTATTGATGTACGTAAGCGCGATTTGGAACTACTGAAACCAGGACAGCTTCTCAATGACCAGGTAACCTTTAAGTACAAGTGTTTGCAGTTCACTTTTATTACATATTTGTTGAAAAAAAACAAATATTCAACATTCTGTCAAATTATTACGTTATCAATGCTTATTTGGAGCTTATACTCGAAGGAAAGCAGCACTTGTACAGTTTCAGCACATTTTTCTACAAGAAATTAACGGAAGCCAAGGAGATGAGTACTTCGAATAAGTATGAGGAAGTCCAAAGATGGACCAGAAAGGTAAAAATAATTTTTATTGGTGCTATTAGTGATCACTTCAAAAATAAATATCATGTATGCTCAATATATTTTCAGGTGGATTTATTCTCGAAAGAGAAAATTTTCGTTCCTATCCACTTCGCAGGTGGTATTGGACACTGGGCTCTATGCGTTATAGAGGTGGATAGTCGTACCATTACCTATTACGACAGTATGGGCAGTGCCGGCTTGACCAGCATGAGTGTAAGTACTTATCAGAAAATATAAAGATAAAACATTTTATAATTCAATTGATGCATTGTGAAAATGTTTGCAGCTTCTCTCGGAGTTTCTCATTGAAGAATGGAAATCTCGAAGGCCTCTAGATCCTGCAATCCCAACTTGGAAATTCAAATCTGGCATAGTAAGTTTGTGTTCATAACGTGAGATAAATCAAATCTGAATTTATATTTTAGAAATAAAATTATTCAACTAAACACTCTGAATTACAGAAATTCCGCATGCAATCAAACGGACACGATTGTGGTGTTTTCCTTTGCACGTTTGCTGATTATATTTCACGAAATGCTCCTTTCGACTCCGCACAAAAGGACATCAACACAATCTGTTGGCAGTTGAGCATCGTTCTGGACCTATTTTGCAAAAAATCGCGAGCATTTAATTTAGAAATTGTCTTGAAAAATTCGACGAAATAAAATAAATTTAAACTCGCCAGAAAATTATATTTCATCGAAATAAAATGCTTAATTGTGAACTTGATGAGTTTTGTTTGTTTTGCTAGCGCGTCACAGGTTCATTGCTCTTGAATTCGCTTCGAGTTCAAACAGAACCTGGGCGTTAGAGTTCAGTTCAGTTCGAAAATTGTCGTTGCAGCGATCGCGATCTAAAACCGTTGGTTCGTCGCGTTCAAATTGTTATTGAAATTTAGTTGTGAAAAAATTTAGTTTACCACGATAAATCGTGGCAATTAGCTTTTTTGTTGTTCGTAAGCAATAAATTAGCCAAATCGTGGTCATTGGTGATCGATTTTTGTTGTTTTTCGTGCCTCCACTGAGCGTCGGCAGACATTGGCGGAGCATTGGCAATCGTCGAACCAGAGAATTTAGGTGAGAGAATTCCAATTTCTCCATAATTTTCTGGCAAAGGTTTTTTTTGGCCGAAAATCGGCTTACTCGTTTCTCCTTTTTTAAATTGCATTTAGAAAATTACTCGGATTAAATTCAGAATTAAATTTGACCCAATTTTTATCTTTTACAGCTGATCGTAGTCAAAAATTAAAATAGTATTTTCTTATCTATTTCTTTTCTTATCTATTTTCGACAGCGTCTGTCTATTTCAGATAAATGCTCATTTTAATTCAATTTAATTTGAATTAGAATTTTTACTCTAAATTACTCATACGTTTGTAGCCGAACTAGTTTTGCAATTGACATTTGTTTTTAAACATTGACTAAAAATTTGACTTTAACTAATTTATTTTTTGACAGTTTATTGACAATAATTTATTTGTTTGTCCGTTATTTATTTATTGTGTGGCAGGGCGTCTTTTTGGACGGCCTGTCTGGACAGTAATAGCCTCAATAACACCGAGATTTCGGGGGGGGGGGGGAGTGTAACCGGAAACTGCGAATTAAATTGAGGGAAAATGTATACTCAAAAGAATAAGTGAAAATCGACTCTCGAAAACGTTTGCGAAACCTGCCCGGTTTCACGTAATCATTATTGTTTTCAGCCAGTCTCGAGAGCTTGGGCGAGCATCGGTTGTCGGTGAGTGTCAGCCTCCATCTCATGCATGTGTGGGAGAGAGAGACTTACGTCGCTTCAAATTGTTACCGGTAGTACGAATGCGAGAGTGACGTCACGGGACTGGTATTTAGATTGAAAATCTAAACGGAGGTTCCGGGACAAAAGTATGAGTGCAGACAATCCGTATTTATAAATTCGCTCTCATTAGTTCAGGCTTTGTTTTGTTTTTTTTTGCATTGTATTTTTTTGGATAATTTTGGTAGCGTGTTTTTTGCGAAAGTAATGTTTGGTGCACGATAGTAATGGTTTTTGGAATTTTGTAGGGTAGCATACGGGAGATGACGTTTGGCGTGGAGCAGGAGGGAGCTTCACCGCTGGACCAGGATGATCCAGGCTCAACCTTGCCAGGATGCCAGCAGCCGAACAGCTGGCACACAGTTGGAGTGCTTCCAGCAGCCCAACCGCTGGAACCGATAAGCAATGCCCGGCAACTGTGACCGGAAGCCGGACTTAAGTACTGTGCTCGCTTGCCCCTCGCCACCCAGGGATCTAGACGACCAACGAGAGACGGGAACGAGGTCCGAGTGAGGCCCGTTGATACCATGAGAGCAGGAGAGACGAAAAGAGACGAGAACGAGTCGCGGCCCACCCAACTGCGTTAGCAAACCAACAACTCTTGGGCCTAGCGAACCTCCGGGCACCCGCTCCAGCGGGCAGGCTGATTCAATGCTGCTACAAGGCGCCAGCCCGGGTGGTTGCAGCCGCCAGCTCCAGCCAAATCTTGCCTGGCGTGTGCCGACGAGATGGGAGACCTGACAGATGGGAAGACGTGGACCGAGTTTGGGGTCCCAACCTTCGTACGAAGGGTAAACCCAGGAGTCAGCCCGAGTCGTCGATGAGAGGGAAGGATGTCCGTTCACGAGACGCCGAGCGAGACGGAGAACCGCCTCCAAGCTGCAGAGAGGCGAGGCAAGCGGGGTACGGCGAGCTACGTCACCGATGAGCAGAGCGCTACACACGACAAGCGAGACACGGGAAAAAGCGAGGTGGAGGGGAACGGTAGCCAGCATTGCGAAAGAAGTAAACTAATTATTCAAGGAGTCGATTGGAGATGGTACGAGGCTACGAACGTAGACGGACCGAGGGACGACAACCGATCCAGCCCAAGCTCCCGCTCCCACCAGCGTCATCGACCGGTAACGTTGGTGCTTTTGTTAATTAGTAGAAGTTTTGTAAAGGTTTTCGAGAGTTTTTGCAAGTAAAGAAAAGTCGTTTCGGTACGATTTTTGCCGGGCCGAAGTATCTTGGATCGAATTGGCGAGCGATATCCGAGGACGGCAGAAATCAAGGCCGGGTTTTTGCAGTAGTTTTGTTTTGTAACGGCGAAACGGGTCTTTCCGAGGTGGCAATTGTTGGATCGTGGTACCAATTGTCCCAGAGCCCGAGGAACCGTTGTAACGTAAAAGAGTAAAGTCGATTGAAAGCCTGAACAGAAGTAAAACGTGCTCTCCGGAGCCATTTTGGATTTTGAGTAATAATTTTCCCTCGTGCCCGATACGATAGCGAAAATTGTATCTTTGATTGAGTAGAACTGTTGAGATAAAGAACAAAAAATAAAGTTTGAAATTTTGCCAGAATTAAAATAAAGAGAAACCGTGATACTAAATTGACTTTGATTTTGTTTTGTAAAAGTTCAGAAGAAAAGTTGGGAGTAAAATAAACTATCAGGATTGGCAATTAAATCGTTATTTTGTTTTTATTTTATTCTCCCCGAGTAACGTTGAAGGAAGTGAACAATATTTGGACCAAAATATATAAGGGATCCTTTCCTGGAGTTTTTGGAAGTCAGATTATCCGTTGCGGAAAATTGTTCGAGTGCCGCTTGACGGTGCCTGTTTGACTCGATAAGTAATTGTTTGACAAGATTTTTGAGAACGAATCCGCATTGAAAGGGGTTTCCAAGTTTTCCCTGAAAATTTGGTGGCGATCCGAGGCAACATTGGACCAGGTTACGAGTACCGGAATTGGGTCTTAAAAAATAATTGTCGACTTTTTATTTGTCATTTGGGTTCCGTGGCGAAGGGGCGGGTGGACCGCAAAACGCCACGTCACATTGGCGATCCTGCCAGGATCCTAAGATTGTTCAAAATATCAGCAAACTAATAGAATTTTCTTTCAGTAAAAATTTTCTTTTTGCGACAGAGAGCCTTCCAGATCCGAAAACCGGTGTAGGAAAATGTTGCATGTATAGGGAGAAATATTATAAGTGTGAATATTGTTTTTGTGAATGATGTTTGTGTCTGAAAAATTTTATAGCTGCTATTAATTCATTCATTGTCCCGAGCTCGATAACGAGATACGAGCGAGCTCATAACAATACCTGTAAACATACGAGTTTGTTTTGGTTTCGCGCGAGCACCGATTACGAGTGCGAAACCAACACGAAATAAAATCTGTCCCGATCAAAATCCGAATTATTGTGGTAGTTGGGAGACCCGACCTCGGATCTCGACGAATCCGTCACCGAAGAGATCCGACTATCACGGGAGTACGAAAAACCGATAACAGTCGTCCGTTTGCGCGGGCAGTGGGCGTTCGGCGGGAGGAAAGCATTGAGTCCTAGCCGCACGCCGTAACAGTTGCATTATCTCCCGCTCAGCCGGTAGAGGCTCTAGCGTGCGGGCGGGCAGTCGGTGTCGCGCGTGCGGACGCATCCCCACTCCGTACGAACGGCCATTAGTCAACCGAGCCCGACACGCGCAAATTCGTCTCCGTGTGTTTACGCTTTTCGCTGACTGCCACCCAGCTACCGCTGCCCAGAAACCGGCTCACTAGGTCAACCCTGTTTTCCCGACGAGTTAGCCACTGAATTGGTGAGTGAGATCACGCTTTATTTGCCCCCTTGATCTTTGGTGTCAGCTCGCAGGTTTTTGCTTGGTCATAGGTCCAGCCGTCGCCGCCTCGTTTTTCTTTTTGATCTCGCGAGTGTATCGAAGGGGTACCGAGGGTTGGAAGGGTGTGGGTGACCGGGTTAGAGCCAGTGCGGGAATATCGAACGGGCCCGATCCGACATCGGGCTCTGTTCGAAACGGCAGCGCCGTTGTTAACTTCGTTCAACCGATTTTTCGACAACGAGGCGGCCATTTTCCTTTTCTTGCAACAAAGCATTTTTCGCCAAGGTAAACAAAGCGTAATCCAGCGCCCGGGTTTTAGTCCCTGGTAGATCGATTCTAATTTTCCTTGCGATTTGTTTCCAACGACCCGGTGAGGTTGTTTCGTCCGGCGGTTTCACGGTTACCGAGAGGGCCGAGTACAAAATTAGCAAACAAGTAAAATAATAATACGGGCAGGGATAAACATGGCGCGTGGACAATAAACAGAAAACAAAAAACGGTGTCGTTTTTCAGCTCGACACAAACAATCAAGGCTCGCCGAGCCCGTGTCATTGTTTACGTTTTTTCTTTCTTCTTGTTTTCTTTTCTTTCCACTCTTGGAGATTGTTGCGAGATTGTTCGTGTTCGTTTTTTTTAAAGATGTTTTCGTTCTGAGTGCGTTCGGAGAGGCCGCGCACCCTAGCTCAACCGGTGTTTTCTTTGGCTTTCCGTTTTCGTCAGTATTTTGGTTCTCTCTACCGCCTCACCCGCCCGGTTTCACCAGTTGACAGATTGATAACGCGGAGACGGGTGACGGTAGATCAGTATCGTTTCGGTTTCACCTGTCAAAATGGCAAGTCGTAACTCGGCCTTGATTTGCGGCCTGGTCACCAATTGGGTCGTTCGTCTGAGCCCCGAACAGTTGGACCGGGAATTGGCCGACCGTAATATCGAGTGCACGGGGACGATGCGCTACCGCCGTAACACTCTTCTGAGTCACTTCCGAGCGATCGAGGACGTGCTACCGTCGGTACAGGAATTGATTAAGCTAGAACAGATGACCGCTGAGGACGTGCAGGCGGGTCTCGGGGTGTTGAATCAGACGGTGAAGCAAGTTTAACCGAGGAAACCGAGGAAATTCGCGAAACGGAAAAGTGGGTCGAAAAGGAGGTCGAGAAGGCTAGGACAGAGGAGCGTGAGAAGTCGCGTAGGGACTTAGAGGAGAGGGTTAGCGCCGCGGTCCGCGAAGAGCGCCGTTGCGCCGAGCGAGAGCGAGACGGCCTGTTAATTGAGACCGGTCGTAAGCTAGAAAAGGCGCGAATAGAGGGGGAAAAGTCAGTTGAGTCGGCACGCCACGAGTACGAGGCGGAAGTTGCTCGATTGCGGAGTAGCTTTGTCGATCGGCCACCGGGTCACGGGCCGCATACGTCCTCGCCGCCCCAACCGCCGGGCGTCGAGTTTCCGCGGACGGGGTTTCACCAGCCGCCCCCACCTGCCCATATAGCCGGTGGTTTCCACGACCACTGGGGCAGCCCGATTCATCGCACAAATGAGATGCCCCCTCCCCCTGGGAATTACGCTCACCCCGTTCACGCACCAAACGTCACCCGTTCATACCGGGACACGCGTACTACGCCCACGCAGGTGGTTGACACGCTCAGGAAATGGGATTTAAAGTTCTCTGGCAGGGGAGACGCTGAGCTGTACATCGGCCGCCTCGAGGATGCGCGTCGCGTTATGACGTTAACGGATGGCGACATTCTAGACGGGATTCCGGTTCTTCTGTCAGATATTGCTCTGATTTGGTACCGCAGCATGCGAGACAAGTGGCATACCTTCGCCGACTTCACGCAGGCTTTTCGAATTCGTTTCATCGACCCCGACTTTGCAAATTCACTTCTCGTTGACATTGAGAGGCGAACTCAAGGTGCCGAGGAACGGGTCGCAGATTATTTGACGTACATTCGCAGCATGATGAACCGCGTTTCGCCGGCTTGGTCAGAAGCGACGAAAATAGACCGGGCCTACCGGAACATGTTGCCGGCGTTGCAGCTGTTGATTCCACGGGAGGAGATTTGCTCTCTTGATCAGCTCGAGATCACGGCCGTCCGCCGGGAGACCGTGATGCGCAACTCCAAAATGTTTACGCCCCCTCCACCCCCTGATAAGATGGCATGTCCTTCGATGGGATTCCGGCCACCGAAGGGGAATCGGAGTCAATTACACGCGATAGACAACGACTCACATACTGACGACCCCGAAGCGCTGCTTGCCGCACAGCAACGGCGCCAGGGTAACGACAATCGGGCAGCGGTTAACAAAACTAATTTGAGGGAACCGCCGCCGAGTACTAATCCGAATCAGACTGACCAGACTCGACAGACGGACGATGGGACGAGGTCACCTTACGCGTGCTGGACGTGTGGGAAAGAGGGTCATTTCAGAACCGAGTGTCCTGACGCAGGCAAGATACACTGCTACGGATGTCAAAGGCCGGGTGTGACGAAACCGCACTGTCCGAATTGTTCGGGAAACGGGAACGGGGGAAGGTAACTCGGACGAAGACTGACCCCCTCACGACCCCTACTAAACCCGTCCATAATTTAGACTCCAGCGCCGAGCTGGTCGTAACCAAGACCGAGACCGTGGGGTTCGAACTTGTGCCCACGACGGAGACCGAGGCGGTTCAGCCGCCCCAGGTGATAGACCCCCCGAAAATTGTCGAACTGCGAGTGCAACGCACCGGTGGTTTGTCGCAGCTTTTATTCGTCGAGGCTCAAGTCATGGGCAAGCCGATCCGGGCGATGATGGACTCGGGTGCGATTCGCACGTTTGTCGATTTGCACATGGGCAAGCAGGCACGCGGCCAGGGTTTTGAGCCATGGCCAAGTCGGCTGCAGGTTCGAATTGCGAACGGCGACGTGGTGCCATGCGCGGTCGAATATCGGGTTCCGATGACGTTAGGAGGACGCACAAGGGAGGTCAGCCTCTGCGTTTTGCCGTCATTGGTCGCGCCGTGTGTCATCGGCTTAGACACCCTGAGGGAGTTCGGGGTACTGGTGGATTTCAAGGGTTTGTCGTGGCATTTGAGCGACAAACCGGACGATAATTTTAATTTTGACGTAAAGGAAAACGGTACAGATAGTGCGAATTTCATCGAGCAGGTCGAGCCTCTTAACGCGCTCGATATCTGGACAGACGGTTGTTGTTTTGATAACGGTAGTCCGAGTGCAAGAGCCGGGATAGGGGTGTACTTTAGCGAGGCTCATCCAGCCAACGTCTCTCGGCCCTTAGAGGGTAAACAAACGAACAATCGGGCGGAAATAGAGGCCGTAATTGAAGCAGCAGTCCGTGCAAGGGAGTTAGGGGAAACGCGAATTAGAATAATTACAGACTCGAAATTCGTGGCCAATTTCTTCAATCGCTGGTTTCCAGTTTGGGAATCAAATGGTTAGAAAAACGCCAATCGCAAGGACGTCGCGCATAGGGCCGAGTGGGAGCGTCTTAGTCGCCTTTTGCAGGAGTTTGACGCGGTTGAGATAAAGCACGTGAGAGGTCACGCGGACGAGCCCGGTAATTTACGCGCCGACGAGCTGGCACGCGAAGGTGCGGCTCAGCACGGTTTTGATCAAGTTTCCCGTGAAGACGTAGAAATTGCCGCGGGACCGGAAGGTCACCCGGTCTACGCGAACTGTCTTCAGGGCAAAAGGCCAAGCTGGAAGCGATGCTTCGAGCAGAAATTCCCCCCTTGCCGACCCGTTTTCCTACGACCACGGCTATCACGCATCACATCGATGTACGTGGCCACCTTCCGATACGTCAACGATTCAGGCGCGTGTCCCCGGTAGTTTATCAGGCAATATGCGATGAGGTAGACAAGTTACTCGAGTCCGGAGTAATTGTGAATTCCAGTAGTGGTTGGTCTTCTCCGATTGTTATGATTCGCAAGTCAAACGGCAAGTTCCGCATGTGCATCGATTTCCGGATGGTGAACAAGGTATCGGAGCCATGCGCGTATCCGATCCCGATTTTAGAGTCAATTTTGCAACAGCTGAGAGCGGCGCGCTACATTTTGACGATCGACTTGAGCCAACCGTACTACCAAGTGAAACTGGGCGGGTCGAGCTGCGAGATCACCGCGTTTTCCGTGCCCGGTAAGGGACACTATCATTTTCGAGCTCTCCCCTTTGGGTTATCAGGTGCGCCAGCTACCTTTCAAAAGCTGATCGACACCGTTCTTGGGCAAGAGTTTAAGGGGAAGGTGTTCGCGTACTTAGACGATATCGTGGTGGTAACGGAGTCGTTCGACGAGCATTTGGAAACGTTGACAAGGGTGCTCCGAAAATTGAGGGACGCGAATCTGGCGATAAACGCCAAGAAGAACCATTTTTGGAAGCCCGAGGCCAAATACTTGGGCTTTTATATTGACAAGCACGGGATTAGAGTCGACCCGGACAAGACGCGGCCGATATTAGAGTACCCGGTTCCGAAAAACGTTAAACAAGTGCGCAGCTTTCTTGGCATAATTGGCTGGTATCGCAAATACCTCCCTGATCTTGCCACGGTGGCTGAGCCGTTGACGCGGTTATTAAAAACAAGTCAGAAGTGGGTTTGGGGTGCGGTACAAAGCGAGGCCGTTCTTTGAATTCAGCGCGCCTTAACGTCATCTCCAACGCTGTCTTACCCGAATTTCGCGGAACCGTTTCATTTGCAAACACACGCGAGCGACGTCGGCCTCGGTGCCGTTTTGACTCAAGTTCTCGAGGGCCGACCGCAGATCATTAGCTTCGCCAGCCGCACGCTTTCGGAAAGCGAACGAAAATTCAGCGCAACCGAACGGGAATGCTTGGCCGCGCTTTGGGCAGTCAAGAAATTTCGGGAGTATCTCGAGATGTCACATTTCACCTCGGCCACGGACGAAACGAGCCTCTGTTGGCTGTTGGGGTTGAAGGGTTCGACCGGGAGACTGGCTCGTTGGGCTATACAACTCCAGTCATACGATTTCGAGATAATTCGGCGCAAGGACACCTCCTCGCGATTACCCGCTGCCCTGTCCGAGGAACCGGTAGGGGACAGCACACTCGAAGATGACACTCTCGCCCAACTGGGAGGCGAGAACCCTCAAAATGTTTTCCATACGACTCGGGATGCGTGGTACCGATTACGGCGAGCGCAGGTTTTGCGTTTTCCTGATCAAAATCCCGATTGGAAACTAGTTGACAACCGGCTCTGTTTCCATAGGCCAAGAGTTGTCGTTGACGAAATTTTACCTGATTTAGACGCATGGAAACTCGTTTTACCGGAGGAGCTGCGTCGTCGCGCGCTCGAGGAGTGCCACGATAGCGCTCAGGCCGGTCACTTTGGAGTTGAGAAAACGTATCGGCGAGTCGTTTAGTATTATTACTGGCCGAATATCTTTCGAGACGTCGTTCGGCACGTGCGCGTGTGCGAACTGTGCCAGAAAAATAAAGTCGAGCAGCGACAAACGACCGGGGTAGTGGCAGGCCGAAGGGTAAGCCAACCTTGGCACACGGTAGCCGCCGACCTCATGGGGCCGTTTCCACGTTCGTCTAGCGGCAAGACGTTTATCGTCGTTTTTCAAGATCTTTTCACTCGTTACATCGAAATCGCGGCTCTCAGTGCCAAGACTGGGGCGCAAGTGGTCGCCGCGTATAAAAATCTCATTTTGAATCGCTGGGGAGGAGTTCAAGTCCTCCTTTCTGATAATGGTAGGGAGTTTGTGAACCGGACTGTCGACAGTCTGTGCCGACATGCGGGTATTCAAAAGGAGACGACGCCTCCTTATACCCCTCGCTCGAATCCCGTTGAACGAACAAAGCGGGTTTTGAAATTTATGCTCCGGGTTTTCATCAAGAAAAATCACAAGGAGTGGGACGCTCACTCAGGCGAATTCTGCTTCGCCTACAATACGGCGTTTCACACGTCCCTGCAAGCCACCCCGGCCTTTCTGAATTCTGGACGGGATCCGTTAGCCGTCCACACCCTCCGAAATGAAACTGACGCGCCAGCCGTCGTCAATGACAACGACATTCCTGCCTGGAAGGAGCGCATGAAGCGCATTGACAAACTGCGTGAGATGGTGAGTGGGAACATCGATGACGCGCGAGCAAGGCAGGCTCGCTATCATAATTTGCGCCATCGACCGCCCACTCACACGGTTGGCGATCTCGTACTTGTGAGAAAAAGGGTTCTTTCTTCGAAAGCGAAACAGTTCACCTCGAAACTGGCATCTCGCTTTGTAGGGCCGTTTCGAGTCACGAAAGTTCTTTCTCGGACCGTTTTCGAAATTGCTGACACCAAAGATCCCCGAAATCCGATCAAGGTCGCTTCGACCGACATAAAACCGTATCTCACTCGCTAATTCTTGTTCACCGTTTACAGCTATGTCCCCCCAAGAGAACCCTGGAGGAGATGGAGGACGACAACATCCAGGCTTGGACTGAGGAGTTGTCCAACTTACTGCGACAGGCCTTGGTTCATCGTCGCACGAACCAAGCGCGAGGACCGATCCGTTTGCCGAGCATCGAGGTGAACGAGGCCCGTGATTTAGACGGACCGCTGCTACTGCCCCCGCCCGCCGACACACCAGTTGTGGAGATGCCACAGGCGTACCCCTGGGCGATCCCACTACCCTGGCACGACGACCCAGCCAGGCAAGAAGTTGCCTGTCAAACCCCGCGCGGCAGCAGAGTCTGCTCCACCTGCGGACAGCCGAGGCTGCCGCCCAACGAGAGGGTCGAATGGCTGCCCCGGGACGCTGAGCCGCATCCTGGCCACGACCCCGAGGACTGTCTCGAGATCAACGAAGACGAGTCCTCCCATTCGACCTCGCAATCCCGAGCCGAGACTCCGCACCCACCGAAGCGCGGCGATAGGGCCGAGGCCGGCCCCTCAGGAATGTCCAGGCGTCATTCGCCAATCCGGCCACAATCGCCGGATACGGAGGACGATGAACCGGTCCCGATGAGCGCCCAGCAGCGCGAATACCAGCGCCGAATCGCCGAGCACGGGCCACTGGGCGTACCGTTAGACGAGGACGGTATGCCGCTGGAGAAGCCGTGGAGAGACGGGTGCTGGAACTGCTCGTCCTGGCAGCACCATTATACCGACTGCCCCCAGAAGCTGCGCGAATTTTGTAACCTCTGCGGAGAGCCTGGGTACAGCCTCACGACGTGCCCGTTCTATTTCCTGCGCTGGCACAAGGAGGATCCGGCAACGAGACGAGACCGGATGGAACGGGAGGATCTGGCCAGGTTCCTGAACCGACTTGCGGAGCAGGTCCTGCGCGACGCGGTGTTCCTGACGGAACATCTGGAACTGTCCAACGGGCGAAGAGAACACCCCGCTCTACCGGAGGTGCGAGCAATCGCACAGGAGGCAACGGACTGGGCAGTCCGTTTCGAAAATATGCTGGCCGGCGAGCAGCAGCTTTGGACGACGCCCAGATTGTCCGGCGTCAGAGAGGAGATTCGGCACCTCGCTACACGTCTGGAGGAGGCCAGACGAGGTCGCCCAGCCAGCCCACCACGTCGTGCGAACCCGAGATTCGAGCGCCGATCGATCCTCGGCTGCGATGTCTGCGGGGCAGACGACCATCGTCCCGGAGAGTGCGAGCCCCCTGCTCGCTATTGCAGCATCTGCGGCGCCGAGCTGGACGTCCGCGGTGCCTGCCGCAACAGAGGGTTGCAGTAGCACAAGGACCGTGCCGCGCCGCCCAGACGTGGCCGCCGCTAAGTCGACGCCGGTCTCCGTGTTTCGAGCAATGAGCTTGAACGTCGCCCTGGTTTTTCGTCCCCGGATTGTTCCCCCTTTTTCAGACATGCTTTTCTTCGTACTCCGTTTTCTCCTTCTTTTGTAGTTTTTTTTTGGGCTGGCTGGGTGTTCTGTAAGTTTTTGTTTTGTAAGTTTTGTTTTCCGTTTCCGTGTCTCGATACGACGATGTACCTGGTGGTTCTACGCCGTAGCTAGTAAATCATGTAGATTAATTTTGTACCGTTAATTTTTGTTTTGAGATTTATGCCGTCCAGTTAGTCGGTAAGCGTAGTTTAGGTACACGGGCGGGACCCGGACTTGTTTGTAACAATATACAAATTATTTTGTAGCAAATATACGGAGTCGTTTATAGAACTTGTGCTTTTATTATTGTTTTCCCTTGCACGAGTGCCTGTGTGGAGTTGCAATTTTTTTTTGGTATGTTTGAGCATGTGATTAATGTTTGCTTTCGCAGAGGTGCCGTGAGCGAGAAGAATAATGCCGGTATTTGGGAAGTCACGCCCCCACGAACCCGAGTTGGAGAGGTTAACCCTCAGAGGTTTTGTTTTGCTTACACCCGGGCCGCCAGTGTGTTGGCCACGGGGGTTGCCACCGATCACGAGATGATCCGGTTTCGCAGGGATGCCGTGAGCGAGAGGAAAGATGCCGGTATTTAAGGAGTCACGCTCCCACGAACCCGAGTCGCAGAGGCCAGTGCCTCAATAGTTTTTGTTTGAGTAGTCGGATCTCGGTGGTCGGACCATTGACAGCCGATCAGAGTGGATCGTTTTGGTTTGAAAGATGCGTGTTTCGAACCGCAGGGATGCTGAGAGCGAGGAGAAAAATGCCAGTATTCGGGGCGTCACGACCCCGCGGACCTGAGTCATCGAGGTTCATCCTCTTTCGTTTGTTTTTTTTCGAAATTGTCGTTTGTCCGTTGTCGAGTTATCGAGGCAGAGAAGATAGTCTGCCATTACAGCGCAGGGATCCACGCCAGCGAAGATTGGGGCCTCACGAACCCCCGTACCCGAGTCAACAGCTGGGAAAAGTCAAAGTCGCAATTCTAGTCTTGGAGGCCAGTCCATCTGAGCATTGGGGGGTCATGGGCATCACCCTGTATCGGTTCTCGTTTCAGATTTCGTTCTCTCCTAGGGTCAAAAAGAGTCAAGTTCCAGTTTTGAAAAGCTCGCGTTTCGTTGAGTGCGGGGCCGCACTGAACCGCGACTTTTCAGGGGGGTGATGTGACAGGGCGTCTTTTTGGACGGCCTGTCTGGACAGTAATGGCTTAAATAACACCGAGATTTCGGGGGGGAGTGTAATCGGAAACTGCGAATTAAATTGAGGGAAAATGTATACTCAAAAGAATAAGTAAAAATTGACTCTCGAGAACGTTTGCGAAACCTGCCCGGTTTCGCGTAATCATTATTGTTTTCAGCCAGTCTCGAGAGCTTGGGCGAGCATCGGTTGTCGGTGAGTTTCAGCCTCCATCTCATGCATGTGTAGGAGAGAGAGACTGACGTCGCTTCGAATTGTTACCGGTAGTACGAATGCGAGAGTGACGTCACGGGACCGATATTTAGATTGAAAATCTGAACGGAGGTTCCGGGACAAAAGTATGAGTGCAGACAATCCGTATTTATAAATTCGCTCTCATTAGTTTAGGCTTTGTTTTGTTTTTTTTGCATTGTATTTTTTTGGATAATTTTGGTAGCGTCAATGGTTGGTGACTCTGAACTCCTTAAATGAATTCGTCAAGAATTCTTTAGAATTCTGACGAGTTCATGCTGGACGATTGACGTCAGCTTGAATTCAGAAACGGCAATTCGAGTTTTTCGACTCGCTGTGAGTCGAATATACTTTGAAAGACGTCAGGGAGTTCGAGCGAGTTCGTCCCGACTTCCCTCTCGCTCGCGGGCAGAGAGGCCGAGGAGTTCGGTGAGTTCGGCTGAGTTCGCGCGAAGACGACCGAGTTCATGTGAATTCGAACGATGTCAGCCGAATTCAACTGACTTCGCCGGTTTCTCAACGACGTCAAAGAAGACGCGTGCGTTTTGCCTCGCGCCGTCGTTCATGTTTTTAGGACAACGTACCGCTGGGAGATGGCGCTGTAACACAACAAAATAATTTTTTCAAAATTTTTCTTTGACTGTTTATTTTGTTTTTTTTGTTTGCAAAATAAAAAATTACTAAAATAAATATAAATTTGTTTTTATTTATCAATTTATCCTTCGCAGAATTAACTTTTCACTTTAATTCGTTGTAACACTCAACTTTGAGTGTTACATAAATTGTTAATGAAATTTCGATAGTTATAAATGCTTCATGCAAATCAAGTTTCATGCAATACATGTTATTTCATATGTTTATGAAAAGTTAAGGAAGTTATTTAGGAAGTTGAGGAGAAGTTAGGAAGTTATTTAGGATTTATTAACCAAAATTGTAACACTCAACTTTGAGTGTTAAATAAATTGATAATAGAATTTTGATAATGAATAATAATTACATGCAATTCTTTGGGGTTTAAAAATTATGTAAATAAAAACTACAAGTTATTTAGGATTTTAGGATTTTTTTTTATTGGTCTTCAATTTTTTGTCTTTCATTATTGCATTTATCTTTTGCTGCTAATTTCACTTTTTTAACAATTTTTAGTACCTCTTCTTTCGATATACGGCCTGGCTGCAAATTTACTACATATTCTGAAACAATAATTTTTTCAAGTGTCACTTAACTAGATTGTCACTAAACTAATATTCATAAAAAAAATTAACCCTTTTTATCCTATTGTATCTCTAGAGATACATTAAAAATTTTTGATTTTTTGAGATTTTGATGTTATTTTGCTTGATTTTACGTTTTTGGGCAGTCTAAAGCTCAGTCAGCTCATTTCCAAAGTCCTCTAATGATTATTTCTATTCCCAGGATAAAAAGAGTTAATGATTGAATAAAATACTCACCAGTAAGAGCTCGAAGTTTAAGAGGATTCAAGGCTTCTCTCCCTTTTCCATTTCGAGTCTTGCCAGACACCGAACAATTGGCGAATTCTTTGGCGTCGAAAAGCAAACACAATAAATTGTGTATGACGACGTGCATTTCCTCGCCATCTAGCCTGTCCAAAACCTCCTCTGCGACGAAAAAGCCATAGCCAACATCCTTCATCTGAGAAAAAAAATGTAACACAAGAAATTAATTTTTCCAAAATTTTTCTTTGACTTATTTTGTTTTTTTTTGTATACAAAATAAAAAATTACTGAAATAAATATAAATTTGTTTTTATTTATCAATTTATCCTACGTAGAATTAACTTTTCATTTTTATTTATTGCAACACTCAACTTTGAGTGTTAAATAAATTGATAATGAAATTTTCATAATCAGAAATAGTTTCATGCAATTCCTTAACGTTTACGAATTTTAAAAATAAAAACGACAGCAGCAAAGGGGGACTTTGGCTCGCCATAACAAACATATCAAAATAACAAAAAAAATAGCAAGGTCGGCAAAAAATAACAAAAAAAATAGCAAGGTCGGCAAAAAATAACGAAAAATAGCAAGGTTGGCAAAAAATAACGAATAATAGCGAGGTCGGTAGAAAACAACGAGTCGCGCGCTCGCGCTCGCGTTTGGGCGCTCGCGCTAGGTCCGTAGCGTTTCGGCGGTGTCGCGTTACACCGTTATCGGAACGTGTAAATATGACAATGAGGAATAAAATAAGTGAATTAAAATACTTATCTTTTTTAAAGGATCGTGTTACAATGTAATATCGATAAGAATGATATGATGAATAATAAAAGTCAGTAGGGTCATGGAATAAAAACTCGCGATTCAAAAAACCTACATTTTATTTCGCGCAGAAAAAGTTATAAATCAGAACTTATTTTATGATATGTTATTTATGATACTTTCGAACAACACGTTTGGAAACACTGAGTACACATATCGTCACAATTTTTATCTACGTATGTATCGTAGTATTGTTTAACAATTCGATCATTTTTTTCGCAAGAGGGTCCGAAAATGCTGTTAAATAGATTATAATCAAAGCCAGCAGACATAAGGTGTAAAAACATAATTGTATAATGTCCACACACGTCAGACGTTTCACTCTGAAGCTGGCGATTGTTCCACTCGATGAATTTGCAGTTTCGTTTGATGGCTGTGATGTGCGACCTGATGATGGGTGGAAATCCGAACGAATCCATGTAACGTCCTCGTCCATCTTTATCGACGTAGATGCCAACCCAATGGCTTCCGGGTTTTGTATGGTCATCGGTGTTGAAGACGAGCCCCGCGGGTCGTGACCACAATTTCGGTATTCTGTCGGCTGGATAGACTCCCTTTGATTCAACGGGTATTTTTTGCAAAGCGCTCAGAATTTGTAAGGTGTTCATACCTCGAGTTTTGACAAATGACTGATCTGTGCCCGAGTGCTGACACTGTAATTTATGTTCCGAAATCGGTGATCACTTGGCGACTGGCGTCGATCTCGAGTATGCTGTCAAATTCCCCAAAGACGATACACGTGATGGTCGCTGGCAGAGCCTCGGCGAAGCGGACCTCGATTCGGACGCTGCCTTGTTTGATCAGGTTCCAGTGTGAGTCGCTGTTCGCACTCAGGTCCGCTGTCAGATCGAAAGCTTGGATGCAGTATCCGTCGGGATAGTCCGTTCTTCCGATACAGTTGCCGTTATCGCTAAAGTGAATCCCTGTCCCGGTGAAGAGCGTGTAGAACGAATCCACCGACAACTTGCTGGCGTAATCGGGTTGCAGAGCGCGTGATGGAATTTGCACATTGTCCACGTACAGCGCGAGATAGTTGATGCCGTGATTTTTGAAGTTGAACGGATTCAGGGCTACACTGCCGTTGTAACTGGCATTATCTACGAAGCCGAGAATAATTCTTTTGGGCAGCTGTCCGAGAAAAACATTGTCCAGAGTTTCTCCGTGAACGCCGCCGTGTATAGCCAAGGCCTTGACTTCGACACGGCTCATAGGATACTTGGCAGTCGCATGGGCCAGCGTCTTTGCATGAGCCAACAGAACGCCTGGCGATATTTTTACACGACGAACGATTAGCGTTGCCTCTACTATGTTGAAAGTGGCGCTATTAGCCGCGTCTATAAGGCAAAAGTTGTCTCGCGATCGAATGAGACGTAGACGGACGCCGACGCCGTTCAACAAATACTTCTGCTGGTTGAAAATGTCACAGTGTAGGTGCCCTATGAGGTCGACCGTTCGCCCGTCGGCAAAATGCGCTCGTCTTTTAACAAGTCCGGTGTTGTCGGCTCCGCCGGCGTCCATGGAACCAGCCTTGTCCGCGTACCACAAAACGCTCTGCAGATGGGAGCTCTTGGCGTCGCAACCATAGTTGAGGAGAGTCTCTATGTATGATCGATAGGCGTACGAGTTGTTGGGTGGAGAGATGAGTTTGTCGTTGAGATAGACGTCTATTTGGTTGAACAGAGAATGCATAAGGTTGTTCACGGGTCCAGCAGCGGGGTCTATGGCAACCCCCTGTCTCTTGGGAAGCATACGAACTTTCAAAAATAACATGGTGTGGGCGAGGTCGAAGTACTCGTCGGAGGGGGGTATTGAGAACTCGATCGGTGAATCATCTGTAAGCGAGGAGACCGGCTTGTACTGTACCCAGTTTCCTGACTCGACACTCGTTTGAGTTGGCGGTAGGGTGAAGAGATCCAGCTCCGACTTCATGCACTCGCACGAGTGTGTGTGTAGAAAGGCCATTCTGCGTCTAGGCGAATATATCCTCCAGAGATCTTTTTTTCACTCGTTTGTTCTTCGCACTTGCAACTTTTCTTTTACGCACAACTTTTTTCTTCGATTTTCGCGCACTTTTCACTTTTTTTCTACCTGAAGCGATCCTCCGAGAAACGCGTCTTACCGACGAGTGAGAGACGCGGCGCGTCTTCCGTTTCTTATAACCCGAGCCAGTCATGATTTTTTCGATCTTTTCGTCAGCAGCTCTCTTTAGATTACCCGTGGACTCCTTCAGTCTCGTTTTCACAGATTCTTTGAACGGCATGCGCAATGTGGCGATGTCTGACAAGACGCCCATACCTGTTCGTGCCGCCTCCCTGCCGACGATTTTCGCGCCAGATTTCAAAAGTGGTAAAACCGTTCGAAACAATCCTCCGAGGAAAGAACCGACCCCGTGTCCTCGTTGTCCTGCACGCCCTACGAATACCTTGATGCGTCCGCTTCCGGTTTGCGTATGATAGTAAGCGCAATAATCCATCTCGTTTTTTTCTCAATCAACCCGCTTAAAATGAAGCGTAACGGCCAGAGTACCGTGATCGAATAGTATCGGTTCACCGAGCTCGTCTCTTATATCGATTTCGATCGTGTCGAAGTTCGTCTTTAGCAGAGGTATATATTTAGGGGGTGAAAAAGTGCGTAGACGCATACTTCCGTACTCGTATCTATCGAGATCTATCGGTACAACCCTCAGTAAAGGTGTCTGCACATCCCCGGTTATTTGGCTCTCGCAAATGTCGCTGTAAACGAATAGAACCCGTGGTAGAGCGTTAGATAGCGATGCGGGGTATGGCGACCGTACGGGGCTTTGTGGACCGACCATGATTTTTAACCGCGGGTCTCCAACCTCGAAACCCATGATTGATCTCAAAACTGCCGATAGGATGAACGGGTGGGTTGTTTTCTCGCAATCACACACCTGAGTCACGGCGATGTGTCCTCCGATATCGAACTCGAACTTGAGATGCGTCGCGACGACCGATGACGTGTTGATCTCTGTCAGCAAATCCTGTATGTTTCGATAAACACCGTGTTTCAGCGATGACTTAGTAACGCTGATCTTTGGAGGCGAATCCGCTTTCGTACCGGCTTTGTGCGTGTAGAGCTCGATGTAGTTCTTACCCGGATCGTTCGGTATGTGCGAGAAAGTTTGCGGAAACTGAATCTCGTGCAATCCCGCTACCCATTCCCCGGTCAGTCGACACTCTCGTGGCAGACGTGTTGAAAACTTTGTAGTTTTGTTTTCGGGAAAAAACTCCATACTCGCGTTACTTGGTAACGTAATGTAAAAGTCGAACCTCATTTTGTATCCTCTGGACGGATCCAGCTAACGTAATCAGCGGGGAGATTCTTCCAGTTGACCAAGTTGCGTTTGCTCTTGCCGCGCCCGCGCGTTTCCAAAATTTGATTCACCTTCAACTTCGACTTTGGCGAAGCTCTTCCGACGCGACTCAGCTCCTCCGTGTAGAATTCTCCGTCTATTTTAGACCCGGCTAGATCGGCGACTGTGTACAGGACGGGTTGGCGTGAATCATCCACTCTTGTGATTCGAAAAACTCGGTCGGTGAACCCGCTCTCATAACCTTTTTGGAATGCGGACTTCTCGCGACTGATGCGGACGAGGTCGTACACGCTGTATTTAGAAACGCGATGTGGTATTTTTTTTGCCCTCTGGAGCAAACTTGAGTTCGTTGTGCAGCTCGGGCACAGCTGGAATTGTCAACTTTGTCCTCAATGGCCAATGTGCCATCTGGAGGTTTTTTCACAACTTCAATCGACCTGACTGGTTTGCTCGATGCGGTTTTTTCTTGTTTGTCTTTTACTTGCCCATGTGATTCATCTACTGTCTGTGAGGGATTGAGAATGTAGTACTGAGTTGTGTCGGTTTCATCAACAAACTCTATATCGTCGATTAATTTGTTGATGGAAAGACTTTCATCATCGAGAATACTCGTATCAATCATATCGCTGTCGAATTTATCTTCGTGGGAGTATTGTTCCTCGTCACTAGCAAGATCCAATGATGGTTCGTCGGATTGGTTTGCACCATCGTTCCGCGGCTTGTCAGCGTGATTGCCAATAGTCCTGCAACGATTGCATTGTTTAGTGCAATTTGTAATTATACAAAGTAATGATTATAACTATAAATTAAAAAAAAGGGCCACTTTGCCTTTGTAGTGTGACATCGCCACCAAAGACAAAACATTAAAATTGGTTAAGTTCAGTTGTGGAAGGGTGGAGTGTAAATAATTATGAACAGTGTAACGTCCTAGCCTACAAGGTGGTACTTAGTTGGGGGGAAGCCATAAGGAAGAATAATGTGAACATACAAAATCTGATAGAACATAGGTTTATTGTAAAATCATAATCGGAGACTTACAAATTGTCGAGAGACACGGGAATGGTTCGGGAAGGCTCGCTGGGCCATCTGAGATAGTCGCTGGAAGGGCTCGGTCACGATGCACACAAACACCGAACTTACAATTTCGCACTTAGCTTTACTCGCACTAGGCTTCGGCTCGCGGAGAGCTTAGACGCGGAGATACTAGAGCTGGACAATGTCCAAGGTGATGTCAGGATGCGAACTGAGGAAAAAGGGGGTGAAAAGGGCCTTATATCTTAGAGGGTTTTGGGCGTGAGGAAAATGACGTAACGATGCTTAGAACAAATCAGAGGATTCGGAAGTGTCGCGGGGTCCTATGTCCGGCCCCGCGACCGTCCTGATAGCGACACGCCTACGCTAGGGGGGTGATAACCTTGGTCCAGGCTACGGGGTAAACAACGTAATAAATTGTTGGATTTATCACTTGGCCTCCCAAAGGCCGGAAAGAGTGTCGAGGATTTGATATCTTTGGGTCAGCTATTAGGTCTATTGTTCGGGCGCGGAACTCGGAGCGGGCCACCGAGTTGCGCCCCCCTGTGGTGCCTATGTCTCTCGCTAGGTCTATTGTTCATCCCATGACGATGTATCGATTCTTTTTAGTTGGCTCTCGTTAATGGCTATAGGTTCGCTTATAAATTGTTCATTATTATTTTTTGTCACTTAGTCCAATTTCTGAAACGATCTAAGACATGGCCATGGGATGCCTACTTCTAATGCACTACTTGTGTTATTACTTAGTTTCGATATCTGATCGGAAGATTGAAGCGTATCGTGCCTCGAACATCCGATTGTTTTTCATTGCTTTTCCTGGTAACCTTAGTTTTACTGCTGCGCGCCGTCACTGGGCCGCCGTGTGTTGGCGACACAGTGACGCGCGAGTCGGTTACTGCTGGGAATGATTTAATTTATTAATTTAACATTTACTCATTTTGTTCACTTAGTGCCATTGTTTATTCGAGCTTGGCATCTCGTTACACCTCACCGTTTGAAGTTGGTTGCTACTGGTGAAACCAGACATAGCACCAACTCCTTATTCTAACGATTCTTATAGTAACAGTGACTTATTTCTATGTCAGGAGCTTAAGGCGACTCCCGAGTCTAATTTTATTTGCAAGAGTTGACCGAGATGCCACCAAGCAGTCTATAGGTGGAGGGAGTAAAAGGGTGACCATGATTGCGCCTGCAAGCACTCGCTTCTGGAGTTCGGTGGTTCGGGAACCCAGCCGCTCTGGTTTGGGTTTCGCGTTCAGTTCAATCAGGATTCCGCAGGGAGCTAGGCCCTTCCGGATAGGCTTCGCGACCTCCAGAATCACTAAGAGTTTTCCTGACCTGTCCCTGGTGACCCGGACCCGTCGGGTCACTGACCCAGATCGAAGAGTAGCATGGTCAATTTTCAGAGTGAAGGGATTAGGATTGCCTGCTGTGGACGGGAATCCGGGTGCAACTCTTGACTTTTAAGCATAGAGACTAACTTTTTATTCAATCCCTATTTGGGTTAAGGCTACATGATATTCCGAGGTAGATTCTTCCTGAGTAATGTTACAACTAGGTTATGATGGCATGATATAGTTACGCTGTTCCCGACTTGGGTACCTTCGTTCTTATTAGCTAAGGTATAGGTTTAGAGGGTTATTTTATTTTGCTTACATGGTTTACATCTATCTTGGGCGTACGAACTTAACTAAGGCTTATCTCTACTGGTGCCCGTTGAACTGGATCCTGGTCTAGTCACTGGATTGGGGGAAGGTCCAGGTGAGGTTGGAGCCGAGGGGGTCTCCAAAGGTAACGCGCCGGTGGGGGTTTGGTGGGTGACGGGCTACGTCATCGGTGGGGCCACTGTGTTGCACCGACCTGAGGGGGTCTGTGCACCTGTAGGTGCTGGTCGATGGATTGTCCGGGGCTTCTGGCAGGATTGGCGTCCCGATTTGGGTTTGTCCAGTGGTGAGGGTATCCAGGTTGGCATGGTTTGACGGTGGGCGTACTATGTCTCGTTCCTTTGGGGGTAGCGGTGGCTCGACGGGGGTTCCTCTGGGGAAGTCGTAGTCACCTGGCGGGGGAGCTGGAGCTTTCCGATAGGTCGTAGGGGTTCCCACCGGGGTGGTGGTCTTCCTGATCGTGATCGGGGTCATTTGTCCGGCTCGGCCTTCGGTTCGTTCTTTTATCAGGCCGCTCAAGGCTCCAGGGGTGACGGTGGTTTGGGCGGGCTGGAAGGTGGCGAAGGCCGCTTCGGATGTAGATGGGCCCACGTTGGCCCTAAGGGGAGCTGGGCTTTGTGGTGAGTAGGTGGCGTCCGGCTTGGCTTGTCCATGGGCTTGGGTCGGTTCTCCGGTGCCGGCTCCCGTGTCCGGAGGAGGGGGGTGGGACTTGTCATTCGGGTTGTCGTTGCGGTCGGTATTGTTGCTGGGTCCGGTTCTGTTAGCCTCAGGATCTTGGTTCAGGGGCGTTTCATCATCTTCGTCGCTCTCTAGCACATCCGTAAATCCCGATCGCTTGCGTTTGCTTTGCGGCTTCTGGGGGTGTCCTCGAGCAGTTTGGTATCTGCCCAAGTGTAGTAGGAGGTTGGTAACGGAATCCCAGACGGCGCCCAGCAGGTATATGCTGAACCCGTAGAGTTGGTGAAGGGCAAAGCCGTGTATTGCCGTGTCGATGAGCAGTTTGAGGCCTCGAATGCATATGAACACTCCTAGGACTCCGGCGGATGCGGTACCGAAGTTCACGAAGCCACCCCAAGCCTTGGCCATCAAGGCGGCGGAGAGTTCTTCGAAAGACTGCTCATTCATTATAGCTTTAATAAAGCTGGTTCCTTGCATGTTGGTGACCAGCCCGTGAGCGGCTTGGGCCATGTTGGATAGCGCAGCATCTCGTTCCATGGGAAACAGTATTCGGTTCCAGACTTGATCGAGGTCATCTATGGTGTAGACGCCGCCATTGGCCAACCAGATTAAAATGTTGAAGATCCAATCCTTGAAGGAGGTAGGTCGTAGGGTGCGAGGAGGAGGAACAGCGACGGGTTTCGGGGCGAGTTGATACCAGGTTCCACCGAGGTCGTACATTTGTGGCAGAATGGGGCTGCAGGGTATCTGGGATCCGGTGAGTCTGAGGATACGAGTTCGGGGGGATAGGAAGAAGCTGTCGTTACCTTTTTTGACCGGGAGTTCTTGATAGCACTCGCGGGTGTGCCGCAAGGCTAGTTCGACCGGGACGCATCGCACTATGTGGGCGACCTCTCCGGCTATCACGGCCATGTACCCGGGCTCCTTCATGATTACCTTGGCCATCTCGTCGGGGGCCACGGTAGCTAGGATGAGGGCTTGTTCCAACACCTTTCGTTCGAGTTCACATTCCTGTCTCAAAATATCGGCATACATCAGGGCCATCTGTCGTTCCCAATGGTAATTGAGATGTACCAGTTTGCTGTTGAAGTAAGTGATAATGCTGACATCGGTTTCCATGATTCCTTGGAGTGAGAGGAACCCTTCGTTGTTCTCGCTTACTTCGTTGATGAAGAGCTTCGCGTGGTCAGTTCTGTAAACGTACTGGCCACAGATCTCGGTGGGGCGCCCTCTAGTAAGGGCGAAGGCCAACTCCTTATACTCGGCGACATAAACGACCTTGTCGTGCGTTGAACTGATAGTTTTGTTGGCGTAGGTCAAAGAGATGGTGCGGTAGTGCCTGGTGCAATGGGTTCGAGGGGAACCTTCATAGAAAGCGCTTCCATGGATGGCGTCCATGCAGTTACCATCCTTCAGATTACATCTGGTGCCTGATTCCAAGATTACCTTACCTTGATCTAGGTCGACGCCGGCGTAGTAATCTCGGAGTATGATCTGCACTTTGGCCCGAACATACACCCTGTCCCACTTGCCGTAAGCATCCTCGTAAGTGACTCCTCCGCAGTAACCGTCCTCGGAGGTCCATCCTCCGAAGTTGAACTCGTGGTAACTCGTGCTGTTGGGCGGGACGGGACCAATTTCAGTCCCGAATAGGGTAGTACGATCGTGTTTATGTAAGGAGTAGCATTGCTCCCAGGTGGGTTCATAGACGTAAACTTTATACCCGTGAGCAACGTCGTAGTTGGCAGTTCCGAATCTTCCGCAGTACCTGACAGTGCGATCTACGATTATCTTGCAATGCCTCACGTGTGTCTTGTCGTATTCTGACAACTGGATAAGCTGGACGCGCTGCGCAGTTACGTTGACTTCATCTCGGAACACATTGCATTTTCCAACTTCCGTGAGGCTCACGGTGGTAACGTTAAGTCTTTCCCCGCTACAGTCGTAGCCTACTATAGCGGACGTTCTTCCGATCATCATTGAAAAGAACAAGAGGAGTGGGAAGAGCAGGCCTATTTCCGGTAGGCCAAATCCCAAGGGGGTGCGGCGCCGTTCAGGCAGGGTTGAGCGCCGAGAGGTTGGGGGTTGTCGAGGTCCAGGTCTCGAGCGAATGCGGTCTCGTGTTACCTGCCGAGACGGGTGAGAAGAGTTACCAGGTCGTAGCTCTGCTCTGTTGAGGTTTCGAGGGGGGTCGGGGCCATTTCCCTGGGCACCCCGCTGGATTCCCCGGGGTGAGCGGCGGCTCGTCGGTTCCTGCCTTGCCCTTGGTCCACCTCCGTTGACCTGGATGCGTCTTGCTCGGGTGGCTTGGAGATGGGCAATGGTTTCCGGGGGATGCTTCCCTCTAACTCGCCTTCGTCGATGGTCCTGGTTGGCCTATCGCTAGAGCAGCTGGGGTTAGCGGTGAGGGGTGCGGTGTCAGCACCTGTACTGGTTTGGGGGTTGGTCCGGGGTCTTCCCTGCATCATAGGGGTTAGGTTCCGGATCAGCTGGTTTGTGCAGTGGATTGTGCGGTACGCTGCTGTCCGGATTTTCTTGGCCTCTCTCAGTCTAGCGTGAAGGGGAAAGGCCAGACTTTCTGCCGTTGTGGTAGGGGGTTGGGGACCTTGTAGCTGGAGGCCCCATGGGGGAGCGGGTGCCTTCCCGTGCTCTTCCCGAGTCCCTGCCCTTGTTGGTGGGTGTGCTCCAGTCGGAGGCTGAGGGCGCATAGGCTCCCGGGACGGGGGAACGCTACTTGCTGGCGTGTCACGCTGACGGGGCACGCTGCTGGGGGAAGCCTCCATACTTGGATTTTCCTGGTGAAGCTCTACGAAACGCCAAATCAGGTCCTCGGCGCCCTGCGCGTGGAGTCGGGGCCTAGGGTTTTCCTGGTGAAGCGCCACGAAACGCTGAATCAGGTCCTCAGGGTCCAGCGCGGGGGGTCGTGGCCTAGGGTCTTCCTCGCTGGCTTCTGCTCCTGGAGTTTCGTAGGGGGATGGCGGGTTATCCGTGGGCTGCAATTCAGAACTCTATCAGTTTCTCGGGTTCTCGGGTAAGCGGATGTAGGAGTGCCGGACTTTGTCAGTCGAGACAATTTTGCATTTGTTTTTGATAAGGAGTTTGACGTTTTTCTGGTTAGGAAAAACTTCTAGGATTTTGTAGGGCCCGGTGTACTGGTCTCGGAACTTCTTCTTTTGGCTGGTGGCACTCTCTTTGAGGAGGAAGACGTATTCTCCGGGGTGGAACGTCCTCACGTTACTCCTCTTATCGTAGTACACCTTGTTCCTCTCCTTGGACCGTATCAAGTTCTGTCTTCCAACTTGTCTCAGATGATGGAGCCTACTGATTAGCTGGACCAGGTAGTCATCGTATGTTCGGACTCCGTCAATGTCTGCCAGGGGTTGGCTCGAGGGTAAGACGGCTTCCTTGCCAAAGACCAACGAAAATGGCGTCTTCTGTGTACTCTCGTGGACGGCGCAATTGTAGGAGAAACACGCAAGTTCTATGAACTCATCCCAAGATTCGTCTTGGCTGACGAATTGTTTTAAGAATTCGCCGAGGACGTGGTGCGAGCGCTCGAGGCTCCCATTGGTCTGGGGTCTGTAGGAGCAGGTCCGCACCTGGTGGATCCCCAGGCGCTTCGCCAAGAGCTTCAGGAGGTTCGAGAGGAAATTCGTTCCCTGGTCTGTCAGGACCGTACGGGGGCTACCGTAGATGCTGATGAACCTTTTGACGAAAGCCTCTGCTGTACTCGCCGCGGTGGTATCTGGTAGGGGAACCGCAACACAGTACTTGGTCAGAACACACTGCATCGTCAGGATGTACATGTTTCCTCGAGGGGTAGGGGGTTTGATAGGTCCCACGAAGTCCATGGCGATCTTCTCAAACGCGGTCCCTGGGGTGTCTGTGATTTCCATGGGTTGCTTGGTTTTGACCCGTACAAGCTTCTTCAGTTGGCAGCGGAGGCACTGGCGTATGAAGTTCTGAACGTCCATCTTCAAGTTCTTCCAGTAGTAGTCCTGCCTGAGTAACTTGTAGGTTTTGGTGATCCCTTTGTGTCCACATATCACTGAGTCGTGTACCTCTTTGATGAGGTCGTACCGTCGGTGTCCTGGGGGTATAGTTACCAGGCCAAGGCAGACGTAAACTCTGGTGTCCGTTTGTGCGAACAGTGTTCTCAACCTGCCCATGATCCTCCTCCAGGCTATTCCGTTTATTTCTCTGGCGTATGGGATGTTGATGGCTTTGAGTTGTGCCTTCTTTGTGAGTTCGCACAGGGTTTTCAAACAGGAGGAGATCACTTTCCAGCCTTCTTCGGTACGGTAGTTTTCATCCTGGCATACCATGCTTGTTACCACCATTCGATAGTGCGTGTGTTTGCCAACAGTCACGGCTGTGACCGTTCCGGGTGCCTCCTTTGTCGTTGGCACTTCCTTGATCAAGGCGAACTCTTCCATCTGTTTGTCAAGTGGCATCCCTTCCGAAGTGACAAAATATGCCAGGTCACCGTCTCGGATTTGTATGGGGTCACGAGATTCTATGACGCGTTCCTCCGTCTCTTCTTCGAGGTCCGTGTCAGGCACCTCCTCCAGGGTCTCTTCTGGGTCTGTGGGATCTTCCCTTTCTTCCCTTAAAGGTTCCCTGTCTTCGGTTTCTCCTGCCAGTGGTGAAAGGGGTCTATCCTCATCTTCTTCTGCCAGTGGTGAAAGGGGTCTATCCTCATCTTCTTCTGCCAGTGGTGAAAGGGGTCTATCTTCTTCTTCTTCTACATCTGGGTTGGGATCCCTGACCTGATCAAGGTCTCCCCTCCCCTCCTGGGGCAGAAGTGCCTGCGCTCCGTGCTGGCGTTTGGTTTTCCTCTTGTCTTTGGCAGCTCTTTTCTGTGCAGCCTGCTTTCGGTACTGCTGGCCTCTCTCTGTCAGTTGCCTGGTTCTGTTCGACCTTCGCACTTGCATTACCAGAACAGGCTGACTCTCTTCTATCTCGGGGGGGTTTCTGGAGAGCGCGTCAGCGTTCACATTAAGCTTCCCAGCTTTGTAGACGACGTCGTAGTCGAACTCTTCCAGCTTCAGGCGCCATCTGGCTAACCTATTGGTGGGGTCCTTGGCCTCACGGAGCCAGCAGAGCGGTAAGTGATCTGTGACTACCGTGAAGGCTCTCCCGTAGACGTACGGGCGGAATTTCGATATGCAGTAGAGAATTGCAAGCGCTTCCTTTTCATAGGTAGAGTATTTCAACTCTGGACCCGTGAGGGTCCTTGAAGCATAGGCGATGGGTCTGTCTTGGCCTATCTTTCCTTGCGACAATATTCCTCCAATGGCCGTCCCGGAGGCATCGCAGGTAACAATGAACCTTTGTTCGAAGTCCGGATAGGCCAGTAAAACTGGTTCTTCGCACAGTTTCTTCTTCAGGGTCTGGAAGGCTTCTTCTTGGTCCGGCCCCCAGACGAAGGGTTGATCTTGGTGAGTTAGAAGGGTGAGTGGTCGCGTAATATGCGAGTACTTATGGATGAACCTTCTATAATATCCAGCCAATCCTAGGAATTGCTGCACATTTAGGACCTTTTGAGGACGTGGGAAGTTGGATACGGCTTCCAGTTTCTTGGGGTCCGGCCGCACTCCGTCCCGGCCGATCACGTGGCCTAGGTATGCCACTTCTTGGCGCAGCAGCTCGCATTTATCTGGCTGCAACTTTAGATTGGCTCCTCGTAGACGTTCCACCAGCTTCAAGTACTTCCTTCGGTGTTCTTCTAGTGATCTAGCCCAGATCACGATGTCATCCAGGTACACCATGATCTCTTGAGGGTTTAGACCAGTAAGGACGATGTTCATCAGCCGTTGGAAGGTTGCTGGGGCATTTTTTAATCCAAAAGGCATTTTCTTATACTGGTAATGTCCTGTGGGGGTAGAGAAGGCTGTCTTGTAGGCGTCTAAAGGATCCATTTTGATCTGGTGAAATCCTTGAGCCAGGTCGAACACGCTGAAGTACTGGCTGCCACCCAATTCCTCGAGGATCTCGTCTATTCGAGGCAAAGGGAACTTGTCTGCCAGAGTCTTGGCGTTAAGGGCCCTGAAATCCAGGACCAGCCTGTGGCGCTTATTTCCCATGGAGTCTGGTTTCTTGGCTACAATCCAGGCTGGCGTGTTCCATGGACTGGTGCTATTCTCGATTATCCCATCATCCAGGAGGTTTTGGACCTGATTTTGTAGCTCGTCCCGTAGGTTATGGGGGAAACGATACTGGCGCACATGGATGGGGGTGTCATCCGTGGTGTTTATTTTGTGGGTTAGAAGATTTGTTGCAGTTAGTTTGTCTCCGGGAAGGTGGAAGACATCTGCCGTCTTTGTAACGAGGTCCTGTACCTCTTCTCTCTCTTCTACGTTGAGATTACCAAACCTTATCATCTTGAGTAGTTTCTGGATCCTCTCTTGATCCATCTTTCCTGAGTCTCCAGCAAGGGCAGGCGTCCTGTCATCCGGCGTCTCCCTTTCGGGGCTGGTTTGATTGGTGGTGAACACTGGCTTCACCGTCATCGTATCCAACGATGTCTCGGTATGTACCGGCTTTACGGCTTGAGCACCGAGTGATGTATCGGTATGTTCCGGTTGTACGGCTAGGGCACCGATTAAGCTGACGGCATGTGCAGGCTGATCTGCTTGGGTACCGGATTCGCTTTTGGCGGCGGTAGACTCTTCTACTACCCCGCTACTCATTTTCAGAATTCTGTTCCTGTAGCGTTTTCTTCGATTGGCCAATCTTATAGGGGGTGGTACTCCTGCGCGTTCTTCCAGAGCAGACTTAATGACACGAACCTTTGTTGTTGTTACCCGGGTATAGTTCGTATGTTTGGTCTTCTTCACTGGATTTGCAGGCTTAGTATCCCTTAACGCTGTAATTTCTTCGATTTCCTCTAACGTGACGTAAGGAACCTCGAATCTGACGACCTCCTCGGTGGTATTTATGATAGGTAGGTACGCCTTTCCTTCGTTGTTTGTAACGACTCCACTTCCGTAAAACAGCCCTTGCTGATTTACCTGATTGTGCAGATATCCCACTTGGATATCATTGGTGACTCGGACAAATGCGACTTGTCTTGTCCGAGGAGCGATATCTATGAACTCCTTCTTGTTGCTGAAAGGGTGTTCCTTGCCCTTCACCCTGAGGCAGTGTTGCTCGTAGTCTATGTTGGCTTTGTGCTCATCAAAAAAATCTGTCCCGATGAGCCCATCCTGGGGAATGGGAAAATCGTTGGGCACTATATACACGTCTGCATCGCAACCCAATATGTTGACTTCAATTTTCCCGATGGTGTCCACTGTACCTTCGGTGATTCCACTTAACCTCAGGCGGTCCTTTTTGTTAATGAAGTGTTCATTACCTACGAATCGCTCCTTTATTAGTGACGGACCAGCTCCCGTGTCTAGGAGGAAGGTCGCTGGTTCATTAAAGAGGAACTTGACGGTTGGTGAATTATCACGGGTGATTTTGCGGATCCACACGTGTCTTATTCCTTCAGGTCTCTTATCACCGTCCTCACTGGGCGTGTTGGCGCTCCATCCTGAGTAGGCATGGGGGGAAGCGCCATCAAGTTTCCCGCCTCGATGCTTCTCTCCTGGGGTAGATTACTCCTAGCTCTGCATTCTAAGGCCGTGTGACCTCGCGCCCAGCAGATTTGACAACTGGGTATAGGTTGCTTCTTTTCCGGGCACTCGCGGGCCATGTGTCCAGGTTTGTCGCAGACGAAACAGTTCCTGTTTGGTCCCTGGTTGTTCCTTGCTGAACCACATTTCTTCGCGGTGTGTCCATTTTTCCCGCACAGTTGGCATTTCTCCTGTGCTCTGCCGTTCTTAGGGTTGTTGCCTGGTTTGCGTCCTTGCCCGCCACAATCTTTAGCTATGTGACCGTGTTTTTCACATAGTTGGCATTTTAACTCCGCATTTTCTATCTCTGGGCACTTGTTGATTTGGTGCCCCGGTTTTTTGCAATATCTGCAATTTATCTGATTGTGGCATTCTCTGGCGACGTGGCCTACTTGGTCGCAAATTTGGCATAATTCCTCCGATTGGGCTACGTTCACCTTCCTGGGTTTCAACCGACAATCATCTGTCGTGTGATTTGTTTTCCGGCAGATTTGGCAGTGTCGGTTGGGGTTGAACGCGGGGGGACCATAACCTGGGGCTTGGCCTGTCTCCATTGCTGCCATTTCTCTCAGGATTTTCTCCACGTCCAAGGCTTCTCTGATGGTCGCTTCTAGGTTGCTGCCCAGGTTCACTCGCGCCGAAATCTCTCTTCTGAGACCGATTATGAAAGCACGAATAACCTCCACGTCGTACTCTCGCTTCCTTTCCTCCGTACAGACGCCATTGTGGGATCTTTTGTGGGTTTCGATGATGTCGTTTCTCAATTCTCGGACTCGGCTGGCGTAAGATGGTACGTCCTCGTCGTACGATTGGTGGAGCCTGCTCAACTCTCTGATGAGCTCAGAAACGGTCGGTGGTCTGAAGTGTTCTTGAAGCCGGTTTAGAAGTGCTTCAACCGTGTGGAAATTTTCGCCACGGACCAGACTTTTGGCTCCGTCCACCAGCTTGGTGCAAATCATCTTTACCAAGTAGCCTTCTACCTCTGGAGGTAGCATGTTTCTCGCATCTACACATCCTGCCGAAAACTCTCGGTACGAAGCGTGAGAGGAAGTGCCCGAGAACTTAGGGACAGCCTCAAGGGCGTCCCTCACCCTTACCATGTTATTCATTCTAGCTGCTGGTTCTAGTGCAACAGGTGTTTCCTTGCTGTTGAGTGGTGGGTTCACGGCGTTGACGATAGGCGTCGCGATTTGCCCTGCTGCACCGACGTTATTGTCGGAGACGCTGGCCTCCGATACGGGGGCGTATCTTCCTGGCAGGTCGTTGCGCAAGAACCCGAAGGGATGTTCCCTTGTGGCGGTTGGTGCGAGTTGTATGCCGGGGTAGGGTGTTGACGTCACTACCGCCCCGGTTCTCGTCGGTTGCGGCGAGGGTATTGTTAGCGCTGGTGTGAAGAACTCGGTTTCGTTGTTAAATCGGACGTTTTTGTGTGGAGTCTTAAAATTTTTGTTTGCAAGACTACCCTTAGCTGCGTTGCTCTCCGAGTCGGACGAATTCAGATCCCAGTCGCCTTTGTTAGGGGTTATAACTTTCTTGACGGCTCCTGTTTTCCTGGATTGTGGCCGTGGGTTAATGGCTTCTAACTCTTGGTTCGTTAACTTCGGAGTTCCTGCTGTCGAGTTGCCGTTGAGGTTGACTCCTGCCAACCCCTCGATGATCTGAGAGAGCTCGTTGAACGTGCGCGCGGTGTTTCCGGTCAGGGTCTCATGCGTTTCCAGTGCTAATTCCTCTACGTGGTCGGCGAGCTGGCATACGTCGGCAATGCCTCTGTTCGTTCTGTTAATTAACTCCTGGAGGTCGTTGTTGTCGCTGGTCCCGGTGTTGGTGCCGTTGCTCGCGCCAGCACTGGCGTCGAGGTTGTTTTCTTCCGACTTCTCCGATGGCTTGGTGGCGGTTGCCGGGGTTTCCAAAAGGCTTTGGTTTTCAGGGAGCTTGGGGGTGGGAGACGCGGACGGACTTTCTCGACTTTGTTTACGCGTGTCAATAAATGTATTGTCCTGAATCGAACTAGTGTCCAACGTTAGGCCCAAGGTTTCTGTATGAAACGTCTCTGTCTTGCTTGCCGCGGGAGGGAGGATTTTGCTGTAGTGTAGCGTTTGTTGCGTCAAAAGGTCACTACTGACGGGCAGGGTGGTTGACGTAGTCTTTACCACTGATGGTTCAAGGGTAATAAGTGGCTTTTCGTGGTGTTCCGATTTCAACTGTGGATGGGGTTCCGCTATGGTTTGGACAACTAGCGTCTTTAGTTTGTCCCGATTTGACAGCGAAAAAAATTCGTCTTGGTTGTCACGCCGGGTGTAAACCATAATCTCGATTTTACAAACGACACTGTGATTTTCTTTCCGAAGCTAAGGGATGTACAGGGTTTTTTAATCTTCTAGTAGGCGGTTTACTGTTATCGCGCAGTTTTTCGCGGTGCGTGCGAGCATGCGTCCAACCTTTACGAATATCAGGGAAAAAAGTAAGGACTGGCCGATGTTTAAAAAGAGGCTTAATATTTGTCGTCCCGTTGGCAGAATGTAGTCACTTTGATGATTATTTTGACAATATTCTTGCTCCATAGCAACGTTGTTTTCGTATAAAATCTCGTAGGGATTGGGTTTTAAGAAATCCTGAGCAATATGCTCAACTCCTCCGCCCTTAAGTTATTTGTTCAAAAATCGAAAACAAATTTTTTGCAACAAATAGTGCATTTCCGTGGTTATTAAAAGGAAAAACAAGAATGACCGTGTTTATTATTGTTCTACTCGTTAAAACATTTGGTTAACTATTGTAATAAACAATGCAACCGTGCTTGTCATTGTTTATTTCTCAAATATTGGTTAATTATTAAAATAGGAAATACAATCGTGCTCGTTATTGTTTACTTCTCAATTATTAGTTAGTTATTAAAAATAGGAAATACAATAGTGCTTGTTATTGTTCATTTATTTGAAATAATTTAGTTGGTCCGCTGAGTAACCAATGCAACCGTGCTTGTTTTTGCTTATGTTTTTTGGCGATTTGTTTGTTTGAAATAATTTGCCAGTGGAATGGAATAACCGCGGTTATTTTGTGGGTTCATTAATAGTAACCTTTTATCGGTTTGTTTTTCTTGATTCACAATTAAATGGAAGAACCGTGCTTAATTTGTTTATTTAATCAGAGCAAGAGTGTAGTCTTTTATTTTCGTCCGTAATATAAGAATTGTATTTGCCATTTCAGCGGGTAACTTTGTTTGTGATCGAAAAATCGGTTACCGATCGTTGCAAGTTACCGACCGGAGGGAAGCGGAAAAATCGGTTATCATCTGTTGCAGGTTACCGACAGGAGGGAATCGGAAAAATCGGTTATCATCTGTTGCAGGTTACCGACAGGAGGAAATCGGAAAAATCGGTTATCATCTGTTGCAGGTTACCGACAGGAGGGAATCGGAAAAATCGCGCTCGATATCATGGTCGATACCGATTTTCCTCATCTATGGGCAATAGGTGGCGTTACTAATACCGATTTTTATTCATTGACTGTGGACGGATCAGGAAGGATCGCGCGAGCGGTGCCGATTTTAATCCGTTTCTATGTCGGAATTTTCTACGTCAATAGGATTGTTTGAGCTGCCGCGTTCACTGTTAAAATTTTCTGTTTCGTTGTCAGAAATTACGACGAACTCGATGTTGTATTCCCTGTTTCGATTCGGGATGGGGGGTGTTGGTGGTCGAACCGCGATGTTAATTTCTCGACTCGGAATGGGAGAGGTTGTCGGTTGTCTAATTGTCTCAGGGAAAGGTTTTACGACAAGCGTTGGTCTCTCGTTACGTATTGTTACGTCTTCAATGATCGTTAGTTTGCCATTAGTTTTTGCGTTAGGTATAATTTTTTCGTTTGACGGGCGGTCTTGTCGTGGGAGTTGAGGCACCTTAGCCGCAAATTCACCAAAAAATTCGTCTACTGTACCAAATTCTGTCAGATTTTTTGAAATTTCTGTGTCATAAAGTTTCGCAATATTCAACCTTAGGCTTCTGAGGGTTCGTTTTTCTTTGCGTTTTAATGTTTTAAATATCGCGGTTGGGCGGACCTGGTGGAAAACTTCGCGACTTCTACGGATGCTTTCTAACGCTTTTACTGTTTTTTGCGTTCTCAACACGCAATCGCGAAATAAATTGTCGAATTCTTCATTCATTTTTGTCGAGAGTTTTTAGAGGGACCAATATTTTCTCGCACAATCTCAGCTTCTGCCGAATGAATTTCATAGTGTCGGAGTCAAGCCCGACAAAATTAAAACAGATCCAGTTGGACTAGTTTTCCTTTTGTCAAGAAGAAATCGCCAGTTGCACGTATTTCTTCAAGCGTCTTCCTCTGCTATTTTATGTTTTATTGACATTGCAAAAAAAAACCTTACAATGCAATTAAAGAAAATTCTCGCCTCTTGTACGCAAAATTTTCTTTGTAAAAATTCATTCTAGCAGGACCGGGCATTGTGCAAACAAGAAAAATGAGGTGACCGCGATGCTTGTAAAAAGTACAAACAATCGCTTAATTAGTTAAGCGGGAGGAAACGGTCGTCCTACCGACTGCGCCAAAAAGAAAGGCTTTGTAACGTCCTAGCCTACAAGGTGGTACTTAGTTGGGGGGAAGCCATAAGGAAGAATAATGTGAACATACAAAATCTGATAGAACATAGGTTTATTGTAAAATCATAATCGGAGACTTACAAATTGTCGAGAGACACGGAATGGTTCGGGAAGGCTCGCTGGGCCATCTGAGATAGTCGCTGGAAGGGCTCGGTCACGATGCACACAAACACCGAACTTACAATTTCGCACTTAGCTTTACTCGCACTAGGCTTCGGCTCGCGGAGAGCTTAGACGCGGAGATACTAGAGCTGGACAATGTCCAAGGTGATGTCAGGATGCGAACTGAGGAAAAAGGGGGTGAAAAGGGCATTATATCTTAGAGGGTTTTGGGCGTGAGGAAAATGACGTAACGATGCTTAGAACAAATCAGAGGATTCGGAAGTGTCGCGGGGTCCTATGTCCGGCCCCGCGACCGTCCTGATAGCGACACGCCTACGCTAGGGGGGTGATAACCTTGGTCCAGGCTACGGGGTAAACAACGTAATAAATTGTTGGATTTATCACTTGGCCTCCCAAAGGCCGGAAAGAGTGTCGAGGATTTGATATCTTTGGGTCAGCTATTAGGTCTATTGTTCGGGCGCGGAACTCGGAGCGGGCCACCGAGTTGCGCCCCCCTGTGGTGCCTATGTCTCTCGCTAGGTCTATTGTTCATCCCATGACGATGTATCGATTCTTTTTAGTTGGCTCTCGTTAATGGCTATAGGTTCGCTTATAAATTGTTCATTATTATTTTTTGTCACTTAGTCCAATTTCTGAAACGATCTAAGACATGGCCATGGGATGCCTACTTCTAATGCACTACTTGTGTTATTACTTAGTTTCGATATCTGATCGGAAGATTGAAGCGTATCGTGCCTCGAACATCCGATTGTTTTTCATTGCTTTTCCTGGTAACCTTAGTTTTACTGCTGCGCGCCGTCACTGGGCCGCCGTGTGTTGGCGACACAGTGACGCGCGAGTCGGTTACTGCTGGGAATGATTTAATTTATTAATTTAACATTTACTCATTTTGTTCACTTAGTGCCATTGTTTATTCGAGCTTGGCATCTCGTTACAACAGTGTGGAATTTTAAGTTACTGGATATCAATTTATTAATCTAGGTTGACAATTTCCAATCCAAAAGTTCGTGAATTCCTAACAATCTATCCGGTTTCTTAAATTAGAGATATTCGATAGCTGGGTTGGAGGGATGAGGTTAGGATTTGGGGTAGTCGTTGAACAATTCAGTAATCGTGGGTAAGGGTTCCGTGGGTTTACAAATTTCCAAGTTACCACAGGGAGTAGCAAAAATATATTTGGTTGCTGCGGCGAGATTCTTACAATTAATTACACTAGTAATATGTGGGTTCGGTTTACAAATTTCCAAGTTACTAACGGGAGTAGCAAAAATATATTTGGTTGCTGCGGCGAGATTCTTAAAATTAATTATACTAGTAATACGTGGTTTCGGTTTAGCAATTGGCGGTTTAGGGACAGGAAGTGAGGTTGCCTTTGGTAGAGGTGGTGGGGGAGGTTTTCGGATAGGTTTAGGATTTGGCGGTAGGGTGTATTCGAATTTAGCAGGATCGTAATTTGCACGAAGGGACGCGAAGAAGAGTTCATTGAAGGTTACCAGGTTGACGGGAATAGGAGCGCGATCGCGACGACCTAACGCTCGGTTGAGACGCCGGATGTCTCGTCGTTGTTCAGTTTTTAGTTTTGCCGGGTTGGTGGCTTTCGGTACCCTGCCCGAACTCCAAGGATCAACGTTACCAAGTATCTTCCGTCGATTTGAAATCCGATCAAAACACGCAGTAAGGTGTTCTACAGGAAAAGTAAGTTATATTTATTTGACAAATTAATTTTACAAGTTCGAATTAGATTTAAACTTACGTAAATCAGTTAGCTTCATTATATATTTTTCGTTAAGGTTGATTGTGACTTTAGACTTAGAAATTTCAAGATTTTCTAGCGAAGCGGATCGTGCTGTGACACTCCACGAACTGTGCAGTTCAATCGTACTGAGACGAAATGCTTTGTACAAAGCAAGACCTTGTGCAAGGTGTTTGTTGATCTGAGTCAACTAGAGGAGTGTACTGATATCGGAAAATGGGCCCGTTTATATAGGATTCGGAGATTTCGGGGAAAGTGGATAACGGGATTTTAGAGTAGTTTTTCCTTAATTTTAGCGAAATTAATTGTTATAAACAAAAGACACTAACCTAATTTTGTAGTTAATTTTAAGTGACATAGGTTGTAAAAATTCGAAGTTGATCGGTTGATTTTAAGTGGTTGTTTTTGTATGTTCAATCTTATTTTGTTAATAACTATTTATACCATTGTTTAATCATAAGTTCTTAGTGGTAACTTAATTTGTATGAGGCGTTGACGATGATTTTAATTGTTAAACAATTTGTATTTTACTTAGTTTAAATTTTGTTAATTAACAATTTGGTAAAATTTATAATTTGCAATGAAAATCTGTCGTGTGGGCATTAAAAATGTGCGCGGTTAATTGCTGATTACAAATTTATCATCAGATTTGCGATCGACTGTTTGGTTGATTTTTAATAGTTATTGTTAAGTTTCTTAATTAAATTCAAGTTTTATAAATTATTGATTTTTAACAAATTGTTAATTTTGGCGATTGGTATGCTCTTAAATGTAAATTAGGATGTAGGTAATTTGTTGGTTCAAATTGTTTATAATAAATCATGAATTAATTAAAATTTGTTTCTTAATTTTAACCCAGTTCCCTTAATATGAAAAATCTGTAAATTTGCATAGTCTAGTTTTGGAATTTTTCCAATCGATTGGCAAAGTCAAATTTATAATTTTTAAACATTTATAAACTAATTATGGAAAGAATATGAAAATGAGATGACACGAGTTTCTTTTCCATTAAGAAACTCGGTGTCATAAAAGGGTAATAAAACTAGAAGGTCTTCGACAATTTTCAGACCTGTTTCGTCATCGCGCTCGCGGAGAGAGATAAGTAGCGTGACCGAAGCCTCCTTTTCAGGTATGTGGACCGATAGAAAATTTGGAAGAGGTCATTGGTCACGATGTCACATCTCCCCCGAAAAGTCAAATGTTATGAATGAAATTTATAATATTTGACAATTCAAGTGCAATTATTTGCTTAAGCCTAAACGAGGATAGACAGGCAGCAGTTCCGTCTGCTCAGTTTCTATCTCAACGGTTGGTGAAGTTGGTGATTTTGCGGTGTAAGTAGCTTCATATTCGGTATGGTCGCGTGGAGGTTCAGTGCGCTGTTGTCGAAGGTGGTGTCGATGAATCAAGAGGTTAGACCAGGCAGTCCAACAAGCTGCAAGGAGATGATAGCTGCATCCGAAGATGGAATGTAGAGCGAACAGGTTGAGGATGGCGCTAAGTAGTTTTTGCATGACTTTAATTATGATAATGGTCATAAGAATGCCCGCACTAAACGAGCCAAATTGGGTGTAACCGGACCAAAACTTCTTCCAGGCTTTGGTGGCTTGACTTTCAATATAGCCTTCGGGAAAGAAGGTACGAAAATCAAGTGCTCCAGTGTTAACA
Source organism: Telenomus remus (assembly GCA_020615435.1). NCBI lineage: Eukaryota > Metazoa > Arthropoda > Insecta > Hymenoptera > Scelionidae > Telenomus > Telenomus remus. Next base: position 6,296,477 of record CM036338.1, read on the forward strand.
GCTTTTCCGGTGACTCGACGAGCCATTGTGCTGAGGATTGCTCCTTGGTTGGACGGGAACATCATGTCTTCACCCATTTGATCCAGCTGTTCCTGCGTAAGAATTCCATCCTTGGCCAGACCGGTTAGATACTCATATATCCAAGTAAGCTGATTAGACGGTTGCAATACAGCAGGAGCATTAGTTGCCACTGGACGAGGAGTAAAGATGTACCAAACGTTTCCAATTTCCCACATACTAGGAAAGGCATGGTTACAGCTGATTGGCGTCCCCTGACTAACTAAAATTCTTGTACGAGGGTTCAAGTAGTAGGGTTTATCGTTGAAGGTGACTGGAAGGTCCTGCCAACAATCATCAGTTTGACGAAGTTTAACAGTGACGGGAATACACTTGACTAGGTAAACGGCTTCACCAGCAAAAATCGCGTAATAGCCTTCTCTTTGCATGTACTCTAAAGCGAAGAGTCCAGGTGAAATGGTTGCCATACTCAAGGAGTTCCGAAGAACCTTCTGCTCCAATAAACATCTCTGATAGACGACATCGCGGTATAATTCCTCCATTTGGGTACGTATATGATTCTCAACGTAAACAATCTTGGAATTAACATAAGTAAGCATGCTCATTTCCTTTGTAGATTCAATCCTTTTCTGTGTGAAAAAGGAACCCTTGGAACCGACCAGTAGAAATAGTTTGGGATGTTCGCTGATTATCAAACGAAACCCACACTTCATAGTGGTCGACTCCTGAGTGAGTGCGAAAGTGATGTCCTTGGTCCTGACGGAGTAGATGCTTTGTGTATAGTTGTCGTGTGAAACTCGGCCTATATTGGCGGGTCCTTCGTAAAGTACGACGAAGCGGTCGAAATTACAAGGGTCCTTAGGAATCCGTTCCCAAAACGTTTGTCCACCTTCATGATCGGAGCATTCACCACGACGGAATTCACAAGTAAGTCCATCGGATAAATGTATCAAATCTTTTTCCAGATCGATGGTAGCGAGATAATCACGCAGTGTAACTTTTACCGTGCCAAAGACTATTACATTGTCGTCGTAGGTTCCGAAATGATCAGAGTATGCACCCCCTTGACAAGAATAGTCAGCTTTGGTTTCTCCTGCAAAAGTTACACTTCTGATTTCGGTGTTGTTCGGTAGAAGTCCTTCCATGGTAGTTTTGCCAATGATAAGTCGACCCGATTCCTGAATCTTTTGACATTGACGTTCGTCAATTTCTTTGATATAGGTGGCTTCGGCATTTGGCGCGATGCTGAGGTAGGAACTCCAACCACAATATCGTACCGAACGGGTTATTTCTATTTTGCATTGTAGTACATGGGTTGTCTTGTAATTGTTTAGTTGCAAGAGTTGTAGGTAGGTGTCGTTAGTCTCCACATTCAGCTTCGGGATGTCGCAGTCTCCAACATTACGCAGCGAGATCTTGGTTACATCAGTGTTGCTGGTAGTGCAGTCGTATCCCAGGAGTCCATCGGTTGAGGAGAGAAAACTGAGCAGCAGACTTAGCCTTACAAGAGCTTAAACAATACAAATTATTCGGCGTCAATGTGGGATTTCTCGACGTTGTCGATAGCTACAACCTTTTCTTTATTTTTGTACATTATTTTTACATTTTTGTTATCAAGTACTTCGACCACCAAATGTGGTCCGGTGTAATAGTTATCAAATTTATTTTTCTTAGCATGATTTTTCAAAAAAACGGAAGATCCTGGTAACAATTCCAACGGATGTACTTTAGCATCGTAATACTTCTTTGAACGGTGTTTTGCTTGAATCAAGTTTTCGCGGTTTAAACGATTGAGATTATGTAGCCGGGTTACGAGTTGCGTGAGGTAATCGTCATAAGTTTGGATAGGATCTTCAGGAGCTTGACTAGAAGGAAGACGAGGAGGATGTCCGAACAGCAGTTCGTAGGGAGTTTTCTTGGTGCCAGTGTGTATGGAGGTATTATAGGATAGCATGGCCATTTCTAACCAAGAATCCCAGTGGTCTTGAGTTGTGGTATATTGCTTAAGGAAATGTATCAGACTGATATGAGTACGTTCAAGTGACCCATTGGTCGATGCGCGATAGGGAGCAGTCTTGTATTGTTTAATATTTAATCGTTTTGCAATAAGTTTGAGCAGGTTGGACAGGAAGGAAGTGCCCTGATCCGTGAGTATACAAGAGGGGCTTCCATAGATACAAATGAAATTACGCAGGAATGCCTCAGCTATTGTCTTGGCGGTGGCGTCTGGGATAGCAACTGCTACGCACCATTTAGTCAAAAGGTCTTGCATCGTCAGAATGTACTTATTGTTGTTTTTGGTAACTGGTAAAGGACCAACAATGTCTAACGCGACTTTGCACAAAGGTGCAGCGGGAGTATCAGTTATTGCCATAGGATTTTTAGTTCTAACTCTAACTAGTTTCTTGAGTTTACAATCCAGACATTTTTGGATATAGTCTTGGATGTCTTCTTTCATATGTTCTCAGTAGTAATTAAATCGGACTCTTTTGTAACATTTATCCACACCTTTATGACCACCCAGACAAGAATTGTGAGCTTCTTCGACGATATCGTGTCTTTTTGCAAAAGGTACGTATGACACATTTCCCGTGCAAATGGTACCAGTCAGCTTGTTGTTGTTCAATTGTTTGATTTTACCGAAGATTCGGCTCCAGTAGATGAGATTAATTTCTTTGATTTGAGGAATAGAAACGGTTTTACATCGGTTCGTATCCAAGAATTTGAACGCATTAGTTAAGCCGGTAGATACGTCATCCCACTCAGTTTGAACGGTATTACGAGCTTGGATAAATACGCAAATATAATGATAACTGCCGCGTTTGAAAGTCTGAATTTCGCCTAGCCGATTTGGAGAGATATTCCCAAAATACTTATGTTTTATCAAATGTGTGCCTTGTTTGTCGATCGGTTTACCGTCTTCATTGACGAAAAGAATCAGGTTATCTTTCCGTAGGGAGAGAGGGTCTCGAGTTTCTATCAATTTAGTTTCAAGAACCTTTTCTAGCTCTTCTTCTTCGCTGTCTTGTGCATTTCTGATTTCTTCAATTTCGGGTTCCTGAACTGGTTCAGCTTCGAGTTCTGGTTCGTCAGGGTTAGAGTCAGTATCTGATTCGTCGTCAAATATCACCTTATCGTTCTTCCTTGCTAATTTCGTTTTTAGTTGATCTTCGTTGATTTTCCCTTGGTTATGTTCCTGTATTTCGTCAGAAGTCAAGTATGGCTCGTCCTCCTCCGTCGACGATTCCGTATTAGTTACGGCCAAGTCGGTATTACGAGGAGCTTCTTCTCTTGGTGCCGAAGGACTTGGTGTCCCTTGTTCGATCGTTGGGTGTGGGGGTTTCAAAGTGATAGGGCGTCTTGGGTTTGGTTTGTCGGTGTATTTAATGGGACTCTGTCTGGTTCTTTTGGATTTTCGCGGTTCAAAATTGGTTGGTACAGTCTTCCGAATCGGATAGACCGGGTTAGTACATAGTTTGTTGAATTCATTTACAGCTTCTACTAGTTGAATTACATTTACCGGGTTCCGAGAGAGAGCGTCAGCGTTGCTGTTTAGCTTCCCTGGTTTATAGACTATATCATATTCGTACTCTTCTATTTTGAGGCGCCATCTGGCGAGTCTACTTGTGGGATCCTTAGCAGTTCGCATCCAGACCAGAGGTCGATGATCACATACAATTGTAAATTTCCTACCATACAGGTCTAAAGTAATGTACACTGTATACGATTGCGAATGCTTCTTTCTCGTAGGTACTGTATTTAGCTTCTGATGAGGATAAGGTTTTGGAGACATATGCAATAGGAAGGTCTTGACCGATTGGACCTTGTGAGAGGATTGCACCAATGGCAAATCCACTGGCGTCTGTGGTTAATACAAAAGGGAGATCGAAGTTTGGGAATTTCAAGAGTGGCTCTTCTATGAGTTTTTGTTTTAAAATTTAGAAAGCTTGTTCTTGTTCGTTGGTCCAGTTGAAAGCTACACCTTTCTTTGTGAGAAGGGTCAGAGGTTTAGAAATGGCAGAATAATCTTTAATGAATCTACGATAGTAACCGGAGAGACCAAGAAAGGACTTGATGTTAGTTACTGTTTTAGGAGTTGGAAAGTCTCGTACGGCTTTCACTTTCTCGGGGTCTGGGCGGATTCCCGTTTCGCTGAGGATATGACCCAGGTAACCAACTTCGTGGCGAAGGAATTGACATTTGGAAGGTTGCAATTTTAAGTTGGCTTTTCGTAAACGTTCTGTTACAGCTAAATATTTCCGTCTGTGCTCGTTTAGATCCTTTGCAAACAGGACCAGGTCATCTAAATACACAAATATTTCTGAGTCTAACAAGCCGGACATGACGGTATTCATCAACCTTTGGAAGGTTGCTGGCGCGGACCGCAATCCAAAAATCATTCGAGTGAACTGATATTGGGTATTTAAAGCGGAGAAGGCTGTTTTATGCTTGTCGGCTGGGTCTAGAGGTATCTGCAGGTAGCCGCTAGCTAGATCCATAACAGTGAAGAATCTAGCGCCACCTAGTTTGTCGAATATATCCATTATATTCATCATTGGGAACGCATCCGGGACGCAAGTAGCGTTGAGCTTTCTGAAATCTAACACGACTCTGTATTGTGGACTTCCGTCGGCGGCGGCTCGTTTAGGAACGCACCAGAGTGGACTTGAGAATGGACTGGTGGCTTCCTCTATGATTCCATCTTTATGCCATTGTTTAATTTGTTTCTCAATTTCGTCCTTCAGCGCGTGAGGGTATCGATACTGTTTAACATGGATAGGTGTAGGATCCACCAGTGGAATCTTGTGAGTGACCATGTGCGTGGCCGTGAGAGGTTCATCTGGTAAGTGGAAAACATCACTTGTCATTTTGACTAATTCTATTATCTCGTGTCTTTCGTATGGATCGTGGAGGTGGTCCAAATTTATCAGTTCTAGGACTTTACTGCTCCGTTCTTCTGCTGTAGCATTAATTGAAAGTATCGGTTCAGTTTCAGCTTCGGTTGTGATGATTTCGACTTCTTCTAACTCGACTGTCTGAGCTTCAATTTCGACTTCGTTTTCGGTGGTATTGATGAGGAATACATAGGCTGTGCCCTGACGGTTTTCTACGATAGCATTACCATAGAACACCCCAGGCTGAATTACTTTTAAAGGAATTAATCCAGTTTTGAGAGTGTTGGTAACCCTTACTCCTATCTTCTGCCTCATGCGAGCTGGAACCTTATGCTTCTGATTGACAGACATTCTTCCGAAAGGTATTTTATGATTATTTATGAAAAGACATTTCTCTCTGTAATCAATAGTGGATTTTGATTTTTGCAGAAAAGAGGTACCAAGGATGCCATCGAATTCGATAGGGAAGTCATTGGATACAACATGGAAGTCGCAAGGAATTTCAAAAATGTCAATAGTAACCCTTCCGAGAGTTTGAACCGTTTGTGAAGTGATTCCGCTCAAAGTTAAAGTGACTTGGTTGTTTACCTCGTGTTGCTTACCAAGAACTTGTTGTTTAATAAGAGAGGGACAAGCTCCTGTATCGACAAGGAAGAAGGCTGGTGTAGGTAAATTTACTTGAATGGCAGGGGATTTATTTATACTTCTCGGAATATAATAGACGGTTTGATGTGATTCCTCTGGAAAGACTTCTAATACCGGGAGAGTTGGTTCGGTCTCGCGAGTTTGACTTCTTTGTTTGCTGCGACATATGTCTTCAGTATGTCCGATTTTATCGCAGTAAGTACATTTAAGCGCTTTATTGGCTAGTTCAGGATATAGTTTAAAACATTTATTTGCCACATGACCAGGCTTGTCACAGTATTGACATACATCCTTTTCAGTTTTGACTTTGAGAGTGAAACAAGTTTTAGCAGTATGCCCAGCAGTGTCGCAAAGTTGACAATTCTCGGAAGATTTTTGCACGACGCGCACGGGTTCGCGAGAGCAGTCGGACGCGAAGTGTCCTTTAGTTTTACATCTACCACACAGGTTAGTTCTGCGCCTGCATTCTTCATAAGTGTGGCGTGGTCGATTACAATAGGAGCAAGTAATAGCTGCGGTTTTCGAGGTTACAGATTTGGATGGCGAAGGTTTATTCTCAATTTCGCTTGCTACCTTCGGTTTGCTTATTGATGCCTTTTCTGCGAGGCGTAATTCAGCTTGTGATTTGAATTTATTTTCAAGTCTGATCGCGGCGATGCCCGCGTCTTTCAGGTTGTCAAAATCAGGGATTATCATTGCGATTTCTTGTCGTAAGCCATGTAAGAAGGCTCGAGTGACTTCTTTGTCCAGAACGGCACGTTCTTCCTCAGTCAGTTCATTTGTTTTTTCGGATTTTACAGCTTCAATAATTCGGTTGCCTAGCATTTGCGCTCTGTTAAGGTAACTTGGAACATCTTCTGTTTGTAACTGATGGATTCGTCCGAGTTCTCCCTTGAGCGTATTTATAGATTCGCGAGGGTTGAATATACCCTTCAGATGTTGCAAAAGGTCTTTTAATGTGTTGAATTGATGACCTTGTGAGAGTTGCAAAGCTACTTTGGACAGTCGTGTCTTGAGTAGTTGTGTAAAACTAGCCTCGGCGTTGGCTGGTAAACAGAGTTTTGCGTCTTCGCAGGCTGCAGCGTATTCGCGGAAGGTACACCCGGATCGGTCCCCGGTGAAGATTGGTACTGCTGAGACGACGTCTCGTGGTTTAATAAAAGTATTTGCCATGTTTTCGTTTCTGTTAACGCTTTCGCATGAATCAGTTTCTGAGGGTTCTGCGTTATCTGATTGAATAAGCTCTTCGTCTGAGTTTCCAAAATTGCTAGACCTGCCGTCAGTGGTCGGTAAAATGTCTTGATTAAGCGAGCTGCCGTCAGTAATTGATAAAGTAGTTTGAAGGGATAACCAATCGTCAGCAGTCGATAATGTAGTTTGAAGAGATGACCAGTCGTCAGTGGTCGTTACAGTAGATATAGTAGGTCTGTCAAGTGCCTGTGAATTTTCTTGTTCTTTACTTAACGTGATTTCTGATTTCTTGATAGGGGTGCGGGCTAATTGTCTTCCCCCGATTTCGAAATATTCGCTTTTCTGTTCGTCTGATAATTTTCGTAAATGACTTCTCAATATTCGCGGATTCTCACCCCCGCTCATAATATATCTAAACTCTTTTCCACAATCAACAGAACTCAACCACGCTCTGCTACCAAAAATTTTGTCTTCTGTGACATCGCCACCAAAGACAAAACATTAAAATTGGTTAAGTTCAGTTGTGGAAGGGTGGAGTGTAAATAATTATGAACAGTGTGGAATTTTAAGTTACTGGATATCAATTTATTAATCTAGGTTGACAATTTCCAATCCAAAAGTTCGTGAATTCCTAACAATCTATCCGGTTTCTTAAATTAGAGATATTCGATAGCTGGGTTGGAGGGATGAGGTTAGGATTTGGGGTAGTCGTTGAACAATTCAGTAATCGTGGGTAAGGGTTCCGTGGGTTTACAAATTTCCAAGTTACCACAGGGAGTAGCAAAAATATATTTGGTTGCTGCGGCGAGATTCTTACAATTAATTACACTAGTAATATGTGGGTTCGGTTTACAAATTTCCAAGTTACTAACGGGAGTAGCAAAAATATATTTGGTTGCTGCGGCGAGATTCTTAAAATTAATTATACTAGTAATACGTGGTTTCGGTTTAGCAATTGGCGGTTTAGGGACAGGAAGTGAGGTTGCCTTTGGTAGAGGTGGTGGGGGAGGTTTTCGGATAGGTTTAGGATTTGGCGGTAGGGTGTATTCGAATTTAGCAGGATCGTAATTTGCACGAAGGGACGCGAAGAAGAGTTCATTGAAGGTTACCAGGTTGACGGGAATAGGAGCGCGATCGCGACGACCTAACGCTCGGTTGAGACGCCGGATGTCTCGTCGTTGTTCAGTTTTTAGTTTTGCCGGGTTGGTGGCTTTCGGTACCCTGCCCGAACTCCAAGGATCAACGTTACCAAGTATCTTCCGTCGATTTGAAATCCGATCAAAACACGCAGTAAGGTGTTCTACAGGAAAAGTAAGTTATATTTATTTGACAAATTAATTTTACAAGTTCGAATTAGATTTAAACTTACGTAAATCAGTTAGCTTCATTATATATTTTTCGTTAAGGTTGATTGTGACTTTAGACTTAGAAATTTCAAGATTTTCTAGCGAAGCGGATCGTGCTGTGACACTCCACGAACTGTGCAGTTCAATCGTACTGAGACGAAATGCTTTGTACAAAGCAAGACCTTGTGCAAGGTGTTTGTTGATCTGAGTCAACTAGAGGAGTGTACTGATATCGGAAAATGGGCCCGTTTATATAGGATTCGGAGATTTCGGGGAAAGTGGATAACGGGATTTTAGAGTAGTTTTTCCTTAATTTTAGCGAAATTAATTGTTATAAACAAAAGACACTAACCTAATTTTGTAGTTAATTTTAAGTGACATAGGTTGTAAAAATTCGAAGTTGATCGGTTGATTTTAAGTGGTTGTTTTTGTATGTTCAATCTTATTTTGTTAATAACTATTTATACCATTGTTTAATCATAAGTTCTTAGTGGTAACTTAATTTGTATGAGGCGTTGACGATGATTTTAATTGTTAAACAATTTGTATTTTACTTAGTTTAAATTTTGTTAATTAACAATTTGGTAAAATTTATAATTTGCAATGAAAATCTGTCGTGTGGGCATTAAAAATGTGCGCGGTTAATTGCTGATTACAAATTTATCATCAGATTTGCGATCGACTGTTTGGTTGATTTTTAATAGTTATTGTTAAGTTTCTTAATTAAATTCAAGTTTTATAAATTATTGATTTTTAACAAATTGTTAATTTTGGCGATTGGTATGCTCTTAAATGTAAATTAGGATGTAGGTAATTTGTTGGTTCAAATTGTTTATAATAAATCATGAATTAATTAAAATTTGTTTCTTAATTTTAACCCAGTTCCCTTAATATGAAAAATCTGTAAATTTGCATAGTCTAGTTTTGGAATTTTTCCAATCGATTGGCAAAGTCAAATTTATAATTTTTAAACATTTATAAACTAATTATGGAAAGAATATGAAAATGAGATGACACGAGTTTCTTTTCCATTAAGAAACTCGGTGTCATAAAAGGGTAATAAAACTAGAAGGTCTTCGACAATTTTCAGACCTGTTTCGTCATCGCGCTCGCGGAGAGAGATAAGTAGCGTGACCGAAGCCTCCTTTTCAGGTATGTGGACCGATAGAAAATTTGGAAGAGGTCATTGGTCACGATGTCACAGTAGTGCTGAAATTATAAGTATGTTCTCTACGCAAGAATAACGAAAATGCAAAAAATACAAAAACTCAATGGCGCTACAATGAACCGAAAACGGTTTATCGCGATTGTTTCAATGAAAAGATAAACTTTCATACAAAGTGTAAAGAGAAAGTTGTTTGTCCAATAATTAGCTACAATTCTTACCTAGAACATTTTTTTCTACAACTTACCATTTTCAAGTTATAGCTAAAAAATATAGCGCACCTACGTCATTATTTTTTAGGTATAACTCGAAAATGGTAAGAAAAAACTATGAAGTAAAAAATTTTGAAAAAATCACATACTGTTGTTGCATTAAAAAGAGCATATTTTCAAAGTTTTAGTGAAATCTTTTAACTTTTCAACATGGTATTCAATATCCTTAAAATTTTGTTATTTAGTTTTTCTTTTGTTATTGAAAATAATTCATAAACAAAGAAATTATTTTATATCTTTTGTTATCGATATGAAAATAGGCTAAACACTGTTTCAACGCGCCCGCGTAGGACTAATGAAATATTTTCATTTTCAACTGCGGTTATATAAAACCCAATGATTTCATTAGTTGCTGTTTCTCTTGACATGCTACTTAACCTTGGACTTGAAATCTACGAATGTTTTTGTAAGAAAAAGTGAAATATGTTGTTTATTTCCAAAAGTTTACTTACATTTTTTTAAGATCGTATAAGACACACTCGTTCGTTCCGAATTTCAAGAAAACTAGATACAGATGCACATGATCTAGGTACAAGACCTGTTTGATTTAGGAAACTAGGAAGTGAGAAAAAGACGAACAATAAGATTTTCCGAACGTTCCTCATTAGTATCGGAGCAGTAAGGAGGGATAATGGTAGCGGGGGTTATTGTTTCCCCCGGACTGCACGATTTCAGGTAGTAAAGGCTCATTCATTCAACAAGACTAGAAGAAAACACTATTAGGACTAGTTCATTATAGCCCACGTGCTTTCTTTTCCACCAAAATAAGAAAACAGTCAGTCTTTCTCATCGAGATGGTTGAAGAAATGTTGAAACTTGGGAAAAATTCAGTTCGGAAGCGGAAGTAATAAAGGCGATTTCAGAGTACGCGCTTTTGAAAAATTGCAAATTTCGAAAACGAAGCTCGAAAACTTTCACCGCGGTGAAAGTGTTTAAAGGACCATTCAACCCGGATTTGAACAATTATTATGAATTCGTTTATTGGTGTGAATTAGGTTGCGTGTTCAAACCTCGAGGAAAAGGTGATATTTCATAAAAATATTGACATTTTTTAACATGAAAAATTGTTTACTACAAAACAGGTCTAAAAGAATCGGATGCGAGGCCAAGATTGTTTTTAAAGCGAAAGACAAGCAATCATTCGTAATTACATTAATCGAACTAGAGCATGATCACTCGAAGCCCAAAAATGTCGACTTGGTAAATATATTTTCATACGCTTTAATTAAGTCTCGATAATATCAAAACTTAATGAACTCTTTATGATTTTCAGAATCAAGAATCGCCTGCCAGCTTGCACGAAGAAAAAAATGGTAAGAACATCAAGCTTCATTAGCTTGGTTTATAATTTTTTTTTCAGTTGATAATTAATGCTAAGTTGAGCATATTGAGCATTCATGATCCTGAATCATTAATACTCAAGTTAAAATCAACAACAATTCCAATTTTACTATTTATTTACTATTTATTTAGACTCAATTTTGATTTTATATGTTGACTTTACAGACAAATTAAATGATTTGTTTCGAGAATTAAAGGAACATTTGACCGGAGACGACGGTATTTGGAAGGAAGAAAGAGAAGAAACCCTCCGAGAAATAATGTCACATTGGGCAGGATATAAATCAGTTTTGGTCACAGCAAAATCAGCCACAGTGTCGTCAACAGTTTACAATCCTGTAACGGAACAGCAAACTGAAAATCAGGACTCAATACTGAGCATTGAACAATCTATGAGTTCCGCTCCCGGTAATTATTTTTTTTATAAATGAATTTACATTAATCTTAATCAGTAAACAATAATTATCAACATTTTCAAACGCCTACAGTCTGGGAAGGCAATCATTCACTTGCCTTGACAATTGACAATTCAATGACAACAGAGAATAGCGTAAGTTCTCTCCTCAGCCCAATTGTGGATGACAATGTACTAGAATCATCAACTACTGACATCGTCGGAAACATTCTTAATACATCAGGTAATTAAACGAATAAGATCTGGCCAATGATGACATATTTTTCTGTAAATATGAATGGCTTATCAACAATGACTTTTATTTGTACAGTTCGTCTACCAGCAGCGCTAGTCACAAAAAAGAAACCAGGTAGAAAACGAAAAACAACCACAACAGCGAAAGGCCTAGAACAACAAGACAAGAGTTGCAAGGGTAAAATTTCAAACTATTTTTAGATTTACTTCTACTCATATCTTGCATCTTGAAAACTGTATCATATCCTATTTTCTGGTCTAGATCCGCCAGAACCCAAAAAACGGAAGGGTTCAACTCCAAGCAGTGAAGCCGAAGTTAAAAAGGCTAAGATTAACGAATTGAAGGCTAACAAAAAAAAGAATACTTCTGCTCAAAAATGCGGACGGTCGCTGCGAAGTTCGTAAGGACGGCAGATAAGCACAAACTAAGATGATCTAAAACAATCTAAGACTCTTACGATTTGTTTAGTTTTGTAGACTTTCATGCTACATAATTTAAAATAGTTTTAATTATTGTAAGAATTATTAAATATATATTCTGTAAAGGAAGGTATACAAATATATAATGTTAAATTTCGATTAACCTCGATAAACAAAAATGAATAAAAACGATTGGAATTAGCTTTTTGAATAATAAGAAAAAATATTTTGTTGTTGAGCTAGCTTAGTTATGCTTCACGGCCAGCTGCAAACAACGAAACCAACAAAAACAGTTTTATTTTGGGCAGAAAAATGAAAGAAAATGAATGAAAATGATTGTTGTTAACTCAATTTAATTGTAATTAAATGAAACAAAACAAAATACTAAATTTTTAATCTCAAAATGTGGGTTACCCGACCCGAGCGCTGCGAAATCTTTGCTGTCTTATTTAGAAAAACACGAAATAATTTTATCTATAGAGAAAAACACGAATTTTGGCTTGATTAGGGCTCTCACCCTGATCAAGATCGGAAAGAGTACAAAATTTACTCGCCTAGCTCTCACCAGGGAGTCTTCTCCAGCTCTCACCGGAGGAAAACACAAAGAAAATGAAAATTAATTTTATTTCACCCGGCTCTCACCAAGTACCTAGCCTTCACCAGGGTTTTCACCTACCTAGCCCTCACCAGGAAGTCTTTCTGGCTCTCACCAGAGGTTTGGCTGCTTCTAGCTCTCACCAGAAGCGGTGCCGAAGCTCGATTCGGCCCTCGCTAAGGTGGCTTTTTGCTCGACGCCCGCGCGCCAATCAGCGTTCAGTTCGCTGTCCTTTTCCCGCTGCATCTATCTCTCTCCGTTTGAGATTTGCACATTTTCCCTTTCCATGTTCCCGGGAACCAATCAGAATCGAGTATCTCTTCTATTGCAATTTATCATTATTGAAAAGTACTATTTTCTATTGTTTTCATGATTTTCAGGTTCTTTAATTATTAAACTAACTTATTCAATGATTTTTTATGTAAAACTATGCTTTTCTAGCTTGATTCTACGTTGTTGAAGTGGTTCGAGCCCGCTGGCCGATCGACCTGTCAAAACCACTTCAACAACAAATTATACATGTTTAATTTTAATGAAATAAGAAAACAAACTGACCAATTTGTGCAGCAACTCGTCCCGGTTCGCCTGATCTGCTTTGTCCGTCGCCGCAGCACTTTTTTATTTGCTAATTGTTGCAAAAACTACGAGCCGACACGACCCCGACAATCACAACATCGACAATGTCTTTGTCGGTTGGTCTCGCCGACTTTCAAATTCGAAATAAAAACAATAACGATGAAAAGAAAAAAAAGTAATCAGATGAAAAAATTCGAAATTGATTTTTGAATCGATCTGTCAGTTCACTTTTTGTGTTTAATTAATTGTTTAATTGAAAAAAGCAATTGAAAGTGTGAATTTTGACGTTTTCCGTTGGTCTACGCGAACGCCACCTAGTCGCTGGCAGTTGGTCGTCGTGTTCGCGTCGTGTCGGCTCGGCGTCCGCCTTTTTGGCTTTTTTAGCAGCTTTTACAGGTATTTATCATCAATTTTGTTCAGATGACTCGATTCCTTATTTAATTAGCTTCAATTTGATATATTTGGGCTGTCGCCGCAATGTTTATTTGCTTTGTTATTTAGTTTTCAAAAGTTGGTTAGGTTCGGTTTGTCGCCGGTTTGTTTACATCTGTCACTTCATAAAAAAAATGAAAATGAAAAGGAAAGATCAATAATATGTTTAAAGAAATGAAAGGGAATCGAGTCATCTGAATTATGAATTAATGTTTTTTTTTTGTTTAATTAATTTGTTTGTTTGATTTCAGGTATGGGCGGTGATGTTACAATAAATTCAACATATATATGTATGTAGACAATTATTTCGATAATAAAATATCACCTAAGATCTAAATAAATGTCGAACGTAAAAAGTCGACAGTTTTTAATGAACAATAGAAACTGAGTTTCAATGAAACTCAAAGATGCTTTCATATTTCACAATGACCTGAGCATCTATTATTGTGATGCTACTAGTTGAGCATTATTTTTATCATTATAAAAGTTTGATAAACTTGATGAACCTGAACGTTGCTTAATATATAGTCATTGGGAATTTATGCTCCAAGTTGAGATTTATAGCGAGATTTGTTATTTTCTTTCGATTTTTAGCGTTCTTCGACGACTCGCACACGATATTAAAATCGTTTTCTTTACAGTGTGGAAGAACGCAAGCGTTCTCCCACAGTAAAAGAAAATATCATACCTTACACGTGGGAGAACGGCCAATTCCTTCACTCGTATGAGTTCTCCCACTTGTTAGGTAATATATATATATTCAAATGTGGATCATTGAACGATTATGAAAAGTAAGATGCATAACATATTTTTTTAGTACTCGTCGTTACTCGGTTTTGTCTAACTCCCCGCGATATATTGATATTAACCATCATTACGTTCGAAAAAAAAAACAAAATATAAAATTGAATTAAACCGGATACTCTGTTCATTTCATCATTTTATTTGTAACAAACTAATAATTACATAAAATATTCTTTGATAACGTTGAAACGAATCGATCGTATTAGAGGTTAGAAATAGATGGCCACGTGTTATTCAAGACACGTGGGCGAGACGCTGACACGTTTTTAATAAAGATATATCTTTATAAAGAGGACTAGAAAACGATATTTTAAAACTAACACCAAAACAAAAAAATCTCAAAGTATTCGTAATAAGTTTTAACTAATCCAATACAAAAATTACGCTCGTATATTGATATTAAACATCACTATGTCTAAAAAAAATAACAAAATATAGAATTGAATTAAATCGGATACTCTGTTAATTTCATTATTTTATTTGTAACGAACTAATATTTACATAAAACATTTTTGTAAACTATTTTTTAACTACTAGTTTAGACCGATATAAAATATTCTAACTGCACCTTCAGGTCGCGATGCACTTTTTAAGAAAGGACTTAAAGATGATTTGAAAGAACGCTGACAGAGAAGGACGTAAAAAAGGAGGAAAAAGTGCCTTTTTGGTGTCAGAAAAAAATTGGTCAGAGGGTTTAATTTTGAATCGTTACCTGAAAACTTCATCTCGCATTTCCCAGCTGTCTGATGGGCAGACGATGCGTGAAAAACTATCCCCGGATGATCCAGTTTGGACTTTTTCGCTTTAGGAGGGACTGACTGTGACCCAACATAAGACTCCATTTTGAGTTTTTCTACTCGGACCACAGGCAACGAATAGTTTATTATTCGCTGCGTTTCCTCCCGCTTGCTCATTTGAGCAGTTTGGTCTAAACAACAATAATTACAAATTTTTTAATGATGTTTATAGAATATTTTCAATTTTTATTGACAAATGTTTGTTTATGCATTGTTTGTTACTGTTTTTCAAGTTCTGATGATATTTCCACATTTTTCGCATTCGCACTGTTTGTCGTTTTTTGTTTGACTTGTTTCAACATTTTTGACTGTTGACACCGCTCAAAAAAGTTATTGACGATCACATTTAATTCAAAACACAATTTGATATAGTGATGAAAATTTTGACATAAAATTTGTCATTTTTTTCAGTGTACATTTAAATAATAAATTTGAATTTATTAATTCTTAGTATTGACATAAAAACAGAAAAAGTAACTTAAAAACCTGTTCTATTAATGAAATCGATTACTTACTGTATCAAGTGAAAAATTGTTCAGCAAAACGTGTTTTTGTCAGTGCGGCGTCGCACGGTGTCACCTCCACAGAACATTAAAAAAAACAACAAATAACAAACAATTTTGTCGGCACGTGCGAAACTTAGTTCCATCGGAAACCTGAACCAAGATCGTTGCGCGCAAACACGAGATTCACATATGACAGCGCCATCTGTAGATTTTCTCGAGAACTTAAAATTCAAATGTAATAAAATTCCTTTAATAATTTGATTGTTATAAAACACTTTAACAATCTTTACTTTAATAAAACAACATAAAAAATATAAATAAATAAATAAAAAATAATGATTAGTTTAATTTTTCAGTATCAACTGACTATATTATAATGATTTCAAGTCGGACTGTGTATTATATTAGGAAGGGAAGTAATACTATAAACGATTATTTGCAGATCATTATTACCCAGCAATTAACCCGATAAATGGTGTTCAATTTTGAAATAGTATAAGTATTCATGTTGAAAGAGGAGGCTTGATAATGCAGTTAAGTATTTATACTTACTTTTGAGGATTGAATTACTTGAATTAGAATATTTTCTTAATAGGCTGGAGTTGAACATTCAAGTTCTTTAGTCTAGTAGGGTAATCACTAACAACAACAGAGAGTGCACCGAAAAGCTCATTCCAGTCTTGCGTAAACTCCGAGTGTACGTAAAAGCTCTAGAGTGTGCGCAGTGCGTGCACTCGGTGAACTCTTTTGTGCACTCCCGTAGACTCTGCGTCCGAAAAGACACATGCATAAGGAATAGAATATTTAAGATGAAAAACAATAACGTGTTTCAAGTATTTTATTCATAAATTATTATTGAATAATTTCTTCTTGTAACGTTTGTTATAAACTTTAAATTAGGACTAACCAAAAACGGTGAAACATATATGTAACAATTTTACATATCATCTACTATGTCATAAATAACATTCTCATCTTCAACTGACTTATTTACAATTTCTACCGTTGACGTAGAAGGATATACAATGTCGTATTTGAACTTTTCAATCATGTTTTCGGTCGGTTTAAAGTCTTTACAACAAAATTTGCGACTGTACACAGACACTCGGATTCGCAATAGTGTATCCAATAACACGAATTTCATTCTGTTTTGCACTTTCGTTTTGATGGCGTTCATCACCGAAAAAACACGTTCAACTACAACGTTGCTGGTTGGTGAGCACAGTAAGCTCAAACACAACAATGCTAGTTCACGAAAAACTGGCGTACCCCCAGCGTCAGTGGAACTGTAAATCAGAGGCCACAATTCGTAACTTTGCAAATCCGGATTGTTTTCCAACCACTGAACGTGCAAAATTTAGTTCCACTGGTTTTCGATCACTCCAGCAACCTTGGAGGTTTTTATAGCATCAAAAAAAGGCAACTCTTCGAAGCGAGGTCGATGAGTTTGACTGAGACAGACAGATGGTGAAAAAAATGTTAACTTTCCAACGCACTCGATATGAGGTGTAATACGTTCTGCAACTTCGACAGCCAAAGTTTTGAGAAAGTTGAAAGCACGCGTTTCAACGTACTGTCTTTGATTTGCAGAAAGATTGCAAAATCGCAGTTCTCGATAATACTCAATTCCAAAGTCAACGTCATCGACCTTGCGAAAAGCCAACTCATTGCTTAGAGCATTTTTCATCGTTTGAACCATTTAGAAATGTTGGTGTCAACATTTTACCAGTAAGAAGAGATAGCAATTGCACAAGATCTTCGTAAGCTTTTCCAAGGTCGATGTCGTTGCTTTGGAATACAATGTTTGTCTTGTTTACTTCGCAAAGGATCGGCTTGATTATGGTCAAAAAAAAAAGTTAGTATTATCGTTGAGCATATCTTTGAGTTTCCTCGACATACAGCAACTATCTGTTCGGACATAATTGTCGAAATAAGATCGCAGTTCTACCCATTGTTCTAAAATAACGTTGACAGCCTTATAACGCGATAACCACCTTGTATCTTCTGCTAGAACAAATTGATGAAAGGTGCTGGCATTAACACCAGCATTTATTGCATCAAACAATTTTGTGTACTCAACTCTTCTGTTCGAACTAACATGGAACCAGTTACATTTAAGTGCATGACAGTGAAGCATCACTGTCCCTGTAAGGGTCTGACTAGCAGAAGCTTACTGCTCAAAGTCAAGCAATTGAGACTTTTTGGACGGCGAAAGTCTCCGTTGAGTTGCGAGACGGCGAGAGCCTCTTAATTAGGTTGTTCTGAGCAAGGTTCGAGCTTCTCAAAGTTTCAACAGCGAGACTCTTGGACGGTGCGAGCCTCCGTTGAGTTGCGAGACGGCGAGAGCCTCTCGGAGTTTTATTAGCCTCTCGTATAACGTTTTGGGAGATCTAGAAACCGCCATGTAGAGATCTGTCCGCTAATACCTCGAAACGATGCGAAACTTACCGTGAAAAGATCTTTCTTCGACGATCTGAAAAAGACCTTAAGAATGCTGAAGAAAGATCATTAGGAGACCTTAAAATGATCTTTGGAAGGCAATGAAGCGATCTCGAAAAGACCTTGAACGTTGTCAAGAAAACGAATCGGTTGATTGTACATCATTTAATCACTTTTAAGAGATCGCTCCGTGGTCTTACAAATATCATTAGCAGATCGTTTTATGATCCATAACAATAAAACAATTTCGATCGTTTTTGACCTCCGGGGTCGACCTCTTTTGTCCATCCGTTTAGGTCCTTTAGAGATCACTCAAAGTTAAAGGATCAAGTGATCTTACAGTGATCTAATAGTTATCTTCTTTTTTTGACTCGGGTATAAATGAAAAACATAACATAAGGGATAACGAGCTATTTATTTTTGAAAATACAAATATAGAATGATAAGTGTAAAGGAGGAAATGAATAATTAGCATGGTCTAATTCGTTTGACTGTTGATTATAGCGAGAATGGAGAAGAGCGACGTTAACATGAGCGATCACTATATAGCTAGCGCTGCACTTTGTATAATCGGGAGTATTTGCTTGCGCGTTGCCTGCGCGTTGCCTTGCTGGTATACAACCAGTTTGCATCTATCTTTCAAGACTTGTTTGGTTACAGTCAACTTGAGATTCGGCTGCTCTGACATAGTTAATGCTTGTATAATCTGTAAACAAACATTATCTATCACATATTCTAATAATAAATCTAACATTTTGTCATTTAAGGGGGTTTTCTGGTAAACTTTTTTGAAAATATTGTGTTTTTTTATTTATTTATCGACATCCTTGATGTTTCATTTTTCAAATTGGCGTGCACGATTACGGAAGAACGGATCAAAATAAACCTTTACGATTTTTGTACATTAAAGTAAATTGCTATTTTGATAGAACGCTGGAAACAAATTGTTGAAAAATACATTGATTATATTTTTTACAGTGTCTTAAACATAAAAAAAGGGCTAAAAATGACATTTTTTCACTGCGCGCTATTTCAAAGAAAAAAATACATTTTTTAAAATTTCGTTACCAGCGTTCTATTAGGAATTTGATCTATTTTCTATTCATGGTGGATTTTTTGTTTTTGGTAAGCCGTTTTACCTCTACCTTGCGCGCCAATTCAAGGTGCACGCCGTGCGCGCCCGCGAACTAATGCCTACCGAAGGCGTACGGTATCGAATTATTACAGAAAATTTCTTGTGTAATCTTCAAGAGGCGTACTAAGCCCTTGAAAAGACCCAAACACTGTATCATTTATTGTTTAAATAAAAAAAACTCATGAAATATGTCTAATTTTCGGCCAAGTTTACCAGGAAACTCCCTTGTTTGTTTACAGGTTTTCCTACATTTTTTAATTTAAACGAAGGGGTCCGCGCTCCAAGCGAGATTTCCGTATTCAACTGATGCGCAAATTTATTCTTTTTCGACACCTATTCCTAAAAAGTGCATCCTGACGTGAAGTTTTCGTTGGCGCGATCGGGCGCGATCGCGTTCATTTCGTAAAGCTTATGAAACTTTTTGTAGGTGTTGACAATTATTTTGGCATAAAAAATACGAAATTTTACAAAAAAAAAAACAAAATAGATTTCGGCAAAACTTTTGTCAACGTTCCTTTGACATAAAAAAGACCAAATTTCTTTTCAGTGTGCGATTCACATGTAATTCAAATTTGATCACATTTCTTCATTTTAAAATGTATGAAAGGTTTTTGCATTCGACTGGACAACATTTTTTATGACTAAACATTCTTCTGTTGATTCAAAAAAGTTTGAAAATAAGAATTTTTCAACAGAAGTTTTATTTTTGAAGTTGCCATTGAAACTCAAAACTCATTATTTATGACATTGAAGTATTTTTCGTCCTACTTACCAAATTATCACAAAAATAAAAGTTATAATAACTTGCTTAATTGATAAATTGAATGTTACAAATATCCTATACTTGTCTCATTTGTTACAAAACAGTCCGGAACAATATTTGTGACAGACTTATCATATAATATCACATAAAAATACTTTCGCCAACCAAAACCAAGAGTAACAATAAGCTATTACTCTGTTGAAGTTCAACTTTGTACAGTCGCGACACAATTGGGCAACCCCGGTTACCTCTACGTTTTTTATGTTCAAGAGTAAAGTAAACGAACTCCGCTAAAAAAAATAAACAAAACGTCACACTTACATTCTTTTCCAGTTCACTGATCTCCAATGAAAACACTGCTAAGTCTCTCGTGACGATGCCATTCTTAAAATCCATTCCTATGATAACCATCAGCGAGCTTTCTTGATCTCTTGTGAACGATTCTACGGCTTCAAAAGCGTCTTTCAATTCCAAAAAGTCCTGCGAAGTCAACAGTTAGTTCAAATTTTGTCAATTTTGATTTTACTGTAATTTTTATAATGCTCGAATTGGGAAATGAAAACGGTCCAACAACAATTAATATTTTTCTACTCGTAAGATAAACTCATTTTTAAATTAATAGTCGCGAATAACAAAGATTTAGTTAATAAGGTGATTGCATCAGTAAAGAAAAATGTAGACTTTAAAACGAAAAAAACATAGGGTAAATTAATAATATATTGAAAAGAATCACTTTTTCGTAAACTTCAAACATTTTTCTATAGAATGAACACGTTTAAAAATGTTTATAATAATTATTATTTTATAAATAATTACTATTCGTTAAGGTGAGTTTAAGCAGAAACAAAAAAAATCACCAGTGAAGGAACGTGGTAGACGCCGTATAACATTTTTAACCTCCTTGCAAAATGAGTGGAAATGCAGCTTTTTATATTTTTCCTGTAACTGACAAAACTAATGAAAAATAAACATTTTCATATCATTTTCTTTATTAGATCTTGAAAATTAACGTGAAAGGTGAATGGATAACCAATATTTGCAATTTTTTCTTTAATTGTCATTTAAATGAAAAACATGTTCATTCATTGGTGTCTATTCCTTCACTGGTGCACTCACCCTACTGTATTTTTCTGTTACCAAAATATTGTTCGTCGATCGTCAGTGTAATAAAATGATAGTAAGAAAATTGTTTTTATTAGTTGTAATGAATAGACTAAAACCTGAACCAAAATTGGTAATCCTGCGATTGGTATTCCTCGCGTTACTTTATAGTCCTTGATTATTAAATCACTTGCTGTCAGGCCGTTTAGATCTTTTTTTGCAGCTAGAATATCTTCAAAGACACCGCTACGACTACTGGCTTCAAGATTCGCTGCTTTTTCTAATTTTTCAATCACCTCTAAATCCAACGGCGTCGCGCGATTTGCTTCTTTGGAAAAGTTACAAGTATCCATTAGTATTGGCCCTGCAATACAATAATTATAACAAACAGACTTCAATTAGCATACAAATCAAATAACCCTTAGACCCATGACGGGACGCCAGGCGTCTCACCTCTCTTCGGCTAGTTTTTAGCAGTCGAGAGATGTAAAGATTTTTATAAAGGTTGAACTTTTAAAGTTCGTATATGAGCAAATCCAAAATAAACATCCACTTAGCGGTTCAAAAAAATAAAAATTTTTGGGCATTAGCCACACGCTTAGGATTTTTTTCTCAGGTTCTAGGTGTCAAAAAAAGTTGGAAAAATGGTGCGGCCCACCTTGAAACAGGTGGCGACATACTTTTTTAATTAAAAAAGAAGAAAATAAAAAATGAAAAAAGTTCGAGTTTGTGAAACCCCCATTTTTTATTGCAGATTCGGATTCTTTATAAAAAATGAAAAGATTTTATTCTTATATTTTTTTTGTTTCGCACGATAGATGGCGCTGTAATTGCAAGAGAACGATTTTCATTAATTATTTATTTCCTACGATTATAACGACATCTATCCTAAAAAACAGAAAAATGATAAGAATAAAATCGTTTTATTTTTTCATCAGGAGTCACTTTTTACATACTTTTTTTGTTGCTTCTTTGGCAAAATCACTATAACTTAATTTAATTTTAAAAATATGTCGCCACTCGTTTCAAGGTGGGCCGCACCATTTTTCCATCTTGTTTTGACACCTAGATCGTGAGGAAAAAAACCCTAGAGTGTTCCTAAAATTTTTATTTTTTTGAACCGCTAAGTGGATGTTAATTTTGGATTTGCTCATATAGGGGTTTTAAGGATCGCTGAACTCAAATCTGCTGTCAAATATTCAAAATTCAAAATGGTTGGCAAAATATGGCGGATCAATCTAAAACACATGACCAATGCCTACAAAACTTTGGATGCGTGGGTACTTACTTGAAGAAATCACAAATATGAACAGATTGTACCAAAAAAGCAACATGGCGGGTACAACATGGCGGCTCAAAAATTAAAAAATAGCGTTTTTTCAATAAAAATTCAGAAATCAGGATCTGTTTGGCAACTGAAACAAAAAAATGGATTCATAGTAAAATTCAAAGTTCCGTTAGAAACGATCCATTTTCGCAAATTTGGATCTGCCATTTTAGCCGCCATTTCAGATTTTTGAAAAAAAGATAACGAATTTGAATTTAGAATTCAAAAATACATAAATATTCCAAGATTCACTGAAAAACATCCATTTTTGCAGATTTTGATCCGCCATATTGGCCGACATTTTGAATTTCGAAATCCGGAATTATTTTGTTTTCACTCCTGCTTATAGTCAAATACCATTAAATCTAATTTCTATAAATTAATGACGTTTTTGAGCAAGTTGGATCAGAGTAACAGAAAGTAACAGAAATTACTAGAATGTCGAATAAGTAGGCTCGCTTGCATTTACACGCAGTAAATCAAAATACTTTACTTTTTAGCTGCGCCGAAATCAACTCGATCCATCCATTTTGCTGAGTGGTTCTCGGAAAAGTTTTTCCTGCCTAAAGTAACTTGCGCTTGTGTAGGATTTACTGTGGCTGACAGGGTATACTATACGTTCGCTCAATTATACCGAAAACAATACGACTAGCTTGAATGCAAAGCAGTAAAAGAAAACAAAGCGTCAATGAAATAAATGCTTGAAAAATCTTTTGTTTTTACTTTTGCACAGACAAATTTAATGTTGTCATTTGTTATATTCATGATAAATCAATTATCATCTCATAACTCATACACACAATGTGTCATGCAAAAACCACTGCGCGCAGCTAAAACGCGCTAAACAAACAATTACCACGACTTAAAAATACGTGATCCCTAAAATGTTATAACGGAACCTGAAAGTTTATTAAATTGCCTTTCTAACACTATTTTTTTAATTTTCTAACTGGTTGAGAACATCGTTGTTTTTCATTTTACATTTTATTTTCGCATAAAAAGTGGTTATATTTTGTAAACAATTTTTCTAATACATGAATATTAAACTTCAATCTTTTTCTTACAAATTTCATGTATGACTCAAAAGAGAATAGTAGCAGCAGTTATTGGAATTTAATTCTGTATTAAAAAAGGCCTTTAACGTTAATTCTTAATAACTTTGTTCATATTCATTATTTCGCAAAATCGTTTTACACGATTGTTAAGCATACCTGTCCTGATAATATACTGCAAAATCAACCAAATTAAAGAAAATCGTTATTTTTCTGTTACATTTCACGAATTCTTACTCCAAATTTTTAGAGTTGACTTTATCTTAACTTTATCTCGAAGCATCTTCCGTTTTTTAGTTACATTTCCAATTTGTTACATTTCCAATCAATCAGTATAGTTTTAACTTTAAATGTAAGATCATAATTAACAGCACATCTTTTGCTAATGATTATTTTTCAATGCTTGAACATCTATGTTTAAACTCTTCATTCTAACATATTCAAATGTAAGTGAAAATTCTAGTAACATAAACTTCTGACCGCATTAATTATTTCTATACATATTCGAAATGACGCACTTACAAAAACTTGTAACATATATTGCTGTGATGCTAGGAAATCGTGCAACAAACGATCTAATATATTACGAAAAAAGCTACATAAATCACACTTAAAAGTGATCAGCAACTGCGATGAAGACAATAATCTATATGAAATACATGCCAGCGTAAAGTTCCACATACACTAGGAAAAAGCTTTTTTGTACAGGACATGAGTCCACCAACCCTTTTGTAAAAAAGTTAAGGCGGTATAAAAAGTTCGATTGAAATTTTTAGGTTACAAAAATCGGTTCGGGGTCGTGAGCTAATACAGTAGTTTTGTTTATAACGAAAAATGATCAGGACAATCTTTGGAAAATTGTCTTTGTCCTGATATATTTTTCGTTATAACCAAAATTATTGTTTTGGCGCACGACCTCGAGCCGTTTTTGTAAACAAACCAGCCATTTTTATATCACCTTAAAATTTTAATTTACGTCTGCCGTTCGAATAAGGCAGGTCAGCAATTTTTCATAACATTGCTATTTTATATGAAAAAAATTGTCGAATTTTAAAATACAGATCCCACCCCAAAATTCTTTTTGGTTAATTTTAATTAACAATAAAGAAGTTAGTTTTTTAATCACAGTAAAGTAATTTTATGTGAGAGAAAAGTTTTTTTATATTTTTTTATGATTTAAAACTTATTCGATCATTCATTTATAGCATGTTAGCAGAACTTTTTCTCTTGCGTGTTTTTGGGTTAATTTATGGCGTTATTGAATTATATATTAAATGTGGATGAATATTTAGTACGCCAGAAAATAGGTATATTGAAACTGCGCTACCGGCGTAGTGCTGATAATGCAATTATATGACAAGCAATAAACACTTGCCTCGCAGAAGATTAGAGATGCGCAAGTCGACAAGCTCCGGATAGCTCTGCAAAATGTTTTTACCAACAAGCGTGGCGCAGCTGCCAACTATTTGCAGGTTGATTTTTTTGCCAGGCCAGGACCACGCTTCGTCTTGTGGTCGGTGATCAATAATGTCTACCACCGAATCTGCGAGGATCACGTCCTTTTCGCTCAACACGTGATGGTCAACCAAAACTAACTCTAATTTTTTATCCTGATGCAACCTTTTAAGATCAATGTGATCCCTAAAAATACATTTTTTAGTATTATCCATACTTATTCAACAAATTTTTTATTATGTGTAACATTACATATCATTTAATAATGTTAATAATATCATTATTCATTAATGCGTTCAATTATTTACGTGTCTCGTAACTTTATAAATCATAAAAATTGCCGTTTTCCATGAACTTTTTATAATCTAAAAATTTCTAAAACTTAAAAAAAACTGCTAGGTATACACAAAATACGTCTTTGCGGAGGAAGAATTTCCCTTGGTTTGCATTTTCTGAATTATGACGAGCGATTAATTTATTTGCTATTATAAAAGGTACAATTTTTGAAAAATTAATATTAATTTTTTTACTATCAAAAAAAAAAGTAAATAATAATTTAGAAAATAATTTTAGAAAATAATTTTGATGGTTTGAATAAACAAATGTATTGAATATTCACTGGCTCGAAGATAAATAATCATGGAACCATGAAACAACAACTGTTTCATTATAAATTAATCGCTCAATTGTTATATTTTGAATGGTTAAACGAACCAGTGGAAATTCGCTTGCAAGCACTATAGCGTTTGCTTAGTATTCGTCATCCATAAATCTTATAATACTGAGACGATTTACACTAATATTTAACTCTTTTCAACCTATTGAATCACCAGAGATTGTTTTTTAGTATGATTTCGATATTATTTTATAAAAAATTTTCATCTTTGTATCCGTAAAAAGTTGTGAATAAAATATTTAAAAATAAATTTGTTTGCGAAGTATTTTATTATTCAGTTTATATAAATTCCGCGTTGCAAAGTATAAAATCAAAAGCTCCCTGCAAAGCCAATCTTGTTATACGAAAGTTTTTTCAAATGGTTTCTGAATTGTGATATTTTATTGTTCATTTTTACCTTCATGTCTAACAAATTGTATACAAATCTATATACTTACCGAAACGTCAGTAAATCTGAATGTATATTGTATTTCTGCAAGTAATAGACGACCTCAGTTTTGATTCGAAATTCTTTTTCTGGAATGTTCATAACAGGAATGACCACCGTACCTGTGCGCTTCTTCTTTATGAGCTCGGCATATTCGTAGAGGCCTTGTACTAATGCACAAATAGCAGAATCCAAATCGCATGTTTGATTGCCTAGTACAATTTTCAATGTACTGTATTTGTCTAAATTTGTCTGTAACAATCATCCAAAAACAAAATATATTTTCAAAAATTCCTCAATATACACGAAGTTCACAATTGTACGCAAAGAAAACTATCACAAAGAAAACTTATTAACTAAAACCAACTGTAGAATGTAATGAAGAAATAAACACATTAGAACTATTTTAATGTTGAACTATTTTTCATACGTGCATCACTTTCAAAAATCATTTTTTCTTCGACTTATTTATATGTAATATATAAAATAACTAACAACGAAAAATAAATGTGGATAAACAATTTTTAATTGTTAAATTAAGTTTTTTGCAATTTGCAAAAAAATGTACTTCAAAAAAAAAAATAATTTTTTCCTCACTCGATAGAAAGCAGTGTAGTTTATTTACTTATGAACAATAACTGTTGGTAAAAGTAGAGAGTTTTCCACTTGTACTACCCTTAATATTTACCACTAGTGTAATCTACTATTTCAAAGTTTGGCAAAAGAAATAGTTAGCGGCTAAAACCAAACAAGTTCTTGCAATTTTTTATTATATAGAACAAAACTTTTTAATGTTGCCACTTAAAAACCAAAAGCAAGTGCAAAACACACTTTTTTCTATTTTAATATTCTATTTTTCTATTATTCAACTTCAATCGTGACTGATCAAATCTTCAAACGCAAAATTTTCATACTTAGAAGTTAGTGGTATTCCCCGAAGGAAACCACTCCCACATCCCTTATTTCCCACCCACGCATCAATTTAATCGCGTTTCTGACAATTGCTGTTGATTTTAGACTTCATGAAAGGTAACATCATAAAACAAAAAATTTTTAACTTCTGTGACACAAAAAAACAGTGGTGCTTCTCAAGGAATCCACCCCCGCATTTCCTATTCTCCACCCCCGCATCGGTATGATCACTTTTTCGGCAAAAAAAGTGATTACCAACGAAAAAAATAATCCAAAATAAATTTTAAAAATGGATCAAAGTTGTGCAAAAAAATTATAACAAAGTTAAAAATGATACTAAAATAAATTGACAGTTGACGATTTTTAAATCATCGATTTTTTTTTAGTTTCAGAAATTATGAAAGGTAAACAAATTTTTAACTTTTGTGACATTAAAATTGAAAAAGATGCTTTTTATTAAGGATTCCACCCCAGCACCGGTTGAATCACTTTTTGACAAATGTTCTATATTTAAAAAGAAAATAAAAACGATAGTACGATTTTAGTAGTTTCAGTTTCTAAAAAACACAATAATTTTTCAACGATATATCTATGGTGATTATGAAGAAAGTTAAGAGACAGTTTTAGAAGCGTCAAGTTTTTGCAATAATTGCGGATATGTATGAAAGTTTACCTTTAAGACATGAATGAATTAATATCTTCTACTATAATTGATGAAAAATTGTGTCACTCTTCTAATTTCTTCAATATAAAATGTAATATTCAGAACGTTAACAAGACAGGTCCTAAAACCACTTAACTGGTTCTTCCTAATCACCACAGAGATTATAGAGATCACTGACAACGCAATGTTTTCTATATAATATTACAATTTCTAGATAATAAATATATTTTTTATGACAAATTCATAAATCCTTCAATTATAATTAACTTAGTTATAGATAAAATATAAATTTGAGATAAAGCATGATGCTGTAAACAAAGATAATTCAAATTTCAAAAACTATGGGAAAAAACTTTTATGAATTATAAAATCTATATATACGCGATTTATAAATGATTTAGATTTTGAAAATTGAAAGCTATTGAGTTCTTTAAATAACAAAGTCATAAAATTCGGAAGTTCATAGAACAAGTTGATAACAATGCGCCATTCTTTTATTTAACTTTTGAATTTGCATCACAATTTTTAGATATCTATTACCGATTTTTTATTTTTTACTTTTAAGTAAATTTTTTAAGTTAAATAAAAGAATTATTTTAAAAATTTTTTTATATACTAGGGAGATGAAGCGCCCCCTACGGGTGCGCCGTCCCAAACTTTGATATTTAATTAGCTTACAATGAATATTAATATTAATATATTTATTTATTTTGTTTATTATTAAATAAATTATTTGCGATTCTTTCGTGCGAAACTGCAACTTCAGAGCGGCCGTTGATTTTTTTAAAAATGAATGATATGCACATTTCTATTTGTTAACACTCTTCTATTTATTCATTATTCTATCTATTTATTGCGCATCACGTGCATTTATTCATAAACATTTATGCATTTGTTCATCAACTTTCTTGCATTATCATAATTTATTGCAGTTTAAATTCATGCAATTCAATCATTAATGAAAAGAATTAATTTTCGATTTGAAAATGAGCTTATCGATATATTTATTCATATTATTTAGTTATATTGAATTATTTATCTATCTTTCATTGTTAAGTAGATTAACATGTTCATGCATGTTCATGCACGAATGTCTGAGTGCTCTAGGGCTGACCCAGTTTCGACGCCGGGTCCTCGCGATTTTATTATTTTATTGTAAGTCTAATTATAATCATGCATAAGCTTGAGCTAATTTAATTGTTATTATAAACAATGCATGCAACTATCTATCATTAATCATCAAGAGGTTCAGAAAATAAAAATATTCAAATAATAAACGATGTGCGATGTGTAAACAGATAACTTCAGACCGGTGATTATTTTTAAGAATGGATTTTATTTAAATTGCTCCATAATCCATTAAACAATAGTAATTTCAAACCATTTTAAACGAATTTGTACTTATATTATATATAAGCTCAGAAGTTTGCATCCTATCTTGTATCTATAGCTTATATTTTTTTCGTGATTGTTCAAATATTTGGATATTTTTTGTCCATTTGTGCATTTTATGCATCCTATCATATTAATCATACTAATATAATAATTTAATAATAATTATTTAATTATTTATTTAATAATAATTTGTTTGTTTGTTTGTTTGTTTGTCCGAGCATCACGCCTGAACAAAGCGTTTGAAAATGTTTTCAACGCATCAGAATTGATGATTCTTTGGACTCTCCGAATTGACGTAGGCTACATTAGAAATCGATTTTTCAAATTTCTCAGCAAAAAATGAAATTGAACTTTTTTGACTTTTTGCAATTTTTACAATATTGAAAAAATGTCATTTAAATACAGCAGCCAGAGTCTCAGAAAATTTTAGTAGGACAGAATGACTGCAATCTATGAGAGTAGTTTTGAAATATTTTCCCGGGTTCACAATTCGATAGTTTCTCATAGCACAAATTTACTGCAGTAATTATTTCGCGTAACCTTTTTTGTCCTTACAATTTCTGTATCCAAATAATTCCCAAAAAAACTTAAGTAACTCTCATGTAGTGCAGCGGAGCTAACGCCCGAGCGAAGCAAAGGAGTTCAGCTAGTGAATAATAAAGTTGTATTTTCAGGTAAGATTAATTGACATCCTATTGAAAAATTGATTGAAATAAAAGCATATTATTTACAATGATATTCCATTTGAAATCTGTATTGCAAATAATTTTAATACGAAACTAGATGAGACTTTAAATCAAATGTTGCGCGCTTATATTGAAGCATTAAGTTTGCCGTATTTCCTAC
This sequence comes from Telenomus remus, assembly GCA_020615435.1. Taxonomy (NCBI): domain Eukaryota; kingdom Metazoa; phylum Arthropoda; class Insecta; order Hymenoptera; family Scelionidae; genus Telenomus; species Telenomus remus. The sequence goes on from CM036338.1 coordinate 6,326,321, forward strand.
GTGTTGATGTAGTAACCAACAACGAAATCGTTGGGTACATGTACGAAAGGTACGTGTACAAAAAATGAATGAAAATAAATGTAATCGCTTTTACCACTGCTTTTCTGGATTCTTTCAGAAAATCTTCCATTTTCCTATTTCCTGTTCACTAGGTTACACACTACGGATGACTACGGATTCCAGAATGCTGAATAAGTTTTGCTGGTTTTGCTTCAAAGAGCCCAAAGAGCCAAACTAGTGCCATCTTCATGTAAAAAGCGACGCGCGTTAATTCGAACGAATGCACGATTAATGAACACACTTTTGAATACGAAAAAGTTTCAAAGTTAAAAATTTGATTTAAAAATATCGGAAAATCATATATATTTCTAATTTTGTAAAAATGACATATAACATGATACTTGAGTTTTTAAATAAAGTTCTTTCAATTTTAACTGATGGTATCACTGCCTTACGCGTTTTGTATGCGCGACTTCAGATTATACTGGATTAAATACTCGGTGTTGTGTTGTCCGACTGAACTGGCGGCTGAGGGACACCGCCACCGCGATGACCGATCTGTACTCAGTTCACAGCACTGACTGTCGTCTATCCAAAAATATATACACCTACTATCTGTTGGAAAGTTCGAATTATTTAGTATTCGGTAGTGTCTCTCACTCGTCATCTCAACGAAGTTAAACCATGTTCCCAGCTATAAGTTCGGCAGGTTGTTAGTTCTCTGTACACTGACTTATCTACTCAAATTACCTCCATGTATTAATTGCAATCATCAAATGTATGGTCATTACTGACATGACAACATACATAGTATATAGAGTAACGTTACAAATTTGCACTTCATTTCTCGTTTAAGTTTTTACAAATTATTTGCAATTTATAATTATAATTTGATATGAGAATATTTTTTTCATTTTGATTCAAACTAAAGGTAAAGATGTCTTGTGGTGTTTAATGTGTGTTAATTGTGCAGAACAAGAAAAAAACAAAGTCATAAAAGATCGTTGTTGTTTAATCTATTAGGAATGGTTGCAGCAACAGGGTGAGAGAGTCAATCATGAATGCGTAGACCGATCAAACTGAGAAAAAATGCGATTCAACAAACAAGAGTTGTTGACATTGGCGACTCAGCCGTCACAAAAGTTTGAGAAAGAGGGCATACTCTTCGTAAGGGAACGCCAGGAAGGTTTTTTTCGAAGAACAGAGGGTGAGTAAACAACTACATTTGTCATTCGACTCCAGTGAAATAGGAAAACAAATGTGTTGTTGTGATGCATTGACATTTACTATCAAGTATACAGTTTACAAAAATATGCATGCCCCTCGAACATAGTTTCCATATATTAATTTATATATGCTTGTACTTCAACGATTTCATTTTAACCGACTTTGGTGTTATATTTACATAATGCAAGTCTGTGTCATTGATTTGTCATATTATACTGCATTGTTTAGAATAATATAATTATTTGTAAGTTTACTATTTTGCGAATCTATAAATTTCTTCCATTTGAAAAATAATTTATCATAGCTGATTGCATCATAGCTTATTTGTATCATAATCTAGGGTTGATTAGTATATTATACATTGATCTCAATAAAATTACTTTTTTAACCGAAAGAAAGATTTAGAGCAGGTATAAATTTAATTATTTTAAATTATATACAACAATTTGAAACAATTAAATTTAAATAATTATTATCAATTTAGACAAGTAATGTTTTAGTTTACAATGATTGATTTTGAACATTGAATTTGCGAAGGGTTCACAATGAGTGCTAAAAATTTGACTGCATTTAAAAGTGTGCACGACAATATAGAGAAATATTTAATGGAGAAATTAGTGAATCAATTTAAATCTAAAAATGAACGTCTAGAATGGATGTCATAAATTTCACAAAATTCAATTTGTGCACGGCATGATAGTAACAAAATAGTTCTATGATATAAATGCGGACCATACCAAGTAACTGAAAACCTAGAGATGCTTTTTTTGTCGTCATTAAAAGTAAATTTTAAACTCGCCGAATAGAGAAGAAAGATAGAAATCGTGTGCATGTTTAAAGAATTTTAAGTTCATTTTTGTATAATTTGCTATCTATTGTATTCATTTTGTAAGTTTAAAATTTAGCTTTAACGAAAACGAAAAAACAGCACTGAGTTTTGAGTTACTTTTTATTTTTTGCATTTATTCCGCACAACTATTTCGTCACTATCGTGCCGTGCACTAACTGAATTTCGTGAAATTCTCAACATCCACTCTGGACGTTGATTTTTAGATTTTAATTGATAAATTAATTTCTCCGTGAAATATTTCTCTATATTGTCGTGCACACTTTTAAATGCAGTCAATTTTTCAGCACTCATTGTGAACCTTTCGTGAATTTGAGATAATTTATTTATATTAACGATGAAGATGACATAATTATTAAATATGAACAACACAATGTTTCAACTAATTAGAAAATTAGTTTTCTATTCGGAAGATAAATATAAATTTTAAAGATGTATTATATTCATCTTGATGAGTAAAAAACGCATCTTCATATTAGTTGGAAAATTTTACATTGCACATTTAATTTCTGTGTCTTTTTTTATTTCAAATTACAATTCAAATCATTTTTTCCACTTGTGTAAATGAATTTTTTCATTTATTTTAGTTTAAAATTTTTGTGCACAATTTTATCTACAGTAGTGCTTAGATTCAATATTTAAATCATACTACAATCAAGTTGTTTAAAAAATTTTTCAATAAAAATCTCGACGTAAAGTGAATATCGAAAATGAAAAATAAAGACCGAGACAGATTTTGATTCTACCTGTTTAAACACCTGCCTACATCAAATGGCAACAACGTTGAAACGATGACACAAATTAAAATAACTGCAAGATCAAAATTTGTTACCAAGCATGGAACGTTATTCCCTCGTCATTTCAACGAATCTTGTAAATAAAACACAGCACAGAATTTCTTACATAAAAATTAAAATTACGTTTTTCACGATTATGGTTGCTGTGTTGTTTATAGATTTTTTCTTGAGCATTGATTATACATTTGTGAGATGCATGTAAATAAGTGTAATACAAATGTATATTCCTATCCATGTATTCAAAATAATAAGATGATATAAAATGTTTAGTATAAAAACATAATCTAACGACAATTGACACATAAATGTTGGTATTGCAAGCCATAAGAGGGTCTATTTAACATACTACTAAAGTTGATAGAAATGTGTGAACATGTGAAACTTAACTTAACTTGAACAATGATATCAATTGCAACGTTTGTAAATCTGTATATATGGGGCTCCGTTAATTATTACCAGTGACATAACATTTGCAGGTACAAATAAAAATCTAGAGAGCAAAAGACTAAACGGAAAATCACATAAGAGTCTGCGAGATCTGAGTTGCGTTACAGCGAATACGAGTAAAGGTACCACAGAGTGCATTATCATCAAATTATCTAACTCACTTCCCATCCCCATCCCGCCAATTAACAATTATTACTTTCTTCTTTTTGATCTCCCTCAACTTATACAAATAAACTTATCATGGTTGCAGTATTTAGGTAACATTGGACTTTTGCAAAACCGAGTATTTGTCACCTATTGTATAAATCTTAAGCTGCATATTAAAATGGTAAATATTTTGTTGCACCTTATCTAATTACGGTGCACAAAAGTTGTATTCTAATATATACTTTGCAACCTAACATTTAATTTTTCTCCAAACCTTATCCACTATATACATCCATTATAACAGCCAGAATTCACTGCTTTGTCTTGGCATTCATCAAACATTTAAATCGAACTACCTGCTCAGGTCAACTTGAGAATTTTGCTGTACATTCAATCAAATCAAATAAAAGTAACAACAACAATAAACATTTTATGCATTGTAAAATCTGCAAATTACACGTGTATGTATGTGCATGCGAAAAGTTAGTTGCACGTTCATTTATCGAAATGAATTAAAAGGATCTTAGATTTAGAAATGCATGTTTTTTGTTTTGTGAATTAAGACCAATTTTTCGACTTAAGGCACGAAGTAAACAGCACATCTGAGTCCCTCAATTTAAGTCAATATAATTTTCTAGAGTGTGTCAAGATTGTAATTACACGAACACGTTTCTCTTATTTGTTATCACAGTGAGTTTAGAACGATGGTGCAGGCTGCGAGGGAATCTTCTATTTTATTTCAAGACTCGAGAGCAGTGGTCAGAACCGTTAGGAGTTATTATTTTGGAGCAATGTACCTTCCGAGTTGAATCACCGAACAATCAAATCCCTTTTGGTTTTAGTATTGGTAAGAATAATTTTTACTGAAAAATTGAATATCGAGTAGTTAAAATTGAGAGGATAAAATTGTTAAGAATATGACTTTCAGTTTTTGAAGGAGGACTGTACCAATACTTGGGAGCAACTTCTGCAGATGAGAGAGATAGCTGGATGCAGGCTCTGCAGATGGCTAGCTATGAGTGCATGCGAAGTCAATTACTATCTTTACGACAGCGTATAGAAACCTGTAGCGGTCACAAACAGGATACAGACATACACATGATACGCTTAAAAAAAGGCATTACAACAGGTAGAATAACACTCTTTTTTAATAAGGTTTCAATTATTAATAAAGTAAACAAAAATAACAAAAACTGGAAACTGTGTATGAAATGAAATTTGACAGATCCTTCAGAAATACCGATGTGTGAAATATCGTTAGCTTGTGATAATCTCTTATGTGATGGACATGGACGACCTCCCAACCCAGTTTTGGAAGTAGACGTTCAAACAAGTCGGTCAAAAACGTGGATCAAATATGCCAGGTCTGAAGTTGTCGAGGTAAATATACTCAATGAAACGAACCAAATTGTTTATAGTGAAATGTATTCAACGATTATATATATATGTATTGCAGAGAAGTAGCAATCCAGGATTTTTAGTAACTGTAAGTTTTCGAGCAAGTGACGACGTGATGGCCGATTCAAGGATAAGGATCACAGCTTATGACGTAAGAGAAAGAGTTAGTCAAACAGCAACACCAATCGGAAGTGCAATCTTGGTTTTTAGTACCGTGCAAGATACGCCGAGGTAAGTTGGAGTTCAACAAACATATGATTTTTTGATTGAAACGATTGAAAAATGTTTTTAAAACTTGCACTCAGGTTGAGAATACCGTTGAAATCAGCAAAGGCAACCACATCAGGATTTTTAACAATTAATGTTTGGAACCTTGAGGCGGAAGATAAAGGCAATAGTACAGAGAGTACCCCGTCCAAAAATATGTTTACCATTAATAATCAAGTAATTATTGTTCTAATAAATAATTGATTACTAAAATTAAATAATCACTGAAAGTAATTCAAATAATATGCTTGATTTAAGGTTTATTGCCATAGACGTTCGCAATCGTTGCCCCCACGATTAGGCACAAAAATTAAATTGCCACATCAGGGACAACTCAAATTATTGTTTGCAAATCCTTACGTCCAAACTTACAGGTGTGAAAAGTGAAATATTAGAAGTAAAAGATATAAAAGAGACTGTAATGAAAGATGAGTTTGAAAAATGAATAAAAATCTTTGTAGATTCCATTCAGGACTTGGTGGTGATATTTGTGTTCACGAAATCATGGCAGAAAGCAAACTATGCTTCCAATTTCCACAACAATTGCTGTAAGTAGTTACTGAAGACTAATTGAAAAAAATACAAAGAGAAGAAGTGGAACAAATTGAAAATTTGTTACAGTGCAATATGGATACAAGAAGAAAAGGAACTTCTTCAAGAAGTGGCTGGTATGGGAGAGCTTCGAGAACCCTGGCACACGAAACAGGTGGAATTGTTGGACCGCCACTTGCATCTTTTGCACTTGTACTCTCAAGCAAAAGAGAACTTGGCTGCCTTTAAAGGTTTAAAAACTTTCAAGTATTTGAATTTACATTCATACAGTAAATGTTTTGACATAATGGTTGAATTATAGGTAGCTATTTCAAACAATCTTCACGCAAAAATGACAGAACGTTAGAATTTGCTCCATTAAATTTGCATTTACAACGAATGTGGGTACATAATGATACATTAAACAAATGTGGGTTCTACGATTCGATCAGCGTGGGTGCTTTTACCGCTCATTCTCATAAAAGCAAAAACGGCGGTTTAATACGGTTGGTTGATCGATATATAGGGTGATTGGAAATAACTGAATGACGACAAAGTGATCTAAAAATTCAATGATCCAATATTCAAATGACTAACCACTTCAATGATCGAATAATCCACTGATTGAATAATTTAATTTTCGAATTATCAGATGATACAATGATTAACTGCCATCAGGACATTTCATCATTAAATCATTGGATTGTTGGTTATTGAAATGTTTGATCTTTGGATGATTAGATCACTTAATCATTGGTCATTTATTTCCAATCACCCTGCAGATGATGTGAATACGAGGCTGAATATGAATATTGTAAATGTTATTTTGTAGATTGGTACAAGCATTGAAAGAATCTCCGAGTCGTGGTAACCAACTATATCAGGGTACGTCAAAAATCACAATGGCTCACGACGCGATCCAAGCAATCAAGCAGCTACGGCGAGACGTTGTCGAGGCGATGCGCTCTTTGATGAAATTAGCAAAAGAAAAACAAACAAGTGGGATGCTACCGATCTGCGAAGACATGATATCAAAGACTCGAATACTACTGAGTCTATGGGATCCTGGTCTTGTGGAAGAGGCATTAACTTTTCTCGAGGAATTCAAAGTTGCCAAAGTCGAAGAGGACGACGATCCGATGAGCCTTGATTTGAAAGGAGCTAACCAAACACTTTCACCCTTTAAACGAATAACCCAACAACTTAACTTTGACCTTAAAAGTCCCGACTTGGATGATTTTGTAACTCCGGATACACCTGAATGCGTGCAAGACATTTGGGCTAAATCAGCTGTTGCGAGCAAACACGAATTCGTCAGCCTTGCTATGAAAAATGAAATAAATCAAAACAACTTGATGGAAGACAATTTTGTTATTTTCCCTGATGTCGAGGACGATAGTGCTGCGAATGGAAAACTGGATAATAACAACGAGGATGATGATAAGAATGATCCTGACATAAGCAAGAGGTTTTTGGACATGCAAAAGATGTGCAATTCGCCCTCGGCAAATTATTACAAACCGACGGACGAACCAGAACCGTGGGATCTTACTCAGTTGAACATAGAGGCTAGCGTAATGTGCCTAGTGTCTAAAGTCAAGTTCCTCTGCGGCAGATGCAGCAGTCCAGCAGTGCGACTGCGCCATAAAAACAACACCAGCACTGTTGCTTTCCAAACTTGTCGTCATCATAATAACGTTCGCGTTGTCACTACCCAGCCCAAGAATCTACTCAAAACTGAAGAAGCTAGCAAGTTATTGTTGTTGGACAACTCGTCAAAACAGAACAGTCCTTGTCCTGAAAAGACCCCTGCAGCTGCTTTTTCGAAAGCTAAAGAAGGTTTAGTAGAAAGAGTTGATTATTTCTTTGCGATAATGTTGTTCTCGTTTTGGTTATTATTAGATTATTTTTTATCTAGTGTGCCAAGCAGTAGACACAATGACCCGTGTGATTAAGAGTAACTCCGGACAAAGGAACAAATTCACAGAAGGACTGGATTTTGCCTCGATCGTTGATTGGACCAGCGAGCTTCGACCAAGCATGAAAAAGCTGCGCCAAGCGATGGACGGGTTGTTGAAAACCGCGAGACTTACACATTCGGTCTTCCGAGTTCAAGAAGATGCGAAAAGTGCCCAACGGGCGTGTAACGTACGATACAGAAGAGACGTTTGTTTCAGCCAAGCTGTAAGTTCACAACATCCTTTCATATATTACTCAAATCTTTGTTATAATCTGCATTTATGTAATGTATCAATCATATTTATTATTTTTGTTTCGTTTATTTTGCAGTTAACTGCTTTAGTTTCGGGACTGATGGCGAAACTTTGGTGCCAAAGACCAGATCCGTTGTTTCTTTTAATTTTAACTACACTTGGACCTCTTATTTCTTTTGAGGGACTGCTCAGTTATTATGGAGATGAAATTGATATGTGGGGCGACATGGCAGTTGCCGTTGAAGACATGCACACTGTAACATTTACGTTGTCACGCTGTGCAATTCATCCCAAGTAATTAAATTATTATACGAAGCGCTGAGTTTCAAAACCGACCATAAAGTCCGTTTTCACTTTTAGTTTTCAAAAAAAAAAAATAAAAATAAAAACCAGGGATATTGCAGAAATATACTCTTTGTTATTAAAACGAAAATTTCGAAAATATAATTTACCCTGAAAATAACGTTTTATGGTTCTTTATAAACAATTACAATATAACCTCAAAAAATATTTAAATTGTGATAATTCGGATTATCTATTTTTTCTCAATATAGTTATATCCAGTGGTTTTACGCAATTTACTCAAAACTTAAAAAAGACAGACGTAGCAGGTTTTGAAATTCAACTCTTTAAACAAAGCAAAAATCAACCGTTCAGCTACTTTAATAAAATGTATTAACTTTTCAGACTCGATGAACAAAAATCAGTGTCTTCAACACAGATGCCGTTGCCCAGAGTGGTCGGTTCGCGCAGCGCCTTAACTGTGCTTCTTCCAGTGCCAGATTCAATTTATTCGTTGCTTCCAGTTGTGCCATCGTCCAGACAAACCTTATCATTTAACATTACTCCGGTCTTTTTTAACATAGGCATCACTGAGTCGGATTGTTTAAGTGAAAGTCTTGGACCAACGCGCCCTCAAGAGAAAAGCAACATGGACAATTTTGATCGACTTTACGAATATTATTTAAGATTCCGAAAACTCAATCTACCCACTGAACCTGCAGCCACACGTCGTAAGTTTTACATTTTTTTCTCCACTTATCTTCATCAACTTAATTTATATCGATTTGTTTCTTAGTTGGAACGAGGTCACCCTTGAATCAGACGTTAGCAGACATGATGGCAAAATTGAAGACCAGCGTACAGTCAAAGGTGAATAAGAACGTTGAAATTCTACAATTTTCATCGCAAATTTGTCGAAGAATGAAGGGTTTACGTTTCACCAGTTGTAAAAGTGCAAAAGATAGAACCGGAATGTCTATCACTTTGGAACAGGTGAACATTCTAGCCTCAGAATATCACTTAGCTGAACACGAATTTATAAGAGCTCTTGACAGCATGCGAAGGTATTTAATTTTTAAATTATTTATTGTTATGTATTTGATTGATAATAATAATTAGTATTGAACAATTTGATTTACAGTGAAGGCTGTCGTAGAGAAAACACATGGAAAAACATTGGAGTTCGCAAATATGCCTTCATTAGCACGCAAATAATGACCTTGCCGAAACTGTATCGACCTCCAATAGGCACATATGGCTCCACTCAAACATAAAGAATCAACAATTGTTTTTTAATTGAAATTCTATTTGTTTATTGTTTATAAAAGGTGCTAGATGGATGATTCGTTTGATTGATTTTGCGTTACTTGATTGTTGACATCCCAAAACTGCGTATATCATATTACTATCCCTAGTAAAAAGGATCGTATATTGACAATGTTTTGTTCATATGTAAATCATATATTTTTTACGTACCAGTTATGTATCGATAATAGATTGTCAATATACCAACGATATATCTGCCATATATTTTTTTGTTTTTTCATATAGGAAGCATATATATTGGCAGGATATTTGTTATTTTTAGAAATTAATATATCGTCTTAGCATGATTAATATACAACCAAAATATTATTTCTATATGAACAATAATATCCTTTTTAGTAAGGATTCTAAGACAAAGATCACGGCCAGAGGGTTTTCCACAATTTTTCTTCAGTCATGTAAATATCATTTTAATAATCTTTAGAAGCTCTACAAAAATTATTTATTCGAGTATAGTTGATCTAGTAGGTGGATGAATGAAATAATTGTATGTTGTTATTGGAATTCAAAAAATACGATTGTTGATTGTATTATTACTATATGATACAAAGAAAAAGGTTTGTCTGTTAATTTTATTTACCAATTCGAATTCTAACATAACAAAAGTGTGATTTCTGTTCTAAAGGAGAACATTTTCTGTAGCAATAAAGACAAATCTTTGATTTTTTTGTAATTTGTAGAAAAAAAGAAATAATAAAACTATTAAAAAAGCCCATACGCGCTTAAATGTATCTGCGTTTGTTTTGTATACTATGGTACTTTATGTAACTAAGACATTGTTTAAACTTTTTTTTGTTAAAGTCCGGTAAACGTTCCGTGATAATAAAGATTAAAAAAAAATTTGAACCGTTTAAACCTTAACATTTTAATGTAACTCAAATGCCAAAAATAGTATTGAAAAATGAAACCCTAAACGTTGAGGTTTCAATCGTCAAACGTTGACGAATAAAATGTTAAATTTTAACGTTTTTAATTGAATATTTAGTTTTGATCGTTAAATTTTATCGTTCTATCCGACAACGTTTGAAGCTTGTAACTTTCATTTTCAAGGTTTTATACTTCAACAAAATGCTAATGTTTAAAACCTCAAATTTGTCCTCAGCAATATATCATCAATAAAAATCATTTTGTGCAAAATTGCGTAGAAAATTCAACACATCATTCAATTTTTATACTTATACAAAAGTCTGACAGATGGTTATTATAATTTTATTATTGCACTAAATTAGTTGATATCGATGTGACAATTCCGAGGACAATTCATGCACAAAAAAGAATTATCAAAATAAACACTTATTGTAAAATAGAAATGTCATATACATTTGAATAATGGCTTTGTTATTTCACCTTTCTGTCTAGAATATATATGTTACTGACAAAGAGTATTTCAGATATTTTATATAATGCCTATAGGCATGCACTTCATAAAATGACTGGATATGTTTGGCAAAGTATAAAATTATCAAAAAATAAATAAATTACCTGGGAGTTTTATGTAACACCAGAGGTAATTTAAGAATTATGTGTAATAAACACATTATGAAAATCATTTGTCATACAATATAAAACAGGTCAGACTTTACATGCACAGATTTCGAAAAACAGCAGATTTTGTTAAGTGAACACAAAACATGTATATAATTTGTAATTGACCTTTTCAATTCAAACAAAACAATTAAAAAATAAACATTCAACCTTGCCTTTAGATTAATTACCTTGAGAATAAAAAAGAGTAGGTATTATTTCTTTTACTTTGTTTAGTAAGTCTTTTATTTCTTACTTTGTCGAGTAAGAATTATTTTTTACTTTGTCAAATTTTATATAAATGAATGAAAAAAATGTTAATTGTTTGTAATTTCTCTTCTTCTTTTTATTTTTTATCAGTTTTTGACCTGCAATTTTAAATTGCGACATTGTTACATACTTTCGTCACTTGAGGTGTTGATGATTATAGAATTGTAGTTAAAACCTCTATAGCAATTCAAATTCATTCAAATTTCGTTTTGCTATAATAAATGAACAAGCAGTAAAAAAATGACTTTGTTTTTTTTCTAAATTATTGTAATTATTGTATAAAAGCAGAAAATGTAACAAAAAAATATCCTCTATTCTACCGTATATAGACGTCACTGCTTTCGGTATTTATTTTGCAAAATTATATGAACACTAATTAACGATATAGTATCTATTATCATTAGTATAAACAATTATCTTTCTTAAAAGCCCGTATGTGTATTTTAGATTTTGTAATCATAATAACTGATTATTGTTGAATTAGATCTCTTGAGTAATTACTTTTTATTTGCTGGCATTTAGCTAATAAAAGCCTAATTGCTCTATTTGTATACTTATTGTAACGATGACATATATTATTATAAAGTATGAGTTTTATAATAAAGCTCCCTCGCTTCGCTCGGGAGTCAGCTTCGCTGCACTACATGAATTAGTTAAGTTTTGTTTTTGAAAATAATTTGGATACACTTATTGTGAGGAAAAAAAAATTATGCAAAATAATTACTGCAGTAAGTTTGCGCTACGCGCGAGGAAAAACCCACGAAAGCGGTGTAAAACTTCAAAATAACGATCGAATTGTGAACCCGAGAAAATATTTCAAATTTATTCTCATAAATTGCAGCAATCGTGTCCTACTGAAATTTCCGATGATAAAATCGTTTTTTTTGAAAAAATCAAAAAAATCGATTTTAATTTTTTTATTGACAGCAAACAAACATACTTATATTTTTTTATTAGTAAAAAAGAAAGGATGGTAATTTTACAAAATATAAAACCTACAATTACGTTTTCGAACTTTATCTATAAAGCCTTATGCAGTGTAATCGCAAAATATTTAAAAATTTTCAAAAAGCTAAAAATATATTTTTGTAATTTTCTCCAAAAAAAATTGAGAAATTGATTTCTAATGTAGCCGCTACGTTAATTGTGAGAGTCCAAAGAATCAACCTGATGCGTTGAAATCATTTCCGAACGCTTCGTTGAGGCGTGATGCTAGGACAAACAAACAAACAAACAAACATATTCTCATTTTTAATATATTAGTAGGATTTTATTATATTATAGGATTCTACTTCATTTGTATTGTCATTATTACCTTCATAAGTCATATTGAACTTTTGAACATTCTCTGAAGAGACTTCTGATAAAACATGGGAATAAAACTCAAGTATATCACAAGTGTTTGAAAAAATGAGTGACTATTTGCGAATTTGCATTAGTAAGCATTAGATATTTTAGTTGAATAACAAAATATATGAATAGATAATTGATTATAACAATTGGAATGTTTGCATGAAATTGATTTAGAATTGACATGGTAATAGGTACGTTATTATTGCTTCGAGTACCGAGATTGGCGACAAGAGCGCGCGCACCAGCGCGCACAACAGAAACGAGTGTGGAGGTCTACGCGCAATGTTCCGGCAAACAACTGCCAGAAATGTGTGTCGGTGATCAGCAAGTGAGCGTGATAGACAATTCGACGGTTAAGTTGAACTCAAATAAATAAGCTGTTGTTCAATTAACTCAATGCTAGTCATCAGCTGCAGGATACCAAATCGTCGCTTTGCAACAGTAACGGTCCAACTGAATTGATTCAATTCGATTCGATTGGCCAACAACCACGTGGCTCCTCCCTGGACCTTTAAAACACGTTTTGGCTGTACGCGAATTTTTCGTTTGTTTATTTCCACGATTCTAGCGACGATTCTTTTATTATTCAAACACCATGGCGAAAAAACAAGACAAATCGGAAGATGTGGGATTCAAACGAGAGCTTGGACTTTTTAGTGCAGTTAATTTAATTGTTGCGGTTATGATAGGTGAGTTATTTTAGCGGTCAAACATTTCTTTATTTGTAGAGGGTGAATGATCTCTTATTTGAATATCATTTCAAAAGTAGAAAATGTTTCGATTTTTTTTAATTTTTATAATATATATATAATAGATATAAATAGATGCAAATTTGTATTATAGATAAGAAACTGAATGAATGAAAAGGATAACGTACGGAAAATTCTCTCAAAACTAATAATTGTTATCTCGTTCAACAACTAAAATCACGACGAGATTTCATGAATCGAAAGATTATATTTATCACTGATAGGCGTGAAGAAATAGTGCGAGAGAAAAGTCAAAATACGAAACGTAATTATCAATTCATCTCAAGATAGAGCTAATTGTGTATCTATATGGTTGAGCGACTAATTTGTTGATAGAATTGGTATTTTTGTCATTGTGAAAACTATCTAAGCAATAAATAAAATAATATGATCTTTCACATGTTCTTTTATTCGCTAGTGTATGAATCACTATTTTCGTTCTTTGTTTCATTGTTTGCTCTTAAAACTTTCAAAAAAATCTCTAAAGCTAATTTTATCATATTATTTGCAATCATTATTTCCACACAAAACGGTTCCATGATTATTTTTTAATCTGATAATTCACCATACCCGTGAATTTCTTTCTCAAATTGTTGTTACTGATCTTCACAATAAGATTGAAAGATTGAATTTAAGCACAATAACTTTTACTGAAGATAAAATTGTGAACATAAATTAGAAAAAATAAAAACAAAATTTTACTAATCAACATAATTACTCCCGATGCTGAAAAATTTCGTCAGAATTTTGTCAAAGGAATTTAAATGGTGATATTTTCACAAAATATGTACGTCGGACACTAAACTATGTATTAAAATCAGATTTTATAATAAAAATTATTAAAAGCTTTAGTTAATAAATGAATAAAAAGACAAAGAAACGCGCCGCAAAATTCTGACAAAATTCTTCAACGTGCAGATAATACATTTTTAATGAAAATGGAAGTTTAGCATATTTCATTGTGAGCACGGTATTTAAGCGATAATAAAATCGACTTTAACTGTAAAATTAAAAAATCAGTAAAGAAACAAAAACTTATCCATTCTTAATCAGTTAAAAAAATATAAGAATCATCTTCACCTTGCAAACAAATTAGAGCGAGAAAAAAAATAAAACTGATTATAATTGCTTCTGAAATTGATTTTTTATTTGGGAATTGTATACGCGAGAGAATTATCGCAACACGTGTTGCGCATCAACGCGACTTATTTAAAGAATTTGCTCATGTAGCAATATATACATAGGGCGACGAAAACAATTCCATCGTCAGATGAGAAACAAAAGATTGTCACGTCATGCGACTATCTGAAAATAAGCAAAAAATACCACGAATGTTGCGCGAATGAAAAAAGAAAAATTTAAAATATGTTGTGAATAGAATAAAAAAATCGAAGTTTGAATTGCAGGTTCAGGGATTTTTGTATCGCCATCTCAAGCTTTGGAGCGTTCTGGATCCGTGGGGCTGTGTCTGATAGTATGGATGGTGAGTGGAGCACTGTCGCTGTTATGTGCATTGACTTTTGCGGAATTAAGTACTGTGGTGCCCAGATCTGGAGCAGAGTACGTCTACTTTGTCGAGGCGTTTAGTCCATTGCACCGTTACTGGGGCCCACTGCCAGGTTTCTTATGCTCTTGGATCTCTGTGATGATTTTGCGGCCGGCGGAAGTTGCTGTGGTGATCCTCACTTTTGCGGAATACTTAATTCAACCTTTTTCTGGCTACCTGTCATGTCTATCAGATGACCAGATACTACTCTTAAAACGTCTGATTGCTGCTCTAGCTTTGAGTGTCATGACTTATATCAACGTGGTTAGTGTAAAACTGTACGTTCGAGTGCAAAACGTCTTCACTGTATCTAAAGTCGCAGCGTGCATCCTGGTAATCGTCGGAGGTGCCTACTGGTTGGGCTCGGGACACACGGAACATTTACAGAAACCTTTCAGCAACACCACGACCAGTTTAGGCAACATCGCGCTCGCATTTTACAGTGGTCTGTGGGCTTACGACGGTTGGGGCTACGCCGCAATTGTCACCGAGGAAATGAAGAAACCAGAAAAAAACATCCTGCGGAGTATCTTGATCGCAGTGCCAATCGTCACGATATTATACGTTGCAATGAACTTGATGTACATGTCTGCGCTGAGCTATGACGAGATGACTCAGGCTCCAGCGGTGGCCGTCACATGGGCCGAGAGAGTATTTCCTGCCTGGCTTCAGTTCGCTATCCCACTTGGAGTTGCCATGTCGACCTTTGGCTGTGGACTCAGTCTCCAATTCGGAGTCTCTAGGATGTGCTACGTTGCAGGCAGCGAAGGACACTTTCCCACTCTTTTCAGTTTTATTCACTACACCAAAATGACTCCAGTCGCCGCCGTAACACTTCAGGGAATCCTTTCTTTAATCTGCATCTTTCTTGGGGGCATTGCCGAGCTCATTGAATTCGCCAGCTTCCTCATGTGGGTCTTCTATGGCAGTGCCATGGTCGCTCTCCTCGTTTTCAGAAAAACCAGACCCAACGCCAACAGGCCTTACAGAGTCCCAACCTTCATTCCTTGGCTCGTTCTTTGTATCACTGTCTTCCTTTCAGTTACGCCTATCGTTTCAGAACCTTCTCCAAAACATCTTATCTCTGTGTTTTTCATCCTCAGCGGCATGATTCTTTACCACTTTTACGTTTACAAAAAGATGACCAGCAAATTCTTCGGTAATTTAACTCAATTATTTATGCATCTATTTTCTATCTATTTGTCACGATAGTTCAATTGCCCGTTTTTGTTTCAGCTAAAGTAACCGATTCGATGCAAAAACTCTGTCTTATTGTCCAGCCGGATAAATCTCAAATGGAATAATGTCGTCATTGCAAACCAGAGTAAATACCACGAGACTTAAGACTGCACCAAAAATGCTATAGGTAGTTTTATCTTTTTCTTAAAGTTTGTTAATGAGTTTCCTTAATTTGATATCATTTTTGTCAATGCATACTGTTAGATAAGTGTGATTATAGACATTTATATACAAAACATGTTTCTATGATATTTGAGCGTGTTTTATATTTTTATAAATGTATTTGATCGGAACTTTTTCCATTATTTAACTTGATATGAATGCTTTTTTATAAAGAACAGTTTTGGCAGAAAGCCCAATTTTAAGTAAACCAATTTATAGTACAAATAATAAACAATCATTGAACATAATTTTATCCAAATCAAACAAATTACGATAAGATCAACAAGAAAATTTATTATACAAAAATATACAGTTTTTAAACATTGTTTTAACACTATCATCGTTATAATGACTATATATTATAAATGATAGCTAATTGCAAACAAAAATAAATAGTTTTATTCAGTGGATAAACAGTGAATATATTGAAATAAGCGGCAGTTTATATGATTTTGTATTTTGGAATATATCTGGCAAACTGTTTTATTAAAAAGAGCGATTATTCGAAAAGTATTGCCAAAAAGAATAAATCATTGTGATGACATTTTGTTGAATAAAAATATGTGACAAAATGTTGAGTTTTTCGTATCTGATTTAAATGAATCTGCAATGCGATCATGGAGATTTGTCAGATGAAGACAACTTGATTTCACTGAAAAAAAGAAATCAAATTTGAAAATGAACAGAGAGTATATGTACAACAGAATTAGTACGATGAATTACCTTGCGAGCTGTTCAACCTTTGCTTCAAGTTGTTTACGTAGTTTGTACTCGGCAGCCAGAGCTTCGTCTCTTTCTTTAAGTTGATTACGCAAATGATATATAGTATCTTCCAAAGCTTCGAATATAGCCTTGAGATGAAAACAAAGAAAATGATTATGAAAGAAATAGAAATACAAATGATAAAAGCCTGCTTTGGCTGATATGGTATTTAGAATAAAAAAGTCTACCCTAGATTCTTCGATTGCGTCGGTTAGGGCCGGTGGTTCATCAAGGCAAAAAAACTGCCTCACGCAATCAAGAGTTATAAGTTCGGGCGTGCTCAACAATCCATTGACAAAGTTTTGAAGGCCTCTAATGCGGTTCTCAAGAAAGCTCGGCGCAAAATTATCTCCGAGCCACTTTTTTCTTGGTAATGATAAATGCGAGATTTGTGCCTTTTGTTTGCGCATTTGAGTAAATAATCTAACAAAATCTGTGTACCTTCTGAAGACGAACCAACAGTCTCCAGTTTTGAATTCGACTCGCAATTTATAAACCTAAAATAAGCGAGAATTCAGTTAAAATTGAATGATATATTCAGAACATATTATCCATATATAGTATAGTAAAATAAACTCACCGTAAACCTAGCTCTCTCTTCCATAACTTCATATCCGATGATAGGAATTCGGAGTTGACCGTCCAAACACATCTTGGAGATATCCGAATCCCCGGTGGCGGATTCATCGTGCGAATAATCGTCATTTTGCTCTGAATAAGAGTTCAAACTGCTAGATGCATCTGAATCAGGACTCGAAGCCGCACGAACCGATCCTGCTTTGGAAGCCTTCGTTTTACTAATCGCTAATGTTACTTCACTTACACAACCGGCACCAGATTCTGAACTCGACATTATACTAACACAAAACAGACAAAACAAAAACAGACATCATGCGGTGCAATCATAAAATTATAACATAAATACTACAAGCAAACAATATTTATTAAACCAACTAACCTTGATTTCAAACAATCCGTCCAACAATTTTTTTTGCAACAATAACGTCCTAGTGAAATTTCTCATTCATGAACAACTTCCTCGAATTTGTTAATGCAATGCTACTAAAGCATCCACAAAACTCATTTTTCAACATATTTTTATTTTAATTTTATTATTATCGTTGTGTCGATATTTAACAAACAGCTGTTCTCCGACACATGATGCCTGCGAAAGTCTTACGTTTAGTTCAATATTGTAACTTTAGGTGGGGCTACAAACTGAAATAATATACCATTTAAAAGTATACACCCACATATGCATTTCAATTGAGTACAAAAATAAACTCATGCATCATTTCTACATTAATGAATATCGAGAAAATAATTTTTCAATTTTTACACACGCATCAGAAATTACATCAAAGTTTTGAATTTGTTAATAACTTTTAAAATCTTTGGATGATCAAGAATTTTGCAAAATCAAATTTTTGCTTGACAGGGAAAACTATTTCGCCAGTATAGAAGTGGCGGAAAATACTGCAAATGTTGATGATACATATTCAAATATAAAAATATGCTGATTTTGCAAAATTATCTTTTTTTTCATAAGACTTTCATTAATACTGTTTATCTTAACATGAAGTCATCAGATTTTATTTCAGTCTATAATTTTCTTGAAGTATCGAACGATATGAAATTCCATGAAGAAAAACCGATTATTCAAATATTTATGTAATCATATTCAAATAAAATTAGATAAAATGTTACAATGTTAAAGTAGCGTATCATATTAAATAAAATATTATACAATGTATGATATTTCATGTACATTACAAGCTCCTCAAATGAGCATCAGAATAAATTCTTTATTCATCGATAGTAATTTTACACTATTATCTCAGAAATCTATTGATATTAGTGACAATCTAAATCTGGAGCATGGAGACTAGATCTGGAAAAAGATAGTCATAAACTAATCACAAACTTAATTCATAATTTCATTTTCAACTCATTTTTTACCCAAGACGCAAAAAATGATTTCAACAATTAACATTTCATGGATTCTTATCCCAAAAGCAAAAGATTTCGCAATATTTTTGTATTTCTCTTCATTCATAATTATAATTATTTATGAAATTTGTTTTTTTATTATCGGCAATGGACTTCATAATGAGCCCCAAAAATTGATGTAAAAAATAATTGAATCTATAGCTGGGTTAATACATCAATTTCGTTTGTAACCAGAATATATAAATGTATCGATCAATTCATTTTTCATGGATTTAAAGAAAGTCTACTGACGAACATCTTAAAGATATCTGTATTTCGCTTCAGCTTTCAAAACATGAAATGAAAAATGCAATTTGTGAAATAAATTATCATACATTTTGTCTATATCATAAAAAAAGTTTGATGCGCGAGCGTAGATAAAACTACGTGGCAAAAAAATATACTATTTGAGATACGATGATCCGAAAGGTCTTCATGATCAGAAAAAACAGTATAACATGTCAAACATTAGGTGGTGTCATAATTAATAATATTTCATTACAATAAAAATTAGGTGTCATGGATATTACATTTTTATAAATAAATTGTAATTGCGTTTGTACTATTTGTTATTGTCGATAAAAAATACGATGCTTCCAACAATTACAGCCCCACCATACATGTAATCATTTATATTCTATCAAAAGAACAAACTGAGTATCAGTCGCACTAGTCGCTCGTGTGTGTAGATAAATGATGAACGTGTACATAAAAGACTTGTTATAATATTGTAGATCTTGAGAGACGATGACTTTGAATCAATATAGATTAAAAGCATTTAATATATTTCAATTTGAATAGAGAGTCGGTTGCACGGACTTAAGAAACCGGTTCTGCATTTCAAACATTCAATTTGCCATGTTAAAAAGATCCTTTCTCTTCTGCACAAGTTACTGCTCTCAGTTCATGCAATTGTGTTGAAAGTTAAATTGTGAAAATTGTGCGGGAAGACGTCGACTTCAATGTATGTGTATCAGATTCGTCGCAGTAATGTACTGAAATCGTTGTCAAAAGTTCAAAGAGGAATTTCGATGAGGATGATTGCGTGTATATGTGCCGAACACAATCTCGCTTAAACAAAGAGAATTGTTAATCTATTATGCCGCCTATCAATCATCAATGTCTCATACCCATGACAGAATTGCAAAATTTACTAATTCCTAATTCAAATAACTCAATATTTGTAGAATTTGCGAATATTAATTATACAGTTCGACATCATTCAAAAGGTAATAATTATTTTATTATTAAATCCTTACCTTCAGCAAAGAATCACTCGTTCGAAAGTATCAGTGAATAAACGACTCGTTTTAAATCACAACTCAAAAGCAACTCGTTTTGAAAATCAGTAAAAATTGTCTAGGTTTGCTTTTTTTGTTTTGTTTTCACATCGAAACAGAACGATTTTCACTAATTGAAATAAGACATTTTTTACTCATATTTTGAAACCAGGCATTTTCCAGTAAAATTTTCCAACGAGTCATGTTGCAGTGCTAATTTGAAACAAGTCTACTATCACTTATATTTTCAAATAAGTCATTCTTTGCTTGAGGTAACGAAATTATGATAATTATTAATGAACTAAATTGACAAATGATATAAATGTTGTGACAGAAAAGAGGAAAATAATTTTGGATTCTATTGATGGTTATTTGCGACCTGGCAAACTCACAGCAATTGTGGGTCCTTCGGGTGCAGGAAAGACTTCACTTTTGAATATCATTTCTGGCCACAAGCAATCCTCCAATCCAGAGGCTTTAGTCAAGATTAATGGGATCAAAATCAATAATGAAACGTATAGACAAAGCGTGAGTTATGTACCCCAAGATGTCACTTTTTTGCCTCTACTTACAGTTTACGAAACATTGCAAGTAGCTGCCAGGTTCAAATTAAACAACAATCATCCGATCCCGAGAAAAGATGCTGTAAGATTTTTCAATTGCTTCAATACCCTTGATCTTGTAATGAGCTCAGCATCACTCGCGCTGACTTTGCACATGATTCACAGGTTCAAAATGTGATACAAACTTTGGGTTTGGAAAAATGTGTCGACACTCTTATTAAGGATTTAAGCGGTGGTGAAAAAAAACGTCTGTCAATAGGATTAGAAATAATCACTAGTCCGTCAGTGTTGTTGTTGGACGAGCCTACCACAGGATTGGACAGTTCAGCCTGCAACCAAGTAAATTCATCATTTTTACACGTTGAAACGTTTCTTGAAATTTTATAATTGTGACCAAATAGTGAATAAATTATTTATATTAATAATTGATACTTAATTAGGTAGTACAGCTTTTACGTGCATTAGTTGAGCAAGGATGTACTGTAGCCTGTACAATTCACCAGCCAAGCAGCAAAATCATTTCTCAATTCGATGAAGTGATTCTTATTGCTGAAGGCAAATGTTATTATTGTGGTCCGCAAGAACAATTGTTTAGTACCTTCAAAGATGCTGGATTCACTTGTCCACAATTTTATAACATCGCTGAATTTGGTTTGTATGCTTTTCACCACTCAAATTCTTAAATAAAATTCTTCAATTCTTATATGCTAATTTAATTTGTACATACAACAAAAATCATTATACACAGTTCTCGAAGTTATTACTGGGCAAAGAGGTGGAAATTTGGACCAACTTTATACTAATTACAAAAAGTCTTACCATCAACGATGGCTACAAATTGAAGATAAAAATAAATCTCCTGATTCCAATGACGGTAAATCTATATTTTGCTTCAATTTATTTATATATCTATTCATTATTTGTTATTTATACATATGATTTTTACAGGCCAAACTAAACAAGACAAATATTCAAAGTTTTGGATATCTAAAAAACGTTTTAAAACAACAACATGGGAGCAAACTAAGACACTCTTTTATCGAGCCTTCATTAGCATTAAACGTGACAAAGTAATTGTTATTCGAGTATAATTAAAACAAACATGTTATTGGTTAAACAGTCTTTACTTAACAAGTCTTTGAAAGAGTCTTTCTTGAAAAAAAAAAAAAAAAAAAAAAAAAAATGTACAAAAGGTCATTGAATATTGATGAACGCTAACATTAGAAATTTTTTATTATTTAAATCAATTGAATCTCATGGCAAGATTATGGTGACAAATGTGTTGCTTCTTACAGACGTTGTCTAAACTTCGCTTAGTGGCACATATTTTAGTTGGGATTCTTTTGGGAATTGTATTCTACGATTTTGGACATGACGCTGCAAAAGTCCAGAGCAATGTTTCGTGCATCTTTTTTTTATCCATCTTTTTGTTCTTTGCGAATTCGATGCCCGCAGTTCAAATGTGTAAGGATAAATTTGAAGCATTATTATTTTTATTTAAATTTTTTACGCTAACTATAAATTTACATCTCTTTGTCTTGTTGCTAAGAAAATACGTATATGTTTCATGGATAGCAAATTAATTTTATACAGTTCCAATTGAAAGTGCTGTTCTTTTGAGAGAGAATCTAAATAATTGGTACTCGTTGCACGCATACCACATAACTAAAGTTCTGTCAGATCTACCCTTGCAGGTAAGCGACAACCATTCATCTTTGATTCTATCTATAAATTTTTTTATTTGACATATTCAAATTTCAGATTTTGTGCAGCACTTCGTTCTTAGCGACATCTTATTTTCTGACTAGTCAACCATTTGAGTTATTCAGATTCTTCCAAGTATGGACTATGTGCACTTTGATAACAATATTGGCGCAAACGTTTGGCATTGCGATCGGAGCTGCATTTAATACACATGTATTGAAATCACAATTGAGTTCATACATAAATTAATTAATATGAGCTTTTGAAATAAATGCAATTTCAAATCGTTTTCACAGATCGGAATGTTTTTGGTTCCCGCTCTCAATATACCAATGCTTTTATTTGCTGGATTTTTTGTCAAACTTCATGAAGTCTCATTATTTCTTCAGCTATTCGGTGCAACAAGCTACTTTAGGTGAGATATCGAAATAAAATGAAAAATAAAAAATAACTTGACTAATAATAGAGAGGTATTTTTCAACATGATTTCCAAATAATTTATTTTTACAGGTACGCTTTTGAAGGATCCTTACAAGCTATTTACGGACATGACAGACATACGCTTGCATGTTCTACTGATTACTGTCATCTACGTTCTCCAAAGCGCATTTTGTCTGAACTAGGAATGCCTTCAGTGTCATATGAAATAATAGTATCTGTCTTGTTGCTTTGGATTCTCATTTTGCAAATATTTATTCATGCTGTTTTACGGTGGAAAGTTTATGTTTCAACAAAATGACTATAACAAATTCGTATGTTTTATTTAATACAATGGATCATTTGTACAATTTGCTAACATAATGAATATAAACTTATTTATCAATACTATGGTTTATATACAATTAATAACAAAACATTGCTCGTAACATTCGTATTATTTTTGAGTCGAACCTCCACGATTATGAATTATAAAAACTTTCATGAAATATTGCCTTTTGTTTTCTACTGGACGTTTTCCTCTTAAAAAAGTGAATTGAAAAAAGACATTTTTTACAAAAATTTGTAAAATTGTATTCAATTGCTTTGTAATAACGTTGTATATTGACGCGTGTAACTATTGTTTGGTTAAATATATTTTTTATCTATCTGACTTGAGCCTCCAACGTAGACAAAAGTATGCAACAGCTCGCGTAATAATAAGAATGACAGTCAACGCAATCACATCATTCCAAAATTGATCACCTCTCATATCGATTGCTCTTAAAAAGAAATCTGGATATTTGTAATGGCAATATTCTGTATCACAGTCCAAAGTATCGCGATTCAGCCCGTAAATCGCACCAACATATCTGTAAATCCAATATTAAATTTTAATTCCAATCAAATTCAATTTAGATAAATATGAAATACATGTTAACAATGTTAACAAAACTGTAGCATTTGTTTTGGTTTTTTAAATTCAGATATCAAATGTAAAAGAATTTTTAAAAAGTATTTGAATTACCCCTCTAATCCATATCTCAAGTAACTAATATGGCTTCCCCATTTGAGATATACCGGCAAATCTCGTATGGTTACTCCGAATCCTGCAAACATCATCATTGGAACCGAAAGGGTAGGACCTAAGAACGTACCATTCTGAAAACACATTTTCAATCGTTGAATAACAATAATAAAACGATTGTCAAGATATCGAGCTTATGTATAATGAACCAAGTTTGATAACTTACAACAACATCAAAAATGATTCCAATGGTCAGTCCAAAGCTCATAGCAACAAAGCTCACGAGCAAGCTGATGACAAAGAACATGTTAAATCGTGTCAGATCATGAGGTTGATCAGATAATAAATACACTATCAGTGTAAATATTAAGCAACAAAGTACATGGATAGGTATGTCAATTATGTTGACAGATACAAAAAACGATTTCAAACTGTACCAACGATTAAAATGTTCTTTTTGTAAGATGTTCATCTCGCTTGGAACTGTAAACAGTTTTGTCCAAATTAAAATGTAAGAAACATCAAATAATGATTGCAAAATATATGAATGTACATACACGTTAATATTGTCAGCATCATAGTAGACATCATATGATGAATCAAAATTCCAAAGAGCAGATTATAGTTGTCGAAAACTCTACTACCTGCGTTTCCAGAGTTAACATACACTGAACCCAACATTAGTCCAGTGATAACGTTAACTAAAATCCTCAAATGAGTCAAAGTCTGCAATAAATGACTACTATTAATTGATATTGATAATATCAGTAGAATTAAATTGAAATATTGCTATTTTGCATTATTATTATATTATTATTATGTTATATTATTATTATTGCATCTGTTTTTGTAACGATTATTTTTAACTAAAAACTTGCCTGATCTCTTTTAATTTTAATAACTCCTCGCCAAAGTAAAATTGAAATCTGATGCATTTGAGAAGTTGCTTGATGACCCGTATGTCCCTTCTTGTATTCTTTCAAAGGGTACAATTCTAGAATTTTTAGTGTTATATTAATTTTTGATTAACTCAACATGAATTTAACACTGAGAAAGTGATATCAAAAAATCTATAATAGTAATTTTATCAATCAATTACAAAATTATGAACTTTTTCGCAGTTAACAAATTTTTTAATGTACAATTGATGTGATACTTGTATAAAGAATACAATATAATTTTCTCAGTGAATAAATCAGTCGTAAATTATTTGTATTACCTCTGAGGGCTTTTGAGTCCATTATAGAAGCAGGGTCTTTGAACCACTGCAAGCTTTTTCCATTTTGAGTTCCTTCAACCAAGGTATCTATTTTATCCTCGCCATATTCCCCACAAGACAACTCGATAACTAGGAATAATTAAGTTGACATAGACAAACATATAATATAATATTATACTATTATTTGTCAAATGAAATGTATACCATAATCTGCTGGATTGTGATAAATAGGACAGGGTAGTTTGATGTTTTTCAGATATGGGACCAAATTGGCTGTCGATCCTTGAAAAAGACATTTACCCCTAGCTAATATGTAAGTCTGTGAAAAAAAGATAAGTTTATTAACTCTTCAACACAAATCAATTCTTATTTATTTGTAATATAATATTACTTGAATACATACCTGATCAAATAACTGAAACAGAGAGGCGCTTGGTTGATGAATCGTACATACAATAGTTCTGCCCTGTTGCGCCAATAGTTGCAACAGTTTGACTACTTGCATGCATGAAGAGCTATCCAACCCCCTGCAATGATTATGACAATTGAAAAATCTTATGATTGAAGTTAATTCATCTGTTTACGTATTAATGACCAACGTTGTAGGCTCATCCAGAAACAAGATTGTAGGATCATTGACCAGCTCTAATGCAATAGACAGCCTTTTTTTCTGTCCTCCACTCAATCGACCTGCTATGGTAGACTTGTGTTCGTACAAACCTAAAGTTGTTAGAATATCTTCGATCTGCAAAAACATACAATCATTTACAATTATCCTATAAAATGAATATATAACTAAATTTCTTAATGTTATGACTATGACCTCGATACGTAAATAAAAACCTTGATTTGTAATAAAAATCATACTAACTATCGCTTCTTTTTCAAAACGTGATGTATCAGTTCCTAATTTGAGGTCGGCCGATACTCTCATACTTTCTAAGACCGTTAAAAGAGGCTGCAGTCTGTCATCCTGTGTTATGTACGCGCTTGATCTTTAAAAGTAAAAATGGATCATTACTCAATTGACAAAAAATTTTATCCAAAAATGGTTACAAAAATTAAAAAAAAAAAAAATTTCTGAGCCCCCTACAAGTTTTTTTGTCTTTTAACCCGGTACTTCCTTTGATTTTTGAATAATAATTTTGGTCGGGGCCTATAAATTGAATTACCTCCGAAACGAATTTAAATCTCGTTCTCGACCATTGATATATACTGCTCCAGTGACACCAGTAATGCGATAACCAGATAAAATATCTAATAAAGTCGATTTGCCAGCTCCGGAAGGACCCATAATTGCTATTAATTGTTTAGCAGGAAATCGCCCGTTGACGCTATGCAATATCTCCTTTGTCCCTGTGATAACAAACACTCAACGTCTTAACTTTTTATGCAATGTCGTGCGATTAATTAATTATTACATTAGACGCTATCAAAAAAAGAATATAAAAACCTGTCTACTCCAGTGACATCAAAATCTTCCAGTTTGTAAAAACTAGTTGTTATTAAATAAAAAACAAGAGACAAAGTTCAATGCATTTTTTGATTCAAAATTTATCATCAATCAAATTAGAGATGAGGAATGAAATTAAAAATAGTAAACTCTACGAATAAATACCTTTGTGAAATCCTAGAGAAACCGAATACGTTATGTCTTCAAATTCCATCTCCATGCAATCTTCTTTGATTCGAAGGGAAATTTTGGCAACTTGATCGGTGGTAGATTCATTGTTAGATTGGCGCTCCTCATTTCGATTCTCGAAATTCGAATTGATATTAGCATTCGAAGACGCTTCGTGCATCAACACTTCCATTTTATTGCTCTGTTTTCATAAGCTCTGTTGCGCTTAAAGTTGAAGCTTTGCGATCCCGCTACGCATTTGTATCAATTACAGCACCTTCAAAATATTCAAACAAACAATCATTCAGACGGTAAATTTACAAATTTTTCTCTCTTCTGATACAATCAAAAAAGATAAGATTACACTATTACTTGGCCTTCATCATTTTTGATCAAAGTACATACGCCCAATGCCCAATATAAATTTATAAATATTGAAATATATATTCATAATACTGTAATTAATTCGTTAATACTAATTATAATAATTAGTTGTATGTTGAAGCTGAGGTGCGAATTGCTAATTATTATCTTCATAATCATTGTCATATCAAAAACAAAATCTTTTTCCCTAATTTATAGTGAGAGATAATCATGGGCGAAATAAGCGATAAATGGATGATGATGTTACCAGCACTTTAGTCTGGGATAAACACTTGTTTTCTTTCATGAGGTATAATGTACTATTGGAACATATACAAACTATCAAGATGTGATCTAAAGTCTATTTCGACGATAAATTTGCATTATCAGGAATTTGCATGGTCGCTTTTTCATAATAAGCACGTGCGAAGCGAGATGCACAATAACAAATGATAAACAAATACTCATCGTTGTACAATGATCAAAGCTCGGATCAAAGTCTGCTGTCATGATTCATTTGATACTTAGCACATTATATATTTTATAATTTTATATATTTATAAAGTTAATGTTAACGATCTTGTTTCTGGGCTACTTACTGTATGAATGAATTATAAACACCATACGAATCTTTATTATCACGGTCCTAAAAACATTTTTTTTGTTCTAGACTGAACAAAAGGTAGAAAAAAGTTGTCAAAAAAGATTGAATTAATTATTTGATTAGGTATATTAAATCTGGAATGTTTTGCATTTTGAATAAAAAGAGATGAATGATGCTACAAATGTAGACAAACAGATCCAAAAAGACAGTAAAAAAAGTTACAAAAAGAACAAGAAATCTGAGATATAATCATAAGCCTTAATACGGATCTACGCGTGGAAATTAATGAGATTCGAAAAACACAAACAACGAGGGGCAAGTATGTACGTATGACGGGCCGGGGTCGAGGCAATTGTTATTTTGTCACATACATATTATTCACGTCTATTTAATTCTTACGCAACGTTTTCTTTGACAGAAATGATAGATGTATCTTATTTTTGCATCCAAATCATATCAAACAAACGTAATCCACATTTATCAGAGCATCGAAACAATGAAACCAAACGTGAATCGAACAATAGAACGTATTTCGTTACAATTTTTTCCGCAATTATCAAATTATTTTGTTTGTAAATTGAAATATGCACCCATCAGAAATCTACCATTATTCAAACACACACAACTGAACTCACTTTTGCTATCGACATAAATATGCAAAAAACCTGTATTGAGGAATTTGGACTTGGATCTTCGATGATTATTTGTTATTAAAAAAAAGAATGTGACGAATGTTTGCTTACATCTTAAAGCATAGTTTAAATTAAAATATATCACATACATTCATCACACATTGTATAGCGCGAAAAAGAAAACAAAAAAAAATGATTACTATCAAATCAGTCAATGACTTTAGACATTCGCACTTCTTTTTATTGCTACTAAGAGAAGGAAAACGATCTTTTGTTCTAACAAACGTGTATTTGAACTTCAATACAATTTTTGCATAAAGTTAGTACATCAGGAGTATTTTCTTATCCTGTTTTTTGAAATATCATTTTGAAAGTTGAAATAAATGAAAGTAATGTGATCTTGAATTTGAGTTATTGAACAAAGAAGAAATTGTTCTTACTGTAATATAAAATGAGTGAGTAATTGACGACTGTGATATATAATAACATTGAGAGAAAGCAAGGACAAACTTACCTGAAAATTACCGAAGAAATATTTCATAATTGTCCGGCTGATTAGAGTCGATATAATTTGTTACAAGAGTGAACTAGAGGTAACAATTGTTAGGAAAATAAAGATGTGGACAACTATATTGAGAATCAACTACTGCAACACGACAGAGACGCGTGTGTCCGATACACATGTTTTGCTTGTTCGTCCGGTCTTTCCTCTCCCCGCCACTGGTACTCGTTATGTCCGCATTTAATTAACTTCATCTTTGGTTTTAACTTTATTGTTGTAATAATACGTTTTCATCATTTAATAATAGTTTGCTAATTTTTTTATTGTCTCGTAATACTTTCTTTGCTATTTTCAAATCGCAATTTAAATATTCATCATACTATTTGTGATATAAAAAAGACTCTTAACTATAAATCAAATGACTTTATATCGTTGAAGACATTGTTACATTCCTTATATATTTTGTACACTTGTAATAGAGTAAATAATTGTAGTTGTATATAAACAATATTCAAAAAACCACGTTGATTTTCTAATATAACACTAAAAGAGCCAAGAGGACAAACCTGTCTATTTTTAAAATTCAAATTTGGTAACATTTTGAATGTTTTTGTTTTTATTAATTCTAATATACATTATGGAGTTTCCATATTTTATAGTTTTATATTGTGCAAAACTCATATTATTAATATTACTTAAATTCAACTCCATATACCTGGCCCAAGTATATAGTGGGTAGAAAAAAGTAACAGTGAAAATTGTTCACTTTCTACAGTCATGATTGCAAAAAATGTTTACGCTATTTGAATTACACTTCAATAAAATATTTCAAAAATGAGCAAATTTGTCCACTTCAATCTTTTCAGGTCGTCAAAAATGTTGGTCCTTGTAATGATAATTGAAATAATCTTATCCGAAGATTTACACTCGCAAATTTCGAAGACACTATTATTGTCATTACTCAACCGGGCTATGATGTCGATATAAATAAAGTTCAAATCATACGGGACCAACAAATAGAACTAGACTTGTATAGTAGTTGTTATTTTATCGTTGCGAAGAGAAAGACAATTTTAACAAACTGAATTCAAATGTTTGGCAATATACTTGCAGATTTGACTCTGACAATTAGAATATAGATACTAATATCTGGACGTACTTTTATGTTTACGTTTCAGGGCGTACATAAGTGTAAATGTAACACAACTGAGTATCGAATGAGCAGAGCTTTCCTTGGATAAGACACTGTACCAGCCAAGTGCTTGACAGTACTGGTATTTCCCACTGAGTTGCCTTCTCTAAAACGTAAGAAGGACAGTTTTTGGTTGCTAGCACAACTGTGGCCTCGACAAAATTTGTCTCTGCAAAAGAAAAACAATGGTCAAGTCCCAATACTTTATAATTGAAATGAAAATACAAGCGGAATTATTTGAATACCTTGATTTTCTATGCTGATAACATTCGCACCAGCATTCGTACAAACTTTGGACCAAAAGTCATAAAAAGTAACTTGTTCTTTTAAATGTGGAATTGCAACAGTGATTGAACTCAACGGCTTATTGCTGTCTCGTTGATAACTTTCGACGTAGGTATTTTTGTCAAGATTCCATCCAGCTGGCAATTCTTCCTGATCCATGTTAACTCTTTTGTTCTGAAAAAAGGAAATAAGAACAAAATAAAAAAATAGTTCAAACAAAAATGAATAATCAAAGTGATTTTCAAGCAAACCTCTCGACAGCAGCGAATGACCCAGTTGTGATTAAGTGTTTTGATACCAAGAGACAAGCACTCGATACTTTTGGCCGTGCAATTGGGCACATTGGTAATCAATCTGGTGTTATCATAGTCTTCTTCAGGAATGTCTTGGACGTTATCGTAAACTAATCCTCCGGCAGCTATGAGTTGAGCTTTCAGACGATGACGAACAAACGGTACTTTGATCCAATCTTCTTCATGATCCGTGTCGTAGTTTTCTGACGAGCTACCTAAATCTTTATGCAGATACTTGTCGATGCTTTGAACACTGGCACATGTCAGCAAAAATGACATGCCGGCGAAAAAGTTTGAATCCGAAGGTGGAATCGGGCCGAGAAGTGCAGCGTCTTCATCGGCAGTGGAATCTGCTTTTCGTTTAAGTTTGCTTTTGGATCTGCCAGTGGTTTTTTTTCCTATATACTTATCTGGTGTGCCATCGATTTCTGTTTGTACGCCAGTTAGTTTGTCCATATTCATAATCGGACTTGGGCTGTCCAAGTCACTTGAACTGTCTTTATTTTTCAGAATCGATCTTGGTGCCATCAGTCCGGACACCGAAGGCTTGTCTAATCCAACACTCTTGCTTGGCGTTGCACCGAGTGCTCCTCGTCTTGACCTTCGAGTTCCCTCAACCATATTGTCCAGAGTGACCTGTGTAGAAGGCGTTGATGGTCCACTTTTCAATCCTTTATTATCCATTTCATCCCTCAACACTTGGGCTTGGTCACTGGATAGCGAGATTTTTGTTATTGGCACTTCAATGTTCTTGCTTTCTTCATCGACTTCTATCGTGTAGAGTGTAGTCTGTTTTGTCTGTCGCACTCTGACAATAATGCCGGGACAGTCGTAGTCACGGTCACTCATAGCTGCGTACACAGACAAGCCTTCTCTTAAGGTGCCCATCACAGGAATCACAAAATCTTCAATCAGTAGCTTGCTTTTACCGTCGTAAAAGTTAACTTTGTACTTGCTTTTGTTTCTCTCAGTCACTCTACCAGGATAATAATTATTGTCAGACCATTTCGCAAACACCTCCTTTCCAATCAATCCATCTTGTTCCTCGTCCTCTTCCAATTTAATTTCTACTGATTTTGATTTTTTACTTGATGTCGCGTCGTTGCTGGACTCTGTCGCTGATTCAGTTGGGACTTGTGGTGGAGAAGATTGTTTGTGGCCATTCATCTTGGTAGAAGGAGTGCTTTTTGTAGCTCGAGCTCGTTTGGTAACCTGGCGTCGCTTTTTTGTGCTCTTTGGAGTCGATGGCTCCTAAAAAGTTGAAAATTAATAAATGAAATATTTTGAAAACAGGTTCATGTTCAGGGTGATTAAAAAAATGAACAATTTTTACCGGATTTTTGGCATCTGGAGTAGACGTTGGCACGACAGTGATGGAGCTAGTGGTCGGGCTTTGGATTGCCAAATTGTTGGAGAAAATGAGGTGATTCAATTCATTGGTAGCAAATTGTAGGACCGTTGTTGTAAGTAAGCTGGCATTCTTCCAATCCGTCAATTGTCCACCCTCTGAATAATTCTTATCAAGAGTATCACAAGTTTTAGCAGACTTGACGGTTCGTGGGACGGTGTGCTGAGGTAGAGCAAACATCGCGAAATCTTTGGCGTGTAGTTTAGCCGCGAGTGATGTAGCACTGGAAGCACAGCTTGAAGAACTTGTCGTAGAAATCATGGACAGTCTCGAGTTGTGGCTCATTGGTAAAGAGTACATTGGCTGGGTGCTGCTTGCTACCGATCCAGGTGAACCAGTTTCTTTGTTGCCTGAAATATCCGCGAGGCCAGAAGATGAATCAAGACCAATTGTTGCTCTTCCAACACACATATTCTCGTCACTGACAGCTTCGCAATTTACGCTCAAAATTTCTTTCTCTAGCACTCCCTTATTATTTTCATCCACGTTCACTAGACATTTCAATTTTATCACAATATCTGAAACACAACAAATGCAAATTAAAATTGAAGCGTGAGTTTTAGAATTTTTCTTCTGTAAGAATTGTATAGTTACCTATTTCTTTCTCCATTTGAACAATTTTGGAGTTTTCAAGTGGAAGTATTGTGGCTTCATCGATAGATTTTGAGTTGTGTAAACTGGTGTTAGCCATAGCACCTTCGTCATAATCGCTGTCGCTTATATTAACAAGTGAGACATCTTTGATAGTTTTATCTGTACTTGAGTTGTTACTTTGTGATTTGTTCTGCTGTAAAATATCAACAATCTCAGGGTCAGTATCAAAAAAGGCATTTTGCGATGTGTTCTCACGGCTGGTGTCTTCAATTTCAATGATTTCGTGCAAATTTGATTTCTCTTGACTCGCGACTTTTTTGTCGTAAATTACTTCGATGCTATATCGACTTGCTGAATGCTTTATTTCTACTTGTTCATTCGCATCTTCGACTTGTTGCTGATTATCTTTTTCTGTCTCGTTTTGTATTTCACTTTTTTCATCTTGCTGTTTATGATCTAAAACAGTACCGTTTTCCAAACCACCATTGTTTGTTTCTGCTGAATCTTTTTTTTCAATTTCAGTAACAATTTTCGTATCAGCGTTTGATTCATCTTCTTTTTTTTCATTCTCAACTTTTTTCTCTGTCTCTTGTTTCTGCGAGTTTATTATTGGCTCAACGGGAGCAGTGTCGTCTTTTTCCTGTGTTTCTGGGATAACATCACTGCAAACGATCTGCGTCGGGTTTTCTAAACTATCCGCAACAAACATATCTTCATCTTCACAAACCTCATCCTCTGGCACAATCTTTGAAATCTTAGGTTTACAAGTTGATGACGATTCTGATGACAGTTTTCGTTTACGAGAACATGCCACATTTGTCTTCGAAGGCGATAATGGTGGAGTTCCTTCTATAAATTCCTCCTCGGATTCGTCACTGCCAGATTTTCCCTTAACTTCTGGTTCTTCTTTATTTGTTTCAATTGACTTATCAATCTCTGTACGATCTTTTGTTTCAGAAGCTGCACTCAAATTCATACTAAAACTATCCTTTTCCGTATCTAACAGCAAATTAAAATCCTGACTTTCGTTCAGGTTTGCAGTCGATTTAACTGATGTCTCCTTAATAGTACTCAGACAATCTTCATTTTCAAAGTAAGTGTCGCAGGAATCTTCATTTTTTGACGTAGTGGACGATACGGTTGCCATTTCTCTTCACAGTACTCTATAATCAAAATGTTTGCTGTCAAAAGATCAATCTTTACTGCGGATAAAACTGTACCAACAATTAGAAAGCGAATAAAAAAATATTATTGATTTATAATATAAATACAATGGTTTATGTAAAATATTCCAATATATGGTAATGTGAAATAATTCACTATGATTTGTTTTAAAATGTATATTTATCTTGATGAGTAAGAACTGATATGTTTGCACATTTTAATTTTGAAGTTTGTTTTGTTAAATTATGGTTTAAAATGAGTTATTCAAAATGTGCAAATTTCAATTTAGACCAACGTTTTGACTTATAAATGAGTTAATAGTACACTTATTATTATTGAATTTGGGTATATTATTTTATTTGCAAATTTATAGTGTCTGAAACCCTACATTTCATTAATTTATATATTGTTAAAAAAGCGAAACTAAACATCAGACGACTTATCATTTTATTTTTCGTCTAGATGTTTTCAATAATTTGCAGTATATATAGTTTTATCAATATTTTATTAATTTCATCCTACTGTTGCACAAAAATTAAAACTGCACATCAACCGGCATTTGTCGGCATGTTATTTGCATTGGTGATAAAATGTGATCAAACGAATTAAAATAGATTATTATGGATCAAAAAAAAATTAAGTTCACCATCAACAATGAAACAAATGGTATGCGATTGTACAATATTTATAATATTACTTACAGTAATCGTTACAGAGCTGTAATTTGAGTGTTTTAACAGAGAACTGTTCGAAAATCGTTGGTTAGGTCTTCAAGTAGAATTCAAGCGAACTCTACTGTCTGCGTTCATCTCGTGCGATTAGACAAAAACGGCGTGACATATCGTGTGCAAAATTTTACCTTTCTCTTCTTTCTACGACGTTGTTGGTGAAATAACGGCAAACTTCAGAGCAGTTGTTGAGTGTGCAGTGTGAGTGATCAGTCTGGATCAGTCAGATATTGTAAAAGACGTAGAATCTGAAAATACTTAATACTTCTTTCGAACAAATCAGTTGCGCAGTTATATAATCGTTTCACGAGAACGTAAACAATTTTATCAGCCAACATGTTGAGAATTTTCATTGTTTTGGTAGCTTTCTGTGCTCTTTCGTCAACACATCCAGCAGCTACGAGTAAGTTTACAACAATCGTATTAAGACATATGTATATTGTGCAATATCATTTTTAGTGCATACAAAACCGGCAAATGAAAGCCAATTATCGATCAATTGCAATGTCTAGTTGGAATACTCTAAGATCATATTTCATATTTTATCATTTAAAGTATATTGAGTTTTATAGATCGTCACAAATTATACAACGTCACTTTACGTATATGCGTTCAGAACAAATGTTCAGAAAAAAAGACAAATGTTCATTAATTTTTTGTTCGTGCATTTCATGCACAGACAATATTATATTCAAATAAACTAAATTGATAATAATTATATTTGCAGGTAATAATGCTTCAGTATCTTTACCACCACCAACTTTGCCATCGCCAACAACGACTGCTGTACCCAAAAATATGACAACTCAAAAACCTACTGAGCCACCTATTACTACATCAGAGACCCCAACTACAGCAAGTACAACAACGACAACAACAACAACAACAACAACTACAAAGCCAAGTGCAAACACAACAACTGTAGAACCAGGTCCCATAACGACTACTCCAAATCCGACATCTCCTACTCCAACTGCTGGCACAACCAAAGCTGCAATTGTAACGACAACTGCTGTACCAGACTCAAAACCAGACACTAGCCGACATTTTGATGGCTTGAGTTTTATGGGTAAGCATTTCATACGAAAATTTCGAATTATACTAAGCCAAAAACCAAAATTATTTTAAAAAACAAAATTTATCTACTTTTCATTTTGATTGCAGGTGGAATAATATTAACTGTTAGCGCAACAGGATTGGCTACACTGGGTTACAAAATTTATCGCATTAGAACTGAAAGAACATATCACAATTTTTAAAAGTTAATCTCAGTTTTTATACTTGCAATTGAATTTCATTGATAAAAAAAGCATCAAAAAAAAGAACACACACATGTGCCTTTTAGAGATCTGATAAAATCTCATTAATTAATGACTTTTGAAATGAATCTTTGGACTGTTTTAAATAAATCTCATACGCATTTAATCAAAACTTGCAAACTAGACACAGATTACTCCGTGAACTATGCTACTCAAACAAAGTGCATTTAGCAATGAATTATTATATTTATGATTATACGTCACGTTTAGCTGCAATTGATATTGAATCATTGTACAGTTATTTTATGAAATACTTATTTTGATATTTTACAAGCAACGTAAAATACTAAATAATGTCTATAAAATTATGCTGTTGCTTCACTCGATTTCTCGTCTTCTGAATCTCAGTAAATATTACATTATTATTATAATATTATAAGCTACAAGAATCGTCAATGAGGAGTATTGGAAAAAAGTATTGTGATCAAAATCACTAATTTAATGTAAGAATATTAAGTTCAATCTTATCGGCGATTATGTAAATGTATTAAAAACGGAATTAAATAATTTTTTCACAAAACTAAACGATTTTATTCAAATTGAACCATTTATAAATAATTATCCTCTTAGTATATCCAGCTCAGCTGGAGTGATATGCATCCTGAGGTCTTTCTCTCGTAACATATCTTGAATTTGTATTAATTTTTGGGGAGCTACTTCTGCTGAATCAATGTACAAACAACGTGCCCATGGACAATTGTTTATACTTGAATGATACACTTGTTCTCCAATTTGTTCACACAGTTTCTCCTCGCGTAAAAATAACATGTACAAACGCCAAACCAGCGGACAATCTCGAAACTTTTTATCTCTGTAAAAAATGTATCAAATCAGTCGACTACAAAAAATTAACTATAAAAAATGGACCAACGATACATATCAGATACGTACTTAGTCAATGTCCTGTACAATGATAAAACTTTATTCCGCATCGCATTCACGGTATCATACATTTGTAAAGATTTCAACTTTTTGATTTGTTTTTGGTAAGCCAAACACAATGCGAGAAACTGCCACAAAGCATTTGATTTATTGATGCAGTTTTGCTGCCACAATGGTGATTCGCTCTGTAATAATTAAAATGAAAACTGTTAAATCCTATTTGACGTATATTATTCATGCAAATAGGACAGTAAAAATCACCTGAATTCGAGCCCAAACAGAAGTGATATAAAAATTATTTGCATACGCTAATAAAGCCTCAAGTACAGTATTTTTCAATGTATTGCTGTACTTCGAATCTTGTGTGCAAAATAGTTGAAGCAGTGATATTTTGCATTCGTATAATTGTTCCTGAAAACAGAAAGACTTTATATTCGAAACGTACGAAAAATCATAATTGAGGAATAAGGATTTACTGTACCTGCAAACTCGGGTTTTGACTAGTATGATTTAGACATTGGTCAAGAATGTGTAAAATGTTTTCATGTCCATTTCGTTGAATGTACAAGAGATAAGCGTAACATGAGATAATATCACAGTCAGCATTTGGCAAAAAGCTAATACAGTCAGAAGATACCGATTCGTTTGTCAAGAATCGTTCGACATATTGCTCAAAATACTTTTTAATGCAATGTAACTTTGACTGAGCTACAGTTGTTTTTTCAGGCACAACTGCCAACAGTGCCATAACATCCAGAATTTTTTCTGCGTAAGATGAATCATGTTCAAATCGCAAGTACAATTCGCAGAGTGTTTTGTACACACTAAAAATAGCTGCGTTATTATTTGAATCGGCAATTCTCAATGAATGAGCATCAACTGATTGTACAGCCGATTTTAGGATGTTTATGCAGCTGTCAACTCTTCCAAATTCCAATTCTGTCATTGCATATTCACGATAAAAATGCAAATTGTTTCGGTTTTCTTCTTTTTTCAAAAAATCCTTGATCATTGTTTTCATTTTTTTACCCCTAAAAAAACAATCGATGAAGATACAGACTTATAAAAGTGTATATATATATATATATATGTTTATTTTTAATAACAAAAGTCAAATACATGGTGTTTAGAGAGTCTTGTTGACCCATGAGGATGATGAATAAACGTTCGAATCTCAACCACCAGATGTAAATGCTGACTTTGTGCTGAGATGGTAAGATATCAGCAAGATTGCGAAAAACCATGCGGATAAAGTCTAAATAAGATTCTTGAGCTGGATGTAATGACAAGAACTGTGGCCCAGATGTTATAAAATTTTTAAGAATTCCTTCAAATGCAGTTTTGCCAAGACCAAGGTCATTTGTGTCATGCTCAAATACTGGATAAATCAATGGTAAAATAGATTCGGCAGAATCAGCAGTCCAGCAAGGTTGATCCAATTTCAAATTCTGCGAAAAAAAAACCAATTAATCAACTTAGTCTACTTAACGAGTAAATTGTATGAAAAAAAAAAAGAATTGAATTATTACCGAACCTCTAATAAAAAATGCCTAGTTGGGAGTAAAGGAACCTTCAAAAGCACCAAACAATGTACCGCGAAAACAAAGTTGGATTCTGTTGACTTGAACGGATGGACAAAATCAGTTACGTCTTCGGACAAAACCAATCTTTTTGAATCTCCAACAAGCTCCAATTCGTTTTGTTCAATACTTATCCAATGGCATCGTTCTCTTAAAGATTCAATTCTCAGCCACAACTGGTTTAATGGTAATCCAGAAGTTAAAATGACTTCTTCCATGTCCACTAATAAAACAAATATGTTATAACAAGTTCAACTCTCAAAAACTAGAATACATTCATTTATTTTTACTCAGTTTTTTTTCTTCGATAGATCCAGAGAAAGTTAAATGGTGTTGCGTCAAGTTTAAGTTCAACGTTAGATTGTACTTGATGGCCTGCCACATATGTTCCCAGTGACCGGTATGTCTGAGAAACATCAGACTTTCGAACAGCATTCCTGCATAAAGTGAAAATGATTTTCAAAGTAGAATAACAAGATGAATAGTGACTAAAACAATAATACCGTTATATATTAACCTAATAATTTTGTATCGTGTTCGTTGAATGCAAGTTTGAATTTGTGACGAAATATGTTGAAGCGCCTTATCATCAACTCGTTGACTTTGTTTACATTGCAGAGCGCTACGGACAATTTCATTGTTGATATCAAAGCCTGCCACAATGCCAAATTGGTCGAATCTTTTTTAATTAAACGTTCTAATTGAACTGCGAAATCATCTGCTGCCAACAAGTTTGACATAAACTGCAGTTTCATCTCAAAAAGTTGTGCAGAACTTGGAATGTTTTTCAAAGCTTCTTCCACAAGCGACAGTTGTTTTTGTAACTTGGCTCTCTCTTTGTCAACTTCAGTTTTATATCTTGCTAACTGAAAGATTTCATCCTACAAAAGTAAAGCGTACATTTACTTATTGCTTCTACAAGATGGTTGAAATTAAATGATCAGCACTTGATCATTGATCATCTATTTTCAATCACCCATTATTTTGATTGTTATTCATTTTATCCTTACTTGAAGTCTGATGTACTCAATCCAAGTCTGCTCATCGTCAGGGTGTTGATGCAATCGTTCATTCAAACTTTGTACTTTATTTTTGTGTGCCTGTTCAACATGACTAACATCTTGTTCATCCTTTTGTTGTGATTCTTCTTTTGTTTTTAACAATTCCTTTCTCTTACTTTTCTTTTTTCTTTCAGATTGTTGATCTGTTGACGAGTAATATCTCGCGAATTCATTTCTCGAAGGTCTATTGACATTTCGCACCAGCACAAATCCAAGACAAATATTATTCGTGTGGTATGCCGGTCTTGCTCTGCCACGCAAAGTTTCAACTTGATAATTAATGCGATCCCTCGATTTGTCTTCAAAATATAAGCTTTTTACATCACTCTCATATCTTGCTACCTCTTCATCGTCATCGGATTTTGATTTGTTCCTCTTCCTTTTCTTTTTCTTTTTCTTCTTTTTCGTTTTATATTTGTTATTGCCATCACGCAGACTCTTGAAACGCTTTTCATTTATTTCTACGCAATCAGAATCGCTGCTTGAAATGTCAATCACTTGAACAGAAGACTTTTCATCCTCATCCTGATCATCGCTTGATGATGAGATGTCAATAACAAGGGACGTTTGCTGCCCCGCTGGAACCCCAATGAAACTCGAATTTGACAGCCATTCGGTTTTATCTGAAAGAAACGTGTTGTTATTGTCTTTTGTTTACAACTTGTTGCATCTTGTTTATTTGAAATAACTTGTGTTAATATCGTTGTTATTGTAATTGTAATATACTTTTAATTATTAAACAGTTGATTTCACCTGTAGTATTTTGTTCAGACAAACCAGTGGTATTTCCTTTTGAATATGCGGGAAACAACGACATTGTTATAAATCAAACTATTTTTGTTCAGAGCTCAGAGCAACAGAGCAACAAACTGATTGTATCATTGAAATATAGGTTAAACAAAAAAAATCAAACGAGTCCCTGAACGTGTCCACGTCGTAAAATGTATAGTGAGAGAGTTTAAATGGTACATTTGGAACAATTGAACGTTAGCGCCCTCACAAGTGTATACAAATGATCACATCGTTTTGGTTTTGGCAAGCAGCGAAAATTCAACAAGACGACGACAAATATGGCAAGCGAAAAGAAATCAAGTAGTTCTTCGGCAAAATCGCAGGAAGAAATAATTGCCGGATTTCAACAACTTCGCAATGAACAAAGAGCAATGGCAAACAAATTATCCGAAATGGAAATGGAACTCAATGAGCACAAGTAATTATTAGAAAATAATACAACTTATAACCTCAATTTTGTTTTTACATATCATGTTTATTTAATCACTCAATTATTAATTTTTACAGAATTGTAATAGATACTTTAAAGGGAATCGACCCGAAGAAAAAATGTTATAGGATGATTGGTGGCATTTTGTGCGAAAGGACTGTTGGCGATGTTTTACCTACCTTAGTTTCAAATAGAGATCGGGTAATTCATTTGTTATTACCTATTGCAAATATTTTGATACGTAGATAGTCTATTTTTTATGTAGTTTTTGATATGATTACAATGATAATATCGTTCTGGGTTTATCTTTTCAGCTTGAACAATTAATAA
Source organism: Telenomus remus (assembly GCA_020615435.1). Lineage (NCBI taxonomy): Eukaryota > Metazoa > Arthropoda > Insecta > Hymenoptera > Scelionidae > Telenomus > Telenomus remus. The sequence goes on from CM036338.1 coordinate 6,367,387, forward strand.
AATCATTAAATGAACAAGTAACGAAGAAAGGAGTGGAAATTAATGAATATAAAGAAAAGCACAACATTAGGATTCAAGGACAATACGATCCACAAGAGCAGGAGGAAGAAAGTACAGAAACAAAAAGGAACACGATTGTAGTCAATCCAATCGAAGCCTAATCTTCAATAACATTTTTATTTTATTTTTAATCGGTCAAATTATCTTAATCATAAATATGTATTGTTCACTTTACGCTTGTACAATCCATTTATATACAATATCCTTCATTACTTCATGATAAACAATTTCGAAAGCTAAATAAATAAGTTTTTACAAAATATGTATATTTCTTGTTCGTTCTGCGAGTTACATTTGTCATCTTTTTGGTATATTTTGAATAGTTGCGATTGGTGCGCCAATCGTCAAACACGTGTGTTTCCAATAGTGTCTTGCACAACCACAACATAACCTAATAATATTTTTTGTCATATGCAGTCATATGAGATGTGGGATTGTAAAAAGGACTCATTGCAGTTGAAGTTAATTTTTGAATGAAAAGTAAAATGATTAAATAAAGTTTTCAACTGTAGTAAAAAAGAGCAAACAATAATTACAAAGTTGTACAGATACATGTGGTAAAGAACGTTAAGACGGGCAAAATGTTTACAAGAAAATTATTGTTGTCAAATCGCAACATAACAAACGTTAAAAAAGTATTACGGTGTCGTTTTGTGTCAAGTTCACCATCATTGTATAACTCAGCTGCAATATTGTGTGATGATTTAAAAACGAGTGAAACATCTCTCGAGAGAGTTAATTTTATTCAACATTACCATGAAAATAAGTTGAAAAAAGTAACCGAATTGAATAGACAGGACGAAGAAGAAGAAAACGTCGATGCCACAGAAGGAGCTCAGGATGAGAATCAAGTGCAAGAGAATACAGAGTCTTTATGGTATCATAAACATATTGTCACAATGGCAGGTACTAGGATGATACTCTTATAATTGTGTTTACAATTGAGTCGCTGGCAAGCACTTAAATTTTTTAACCAAAACTGATTTTGAAAGTTTGCTAATGTCATTCTTTATATGTCATTTATTTACATTTAAATGTTATTGTTTTTTCGTTGTACCCTAAAAATAGGGCACCATAAACATTTTTCTTGGTAAAATTTATGATACTATTTTTTTTTAAAAAAGCTGTTGGGCAGATTTTCATATAGATCTGACCATTTTGGAAATTTTGTTCTAGAACCCAGCAACTCAGTTATGATTAGTATTCAAATAAAATTTAAATAATAAATGAGTTGATATCTGGTCAGGTTTCTCAGATATTATAGCGATAATGCCAGAAGACGGCATCATCACAGAAGAAGTAGCTGGGGAATTGTTGAAAGCTGATTGGAACAAGATGAAAACCCAAGAACTTGTTGACAATTTTGTACAACTTAGCTGGTACATCAACGTTTGCTTGGAAAACGAAAAGGAGGTGAATTACGAGGTAGTGATGTCGAATTTGAAAGATCACTTGTCAATCATGAGTGACGCACAGTTAGAGAGCGTGCTGAAGTATTATCAGTTGTTAAGAAGGGACAAGGACAAGTCCGAGATGCAGCCTTTCATAAGAGCTTTGGACAAAGAATTGTTATATCGTATTTATGATATGACCATTGAAAATCGATTGAAACTTAGCGATCTTCTCCAAGTCGCAGGCCTTTCTAAGCAACTTAAGTCGTTTTACAAGCTGATGAAGATGATGAAAAACAAGATCCATCAATTGTCCCAATCGCAACTTGTCAACTATGCGTACTTGCTCGCTTCTAACAAACACTGTCCGCAACCCATGTACGAACTGGAATACCACCTCGAAAAGTTTCACAAACAAATGGACCTCAACCAATTGTCACTCATCTGTTTACTCTTTTTCAAAAGAAAGTACCAAGCAAAAAATAATTCATTCAATTCTTTGGTCTTGCGTCACTGTGTCGATCATGTTGAAGAAATGCAATCTTACAACGTCTCATCGATCATGAAATTCTGCAGGTTGTACATTAATGATTGTGAAATTTTAATTGAAATTTTATCATTATCATCATAGTTTAATTCGTTTGCAGGTCGTTCAGGAATAAAGACGAGGTTGACATCTTTAAAGAACTACTGTTAGCCTTGGAGCCCAGACTTGACAAATATAATTGGATTGTTCTGTCTCACATAGCTCAAGCTGCGGCTAATCATTCACTCTACATCGAATCTATCACCAATAAAATTATGAACAGGTTATTAAAATACACTCTTTAACCCTTTTTATTGTATCTTCAAAAATTCAAAAACAAAATTTATTTTTCTAAGATTGTGTTGTTATTTTTAAACTTTTTTCTTAATTTCTACGGTGTTTATTTGTAGTCTCAGCATAAAAGGGTTAATAACGTCATATTCACTTAAATTTTGTTTCAAATCAATTGATTTTGTTGTTGCAGGTTTATAAATGACCCTGAGTCGTTCAGACTCAAAGATTATGAACGAATGGCGATTGCAGTCAGCACATATAACTTCGGACCAAAGCACCCTGTAGTTAAAACGATTGTCGATCTACTCAAATGTCCTGCTCATCGGTCTGATGAGATTCAAAAGTTAGTTTTTGTTATTCAATTTGATTATTATTTGGCAGATATTTGATAAACCACTAATTGCATTCCTGTTTTTTTTATTTATACAGGTATACGAAATCAGTCCCAATCACTTGTATGTTCCTTGGACAAACAGGCTATTATAACTTATCGTTGCTAGAAAAAGTCATGGACCCGAAGTTTTACACTCCGCTGTACACGAACATGTTGTACAATACCAATTTGGAGTACCTGTGGTTGGATCAAAGTATTGAGATAGAAATCCCCGACTTCAAAGGATGCCGCTTGGATGAAAAAGTCGTCTTAAAATACATCAATAAGTACAAAGCCACAATACCAAACTTGCAATCAAAATTTTTGAGTAAATACAACAAATTGGCCCTGGATGTCCTTGCCGAATGCCAGGTATCAAGCAATTTTGTATAAAATTATTCTTTGTTATTGAAAATTTTAAATCATTCGAATTTATTTGATTTCAATCATTGCAGAATTGTTTTGGAGCCTCGTCGGTGGCGTTTTCTCATGTTCTACCACATTACGTGAAACCAGATTTGGTTATAGCTATGGACTCTTTCAACAAGCCTTTGCCAGTAAAAGAAATAATTAGCAACAGTGAAACTATAAAGTATATTCCCGATGAATACAGAAAGAACAATACGTGGTACGCCATCATAGTTGGGACTGATTATTCTTGTTTGCACAATACCAATCAGCCAACTGGTTTTGTTTCATCCAAGATGCGTCAATTGCATCGCATCGGATACACCCCTGTGCTCGTAAATATAATTAAATTTATAAATAAAGCAAATGAATGGTTTGAATTGGTTTATCAATATTTCAACAACTATAATATTGTAGGTCAACGTTTTTGAATGGCAGCAAATACAAAGCAAGAGCAAACGCTATTATCTGGAATCCTTACTCCATGACGAAAAGAAGAGACCTCAGTTTAAAAATGAACTATTTATTGAATAATGTCAATACTTCACTTATCAATACAAAATATGTACATAATTTGTTAATACAAACGTAACAAATAAAAATTACAATCATTTTATATTCATAACATCTGAAAAGTCTTTTCCATGATATTTATTAACAAAGTGTGTGCGAATGCAAGTAAAGGACTTAACAAATTATTCAGAGTTTAAACATTTCAATTGTTATAAGTTGTAATGAGTTATGTGAGTAAATAATTCATTTTACAAAATTAAAATTAACATATACACGGTTTTAACAATATATAAACTTTGTTATGTACATAAAATTCAAGTCTGTATTGTATTGTCAAGTTATCACGATTTTGGTATCAAGTCAGTCAAACACTGAATGAAAAATCAAGTTATGTCTTGTCTTTTTCCTCTTACTTTAAGTCACGTGACAATATCGATATTTTAGACTAACTACCTGGAAGACTCTTTGGTTGTATGGATTGTTTTCATCAAAAATATAGCGACGTTTTTTTCAACATTCAAATCTTAAAATATAGATATTTTATTATTATAAGTATATACAGGGTTTTTCGGGCCACCCGTACCAATGGACCATTGAAATGCACGTTCGAGTGATACGGGTACTTTAAAATACCCTATATAAATATATCTTTAGAAATAATTTTAACTGTGTTACTTGATCATCATCATCGGTTTAAGAATATTTTGTTCTTCAAAGGTCAAGAGCATTTTCCAACCACTTTCTGGAATATTCATAAGTTATAAATAAAGTGGCTGTTGCTGGTATTGTCCTGATTAGTGTCGGTTTTAATCCGTTGTAAAGTGCACTTACACCCTCTGTACGAACAATTTTATTCATCATTACAAGAGCAGGAGTATTTAAATTTTGTACCTAAAAAAGGAGAAACAAAGAGAATGGTAACTATAAAGAGTATATTAGCGCCGTTGATAAATAACGCAAACAAAAAAAATCGTTACTTGTATTCGACTTTTGACAACGTCTGCAGGAAAAATAACAAGCCAAAGAACTGTTCCTCCAACGGCTCCAGCTACCATTGTTTTTTGCCAACCAATCTCGTCTTTTTTCTGGCCTGGTTTAGCAAGGAGCTCCCTCGTCAACTCATATCCTCCAAAGAAAAAAAAATATCCTGGCATTTCTCTGGCAATCGTTGACGTCAGTCCCTTGAACAAACCTCTTATTCCATTTTCTTTAATGATCATTTTTGTTAATTCCAAAGGCCCGATCAGTTTCTAAAAAGTCAATAAGAAATAAATTAATTATGATTCATAATTTGATACCACAATGCACTACTTACCACTTTTTTCGTGGCCTTATTTTTTTCTTGAACTTCTCTCATTGCTTGCAGTCGACATTTGACCAATTCAGTCGGGCATAATGTTAATGATGAAAAAAAGGCTGCTAAGAAACCCGCACATGCGTTTCCTAATGAACTTAAATCTGATACTTTTTCTACATCTGAAATAAGATAAAATTTAAAAAATTTTAATTGAAGTGATATTGCAAAAACAGTTGATATATTGTTTACCTAAAATATTCGCTACCAGCCGCTGACATCCACCGTAAGCAGCAAACAAAACTGAATTTTCAGCTACATTTGCAACCAATGAGGGCCCTGTTCCAGCATATAAACCTCGTGCTATGCCATCAGTCTTGAGTGTTTTTCGAAAACAATCTGTCATTCCCTTGTACAGGGAAGGAAATGTTTGCATTTTTACTTTAACCGTATCTAACGGTTGACCTACATATACAAGAGCGATTCCGCCTAAAATCACATTTATCATACAGTTTTCTTTATGCGAAAATAACAATGTGTTGTCAGTATATGTGTAGAGTAATTTGCAATAACCAGTTCATTACATTTGAGATGTTTCATTTTTAAACTTTCTATTATTACTTCTTTATATCAAACTTCTATATATATTAAAAGAATATATTGACGTATTCTGATAATCAATTTCCTCTTAATTGTAATACAAATTATTAACTAACAATATTAACTAGCAACTTATATCCAAGGTGAAAATTTGAATTTTCTTTTTTGAAAAAATTGATCTTTTAGGAAATGTAAATTGTAATAATGATATTGATATTTAAAGAGTTTTACCTAGAGATCCTGAAGTAAAATCAATAAAGCCTCGTTTAAGGCTATCGCCGGTGGATTGGGCTTCAGCATGCATTTTAAATCCAATTCAATTGATATGAATGAGAATTAACAGTTAACGATAATGAAAAGTGTTACGTCGACAACAAATAACTCGTGGTCCATCCACGTGAGTTATGACGCTAGCAAGAGGTTGATTTTTTGCAAGCACAATATCAATGAGTTTCATTCGCGCGCGAGCCCAGAACAGAATACATTCGTCTGCTCCAAAAAACAGAAAGCCGTGACTTTAGCTTAAAAAGTGGCGGGACAGTGATGACATGTGGCGCTGTTTTGACACATCACAGCCACAAAATGCTCGCCTGCTCACACGTTGCTCAGTTTTGACATAACAACGTATGCCGATAAAAGCTGTTTATTGCTGTTTATTTCAATAAATCAATTACGTCAATACATCATTTGCGACTGTTTGTGAAAATGTGATACAAAATGGGTATTAATTTGCCAGGTTTATTTTAAAACAAGCAAAAATACATCTGGACATAACCTCAATTTTGTGATTGAAATTTGACAGTAGTAGAGCTGACTGAGATATAAAGGCCATGATAAGAAGAAGACTGGATATTGTGGGGTCATTGCGAGGTTGTGTAAAGAGTTACAAATAATAAGAAAAAATCAAAATGATTCCATACATGACAACATTGGCAAATGGGATAATAGGCGTGAGTGTTCTGGCGATGCCCTATTGTTTTAAACAATGTGGCATCATTTTAGCCAGCATAATGTTACTCGTGAGCAGTGTGTTATCTCGATTAGCGTGTCACTTTCTTATAAAATCTGCGACAATGTCGCGTCGAAGAAATTACGAGTTTTTAGCGTTTCACGCTTTTGGAAACATGGGCAAAATTCTAGTTGAATTGTTTACAATTGGATTCCTTTTGGGTACTTGCATCGCTTATTTTGTTGTCATTGGCGATCTCGGACCTGAGATACTCAGCAAAATAGTCGACAAGCATCCCCAAGACATTAGAACAAGTCTTCTCATTAGTAGTGCAGTCTTCATTGTCTTTCCTCTTGGGTTGCTCAAAAATATCGACAGTCTGTCCAGTGTCTGCACTGCAACAATCATCTTTTATATTATTTTGGTCATCAAAGTAAGTCAAAGTAAACGACAAGTAATGAAAATACATTTTTTTAATCATACATTCAAATTTTACTATAAAATGTGTTGTTCTTTGAGGTGATATCTGAATCAACGACTCATGTATTATCTGAAGACTGGTTTCACCATGTTCATTATTGGAGACCTGCTGGCATTCTTCAATGTATTCCAATTTTTTCCATGGCGCTCTTCTGTCAAACTCAACTCTTTGAAATTTACGACACGATACCCAATGCAACTCTCGATAAAATGAACGCAGTTGTCAAAGGAGCCCTCAATATTTGTACTTCAGTTTATTTATGTGTCGGATTTTTTGGATACATTGCATTTTGTACCAAACCATTCACAGGTTTGAAGTATTACTATCATTATTTATTATTACTATCGTAATTAACATTAGTCTAACGATCATTACTAAATAATGTTTTATTTTAGGCAATATTTTAATGAGCTTTGAACCAAGCTTGACTTCGGAAGCCATGAAAATAGGTTTTGTATTCTCAGTGGCATTTAGTTTTCCATTAGTGGTGTTTCCATGTCGTTCCAGTTTAAACTCATTGTTGTATCGTAGAGTGAGTAACTGTCAACTTACGATTCGTTGAATAATTAATTACATCATGTATGAAGAGATGAAGTTCAGAACCAGTAATTTTCATATGAAACTTTTAATTAATTTAATTTAATGGAAAATCTTTACAACAGTAATAATTATTTCATACATTATGAAAATTAACGACCTATTTAATAAATAGGTCGTTACAAAGGGACGTTACAGCAAAATCAAATGATAATAATTATTATTACAAATTAATACAAATTCGTAAAATATATTAACGATAACATAAATTATTTTCTTTGAAATTAACGTTTTAGAAGCTTTTTTACTCAATTAATTTGAATTATTTTACCAATTATGAATTCGACATATCATATCCAATTTTTCTCAATATAGTAACATTTAGTCGCTCTTTCTGATTCGCGAAACTTGGAAAAGTTAGTCGATTTGGAAACTGGGTCCTTCATTTGTTGTTTTGAATGATTATTTATATGATTTATGCGTGTGTTTTTGATTCAGGTGGCTGTGCATGACTCATTAAATTACATGCCAGAAACGAGATTCAAATGTCTTACACTCATAATCGTCAGTATATCTTTGTTGATCGGGTGTTTGATACCAAATATTGAGTTTGTGTTGGGACTCTTAGGATCGACCACTGGAGTTATGATATGTTTAATATTTCCCGCGACGTTTTTCATTTCTATCAACAATAAAAATACCAATGAAACGATTTTGGCTCATGTAAGTATCAACTTATCATGAATTTTGGGCTTTAGTCCTTACTTCTACTAATTTGGTGCTAATATTATGTTTTAAAATTTCAGCTGATGATTGTTGTTGGAATTTTGATTTTGACTCTTGGAACTTATGCCAATTTATACGCATTAGAAGAGTCAACAAGTATCAAAGTTTTTGTGGATCCTCCCGAATTTCAAAACCAAATTCTTCATAGCCCGCTGAATATCCCAGGAAATTTAATGATGATTCCAGACAAGAAAGGTACATTTTAAAATCTCACATCGAAGTGATGTAAAATTCCTTGTTAATCAAAAAAATTTTAAACTATTCGCAGAAATCAAAGTAGAAACAAACTCGAAGGATGCAGAGGCAAAATTTGTTGAACAAATAGACGAAAAGGCAAAACCGAAACAAGTGGAAGACGATTTAGCGGTAAAAGTAGAAGACGTCGAAAAAGAAACAAGAGTGAAGACAAATAATAAAGTGAAAAAAAGTGAAAATGAAAACATTAAAGAATCTAAATTGAAAGTCGTGGAAAAAGTAGAAGATAAAGACAAAGTTGTGGATAGCAATAATATAAACAGTAACAATTTGATAAACTCGGATGCAATTCAGAAAGAGGAAATAGAGTTAGCCGCTGAAGCCGAGGTCAAAAAACAAGAAGACGAAAAGTTACGCGAAACTTTGAAGAAATATAAACAAGAACAGATCAAGATTTTAAAAGAAACTAAAGAAATTCTTCAAGACATTAAGGAGCAGAAAAAAGAGTGGGAGAAAGTAATTCACCAACAGGCTGAAGGAGATAAAAAAGGTGCTAATAGTTTAAATCAAACCAACAGTGAAAAACAGAAAAAAGTGAAAGATCACATTTTGGGTGCTTTAACGAAAGGAATGACTTTGAAGAATCAGTCGAGCGATAAGTTGTTGAATAATGAACAAAAATTGTTACCAATTCCCATTGTTCACCACATGATAAACCAGACTCAGCAAGTCAACATCAGCGACAGCAAAAACAATTTGACAAAACAACACGAGCGGGAAAAACGTGAGGCTGAAATTGATGTTAATGAAACAAGCGATGTCGAACATTCTACAACTCAAGTCAGTGAGATTGTCGAAAAAGATAGTCAACCTAACATTTGCATAAAGAAGAGCGATTTGCCCAAAGATGATGGAGTGCCACAATTCAATGTTGATAATTTGATCGAAACTGCTAGTTTATCGTTACAGCAAGAGTTTACCAATAAACCAGAAGCATTTATGGCAATCCAAAAATCGACTGCGATTAAAAAACGTGATTTAAAGGCTTTCAGTGTCGATAAAAAATAATTATCAAATCCTTTAAATTCTATGATGAATTGTACATATTTGCAACTACTACAATGCACCATTAGGCGTCAATCTTTATCTGATTGTTTTCTCGAAAGACAGTAGAATAGAAATAATTTTGATTTGATGTGTGCTATGTTCAGATGAAATATATTTATATATCATGTTTGTAACGATTGTTGTACGTATAGAGACATTTCTCTGTGATATAGTTTATTTTCTTAAATCGAATGTCACAATGTCTTGATTGTATGTTGATGTATAATAATATGATGTGTTAGTGAGATGAGAGCCTTGTAATGTTTAAATCTTATGTTCGGCATAATGACAATGATATATTATTAGAAATAAGATATATAATAATTATTCATGAATCATCCTATGTCTGATCGACATATTGTAAAAAATATTTTTTCTTAATAAAAACATTTTATAAAATATAATTTGATTAATTTACACCAATACATAATTATAAATAAGCAATCATTTTACCAATATAAATTTTGACTTCACACAATGAAGAATGTTATTTAATTGAGCCATTCAACAAAGTCATGATATAATGACGAAATTGTGTAATGAAATGAAATGTAAATAAATTTAATTTTTTCGTTATTCTGTATAGAAAGTCAAAAGTGTATCAATTATTATTCCAAATTTAAAAAAAACGGAATTAGGTTTCGAATCTCCGCCCTTTGTATATATCGATGTAAAAGATATTATCGATTGTTGTTAGAAAAATGGACAAGTTCAGGGCATTTGAACAGCGATGTGTGTGTGTGTGTGTGTGTGTTTATGTGTGTGCATTGTGGCGCGGTCAAAGTGTTTCTTTAGAGCGTATGGACACACGCAAATTTGACAAATTTGCTGATACTTTTGACAAAAGTTGATTTAATTTGGATCAAATATCTAATCGGTTTTATTTGGCGCCGACCATTTGAACAAAAAAGCGACCATCAGCCGTTGTCGATAACGATAATTTGATTGAGCGCGCGTATCACATGGAGTCGACAGCCAGAGTGTCAACGATCAATAACAATACGAAAATGAATTATAGATTTGCAGATTAATTATTTTATATTAATCATGGTATCTGGCGTTCCTGGCAGGCTTTTGCCTGAACCGGACAATTACGCTAAACATTTCTATGAGCTCTTTAAAACCGTCATAGAAGCTCAGAGGTACGGTATTTTATAACCTCTACGTCCTGCGTTTATTTGCGATTTTTATTGTTTACCAACACTCTTAAGCATACTTCAGTTTAGCAGTTCTCTTTTTTTGTTTATTACTATTACTATTACATTTTTGTACTGAAATTAGTATTCTGCCAAAAATAAATGCATCTGTTGTACTAAAGTTGTTTTGTCATGACAAGTTTAAGTTTGTTGCTTATACAATTTATAATTTGTCATCTTAGGTATTGGTAAAATATTCAATAATGTATGATTGTTTGTTTTTATTGCTGATAGTGATTGTTGCCTGATAAAATTATACTTTTTCGTTTTTGGGGTTTTTGTATACGTGTACAAAACAGAATGTTATTGTTGTACTTTTTAAAAATGGACTTTATTAGCGTAGAATGAACTATCCGAACAAAATGAATCAAGAAGAAAAAGCTTACATTTAAAGCTTCGCTGCTGTTTCATAAAATGATATATCAATAAAAACTTGATATTGTTTTCTTTGTCTCTTTTTTCTTTCACACCCTTCTATCTGTTTGAAATGTAATTAAATTATGTTGATAGCTTAGAAAATATAGGAAAAATAGTTATAAATTAAATCTTAAATTAGTAAGAATGTTGACATTTTATTTTGATAATGCATAATAGTTCCTTCATCATAAAAATTATTAATTATTGTAAAGTTTGACTCAAATATTGAATGTTAAAAAATTCTATTGTTTTCAGAGTTAAAACTGATTGGAAAAAATGTAAAAAGAACAAAGCGAACCGGAAAAAAGACAAAAAAAAGGTACGGTTGATATTTCTATAAGTCGAACATATTTTGAAATCATTTCTACATTCATTAGTTCTTTTTGATTTAATAATAACTATTTAATTAAAAAAGACAATTTTAATTTTTATTTATATTAGGTTGACATTGCAAGTGATGTTAGTTTAACAAGCATACCTGAAATTGAAGTGACGAGTAACGCATCGGCATTCGCAGTTTTTTCAAATGTTAGAAGCGCCGTTTTAGAAAGACATCTGAGGAATACTTCTGAAATCTATCGTTCATCCAATTGCTATTCTCCGCCTCTAGACAGTGATACAATTGAGGACACTGACAGCGAAGATGAAGATAAAACTTGCACTGTACAGAATTTGCCAAAGGTAACTAACAAATAACTAAGCAATAACAAATTGCTTTCAATATATGTTTAATGTTAATTAAAACTGTCTCTATTCTTTTTAGATTATCGGCATAGGATTAAGGAGCGTTTTTTCATTGATAAAAGAAAGCAAATCCATTGATACGAAATTGTGTACAAAAGCCCTGAAAGCATTACTAGATGTGCTTCAAGGACAATTACCTGAGGACTTGAAGTTTGAACCAGATGATGTTCTTGGTAAATAAAATATAATAATAAAATGATTACCAGAATATGGAATTATTATTAACAATTTTGTTAATAAATAATTTGGTATTTCAGATCCACTGTTCGAGTTACTTTTAGATTTTGCTACGACTCATGGTGCAGAATCTGTGGTTCCAAATGATGGCAATCATTTGACAGCAGTTGCTTGTGCATGTTTACTCAGTTTAGTTGTTGTGCGTGGTGACACAGGTAAACTGCTGACAGCAGTTACTGCTTTATTGATGTGTCCCAGAGCACTTGCTGTGCAAAATGTGCAGGTATTTCAAAGAGAATCGTACAAACAAATATGTTATTAAAAAGATTTAAATAACAAATATTTTTTTGAATATCAGATGCCATCTGTGTTGACCACACTACAAAGAAGTGTGCAGGCAGTTTTACTTGGAAAATTAACACGACCCGACTGGATATCGCACGGTGTAACCAAAAGTTCAAAAGTCTTTTCATCAGTGCTCAAATTACCGAACGAGTTAAGCGACTTGAAATTGAACGGTCGAAGTTTTGTTAGCGATGGAAGATACTTGTACGTGCATACTAATCGAGGCTTGTTGAAAATTGGCACTGGTTATGACAGAACCACGTTCGGACACATCTACGTCTACAAAGCTGATTTCTACCCTGCGGAAACAGGATGGCTAGGATATGCAAATGTATGGTTCATTTTAAGCACAGATTTATAAAAGGAATGCAGTAAACAAATCAATTATTTTGTCACACAGGGATCTTTGTATTTTAAATGTGCGCCGAAAAAAAAGTGCGAGTTGCTGATATTGGACTGTGAAACATTAACAATCAGAGGTATTGCAGTTTTGGAAGGGCGCGATTGGGTTTCTTCAGTCATGTTTTCTGACGGAGAGAGCCTGGGAATGATCACTGCCGGAAAATATGTAAGAATTAGTATTCAAAGTCACGTGCTTGAATTGAACAATTAGCATATTCAATTGAAAATTTCATGCCAACAGGAAGATTTTGTTGTTCGGACAATCAATACGTTGAGCAATCCTGTGACCGTAACATCCGAGCTGCCATTGAAACTGGCTCGAAAATGTGTCGACATTTTTGGTTCAGCGGCATTTGATGAAGATCAATCAGCTCATGTGTTGAACATCAACTGTGACGATGAAATCATGATGGTCGCGGCTGGCAAGGAATTCGGCTTACTCAGCACAGCTTCAGGCAAATTGTATTACACTGGTAAAGGCAGTTGCATCGGCATGAAGACCAACTCCAGGCCTAACAGATGGTTCGAAGTGACGCTTGGCAAAAATTTGCGCGTCACTCATTTTGCAGTTGGTCATGAGGCTCAGCACGCAATTCTTTTGCTCGAAGATGGATCCGTCTACTTTGCTGGAGTTGCTAAGAGAGGAGAAAATGCTGAAAGTGGTATGTAATTGTTTACAAATGATAATTTTTCGTTAATCTTATTATTTAATTTGATTCAATTTAATTTGTTGTTTTGTTTGCGAACAGTGAAAGGTCGTAGACAATCGAATCCAACGAAACCAAAGAAAATGATGAAGGTTGATCCACTGACAATAGTTGATGCTGCTTGTAACAACGGAACGACTGCTTTAGTGACGAAGGATGGGTCTTTGTTGATGTACGGCAAGGATTATTTGTATAGTAATGAAGTTACAGGGCTTGTTGACGACTTGAAGGAAGTGTTTGTTGAACACGTTTCTCTGGGGAAGGCGCATGCCGCAGTTATTACCAATAAGGGTCATCTCTACACATTCGGCATAAATAACAAAGGACAGTGTGGTCGCGATTTCATCACTTGTTGTACAACCTCAACGAGCGTTACCACTACAACTCAGCCGGCTAGCAAGGATACGACGATCATAGCAATGGAAACCGGCGCAGTTGAAGATGAACTCATCATCACTGAACAAGGTAAATATTCGTGTATATATATTTGTATTTGTCATTAAAAGATTGTTGTTTATTGATTGATTTAAATATTATTGAATCCCTCATTTTTGATTATTGATTTGCAGTCGCGGACGATATTGAACAGGGCGATGAACAATGGGATGACGCTAAAGCTATGTGCCCTTCTGGACAACATAAGTGGAAGCGCAGACTGTGCATGGTTTGCACCATTTGTCGAGAGTGCACTGGTTACAGCGTGCAATGTTCGAGACGCGACAAGCCACACAGATACCCTGGACAGTAAGTAAACTGGTTTGAAATTCTGAATTTCAAAGCTTAAGTTCAAAAAATAAAAATTTGTGATACTGCAGGAATATAATCTGTCAATTATTTCTTAACCAGCAATAAAACAAAAATTGAAAGAGCAAACATTTTAATCAACAAAATAAATAAGAAATAATGTATTTAAAAAATGATAGTTTACGAAAGGAGCTAAGTTCATTATCTTATTTTCAAAATTGGCTAAGTCCATGTTCTAAGTTACAAAACCTGTCGATTCCAAACTTTAATTTGTGTTTTCTTCAATAATGTAACAGATTTTTACATGTAGATGTAACAGAATTTTAAAAAGTGGACTTTGCCGTTTTTAAAAACTTAGCCCATTCTTTTATTTTAATTCATGCAATTCTTATTATAATTTATATTTGCTTTTCAGAGAATGTGGTTGCGGTCTAGGTGAAAGCGGATGCGCAGAGTGTGGTTGTTGCCGAATGTGTGCTGGAGAAAAGTGTGATAACGGCGCTGAAGATATACTATGTCCACCTGGTGTTGGTAACCTCAGTGGAGAACCAATGGAAGGCCTGTTATGCTTAGAAACGTTTATAGAAGGTTCATAATCATTTTATCCTGACACTATATTTATTAAAAGTAGAACCACTCATATGATTTTATTATGATTCTAGAACGAAGTGGCAACAAATTTCGTGATTTTATACGCCGACGATTAGAAAGCAAACGTCAAAGGCAAAGGTTAAAATCAAGTTCTGGGGCATCAAAACACGTGTTAAAGATAAAAGATGCATTAAAAAGTCCTAATAACGCAAAAATCGGTAAGTTGAATAAATTAATCGAAATAAAAGCAGTTGATCGAAGACAAAAAGTAAAATGATGAATTACGTTGGTATAGCAGGTGGACCAAGTGCTAGTTATCAAAGAGGAGCAAACTTGATAGCCGGTGGTGGCTTTGAAGAGAGCGTCGGCGGAAGTGACATTGAAAGGGGCGAAGCTGCGCGAATCGCAAGCATTCCACCTGCAAGAGTTCCTATTCCTAGCGACAGTCCTGTAGTTCAAGTATCATGTGGTCTACATCATACTGGTGAGAGTCATATTCATTTCTGATATCATATTACACGACTAATATTGTTTTTAATTTGAATTTATGTTTCAGTGATTTTACTACAAAACGGCCAAGTTTATTCCTTCGGTAGCAACACGTACGGACAACTCGGTGTGGGAGACCTGGGTGTACATTCCGGTCCAGTTCAAGTCAAGCTCAATGGCATCGCTACGCGGGTAGCTGCTGGCAGTAATCATACCGTGATTCTAACTTTTTTAGGCGAAGTTTACACTTTTGGAGCATATCAAGTAGGCATTCTTATAAACGTTAATTGTATGAATTGAAAATGAGACTTTTAACCGAACCTTCGTCTGTTGCACAGAAAGGACAGTTGGGTGTTGTAGATTGTTCGAGCAGTCAGAGCGAAGCGATGAACAACTCGCAAACTAGTCGGTCCGATGACAATTCTTCAACATGGTACAGTTCACCAAATTTAGTTCCAAATATTGGACCAAAATATGGTAGACGAGCAACGTGGATCGGTGCTTCCGGTGATCAGACTTACGTTAAGGTTGACGAGATCAATTCCATTAGTTTAACGAGAAGCACCGTGATGGCGAACAAAAGTTGTATCAGTAAAGTATCAGGTTTTACAATGTTCAACTAAAATTAATTGCGTTCATTTATGTCTAATGCGAATTTTGTTCCTTTAGTGCTTATTTCGAATCAAGAAGATCATATAAATTCGTTCAAATGCCTTGTCATCAATAAACGAGACGGCAGCTGCAGCAGCTTCAGTGGCAACGATCAAGTTGACTTTAGTCAATGCGCAGCATGTCTTGATCCACTTTACAATGTCATTTGGAGCTTGAATTCCGTCAACAATCAGATGTGCGCCTACAATGTAATCTGCAGCGAAGCCAGAAACCTTGCAGGCCTAGAGCCATGGCTATTGAGTCCTGCATTAGCCATACCAGTGGTTTCCTCTTGTTTCGTTACGCGATCCCAAGCTGCGATGTACTTGCTTGCCTCTTTAGATACTCTTACTCAAGCCGATGATCACAAATTAACAATTGTCCAAGATAATGACTGCAATCAATCAGTTCAAGGCAAAGTTTATAGCAGAGAAGATTTTTCTATAGTTACGCGATTTGAAAGTGAGTCGTCGAGTTTTAATAACAATTTTTAATATACACTATTCATGTCACAAGAAACTTGATTGGAGCTATTGTTTGCAGGTTTCGGCGGAGGATGGGGATACTCTGATTACTCGATTGAAGCTATTCAATTTATGGCTGATACAGACATTCTACTTGGAGGGTATGGTTTGTTCGGCGGCAGAGGCGAATATAATGCCAAAATCAAGGTTAATATCAAATCAGTACATGTACAGATGGTCTTTTGATTAAGTATCAACAATAATGACGAAAATGTTTTGTTTGACAGTTGTACGATATTGGTGTTGATGGAGGAGATTTGGAGCATGATGGAGAACTTATTGCAGAAACTGATGTCATTCCATATGAATGTGGCTCACGACAAAAATATTCCATTTTGTTTGATGAGCCTGTGTCGTTACAAGCCAACAGGTGGTACGTCGCTTGGGCAAGGATCACAGGTCCTTCAAGTGATTGTGGTGCAGGAGGTCAAGCGACCGTAACTTCCGATGACCAGTATGCTTAATCTTATACCCAGTATTTATTATCATTACATTGACACAGAAATGAATAATGAATCGTTTTAGGGTGGTGTTCTATTTCAAACCTTCGAAAAGAGCTAATAACGGCACTGGAGTCAACGCGGGACAAATTCCACAGCTGTTATACCGCATAAACACTCCCGAGAATTCAAATTTGAATCATCAAAAAGATCAAACAGAGAACATTTACATTTTGAAAAGAGAATTCAGTAGAACGGTTACAAAAGTGAGTCAATTTGGTTTTCAATCTACTATCTTCCATTTCACCCAGACAATAAAATGAATCTACTTTTTCTTTCAGGATTGTTTTCAGTCGTTAATATCACTTTTGCAATGGAGTTGGAATACTTTGAAGGCCAGTTTGTTAGAAGTGTCAACACCACACACAATTTCTAATAACGCTATTGAGATGGAAAGACTTGTGTACATAAGTAAAGCAAGTTTAAGTCTGTTGAGGACTTACACAAATGAAATTTATCCCGATCAAGGTATTAAACAGTTCTATTGATCTTGACTTCGTGTGATTTAAAGTCACGTTTTGTTTCTCAGACTGTTATAAATTAATCAACTGGTGTTATTTATTTAGTTGTTGGTAATAAAAAAGCAATATCTGAAAGTGAGAAGCTGGCCGAATGTATCGGAGATGTCAGATCATTATTGCGCCAAATTTTGTCAGACGGAGTTTCAGTTGGTTCGAAAAGTAAAGGCAAAGCTCGCAAAAGTAAGAAAACTATTTATCTAAGAGATCAAAATCTAAATATTATTAAATGGCCATGATAAACATAATATTAATTAATTTTTGTTTCAAACTTCCAGGCTCAAACAGTCAAAACGAACAATTTGTAAAAACAGTTCTGGATGAATGTCACAAAACATTTGTATCCTGTTATCATGCTTTTTATCCAACCGCGTATCTGAAATGGACACTGCTCTGCGAATTGTTATCGGATATTGACAAGGTAACATTTTTAGTAGATGAAATTGACAATTTCTAATTCGCTTAATTAATTGATAAAATCTGTGTAGGAGCAAGGAACTTCGTCAAAGGATCGTCTGTTATCTGCCGTGTTGGCTGCTCTCTGCAATTCATCGATCCGATTAAAAAATATATTCCCGATTCTGAACAACGTGTCGGATAGCGGCGATGACAGCAGTTTGAAAAAACAGCTTAGTCAATCACACAATTATCCTATCCTGGTTGAACAAATGAGCTATAAATCTCAAGTTGAGTGCGCCGGCAAGGAACCTATGAATTGGTCATTTCGACAAGTGCTGGAAAAATTGCTCGATCTGATATTAACTCCTGCTAAAAAAAGTTTGTGCAAAGAAAAAAGCGAATGCCTTGCAGAGTTGGTGCTCCATTGCTGTTACTTGTTGGCCCGAGTGATTGCCGAGTTGGCAGTGCAGTCGAGTGGCACTGAAGATGAATTTCAAGCTGCATGCGGTCGCCGACTATACATGACACCGTCGAGATTCACGCGAATACACCAGGCAAGATCTTGGAACACTGGCAATGGCTCGCCTGACGCAATTTGTTTTACAGTTGACCGGCCAGGAATTGTTATTGCGGGTGTTGGTATTTATGGAGGCGCTGGCTTGTATGAATACGAACTCGAACTTTTAGATGACGTGAGTGGTTTTCTTATTCTCTTAACATAATACGATGCTGAGCATGATACGATAATAAGGTCATTTAATTTCATTTAGAAGAACAACACTGGGTACGATCCATCCCACACACAGAGATGGAGCAGCCTTGATTTCAGCAGAGGAACTTTTGGCGAAGATGGCGCGGCTGACATAGTAGAACTCAAATTCGACAAACCAGTTCCCATCAAGGAAAATGTCAAGTACGCAATTAGATTGAGAAATCGTGGGGGTAGGACTAACAACGGCGACGGTGGCTTGAATTCAGTCAAAGGTCCAGATGGAACGACATTCACTTTCGCTACTTGTTCTCTGAGTTACAATGGCAAGTTCATGTACAGATAAATGAGTTGACGGGTGCAGTAACTTCTTAAGAGCACTTCAATTGTTTTTGAGGAGATCGAGATTTTGGCTACACTATAGAAATGGTTCAAGTCAATACAAAATTTTCAGTTTTTTCTACGTTAAAAAAAACAATAAAATCGAATTTTTACATGAAGTTTTTATAGTTAAAGAAATTCTATATAAAACAACTTAATTGCAGTTACCTTTGAACACCTTCAGTTTCAATATTGCATTAAGACATAAGGTTTCTTTCTTAAAATATTTCTATTAAAATATTTTCTTTCTTAGAATACTTTCAAAATTAACAAACTTTCAACAGCAATTTGGTTCGAAGTTTAAATTGCTCTAAAGTCGTTAGTGCGTTCAGCGACTGAAATATATCCAATATCAAATAAAGCTGTCTTTCCAATAATAATAATAATTATAAATAAAGGTACGACGCAAACGCGCGGTCAAATACCGCACATTCTTTACTACTCACACCCACCTGAGTCCGAAGGTGAGAATGCAAATAAGACTATACCGGAAACGCAAGCGAGGAAATGCACCCTGTCGATGACAACAACGATTATGCAACGAGCCAATCAAATATTTGCTTTAGCAAGGGAAAAGTCGGACCAATTGGTAACTAATGCGAGTGACGTTTTTGAAAATGCTACATTTGTAACAACGCTGTTGCCTCTTTTGATGGCTTACATCACCCCTCTTGCAACATTCGACCCAAGGGTAAACCATTTCTGTACCATTCATTAAGATGATTTTTTCGTATGTTTTCATTTTTGTTTCATCTTCTTGTTTCATTCAACAGAGTGGTGTTCAAGTACTGTCATTAATACAAGAGATGCTACCTCACGTTACTGCTTTGAATTTGCTCTCGTCGATGCAAGTATCACAAGTTTCACAGGAAAGCGATGGCCAATCGTCTCACTTTCCTAGCCCACTTACGACTAGCCAAAATTATACTTGGTTGGAAAGCGACCATCCGTATAAAGTTGCATCGGTGTCGCATTACAAAGTCTCGTTCCCGGAAACTGTTAAATGGCTCACCGTCGAATTCACACCTGAGTCTGGCACTGCACAACCTGAAGATTACTTACAATTATACATTCCAACCAACAACTCATTGTTAAGGATTAAATCGTTAGAAGATAATCCAACGCTGCTGCCGGTTCTACCAAAATTAAGCAACGTTCCAAGCCAGTGGCCTCAACATGCCGTTGTTTTGCCAGGTATTGTTTTGTGAAAAAAACATCTTTTATAGTGTTTCTTTTCCATAAAATTTGATACAAGTAGCTGCATTGTTTCGGTTTAGGGAACGAAGTGATATTTTCTCTTGAAACGGCGTCCGATTACATGAAGGATGAGAGATCTAATACTTATGGTTTTAAATGTCTTGTAATTGGCTACGACTGGATTACAACAGGCAACGGTTTGAAAAATCTTGAAATGGAATTAACTTTCCTTGGTGGAGCCTGTGCAGCAAGTCTTATGAAGAAAAATCTCACATTACCGCCGGCATCGAGTGAGTATACGATTCACTGATCTCACAATAATTAGATTGAAGAGCCGAGTTTTGAAATCGGCTAAGACCGCTCTTTTCAAATTTTGAGTAAATTACAAAAATCTTCCAAATGGAATTATTATTAAAAAATTGATATAACAATTTTTTCAAATTTTCATTTTTACTGTTGGGTAGGAAACGATTAACAGATTATATTTCTGCGAAATCTCCGATTTTTATTTCTGTGGACTCAGCTGGTTTCGAAACTAAGCCTTCCAGATAATGTAGAAATTGATATTCATTATCATTTGCAGAGGAAGAGGTCGAAGAGGACTTGGAGGTTGCACAGGAAACGACAAAGAGAATTTTCTCAGCCCATTCATCGCTGCTTGGACGCGGTTTCGCCCTCGCTGCTACGCCAACAGTTAGCCAAGCACTCGACGGCATATTCCCATTCAGGTGAGAATAATTTTGAGCGCGATAGTAATTGAGCATGATTTGTTTAACTAAAACCCAAACATTGATTTGAATTTTTCTCAAAAAACTATGTATGATAAGAGAGAAACAAGCGCTTTTCCCAGGGTGAAGTGATTTACAATCAAAGTTTTTTTTTTCTTTGAATTAAAATTTATTTGTACAGATGTCTATCAGTAACATTACAAAAATACATTTGATAGATAAATTTTAGTATTGTATTTATATAAAGCGTTACATGAATTGGAAGAGCGAAATCTGGATCAATAATTAGATTAACAAAGCGATAATTTGATTTGGTTTCATGGTTAGTTATACCCAGTTTACAATGCCTAATCAATGATTTTCGGCATTAGAAAACACTGGCTTGAATCTTAATGGTGTTTTTTGAGTTTCATTCATTTTTTGAAATGTTTCCATTTAAAACATTCCATTTCTTTAGAACCCTTCTTTCGGTGCTAATACGATCCGTTACATTTCTGATACTGAAAAATAACATCAGATCTGTATCGGATCCGTGTCGGAATCATATCAGGCATATAGACTGAGATAAAGATAAGCTATCAAAATTATTATCCACAGCAACACAACTGAAATGAATTTTAGTGAGGTTACTAAATAAAATTGCTACATTGGAAAGAATATACAATCTATATTTCACTACTTTCTAATGATAAAAGTTTTTACAAGATCCGATGACTGAAACGTTTGTGGAACAATATATTTGGCGGTATAAAATGATCAATAATGCATGTTGAATATGCAAGTTCGTTGATCGCGATTTATCCATCATCATCTCAAGCGGTGAATTTTATCACAGACATACTTATGCTTGTAACTATCAGAACGATTATAACTGTCTGCTCTCCATTTCATTACTCTTCTTTATTCTTTCACACATGAAAGTGCACGCTTGTTCGATTGAATGATTTAAATATAGATACATAAAATATAATGATGTAGGAACGATGAAAAACTTTTGTTTTACTTCTATTCAGTCCGATTAGAATATATTTATTAAATATTCTAAACATAAGGATGCTGAATTAGTGACTAGGATTTTCATGTACTTTTTTATAACTGCTTATGAGAACGAGTACCAAAAACGCAACCATTTTTCTGTATACTTAACGGGGCGTCTTAACCCCCCGTACCACTAAAATACGAGAAATATACATACATAGGCTCATATATGGTACGGGTGAGTTAGGACACCCTGTATAATCGCTTATGTTTGAAGCACAACTTTTTTTTGTTCATTCATCCTTCTTGAATTGGATTTCATCCGATAGCTGTGTCAGGCTTCTGAAATGTTTCGAGCGTTTCGCAGATTCGTAAAGTTGATTATCGATTTTAATAAATGATCATTAACAATATATTAGTCTATTTCGGCCGTGCAAAATTGACTCTCACAACGTGAAGCATCTAACAAATGATATGTTAACAATTCTAAACACTTAATTAACTATCTTACTTTTGGCATACAAGACGAGGTTGAAAAAAATAATAATAACAATAACATTAATAATAATATTTGTTTTTAATGCATGTCCCTTGGAAAACCTTTGCGCACAACTACATGCAAAATCAGCCTCATCGTCAATAACAAAGCTTGCATTGTTGTAGTTTCGCTGATGTTGACGATCAAATGTATGAATCATCACGCGAGGACGGTATATTGAACCTTGGCTGGTTAATTAACTTGTAAATGATATTACAAGCTAATTGATATGTACACACGATGACGAAAACAAAATGAAATGCGAATGAATTTTTTAATCGAGACACTTGTTGGTCTAGTAAAAATGTATCGCGCGTGATTTAACCCTCTAGGTATCATGAAAATCTTCAAATTTTTTTAAAATTGTGTTTAAAACGTTCTACTATATAAAATAACACTGTACAAATATCAAGGAAGATGAAGTCATCAGTAATTTTGCAGATTTTATCAATCTAACAAATTAACCTACTTTTACGATTCAAATGACCAGCATAGTTATGAAATTTTATTAAATTTATATAGAAATGCAATATCGACTTAGAGGGTTAAAATCAGAGAAACAAATAGAAACAGAATGAATGATGAGCCGGCCCCACGACGTGCTACAATTCAGTCGTAAGAGGTTGAGCTTTCTCAACGATCACATGAAACTCGGTTTCCTTGTACAGTCTGCCGTCAGGCACAACCATGGTGATTGTGCTATCGAGCGCTGGACCTGTGGCGGTGACTTCTTTACTACTGACGTTTGTTGGTACACTGATCCAACGATTTTTAGTCTGTTGGCGACGTTTCCGACGACAGAAGTAAATTGTAAGAATGGCGCCAAGGATGATTAGCAGCAAACCAAAGCCAGCCATACCTAATGCCATGATCAGAATTGGCTTTGTGAGTGTGCAGCTCCGAGCTAGAAAGTTGTTAAAACTCACTGGTTTTCCGTTTGCGTTGAGCAAACACAGCAGTGTTTCAGGATCTTCTTGGGTTTGGACGTCAGGAAAGCTGGTTTGCCCAGAGAACACATTAAAGTGTATGTTTGTGTTGTTAAGGATGTCATTCTTCCAGACTGGAATTAGTTGGCAGTCACAGGGCTGACTTACTAAAAGATTGTCTATGTGCACACGAAAACTACTTTGGTCAAAGTAGAAAGAACCTTGTTCAAAGCTGGCAATGCTGTTGTCTTTGAACTGAAGGACGGCAGCGCTGTTTGTATGGCGGTCTACTTTGAAACCGAAGAAGGCTCCCAGAGCGACATTGTCAAAAGTGTTGTTTTGAATGAGCACGGTGTCTCGTGCACTCACGTCGAAAGCCTCACCTTCAATGTTTGCAATCAAACAGTTTTCGATTGCAACAGTTTCTGCTCGTTTTATGATGAAAGCAGACGGCCTGACAGTGCCCATCTCACAGCCGTCGAGTATAAAATTCGTAACGACTTCGATATCGTTAATAGCCTTGCTCGGTACAGTGCTACCAAGGTTGCTATTTATGATATACAAGTATGTGACATCAAACTTCTTGAACGCTTGCGGTTCGAGCTCATCAATGCGACTGTTCTTTATTTCAACAGTCTCCGTCTTGTTGATGTTGGCAAAAGCAAATGCCTGCACCTGTCCAATCCTCACGTTCTGTAAACTAATAGTATTGATGTTGCCTCGGAAAACTGAACTCGGTAGGACTTCGATGTTGCTATTACTTATGCTGATCCTCGTCTCCACCGAGATCTGGGGTGACATCTCAAAACTTTGTTGAACCAAACTTAGGTTACCGATGTTCCGCAACTCGATTGACCGAAGGTTGTTCATCTCCACAAATGTCGAATTCCCCACGATTACTGTTCGACAGTTCTCTATTGTTATCCTGTTTGTATTTGCACTCACTTTCAGGTCACCATCGGATGAGAGGATTAGTTCCTAGGAAACAATTTGTTATTGTCTCGTTATGTTGTTAATTAATTGTTCGAATGATAAATGAGAGTTGATTCTCACCTCTGCGCTGTCATTGCAGTCACAGGCTAATCGCCCGTACGAGTCGCATGTGCAGGGTGCTGAATTGCATCTGTTGGGTGTGCTGGATAAGCCCGAGCAAACCAAACTGATGATGGCACTGCTTAAGAGCAACTGAGCCGTCCCTGCCATTATACTGTCACTCTGTCACACTGTCATGTTTCCACACGATTCTGTGATCGCCGATGTCGTCCACTTTTTCTCAACTTTACTTGTTAATTTTTGCATGTTTATTTTCAACTTGATTGCACTCCCACCGACTATTATTTCAATTCTGAAACAAACAACGATAATAAAGAACGACATTAGAATCAGATTACAATTTGTTAGGGATTTTGCACGGGAAATAATTGCGCATTTATTTTTTTATTAGTTGTAGCGCTTGTTCCAACCGAATAGAATTACACTGACTTTGATAAACACAGACTCGTTCAGTCATTTCATTGAAATTACAGGCTGCTCATTTGCTTAGAATATAAAAAAATGTTTCTCAATCTGGCGACACAAATTGTTACGATCACGAGACACAATTTTATCGCTGTGTTAATAAATGAATACGATATGCAAAATATGACATCTGAAGTACACTTTTTGAAATCATCTTATGAATTCTTGTCTCAATATAAATATGATCGCAATGATCTCATGGATGGTATAAAACCCCACTTGAAATATTTCAATGATATACTTATTCGATTTCTCCAGTTTGTTCTTATTTTACGAAAAAAATGTATGTAAAAAATTTGTGACTGTTCAAAAGAATTGGCTGTATTTGTATTTTTGAATTGTCCAGCTATTGTAGTGTTTACTTTTGGCTCTCCGTCACGCCCATTCTTAATCCTTGCGCGTTTACGTAAAATTGTCGTGAGATATACCTGCAATGACAAAGAATGAGTGTGTGTTGTGACGTCACATGAGAGAATTATCACTTGCAAAGAAGGTTGGTGCGGTCTGGAGCGCGAACAGCGACTGAACCAGCCGGTTTCTATTCATTTCCACCTCGAAGACAGTCTGAGCTAGCTGCATGCGCACGCACTCTGCCATATTCCTTTACTCGTACTAACTTACTTATCAGTTGCGCATTAGATAAATTTAAGCATCTCAATTGACTGATTAGCGCGAGATAACTTTTGTGATTCATCACTCGTGTCTGATACATAAATAATAGCGTACCTATCACCGTACTTTCGGCTTTCTCAATGGTGTATGTTCAGTAAAGTTCGGTAAAGTTTTTGTAAACGTCGTAAAAAAATAGAAAAGTCAGGCAATTTGGGTAAATACCTAATTGATTAGCTAAGTTCTGAAGAAGGCAAAAATCATCATTAATGAAAGTGTTCTTCATCTTGTGTACTGAAAAACAGAATTCTATACAGTTTCTTAACCGTTCTTGTTCTGTTCCTTCTTTGCGTCAACGAAACATTAACGATACTTTATGCTAATAATAACAAAGCGAGCCCCATAAAACACTTAACAACGGCTACAATTCAAAAGGTTACTCACTCTTGGGATTGAGCTCAGACTTTAGATTACATAGTTTTAAACTGATGAAGTTTGCAACCAAATAGAAAATTGAAAAATCTTTTTGCACATCTGAGTGCGTATGCAACCTCTTTCTCAAATGTAAATATTTAAACTTGTGGTTTCAGCCTTACAATATTCAAGCCATGTTCATATAATTTAGAAAGTTGTTGGTAATTGTCGTATCAAAAAAATTGATCACTTGAAAAAATAATTTAAAATGACTGAATGCAAATCCTCCGCTCTAAAGCAAGCATTTGTTGTCTTGTTACTACGTACAGGAAGATGCGATGCTCCAGTGTATGAGCTTGAACGAATTAATTGACTGCTGATCAATTATCTAAAAAGATTTAATTAAAAGCTTCCTCTGGAGACTTGCTTGGAAGTTAAACACGTCCGCTGAATTTATCATTTTTTGCATATGAGTTACAATTAGGAATCCTAAGAAAAATGTTGGCAAAATGAGAAAAATGTACACGTACAACACCGATAGAACTCTTATTTAAGGCAGTTATAGAACTGGTTGAAATCATAAATAAGGTGTCATAAATTCCAACGGTCTCATCCACTTATAAAAGCTAGAAGAAACCATAAATTAAGCTCAGTGGCCAACTTCGTTTCTTAGACTTTAATTTTTGAGCGAGCAAATAATTCGAATTTTTTGTAAAGAAATGGTCATTTCAGTTACAGTGACTTCAATAATATTATTGAAAAATTCATGAAAATGATAAGAAAATCTGCAAAAAGATTTACATACATTTTATACGTCAAAATTAAATGTTGATATACAACGATAACGTTAATACTCGATGAGTTATGAGACTAAGCTTATACCTTTGAGAAAGTTTCGAACAGATGGTCGAATTCTTGGATGAAAAACTTTACTGAAAGTATTGACAAATATCTTATAATATCTGTTCCTTGCAACAGATATTATACGTAGACAATGTTGGGAAAAATCAAGGAAAAATTGATTGAAGCTGCTGTTCCAAAGAAACGAAAAACTGTAAATGGAAATGTGCATGACTTTCCTTTTTCTTTTTTTCCAGCCGCAAAGAAGTGATACAAAATCGCATACAAAATTTTTTTAAAATCAACTTTAATTTCACTACTTTTTTCGCTTTGGTGACATTTTCTCTGCTCCCCCCCCCCTCCCCCCACAGATGAGTTAAATAATGCGAATGACACTCTACTAAACTTTACTATTTATTCACACTCGAATACTTGAGATCAAGAAAGGTCCTACTCGGTTTGAGATAAGAGTGGAGCCCGTCTCCGGTCACCCTGGCACAGGGACTCAAAAAACGAGTACCATAAACAACACATGTTTTAAGAAATATTGCCCTTTTATAACTTCACTATTTTTCATTTTTCTTCGATTAAAAATACTTCCTTTTTAAGGCTACTTTCTAAAATATGATTGTATGACGGGTAATAAAACTAACATGAACGAATCTCACAATGTATAGAGGAATTTTCGCCTCGAAAATAAACTTTGATTTTCAACAGGATTTACTTCAAAGAGTGCTACAGCTTGACTTTAGACAATCTTTTCGTACGTTTGAAAATTATTTCATTTTATAAACGCGGAAAAGTCGATGGAAGAGATTCCAAAGTGACATAGAAAATTTATTTTAAACCAATTAAACTTATCGTAGCAAATAAATTTCACCTTCTGGATTTTTTGGTTAATTTTAATTTTCGTGCTTCTGAAGAGTACCTCTGACAATTCCAAAGAAATTTTCTGAAGGTAATTGAGAGATGGTCAAAGTGGAATTCGAAAAGATTTTTTTGGTAGGTAAGAACTAAAAGGCTTAAGCTTACATTCGTGAAACACATTTTATTTGTTTATTTTTAACTAGTTTTTTAATTGGTATCAAAACCTTATCTTAAACATATATTTTAAATTGCATTTAATGTACAATATTCACAGTTTTTACATTTGATTTAAGTTAATCATAGTCGTTTTCACAAATTAATCAACCTTTCGCAAATTCAGACGATAAAAGGTCTTTGCGCAGATATTTCTGTTTTCAAAATTATAATGGCACAAATTATGTTACGATATTGATACTCTATACAATACCAGTAAGATTTAAATGTCTTGATGTTATTAGTAACAATAACGAGTTCCTCGTTGTACTAAGATGCAATACAAACAGGCTTTATTTTCCAACGTCGTAACCTGCTCCGTAGTTTCAAAGAATGACTCGATTCAATTGTCCATCATTCTCTTGTTAATATCTAGAAGCGCACATTATCTAGTTTTTCAACTTTTTTCATAAAATCTAAATATCCCGATCGAGAAAGGTAACGAAGACTACAATTTGATCAATGATTTATTTGTACTGACGTACTTGTCAGATAAAATGTATATCTATATTAGAATTACAAATATTCTTTGGAAATTTCACAACTATTATATAACATAGGGTTTCATTATAAACAGAAACGCTTTAGATTTATGAGACGAACAACTCGAATATTTTAAATTGTAATCAATAAACAGTACTTCGTGTTTGAGATTTTCGCATATCTTAATGAAGTTTCGTTGTAAATTTAGAGTCTATCTGATATTCCATAATACTATGTAGTTATTATTACTAAAACAATACAAAAGATAATTATTAGTTTATCACAGACAAACAGTATAGTCATCTTCGTTGGAAGCTATCCTCCGTAAAGAAATTGCCTCAAAGATTAAAACTGACTTGATCCGCCTTCGTAAAAGTTTATAATCGATTAGTAAGTCAAAAACGATGCTTATGTCGGTAATTATTATTGAGTCACTAGGTTTAATAACAGCTCACAGCACTCAAGTTTTGAACTTCAAATTGATATTGAAAGTTTGTTTATCGTTGTACAGATCCATTTTAAAAGAAATTTTGAAACACATTGATTTCAAACAACATTTCAAAAGACATTATTTCTAACGTCTTGTCGAAGTTGCAGATGTTGAAAAGTAGCTGATATTGCTTTTCCATATAAGTTATTGCAATAGTCACTTGCAATGTACAACAGCAAAATCTTAAATTGATATAGATACGTTGATTTAGAGCAAGTTATTTCTAGTGTAAACTAGAGATACAACATTTACAAAAAATTAGAAAAAAAATTGTTCTATGGAAACCTGACCTTGTGCTATTGTACAATGTACATTAATAATTAATTTGAATCTGTGATACTATTTCCATTAAAAAAAATCGGATACATGATTTTCATAAAGCTTTGGGTTAGTATATTTCGAAATCCTCATTCTTTTCAAAAACAAAGATAGTGCTCTCAACTCGTTATTGCACCCAGCGGCTTAATTGAGAATGTGCTGAAGAACATTTCATCGACGATTCAGCATAATAGATAAACAATAAAAAATTTAATTAATCAACTTTGTGCAATCCACAGTGATGTTTTTTATGATAGTCATGGCAGAACTATTCAGAACCTAAACTTTACACCAGAAGGACACATCTAAAATGCGAAGCGACGAAACTTTGTTAATCGCAACAAGCATGGTGCAAAACTTAGATTTGTACAAATGAATGAACAAATAATCATTAACAGGATAGTAGCTTCGCTGAATGGATTGTAAACTAAATGCTCAGAACTTCGGTACTGTGCATTTTCTTCATCGGTATTTACGCTGTGTCCTCCTGGTGTAAGGATGGAAACTCTCATTTCAGTGCTTCTGCGCAATAACATTGTACGATTGTAACTTGTAATTTGCTAAGGCTCATTCACAATTTTTATTAAAACATTTGTAATAAATTATTTGTAATGAAACTGTTACGGTAAGAATACCAAGCCTTTAATTATACAAAAGTACAAAAAGTTGTATCATCAAAAAATTGTTCCTATAACGTTGTTTTGAGCAGAGTATGTTGTTAACGCAGATCATTCAGACAATAATTATTTATATTGGATCCTTGACAAAATAACCAAAACAAAATAACTAAAGATAAAACGAACAAATATATTATCGTAAGGGTGGAGAATCCCCCACCCCAACAAATAACAAACAAAGTTTTGTTTTTTAGTTTTTTATCCTTTGGTTATTTTGTCCATATACAATTTACAGTATCCAAGTTGTAGAAAACTCTAGATTTAGAAGAAAGTTTTACTTCTCAGCAGAATCTTTTTGAATACTCGGTGGTGATTGATAAAGTTACAGGCCAGCTAATGGTTCGATGCATTCTGCATCCTGGTCTGGTTTCGTGGGCAGAGGTCTGTTTGCCATTCTGCTTGAACAAGGAAGCTGAGGGTCCTTTAACTCAGAATATAGATGCGTTGAGTCATCTGTATCGGCAAACTCAAATAAGAGCGAATTCGATCTTTTACCGCTCATATTGTTTGTTTTGTATCCACCTAGAATATTTCCGCTAAATGATTTTAAAAAATTTAACGATCTTGTATGTCCTTTTGCATTAGTATCACAACTGTCCTCGTTTTGAACAGCAAGGTAATCATTACCATTTTCCGCAAATCGGACAGTGACATCAGACTCAGCGTAGTGAGAAGTGGACGCTGTACCAAAATGACTCGGAGGTTGTTTAGCAAGTTTGCTTGTACTGGGCATGGTATCGTCAGCCGGCAGTTCTGCGTAAAGATGGTTTTGGTCGTTGAACTTGCGATCTCGAGGTTCCGAGTACTCAACGATTTGTGGACGGTTTTTCATCGTTTGTGGTACAAGTTTGTCAAGCGACGGGATTTTGGTACCAATCGTAACCAACGGGACTGGCGAGTTTCTATGTCTTTTTACTCGAGGCCTGATGATGTCGTAAGCGTTATCATCTGCACATTGCGACGAAGTTGGTCGTTGTTCATTATTGTTGTTGCAACTTTCCTCGACATTAATTAAATCATACAAGTGTTCTATCATATTTCTAGCTTCACTGAATTGGTCTGGATTGTTCAGTTTGATTTGTAATTCTTTTAGATACTCTTCTGTGAGTTGTTCGGGCAAAGTTTGGGTCGCTTTATTTTCAGTGTAAACGTACATGCTTTCAGCATTTTGCGATTCAGCAACTTCTTCCAAATGTGTCGTTTCTGATTGATTTTCGGAGCTGACAGGCCGGGGATGTGGCTGGAATCCCGTGTACTCTTGCACGCTCAACCTGGAGATGGATCTAGCGGAAGTAGCAGCGGTCATACCACTTGTAGGAGAAAACCAAGAATTGTTCATCCCAGACGAGAGTTTCGAGCAGACACCCCGTTTTCTTACATAAAGAACCCCGGAAGTCATAATTACAATAACGATTATTAATACAGCTCCAACGCAAGCAATAATAATGATTCTTTTCTCTTGTGCTAACTCGTCAGGATTACTCATTTCAACGTCGAAGTAACCTTTATGCCGCGGATAGACATGAGGCCCGATACTAGGTGGACTAGAACTAGGATTCACATTAGATTCAATTTTGGAACAGTTTATGTGCAAATTCTTAGAGCATACTGATTTCGTATAGTTTTCAATACTTAAATGACCTTCTGGTAAACTGAAGCAACTTTGCAGTAGATTGTCAACAATACAGTTACTTGATCCGAAAGCCCAGGTCATAGCTCCTTTGTTACCTACAACCTTCATCAGCCAGGTATCAAGATTACATCTACATTTTTCTTGAAAAAAGTTATTGTTAATGCGCGTGATTTTTGTGTTCTGAGGAACCGAGGCAAAAAAGTTTAGAGAATTATCATACACGTCGTGTAGACGGTTATTTGAAAAAGAAAACTCACGAAAAGGAGCTGTGAATTTGACTGATAACGCATCAGGTTCTAGTCTTTGAAAGCTATTAAAATCTATTACAATATTGTTCAGCTTGTCGAAGGTTATAGCGTTGCTTCGTACGTTGTGGAATTCGTTGTTGTTGAATGACACTGCGGCTACGATGATAGAAATTGCGCCAGCTTCCAGTTCGTCTATTCTGTAAGCATGAAAATTTCAATAATACATCATCTTCTCGTATAAGATACAATGCAGAACGTTGTCTTTGTGAGCATCTAATATTTACCTCGAGTATTGTAGTGTCAGATTATTCACTCCCGTTCTAAATGCTCCTGTTCTAATAGTTCCAAATTGTACGTCGACGAATTCGAGATTGTCAATTAATGTTATGTCGCTGAAGGCGTTTGTTTCGATTTCCGAAATGCTTGCATTGCTGATTATCAAACGTAAAATATTCATTGCGCAAAATGCGTTCTTTCTAATAGTATCGATTTGAACGTCATCCATGCGTATTTCAGCTGCCGAAGATGGAAATGCTGCTTGTGGTAAATTTGACACTTGCACTTTTTGGAGTATAATCTGCAAACAAAATAAGTATTCAGAACAATTCTAAAAGATGAGATAAAAATACTATACTTTCCAGAAAACACATTTGTACAACTAATGAATTTAATGCTAGTCTAAACAAAGAATTTCTAAACAAATAAAAAGGGTATATTTAGAGTTAATTCCAAACAATTCATTCAAAAAGTTTTAAACCCGCGTACGCCGTGATCGGCTTGCGACTGAGTCACGCTTACTAAAATTATCCAAAATCCGCTATACTAAGTCGCGTTTAAACTCGAACTGATACGAGTGGTGCACGCGACTCAGTCGCGTTCCCACGCGACTGAGTTACGCACTTTTGGACATTTATTGTCAAAGCGGCTCAGTTCCAAGTTGAAACGTACTCGCGTTTGATGAATTCAAATGATAGGTATAATGTAACTATTTTTAATGACGTTGGTAAATTTTTGTAAAAAATGAGCTTTAGTCGGATAATAGAACGAACAAAGCATCCAAGGTGACTGACCTTCGTTGCAGGTCCATGCCGGCCATGTGGAGGTTGTTCAAATTTAAACGCATTACTTGACAGCTCCAAATGCGTGACATCTTTGATAGAGATTTGCAAAAGCCAGGAGAAGGCATTGGGTTTGATGCGAACTTGTTTGCATCGTGAAATTGATACACTGAGAGGACCCTTGCTGTTTTTAAATGCATTGCTATCGATTGTTAGTTCCCCGCAGTCAGATACTTCCAGCAACGGATTCGGTGCGCTCATATTTTGAAAAGCCTGCTTATTTGCAACAACCGTGTAGATTCCAGATACGTGTACGCGCTTTAGCTGATTGCCTCCAGAAAAAGCACCTGCTTGAATCCGTAACTCTCTACAGTGTGATACATCAATTTCCATCGTGTCTTCCGGTATCGTGCCTTCCGTCAGCTCAATATTCTGTAAACAACAAATTTATTTATTTCAATTGTCTATTTTCCTGATTACATTCTAATCGTATTAACTTGAACTTTTTACACTGACAGATAACGTACAGCATAATCCGATACAAATGTCTTTTCTGTCAATTTTGCGTATGTTTGTATTGAAAAAGTAATATTTCGAAAATATATTATCTTATATTTGAAAACGGTTTTAACGCGTTATGTGTATCAAATATATGACTATCTAATATTACATGTCTTTATTACGCGATACGCATTGTCATACCAAGAGTTATTATGAGATCGCTATCACTTTCCCGGGCGATAACGAAGACGCTCGGTGACATTGGATTTTCATGGTCTTTCTGACGTTTTTCTAGTACGTGTGTTTTAAAATACGCGTTCAAAAAATCTAACTTATAAAAAACAAAATCAAAAATAGAACTAAAATCAAAAATTGACGAATGAGAGAGATGAGCTTGCTTTCCGTCTTAATTCTTTATTAGACTAAAATTATTTGCATTTTGGATAGAAAATAAGACAGTAAAAATACTATAAAAATTATACTATATAAAAATACTATACTATTCTTATTAAAATCAAATTCAAATTCGTATCCGAACTCTAAATTAAGAATCAGACAACTTTTAAGCAGCCTATTGTGTCGTTTGGATGAACTATACGCTTAAATTGGGTGTTAAGATTTTTCGCTTAATTGTTCGTTAACATGTTCGTGTCACCAATGATTCTGTGACTTATAATTTGCAAACTCATTTCGAACGACAGGTTCGCCTTGAGTATGCATTACCGAGCATATATATAGTTATAAGCAATCTATATAGTGTGGTAACTTTTTAGATTCCACACATTGGGTCTGTGATTCTATAGGTTTCATAAACAAAGTCTTTGTGCGACGTGAAAAACAATAATCTAACGATTTAACAAATTTGTCGAACGTAAATTGTCTATTTTTTGCTATTTATGAAATGCATAATCGTCGATTGATGATAACAATTTACGATTCCAATTTGTACAGACGGTAATAATCTCAATAGTATGATTATTACCGTAGGCGTTACATTGCACACATTTTCCTAGCAATCTGGCGCTAAATCTGTGATTGTCTTATAGTAGCCTGAGAACGTTTCAAACAAAAAAGCCATCAATCAAGATATGCCGACAAAACCTTAGAGGTGAAAACTTGAAAAAAAAATTAAAAACGCACATATTTATATAATAATGATAATGAATATACGAATAATAATCACTCACAATTACTTTGAAAAATAATTATAGAACTGCAATATCCATGAGATAGAATAAGTGTATTATGGAAACAAATATTTTAGAAAAATTTTTTACACGAAAATGTTCGGACGCGAATTCATCAATGAAAATGAAACACTGGTCGTTCGATCAAATTTCTAGTTCAAAATTAGGCATATAATTCTCTTAAGTATATCTGTTTTAGAGATAGCCTCTGAGAAGCTCTAGAATTTTTCAATTTATAACACATCAGAAAAATCTACGTTTAAAACATAATTTCTATAATGAATAAAAAATAACAACCAAACAATCGGCTAGTACGAAAAAAGCTGGGTTCGCGACATTATGGTTGTGTCAAGTTCGTCACATGGCTGAGTTTTGCGATCATATGACTAAAGACCGCAAGTCGTATGGCTGATCCCCGCGACAACCTCATTTTTTGTTGCAGGGCTGATAATGTGGACGAGCCATGTTTTTTGCGTGCATAAAATGACTCTTTCCTTGAATGAGCAAAATGACTGATTTTTTCCTTGATAAATCGTGTGCCAAAGAACGATTTTATCTGTTTTTAATAATGTCAGAGAATGCGAAATCTTCTATATGACAAACTTGAAAGTTATCACTGGTAACATTATTATTTTCGTTTACAAATGAACATTTCTTGTACAAATATTTTTTTTTCAACGTGATCCGTTTAAAAATCCGTTAAAAAAGTGTCCACAATATCCAAGTGTCTATAACTTTTACAACATTGCATAAAAAATTTAAAAAATTTACAATTATTACGAGTTCAACTGAGACTATCAATTGGATAAATTTGCATTAATTTTTATCAGTGTTGCAATTTTGGTGGCCCAGTTAAAAAACTTTCACTCCAATTTTGAGTCTCTATTGGTGCAACATTGATACATTCATGTTTCATAAGTCAGCACGTTCGAATCTAACATTTCCAAGGTTCAAGGCTTTTTAGAAAAAAATCCAAATTACGCGAATTCGAAGGTTTAGTTTGATCAAATGATTGTTCATGAATACCCGCATCTTTTGAATGACGTCCGGAGTTTCGTTTAAAGCTCGCTCAAAGAGGCTATTGTGCCTAAATTGAGTCGACAAATCAAGTCATGCACAGACACCTCGTACTTTTACAAATAACCCTTAATGAAAATCAGCACAACCGTTAACCTATTATCTTCTTCGTCTCATTTGTATAAAATGTTTATATCTTTTATTTATATCAATATTTTATCCTAATAAACTTCAAATATTGAATACATTTATTCATTACGTAATATTACCTTCATTTACATGCAACATTAATTTCATATAATAATATCATTGAAGACACCAATTACGTAATTAAACTTCAAGTGTGTTTTAATTAATAAAATTACTGGTAACTTTAATTAATGTGTATATTCAAAAGAAGTGCTTTAAACGGAGATGATTAAATAATAAATATGAATGTCTTTTCTCTAAAAATGGCTAATTTAATTGTTTACATTGTTATTGTTTTATTCATTATAACAAGGATAAAATACTTGTAATACTTGTAATGAAAAATAAGAGTTCACAATAGTTAAAAAATATTTCTTGATCAAGTACACTCTGTGTGTCAATTTTCAAATAGTTGTGTAGGTCAGAAATCCACAAAAACAGTTGAATCTGTTGAATTGAGATTTATGACTTTAAAAAATAATCATACGTCAAACACTTTCGACAAGGGCTGTACTTAACTTATACAAAATTGATAATAAGTTTGCACTATTATTTTTAGTAATATTTATCTTCAATTTCATAGATACTAGCATTGCACTAATGATTTTTCTAAAAGCACTCGTAGTGAAAACGTTTTTGCAAATATTTTTAAACGCAAAATTACTATATGTAATTACTGTATTACATCTTGATACAACAAATAGACAACTGATCCGTTGAAATTATGAGGTGTAAGTTTGTAAATCGATCATCTTAATGATAAATAATCCAGTGATTCAGTGATCTAGAGTGTTTTCATTTCACTGATCCAATATTGTTACAAATTCTACAGAACAATGCGTATTATTGCGGCGCCGGTTATTAAACGACCCTTTGACCGGAAGCAGAGCACTATAGTCGTCGTCAAGACTTTGTTTAGCACACGAAATCAAATTTTAAATTCGAACAATAAACTTTTTTCAAAATTTCATTTGCATTTTTATTATAGTGAATAATATTTGATATCAATGAACTAACAGAAAAGTATACTAATTTATATAGTACGAATATTAAGTTTACGATCATTTCGATTGGATATCTAAAGGAACTTTCATTTAAAAGAACAAATAAATACTAATTTTTTAAACGTAAATAAATATTGTAAAATTATAAATTTATGGCCGCGTACTATTGTGTTGAATTATTCACTACTAAGGCGGTAACAAACGGTAACCGAATTCAGCTTGGAGTTCAAATAGCAATAAAGATCACGCTAAAGTCTGCTAAAGTCTGATCAAATATCGTAGGAACATCTAAGGAAGCTAAATAAAATTTATTCGTCAAACCAGTAACTTCGCTGTTTAATCTTATAAAAGTGTAATTTATTTTGAAACGAAAAACAACAATTGTGAAATTGATAACAATAATAAAAAGGTTCATGGGCTTTGGTTACTGAAATTCTAGAAGTTTTTTTATGAATATAATACAACTTTCGCACGGTACTCCTTTCATAAAGTCTCAGCTGATGACTGCTACATTGATTCTAGTGTGTTGAATTACGATCGGTTCTGATAGTTATAGTCTCTTTATGAATCTTATTTGCAATAATAAATAATAATGAATTGCGTTTTTGAATTTTTTTATGAATTACGACCTTGAAGTCATTATTAAACCATTATTGTAAGTTAAACTGTAAGTTCAAATAACAAAAATCTATCACTTAAAATGTATCTACATTATACAAAAAATAACTTTTTAAAGTAGTGTGATTACAAGTTGAATGTATACGTTTACTTTCTGCCGAATGTAATTTTGAAACACAGGAACCTCTTAGCTTTGTGTCATCCTTTTGGTCGCAGTTGGCAATATGTTCGGATTTAGTCTCGACTTTTCTTCGGTTAAAAAATAAACTGCTTCGTCTCGCGCACCAACCTAAAACTGCGCCGTTTAACCTTCAAGTCTGTGGTTTCGTGCATATTTATATTCGCTCGGGTTGGAATTCAGTAACGAGTGAATAAACACACGTGGAAATTCTATTTCTGTCAGTTTCCACAATTTGTAAATTACAAAATTAATCGAATTTCCAAAAAGGCCAAAAATTACACATCATGCTCCTTATTAAAAAACGTTGCATAAACTTCGCATTTCAACTTGAATGTTACTTTTGTGTACGACTGTGTACTTTTGTTTCCAGCTTAACGCAGGCTGAGTTTGAATAAAAAAAATCACGGCTAAAATATTTCATAACAACATGTTTAATAGAAATGTTTCACGTTTCTTTTGATACATGACTGTCATCATTTATATCATTATTTTCGACGTTATGTGAATGGGAATGATACTGAATGTAAGCTTTAGAACAATTTCCATTGTCCCGACCGCGGAATGCAAAATTTCTATGGAAACAAAATAACTAAAATTATAAAATCACATCTTATGTAGTGTGCTATGATATGAAGCGCGTATTTCAATAAAAAAATGTTAGGAAAGGCTGCATATTTTCGATAATTAAAAAATCATGCTAAAATTTGTACTCAAATAGTGCAAATGCAGAATGAAATGTATTATGCCAATAATGACGATGTAGATAGAACGAAACTCTGCACGACGTGTAAACTATTTTCGCGCAGTGAACAGGATTTTGCACTCAAAAATGAGCTCTGTGAAATACTTCTCGATTTTTGACAGGAACGTGAAAAATATGTCGGGAAAAAAAACTGAATGTGAGAGTAGCAAAACGTGATGAGCTAACAATTGTAATCTAAAGTCGTTGACTTGCTAGCCAGTGGTGCTCATCATTTATCTTTGAGCCGATATAAGCGGTGAAATGTAAAAGAATGAAGTTGATGTTGAATGTCGTTGTTGAATCACCTGATAATCGGAGAAAACACATTTAACAAAAATCCAATGGATCGCCTTGACCGTGCAATTGCATCCTTGCATCGCACAAATCCCTGTGCTTTTAGGTACATTCTGGGCCTTGACGTGACTGAAGCACAGAAACAACACTATCAAATACACTGCACAATTACTCTTTGTTATAGGCCGCGATTGGCTATCCAAACTCATGGTTCTTCCTCTGGTGCATCAGATGAGTGTGATTTTTGTAAATGTATGCGAGGTCGGCTGAAGAAGCGTTCACGCCGATGTACTTGTTGCTTCATCGGGCGGAGCCCCTCCTGTTCTTCATCTACTTAGTCACAGATTGTTCATGCTTTTGTTTTCCACGTTTATTATATTTATTTGTTCAGTGATTTTGTTATTTAAACGGCTGATAAAATTAATGATAAGCATATCACTAAACTGTATCAAGTATTTTAAATATCTTTGCGTCGCGTTTGTTTGGTCTCGTCATCTCGACTTTCGAACCGGTTCCAAACACTCACGCACACAAACACACACACGCACACACGAGCCAAGTTGATTCACGCGTTCCTTGCGAAGCTCGCTTTCAAACTGACTGCCATACGAATGCAACACAGATCCGAGGGTTCTCCTTCCATGTATCAGCATGAACGCTCACACCACTCCCCCGTATAGATAAAAACCCAACATCAAGATTAAGAACCGATTCACTTTTTTACGTCATTCCTTCACCAACATCTAGAATATTTTTTCAACCCTTTCTGAACAACCCTTTCAACCTTTACAAAAGGGTAATTTCTGACATACTGTCTTATAGAACATTTCATTATCTCATTATCATAAAAAAATGAATCTATGTATTGGCAGTAAAAAATACCCATACTTTTGATGTAAAATAAACCTGATGTTAAAATTTGGGTCACACTTTTTTCATTATTACAACGCAAAATACGCTTTTGCAATAAACAGTAATTAATCTTGAAAAATACACTGTGAGGTTGCTGTGAGGGAAAGGGTTTATGCGAACATTAACGCCGCAGAAATGTTCAATCTCTTTTACTTCTTATTTATTTATAAAAATGAAAGAAACTTGTGTTCAAAAATAACAAAAAATATCATTTTTTATGTTTGGCTAAATAAGTTAATTTCAGTAAAATATTTTGTATTTTGAAAAAAATATTTCGTATTATAATTAAGATTTGAGTCTCTCATTTGTTAAATATAAAATGTTAATTATGGTACCGTTGACACTAATTAACATGAGCGTTCGTTACAGCTACCACTCAAACGAGCGTCTCTTCTTGCGCGATTTTGTTTGCTGTTTGAGCGGCACCAGTGGAGGCAGACTCGCACGATGGTTACAGCCAGACAGCTTCGTAGACTGTTCAAAATGCGAGGCAGTTTATTCAAAGGACGAGATAAAATGTGGGAAACCCAGCAGTATCACGATTGTGACCAGAGACCAGTACGGAGACGTTGTACATGTGCCAGATCTGAAGGTGTGAAATATTAATATCCGAAAAACACAGTTTTTCAGACAGGAAATAACATTTATATTGATTTCAGATTGATGTTAAAGCAATACCTATTGATAAAAAGTACATAACAGACGATCAAGGCCGAAAGATCCGTCGTATTTCGCAGCAAGATCCATTGACCTTTGGCGGTCATCCTCGGCCTCCGCTGGATGTTCCATATGAAGTCACAGTGGATGACAAGTCAAGTTTTTATGCTATAACTGCAATGAAGGTATATCAGAATTACTCGTTTGAAGAACTTAGGTACACGTCGCCTGCAGTGGTGAAACGATCAAGCGAATGCATGCTTGTTCGGTCAAATGCTGATGGCACTTACAGTGCTACTTGGACACCCGCATCTACGGGATG
Source organism: Telenomus remus (assembly GCA_020615435.1). NCBI lineage: Eukaryota > Metazoa > Arthropoda > Insecta > Hymenoptera > Scelionidae > Telenomus > Telenomus remus. Next base: position 6,407,754 of record CM036338.1, read on the forward strand.
GTATTCTTTTATCGTTACTATTGATGGATACAGTATGGAGGAGGTAAGCTATACATTCAATTTTTAACACATCTTAAAAAAAGTTTAACTTTTTAACAACGATCTTTATTTTCGCTATTCATTGTTGCTCCAGAATTATGAAGTTGAAGTAAAGTTACCTCCGGGGATGCCATCACCAGCGCAAAATATAATCAAAAGACAACAGCATCAACCAAGTAAGCTGAGAAAATTCGTCGGGAAAAATAGTTCTGGATTGAGAATAAGAACGCACCCTTCTCTACAAAGTGAACAAATTGGCATAGTTGGAGTTAACGAAACAATTGTTTTTGTTCAACAAGTAATTACTCATTTGTCATTTAGGTCTAGTACTGTAATTTAATTTCCGATGAAATGTTATAAATCTGTTTGTAGATTCATAATGACGATGGTGTTTGGTTAAGATTAGATTCAAATACCATTCGATTGTTCTGTAATAGTCAACATAAAGAAGCATGGTGTCTCCAATATCATCAACATCTCGGCAAAACGTTACTAACTCCAATCGATGCTCTCTTGAAACAAGTGAATCATAAAGAGGAAGACGAAAAAGAAACGTAAGTTGACTCCTTATATTTGATCAAAGAAGGAATTTCGCTCATTTGAAGTTTTATTTGACTATGTTTGATTTTAACATATCAAACCGTTCAATTTTAGACAAAGGATGGTTTTTGCGAATGGAAAAGGAAACAGTTCTTCTGATGGTAAATTTATGGTGGTTGTAGCCTGTGGTGCATCAGGACACAATATTAGATCAAAACCGAACCTGAAAGCTCCACCAGTTGGAATGCTCGCTTTGGGCAACGACGTGGCCATAAAAGAATTTGTTCGTTTTTATATTACTATCAAGTTTTTATTGGTTTCTGTAGTATTATATAGTTGTGCTTCTTTAATTGTTGAATTTATTGCAGCTCGTTAACAGTGAAGGTGTTTGGGTTCGTCTCGAAGAAGAGTCTGCTGAAAAATACTGCTTTGGATCTACGACTCAAGCGTGGTCACTAGCAATTAACAAGCAAGGAGTTATGTACATGAAAACTGATTCAGATTTTGAAATCAATTCCCCAGAAAATAAAGGCTATGATTTTTCCCTGCCGTCAGCCAGTCACGAAGGATACAATTTTTCTCACAATTTTTCTTCTACCATATCCGCAAACGTTGATACTGCCAATTCAGCTGTTCCTTTTATTTTTGGCACGCATACCCGTAACGATTTGACTGGTACAGCATTACATACGATTATAGTCAAACTACTATATCATTCTAAGTTGTTGTATTAATGAAAATCGTTCTATAATTCAGGAAACATCAAAAACATATCCGATAAAAATGAAACGTCGAAAATTGCGAAACAAGCTAAAGAAAAACTTGTCACAGAAAAAGAGTTCAGTGATAAAAGCAGCAAATTTAGTGCTTTACAAAAGTGGCTTCGAGGCGATGACAAAAATTGCGGTGATAAAAGAAATTCCGGACGGTGAGTTCTTCTTATTTCTATTTTAAAAATGAACCATTTTATGTTACTAAGGTTTTGTTATTTTTTTAAATTATACGTTTATATTTGTAAAATTCAAATATTGACAGGGATTTCACTGAACTGGTCGGCGTATCTGTCAAAGAATTGGTAAAATCCATTGGTGAAAGTAGAACAAACGGAAATGGCACCCCGCCCGATACACCAAAGAAAACGTCTAGAAGTTCTTCCCCTAAAAATCCTCAAGATGGAACTTCAAGATACAATAGTCGATCATCGAGCCCCGTTGCCATTCCTGGTATGCAAAAACTAATTCACAAGTTTCTCATAATTATTATGCTCTTTACTTTATTTCGTTCAAATTGATGATTATAATAATTGGTCTTAGTTGGATCTTACCGACCACCTGGTGGTTCTGGGGTGTGTCACGTCCCTCCTGCGCCCAACACTACAGGTAAATTAAACGTTCATAAGATTTGACATATGCATTAAAAAAAGTTGACATCATGACTATGTTTGCTTATGATGAAAAAGTGCAGGCTAATTGAAATATGATACTAATTTGAATTTGTTTCATGTAAATGAATACTTTGAATGCAGTATCAGGATGTCTGGCTGAGAGTGCTAATTCACACAGACGTGGATCGACTCAGAGTGACACTAGTGCTCTAGTTAGTAGTTTAACTCGAGATCTTTCGCAGTCACCAAACTCGATTGAAAGTTGCAGTTCTTTGCACATGCGATCTGAGGGAAGCACGTCCAGTTTACCAAATACACCCAAAAAAGAGCGAAGGGTAAGAGAATATTTATATCAATAGTGTAAATCTATTTACAGATTTAAATCTTAAAAATAAACACCAATTTCGATTTGTTAACGTTTCATAGGATTCCCAAGGAAGTCCAAGAAAAGTTTCGCAAGCTCAAACCCAAACAAGTCCAGACAATGCGAACAATACAACGAAAGGTCATTTCAGTATTGGTTCTTCTTGTACAAAAGACGAGCGGCAGTCACCGAAATTGAATCGACGCGAATATTATATGAAAGTTGCAAAAACTAGAACAAAACGTGCGATGTCACCTGTGAACGGGCACCAATCAGCGAATCCAAGTCGTTCACTGCATTTGAACAAAGATAAGGTAGTAAATAATATTGATTATATAAGTAAGAACGAATGAAACAATTATTGTGTAATACAAATCTATTACTGATTAAAGGTGAAGGAGGCGTTAAGTCCGTCATTAGCCGAGTCATTACGAGCAGTGTTTGCAGCATTTTTATGGCACGAGGGTATTGTGCACGATGCGATGGCGTGTGCGAGTTTTCTCAAGTTTCAGCCAACTTTATCAAAGCAGGGTGCCTTAGTAGTGACACGAAAAAGTTCAGAAGCTAATGGCGACAAACAAAAACGTGAACTGACAAAAGAGCAACGCGCGCGACAAAGGCACTCCCTTGAAGTAACAAATGCCGGACATTATTTGCATATGCAGGCCAGCACGATCGAGACTTTGACCCGATCGGCTGCAAACGCTAATGCAAATCGAAACCGAAAGAAACAGGAAAGCAACGTGAAAGAAGACTCGACACAATCAGCTAGTCAATTGAGTGCACTGCCCGAGTTTAACACTGTGACGATACTTCCGCCTGCGTTGAAATACCTTGTACTTTTGTGGGAAGAATTGAGCGCACAAACTCTTAGGTGCGTGTCATGCAACCAAAAAAAAAAATTATTAAAAAAGACCATCTTTGTTATTTCTAGAAAAAAAATGATTTGTTTCTAAATATTATTTTTATTTTTTGACTTATTCTATTGTATTCGCAGGTTTATAGAACAGCAACTCAATTTCTCGAACTTAGATGTAATTGGTGAAACGACGAAGTTGTCAAAACGGGCATCAAACGAGAAGAGCATGAAAGAAGAGAAAATGAAAGAACGAGAAAAGAAGGGAAGCCGCAAAAAAAAGGAGGTCAAGTTTGCAGGGGGAGGCAAGTCGAGCGAAAGTGTTGATCACGAGAGTGTGTGCGAATTATGCGGCATGATATTTCCACATCCGGTTACTTACCACATGAAACTCGCTCACCCTGGCTGCGGTTATCACGCCGGTGGTAAAGGCTATAACAGCCGAGGTAATTATTGTATGGGTTGGGCGGGTTACTGTGGCGATGGAGGCCTTGGCGTTGGACATTGGTATCTTATCTGCGATGTCTGTCGGGAAAAATACATTCGAGAGAATATCAAAAGAAAGAAGCTTGGTAAAAAGATGGCCATCACTGGCTTATCTCGTAGAAAGACTGATACAAGTAAAAATAATTCACCGACAGATAGTCCTACGGTTGCTGCAGATATTCACATTATGGTCAAAAACAATGCCATGTTTTTGTTGGATTTGGCAAGTGCTGCTGGATCAAATATCCCGAAACAGCAGAGACGCCCTTCTCAGACATTGTCTTCCGTTGCGGAGAATTCTAGTCCCCCGGAAGCGGCTGGCCCGTTTCCGCCAACCGGTCCATTTCAATGTCTACAAGCTTTAGGCATTCAACACTCAATTGACAATGACGACAGGTATTACGAAGAGACGCCTACCAAACAAACTGGCCAGAGTTCAGCGGACGCTGCATATAACTCAGCTTCAAGAGTGATTATTATTTTTATAAGAGCAATAATTATGTTGTGAGTATAAAATAGCTCAATCATTGATATGTTGCTATCCTTTTTGCAGCCATTGTCAGAGTGCAACGTAGCAGATAATGAAAGCGAAAGTGTTAAGAATCGAGGGATATTTCATAGGTCGGTTTCAATGTCTACCGGCGCGCCTTGGACAAAAAATGGCAACGATGGTCAACGGGTCGTTATGATGCGTAAACGAAATAACAGCAGCACTGAATTAGTCAATGGTATACATTGACACATGGATATTAAGTTTTATTTAACATTACAGTTGAGCTATTCATTAATTTGTTTTTATTTGAATGCAATTTAGATGGAGGATCGTCACTGTTATGTAATCCATCAGCAGCTCTTCAAAAACTTGTGCCTTCCTTGGATCAGTCTGCAATAGTTTCATCTAACGATTCGGAGATGATAGCTAATGGGATTGTGGAAATCCTTCTTCGGCCGGTAACAATATTCGTTTTCCAACAACACAATTTGCAACACCTTCAGCTTGCAATGAAACACGCATTACGTCGTGCCGCGTGCCGCGTGTATGCGATGCAAGCTTTCAATTGGTTGCTAAGAACCGTCACGCAACCGATGTGCTTGCACGATTTATTGTGGTGGTTCGTATCATCTCTGACACCAATTGTTGCCGAGTCAAAGCCTGTTACTGACGACAATAATCGTCCCGAGAATAAAGAAGATCACGTAAGTTTCTTACGATTTGTTGTTGTTCTAATCATTAATGATGTATATGTTTTCTTATGATTGATGTGACTGCTATGCAGGATATGTTTGGTATTTCTGAGCACCCTCTGAGTGATCTTGTGATTGCCGGCGAGGCTGCAAATCTCCTACCAACAGCATTTCATACGCTTTTACAAACGATTGCCGATCTCATGCTTCTACCTCCTCTTGGTATAAATTAATTTTATTCGATTATTCGTTATAGAACCAATTAAGCAAAAAATATATTTATATATTTTTCTCATTTACTCTTAACATAAGAATAACAACGTGAAATGTTTGATTTAGGATCTCCACTACAACAGGCTGCTGTAAGATGCTGGAATATCAAATTTGCAACAACTGATCATGCATTTTTGCACAGAAGTCACGTTTTCAGTAACATTAGCAAAATTTTATCCAAATCGGAAGAAGAAGATGACATGAGTATAAGCATGCACGAGAGTCATCAATCCAGTTGTTCACAGCATACTACCAGTTTGATTCAATTATTGAGAGACGTGACTCATCTAGTTGATATCAAGGCGTCAAGTAGACAAGCTATGGTTGGCAGTTTAATCGACGGATCGACGGAAACGTTTTGGGAATCAGGCGACGACGACAGAAATAAAACGAAAACTTTTTTCATCGTCTGTGGACCGCACACTTTTCCACGTATAGTTTACATTCACATTGATAATTGTCGCGATCTCAATGTAAGTGATTAAATGTCTATACGTTTCTTATTTTTAATTTGTACGAAGAATTTGATGATATGATTGTTTTTCTTTACTCATCATCAGCACAAAGTGTCAAGCGTTGCATTCCAGTCAGGACCGAATTTAGATGAACTATCAAAATTGAAGAGTGTTGAAATAGAAAGTAGGTCGGCGGGATGGATCAATTGTTCCATATTAGGTCAGTCAGTTTGTCTAATTCAGTGCAATTTGTATCAAGAATTGATAATAAGTTACAATCACGTTGATTTATTTTCAGATCCAAATCATACGGCCGTAAGTGTAGAGCTCAAAGGACCAGACAATTCTCTGCGCGTCCGACAGATACGTATCTTGGGCGAGATCGAAGGAGAAACATTGAAAGTCGGTAAAGCACTAAGTGCGACGATGATACAACAGAAAAATTGTGAGGCTGAAACGTTAAAAGTATTTCGTTCGATAACGTCTCAAGTAAGTATATAAAAACGATTGCAATTGAAATTCTGTACATAAGTGATATAATTATATAATTTATATTTACAGGTATTTGGAAAGTTAATCCAAGGGGAACAACAGTCATTCCAACAACTGACCGACTCGACTGAAACGAGCAACGAAGAAATCGAAGAGAGCAACGATTTACGGGAACACATGGTTGGCATCCTCTTCAGCAGGAGCACGTTGACTCATTTACAAAAACAAGTGTGTTCCCACATAGTACAAGCAATTAGAAAAGAGGCGCAGCGGATACGCGAAGAATGGGAAATTTTGTTGTGCTCTCCGACGCCTGTCAATAGTTATCTCAGTGACAGTAGTGATTCCCCAAAATCATCCGACACGTATTGTTTTGAGATGTTGTCGATGGTGCTAGCCTTGAGTGGGAGCAGAGTCGGTCGATCATACGTATCACATCAGACTGGTTTATTGAAAGATCTCTTGAGTCTTTTGCATACTGGATCGGCGCGAGTGCAACGTCAAGTCACAGCACTCCTCAGAAGAATCCTTCCGGAAATTTCTCCACAGACTTTGGCAGAGGTAGAGGATGTCCAGCGACTACCACCTTCTGATTACAGTATTGTATCTATAACAGTGTCGGACGAACCGTTTGATGAGCATGCTCCTGCTGTTCTCGACGTATTCCTCAGCTGCATAGCTAAAGCACTGTCAGTTCAAGTGAAGATTAAAGATAAAGAGACTGGTAAAGCTATTCAAACGACTTCCTTAGCCACAAGCATCCATCCGAAGAGCTTTGTTGGTGCTAGATGGTGGCTTAGAGGATGTATAACGCGTAAACTTGCACAAGTTATCATACAACTTCTGAAAGATATGGCTGCGGTAAGCGTTTCAGGAGTTCTTCTTTGATGATGATCAAAAAAATGATATTTGCATTATCAAATTACAAATGATGGTCTGTCTTTTTTAGGGTAAATTGTCAGAAGTTTGGGCAACTGTAACCAAATCGGCGATTGCAGAAAACATTTTGAATTTAACTAAGTTGGGGGAAAAACATCGGGACCCTATGGAATGTCTTCGAACGCCAACTTTGTGGTTGGCGCTCGCATCATTGTGCGTGTTGGACTCGGATCATGTGGAGAGATTATCATCTGGCCAGTGGAACACTACAGACGGACAATCTATGCCTCCACGAGTGAGTGTCATTGACATCAAATTAATAATAACATATATTCGATTTATTTATGATTTTTATCATTTTTTTTATTACTTTTATAATTTATGTTTGGATTATTATATAGGAAATATCAGTTTTTGTATCTGCTGCCCATAATTTTTGAATAAATAAATAAATAAATAAATAAATAAATATGTTTACAGCCGACTTGCAGCAACCACGATGACGGAGAAACAACTGCTATAATTCAATGCAACTTTTGTGGCAATTTATGCGCTGAATGTGACAGAATTTTACACTTGAATAGAAAAACTCGATTGCATCTGAGACAAGTGTGTAAAGAGGAAGAGGAAGCAATACGTGTAGATTTGCACGAAGGCTGTGGTCGAACGAAATTGTTTTGGATTCTTGCACTAGCTGATAGTCATACGTTGAAGGCTTTGGTCGAGTTTCGCGATGGCTCGCCGCGTAAGCCGGTTGGCATCATTTCAGGAGTGTGTCGTTTTTGTGGCACCACAGGCAACACAGGTTTGTTGGCAATCGGCAATATTTGCGCTGATCACGAGTGCCAGGAACATGCTAAAAATGCTTGCAGTAAGGTCCATCAGTGTGGTCATTTGTGTAGTGGCGTGCGAAACGAAGAAACCTGTTTGCCATGCCTTCATCGTTGTTTTGGTGACAGTGAACTCAAGCAAGACGCAGACGATATGTGTATGATTTGCTTCACAGAAGCTTTGTCTTGTGCTCCAGCCATTCAGTTGCAGTGCGGCCATGTGTTCCATCTGCATTGTTGCAAGAACGTACTGCAAAAGCGCTGGGTAGGGCCCAGAATCACTTTTGGTTTCTCACAATGTCCGATCTGTAAAAAACCTATGGAACATCCAAACTTAGCCGACGAACTTGACAACATCAAAGGTTTATTTGAAGATGTTAAACGAAAGGCGCTGATGCGATTGGAATATGAAGGATTGCACATGTACGTTGCTTGCTTGTTTGTTCTAATAACACTATAGCTGCCGAAAATTCAGTTATCCTAGAACGAACAGACGAAAAATTTTCCCCTCAAAAAGTACTTTTTAAAACGGAATTTTTTACAGTTTGTCTATTTTTTTTATTTTTATCATTTTTATGTATTTTTTTTTCAAAAACAAATAAGTAAAAAATTCAAGTGAAGCCGGATTCTTAGTTCCAGTAAAATATTTCAGCCGAAGAAAAAATAAATATTTAAAAAAAGAATAGATTTGTCTCTTCGGTAGTTCATCTGGTGTTGAATATGTTTGTTATTTGATTCTATATTAAGAACATTTTCAGAGCTGAAGCGGTCATTACTCCTGGAAGAAGGTATTATCAGGACCCTGTGGCTTATGCGATGGACCGTTATGCCTACTACGTTTGTTATAAATGCCAGAAAGCGTATTATGGTGGAGAAGCGCGATGTGATGCTCAACAGGGTGGAGAAATTTTTGATCCTACGGAATTAGTTTGCGGCGGTTGTAGCGATGTCGCAAGAGCTCAGATGTGTCCCAGGCACGGCACTGACTTTCTCGAATACAAATGCCGTTATTGCTGCTCCACCGCTGTATTTTTCTGCTTTGGCACGACACATTTTTGCAACTCCTGTCACGATGACTTCCAAAGGGTCACCAGTATTCCCAAACATTGTTTACCTTTCTGTCCAGCAGGTAAACCACTAATTATTCTTCGTACACAATTGAGAACTTTGTTGTTCGAATTGTAGTTAATTTTTTTTTTATTTTCAGGCCCCAAAGCCAAACAGCTAGAAGGTGAGGAATGTCCATTGCATGTGAAACATCCACCGACCGGTGAAGAATTCGCTCTAGGTTGTGGCATTTGTCGTAATGCACATACCTTTTAACTCAAAAAACGAGAGATTCTGTTTTATTTATATTTAAAAAAATTGACTCACACTTGGGTATCAATACTTATACTTCTATCTCGCAAAATTAGTTCCGTTTGTTTCGTTTTGTCAACAGAACTTCTAGGGTAATTGATATTACAACAATGGAATTGACGAAAATTACGTTCAGTGTGTAAATGTTATACAATTAAGGACGCATCATGTATGATTATTATAAGTACAATAATTGATTGCTATAGAATGACATGTTTTTATCAACTACAATGACGCGTGTATAAATATTTTATGAAGAGTTTTTCGGTCTGCGTGAGATTTATAAATAAGTGAAGCGCATTGACCTCTTGTGTCATTTCCGTATGCGTTTATTATGTTCAGTGATTAATGATATATTGTAATAATTTCATATTGATGCGAAGTTAAATTTCAAAGATAAAATATGTGTTTTAGTGCTCATCGTCATGAGTGTGAATGTATCTTCATATTCGATAAAAGCGCGTGTGCAAGATTTTTTAATGAAGTGAACTTCCTTTTTCTAAACTTTTATTCAGTGTTGAATCACATTTTCTGTTTGTAATAAAAAATGACTACATATTGATATTTGTTTTGACATAAGGATCAGAAAACTCAAAACCGTAAATTTTATTTGAAATACTTGAGAAATAAAATTTTGAATGATGTTGGAAACGTTTAGTCTACTTTTTTTAAGTCCTCTAATTTAAGTCAAATATCAATATCTTAGACGTGATTGTGGAATTTTCAAGCAATATGGATTCTTCTTCGCCCTGTGATCGCTGTCCGAATACAACGGGAACATAACTTGGTGCCATTGATACGCTGACCGGCTGAAAATATTTTTGTTTCAATTGATGAATGAAAAAGTATAATCATTTGTTTTTTTACAATAAAATTTGCATATTGGTTAAAAAATCATACTTTAACGAGCCTGTTTTACAATTTTTTCTCTCCCTCTTGGTTATTTTGATACTTTAATACACCAAATATTCCGCTATTGAAATATGTTTCGAAAATATAAGCCCCCACGATTCCGATCTACAGTTCCATGAAAATTTTTGGTTAAAAAAAACAAAATAATGTTACGATTGAAAAAAAAAATTATTTTTGTAGTAATAAATAATTAAAACCACTAAGTCGACAATAATTTTGGACTCACTCATGATTGTTCTCGACAAATTCATTTGATGATTCCATCTGTAAAAGATAGAAAAAAATTTGAAAAAAATGTGTATTATTGCTTGAACAATCAAAAATAAAAAATGTAATTATAATGAATATAATCACAAATTAAAGTTCCAGCTGAAATAGGTGATTATCCGCTGGTGCACTCATACACGTATACAAATCAATCTAGCATAAAAGATCCGTGCAGTTAAACATTGTCTGGCATCTTGAGAAGGAATTCTTGCACTTCTGGCGACAAATCTCAGAGCTGAAAGCGGCTTTTCGGAACATTGTGACAAAATAGTTTAAATTTATTTTTCAAGGAAGATTTAAATGCTATTAAAAAAAATTTATCCTTAATCAAGAAAGTGCATTCGGTCACTCAGAAGTGATATTATACATTAAAAAACGTGCAATGTGAAATTAACACTTGTTTTTCAAGTTAGATCAATGAATTTAAAGTGCAATTTGATAAGTTTAATATAGTTAACGAAGTTTTCTGAAAGCTAACTTACGTGTAATTTGTAATCTAACAAAATTATTCTGACTCTGAAAAAATTATTTTGTAACAAAAAGATAAAAATAGTTAGTGCTTGTGTAATTCATAAAAAGGAAGCGTTGCTGCAATTTAAGTTTATAATCGAGTGCTGGATAATAGAGCAAAAATGAAGTGTTACGCTTTGTTATTTTTGCCTTTGTTTGTAGCTGCAAATAATATGGCATTTCCACCCCAACCAAATGAGCCAAAGTTACAACGACTTAGTGACTATACAGTAGTTAATAGAATGAAAAATGATTATATCATCGAAAATTTTGTGAGTATTATAAACAACAAATAAACAAACAACCGATATAACAAACTGCCATCGCTACAAATGCCGAACTCTGTTATATGTACCCCTTTGAAATGCCGAATAGCACAAAAAATACACATAGTTAAATTACTTATTTCAATAAACAATAAAAATAATACTTGAAGAAAATAAAATGAGACAAAATTTTCAATTGAATTGTTTGTTATCGGTTATACACATGGTCTGTAATCGCTCTAGCTCATATAAAAAGATATGTTTTATCATTTTTAAAGTTCTGTATATAAATAAAAAGACCTTAAAGAGTAATAACAATATTTATATTAATCATAATTCATACTTAAATACTTTACGAGTTTAACTGTTAAGTTTGTTTGACTTTTTTGTTATTAATTTTTACTATGGTGGTACAAAAAAGTGCCATTGGCATTCTTAGTATTAATACATAGATCAATGTATATTGACAGCTAATATTTAAAACTTATATTTACAGTTCTAATTGACTTTTAATTATTCATTAATAATGGGAAATATTGAAAAAATCAATTATTATAGGCTTCTATGTAATATTTTAAATTGGACATGTCATTTTTGTAATACAAAATTGATGTTATAACGAAATCAAATTTTTGTTATTTGCATTATAATTTTTTCCTTACATCGGCAATAATTATCAAGAACTTTGAATTTGTTTTAGCTTGGATTAGTAAGGCAAAATGGTTACCCTGCTGAAGAACACAATGTTACTACTGAAGATGGATATCGATTAACATTTTTCAGAATCCCTGGATCTTCAAAAAGCCCCATCAGAAAAGGCAAACCAGTCGTATTTCTTCAACATGGCTTAGGTGGTTCATCAGACACATGGGTTTTAATGGGACCTAATAAGGATTTAGGTAATTACATTCCTCCAAATGTGTAACAGTAGAAAACTGATATTTTCAATCTTATATAAATAATTATTTTGTGCATGCATAAAATCGCAAATACCAACATTGATATTTTCAATTTTATAAATAATTATTTTTTGCATGCATAAAATCGCAATTGCCAACTTGATGAAAATTGATCAAATCTACATCATCCTAAATATCTTGAAACTTAATTTAGCGTACTTAGCGGCTGATGCAGGGTATGACGTATGGTTAGCCAATGTAAGGGGTAACTCATACGGGCGATCACACGCTTATTTGTCACCTGATCACGATATTCGATTTTGGGAGTTCAGGTTGGTAGATTTCCAAATTAAGTAATTTGGAAATTAAGGGAAAAAAATAAAATAAGTAAAATTTGAAATTAACGTCCATATAATGAATTCAAGGAAATGATTTAAGATAAATTAAAGTCAAATAAATTAGTAAATAAATAATAAAAATCCAAATAAATCTGAATGTTAACATTTTTTTTAAATATGTATTTTGAAATTTCTTTTTGTATAGTTACCACGAAATTGGTTTGTATGATCTCCCAGTTATGATTGACTACGTTTTGGATACAACTGGCCAAAAATCATTATCTTACGTTGGCCACTCGCAAGGAACCACAGTTTCTTATGTTTTATTATCGACAAAGCCAGAGTACAATAAAAAAATTCGCATTAATATAAGTTTGTCACCCGTCACATACTGGGATCACCAAGTAACAGGTCTCCTAGAGATTTCTGTTAGATTTTTAGGTCTCATTAAGGTATAAACATTTTTTGTTATTTTATTTTTTTTATTGTTACATTATTTAATGCTAATTTTAATTGAATCTATTCTTACTTTTAATTTTAGACCATATTTAAACTGAGTAAATTTTACGAAATACTTCCGCAATCGCCTTTGAACATTCTTCTTAGTGAAAAAATGTGCAAAGGTTCGATATTTTGGCGGTCGATTTGTGCTGCAATTTATTTACATATTTCGGGTCCTAACGCTCCTCAGTTAAATTCAGTACGGTGATTTATTTGAAACTAATTTATTTGCTAATTTATTTTAAGAAATCGAAATTTGATATATTCAAAATCTTTAGACAATAATTCCTTATCTCTTACGATACGGACCTGCTGGATCATCATTTCAATGTTATCTCCATTACAGTCAAAATATAAAGAAACAAGGTGAGTCAATTTGAATTATTAATTACTTTAAACTTACTTTTGAAAAAAAACTAACTTGGACAGATAATTCCATTTTTGATTCAAACATTAAGGAACATTTCAAGCTTATGATTTTGGGAGCAAAGTTAAAAACATGGAAAAATATAACCGAACGAGCCCACCATCATACAACATAAAAAATGTTGTTACTCCTTGCGTGTTGTTTTACGGTCGCGGTGATATTTTTTCTGCTGAAGCAGTAAGCCGATTAATGATTACTTTGAAATCACTCTAAATAAAAGTTACTATTTATCCAAACATACAGTATTTATTTTCAGGAAGCCAAATTTCTAGCTAAACGTTTATCTAATGCATCTCTGGAGGCAGTTCCGGACAAAAACTTCGGTCACTTGGATTTCCTCTTTGCTACTGATGTCAGAACACTTTTAAACGATCGCGTATTACAAATTTTATCTAAATCGAAATTAATTGATTGAATGATTACCAGTAAATTAAGTTTGTCATGCTAAAAGCATTATAATCAAACAATGTATACGTTTCAGTTATAAAATAAAGTTCAAGTGCCGACAAAAATTGAAAGAAATTATTTCGAACAATAAAACATTGTTGAGTGTATAAGATTTGATTTACCCAGACCTTTTTTTGTTTTTTTGTTTTTTGTTTTTGTTTTGGATTGGATTTAAAAACTTACATCTTTTGCACTCTGCTGAAACAATTGCTTTTTTACCCCAAAATTTCCATCGATAAAGAAAAATGTTATTAAGCAAAGATTTGTATAATTCTTTTCTTCTTTGTGAGGACCTTTAGACCGTGATTTCAGAATTTAAAAAGGAAATACAAAATAAATTTTGAAAACAAATCTAGTCAAAAAATGAATGTGATATTTTAGTACATTAATATGTAATTGCATAATATAATGAACATGAGACGTGACAAAGTAAAACTAAAAAATCTGTCACTGCAGATTTTATTGTTCCATGTAGCCACATTTTATAAGATGTATCTTCCATGGACGTATGCGTGAGCAATCACTTCAAGACAATGCTTTTTTAGTTTCAATACTAATGATTTTAATGAGCGCGTAGACGATGATTTAGTAATTATTTTTTTGTTTTTTATTTTAGTAAAAAAATTTGTAACTTGATTGACGTTTTAGACGCGTTTTTTTCATCAAAACAGCTCCTGATCGTTAATTATTGACAAGCAACAAAAAATCATAAGACGTCATAAATGCTAGAAATCCGTTTTTCATTTTGCATATTGTAACACAAAGTATGTGTAAATCAAGGTAACATAATTATGTAATTTTTCGATTTTTTATGTTTAGTTACAATTAAATCATTAAACAATTAACTGATTACTTAATTGAACCGTAATTGTAGGCTTTTTGGTTTCATCGTTTTGATATGAATTTCAATAATGAAACAAAAAATAACTGTAACTGACAAAGAAATAAAACAATTTTTTATTGATTATTCCTGAAAATTTTCACTAGAAATTAACTCATCACTTTGAATTTAGAAAAAAATGTATACAATGTAGTAAAAGTTATAAACAATTAAAAACATATCTTTAAATGCAATTAGGAATCATTTCATCTTCAATAGATTTTTTTAGGGAAAAGGTTAAAGTTGAGGACAAAATGTCACATATTCTTTTATTGCAAAATTAAGCTGAAGCACGAAAAAATGTTTGAGAGGAATCATTTTGAAGGTAAGTGATTTCCAATTTCAAATTTGTTGGCATCTTCTTCGAATTCAATTTATACACTGCTGTCAGTTTGTGTTGATGTAGAACAACTAGAAGTAAGGAGAATGTCAGATGATCAAATGTCAAAATCGCCAGTTGCGGGCGAACCAATGGCGAACTGTTGACAAGAGGGATTTTTGTTATTTTTATATCTGAGAATTTTGAATTATTAGAAGGGATATTTTAATAATGGATCATGCATATTCAGATATGAGTTTTTTAACTGACGATGTGGAAGAGTGGGAATCATTCAATGACGAAATAGCTTTTGACCACAGGTGATTAATTGAATAATATGTGTCAGAAAGCAATTATCTAGAACCCTTAACCTCTATGTCACAACTACTTTGGCTTTAAAATACTTAAATATAAAATATAAATCATTTTTAAATGTTGATCTAAAATATTATTTTACGCAGGATATTATGGATTCAAGACAGAGTTTTGGTTCTCTTGGGTTTAGGAAAGAACGAATATTTATTTGACGATTTGATAAGTGTAAGTAGAGATAAGAAACTTGATTTTCTGCACAAATGATGATGATTTTGTTGTCTATTATAACTATTGCTTTCTATGTCTGTGCCTTTACAGAACAATCAATATTATTACCGAAGAAAATTGAATGAATTGTTTCGAAAAAACAGTACGACCTTGAATTTGGATAGAAAAATTGTTTATTTTTACAAAACTTATGACAATAGAACTGTTCAGAATGTAATTTCCAAATGGGAAAAAAGTAATCTATTTGCAAGCATAATAAATCATTCAAACAAAACGTTTATTTATTCGAATAAGAACCTTGATCAATCCATACCAACTCCTTTTCTTATTCAATAATTATATGCACGCTCAGTTCCGCAGCCTGTTACACCACCACCTGTCAAGCCAAAAGTAACAAAAAAGTCGAAGAAAAAAAAAGGTGACAAGAAGAAGAGCGCGAAGAAAACCAAACCGCATAAACAGAAATCTTCAAAGGCAAACAAAAAGGTCAAAAACGTTGATGTCGATAAGTCGTTAATCAAAGAACTTGAAGAGCCCATTTTTATAGACAATGAAGAAACTGAAGAAGAAAATGTTTCTTCCTGTATGTAAATAGCATCCACTGTTTTTTCTTTCTTGGAATTAACTGAGTGGCTAATTCGTGCCTTTTATTTTACTTTTATGATGAATTCAGTAAAACCAAATATTATTTTGTAGACGAAATGGAAGATGAAGAAACTGATTTTTATCCTCCACCAGGAGAAGAAGATCAGTATGTCTTAAAACAGGTAAATATTTTATACCTATTGAATAAAACAATGAAAATAATCATTTCTTCGGATGAAATGAAAAATGTAATATCTTAATAGGTAGTGCAGACGAAAGTCATTCAGGTGCCAAAATTGCACATAATATGCGGAAATGAATACAACAAATTCAACAAAAACGAAACATCAGATGTTCGAGTCTTATACTTTATGCGAAATCAGGAAGGTGATGTCCCCTTTTTCAGCTCATATGAGGAATGCATTGATTCGATGACTGATTACTTTTCCATCGGGTCATTAGAAGGAAACATTACAGATGCAATGATTCAAAGTTTTTCTGAGGTAAAACATATTGCACTGTGTTGAGGTTTAAGAAATCATTTTAAATTTCTAACATTTTAATATCTTAATTTTTAAGGTATTTAAACCCATGATTGAAAAGCGTTTTCCCGAGAGAAAAGTTTTCGACAGCAAAACTTTAAAACAAAACAAAAAATTGCCCGGAAAAACACCGGTTATGGTATTATAAAATTTCTATTTGACTTTTAACTTTTTTTTTATTTTTTTTATTTAGTCATTTAAATAATTTTATTTTAAAAATACACACTTTCAGACGATTGTTAAACCCTCCCAATTGGAGAGGTTTCAGTTTGAAGAAAATAATATCAAACAAAAATATATACAATCAAAAACAGTTCAAGAAACCGTTAAAAAATCGGGCAGCTCAGCATTTCATGACAAAAGAAAAATGTTACCAGAATGCGAAATCGATTTGAACGCTGCAAATATAGTGAAAAAAGGATTTTTAAACTGCATTAAAAATTCTGTCCTTGCTATTCAAAGGTTAAATATAATAAATACTATAATAAAATGAAACCTTCTAGAACAATAAAATTAATTTTAAAATATACATTTCAGAGCTCTTGAAATTCAAGAAAAAAACACTTTACTTGACATGACTAACATACCAGAACTTTTGGATCCTCGTCTTACAAACGAAATGTTGTGCGAAGACAAAAATTTCACAAAAAATTTGGAAGAAGCGATTTCTGCTTTACAAGTTGAAATTAAAAAAGTATTTTTCGTTACAATTTGCAATTGCAGATAATTTCTTTTATTTTCACGGAATTTAATATTTTTTCATTGTCTCAGAAAATAGACGTCTTTGAATCGAAAAATCCACAACTACTGAAGCTAGATGGTGAATACGCATACTGGTTAGACCAAGAAACTAAGTTTGCAATGATGCTTGAACAATTGCAATCTCGTGTCATGAAAAAGGTCTTCTATGTCCTAAAAGAAACCAAGTCACGCTTTGCCGAAGATTTGATTATTTTGCGAGATATCGTGACAAAATATCATCTTGAATCAAATCAAAATCGTCAATTTCTGTTCACATTACTGAAACCGATGAAGGTTTAGATTCAGACTTAATAATTTAATTAATAACGGTTTGAAACTTTTGGTTCCACTTTTTGTATTATTTTTTCTCAGTTGATTATGAATGTTGAGACTTTTGGTGAGATCATCGCTATTTTTCCAACTTTGATGGAAGAGCTTCGACTAATTTGGATGCTGTCTAAATATTACAACAGCGACAGAATGTTCACCCTACTGGAAAGATTCACAAAGCTAGTCTGCCAAAGTGTACGAGATAACATTTCAATTAAGCAAATTTTCAAGTAAATGAACGCTGACCAATTAACAAACGTATTTTTGGATATTGTATAATTATTCATTATTATATTAATGCAATTTGTTAGTCAAGATTTGGAGAATGTTTTGGTGAAAACCACAGAAGCCAAGCGAATGTTACACGGTTGGAAATTAGCATATCAAAAAGGAAGACGAGACATTGAATTGTCTAATGTAAACACACGCTGGGAATTCGATCAAACATTGCTGTTTAAAGAATCAGATTTCATCGCAATGATTTGCGATGATCTTCAACAACTTATTGATATTAAGTTGGACTTTTGCAACATTTTCGGTCATAAATTGCAGTCCATCACTTCGATCAAAGCTCTGACAGATTTGATGATTGAGAACATAGATGCAAAGTTAATCGCTCCTATTCAAGTATCCAGACAATTATCAAAACTATACCTTTTTATTTTATGAAAAATGGTTTATTCAGTACGTTTAAAGGATTTATTTTTTTTTCTTAGAGTATAGAATTCGACATTTTTAATCAAATGAATTACAACAATTGGGAAGCTACCATTCAAGAAGTCTTTTCTGAGGTCGAAAATCTGGAGAGCAAAGCAATCAATTATATCGACATTTGCTTTTACAACCTTATCGATTCCCAAATAGCTCTTCAAGTTGTTTTGGAACTGCAATTGTTGAAAACTCGCAAGTCCATCCACAATCACCTGAAAGCTAAACTTTACACCATCTGGCAAAAGTTTTTCAACGAGATTCACGAGATGCAGGATGCATTTTCAAATTGTACATAATTTGTCACTCGTTTTGTTTCATTAGGGAATAGAGATGGGTTCTGGGTTCTATTTAGGATAAAAATAAGTATTAAAATTGAACAAAAAACAACTGGTGGTTTTAAACAAGTGGTAAAGTAAACGAAAAATCCTTCCAGAAATATTTTGTGCAAAGAATATCTAAATGTTGTAAATTTTTTTTAATGTGAAGGTTGTTGATCTGATTGGATTGGATTGGTCATGTTCAATTTTTTCCGTCAGACGTATATTCTATTATGACTATCGGAAAAATATCTATTACAGATAAAAAGAATCCACCGATATTAATGTATCATCCTCCTGTTGCTGGAGCTGTTTACTGGAAGAACAGTTTAATCAAGCACTTAAAAGACAAAGTCATATATTTTGTGAGTGTTAAGGAAATCCAAAATGATTCCAAGCTAACAGCTTTCGAGAAGTATATAGGATTTTTCAAAGAAGCTGATACATTTGAGACAGATTTGTATGAAAATTGGATTAAGAAAGCTCTCAACATTGTTGGGAACTTGACGTCAAAAAAAATATTGAAAATTGAAAATTACAAAAGAGGTTTGTTGTTTTTATTAAGATCTTAATTTTCATAATTTTTGCTACTTAATTCATAAGATGATTTTGAGTTATTCCAATAGATGATGTAAAAAATGTTATGGCAAAAATTCGATACCATAATATTGTTATAAATAATGACCAAAAAGTACAAAGTGACAGATATCAAGGATCATCAACGGACGAAATTTTATGCAAACGAAGTAAGAATTAGTAGGAAACAATTGAAATTAAATATAAACTACAAAAGCTTCTCAAATCTCTCACATTTATTATTTTGTTACAGGTTCAAAGTCGTTTACCAGCAGATACTCAAAATCTGCTACTATGAGAAACTTCTCAGTTCCTGGGTCAAGGAAACTTTCTTGTGCATTAATATCAAACCGTTTCTCAGTCAGTGAACAGAACGATTCTGCATTATTGCTGGACGTAAAATCAAAATTAAATGCAACATCTCAGAAACCATTGCCTGACATTAATCTAGTCGAGCGAGGCAAGCGATTTGCCATAAATTTTAATTTTGATTTATGGAATGTCTTTCGCGAGGTAAAAGCATTGAAATTATTTAAGCAATTTCTGAATAATAAATTATACATCTTTTGCTTTTGTTGCATATTTATTTTTTTAGGCTCAAGTTTTTCATGATATTGGGTACAAACTTCCAAAAAGCATATTAGAAATTTGTCAACAACAAAACCGACTACAAGTCGATGTTACGAGCTTGGAAAAATTGGTTAATGAATATTATTGCATACTCGGTGAACTTGATGCGTCAAAAGTAAATTAAACCAAAACCATTACTCAAAGATCACTGTAATTTTGAAGATTCTACAAAATTTCCAATTTTTATATTGAAGTTACTTTTATTGCGAAATCATCTGAAAACCATTGACGATCTGTTTCTTCCTGGAGCTTCTCGAATCACCTGGAGCTTCATTGGTATAAGAGATTTTTCTTCAAAGTGTAAAGATTTAGTACTTGACTTGAAAACCTTGACTGAAGAAATTGAGGAAACTCAAAAAAGCATCGAGTCGTGTCTTGTCGAAGAAATTGAAAAGTTCAACTTGACAGTTATCGATATGGATGAAGATGAATTGGATAATATTGAAGTTGAAATCATCAACAATATATTGATGTTTTTAAAACGATTTTCAGAAAATTGTATGAGTAAATTTTTTTAGGATTTCTTCTCAAAAATTGAGGATTCTAGAATGGCAGTTTTTGACAAGATGTTAGCGAGAATCGGATTCATCAGTTCAGCTTTAATGTTACTTGAAGAAACTGTTGAGAAAACTACTACTAAATCCTGTTATTCTATGCAATTGTTGTATGAAAAAATCGCAAAAGAAATGTTCCTATCTCTCTTGAAGTAATGAAATATTTCTTAACCATAAAAGTAACCATTTTAACCGAAATACAATATTATTGTTGACTTCGTTATTATAGATGTGTTAAGAAAAATCTGATACATTTGAATGAGATGCTGTCCAGAAACACACCGATTTTTCAAATCGAAGCTGTTTTCATTGACTCTTATGTGAATTTCAATCCATTTGTAAATGAAATTGGAAAAGCGATCGTCCAAAATGTGTCTCACTTGTTAAGTGGTATGAAAATGTTCCCAAAATGGAAAAAAGGAACGTGTATCGCATTTTCACAAGAATTGTCAATGGACCACACAACAAATTACTATGAAGATACATGTTACGATAAAGTTATTAATTTTTGCAAATGTATTCGACACTTCTCATTATTCCATTTAATTTACAAGATATATAAAAACAGGAAATCAATGAATTAGTTCTGAGGATATACGAAACAGTCGATAGCTTGGAATCGGAATGCTGGATGTATCTGAACAAATGGACCAAGTACCGAAACCTGTGGACACATGAGAAACAAAAATTTTGTGAATTATTTTTCAAAACAAATCCTACGTTACAGAGTTATGACAGTAAATTACGAGTTTACAGTGACATAATTAAAGAGTTAGATGAACATGCATCTTACATTGATTTCGGATGTATCCGGTATGGTAGAAGATATAATGTTTAAAATAATTCTGTTGAAATGTATAAAATAATTTTAAAATTTATTTTGTAGAATTAGTCTTGATTCCATCAAACTTGATTTGAAAAAACATTGTCAAGAGTGGTTGTACTTGATTAGTGGGCATTTACTCAATGAGTTAGTTACTTCGATGGACGATTTTGAATCCAAAATCGATCTGTACAGGATTGAAGTCGATCTCATCATCACTCAGTTGGATCATTTCATAACTGTCATGCAAACTATCAATGAGGTGAAAAAGCTGGTCATCCAAGCTGAAGTTCTCTGCAATAATTACAAGGTAAAAAACGGATGAAAACAAACAGAATAGTAATTTACAGCAATAATGGGATGCAAATTGGAAATTTAGAAAATGTTTACCATCTTTCGGGAACATGAAATTCCCTTTTCGGAAGATATTGAAAAAAGGGCTAACGTTTTGGAAGAAAAGTGGGACTCTGTATATTTCGCTGCTCTCTTCAGATTGACAACCTTAGAAACAGTCAAAGAAAACTACTACCAGGTAACAGAGGCGAAAATTGAAGATTTCCTTATCGAATCCAACAATCTTGTAGAAGATTTCGAGATAAATGGTCCACAAACAGTTGGGTCAGATTTAGAGCTGGGAATATTAAAGATGAAGGTTGTATCTAAATCTAATTATTGTTAGTACAGCGATTTTTATCGTCAACTGTTTTAATAAAAAAAGTAATTGTTTTATACAGGAATATGGAAAATTAATTGAAAAGATGGACAAAAGAAGAAAAACCCTCCAATACGAGGAGTCGTTATTCAATGTTTCACCAACAAATTATACAGACTTTCTTAACATAAAGAAAGATTATGAGAATATGGAAATGATTTACGATTTGTTTAAACGACAACATGCTGAACGAGAGGAATGGTCACGAACATTGTGGACTAATTTGAACCCACAGTTACTTATTAGTGGGATGGACCAGTTTCTGAAGGAATTTAGAAGGTTGCCAAGAGAAGTCAAAGCAATGGAGATCGCAAAAACTTTGAATAATAACATGAAAGATTTTAAGGACTCTGTACCGTTGTTTGTTGAGCTTAAAAATGAAGCAATGCGAGAAAGACACTGGAAAGAACTCATGGCGAAAACTGGCAAGGAGTTTGATATGGCACCGGATAGGTATCATCTCAGAGCAAAGTGTCAAGGTTCTTTAGATTATGACATTAGAATGATCAAACATTTCTTTTCAGATTTACTTTGGAAAACATGTTCGCCATAAATTTAGCTCAATATACAGACATTGTACAGGCTATAGTTACATCAGCAGTTCGGGAACTAGCAATTGAAACTGAAGTCAGTGATATAGAAATTTTGTGGAAAACGATGGAGTTCACTGTAGTGAAACATTATAAAGGTGGTGAAAGACTGAAGCAATTCATTCAGAAAGTCCTTAAATATTTAAGACTACTTTGTTTTCGTTTCTAGGCTCGCAATATCGTGGTTACAAATTAGGCCCAGTCGACGAATTAAACCAAGTGCTCGAAGACAATATCATGAATATGCAAAGTATCTCGGCTTCGCAATTTATTGGACCATTTTTAGCAACCGTGCAAAAATGGGAGAAGGCTATGCAAATAATCACCGACGTTTTGGAAGCTTGGTTACAGCTGCAAGGAAAGTGGCTTCATTTAGAAGGAATTTTCGTTGGGGGTGATATCAGGCTGCAGTTGCCAAAAGAAGCTAAAAAGTTCGACAAAATTGACACGCTTTATCGGAAAATCATGATTGAAACTGCTAAGAATGTCCACGTATTGAGTTGCTGCACTGTACCAGGTCTTCGTCAGAGAAAAATATAAAAAGAAATAGGAAAGAAATATTCAACTGTAATGTTAAATATTCCACCGTAGGTCGGAAAGAGGAATTGGAAAATCTGAGCGCTGGTTTGGATAGATGTCAGAAATCGTTAATCGATTATTTAAACAGGAAGCGACTTGTTTTTCCACGATTCAACTTCTTGAGCGACGAAGAGCTGTTAGGAATTCTTGGGAGCTCAGACCCCTCAGGAATTCAGCCACACATTGGCAAGATGTTTGATAATTTAGAGAGGTTTAGACTTGAACCTGATCATGATGACAAAATAGTTGCTAGTGCCTTGATTTCTACAGAGGGAGAGATAATGCATTTTGAAACTGCTGTGCAAACTAACGAAAGCATAGAAAAGTGGATGGTCAAGGCACTGGCTGAGATGCAACGAACAAATAGATTAATCACAAAGAAAGCCGTCTATGATTACTGCAGAGTATGTGGTAAACCAACTTATCATACAGTTTTTGTTATTTCTGTTATTGCAATAAAATTCGTTTGTAGTCGAAGAAGTCAAGAACGGAGTGGATGTTGGAATTCCAAGGGATGGTGGTTCTGATTGCAAACCAGATCTGGTGGACCGTTGAGGTTGAAGAAGTGTTTCAAAAAATAGTAACGGGCCAAAAGAGAGCTATGATAGAGGTTTATTTATAATATTCATATTATATTCAACAGCATGATCATTTTGTGATAGCCCATTTGTTATAATAGTACTTGCAAGACCTCAACAGTCGGCTGAATAAGGTTGTTTTAATGATGGGAGGTGACAATCTCACAAATAACGATAGAAAAAAAATTGATACTGTTCTGACGATTGACGTGCACATCAGAGATATCATTGACGCTTTTGTCCGCGACAGTATAATGGATGCGATGGAATTTCAATGGGAAAGCCAACTCAGGCAAATTTACTATTTTTGAATGATTGCCGTAAAATTTGTGCTGCTGTTTGTAACCGACATGCTATTCAGGTTTTATTGGGTGCATGATTTGGACAACATTTGGATGAAGCAATGCACAGGAAGTTTTGAGTACGGCTACGAGTACATGGGTCTCAATGGCAGATTGGTTGTCACTCCCTTGACAGACCGAATTTACCTGACCATTACGCAGGCTTTGTCCATGCAAATGGGAGGTGCTCCAGCAGGTATCATCTTTGGCATTATTGTTAAGACTTTTTTCAATTTCAGTAATTGAGATTTTTATTAATGCTGTTTGCAGGACCCGCTGGAACGGGAAAAACTGAAACAGTGAAAGATTTAGCTAAAGCTCTGGGACTTTTATGCGTGGTTACCAACTGTGGCGAAGGCATGGATTACGTTGCCATTGGAAGAACGCTAGGCGGATTAGCTCAATGCGGTGCTTGGGGTTGCTTTGACGAGTTCAATCGAATCGACATTTCTGTCTTGTCAGTCATCTCTACTCAGTTGCAAACAATCCGAACTGCCCTTCAGTTGGACGTGAAACATTTTATCGTATGAAAATCAGTCATATTTAAATCTATTACAAATTATATTCTATTATAAATGTTAATTTAAACTTTCACATTTTGTATACAGTTTGAACAACAAAACATACCTTTGGATAGCAAAGTTGGTATTTTCATTACAATGAATCCAGGATATGCCGGTCGTACAGAGCTTCCGGAATCTATAAAAGCTCTTTTCAGGCCAGTTGTTTGCATTGTACCAGATAACGAGCTAATTTGTCAAATTAAACTCTTCAGTGCTGGCTTTCTCACGGCTAAAGTGCTAGCCAAGAAGATGACAGTGCTTTACAAATTAGCAAGCGAACAACTCAGCAAACAGAATCATTACGATTTCGGTCTAAGGGCTTTGAGGTCTGTTTTGAACATGGCAGGAAACTTGAGACGCATGTCCAAAGACTTGCCGGAGGACATTGTTCTCATGAGAGCTCTCAGGGACATGAATCTTCCCAAGTTTATTTTTGAAGACGTACCACTGTTCCTAGGACTTATCCAAGATCTGTTTCCCACTCTGGATTGTCCGAGGATGGTTTATCCCGATTTCAATGCTGCCGTCGAAAAAGCTCTCTTAGATCATAACTACGTGATCCTACCAGATCAAGTCAACTTCAATATCAATTTTTTGCTCATTTTAATGTGTAACTTACATTAATTAAAAAATTCTCAAAATGTTTAGGTGGACAAAGTTGTACAAATGTACGAAGTGATGATGACACGTCACTCAACAATGATTGTCGGTCCAACTAGTAGTGGAAAAACCGTAGTTATTGAGACTCTTTGTCGAGCTCAGACTTACTTGAACAAACATACCAAATTGTACATCTTGAATCCAAAGGTAATTATAATGTTTTAGTGATAACCAATTTTGCCTGAACGTAAGTCGAAATAAAAGTGTGAACACACAGGCTTGCACGGTAATTGAACTTTATGGTGTACTGGACCCTTTGACAAGAGACTGGAAAGATGGTCTTTTAAGCAACATCTTTCGGAAGATCAACAAACCGTTAGAACCGGGGGAGACCAAACTCAAGTATATTTTGTTCGACGGCGACGTGGATGCTTTGTGGATTGAGAATATGAACTCGGTGATGGATGACAACAAATTATTAACTCTGGCCAATCAAGAAAGGATTAAATTACAAAACCATTGCAGTCTACTTTTTGAAGTATGACACACCCAAGCAGTCTAAATACATTATATTATAATTAATCATGCATTGAACTAATTTTTTTATTACAAACACGTGCGTAAAGGTAGGTGATTTGCAATATGCATCTCCAGCAACTATCTCTAGAGCTGGTATGGTTTATGTTGACCCAAAGAATTTGGGCCAGCAGCCCTACTTGGATAAGTGGATTAATGGAAGACCTGAAATTGAAAGAGCTAGTCTTATTCAATTGACTAACAAATACATGGGTGCAGCTTTGGATTTAATATTGGAAGGAAACTTGGGATTTCAGAGAGTGACACCATTGAAGTTGATAATACCGCAAACTAGAGTCAACATGGTAAAGTTATAAATTAATTAATTCAAAACATAATATAATTAATAATATTTCGTTTACATTTGAAGGCATCACAATTATGCACAATGATCGACGCTCTTTACATAACTCAAGTTGAACAGAAAGCTAATGATGTGGGGGCTTCAAGTCATTCAGCTGACGATCAGCGACAGTCTGAGGAATATGACAACGTAAATGACATTCTTGAGGCAGTTTACATCCAAGCGTGTTACAGCTCCTTGGGAGCAGCTTTGGTAGTAGAATCAAGACCCGACTTTGATGGCTTCATGAAGAAAACTTCCGGGTTGATGTTGATGGAAGATTCACTCGAGAAACCAGCAACAATCAGATACCTGCCAATGACCTACCCATCTTTATACGATTACAACCTAAACGTAACAAAACAAATGTGGATACCCTGGATGGCAATGGTCCCAGCTTACGTACACGACAGAACAAAAAATTTCAGTGATATTCTTGTTCCAACTATTGACACAATGAGAACAAGTTGGTTTTTACAGTTGATTAACGGTTTGCATAAACCGGTTGTACTGGTTGGTGAAACAGGAACTTCAAAGACTGCTGTGATCCAGGAGCTGTTGAGGAACCTGAATCCTGATAAATTCGTTAGTTTATTTATATAATAAAAATTTCTTTGAAAGTCACTCAATTTTGTTATTTCAAAATTGGTATTTTTCAAATAATACAATTATGCATTTCAGAATCAAATGATGATCAATTTCTCATCCCGAACTACTTCTATGGACGTCCAAAAAAATATTGAGGCAGCGGTAGATAAAAGGACGAGAAACATTTTTGGACCGCCTGCTGGAAAACAACTCGTCATTTTCATAGATGACATGAACATGCCTATTGTGGATACTTATGGGACACAACAACCAGTAGCTTTTCTTAAATTGCTTATTGAAAGGGGAGGACTGTACGATCGAGACAAAGAACTCAATTGGAAACAGATCATTGATACTTGTAATTTAATTACCTTTTTTTTTTGAATGCACAGATCAGTATTGTCGGTGCATGTATGAACTGGCAATTTTTTCGCAGCATACCTGGCCTCGATGGGAAAAGCTGGAGGAGGTCGAAATGTTGTAGATCCCCGATTTGTATCTCTTTTTTGTGTTTACAATGTTACTGTACCATACGATGAGACTCTTGAGTACATTTATTCAAGCATCCTTTCTGGTCACCTTGAAATTTTCGAAAGTGATATTCAAGAATTATGTGAGAATATTATTAATGTCACTCTCGATCTATACAAGGTAAAAAGTGTTTAAAGTAAGATATTCCAGACAATAATTATCTCATTGTTGTTTTTTTTGTAATCAGATTATTGTCGCTGAACTTGCACCAACACCTTCAAAGTTCCACTACATATTCAACATGCGAGACTTGTCTAGGATCTTTGCAGGGATGCTACAAAGTCATCCAGAGTACAATCAAACTAAGCAGCAATTTGTAAAACTTTGGAGAAATGAATTCACAAGAGTGATGTGTGACCGGTTTAACAACGAACAGGTGCGAAAAACGTTCAGAGACATTCAATTTTCAGGATGGTTAAAAATAAATTTGTTTATTAAAGGATTTGCAATTTATTCGGGATCATATGATTAAAAAAGTAGAAACAACTTGGGAGGATGACGTTGAACTAGCTGAGTATGTTTTGAAAGAACCTTTGCTATTTGGCGACTTCAGAAATTCTTGGCAAGGCGAGGCTCGATTTTATGAAGATTTTTTTGATTACGACACTGTCTATAATATATTTTTAGCGGTAACCTATTATTAAATTCAACTATACAATCAAATTGTTGGCAAAAAAATAAATAAATTCACCTTTTTAGATTCTTGAGGATTACAATTCGCAAAATAATATGAAAATGCATATCGTTCTGTTTCATTATGCTTTGAAACACTTAACCAGAATTCATCGTGCTCTGAGGATGCACAAAGGTCATGTCTTGGTCATCGGTATGAACGGAAGTGGCAAACAATGTGCGATAAAGTTAGCGGCATTTGCTGCCGAATATGAAATCTTTGAGATCAAACTCACCCGTGGTTACAACATGACCTCGTTCTATGAGGATATGAAAATACTCTTCAAGGAAGTCGGCATTGAGAACAAAAAGATTGTCTTCATGTTCACGGATTCGCATGTTGTAGATGACGCATTTTTAGAAGTCGTCAATAACATACTGATGACAGGCATGGCACCGGCTTTGTTCACTGACGAGGAAAAGGACAACGTCGTAGGTCTCTGCAGACAGCACGCGGCAAAAGCTGGATACGGAATAACCAAGTAAATTCCTTCAATATAATCAGCCTAGTAATGCAAATCGAACTCATATTTTACCTTTTTTTAATCCTCAAAAGAGAAAAAGTGTGGGCATACTTTACGAAAACATCTGTAGACAATTTAAAAGTGGCCTTATCGATGGCCCCTGGGAGTGATATTTTGCGAAATCGTTGTCGCAGTTATCCCGGATTGGTGAGCAGTACGACAATCGACTGGATGTTTGCGTGGCCTCAAGATGCTTTGATTAGCGTGGCAAACTATATTATAATTGATGTAAAATTTTTTTTGTTAGAGAGTTCTCATCGATAAACTTTCTGATGTGTTTTTGTAACTTGATTTTTGAAATTTCAGAGTCCTCAGCACGAACGCATAGTAGCAGCTGATTACGTTAACCCGATCATCAAGCACATTGTTCACACACATATTTCAATCAATACATACTCGTCAGATTTTTTGACACAGCAACGACGAAAAAACTTTGTGACTCCCAAACATTATCTCACGTTTATAGACACGTACCTAAAACTACTAGTTGAGAAAAGGGCCGAGATAAATGCTCAAATTGAACGTCTCATGGGAGGTTGACTAGTATTTTATTTTTTTCTGTATGAGACACAAAAAGGAATTGCATAAATCAATCGGTAAATTTGCAGGTTTGTTAAAACTGGCCGAGGCTTCAGAAACGTTAAAGGAGCTGAACTTAAAATTGGATGTTCAAAAAATTGAGATTACAAAGCAGACGAAAAATTGCGAAACACTGCTGAACGACATCCAAGAAAGCACTGATGTTACGATGGTAAAAAAAGCTGCGAGCATGGAAAAAAGACATCAGATAGAGGAGCAGAATGTAATCATTCAGAAAGAATCATCTGAAGCGAAGGCAACCTTAGCACTTGCTCAGCCAGCTTTGGATGGGGCTAGAGCAGCCTTGAGTAATTTGGAAAAGGCAGATATTACTGAGATCAGGTGTCCATCGCAATCTTTGATTTGTATATACTAATGTTAACATTTCAAATGTATAATTAATCTATGATGATCTTTGGATTAGATCGTTTGCCACTCCTCCGAAACCAGTGAAAATAGTTTGTGAATGCATAGCCATGATTCTAGGAGCGTCAGACATTTCTTGGAAGGGTGCAAAGGGTGTAATGAGCGATCCAAACTTTTTACGAACTTTGCAAACAATGAACGTGGATTTGATTACACACAAACAACAGCAAATGGTGAAAAAACACATGGAGCAAACCAAAAAGTTTGCACAGATGCAAACAATTAGTAAAGCTGGCTATGGTCTCTACAAATTTTTGTTAGCAGTGTTAGATTACTGTGTTGTTTACAAAAATGTACGTTTGTCTTTTTTTAACATATAATTTCTCTAGTTATAAAGCAACTAATAATCTGAAATTTATTGATTGATAGGTGAAACCTAAAATTGAAAAAGTGGCGGCATTAGAAATAGAATCCGAAAAAGCCCGGAAAGCTTTAGAAAAAGAAGAACGCGAATTGAAAAAACTAGAGGAGATATTAAGTCAACTGAATGAAAAATACGAAAATGCTATGAAAGATCGTCAGCGATTACAGGATGAGACAGATTTGCTTCAAAAACGATTAATAGCAGCCGACAAATTAATTGGAGGACTTTCCTCTGAAAATGAACGGTGGAAAGCAGAAGCGGAACATTTGAGGGAGAATATCGATAACATTTATGGAAACTGCTTGCTTTCTTCTAGTTTTTTAACTTACTGCGGGCCGTTTACTTATGAATTTCGGAACCAAATGGTGTTTTCAGATTGGAAGGAGAAATTAGTCGATGCAAAAATTCCGTTAAGCGAAGATTTTAAATTGGAAACTGAGTTGACTGACGATGTTGAAATCAGCAGGTGAAAATATTTAAGTTTTAATTTTTTTAAATCTAGGAACGTAAAATTTTAATTATCAAAAAACGTTTTCCTTTTTTTATTTTTTTTTTTTTTTAGGTGGAATTATGAAGGATTGCCTCCAGACGAAATATCAGTCCAAAATGGTATCCTGACTATCAAAGCGTCAAGATTTCCATTATGTATTGATCCACAACAGCAAGCTCTTAATTGGATCAGAAAGAAGGAACAAAAAAATCTTAAAACTTTATCATTCACCGACGCAGATTTTTTGAAACAACTAGAGTTGGCCATCAAATATGGCATACCAGTTTTATTTAGGGATGTCGACTACATTGACCCCGTGGTTGATAATGTTTTGATGAAAAACATTCAAGGTGAATATCTCACTCTTATGAAGATCGAATTTTGAATTAAATTTCACCATTTTTCTAAATGGAACATGTGGTGAAACGTAAAAACTGATTGTTTTTTAAATTTCATTAGTTCAGTCCGGTCGAAATTTCGTAATTTTGGGAGACAAGGAGGTGGATTACGACTCGAACTTTAGATTGTACCTCACAACTAAAGTGGCGAATCCGAACTTAAATCCTTCCGTATATTCCCAGGCTATTGTGATAAATTATATGGTCACAACAAGTGTAAATACAAATTCAAATTTTCATAATTCAAATATTAACAAACCAACATCATAAACTGAAATTAGTTGATTTTCTGCCTCAGGGATTGGAAGAACAGTTGCTATCGGTTGTCGTTAAAACGGAACGGCCAGACATAGAAGAATTACGAGAATCCTTGGTCTCGGAAACGAGTGAAAATAAAAAGTTACTGCAGCAACTGGAAGACAGTCTTTTATATGAAATTGTCTCAAACCAAGGCAATATGTTAGACAACGAGGATCTTGTAGCAACATTGGAGAACACTAAAACCAGCGCAGTCCAAGTGATGGAGAAACTGCGCCTTGCAGCGATCACAAGTGCAGATATCAACAAGTTGAGAAACAACTACCGTCCCGCAGCCACTAGAGGAGCAATTTTATTTTTTGTTCTGGCGAACATGTCGGCTGTAAATTTCATGTACCAGTATTCTCTGACTAGTTATCTCGAAGTTTTTACTCTTTCGTTGAAAAAAGCTGTTCCGAGTGAAGATTTGCTCGAACGTCTCGAAAATATCATCGACTTTTTGACGAAAAATGTGTACAACTACGGCTGCACAGGAATCTTTGAGAAACATAAAATTTTACTGTCTTTCCAAATTTGTATCAAACTTGAAGAAAGCAGAGGGAATGTTCAACAAGCGCAACTAGATTTTTTCATCAAAGGAAATATTTCTGTAGAAAAAGCACAACGAGCTAACCCTGTTGAGTGGTTACATGAAACCGGCTGGGAAGACTTGTTGAAATTAGCGAACGATTTTGAAGATTTCGAAGACTTGCCTGATCAACTGCAGTTGAAAAGTGAAGAATGGAAGGAGGTTTGTCTGTTTCTCGTTTTACCCATTTGTAAAGAAAAAAATACTGTTACTCGTGCGTTACTGATAATTTATATTTTCAGTGGTTTGACCAGGACGAGTCTGAAGTTGCTGAACTTCCACTCGAGAATTCGGAAAATCTGACATCCTTCCAACGTTTAATGATTCTCCGTTGTTTCCGAATTGATCGAGTTTACAAAGGAGTGGTTAACTACATCAATGGTATCATGGGAGAGGAATATATAACTTCACCAAATGTTAGCTTAAGAATGATATATGATTCAAGTACTCAGACTATGCCAATAGTTTTTATTCTTAGCCCAGGTTCGGATCCAACATCCGACCTGATGAAACTCGCTGAAAAACTCGGATTTGGTGGGCAAAGGTTTCAGTTTCTCTCACTTGGACAAGGCCAGGAAAACGTAAACTTAAACAACATTTTTAATAATAATAAAAACTCAAAAAAAAAATAATTTTTATTAAAAATAACTATTAAAAATAGGCGGCAATGAGTTTGTTGACAACATCAGTATCAAATGGATTGTGGCTAATGTTACAAAACTGTCATCTGCTGCTGAGTTTTACAAAAAAATTAGAAAAAGAACTCGAAAATGTCGGAACACCTAATCCCAGTTTCAGACTTTGGCTCACAACTGATCCAGTTGCTGACTTTCCTTTAGGAATTTTGCAACAATCGTTAAAAGGTTTGTGCAAATGAACAGTTGTACAAGTGGGTTTGCAAAAAATATTGCATTTTGTATACAAAATTGTGATTTCAAATATTTAAAGTATTGAATGGAAACAGTAATAAATTCATATTTAGTTTTATAATTTTTTATTTAAAAAGAAAAGAATCGATAAAATATGTTTGAACAATGTTCGACATTTTATTACCAGTAGTGGGTTACAGATAACTTAAAAATTCATTATTGCAGTTGTAACTGAGCCGCCAAATGGGCTGAAATTGAACATGAAAAATACTTACTTCAAGATGCAGCCAGAAACTTTAGAAAACTGCCCCCATCCAATTTATAAACATTTAATTTATGTTTTGGCATTCTATCACGCAGTTGTGCAAGTAAGAAACTAAATAAGCATAAAAAATCTTAAAGATTGTTTACATTATTATGATTGTAAAAATTACATAGGAACGTCGCAAGTATGATAAAATTGGCTGGAATATCAATTACGACTTCAATGAATCCGATTTCAACGTATGCACTACGATCCTTGATATTTATCTGACGAAAGCCTGGTCCATGAAAGATTCAAGAATTCCGTGGAACAGTTTAAAATATCTCATCGGCGAGGTTCTTATATTAAAAATTTTTCAAACAAAAAATCGTGTTTGAATACTAAATTTCAAATTAAAAGATACATTTTATTTTCAGGTCATGTACGGAGGAAGAATCATAGACAACTTTGATCGTAGAATATCAGAAGTGTACATGAATGAATATTTTGGTGATTTTTTGTTCGATACGTTCAGAGTTTTCCACTTCTACCACGATAGATTCGTCGATTATGTCATACCAGCGTCGGGCAATTTGACATCGTACAAACAATACATCGAAACTTTACCTTTAAATAACTCGCCTGAAGTCTTTGGTCTCCATCCTAATGCTGAAATTCTTTACTTTACGCAGACAGCAAAAGAACTATGGAGAAATTTAATTGAACTGCAGCCACGAACAGGTTTTTATCATAAATCAGTTTACTTCTTCGGTTTATAGTTTTTAACCCATAAAATGGGTTAAAACAAAGTAAAGATTATTTCAAATATCATTGCAATGTTACGGAAATTTCAGTTATCAGTGGTTCTGGAATAAGCAGAGAAGAATTTACAGATAACGTAGCAACGGAAATATTAGCAAAATTACCCGAA
This sequence comes from Telenomus remus, assembly GCA_020615435.1. Taxonomy (NCBI): domain Eukaryota; kingdom Metazoa; phylum Arthropoda; class Insecta; order Hymenoptera; family Scelionidae; genus Telenomus; species Telenomus remus. The sequence goes on from CM036338.1 coordinate 6,441,398, forward strand.
GAATATGACTTGATAAAAGTAAAAATGACTTTTGGAGCAGCTATCACTCCTTCAGTTATAGTTCTCTTCCAAGAGTTGGAAAGATTCAATAAACTAATATTGAGGATCCGAGTAACATTAACTCAACTCAAAAAAGTAAGAAGAGAAAACATCTAAAGTCATATTTATGATTATTTGCAATTAATTAATTTTTTGATTATTAATTTTTTATTTTTTTTACTTATTTCGTTTATCCCGCATATACAATTTCTTTGTGTCCGGGGGACATGTTGCTATTACATTGTTAATCGTTTACATCAATATCGTCGTACATATTTACATAATTACACTGGTAATGACATGTCAGGGGTAAGGGGAGCGATTCATGGATCGACTTTGGGGTACCACTCCGGCATTTGCCTAAGTGTCCAGGGAACCATGAAAACCTGGACAAAGTTGCCGGCCGTGGAAATCGAACTCCCGACCTACCGAATGCGGAGCTATGGTAGCCACAGCCTAGGCTAACAACTAGCCACTTGAGCCATCCCGCTCGGTTTAATTTTTTTTAATTAATTTTTTTTTTTTTTTGATTTGTTAATCGAAAAAAATTTATCGAGTTTGAAAAAATACAAATTGGTTCAATTTTTTGTAGGCTCTGATAGGAGAGATAGGTATGGATGTGATGTTGGAGGAAATTTCAAACGCTCTCTACAATGGAACTTTGTCTAAAAATTGGGCAAAATTAGCTCCGGCTACGAAAAAATCCTTAGCAGGTTGGATCGATCATTTTGAAAAAAGAAACGCACAATATTCTTATTGGGTAAGAAAGTATTAAAATGTACGATGTCATATATAACAAATATTTCATTTATCATCATAATCATTGCTCTTCAAGGCTACTACCGGTGAACCGATAGCTTTGTGGCTCTCAGGATTACACATTCCGGAAACTTACCTTGCTGCTTTAATTCAAATGACTTGTCGATTAAATCAGTGGCCACTCGATTATTCTCGCATGTACACGAAAGTTACTAAATATGTTGATGCCAGTGAGATAGAAGAAAATCCGGAACAAGTAAACAGTGCTATTGAAAGTAGTAACTTTTCATAGAGGTTGAGAAATTTAATAACTTGTTTTTATTTCTAGGGCCACTATATTCAAGGGTTGTATCTTGAAGGAGCTGGATGGGACTTGAATGATCATTGTTTGAAACGATCGAATCCAAAAGTTCTTATTGAAGAATTACCTATCCTTCACGTGATACCCATAGAAGCTTACAGACTAAAACTCCGGGTGAGTTTAATTTTATCAAGGATTTTTTTGCTCATCTTTCCGAAACAAACAACTAAATCCTGTTTTAGAATACACTGAAAACTCCGGTTTATACTACTTCTGACCGACGAAATGCCATGGGAGTGGGATTAGTTTTTGAGGCTGATTTAGAAACGAAAGAACACATCTCACATTGGATTCTTCAAGGAGTGTGTCTGATATTGAATACAGATTAAAATTTTTTACCGAAACCTTAAAATGCTCTTACTCTTTTTTCATTTTTTTACTTATATTTCGACTTCATCATGTTACTGCAAAATCGGCTCAAAGCAAAATCTATTTTTATATTTGGATTTTTTCCTTGGTAATAAAATAACTCCAACTTTTATAAAAGAAGAGTTTAATCATGGAAAAATACATTTTTGAAGTATATGTTAGGTTTTTAATAATAATTTTATATTACTATTCTTTATTGACTTCAATTGAATGATTAAAACGTATAAGTCGGTAAAGCACCACACCACTCTCTGATAAACGCCAAGACATCACTTAAAGACGAGTTTTCTCCGGCCTGTCTCGCTGCGCTAAGCAACTTGTTCCAATCTTCTTTAGAAACCACTCTATTTGTTTCATCGAATTGTACAACAGAAGATTCTCGTATCGGATACCCTGTGAGAGCGCAACTCTGCGACGGTTTTGCTTTCGACATAGGCAAATTATTCGATCTTAATGACCCGATATAAATTCCAGAGTGATCCACAGGCAAACTTTGCTCAATTTTTCTATCAACAGACACCGAAAGTATCCATTCCTTGACCTTCTCTCTTTGCTCATCAGTCACACTCATCGTAGAAGGCAGTGGAACTTCGGAGGGAAAATCAGTGACCTGGAGGTCCTCGAAATCCACGATGCTTTCATTTCCTTCTTCTATGCAATCTGCTAGGTCGAGAAAGTGATTGAGAAAAACAAAGGCTTCACTCAAAAGGTTCGCTTCGCGAGCGTCAAGTCCGGCCTCGTAATAACACCGGTCCGCATAGATGATGTCTGAAAATCGGAGCAGACTGATGGAACATTTTACAACAAGACTAGAGAGCGATGAAAGCGGGCGACAGGCACAGCGAACAGCAAGATAATGAGACGCTTGGAGTAGTCGCTCGAATCGCGCGAAACTTTCTGTCGTCGGCTCCAGTTGTTTGGTCAGATTGAGCAAAACATTGCGAAGCTGCGCAAGGTTACTGAAACAAAATCACATTATACAAGGTTTTTTTCTGAAAAATAATGTATAATTATTCATGAAATTTAATATTACTAGTAGTCTTGATTCAGCTCCTCAGAGTTCATCAAAGTTTCTGCTAAATGTTGATAAAGATTGAAGTTCTGGGGGATTGGCAGAGCGCCATACTGGGCATACAATTTTATAGCTTCAAGAATCGAGTCCGACTGCAAAAGCTGCGCTGCCCGTTGAGCTAGGTATCTGTGCAGGGTGATTTTGGAACTTTGCAACTTAGCCTTCTCAAAAAGCTGTGTCCATTGACCCTTACGGGCCAGAATCTCAAGAGCAGCATCCACATCTACTTCGGCTAGACGTTCTATATGACCGTCCTTTATCATACTTTCCTTATACTTTTCTTCGAGATAGGTATCAAGATCTGGAGCAAGCTCATTGATAATTCTTCGTGCTCGGTCCCAGTCTCCTGTTTCAGCTAGGGCATCAATAGCATCTTTCCATCGATCTGCTTGAAGGAAAATCTGCAAAGATCAAATGAAAAGTTTCAATACAAATTATCAATTAGTGTCTAAAAGTGCTCTCCAGTTTACCTGTGCGGCAAGATTGTATTCTCCGATAGCAAACAATCTAGAGCCTAAGTCACCCGCGACTTGAACAATAATTTCTGGATCTGCATTTCTTTGAAGAATCTCAGCAGCCTGCACTAAAGCAGCCTTAGAAGCGTGAGGGTCTAATATTAAAATGTCCAAAGCTGTGCGTACTTCGCCGACGTCTAACCAGCCACGAGCTTCTTCTATAATGTTCGAGTCGTCCATTTGTGAACTTTTTTGGCTTAGTTCTCGACGCAGAGCTGGTTCCTGAGTAGGCAAATATTCACGACAAACTCGCATAGCTTCTGACCACATACCAGCTTTCTAGAGAAAAAAATTTTAGTTAAAACAACTTGAATTGAAAAACAAAAAATCAACAAGAGCATTATTTTTATTTTTTCCAACAATGTTTACTTTGTAATGATCAATGATGATCTCTGGTTTATGAGCTCTCAAAAGAAGTGCCTCCGCAGCGCTGAAATTCTGCGATTCAACAGCCTCGTTAGCTCTTGCAACATAAACCTGAACTAGAGCATCCTGGTTTAGACTTCTTGCAACTTCTTCAGCAGCGTCCCAATTGTGAATATGGATGTACATCTGCACAGCCTCCATAGCCTTATCTGCTAAGACGAATTCTCGTTCCGCTTCTGCATATTTTTGTTCGTCTTCCAAGGTGAGAGCATATCTATAGTGAACATTTGCCTTTTGGTCTGGAGTACCATATTTTGATATCTCCAAAGCCCAGTCGAAAAGGCCAGCCTCGCAGGCTAACAGCAAACAAGGGGTCATGTAATCGAGTCGATTTAACAGTCGAGCTCCTAGTTCAGGTGCCAAGCTTCTAGCCCACATAAGTGCCACCTGAAAAATTTAATTTATTTTACTTACAAATTCTCTATTGAAAATACCAAACGCCATGAATTTATTTTACCTGTTGAGCAGCTTTATCGCTTGAAGCTTTCTTAGCCACGCGAAAAGCATCTTCCCACATGTTGCAACTTCTGTAAGCAGTAACAGCTCCCCTCCAATCGCCAGCACCGAGGAAATGTTCCTCCGCTTCCTTCGGTTTTCCTGCAGTCTCAAGTTCTCTAGCCAGGTGAGCGTGAGTAGCCGCCAGAAATTCTGGTCTATAAGCAGCGACCAATCTAATCATATCTGACCGGTTGCCAGACTTTTTGTACATGGATATTGCCTCGTCGTACTGTCTAGTCGCGATGTAGAACTTCTCTGCGTTTTTCAGGTCGCCACTCAGTTCCAAACTCTCTGCATACTCCGCCAACAGTTGATTGGCCTCAGAGACATCCAAGTGATCCGTTGCCACTTGTTGGGCTCTCAACCAGTCCTTAGCTTTGATATGCAGTTCGACTGCTCGACGAGGTTTCCCACTTCGCAAAAAAAGCGTCTCTGCAAGACTCCTGTCATTCACCGATGCATAGTGTTCAGCAAGTTTTTCACACTGGTTCTGAATTTCTGGATCGTCGTCGTTTTCGACAACCTAACATCAATAATAAATGTAAGCATTTCAAAAACTGAATAAATACAGCGAAATACAATTACACTACCTTGATAATTTGCAAAGCTTTTTTCCATTGTTTCGCATCTACCGCAGCATTTAAAGCCAACAAAGTTTCTCCAGCTTCGATAAAATGATTGATAGCAGCATCAAAGTGCCCAGTCTCTGCTAGATGTCTGCCCCAGTCGTTTTCTAAGCTTACCACCAAATTCGGTTCATAGCTTCGCGCTAGTTCCAACGCCTTGGCAAAAGAGCTTGCTTGAGAGTAACAATCAATCGCAGCTTTATAGTCTCCTGTCTTCTCGAGAATCTCAGCAGCCAATTCCATACAGTCTGTATTCTTCAGAGATCTTATAACCTCGTTCAACAAGGCAGAATCTGCCAAAAGCTCATCGTCTCTAAGAAGGAGTCGAGCTGCTCGACCTGGCCTGTATGCTTCCAGGTAGAGTTTTATCGCTTTTCGAGGATTTTCAAGTTCAATCACAGCTGCAGCTTTCGCTATCTGACCGCTTTCCAATAACCAGGAAAGGTGCTTGTCTCGCAACTCCGAAAGATTCTGCCAATTGCGAGATTGAGCTAACGATAATGCCTCTTCCCAGTGCCAATATTTCTGATACATCTGCAAAGCTTTTCCTGAAACGATTCGACAAATTAAACTAAAAATAACCCAACATTTAGATCTTTCAAGAAATAGAAAATTACTAACCGAGTTCATTTTGTTCCAAATAAATAGACTCGGCAGTTTTCAGCTCGCCATTCAAAATAGCCAGCTTTGCCCAACAGTCGGGACAAGCCAAAGGATCGTTACCAGTTTGTCTGGCATATTCCTCTCCAGTTTCTACAATATCTCGCAAAAATTTAGCGCAAGCCACATCTCCAAGAGCAGCGTTGCACCTAGCGGCAATGGACAATTCCCGTGCAGCTATAGCATTCCTGCTTACATTTTCCCACATGGCCTCTACCTGAGACCTGTCAACATCACTGAAATCCTCCAGAAAAAGTAATACTCGTCCGAAATCGTTGTCATGTAGAGCTGTGCCAAACTCGATTAAAGCTTCGTCTAGGAGATACGCCACCAAGTTTCCCTGTTCCTCGACCATCACCGATGTCTGATTGTTTTCCCTGACAATGTCTACTGCATCTCCTCTGATCGAAATCAATGTTGGAGCGTTTGGAGCGTCTACGTTGTACCTAAATTTGCAACATGACAAATTAGTTCTATTTCATTTAAAAAAATATTAAGCATGCAGAAATAAAACTATTGCAAAATGCAATAATTGAGCATCTTACCAAACAGCTAAAGACTGAGAACTTTGAGCAACCACTACGTCACTGCCAGGAACCCAGGACACGAAACCAGTATCATTGAGCAATAGAAACTTTTCACCCTGGTCACCACAAAGCCATAGCTTGGTTCTCCTGTCTCTGAAAAGCAACCTGTGTCCGGTCTCGCTGAGTTCCACCCAGTCGATCCTGGCATCGTGACTGACGTTACTGATCGTAGCGCCTGTGACAAAATCGATAACTCGGACAGTCCGCGGGTCCAATAGATAAGCTAATCGCTTGTTGTCTAGATTCGAATTTAATGACTGACGTTCGTTGATCCGTACACTCACAACGTGAGGGTTCATTGATTCTGTACGCACCGAACCGAGGATGTCATTTTTTCCATATTCGACAATTGTTAACTCGCCTGAACAAAAGATTAAACAGACCCCGGGGTACTCGAAGAAAAATTTTTCATTGCCTGCTTTGTTGTCCCAGGGGATCTCAGACATTAGGTTTAATTCAAGGTCACTTATTAGAAGAGTATTGCTCGTTTTTGCTACTACATGGTTGTCTCTGCGGCCTAGAATCCTCACGTCCTCTATCTCGTTGTTGGTCTGGGATTTTATTATCACTGGACGAGCCTTTCCTTCAAATGAAACAAAGGGCAATTCATTTTACAGTACTTAATATTTATTTGTTTATTATTTTACTGTCGTAAAACGCTAAAAATGCACATCGGTAAAAAGTGCTTTTTAAATACTTTGTCTTAAAGTTACATTTATCAAAAGAAGAGATTAATTTCACTTTTGTAACATACCATCTAACGATCTGATGACCAGCTGACTAGGCCCAACGTAGGCCACTTCATGACTTCCTCTAACGACCGTTCTTCTAAGTACCGTTTCGAACATTTCCAAAGCTGTGCAAAGTCCCCCAACAACCAACCTCGACCCATCTTTCCGCCAGGCAAGAGCTGTCACGGTATAAAAATTTGGCAGATCTCTAGTATTGGCTTCTTCCCAAGTAGACCGTCTAGGGCTCCAGTCAAAAATACGTAATTTGTTCCAGGAACCGACCGCGACGCTTTGGCCACTTGGACTACAGCAGGCCACTGTCAGTTCCTTCTCCTCGTTGTTCCGAGTGTAATCGAAGGTTTTCGAAACCTTTCCTGAAGAATTGTAAAAGGTGACTTTTTTGTCACAACCAGCTGCTAGAATGTGGCCTTGTGCCCAGGCAAGAGCATAAGCTGGCACTGGGTGAACCACCAACCGACCAGATCGCGCAGAACTTTCGGAATCGCTTATGAAGTATTGGATGATGCTGCCGTCAGCGTGGCTGCTTACAAACCCTGTTCCTCGAACGCTGGAATGGAATATAATAATAAATAAGAAGAGTGCTGGTTCAAAGGTTCAAAAAAGGAAAGTTTAAAAAAGAACAATTTCAATAATTGTATTCACTTGACTGCGATGGTGAGAACCATTGAATCTGAGGCATAGAGTGTCTGCACTTTGTGCGTTTTCGAAAGAGCTGCCCGGACTTTCCCGTCAGCCAAACCGACGACTATAAGTCCTTCCGATAGCCATGCTAAACAGGTAACTGGCGAGTGCTGAGTGAATTTGTTACAGATTACCTTTTTTTCTCCCCTGGAAATAAACTATAGTAGTAAATTGGTAAAAGGAAAAGTGTGTTTGCATCAATTTAGTCGCTAGGTGCAATAAATTATAAAGGGCACTAATAAGTTGTTTTTGCGGAGATCAACATTTTTGTAAACTACTAACTTATACATAGAAAAATTGAAGCCGCCAACTGATTTCATTCAAAAAGAAATTTGAAAAAAATAATGGTTCAAAAACTTCAGAACTCATTATTGCACTCAGCTTCTCTATTATAATGAGAGAGTATTTAAAATTTTTTTACCAATTTTCTCCAATTTTGTAAACATAAACTATATTATCAGACTGCCCAACTGCAATTTTAGTTGAGTCCGGAGAAAAAGCGATGCCTTTGATCACATAACTTTTTTTGCCATACTAAAACCAATAAATCACCAAATATAAAGAACAGTATTTAAAAAATTATTCAAAATTATTATTTGTTTGAAAAGAATGTTAGTACTTTTGATTCGATTGGTTTCGTTGAAAATTTGTCTTTCTTCACTCTGTTTTCATCGAATAAATAAATGGTTCTGTCGGAGCAAGCAACAGCAAGTTTCAAATTATTCGGAGACCAAGCAATGCTCACAATTCTATTCTCTCCTTCCTACAAATAAAATGTATTATCATAAAATATCATAAGTTAATTGTAATTCTAATATAACAATAAAAATTTGCAAAAGAAATTATTGTAAAATATCATACATGAGCAGGTAAAACAGTCCCCAAATATTTTAGCAACATCCTCGTTGTTAAAATCTACTAAATGACAGTTCAACAATAAACAAACCCTTTAATTGCATTTGCAAAGAATGTTTGTTTTGATACGCGCGTTACCCCGCAACATTTCTTTGAAATCTGCGCAAACACAGTGACCTGCGCAGAGTTTTGGCGCGTTGATTAAACCCATAACCTATCGGAGAGCGCCGAACACCGGGTTTGTGCCTTCCTCTCCGAAATTACAATATTTGTGCACCCTGACGTGTGTCATTTTTATATTCAAAGTCTCGAGTTTTTAATACTGCTTAAGTCTACTTGATTTTGTGGTTTAGTGTTATGTTATTTCATAAATCGTTTTTCCAATGAATTTTTGTCGGTAAACACGCGTGTCTTTGTTGACGTATCTGTTTACATTCGAAATCTTTGAACAAGACAAAGAAGATGGGAATCACGGGTTTACTGCCGTTCTTGGACAAGTCTTCGACAAAATGCAACATCTCGAGGTTTTCTGGTGGCACCGTTGCAATCGACAGTTATTGTTGGTTGCACAAAGGTGCTTTTTCTTGTGCAGATAAACTCGTCATGGGACAGCCGACGGACGCGTGAGTTTTTTGCAACATTGCAACTGCATCAAATAAAGTAACAAATTAGCAAGTTAAGCTTTTTTTTTCATTTACTAGGTACGTGAAGTACTGCATGAAATATGTACAAATGTTGTTGGATGCAAAAATTAAACCAATTCTGGTATTTGATGGACGTCATCTTCCAGCCAAAGCCGAGACTGAAGGCAAAAGACGAGAGTGAGTATTTAAATTGAAAAATGTCTCAATTTTTCAAAATATTGGACGGCGTCATTAAATCAATTGGTTTCATATGTTTTCAATAAACAATTCAGGTCTCGTAAAGCAAATCGTAAAAAAGGAGCAGATCTGATGCGTATGGGAAACACAGCGGAGGGAAGAAACCTGTTGAGACGATCTTTGGACATTTCTCACAAAATGGCAGTGGAGCTAATTAAAGAGTGCCAAAAAGTTAATGTGGACTGCATTGTTGCTCCCTATGAAGCAGATTCTCAACTAGCTTACCTGAACATTTCCGGGATAGCTGACGTTGTTATTACTGAGGATAGCGATTTAACTCTTTTCGGATGCAAAAAGGTTCGTTACATAAATGAAAACAAAAACCCAATAGTTCTTATGCAGATTAATAATTGTTTGTTCAACTTTCTGTTTTCAGATATTTTTCAAGATGGATCTAAACGGAAACGGTGTTCTAGTGGAACAAGAAAAAATACACCTTTCAATGAATGTAAATCCAGAACATTTCTCCATGGACAAGTTCCGACACATGTGCATTCTCTCAGGCTGTGATTACCTGTCCTCCTTGCCTGGGATAGGACTGGGGAAAGCATGTAAATTTATTTCCAAGATAACTGACTGTGATATTCAAAAAGTAATAGCCTTATTGGTTAATTTATTTATCAATAAATTGCTCTAACAAACTATTCTGATAACTTCATAATTTTTGTTAATGTCTTATATTTTTTCAGACGCTTCCTCGAATGGGTGCCTATCTCAATATGAAATCTCTAACAGTGACCAAAGACTACATCGACTCGTTCATAAAAGCCGATGTAACTTTTAAACATCAATTAGTGTACTGTCCTCTGCAAAGGAAACAAGTTCGCTTGCGTCCTCCAGGTGACGATGTCACAGCCGAACAACTTAAATATGCTGGAGAAGAGATGGCTGACGAAGTATTAGCCTTGCAGTGTGCTCTTGGAAATTGCGATCCTTTTACTTTTGAAAAGCTTCACGATTTTGATCCAGATGATGTTAAGGTTTGTCGAAAATATTTTTTTTAATTAAAAAAAGTGTAATGTAATTTAAATTTGACCAGACACAAATCATATAATAAATATTTATTTTGTTTCATTTTATTAATAGAACATAAAGCGAAAAACAAACAGCTGGGCACATGAAAAGCCACATGTTAGCATTTGGTCGAAAAAATTTGACCCCTCAAGTCGTCAGATAAAAAAAAAGGAACCTCCGAAATTTCCAGACTGCAGTGGAAAAGTTGCAATAATAAAATCAGTGTCGAACGCGACCTTGAAAAAGCCGGTGATCAACACTACAACCACACGCAAACGTTCTTACGATGAACTTGAAGATCACAGCGAAGAAGACCTTTTGCGGATGTACATGCAAGAAACAAAGACAGAAACTCCGAGTTCTGGTATAGTTGAGACTGAACCTGAACCTACTTCCCCTGTGGTCACTCGGAGTCGAGTGAATCCTTTCAAGAAAATCGCCACCGAAGAATCACCCAGTTATTTGAGTAAGGGAAGAAAAAGAGGATTGCTGAGATTCAAACCCACAGTTATCGACGATTCAGCTGTGGCACAGAGTAAATTTTTTGCAAGAAACGAAGGCTTTGAGAAAAAAGAAGATAAAGAGATCAACGCAGTTTCTGACAATGGTTCTAATCATAAAATAATCGAACCTGAGAAGAAAGAAGTAGAAGAGATCACAAATAGTTCAGACGATGGTTTTGTGGAAAAGAAATTAGCGGGCGATGATTCGATCATTGCCGAAGAGATTTCCAAAGTAAATATGAACAACGATGATAGTGTCATAGAGGATAGTTTGCCCGAGTCCGTTGACTTTTTGAAACTCCACAACGAGGAAATGAAACCAAAGATATTGGCTAATTCAGACGACGAATATTTTTCAACAGACGAGATCCCTGCGCATTTGACAAAATGGGATAACCCGAAACTAAACACAAGCGTCAAAACAACAAATAGGTCGAATTTCTCGACTCAGACTTCGAGCAAAAAATCCAGACCTGTATGTGTATTCATAGTAGTAGTCATTATCATTAGTATATATTTTGATTTTTGTAAATCATAGTCATTCTTTTTTGTCACTTTAGAGTCTGACTAAACAATCGTCCTTTCGAAAAGTGAGTGCAAAGAAGAAGGAACCAATTCCAGGGCAATGTTTGCTCAACCAGTTTGGATTTCAAAAAAGGTGACTTATACTTGATACATGTGCTTAGATTTTGCAAATAATTTTGGACTTCAAATTTAATATTCCTTTTCAGACCTGCTTTCAAAAACTAATGACATTGATTCAGTAACAAACCACCGGCTGGATTGGCATTTCTTTACTCAAAACAAACTCAAAGACTGCGCAACAGGATCTGTTAATTTATGTTTTACCTGTGCCAATTTTTTGCATCTATATGAAATTTATTTATGACTTCGTTTATTTTTCAACTTTGTAAGTTTATTTTCTGTATTTTCGTATCTTTGTTATCACTCAAAGTGTTCTGAGACAATGATGTGTTCAAAAGAAATCTCAATAAACGATTATTTTCTCAAAAATTTATTTTCTTTACAAAACCTTCTTATCTCATAAACGTTAAATCTAGAAACAGTTATAAAAGTAGCGTAAATATTTAAATAATAAAAATCCTCGCACTGCAATCGTAGTTTTGTTTCTCTCTAGTTGCTTGTATCTCTCCGAATTTAATTTTTAAACATGATTTGCACTCGTTTTATATCACTTTCTTTTACATAAACGAAACATTTATGTTTAATTTGCCAAGAACTTTACGCTCAGAGTTGTTGAGTTGCTGAGCAAATGCAGAAAAGTTATAATGCTTCGAAAAATTCTGCAGAAAGTCCTGGAGGTACTGATTTAAATTTAAGAGATAAATCGAGTCTTGCAACAGATCTGGATCTTCTTCTTCGTCCTGTTCTTCATCTTCAAACTCTGCAAACAATACATATTTTAGTTAGTGTTCCTAAGGCAAAACTGTACTTATTATACGCTAATAGTTATTTACCGAAACAAGCTACATCGGTTCCTACATCAATTTCATCGTCTTCACCTTCTTCTTCAGATTCCTAGAAAAATTTTCATTAATAATGTTTCCATTTGTTTTTTTTTTTTTTTTTCAAATTTCAATAACAACATTTATTGATAGCACTCACAAAATCATCAGTAGCAGCAGCAGCAGCTTCCAAGTCATTAGATAATTCGTTTACGATAAGTTTGAAAATCTTCACCAAGATTGGCACATTGTTCCACATGCAAGGCTGGCCCTGAGTTTTGCTTCTCGTTCGTATGCCTTCACTTTCTGAAACCGAAATTAAATTTTATTCTCTTTCTAACACTTTTTATCAGATTATAATTTTCATTTTTATAAAAGTACCTTGCTGAATTTCTTCCTTTACAGTAATTTCATTCAACCTTGAATCATCCTGGGTAACTCCATACTCAAGCAATTTACAAAGAGCGATAACAGTAACTTTTCTGTCGTAACGTCCAAAAAAAACATGTTGTCTGCTAACCCATTCGGTTAGGACAAAATGCAACGCACTCTTTCCTGTTGGTCCGGGAACGGTGGACAAAAAGTTTAACGCAGCATCAAATTCTGTGTTGATCAGATGGGCAAAAACCATGATTAAACTCTGCATCACCGTGAGAGTTTCTGTTCGTTGCATCTTGCTCAAAACTCCCTTGAGAAGAAGATCAAGATTTTCTCCTAGGGCACTACCCAGTTTTCTCACTAGGGTTGTTAGCAGGGGCCCTATAAATGTTGCTGTATACTCGCTCGACTGAAATTTGAATATGGTTAGTAAGATCGTTAAATAGAAATAACGAGCCAATCTTATGAAGCATACCTGCGGATTCAAAAGTTGTGCGACAATTTGTAAGATGTACTGGAGCCCAGTATGTCCATCGTTGTCTCTGTGTTCGGTAATTTGTTGCGGTGCCACTGAGATGTAGGTTCTAATTAGCTCACCTCCACTTTGCAAAGTGTTGTTATCATCAGAGTTCAGGATACAGTGGCACGCAGTAGAAAAGGCGGTATCAATTAGCAAATTACTCAGAGGGGTAGGAGAAAACCTGACCAAAACTCTGAGGGTGTCCAAAGCCAGTCCATGACACTCCACTGTAATTGACATATCTTAAAAAAAATTTTTACTCAATCGTTTTACTTGAAATTCCATATTGCTCTCATATTTTAATTTCCAAGAAAAATTTTATATTTAAATAACCTGCTTGGGGCTTGTTCAAAGGATCCAAACTCATCATCCGGATCAAAATAGGAACTAATCTGGTATGCAGACCCTCAACGCAGTTTGGATTTTTCGTCAATCCCTTAAAAATATCCTGACAAATGATTGCCAGGAACTGGTCGCTCTGGAATTTAGTTAAAACAGCAATCGTAAAGGGAGAGATTCTGCCTTCAACTGACGCTGTAAAATCATCATCTAGCAGAATGATCAGTGAAAACGTCTCCATAACGACAGACAAGATTTCCTTGGATGAGCCCAGGTGACTCGCGAGGGTGAACATGCCTTCAAATGTAGCCGGCAAGTGCGATTTTAGAATGGTGAGAAGTTCAACTTTAGTTTTCTCATGGATGGCTATCGAACAGAGCGAGTATATTGTTTTCACCGAGCTTATTCTTATGCAGATAGGATGGTTTGCCTGCAGTCCGTTGACAGTTGCTTCGACAAATCGCGACGTCATCTCGGGCGGCATGATCTTACCATACTGTCCACCGAGGCACAAACAGCGACCGAGAAGAAGAGGATGCGCACCTGAAAGAGTCACAAAATCATTCAACTTGTTCACAAACTCTATTCAGAATTAATAATTAAAAATAATTTTACTTGAGTTGTTCAAGATTCCTAATACTACAGTGTTCAGAAACGTAAGCAAGTCAAATTGCAAAACTCCAGCCTCAAATTTTTCAGTGATTGTATCTTTGCCAAGAGAAAGAGCATAAATCGATGCTTCATGGACTTTCCACGCGTTGCTACTGGTGGTGCTAGTTTGTTCAGCAAGTTTCAAATGTTTTTCGATAGCTCTCCATAGAGCGTTGATGGCTTTTTCTGCATCGTAGTTGAACACGCCCTGCAATCATTTTAATGCTAGGTATGAACGCAAATACACAATTATCGTAAAATAGAATACGAATTGTTGATCCGAACTTACAACCAAGAGTTCCTGAGCGGAAATTCGAACGTTATAAGCAAACGCAGTGTTGTCTTCCTCTTCGATGAACTGGTTTGGACTATTATTCCAAAGCTCAATTTGTTCGTCGGTGACTTGCATAAAAATCACCAGGTAGTAAAGCACGTCCTCCAAAAAGTTGTCCAACAAATAGGCAAACTTTTTGTGGTCCAAAAGCGTGCCTATGACCTCGAACGTCGCAATTATAAGATTGTCAAAATTAATCACCTCGCCTGAAATTGAAAGTTTCAAAATTAAAAATCAATATTCTCTATATAAAACTGATTCGATTCAAGTGTTTACTCGTTTCTGTCTTACCGTCAGAATCTACTTCCTTGTCATCATCATTACCGTCGCCATTAACAATTTTTTCCTGATAAATTTTTGCGCTCTCAGTGTAGGTATTCCAAACTGGAGACAAAATTTGTGGAAGGTAAGGAGTTACATACTTTGGCATTGAGAGAATGAGCGTGCTTATAGACTTCATGATTTCTGTTTTCAATCCACTGTCGCTTGTAGGTCCATTTTGCATGCCAAGACATTGGACAAATTTTTCACAAAACATTGGAATCACTGGATGCAGGTACTGCTGGGCAAATCCCTTCTGATGAAGATCCACTGTGGCAATCAGCTTGGTGATCTTTGTGAAAATTTCCACTGCTCTTGCTCTCACTCTTATGGAGTATTTCTAAAAAAAGAAACGAATCGTTTTATTTTGATACACCAACAAAACTTCTAAATTAGTTTAAAATAAAAAATCCCGTACACTTTCGCTTTGAATTATTCTATACATTTCTTGGAGTATAACAGGCCCAACTTGAGGCAGATGAGTATCGGACAAATCCCTGGTGAATTCTGTCAGAACTCTCATGGCACCGTGAACTGAGAACTCATTTTCCCCTGATAAACAACTCACAAGGATGTCAAAAAGTCCTGGCCAGTTTTCAGGCCAGTCCCAATAGGCTATTGCTGAAATTGCATACGCTACTGCTGTTCGTATCTGTAAATGAAATAATGAATAATGTATTCTTGAACATTTTTAAATATATCTGGACAATCTACAGAAATTCTTAGATATTATGAAAAGACAATGTGCAATTTACTTTGCTTATAGATTCTCTTAGGCCAAGTGGCAGCAACTCTTTGATCCTCTCTTTAGTGTGAGGTTTCAGTTCAGGGGGCCTGTATTTTTCAGCATGAATTGTCCAGTGAGTTTCGACATACTGTTTCAACAAAACTGAAGCCAACTGACGAATAGCCAGTGGTCCATTTGGATTAACTACAAATTCTGTCAGACAGATGCCAAATTCCTCTGTCACTTCCAGGGCCTGGATTTTTTGTTCAGCTGCCTGTCGCACTTTTCCATCCTGGGAGAGTATTTCGCTGAGGGTTTCACTGATGACTAGTTTTATTGACCCTTGCAAATCATTTCCTGAAGGATTCATCGTAAATCAAACATGCGAATCTGCAAGATCAAGCAAATGTAGACAAATTAATTATTTTATTTCCAAACAATCGCATTAAACGTTAATTTGAAAAATATTTACAAGATTTTGTAAAATTTTTGAATAATCATCAACAATAATAAAATTATTGTTTGAATTTCAAATCCCAGGTGTCAACAATGCCGGTTGAAAAAAAATATTTTGTAGGTTAGAACAAATGAATATGAATCATTATAATTGATTAAGATAACTATTTGTTGACAAGTATTAAGACAATCTAACAAGAATTCGTGATGATAAATTTAAGTTATTCGATAAATTTAGCTACATGAAGCTTCTCATCAATAATTTTGCAAAAACAAATTTTTCATTACTATTCTTCTTCAATCTTATATATCACGATCAGACAAGCTTTAAGAATATATAATATGTTATTACTTACATAAGACGAATACAACCTTACAAGCCTGGAAATTTTTGCTACAACCTTTCACCGTTAGAAAAAATCTAAGTTTGTAACAAAAAAACTCTGCTAAAATCAGCTAAAATTGCATAAAGGCGGGAAAGATCGGACAACACGAACAAACACGAATATCTTTTTAGGTTCGCTTCCACTGATTGTGTAAGCCAAGGGTATAAGCGAAAGCGCAGTTGTGAGCTCGCCTTTATTTTGAACTGTTTTGAACTGCTATTCGTAAAGTGCTCCTTTGCAGTTGTCGAATTTAATCTTAAAAAAAGTCAAAATGCCTTATGCCAATCAGCCGACTGTGCACATCACAGAAATATCCAGTGACAGTGTCAAATTCCAAATTGAAGACACAGATCTGAGGTAACTTTCAGATAAAACTGAGATGTTTTTGAACCTAACCTCAAATTATAATGTCTGTAAACAAACAAGTTTATTCAACAAAATTAACCAATTTTAAGGTTTTAAAAAGAACTACTTTTATAGACTTATAATATTCATTGTTTATTTACAGTGTCGCTAACAGTATGCGAAGAATATTTATTGCAGAGACGCCAACAATGGCCATAGATTGGCTTCAATTTGAAGCAAATTCCACCGTTTTGAGTGATGAATTTTTAGCCCACAGGATAGGAATGATTCCTTTGATTAGTGACGACGTAAGTGAAATATTATTTTTTTTTAAGATAGGCTTATGCTAAACATTTAGGTAATCATTTAATAAAAATGACATTTGTAGGTGATTGACAAAATACAGTACCAGAGAGATTGCGCTTGTTCAGATTACTGTTCAGAGTGCAGCGTGGAGTTTACATTAGACGTTAAATGTACCGCCAATGAAACCAGACATGTAACAACTGCTGACCTGAAATCAAGTGATTCAAGAGTGTTGCCAGTGACTTCTAGACACAGAGAAGAAGAAGCCAGCGAGTACGGAGAATCAGATGGTAAAATTCACAGATAAATCCATTCTAAAAATATTGTTATTATAAGAAGATCAATCAAACAATTGTTTCTTTTTACAGAAATTTTGATAGTAAAATTACGTAAAGGACAAGAACTGAAATTAAGAGGGTACGCAACAAAAGGGTTTGGAAAGGAACATGCGAAATGGAACCCGACTGCTGGTGTGAGTTTTGAGTATGACCCGGACAATGCGATGCGTCACACTCTTTTTCCTAAACCAGACGAGTGGCCAAAATCGGAATATTCTGAACTCGAAGAAAATCAACGTAAGAAATTTTAACTATTCCTTGGATTGCTGAAACGCTAAAATTCACATATGTGCGCCATTCTGATTGAGTGATTATCGATTCAATTTACAGACGAAGCTGCATTCAATTGGGAGCTCAAGCCCAATAAATTCTTCCTCAACGTTGAAAGCAGCGGAGCTTTGAAACCAGAAAACATTGTCATGATGGGTATCTCAGCGCTAAAGAACAAACTCTCTAACCTACAGACGCAGCTCAGTCACGAAGTTCAAAGTGACGCTCTTAGCATTCACCATTAATATTTTCAAATACCATTTAATGATGCATTTTGAGGCAGTTTGTGAACCAGTGAATTGGTGTTCAAAATCGTTACTTCGCATTGATATTTCGTGCTGTAATTAGGTCAAAACAAATTCAGACACTATATTCATTCAATGTAAAATAGTTTTTCTTAAAGACTTCAAAATGAAACATCTCAAATGAAGTTCACTGGTTATTGCAAATCGCTAAAGAATTAATAATTGTTCCAAATTTTGTTAATGAGTTTTTAATTACTTTTACAATCGAGAACGTTTTCTCTATACGGTTTGCATTCCGATAAAACTTATTCTGTGACAATAAGTGAATAAAATTCAACAGAAAATACAATATTGTTTTTATTAGGCTTCACTTATAATACATTTTTTTAGTTCCTTATAGAGTTTAATTTCCAGTTCAACAAGTTCTCCAATTCAATTATAAAGAAACAATTGATTCGTTTTAGTTTTATTAATATCTCACAGCACTTGCGACGCTAATACCATTGCTGTTGTTTCCATAATTACTATCCGGGTGTCTTTTAGCACTTGTCTGAACTCTCAATTTTTCATTTGTACTCTGGTCTGAAACGCTGATACCACTGCCGTTGTATCCGAAATTTCTTCCATACTGAGGCACGTTATAGTACTTTTTGGACAGGTTTTCGAAGTCATCTCTTATCTTCTTGGAAGTTTGCATTGACATCTTAATAGAATCACTCAATGGGTCAACAGAATTTGTGTCCGTTTAAATTCCATCACTAGGCCTCGCAAAAACGTCCTGCGGCGCAGGTAAAGATACTGCACTGCAGATGACAACAGCAAGGAGCACCAATTTCAACATGATTCAATACTTTAATCTCTGAATAGTACGCCACGAATGAATTCTTTCAGTTAAAAATTTTGCTTTTAATAGTGTCTAGATCCATAAAAAAAGGTTATTGCAAATTTGAGCATAATGAACATAATAATTTTAAGAGGAATAGATTTTTAAAGATGAAATAAGCTAAAAAATCCACGTAATCAGTGACAATCAAGTAAACGTATAAAAATTTATGTAAAAGTTTGTTTTTGTATCGTCAGTTGATTACTTTTAACGATGCGAATTTCCCAGACCTGAAAATGAGTTAAATAAATGAAAAATATGTTGACGTCATTTTTCGATAATTTTTTTTTATTCATTTACAATCGCATTTTACGCTTCAGAGCCTTGATTAGCGTATCAATATTTAATGTCATTTAATCCATGTTAATTTAGCGCAATCTAAACTTTATAATGTCGATAAGCTGTACAAAGACGAACCTTCAAGCTAGATGATTTGTGCATTTTCATTTCGAGATAATTACATATACGTGTACATATAAAATGATAATTTTGTACTTATAAATAATCAATAATTATCCTATTAATGAACGTTTATTTAGTTGATTAGTTTGGCTCAAATAACAAAGTGCGAATCCTTTTTTGTCTATTCTTCCATTGAATAGTATGGCTTAAAGAAAATTGTGATTATAGAATCTACTTTTCAACTGGAGAAAAAATATTTGAATGCCATGAAAATTACTTATTCAAACAAATTAGCAACTAGGAAGTTTATGGGTATGAATTTTCATGTATAACAAAGCATGATGATCCTTCTTTCACGTTACGTAAAAGTCAGTAATAAGCCCCACTTTTTGTTTTTCCGACGATGACATTCGGATAGTGAGAGTTTGTATCAGTTACTTCACTACGTTCGCACAGTTATGATGATGAAACCGAGACACTTGAAACGGGTCTTCGATTAGCGCAGTGATGCAAATGATAAGCAAATGATTTGGTGCAAAAATAAATAAGCTGGGATAGACATGATTTTGTAGGAGCAATTGATAGAAATTTTATCCACAGAGTACGTTTTCAGAATATATTTTTTCTCATGAGTAATTTTTGCGAATTGAGATTTGTATCGATTTATGCTTTTCAGTTTTCTTTCATTTTATCAAGTCATAAGCAAAAATAATTTTGAACAATCTTAATTAATAAACAAATATTATCTTTTCTTTTTCATACCGTTGAATTATTCATTCTGGTACGAGAAACCAAACAGTTATTGTTTAAATGAAAACTCTAGATGATTTCTTATCAAATTGACAGCTAATATTATAATTATTTCCTTTTTTGTTTAATACAACAGAAATCAAGAATATTGTCGTACAATTCATGAAAAATGATTGTTAAATATATATTTTTTCAGGATGAGTGGCATTGACAATCCTGTTTTTGATCGGATTGAGGAAAATGTGAGTTATTAAATAACAAACATTTGAACAAACTAAACATCAAAATAAGTCGAAAGTTTTAATATATATTTTAAAAATATCATTTAATGGCGTAAAAAGTAGAACCAGGTGACTTGATTTGTAAGATAGAGATACACGATTTTACTTTTTACAAATTCAATTAAGTTGAATGATTTTAATCATAAAATGTTTAAAAATTTGGCATCCAATAATGACATTCAATTACTTTTGTAGCATGAATTGAAAGATAAATCTTTAAGTAAACCTTTTAGTCATCTAAACCATTATTCGAAAAATGAAACAAAGGTCGAAGAATATGGAAATAGCGAAGAACATTTTACAACCAGATGTGGTTGGCTTAACTTTCGACCAGAGTCTTTACAACGATTTCGTACACCGAAGTGGGCTCTTTTTTGGCTTTGTTGTTGTGTAACGTTGCAAGGTAAACATTTTTATTCAAAGTTCATAAAAACATAAATAAAATTGATGGTATTAATTATTCCATTTTTAGGCATGATTGTAAATGGTTTTGTTAATGTAGTTATTACTACGATCGAAAAGAAATTTGATTTAAAGTCGTCTCAAACTGGTTTGATAGCGGGAAGTTACGATTTTGTAGGGTTTTTATTTTTGATTCCTGTTAGCTACTTTGGAGGACGTCCCAAATCTTCCAAACCAAGGCAAATTTGTTAAAAATATATGACATAGAATTATACAGTAATTAATTGATTTAGCCTTCTTTTTAATGTTTTAATATTTCGCATTTTAGATATATTGGTTTGGGAATAATAGTTCTAGGATTCGGAAGTCTTCTTTTTGCATTGCCGCATTTTATATCTGGTGCATACAAAGGACAAGAACATAAAGAAAATATTTGTCATGTATCTAATAGTACACAAAACTTTTGTGAAACCGATCAAGCTGAGATTGTTGAAACAAACTCGGGCTTATATCTAGCAATATTTATATTAGCACAATGTTTGAATGGCGCTGGCGCTACACCTTTTTTTACTCTTTGTGTCACATACTTGGATGAGAATGTTTCGAAAAAAATGTCGTCTCTTTATATAGGTATTTTAATTTATTTTATTATTATTATTTTTAAAATTATTATTATATTTCAATTGGTTTTCATTTTCATAGGTATTTATTTCACAATGGCTGTCATAGGTCCTGCTTTAGGATACGTGATTGGAGGAAAATTATTGAATGTATATGTAGACTTTTTTACTGTAGATCCACTATCGTAAGTTAAAAACTCACTTTTTCCCATTTTTTTATTCAATTGTTTTCAAATGTATGTTATTGTTTTACAGTTTCGGACTGACTCCTCAAAGTGATAATTGGATCGGAGCTTGGTGGATTGGTTTCCTATTCATAGGTATATTCTGTATCTTGATTTCAATTCCCATATTAGCGTATCCCGCTAGTTTACCAGGTGAGAAAAATTTTATAAAAACATGATATAATTATTAGAAAAATTAAATCATAAATAATAATTTTAATAAATATCCCAGGAGCTGCTGAATTAGCAAAACAAAAGGTATCCGAGGCCCATCAAGGTTCGTCGGAATCAGCAAACATAACATTTTCAAAAATTCAAGAACTTCCTCACGCATTCAAAGTGTTGTTACAAAACCCTGCTTTCGTTATGATCAATTTTGCTGGCGCCTGCGACGGATTCTTTATTGCTGGGTTTGCTGCATTCTTGCCAAAAATACTTCAAAAGCAATTCAGTCTCAGTGCAAGTACAGCTTCATTTTTGATGGGTAAGATTTTTTACTAAACCAGCTAGAAAAATCAAAATAAATCAAAACAAAAACAAAAAAAATAATAAGTAGAAAATAACTCTACAAACAGTTAGATTTTTTATATTTAATTTTTATATTTTTCCAGGATTGGTTGTCGTTCCTTCAGGAGGAGGTGGAACATTTCTCGGAGGGTATTTAGTAAAGAAACTGAACTTGCAATGCAAAGGGATTTTGAAAATGACTTCAATTATTTCTGCCTTATCGATAATTACCGCTTTTGGTTTCACATTGAGTTGCCCAAATGTGGACTTTGCCGGGGTTACAGTACCTTACAATAATAATATTGAGTAATTATTATTTTATCAATTCGCATTGACAAAAACAAAAAAAGCACGTAAACTTCGTTTATCCAATTTTTATTAACAATTTTAGTATAACCATTGATGATGTTTCTTGTATTACAAATTGTGGATGCTCCAAAATACAGTTTGATCCTATTTGCGGGTCTGATAATGTTATGTATTATTCACCATGCTTTGCAGGATGCCGTGAAGAAGTTTCTTTAAATGAAGTCAAGGTTCAATTTCATCTCAATTAATTTACTTTTTAGACAATCAATTATCAATTTTAAAACGCAATTCACATTTTAGGTATACAAAAATTGTAGCTGTTTTGATGCTCCGGAATTGTTTATAGTCGATGAAACAACCGGAAATAATGTGTCGTACTCAGGCATTAATACTAGCTGCGAATCAACGTGCTCTAACTTATGGATTTTTGTTGCTGTAATGTTTTTAAATATTTTTCTGACTTTTACAAATTCTTTGCCATCCACTGCAGCTACATTGCGCGTAGTGAAAAGTGAGGAGAGATCAATCGCTCTGGGCATTCAGTGGATCAAGGTCCGATTTTTTGGCAGCACACCTGGTCCCATTGTCATAGGCGCCCTAATCGACAGTAGTTGCATTTTATGGCACGAGTCGTGCGAAGATGAAGGAGCTTGTATTGAATACGACAATGTTTACATGATGAGGTGTGAAGTTGATCGTTTTTCATTCAATAAAAATAAAACAATTTATTTTAATGCAATATTTTTGTAACAGGTATATGTTCTTTTTCTCTCTTGGAGGAAAAATCATCACTTTTCTTTGTTACGCACTGGCCTGGAAATTTTATAAACCACCCCAAGAAATCAAAAACGATGAGTCCAGATGAGTTAAAATTTTATACATTGAAAACTGTCAACACAAAATAAATCATGTAAACTAATTCTCTTCTAAAGATATATTTGATCTTCCCGCCAAAATCATTTTGGATTCAAGCTGACAATTCTAATTCCAACCTCATTCCCATTTTTCATAATTTGTCAACCAAAGACTTTCAAAAAAATATTAAAAAATTTTTAAAAATCTAATCTTGTACACGTCTCATCGATAGTTGGATTCAATAAATTCTGATTTTTTTCGCATGATTATTTCATATTTCTTATTCATTCCAAGATACCATCGTCAATATGTTTATTGTAAAAATATTGTTGATTAGAGTTGATGAAATTTGTTTTTCTGGGGTACTTTTGATAACAAAATTGTTCTAGGTAATATGAGTGAAATTGCAATAGAAATCATAGATAGCGCTGTAACGTGGCAAAGAATTTAGCAGATCTCTTCTATTTCGGTCGCGTGGATTGTCGACAATCGTGAGTGCTCGATCATACGCCGGTGTGTCCTTGATTTCATCTTCGACTGTCGGAGAATCAAAATTTAAAAACCATTGGTAGAAAATTCGCAGTGCCATAGACTATCACAGAAACACGATGAGAGATTGATCCGACAACGCATTAGTCAACATTTCGACCGACAACCATGGGCAGTGTTTATGCAAAGGTAAAAAAATCGCGACACATTTTGCCAGTTGTATAATATAACCTAGTGATTAGCTGTCTCGTAGTGCTAATAATATAATTCTCAGTAAAGAGATTTTCGTTTATAGCTCGGAAAACAAATAAATTAGTAACCCGTAAAACAACCTCATTTGAATTAAAATTTTATAAATACACAAATCATGGTTTACGTCCTTTAAACGGCTTAATTATTTATGTAAATAAAAACCTCTTTTTAGTTTGATTTGCAATCGATTCAGTTTCAAAAATCTTTATGTTTCAAGAGAAAAACAATTAATTGAATTTTGACATTTGCAGGAATCAAATTTACGTAATGACCATATTCAATCAAATTCGAGGTCATCGAGAAATCAGCTGGTATGGAATTGTACTTGTTTTGTGTTTTTACTAGTGTTTTCAATACAATAATATTATTTATATTTTGTAAATTGTTTCAGAACCCACCCGAAAATTATGCTAAAAGAACCCAACAGGATATAAATTTGGAAAAAATCAGGGTTTGTATACTTTTGATAATTTTATACGTTCTGGAGAACTGACCCATAGACTGTGATTGTAAATGTTTTGATGGTTGTTTTTAGGCAAAAGTAGACAAAATTCACGTAGATGGTCTGGGCAGGACAAAAGATGACATTGTCAAAGCACAGGTCACGGAATTGTTTCAGTCCAATAATTTTAACGATCTTATCCAAAATGCATACAAAGTTAAAGAGAAACTTGAATCGTTAGGCTGTTTCCAGAATATCAATATATATCTGGATACCAGTAGTGGCCCAGATGCTACACCTGAAGGGGTTGAGGTAATAACTGTTATTTCGAATAACATTTTTTGACTTTTGGCGTTTTACAAACAAATGTTGATATTTTTCAGGTAACTTATTCAGTAAAAGAGATGAAAAGAATAACAGGAGGGATGAATACAGCGATAGGCAACAATGAAGGTTCAATTATGATCAACGGAATTTTACCAAACATCCTTGGACGAGGAGAACAAATTCAAATGGACTATCTTTATGGTTCACAAAAGTCAGCTAGTCTAAATCTTTCGTTGATGAAACCATTCTTCTCTGGGAAACGACACAAAACGTACTTGAAATTTACAAATTTCGTAATGATTCGTAATGAAACAATAATCACAAATAATGAATCTATCGTCAAATTGTGTTTACAGATTGACGACAAGTCTGTTTGGTACGTCAAGCGACTATTTGTGGTCGGGTTACACAGAAAAAGATAAGGGCCTTCTGATAGATTTAGAATTAAATCAAAATGTACGCGGTTTTCTGAAACATAATTTTCAATACGAGGCAGCTGTAAGAGACATTACAGCCTGTAAACAAGCATCGTTTCACGTTCGCGAGCAATCAGGTCCTACGTTAAAGTCTGCGGTGCGATACATCTGCTCGATTGACAAACGTGATGAGCACGTTTTTCCCACACGAGGAATCCTCGCTAAACTAACGACAGAGTTGGCTGGTCTTGGGGGAAACATTGGCTTTGTAAAAAATGAAGTTATCATGCAAGCCAACTGGACTCCTTATGATTTTTGCGTACGAATTATGATATTAAATTTCATCTATTACTGGCATGAACAAGTCAAAACCATTTAATAATAATGATTGCATTTTCAGACGTTACAATTGGGATTGCAAGCGGGTCTTTTGAGAAGTATTAGCAACGAGATGAAAATCAGTATTGCAGATCAATTCTTTCTTGGTGGGCCGATGAACTTGAGAGGCTTCGCTATGCGAGGTTGCGGGCCACAAGTAGAAGGGAATGCAATCGGAGCAGACTTTTACTGGGCCTCGGCTCTCCATGTGTACACGCCGTTACCGTTCAAGCCAAGTATTTTTGGAGATATATTTAGGTTGCATGGATTTATAAATGGCGGAACGCTCACCAACATTTCATTTAACTCTAGTAAGGAATTGCAACCAAACGAAAATAATGTATCTGAAATGATCGAATCTTCTAAAATCGTGTTTTGATTTCAGACGAAAATTATGCGGCCCATTGGAAAACAATCACTAAAAACGCTCGATGTGCCACTGGATGTGGTCTGGCAATGAAATTAGGCAATATTGCAAGAGTAGAATTGAATTTTGTTTTCCCTATTTTGTTCCACAACAATGACGTTCTAAGAGAATTCCAATTTGGCATTGGAATGTACTACTTATGAACTGTTTTGTTGAATTTTGTATAAAATAAATAAAATTCGGGATAACGAGAGAACAAACAAAGCTATTGTTTATAAAAGTGTAGTTTCAAAAAATCTATTTGCTTTCTTTAATTTGAAAACAATCATAGACAAATTATCGACGTTAATCACATTGTTGGTACTGTAGTGTAAAAACTCAGGTAGATTGTTTGAACAAAGGGTATGATATTCGAGGGGTTGATTACTCTTGATATCTTTCAACCACTTGATAAATTCCTTTTCAAAAACTTTTCAAATTGAAATACTTCAAAGTGTTGCAAATTTTAAGACTTCAAAGATTTCAATTATTACTTATTGTTCATCCAAGAGCTTGTTAGTTCTTTGAACTACAACTAGTAATACATTGAAATACTTAAGAATACTTTATTAGGTATTATTAAAAGCTCAAACATTCCAAAAGAGTTTTATGATGAAATAAAAAAACAATGCAACTTACATTTTGTTGTTTCACAAATATTTTTGCTTCAACATTTTTAAAGCCTTTTTGAAACTATTAGAATTGTTTCAATTATGGAAGTCTCGTAAGGCATGTTGAAATGAAAGTAATAAAAGCAGTGAGCAACCCCTTGAAGTGTGTATTATAACAAAATCTGCTAATAAAAATAAGCTAAATCAGCTTCCAAACTTGGAAATTTTGGTCGAAGTCAAACTAGCCATATTTTTCTATTTATAACTGTAAATTTTGAAATAAAATTTCAAATTTAGTTTGAAAACAATGAATGATTTTTTCAACTTGATTCTTCAACTTGTTTTCATTTTAACTTTAACATTATTTGTTAACAGTCATCAAGTAGCTATCTGTTAGAGTAATAGGAATAGTGAGATCACAAAACATCGAAATTCGTGATAAGATCAGGTAATAATTAAGAAATAT
Source organism: Telenomus remus (assembly GCA_020615435.1). Classification (NCBI taxonomy): domain Eukaryota; kingdom Metazoa; phylum Arthropoda; class Insecta; order Hymenoptera; family Scelionidae; genus Telenomus; species Telenomus remus. The sequence goes on from CM036338.1 coordinate 6,468,098, forward strand.
TCTGATGCAACTTTAATTGTCCGGAGCATCATCAACGTTTGCAAAAAAAAATTAATTATGTTAAGGCCTATTTTTAAACTAACGCCTAAATTTAAACTTCCTATTATTTAAAACTAGCGAGTCATTTGCCATTATCCATCAATAAATTTGAATAGTCAATAATTCATAGTTTGCCATAGCAAAAGAAATGATAATGGAATACTTAAATAATGGCGCGCTTTCTTCTGTGCTGCCCTCTGTTTTCATCATCGTACAAAAAATTGATTGGTGGGCAGCTCATTATAATCACTAACCATGGAGTGCATTAGCAAACGAACAGTTAGAACTGTAACCATTTCTATCTTTCATTTTGATAAGTGAAGATGGTCAATTAATAATTTATACCTGTGCAAAATGATACCAGTGAAGTACGAATCAATCTCGTTGGAAAAGACCTCAAACAATTGTAATTATTTTAACCAAAGATGTCGAGCCAAGTGCAAAATTATCCCTTGTTTACCTCGAGTGTACATTTTAACAATACCACGAAGTTGAATCTATCCAGCACATCCGAAAGTGAGGATTCGGATTCGGATTGCGACTACGTCAAGATCAGAACGGTGTCTGAAAGTTCTGACGATTTTGTCGTCTTTGAGAGCAGTCACCAGGACGAACATGAGAACGAGTATTCCGATGAGAGTGACAACGAAACCTCCGACGAGGAATCAGACCAGAAGCTTCAGTACGATGATTATGTAAACAGTATCATTTTCAATCGTAACACTGTCATACAAGTTGATAAGGATGAAGATACTTGTCAGAAGAAGGTATACATTGATTCCCGCTCTTTTTAAATGTTTCCATGGAGTCACGTGCTTCAATATGATTGCCTCATTTCTACTTACGTTTCTTTCTTTATGGAAACATTGATTTATATTTCAAATTATGTCATTTTACTTGAATAAAAATACCAAAAAATGTAAATAAACTAAAAAACGTATAGTTGCATGATCTTGGACATTATATTGATTGAAAATTGAATATGACAAAAAGGTTTCGCTAACCTGTATATTTGTATACCTGATTGGTATACATTCAAATGAGGTAACTGATCCGTAAATTTTGACTAAGTGTGTGAATAGAACAAAAGACATAAATTTTCCGGTAGTATTACAGATAATCCGTCATAATTGTCTCCACTGTGAAATTTCTACAATTTTCTACCTGCCGTTTGTTTTGTTTGCCTATTCCCTCTGTTTCGTTTGTCATCGTCGCGTTAGACTATAAGTTTTTCTGTCAAATGTGAATTTATAGTTCGCACCTTCCAAGAAATCAGTTTCGAATTTTCGACATCATTTACATTTTCAATTAACAAGAATTTTATTGTTTTGTTTCAGGTGAAATTCAACTTGAAACCTGAGATCCACCTCATGGTCAAATGGACTTACGCTTATCGAACAGCTCGAATAGGCCATTGGGAGAGAGTTGCAAGAGACAGATTCAGATTCAAGGAACGTATTTCAAAAACTGAAAAAACGCTCGGATACATTTTTAACATCCAACATAGATTACAAGTCTGGGAGCAAAGATTCCAGACAGAAGACTGTAAATAGTTTATCAAGATTATGAACACTTGGTTCGCTTCAGCTATGCAATTTGTAAAAAATTAAGGTTGATTATAATTTTGAAATACATCTATGTGAATATTGTACGTATTAGTCTTAACTCCGTATAGTACAAATATTAGTTTGTTGGACTTGTGAAAAGTCAGAGAAAGAGTTTGTTTAAAATGGATAAGACTTATTTATTGTAAGAGCTGTAAACGTTCCTAGCTTACCAAGATTAAGTTTTATAAGTTTTATTCCATTGGAGATAAGTAATAAATTTACAACATAATCTTAGTTTGATTTTCTTTTATTACCCAAGGCTAAATCAACCAAACATTTTTAATTCCCCTTTTTAGCCAAGATAAAATAAAGGAGGCAAAGTCAAAAATTTGGTTTAGGCCATAATGTATTATTGCATGGATTTATCAGAACCGCGAATAATTTTTAACCACATTTTTTAATTTGATTACAACGTTTTTTCGAAGTATCTTTTCGTTAATTACTGTGGTATCTGAAAAGCAAGGATTCTAAGTGCACTGATGTCCAATATGTTCATTTTTTATACTTTTGTTATACAGAAACTTCAACCTATTTTTGATTATTATTAACGAATAACTGGATTACGTTGACATTCGCTATGTTTCAAGTAATTTCAACGATTTATACTAACAGGAATGAAAACAATATTCAAATCGGTGCGATCTTATTAATTTTAGCTACTTCAGGCTTTGATGAAAAAACCCTCCAGTTAAATTAGATAAGAAACCTCCAGATAAATCGGCCAAAATCATAATCAATTTCATTAAATAATTATTTATTGACACCTTTTCATAGTCGTCATAATCAAAATTGTATCAGACATTGTCAAAAACCCTGAACTTGTTGATCTTATTTGTTATATCGACGATTTTAGAAGGCGTTAAGTTCAAATGCGTATGCTATTCTTGTTTTAACTGACTTCAACTTTCCTATACCGCTAAAATGTTCAGAAAAACCGGGGAAACAGATGATGGCAGAAAATGAAGTATGTATTTTTTATGATAGGTCAAAATTAAATAATATTTAAAGTAAATAAGCTCCAAACTGTGTTTTCAAATTCAAACTCGATTTCAGCATCTTATAAGCGGGTGGCGACTTCGCTCTACATACAATTTTCAACTTTAATAACTTAAAAATTAACAAAAATAAAGATTTTCTTATTGATTCGCGATTGCCTTTCATTTTTTATGATCCACGACGTGATTAAAAAAAAAATATTAAAATTTTGGAGAATCCAAGAAGTTTTACTTTCGAATGTCAAAATAGAAAAGCTTTTTAAAGAAATGACAGTTATCAATAAAAATTTGCCCAAAAGTTTGTGGGAAAATCATGGTAAAAAAATGATAGTTCATAAATATGAGTATTTCTTGAAAAAAAAAACAAAACAAAACAAAATAAAAAAACAAAAAATTTGAATGCCATATCACCGCTGTTTTATTTAAAATTATTTAATTTATTTAATGTGTATAAATTTGGGTTTTGTTATGCCGATCCTTTAAAGGATATAGTTTTCCATCGCATAAAAAAACTGTGTAGTGCTATCTGATAGTGTCTTTTGTTACCGTTAAGAGTTAGCATAATTATTTCTTTTATTTACAGAAAAGTAAAAAGTTTTTCGTCAATAAAATGAGAAATAAAACTTATTAAATTTGTTTTTTATCGGTTGTTTGGAACATCTCTTGATAAAATAATTATTACAAAATACTAAGAAATAATCGCGTTTTCAGATCCATAGGTACTTTTGTTTATTTATGTCAATTGTTCGTTTTAGGGTAAAAAATAAAGGAAATTTCAAAAATGTCTTAGATTCATTTATTGAAACTAATTGTTTTACTTAAACATAATCATGGAGGTATAAGTATACAAAACAAAACATGAAGTTCCTTTCGTATTAAACAAAAATGACAAGTCTGTAACTGTAAAACTATTGACCACACTCAGAAATTAAGATTTTATGATTTATGAAATGAAACATCCAGGCAATCGTTTGAATGTTTATCCTTTTCTTTAAATCAGACCCGAAAATTCTTGTAGTACAAATACTTTACAAAAGTAATCGAAATTTGTAAAATGAATTTGACTAAATAGAAAAACCGAGTCCTTGTTACATGTACCAGCAAAAGTAATATAACAAGCGACATAACCAAACAACTGTTTTTAATACAGCATTTACATTGGAATCATGGAATAATGCAACTAATACATCGAGATACAATGATAGCAGTTGAGAATTGTGACTTAGATTTACATTTAAAAAATTAGTAGGGGCGTTGCCTGTCGCGATCTCGGTCTCCTCGGCTAAAAAACGATAAGATACCAATTAATTACATCTTCTCAAGTCCCGCATATAAACTGAAAATAATGACAAAAAACATTTACCCGCCGCCTCCTCTCATCGGTCCGCCTCTGCTTCCTCTATCACCACCTCGACCGCCTCGGAATCCACCGCCCCGGCCTCCTCTATCTCCTCCGCGACCTCGGTCACCTCCGCGGAAACCTCCGCCACGTCCACGGCCGTCTCCCCGACCGCCACCGCCGCCACGGCCATCACCACCGCCGCCGCCGGCTCCTTCTGGTTTGGCACTTTTACACAAATTGCACTCATTTCTCCATGAAAAGTTCGTATTACCGCAATCAGGATTGACACACCTATTTTTAAACAGTACAATAATAAGGTTAATACGTTTGAAATGATTCAAGATAAAAAGTTTTCGAATGGTTTTTAAAAAATAAAATAACGGATTAAAGCTTACCTCCAATCTCCACCGCGACTGCCTCCGTCTCTGCGGTCATCTCGACCCCCAAAGTCTTCCCTGTCACCTCCTCTTCCGCCAAAACCGCCACGCCCGCCTCCACGGCCACCACCACCGCCGCCACGACCGCCACCGCCACGACCGCCTCCGCCATGCCAGTTGCTCTTGTGTTGAGCCATTTGCACCTTTATCTTGTAGCCTTTGAAATCTTTACCGTCGAACCAGTCAATTGCAGATTTCGCAGCGTTTTGATCGTCGTAGGTGACCGTAGCCTCGCCTTTAGGTTTGCCTGTGGCTTTATCTTTGTACATCCAAATTTTTGGCTTCCCTGTTCGTTTGTCACTCTGTAATAACACAATCAGTTTAGTTTTTCTTTCTCTCAAAAATTATGTTTTATTGATTGCAAATATGAAAAACGAGATTACTTTGATGACACCGATTGCTCCAAAATGGCTAAAAATCTCTTCTTCCGAAGTATCAGGATCCATTCCAGATATAAAAATCGTGTCCTCTTGAACAATCATGTTACTGCCGCCGCCGCCATCTCGGCCCATCATACCGCCATTACCGCCATATCCTCCTGAAATTGACATTCGGTTATTCATTCGTCCATCAGATCATCAACAAGCATCAAAATCATAATTTACAACTACTTTCTTTTAAATCTACGTCAGTCTTGCTCAAATTTCGTTATTCAAACTCATCAACCTTGAATCAAATTCAATTGCTTTTTTTGTTGGTTTGTTTTTTCAACGATACCCAAATTTTCATTGATTGTCTATAGATACATTCATATTGACCAATCTTGAGATTTACAACCAGGATACAATTGTCCCAGTCACATTTCTTATTTTGATACGTTTGTTCGACACACGTTTACATATTTACCACATACGATTCTGTCTTTTTTTTATATATACACCTACCACGTACGACAATCAAATGTCGCACAATCCATGCCCCATAATTGTATTATATTATCGTTTTTTATATTCTTCATATCTTGGCATTTTCTACACATTCTCTTGATACCTTTTCTTTTAAATTGAATTTTTTATTTTTTACAATAATATGTCACACTTCTAAATTTTTTGCACCCAGAAAAAAATATCTTAACTTTTAGTTTCTCTAATTATACCATGTTCTCAAAGTTGTACGAAATAAAAAGTTGTACCTCTGCATAACCTTTTAAAAACTCAACCTATTCAACTGCTCAACCATTATTGGTGAATATATAAGAATAACTCCATATTTCTGTTTACACCGACTGATTTTTTTTGTTTTTTAATAAGTTGTGAAATAAAAAGTTGTACCTCTGTATAACCTTTTAAAAACTCAACCCTATCAACCGTTCAACCACTATTGGTGAATATATAAAAATAACTCCATATTTCTGTTTACACCGACTGAATTTTTTTGTTTGAGCTTAGCCACATTAAACATGGACATGACATTTCGTAGATACGAAATAACAAAGAAGCAACACACAGTTGCTGCAATTCACATACAAAAGGGCTGCCTGACATTTCTCCTTGTTCCCCCCATTATTGCACCTTCTTACCTTGAAATACATGATAATCATTGCTAAAAAAATGATCAGACTCACTTTATGATCGCCTTAGTAGTTTCAATCAGTAAGATAGAATGGTAAAATCAAACTCATGAACGAAAAGAAAAAAGCCCATTATTGTATGTTATTAAAAAATGTTGCGCAGCAGCCCTTTCATATCACAGAAATAATTGAATAAATCGTAAATATTAGAGTGAATGCGTGAATAGCACCAAACCAATACACAGTCTGGTGCATTTACCTTTGTTAAAACCACCACGGCCACCGCCACTGCTAAAACAGAAGCAGATATACCAATGAGTTGACTCATGACCACAGATTGATGAGTGGCGATTCAAACGCAGCTCGCCACCTTTCTTCTTGATGTACACCTATTGTCCAAACGTCTCTAGTCATCACAATTAGGTGAACCCGAAAACCGTCTACTGTTGCAGTTAGTCACTTCGTCATTGATACAAAATAAAAATTAAAAAAATCGAGAGAAAAGGTCAAATCCGGACACAATTTATTCAAAAACATTATTGTTGTTCGTTTAATCGCTAGTCCATTTGTCTAAGTTCTGCTTTCGACTTCCAGTGTTTCGAAGTTTCAAATCTCAGCATGAAACTGGGCACCAGCTTGATCGATTATATCTGTTTTTACAATCTTACATTTTGCCTCTATCCAAAATAGAAAATGAGTAGACAAAAGTAAGGCAAACAGATATAACGTCGTACTTTGAATACTTTTTTCAGGTGTGGACATCTGTGTGATTCTTATAATTCTTGTTACTTATGATAACCCATAATTACAACGTCATTTGTCATATACAACCTGTTTATACCATTTTACCAGTAATATCTGTGTGTTAAACCTGTAGACACACTTCAAACATATTAAAGCCCAAAGGGCCACGAAGTAATGCATAGAAAATGATTCATTACTATTTTGCAATGTTTTTTACCTGTCTCGCATTTTACTTTTACCAATCACGCACAGCTTTCATTTCTCTCATCGCTGATTCAAGTTCTAATATTATTATTTAAACTTTCATCTCTTTTTTGGTTTCATCTCTCATTGAGTTTTCTCACTTTCTGAGCTTTACAGAAATAAGTTAAGACAACTTACTTGTAGCCGCCTCCAGATCTATCACCGTAACCGCCTCGGTCACTGCCAAATCGGCTTCCACCGCCGCCACCTTGACCTACAAAATATAAACATGTTTGTTTATATTTTGTTTGAAGTGCAGGTGATTGAATGGTGATATCTCTATCAACATTTTTAGGCATCTCGAGACGAAAAGTCTCTTTTTAATTGTTAACTACTTGAAATGTTCATTTTGAGCTCAAGATTGACTGGTTATTATTGATTGGTTATGCAAAAAAAAATGTTTGTTTACCTCCGTATCCACCTCCGCTGTTCCTGTTGTATCCACCGCCAGCATTGCCGCCTCCAGCACCGCCGTAATTGCTGCCCCCATAGCTGCCGTTGTTGCCACCAGCAGCGCCGCCGGCGTCATAATTACCTTGTCCATAACCCCCCTGGTTAGCTGATTGATAACCTTGACCCGCACCATCTGAGCCATAACCTCCGTACTGTTGATAGCCACCGGTCGCAGGCGGAGGTTGGTTATATTGACTATAGGCCGCCGGTGCACTCGCTGGCGGTGGATAAGATGTATCTTGACCCGTCGCTGGTGGAGGCTGACTGTACTGGTTGTACCCCGTCGGCGGGTAGTTTGAGTATTCTGAAAAACAACATAGCTTAACACCTACAATTCAAAAGTTAAAATTGAGTGTAACTTTTATAGCCGTTGCAACGTTGGGATCTTTAAAATCACAAGTTTTAAAATCAAAGATCAAACACTTATCATTCAAACTATTAAAATCTCGAATCTCATAAAACTTTTTTGACAAAATTTACGAGCCGCATTGTTTGAACAATTGATAATTAACCTGAAAATTGTTCCGAGTTTGATTTATTCATTAGTTGTCGGCATCGACGCCTCGGATAAGCTTAATGGAGTTGAATGAGTAGATAGAATTTAGAGAGAAAAGTAATAATTTTAGCGGTTTAGATAGACAAAAAAAGCAAAACTTACGACTGTCTGCCATTATATCTCCTGGCGTGGCTTTTCTTGAAGGAAAAGCGCACGAATAATCGTTTTGTTTGGTTCAATTTAAGAGGTCTCAACTGCCACGTTCTACAGAAAAGATAGCTTTATGGACTCCTTCTCGGAAATGGCGTCTCTTTTCGGTGCGCGCTGCTCGAAGAGAAAGTACTACGTTGGTCAGAAAAAAAGATACATAAACATACTTGTTGGCGCGAAAATTTAAAAATGCCTAAAAATATTTCTGATAATTTTGAAGAAATAGCAAACAACAAACAAAGTAGCTAAACCGCACAGTACTAGACATTTTTTTTTTAATTTCTACATTTATTTTCATTTTGTAAGCTGTTTATAATTGTAAAAAATTGAAATAATACAGATATTTTCAAACATATATTGGTACTTTTTTTATTTTTTTTAAATTTATAACAAAATGTAAATAATGTACAAATAAAGTGTTGCGAAATTGTGTTTTCAACTGTAAATAAATAATTTTTTATTCAACGAAACGTTTTTGCGATGCACGCGCCACCTACGATATTAAATTGAAGTGTTACGTGCAAAGAGATAAAAGTGCAAAAAGAACGCAAGTGCGAAGCGTGAGAAAAACCACTTAACGAGTTTTGGCAGCTGTCATTTATCGTAAATGACGAAATCGTGAATTCGATCTTGACATTTGAGATAATAATAGAGATGACAATATAAAATACGAAGAATATCGGACCAGAAAGACTTCCTCAGTGGCCAAATGAAGAAGCACTCCTAACAGTGCGATGCAGAACGAAAACAAAAATTTAGACAAAAACAGCAACTAAAATAAATTTGTTTGAAACAAAACAAATTGTCTCGTGTATTGGAACGATCCCTAACTGATTAATGATAGTTGAGTATAAATGAATCGTCGGATCGTTAAGTGTCAACAGACAGGAGAAGATGGACATCGAGGAAAACAGGTTGTACAGCTTCTCGGAGTGGCCGGAATCTGCAGGCCCTGTAAACGCCGCCGAACTTGCACACGCGGGATTTTATTACTCTGGCGAGAACCAGCAGCTCATTTGCTTCGGCTGCGGAATCGTGATTCGCGATTTAACTCAGATCGACCAGGTGATTGCACGTCACCAGGAGTTTCAACCTCGTTGTACGTTCGTCAACGACTCTGCATCTGTTGATACAGCTTTGTCACAGGGCAAAGGTATACTACTACTTCTTTTGTTTTCAATTCAAATTTATTTCAATAATTTCAATCTATATAGCAAAAATATTAAATTACTCTCAGAGTAGTCTGTAAGTAAGAAGATACATTTCCAGGCTCTATAACCATGACCAATCATAAACCCTTTTTCACACTTCTACACAGCACATTTTCCAGGCCCCTTAGTTAGGCACAGAAAAGAGAAAGCGCTTTTACGATCCCCACTGCCGTTTTTCCAAAAGCTTCTGCTACCATGTGTTGTGGACAAAGAGACCAGAGCCGGGCGCCGGGCACAGTTTTTCAGTGACCGTGAACGCAAACAGTTGCCCCTAATTCCCTTTCCAAGTTCAGTTTTGAACGTTAAATTTGTACGAAGTTTTAATTTAAAGTTTAGACTTCGTTTTGAATTCATTGTTTATGTGAGATTTTTAATAAAAATGTTGATTTCTCAGATGTGGTGGAAAAGAATGACGACGACATCATGAGCAGCACAGCTGAGCAATTGAGTCAACTTGGTATTCAACCTCATACCAAACCTATCGAACCCATTTGTGCTACGTACGAGTGCAGGCTGAAAACATTCAAAGCATGGCCGAAACATTTGAAACAAACGCCAGAGTCTTTGGCGGCAGCTGGATTTTATTACATCGGTATAACCCGTCCTATTCTAACTCAGTGGCTTTGTTTGTTTGTTTGTTTACACTTTTGTTTTCTGGCTTCTTTTTCATTTTTCGTTTAAAATGTTAAACTTCCTAAATATTCTTTACAACAATGTACAACTGTTATTGTTTTCAGGTTTTGACGATTACGTGAGATGTTTTCATTGTGATGGAGGTCTAGTCAATTGGGAAGCGAATGATGATCCGTGGGTCGAACATGCTCGGTGGTTCCCAAAATGCAAGTTTGTTGGGATGGTCCAAGGACAAAAGTTCATCAAGATGTGTATTGAAAACAAGCCTCCTGTTGGTCATCCGGTAAACTGAAATTTATTTATATAACCTAAGAACATGTATGTTTTCTATGACCATTCAAATTTTGAATTTTTCGACTTATTTTTTAATGTTTTATGATTCATAGTTTTCTAACTACTGTAAAATTTTCATCTTGTGAATAATTTTTATGTTTTTCAAATCACAATTGAAGTTCAAATTAGATGTGAAAAAAAAAACGTTTCAATATCATTAAATACTAATGATTTATATACTACATTAAGGTCTGCACTCAAAAAATATTGTTTAGAAATATTTAATGAGATAAAAATAAATTCAATATTAATTTATGTTCAAGAGCTCAATGTATATAAATAATAATTATTCAAAACAAAAATAGACATATTTGTCTATTACTACAACTATTCACTTATATTACTAAATTTTCTTTTGGTAATTTAAATAATTAGTTCTACACAAATAATGATTTCTATGGAATAAAATGATAGATCATTTCTTCGTAACAGATAACTGCTGAACATTACATCGAATCATGCAACGGCAAACTGAATTTGCCATCGACATCTTCAGCACAGCCATCCACTTCCCAGGTTAACATTTTTTCCAATTCTAACATGGACAGGGGCGTTCGACTAATCCCAGCTATGGTAAGAGAAAAGTATTTGAAAAATTATTCAACAAATTTTAATGTCCTTACAACTTAAAATATTACCTTTTTAACCCTTTAACGCCGGCTATGACTTCCGACGGGTAAAATCGTTTGAATCTCTCAGAATATTGCATATTCGTCATTTTGAACTAGAAAGTGCAATGACAAACCCTTATCTCAAATTAGTATTATCGGTATGCATTGTTGAAATCTATACATGTGAGAAAAATTTTTTTTCGAAAATTTACTCTTTCATTGCATTAATATGTTTGTTGAGCCTTAAAAAAAATTCCTATATCATATTTTGAAAGAAAATATGAAACATACCCGTGTTGCGTGAGGTTTTACAACTTGTATGCCCCTTGGCGCTGAAAACTCTAAGTCAGTTTAGGACCTCTGTTACAGGCTAACGGTTATAAAATTCGATTTGAGTCCCGTGTACTTCTTTATTTATGATTAAACTAAGATGTTAGGGTATTTACTGTGGTTTTCGATGCAATCTAACTTTTTCTAGATCTCTTGAAGTCGAATGTTGCAATATTGCAGCACTATTAAATAAAAATATCTAATTATTGAATTTTTTTTTTCAACAGATTGCCAACTGTTTGGCACAAGCCAAACAAAATTCACCATCGACATCATCAGGAGAACCGTCTAGTTCACAAGTCAGAATTTTCACGGATTTAGAGATAGATAAGAAGAGTCAATCAAATCCAGCTCTGGTGAGAAAACTGTAAAATAAAATGTATTCATATTTTTGTACAACTTTATATGCAATATTTGTTCATTTTATTTCAGCAAGCCTTGAAGCACGAGTTGTATTCGGAGTTGGTGGAAAAAATATTGATAAACAGGTTTAAAAATGCTGGTAAACCTTATTCCGAAACTGAGAATCAGTTTCTTGATTCCCTTGCGTCCGAATTGGCATCCACAGTAAACCTCATCAACAGCGAACAATTGTCAAAATGTTTGCAGTCGACTATCAGCAATGGCATAGAGGAAAGGGTTGATGATGGAAACAAAGTTCCTGAGAGTAGTCAAGAAACAGCGAGCACAGGTTTGACGACAAAATCTTGTTGGGATAATTTTTGTAATTTAACCGATATATTTATAGACATTCAAAAATCTACTTTTGTTTTCAGCATCGTTGAATGAAGAAATTAGGAAGTTGAAAGAAGCCAGGCTGTGCAAAATTTGTATGGATCGCGAGGTGTCGATAGTGTTTCTGCCTTGTGGCCATCTGGTTACCTGTATGTACTGTGTGCCCTGTCTCACACATTGTCCAATCTGCAGAGAAACCATCCGTGCAACCGTTCGTACATTTTTAGCATAAAGACAAAGACTAGCAAAAGTACGTTTGCAAGACAAACACAACAAATGGGCATGAAGTAGTACAACAGTTTAAAGAAAGATATTTTTTGTTTAGTTTTCAAATCGCTATTTGAGTATAGGAAACCGTGTTCTCAAAGTGACAATTTTTTTGTACCTTAAAGTTTCCAAAACGAGGTCTAGAGACATATCAATAACTTTTCAAAATTAATATTTCTAAATCATGTGTCTTATAAACTATTTATTGTATTCGTTAGCTATTACTTTTTTGTATTATTTTATATTAAGAATCATATAGACTTCTATTTAAACGTTTCAACTTCACTTGCTTTTGCCATTAAAGTGATATTCCACCGCTTATTACATAAATAATTGATTGAACAATCAAGTAGACTTATAAACAACAATTACAAGAGCAACTGATTTTTTGTATCGTTTCACCCTTGAAATTGGAAAAGGGCTAAACGCACTCAGGCTACTTTATTCTAACGACTATACTTATAGCACAACATCAAATATTTTTATACGAAAATATTTCAAATTATATCTATTTATTTAAAGAGCTTATTTAATTTTAATTGTGATTCGTTCCATAGAGATTTAAGCAAAACTTATTTATTGTTTGATAGATAGTTATACTTGTACTTTGAGTCACATTTCGTTTGACTGTGCTGGACAATTACATATCCTATTATTTAATATACGAAATTTTAGTTTGTTTAATTTAGTGAACGGGAATCGAACAAGGTACAAAAAACTGTCCGGTACATGTATAAAGTATACTATCGGCTCAAATATAATGTTTTGAGTAACGAATACTTTATGTGATTGTATTTCATATATATTTTATAAGTGAAAAAAAGTGTAAATAAACAACAAATAAATAATATAATAAATTGGAAACAGATCTTTCTCGAGATTTTGATCGATTAGATTTATTTGTACAAAATCAACGATGAATTTGAAATTGTTCTTTCACAGGTGTTTAAGTTTTGTGTTGTTCGTTTAATTTGCTTTTTTGATCCGCACCTGCAGTTTCAAATTGGCACTCAAAACAGCAGGTGTACAAAATCGACGATTGCGCTCGTGCGAACAATCTTACAGTCATCCCGCATTTACCATCCAACACTTCCTGCCCTCGTCTGACATCGCACCATTTCTTTCACACGGGGATCTGGTTGATTGCACAGTCGAGTATAAGATAACGAGGAATGCGCTGAACGTGTGCATCAGCCGACTGCTATTCGTTTTTCAAACAAATGTAAAATGCTTCATTGTTTCACGTATAAAAAAATATTGTTTCTATCAACGGTGGAATGTTGAGATTGAAACCCATGTGATCTTTCAACACTCGCCTTCGAGCCACACTGACAATCATTACAACCATCAACATTCCAACTTGAATACTGCTAATGTGTTCATTGATTGATAAGCAAATCTCTGGAATGTAACAATTCAAAAAATCACAATTTCGACAGTAAAAATCCAATTCCATCAACAATTATTACGTTCTACCATACATATTTGTTTTAATTTTAAACAATATTATTCAGGTTAGTTAACTTTAATTTTTGTAAAAAAAATCAATTTCATAATTGAAAAGAGTCGGTGTGTTTGAAAGACGTATTATTTTGTTTGAATGGGCGTTGGATAAACAATTTTTGGTTGTAAGATAAAAACAAATGAAGAGGAAAAAGTTAAGAATTAATCATCGGGCCGTTGAAGGACTCTGGTCTGGTCTGGAGTCTCGTGGCCTTTTCTACGTCCTTCTCGGGAGAGCAGTTGATTGCGTAGCCGTCGTGAAACGATTCGAGTTTGATTGTAGCGTTGCGTCCAAAGGTGGGGACGGGCGCAAACAGGCGCCATTGCTGAGCGCAAGTCTGCCTACCAACGCGAAGTCACGAGAAATGTTCGCGACCGCGTTTGTCGCCGCGACGGTTCGCAATTGAAAAACCACCTCGACAATTCGGCCAAAATCGCGACCGTCCATTAAATGTCGAGCAAAATTGTGCGCGTTCGTCTTTAGACAAATTTGACGCCCAAACAAAAGCCCCGAATCAATACCAAGGCTACCTTATCCATGGAAAACGCGTGAGCGCTCGGCCCAAAAAACAATCTCAAAATTGCAATTCTGGTTTTGATTACCCCTGCACGTCACAACAGTCGGTACGTCTAAAAAACGTTTTATTTTGTGCTGTGATTTTGTACGTAGGAAACAAGTAACGTTCATAGAAATTGTTGTTTCTTAATATAATTTTTGTTCGTTCCACTTTGGCTATTGTCTCGAATTACACATCCAGCTCACGTCTTTGGTTCTTGCCCTCTCATACAGCACGATTCAAGCTTTACTCTCATAATGAGTTTCTTCGAAATCGACTGTTCATTTATAAACTAACATATTTGTCCTCATTGTCTGTCACTTTGTTTAATGAATGCTGTCACGCTCGAACGTGCTGACGTTGACAGTGATTTCGTAGTTTGTTTATTAACAAATTTTGAATGTCATTGAGGTGTTTTGGTTTTGACGAGCTCTTTGCAACATTGGGAATTAATTAAGGTCATAAGGTATCATTGCCCTGTGTACTCTCTGCTGTTTACACACGCATACACATAAACGCCCAATTTTATCGCTTTTATTTGAACTGTAGCGATTGGATACTGCTATCATCGGGTGAATAATAAAATGTGAGCAACAAATTTGTTTAATCAAGCTCATTTTTCAATGCTTTTTGAGTTTGAAATGGATTATAATGATTATCATGACGTAAACAGTTTCCTGTCCCACCTACAATACAAAGGCCGCACATTGTGTATGTTGTAAATACACGCTGGCTCGCAACGTTGAACGCGCGCGCGCTGTTGCCAGCTCTCTCGCGGCTTACACAGCCGTCGTAAAATGAAAAAACCGCTTGTGAAAGTCGAGAGAAAGATTAGCAGCCTGCGGTTTCTTGATAAATTCCAGCCATGCAAAGATAACCTCCCCTTTTATTCGTTTTTGTAATGCAATAATCCTCTTTTGTTTGTTTGTTTACGTTTGTTCGTAACATTGTCTCATGAGTTTGAGGTCGCCTATTTTTTGTCAACCGTATTTACATCTATAGATTTGAACCTTTTAAAATGAAATATTGTGTTGAATATCAAAATTTGATGACTTTGGCATTGAGATTAGAGTTGTTTTGAATTGTTTTCGCGTTACTCGGATTGATTTTTCTAATTATAAGTCATATTAAAGTAAAGACCGACGATATGTAATACGAAAATCAATACTTCGTATGGGATGTAGCACGGTCGCAGGGTGTAACTTTACGAAGCTCCCAGATTGCACGATGGGTGCACAGTTTTGGCGTTTTGGCCCGGATTTTCATGAAAAGTCAAATGACAGTTTATTTGACAGAATACATTTCGTTTCTTATTTCATAGCTCTATATTAAAGTCTAAATTTTAATATAAATTGTAAAATTGCAAAAATAGTTTGCCCCAATGCTCATTTCTTAAGGTTCTTGTTATTCAAATAAAGTATTTGTATTTTATGTTGAATTCAATTTTAGACCTTCAGAAATTCAAAAAAAAACTAAAAAAACTGAGAGACATAGTTTAGGGATTCATAGTTGTATCAAAAAATTAAATATCCATCAGACTGTAGAAAACAAAAATCATTTTTCAAAAAGAAAACAATTAACAAACACTTGAAAAATTCCATAAAATTTATCCACCTTGTAAAAAATTATTTAAATATGTTATTAATGATCGCAATAATTTATTAATGACATGTATTGTTTTGAACCAATTAAACATTTCATAAGTACAATTCAAAATTCAGTCTCATCATTTTGTAACGCGACTTTCCATTATTGCCCACCACAAAAGTTAGAAAGTGTGAAAATTTCTACACATGTACGAATTTCGAAAGTGTAACCGGTAATTAAACATCTTGAACTCAACAAAATATATAGAAATCCTAATGTAAATAATGTCAACTTAATACGCAAAAATAAAACAACATATTCCCCAAAAAACCCTTGGAGAAGCTAAATTGAAACATTCAACTCTAATCGAAACCTATTCTTCTAAGATTTTTCCAAAAAAACTTCTTACTAGGAATGCTGATCATTTAAATTATATTACGCTTAGCAAATTACTTTGAAATTACTGGAAAACCGATTAATTGAATTTAAGAAGTGAGTCATCGCGTGGTTGGATTGCAAATAAAAGAAGTCACACAATCAGACAAATGTGGGTGATAAATGGATTCAAGTGGGTGTTGTTGCTTCCACCCGTGGAACGTTTTATCATCATGTTTGAATATATATTTTTTTATCATGCCCAAGCGTTTATGAAAAAAAGCAACAGCAGGTGATAGAAATTGCGACTGTCCAAGTATAGGATGCCTGGATGCCTCTCATTTGAGCGAATTAGTCGCCACGCAATTATAATGCTAACGAATTAGGAGATGCGAACCTACGCACAAAATTATTCATCCAATTTATCTTGGATTTCTGACTCAAACGACTCGTTTTGTTCTTGACATCAATCTTTCAACTGTCGAATTAGTTCATTCATTAAGTTTATCATTATCTTAAAATGTGTTTTTTTTTGTCAATTTATTAACTAAACATAATATGTGGGGAAAAAATAGAAGACAAACACTATATACTGTTGTGGGAAAGAAAAGTCAGTTTGATTGGAAAAGGATAACGTGATGAAAAGAGAAATAAACAATTGCAGTGTAGCGTGGAGAGGATAGGATTGTAAAAATGCGCATACCGGAAAGGGCAAGCGAGGAATGCGCGGTGCGGAAAGTCGACCTGGGCCAACTATCGTGGGAACGATAGTTGCTGGCTGTGCGCAGCGTCTTGTGAGTCGGGTAACTGAATACAGGCCATGAAGTATGTATTCGTATCGGCAACGTTGCCTTGCCGCCCCACACTCACTTACACGAACAACGTGCTAGTACTAGTCGCGGGTACAGCTGTCGCACTGCAATAGGCTTCAGTTCGAAGCAAACCCGAGCAAAGATACGCTTCCAAGCACATCCGTGACAAAGCCCGCCGAAACGTTGTTTACAAACATCTATTTGTTTAAAAGTGTCATCACGTCTGCTCTAACATAGCAGACTCACATGTTCCAAGATGTTGCAAAAGTGTCCAGTTCACTGGGGACTTGTTTTAATGCTTTAACGACTGATTTTCATTTCAACTTTAGGTAAAATACAATTTGGTTTTTGTTTTCACTTAACCCTGTGTTATATCATTTTGTTGGTTATGTCATTGGTGATCTGTTGGTGTGGAATTTATCTTATTAACATTCCTAGTTGAACGCTCAAGTAATAATAGTGATGATGAATGTTGTTCAGTATTTTAATGTTCGATTTTTTTATTACAGACGCTAACAGTTAGAAACGTAGTTGAAGTATGAATGAGCCTTTGAAAATATGCTTGCAAATTGTTTATGCATGGATCTAATTGTCGGGCAGAAAAACAACTTGGTTGGTGGAAAAAACGCCGCTTGAATGGAAGCATATTATGCTCTCTTTGTTTATAGCCGGCTCGATTGATCGGATTTGTATGAAACGTAAATAATTAATTCATGTTGCCATGAGAGACTTGCACGCAAACGTTTCGAACAAGGAAATTTGTGCTAAATTTGTATACTGTCTCCGACAACGATTGTGTAACGTTTAGGGAGTATAGTCTGGAGCGTCTGGGACGTACCAAAATAGCCGCCAAAATAACACACCGTCTCGTACTTTGTTTCATTTTGTCATATCCTCTTTTGAACTTTTCCATCAAAGGGACGCCAAAACACGCGCTTCATTTCATTTTATTTGCAACAACAAAAATTTTTCTCTTGCAAAATTATCAAAGTTGGAATATTGTTGTGATTTTATTTGCTGCTGGCAATGGCGATACAAAAAAAAATTGGTACCTTGAAAACAAAAACTGCACCGTGAATAAAAATGAAACAAACGTAAGCAGAATTATGAATCGCGTGGAACATTCCAAACGAATTTACATCACGGACTGTATACTGGTTATTATCATAACAAGCGGGGTACAGTCCGAGCCATAAATTTGCTGGCTTCTTTTTAATCACGTGGAGATTTTATTAATCATATGTCGTGTCACGCGTCCATGACCAAATACCAAGAATAAGCTTTGACAAATCAAAAGTCGGATTGTTTTTTTATTACTGAGAAGAAACAAAAATCAATACTGAAATGCGAGCCCTGAAAGAGAAGACTGGCTCATTGCAAAAGGCGCCAGTGATTCATCGACAGTCAAAATGACCGAAAAATGTTTCTCCCAAGCTCACAAATAGCCCGGCTGAATATTTATTCCCATTCGCAGAAGTCTTGAGTCACTCCTAAAAGCCAAAGGAGGGAACAAACAAAAAACAACGAAAAATAAAAAATGAATGTTTTGTTTTCGCAGGTCCCAGGACCGCAAAGCCGCCAAGATATCTGAACCGCCGAAGAAGAAACAGAGGAGTATGACGGGAATTGTTGAGCACCGAGAGCTCTCGGACACGCTCTCGTTAAAGTCACCGGAAGCTGTGCTGCCGGTGCACCGCGACGAGGTAGACAACAATTCAATTCAGAACGCCAACTCCGTGGACTATCACTTCGAGAATGCGAGACTAGAGAGTTTCAAAAATTGGCCAGCACCTTACATAGAGCCGGCGAAGCTCGCGGCCGCTGGTTTCTACTTCACCGGGGAAGACGACAAAGTGAGATGCTTTGAGTGCGAAGTGGAGGTGTGTCGGTGGGTGGAGGGCGACGACCCCATGGTCGATCACCAGAGGTGGTCAGGGCGGTGTCGGTTCATTCGGCGACTTCCCTGTGGGAACGTACCCATAGGCGTGGATCCAAGCACGGTGCCCGCAGCGCAACCCAGGAGCTTCGACGTGTGCGGCCTCTACTCCGTGGACTCGCAGGAGGACTTGGCCTCGGCGGCCTCAAGTCAACATTCCGGCTCGACTGAGAACCTTCCCAGCACCGCGAAACTTGGCAGTCTGGGCATCGGCAGGTCTAAGGGACCCAAACACCCGGAATTTGCGAGCTACGACGCGAGGCTACAGACCTTCGAATCTTGGCCAAAGTCCATGCCGCAGACCAAAGAGCAGCTCACAGACGCAGGCTTCTACTATCAGGGCAAGGGCGACCAGACTGTCTGCTACTACTGCGGCGGTGGTCTCAAGCATTGGGAACCGGACGATGATCCTTGGGAACAACACGCCAAATGGTTCTCCAAATGCTGTTACCTGCTTATGGTCAAAGGACAGGAATATATCAATAACGTCACCGGACAGCATGTAGCGCCACCTTCCAAAGAGGTAATTTATGTTCGCTATCAAAAGGCATTGAACGAAAACATCTTATCAGGTGTCATAAAAAACGTTTTATTAGCCCTTTTGAAGTGCCGCGAAGATTAACGATGGAATTTGATATTTTTCTAGGAAACACTAAAGATGAACCTACCAAGCTACATAAAGAAGCAGATCGAGACACCTGCGACGCAAGAAAAGAGCCAGTCCGAAGAAGCTGAGGATGAAAGCAAACCCGGACCCAGTTCTGGGAACTCGTCCGTCGTCGGGTCGTACGACAGCGGGTTTAGCAGCTCCACCGAGGGTCTGGACGAGCTCAAAACCAGCGACAGTAAAAATGTGGATGATGCGCGAGTGTGTAAAATTTGTTATAATGATGAATTAGGTGCAGTGTTTCTACCGTGCGGTCATATGGTCGCGTGCGCCAAATGCGCACCGGGCATGACCAGCTGCGCGGTCTGTAGAGGGCCTGTCAGAATGTACGTCAGGGCCTTCTTCTCTTAGGAATTTTAATTAAATATTCAACAAATCAATTATTTCTAACATTTCAGATGACATGACTCATTTTAGTATATCAGTCCGATGATACAATCTTTTTTTCCAAGATTTTTTTTGTTGAAAAGAATTTTATTTTTTATATTATTGTCGATCTTTTTCACTCTAAAATTTTTGTTTGAATGTTTGTCAAGTTTGTAATCTGTTATTATGCGAAACGTTCAGACCGAAATTCAAATGTAAATATAATATCTAGAGTTAAATATTAGATTGTACCTACGACTGAACAGCCATTGTTATTTAGAGGAAACAGTTCTTTTCATCAATTTTTTTCTGTCCGAATTATCGCGATCAAATAACAATGCAGTATAGAGTCTAGTCATTGCAAACAAGACCGCCATTCAAAATTTAATTTGGGAAATTTAGTCTTTCATTTTTTTGTTCTTCTTCACTGGAGTTGTACTGATCTGATAAAAATCCCGTAGTGCAATATAGATTTGCTTTTTTCTTATAGTTCAAGGTGATTATTTATTGTTCGATTGTAATAGGGAAGTAACATTTTGTTTAATTCATTTGTCACTATCATGCACACAATATTTAGCCGATCCCAAATTAAATGTTTTTGAATAAATTGATTGAATGTACATACATGTTAAATTTTTTTTTGTTTAAAAAAATAAAATCATTTTGAAATTTAATTTATATTTTTATAAAAAATTATAATTAACAAAAAAAAACAAATATATAATTTCAACTATAATTACTTTTTGTACATACAATTGTACTTGAAATTACAATAAGTAATTATTGGACAAATTAAATTTAGACATTTATCTTATACTATGAAACTTTTACCTCCGTAAATGTAGGTAATCGTTTTTAACTGTAAATATCATTAATAGAATAAAAAAAGATAAGAAATATTTATACCGACTGTTTAATTTTGACCACTCAAAACCAAACAGGACATTGGAACGATTTTATTCGTAAGTGGACATTTTAGGTTGCACCTTTTTCGGCCAGGATAATGCAAAAGTTCAGCGTCGCCTTGGAATTCCGAGGCTTTTTCGAGGCAGCTGGAGAAAATAAACTCTGTGTGAGCTAAACCGGTATGTCGGAGCAGTGTGTATGTATTTTAGAACGTGAGTGTGAACGTACACGAGAGACTCTCGAGCCCTTAGCTGCATTCCATTCTGAGTTCAGAGAAAGGCAGCAAAAAGAGGAATTAGAGTCTGTCTCGTCTCTTTCTCCCTGCTCCCCGTCTCTACTCCATACGGTCTACTTCACTAAAGCACCCATTCATCTGCTCTCTCGCGTATCCTCGTAGTTGTACACGCAGTCATACACATCTTTGTGTGTGCATATCTCTAACAACGTATAATAAAGTTCAAAGTCTTGAACGTATTTTTCTCTACCAATCATTTATTCATCTCTGACTTGAACATAAAATTTGCAAAATACAATTTTTGTTAACCCCTGTCTTGTTTCAAATGCAAGAGTCATTTATATTTTATCTGTCTCTTTGTTAGCAAATTCATTCTTTTTCCACAGTCGATTGCAAGTTGACAGATGGGCAGAGTTCTTCCTGTATTCTCAGAATTATAGATTATTAGACAAGATCTAACTTGT
This sequence comes from Telenomus remus, assembly GCA_020615435.1. Taxonomy (NCBI): domain Eukaryota; kingdom Metazoa; phylum Arthropoda; class Insecta; order Hymenoptera; family Scelionidae; genus Telenomus; species Telenomus remus. The sequence continues at coordinate 6,489,702 of CM036338.1, forward strand.
GTTATATCACATATGTTTCATATAGGGAACGCTCATGTTGGCTTCTGGGTAATCTATAAATGTGAAAGCTGCAGATGTGTATGTGTTAAACATCCGGTTCATTTTTCCGTTAAAGAAATGAATGAGTCTGCGGAAGGACCGTTTTTTATTTTTATTTCCAGATCTGTAGTTTTTTAATTTAAAATCAATCATAAACTGTTATGAATGCAAAATAAAGCAAAGTCACTGTGGTATATATGTAATTAAATTTTTTACTTAATTTAGAAATTTTTAAGGCAATTTTTGCATAATAATTTGCAATAATATTAAAAAGATTTTGAAAAGGTTTTTTCTACTTTAAAAATTCTGACTTTAAATATTGAAATAAAAGATAAGAAACTTTAGAATAACGATATCGAATTTATGCGTTCAGCTGAAAAACATTACTTTTAACACGTGGCGAATGTTTTTTGCCCGAGACGAATATAATCTTTGAATGAATTGAACTTTTTTGTGTTATATTAGCAGCAGCGTATTCTGTCGTTATTCAAAATAAACCGATATTTGGCAAATGGTAAAATGACCTCGGTCGGCAATATAGGAACCATCACCGACGCGAATTATCGTGCGCAGGTGGCGCGCAGTTCGAATTCGGCGTCTCGCGAACGGATTGAAGCTGAGAGTGGTATCGAGTATACAAACCGAACGGTTGTGTGTGATGTAAATTGTTGGCTATGAGAAAATGGCGACGTACCTGAAAAGGACGTCAAAACTCTTTGATTTATCATTGTCGCGTAATTCCGCAGATGTGTCGCTTCGGGATCTGATATGCCCAGTGTGCCGGGGTATCCTTATCGAGCCAGTTTCCCTACCTTGCACGCATAACCTCTGTCTGAGATGTCTAAAGGGGACCTTCGCTCACAACAGCCTCAGCTGTCCTCTTTGTCGTGTACGCGTTGGTTCTTGGCTTCGTACAGCTACGAAATCCGAGACGCTCGTAAACAACGAACTCTGGCAGCTCATCCGCACCAGGTTTCCTAAGGAGGTTGAAAGCAAGGACAATGGAAATGACGAGGATGTTGTTGACGAAACTGACGGTTGGTGTCAAACTCATAGAAACAAAACAAACAATACTATTATCATCTACAACGTTGTTCACAATATTGAACAACATTTCAATCGTTTATTCTTGGTTTTTGAATTACAAGTATTTCACAAAAACGTTTCGTCATTGTTTTGGTTTTGAAATTATTTCAATCATAGCCAACATTATAAATAGAAGAGATGTGTTTTGAAGAAATGTTGATTCTGATACTTTATTCCATCGTACTAAAGTATGTTTTGAATTTTTAGAGTACGCAGTTCCAGACCGAATTATCAGCAATGCCGGTGATATTCGTCGCGAGTACGAAGCTCAGTTGCAACTGGCTCAGGAAGAGCTGCGGCGTCAACGCGAAGCCGAGAGGATAGCTAGTGAGGCACTGATTCGCAAAATACAGGCCGAGGAAGAACAGAAATTGGCCCAGCTGGCTGAAGATAAACTGTTAGCAAAAAGTATCGCTAAAAAGCAGTACAATGAAAATAGTAAAGAGACCCTGAAGTACAGTTCTTATGACGAGTACATGAAAAGTAACAACACCAATTCTTCGTGTAAAGTTTCAAAGGAAAAGAAAGACGATGCTAGACACAACTCCACCCAGGTTCAATCTAAGGTGAAAGATCAATTTGCGATCTCACGAACATTGAATGTAAACAAGGAAGGATGCGGGGCTATAAATATGACGACAAAGTCAAAAAAGTGTTCTCCTGAGCCTGGGTGTTCGAATAATGTTAAGATATATGGATTGCAAAGCAAAGAAGAGTTGCATGTGCCAAACGATGTCATCAATAGCAAAAAGAAAACTTTAGCCGTCGAGGTGTGTGTTACGAAGATGCCCAGCGATGATGCAAGAATAGGAAGTGCAGAAAGTGGAGGTAGTCGCGACAGTATAAACCAGGAGATTCATCATTTCAAGCCTATCAAAGCCGTGCCTAGAACTCCATTATTGTTAAGTGCAGGTATAAATATTTTCTTAGCTAAATGAAATATTTTTTTATTCTCAAACAGAAAGTTTAACTACTATTTTTTGTTCTACAGATGGAAAACAGATAGACCCAAAATTAATCCGTGTTACAGCGGTAATCAAAAGAGTAATGAATGTTTCGCTGAAACCTCCGTCGCCTATTCATTCAAAACGTGTGATCGGCTGTTCCTGGAGTGCTTTCAAACGTAAGATTCGACTTTTCATACATGAAGTATTTATTTATTATGATTTAAAAAATTGTCCTACAAAGTACGAATTTAATCAAGTAATTTTGTTTAATCATGTCAAATTTTTAGGTCAATGGAAACCAAAACAACCGGCTTCAAGTTCGCTGCCTAAGAAATTGGAAACAGAAAAACTACCCAGTTCACCTTCAAAATCGAAATTACACGAAGATAATAGACTGGCTATAGACACGAACAAAAATTACACGAAGAAAATCATCAACGGCGTAAGAAAGTTACCGAAAAAGCTGCTGTCATCGCCCAAATTTTCTCACGAGGAGAAGCAAGGCAAATGTGACAAGTCTAAGCAAAAGCCTAAACGTAGAAAAGCAGAGCCTGAGGTACAGGAACCGCTTCTGTTTTCTGATAATGTCGTGGAAAACATTGCAGAGAGGATAAAGCGTCGTAAGAACGTCGCTCCGGTCCCGAAAAAAATTGTCAAGAGCAGTGCTAAGAAGGAATTGCAAGCTGAGGGTTCGGTGGAGTTAGAGAAGGAAGATTCAGAAGAAGATATTGTCAAGGAACAAAAAAGGATTGAGGAACAGGTGCAACAGGAAAAGCGGGATTTCGAACTTGCGATGAGACTGCAAGCACAATTCAATGAAATGGAGCGTGTTCCAGTGCGAACGCGAAGGTCCAAGAGAGCTATCGAAAACACTGTACAGAGCACAGACTCCGAGGGTGACAAATCGCCACTCAGAAAACGTAAGTGTCGACAGGCTCGACAGAACGTTCTGTAAATTTAAGCTATCAGAAGATTCCGTTCATATTATAACATCTCAGATAATGTTTTTAACTACTTCATTCATTTTTTTATGTCCATTTTTGCAAAGAAAATGTGCCTGTATAGTATTTTAAAATGATCAGCAAGAAAAAAGATTAATTTTAATGGAAATCAGTGACCCGAAAAACATTTTTCAAACGGTTGTTTTTTTCATGAATTTGGAACAATTTTTTTTTCAATTATTCAATAACATTGATTCCGTTGAAAAGCAATGTCAATACAAATACAATGAACACTATTGCAAAACTTGGATCTTCATAGGCGTCAATAAGTAGCCGGATCATTGTCGAAGGGCTATTGATAAGGTACATTTCATCACAAAAGAAATATTTTATTTCATATACTCTAATTTTGTGCATTCACCGAGCGGATGTTCCTATTACTGTAATGTTTACATAATGTACTGGTTTATTACGAGGAGAACTCAGTGCAAAGATTTACAGTTTGCTTTATAGCGGTTGGTTCAAAGACTATAAAACATAGACAACCTGTGTAACTTATAACAAAAATAGTGAAAAGGAAATATTTTTCTAGCAGAATTTGTGCACTTGCTCGTCTTGTGCTGATTGCGAGTAATATTAATCTGTAACAATCAAACTCCCATGTAGTAAAAAGGCAAGAGTTTTGTATATTTTCTGAAATTTACAACTTCCCACTTTATTAAGACTGATGACTAACGATTCAAACAGGAATTTGGCTGGCCCTCCTCGCAATGAAACGTTTTTTTTTTTTTTCATCCGATAATAAGAGCACTCGATGCTTTGATACTTTATCCGTCGAATGTCACTTGTATTTGTGTTAGATCCACACCTTTTGTCCAATTTATTTTTTCACGAATAATTGACAAAGACTTAGTGCATAATTGCAAACGTAACTAAAGCGTATTTTAAATAATAATGAATACAATAATTTTATATATTTTTAATTTTATAATAAATAATAAACTGTACATTTTGTAAATAACTGTTTCACTTTCGCAACTCAAGAAAGTGAACAATTTCTCAATGTAAATCAGCGATTGTCGAATCAAAAATTTTGCTATTGTCAAGGTAAATCCAAAAAATTGGAATTTATTTATTTTGATTTTTTTACAAACATTTATACAACCTGCATGCAATAAATATATTTATTTGTGCAATCAAAAAAATTAACCATGTTATACATTTTGCCTAATTTGTATAGATATTATAGTTTTAAGATTTAAAATTTTACATTTCACATGGCGATATATCAACTTATTTCGATCACTGTAATTGTGACAAAACAATCTGACTTTCATATTTTTTTAAAACAGTATTATAACGTTGTCAAAATATGAAACGATATATACACTTTCGGGTCGTTGAAATCTATTTACTTGGGTTTATTTTAACAAGCGTATGAATCCAAACGAAACTATAATTAAAAAAAACTCAATGTAATTTCGCGAACATCATACGGAATTGAGTCACGCAGTTGTAACGAATTACAAGTACAGCCAACAAACTGATTTGTGAACAGATTGGAAACTAAAAATATATTTTTGATAAGCAAAACTAGTATGCAATTATGTGCATTATGTATCATAAGTATTGAAAAAAGTCCGGCTATGCGGTTGGTCAATGCACAATGAATAATAATTATTGATGTAAAATGATTGGAATGATGATTGCTAAAAAATGTCATATGCTACGAGTAATCGTTCAGTGCACATACGAACTCTTTTCTTAATACTTCCTATATTTTTAATACACGCGTTAAAAAAGACGTGCAGAAGCTCATTAAAATAAAAGAACTACGGTATTCTTCGTAAATGTATAAATGCCCATAAAAACTGATTTCTGTATTTAGAATTAAGTTGCGTTCAATTTTGATACATTTTTTGTGATGTCTAATGTGTGAAAAATAATAATTTGCGTAGTATTACTTTCAGTCATGTAAAGTATGGTTTTAGAATATTATATACTAATTAAGTATATAATCTAAGCAAAAGATTAATTTGTGTGTGATACGAAATATTCGAACAGAAGAGTTTAAAATGGTGAAATGAAACGAGTCAAAAATGGCTTCAAAATCTTATTGACTAACAATTTTTTATTTAATCTAAGAAAATCTTAGCTAATTAATTTTGATAGTTTTTGTAAATATGTATTTAGCAATGCAACAACTGATTGCATTATGATAATGATCTATATATAGATTATCTATATTATATGAATTGAAAAAGTGAGAAAGCAATTTTTGAGTCTATACAAAATGCTGATGAAAACAATTTCACAAATCCAATATGTGTAAATCATAGCCAACGTGTTATTCACCTGTTATAGATTATTATATTAAAGGAAATGAAAATCGTTGAAATATCTATGAGATCTTATTTGTCTTTATTCATTGACCTACCGATAATTATTTACTTTTTCATAGCTTCATCGTTATCATATATGGCGGTCGTTCAAAGGGAACTGCAAGAATAATAAAACGTTACATATTTGAGTATACAATTTTATTCTTTACATTAAAATATGAATCACAGTACAAGTGTGCCACTTGTTGAAATCGACGATTGTACAAACATAGTCTGGTCGTAGAATATATCTTTGCTCTAAAAAGGCGTTTTTTCCTATTATTTATTTAAATGCTTGTTTCTTCATTAGAATTATAAATAGAGCAAAATTTAAAAATTAGTCGATGGCAAACGTTATTATTCAAAAAGCAAAATATTTTACAAGTTAAACAATTAAAATGTGTTTTTTGTAAAAATTGTCATTGGCACAGCTAAAATCATTTTGAGTGTTATGAATAAATCATTCTGGTATAAATAATGAATGTTTTGTATTTTGCGCTATTGTATTGTCTATTGCTTTCAATAAATAATCAATAGTAAATCATTTTGATTGACAACTGATGCTCTCTATTCAAACTGAATATTATTCTTCGAATTATTAGAAAAATACACTTTCATTTGTTTTCATAGTAATAAAAATTGCTTCAACTGTATATTGAAATTGCACTTTACGTTGTACATTTTTCAGTTCTATAATATTTTGCATTCACTTTCCTCTTTGCTTATTCTTTTACTCTCTTTTTATTTAGTAGCTATAAGTTTGCTAAAGCAGTAAAATATAATTGTACATTTATTTGTTTGCAGTTTATTCGTCTTACTGCAATATATTGTAGTTTCATCATATACAGAAGAGATATTTTCATACATCTTGCAAAAATTAGACTTCTCTTTTTCAGACACTTCAGCAAATACTAATATCACTCATATCAAATCAGAAATAGTTTGCTTATGGAAAATGAGTTACCTGAAAAGGCACACCTTGAAACATTTCTTCGTTTTCATCTGTCTGAGTTGCAGATAAATAATAAAAAAGAAGTGAGATTATTCTAATAAATAGTTGTTTACATGTTACAAATTAATATAATTCATTCTCTACTTTAAACGAAGTATCTAAAAAAATAATCATAACAACAAAATAAATAAAAAAAAAACTGTTTTAAAAATCATTTGTTTGTCACACATCTTCGATATTTTTCGTATTCGTCATTAAAGTACTATATCCTGTTATAATGGTTTTATCATTTACATGACAAGTGCATCAAAAGCGACTAATTCCTCTTTGATTTACAAAGAAAAAAGACTGTTTTTTCTTTGTAGATTGAAAAACGGATTTTATAATCTAAACATCGGAAGAAATGGTCGTCCTTGATGAACTTGTCATGAAAAATACCTATGTTACATGGAAGAAGCAAGCTTTTGCCTCTTTTGTGACATAATATACTATCCTTCTATGAGATGCTCAGTTACAAAAATCATACACGCGATAGCCCAGATGAACACAAATACCAACCAGAAATTACCTTTAAATGGACTTGCAAAATTGTTTGTAACTCCCAAACCTATTTCTGATTGTGTCTTTTTTCTTGCAAAATAAACTAACAAAATTGGCACCAAGTACTGAATCGCTGCCCCACCATAGGTACCTGTGATCCCAACCAGAGTCTTTAAATTATCAGTACACATGGCGATGGAATAAGGGGGCAATATTGCCATCAACGGAAATGCTAATCTTCGAAGAAACAAATTGTAATTTTGGTCGGATCTCAAGAACAGTGACTGCAAATTGTTTCTTAGAGTGATACCGATTATTGGAAAACTCGTGCTGAGGGTGAAGATAGGGAAGAGAGCTAGAAAGTATTGAACGATAAGCATGCCAAGTTGACTTGGGCTTGAGCAATCTCCAGAACCCCTGGGTCCAAAATCCAGAGTGTACAGGTCATGTAGATGTTTGAAAGCGAATGCTCCGGTAACAGCAAGTAAAACATAAAACACAGATATAAGAATGTAATCAATGCCAAGTGATTTTTTTAATTTTGACTTGTCTGATATGGGAGATAACACAGCCGGCAGTGAATGATGACACATAAAAGAGTACACACACGCTCCAAAAAGACCAGGGACACCTGTAATATAATAGTCGAATGAATGTTAACATATTTTTGTTTTCATTTACATTTTTTCAGAACGTACCACTAAAATCAGCTGGTGGTGGGGTTCCTTCTTGACCATGAGATATAAGTTTCCAAGAAGCATACGAGATCATTATTGAAAATGCAATCCAACGCATAACAATGGTCATAATTTGTAAATATTTCGTTTTTTGCAGATTGAAGAAAACAAAAGGACCCAAAAATAGGATGAATATTGTCTGCAATACGAATGAAAAATTATAATTTCTACAAAACACGACATTAGAAAATGAAAAACTGTTTCTGACGTACCAAAAATAATCTGTATGCATCGAAACGGTTGTAGAGAGAGTTTTCCCAACAAAGTTCGGTGTCGGGTATCGTATCGTTGCAAGTAAAATTTGTTGGCATGTAAGTGCAGAAAATATCTACACTCGACTTGCCAATGACGGCTCCGTATATGCTTAGATCGCCGTACATGTAAGCGGTAAGACAGATGTAAAAAGTAATCTTGCCCGCTCTATTGAAAAACATAAAGGCCATTTCTCCAAGTTCAATTTTTTCATTTATTGCAAAGAAACGTGACTGCACGTCTATTCTTTCTGTGTTTCTGTTGAATAAAGGGGTGTCTTCAGAATCTGAGAGCGATGGAGGAGATTCGCCGATGTCTCGATGAGCCTGGATAGAACAATTTAATCTTTAGTTTCATTTAATTCATTTATAAATTTAATATTTAACAACAAGCGAGGCTGAGCAAACGAAAATAAACATTAAGAAAAACTCTATGTGTAGCTGTGAAAATAAATTTATGTATCTTCATTAAAAGTAAATAATATTTCTTTAGTGATTTTTGGAGGCAAAATTTTATGCACAGTGATTTTGCGTGAAATGCATAAATATATTTATTATTCAAAAACCTCATTGTCGGTTTGATTATCATCGGTAGAATTTTCTTGTAGAACACCTACTCTTTTTCTTTGTTTAATGTTTCGTTGTATTTTGATGGCATTCGCAGATGCCATTGCTTCTATGATAAAAGTGACTGTAACATAACTGAAAAACATAGTTTCACATATAGAAAGTTTTTCAATGCACAATTTTATGATTGATACTTTTTTTTGCAAATGTTTCATTTACCTCATAAATGCTAATATTGAAATAACGATAGTTCCTAGAAGCCATCCTGCTCGACTGAACACCGCAGGTAATGTCAGTGCTCCAGTGCCAACAATTAAATTGAAAATGAAAACCAATCCAACCTGATAAAAAAATAATTTATTGTAGACAGTTTTAAATGTATAACAATTTTATACGCATTCGTCATCAGTTTTTAATGACTATAGATAATTTAATTTCCTAAATAATTACTTTTGTGCAAAATTATTATTCAGAATGATTATTTTTATTTTTTGATATGTTATAAAAATGTAAACGTTCTAATATATGTAAATAGAATTTCATTTGCATGTAAACAAAGTTGATTGTTTATATTTATTCGTAGGTTAGGTTGACTGTCAGACGTTGTGTGTGGCGTAGCATACAAAGAAAAGTTGATTGACTCACCCAGGTAGAGTATTGTCCATTCTCAGCATGCTGAGGCATTTCTGCTAAAACTTATTACACTATCATGAAGAAAATTGGAAGATATTTTTTCTTTTATCTAACGTTTTAGTATGCGTCATCGATCTGGCTGGACCAAGCACTAGACCTTGACAGACGACTGAGCGGTACGAACTGTCATCTGCGCTGTATGCTGTATCGACCAAACTGATGTTTGCTTCTCAAATGAGTTCTATATCTTGTGTACTTTGATAATATACATTGTTCGTTTAGGACAATGGTCTCATTTAAGAAAACGATTCTTAAATACCATTTAGTGCGAGAACTTAATTTAAAATGAATATTTTTAAGTAGATTTTAATTTATAATTAGTTATCAGAAATTCTCAAAAATGAGTAATTAAAAATGTCAATTTTGCATTTCACTCTTGAAAAATCAGGTGATCCGATAATAGTTTTGTAAAGACTTTGCATTCATTCTAAATGACATCGTTTTTTTTTAAATATTCAATGTAGAGTCATTTTGCTAAAAAAATGTCATTTTTCCACAATTTTGAACCGTTTTTAGAAAAAGCATAAACGCGTTATTTTTTTTTATTAATTTTAACGAAATTTATTGTTAACACTATTGAAGAAAAGCATTTCTATTTAAGAATTGAAGGCACCGTTTTCAAATTTATGCAAAATAAAATCTACTTTAATGTCTAAAAAGGGTTCTAATTTATGTTTTAGTTGAAACAAATGTCAAACCAACATTTCCCGGTTCACCCGCAAAATACTTTTTAAAATAAATAAATGGGACCGCAATTTAGAGTGAATTGTTAAATTCTTTGTCACTTTATTGAACATTTCAACTCATTGATTATTTTAGTATCGTCCTTTTCTCGGATAAAAGAATTATTGAATTAATAATAACTATTCTTTTAAATCATAATTTGTCATTGAATTGCTTATAGAGAATAATTTTATTTTTATTGAAAAAATGAATAATAATCATTTTATGATGAATAAAGTAAAATCCATATTAAAAAACACATATAAGTAAAGTTCACTTACCAGGTTTTAATACAGCCGATCAAACTGCACACGTTTGTCCAAGTCAATTCAATTTTATGCAGTAAGTGATTGGCATATCTATTTCCACATGTAGGATTTAATTGAAATTGAAACGTCATTCAAAAGAACAGTCAAATAATTTCTCAGGTTAATGTACTCTTCAATCGATCAAAATAATTAAATAATAGTTGAAAATAATAAAATACATCTAAGTTGAATAAATTGTTTCATGTTTATTTTCAAAAATCACTTGTTTTCATTAATATAATCTATAAACGATTCATTTGTAACCATCCGATGAAACACAAAATGCAAAATAAATAAAACGCTCAATTAGAAAAGAGAAAAACAAAACAAAAGGGGATTAAGATAACTTGTTGTAAAATTACAAACGCGTGACAATTAAAGTTTGAAGATTTTTATTTTGTAATCCTATGTCTAAAGTAGTCTTTGCTTATGCACGTGAGTGTTCTTGCACGATATAATGAGAATAAATTATAATACTCGAACTATGCTTGTGAAAGCGAATGGTCGCATTCCAGCAGCACCATCCCCAATCATATACAGATTGAGTTCTTGCATCCATACAATAATTACAAACAAAATTGATTGTCAAGTATGACATTGGCTTTTGGTTTGAACAAGAATTCGGTGTTAATTTATAATATTGTAGCGAAGAAGACAAACTGTACAGTTGAAAACGGCCACGTCGATGAGATGGGAACAGTCATTTACGCAAGCATAGTCGGGGTGTATTTAAATTTATCCAGCGCGCTGAATACACACTCGCGTGTGTAATGAGCGTACGTTTGTCGAAAACGGCGACGACAAATAAAACAATAATCGAGAGAATAATTGAACGAAGGTTGTCAGCTAATAATAATGAGTGGGCTGAGTTGGTAGCAGCCCGAGGGTTGACACGGGTTGCGCGCGCGGAAGTTGTCATGCCGCGATCCGCCTGCGTTGCGCGCTTCTCGTGCTGCAATGATCGCTTGTCGCCTCGCTCCTTCTCTCGATCGTTTTTTCGGGGCAATGGTACTGAGTGTGTGTGTATGCGAACAGGCGTTAGGATGGTGTTTGGGCGTCGCGCGGCGCTTAGAAGCACTTCCTGTGGACGATGGATGGGCCGGACTCGTCGTACTCTTGCTTGGAGATCCACATCTGCTGGAATGTAGAGAGGGAGGCCAAGATGGAACCTCCGATCCAGACGGAGTATTTCCTCTCTGGTGGTGCAATGATCTTGATCTTCATGGTAGATGGGGCAAGGGCGGTGATCTCCTTCTGCATTCTGTCGGCAATGCCTGGGTACATGGTGGTACCTCCGGAGAGCACGGTGTTGGCGTACAAGTCCTTACGGATGTCTACGTCGCACTTCATGATTGAGTTGTAAGTGGTCTCGTGGATACCGCATGCTTCCATACCCAAGAAGGATGGCTGGAAGAGGGCTTCAGGGCAACGGAATCGCTCATTGCCGATGGTGATGACTTGTCCGTCCGGAAGTTCGTAAGACTTTTCAAGGCTGGAGGAGGACGCGGCGGTGGCCATTTCCTGCTCGAAGTCAAGAGCCACATAGCAGAGCTTCTCCTTGATGTCACGCACAATTTCTCGCTCAGCGGTGGTGGTGAACGAGTATCCTCTCTCGGTGAGGATCTTCATGAGGTAGTCAGTGAGGTCACGACCAGCCAAGTCCAAACGCAGGATGGCGTGGGGCAGGGCGTATCCCTCGTAGATGGGAACGGTGTGGGACACACCATCACCGGAGTCCAACACAATACCAGTGGTACGACCGGATGCGTACAGCGAGAGCACGGCCTGGATTGCGACGTACATAGCTGGGGTGTTGAATGTCTCGAACATAATTTGAGTCATCTTTTCACGGTTGGCCTTTGGGTTCAATGGGGCCTCAGTCAACAGAACAGGGTGCTCTTCAGGGGCAACTCGCAGTTCATTGTAGAAGGTGTGGTGCCAGATCTTCTCCATGTCATCCCAGTTGGTCACAATACCGTGCTCAATCGGGTATTTCAGGGTCAGGATGCCTCTCTTGCTTTGGGCTTCGTCACCGACGTACGAGTCTTTCTGGCCCATACCGACCATCACACCCTGGTGACGTGGGCGACCCACGATCGACGGGAACACGGCACGTGGTGCGTCATCTCCGGCGAAACCGGCTTTGCACATGCCGGAGCCATTGTCAACAACCAGAGCAGCAACTTCTTCGTCACACATGTTTGTTATTAATGGAGGTTACCTGAAAATAACACACTTCATTAGTATTCTGAACATTTTTTCAAAACAAATTTACATTAACAAAGATTATTCAATCGATATTAAATTATACGTGGCAGACAAATTTTATTTCATTTTAATCTTGTTTGAAATACATCCACTTTGCTTTTCTCATCAATAATAACGCTGATGAAACGTATTCTTTATCGTAAATTATCAGTGACGATTTCTTAATCATTATTTAATGACTCATCGCACTTGAATTCTTCTTACAAATAAGGTAAAACATTCGAAGAAATGAAATTTGTTCGACTGGATTTAAACTTATTGTGATAAATGATTAGCCCGAAACCTTTGATTATATTCATATCAATTTCACTTCGAACTATCATCAATACAAAACTTTATATTCCAAATATTATTCTGGTACATTAGTCGTCGCTTATATTTACAAACAATCTTTAAATTTGATAACGAACTCAAGATAATGAAATCTCACTTGTTTCAGAAAACGAAAATTTTATCAACTCGTTAATTTTTATTATTTTATTTACTTGGCATGTTTTTTTAACTTGCATTGATAAATACAAATAACAACTCTGTATCTCCATATCGATTATTTATTATTTTATAAAAAGTATTTTTTATTCTAAACTTGAATTTTTTAAATTGTCAATTCTATTACTCTAACAAAGTTAACGTTTGTAATCTTTCATTTATAATCATACAAAAAATTGTTGATACTTTTGTCCAAGTTTATAATCATTGAATTAAAATTCCTTTCGCAGAATAAGAAAAATAATAAACAATTAAATGCGAGAGTTTTATCCATTAAGTTGCATCGTTTTACTTTAAGGATAATAAATGCAGAGAATTCGCGATGAAACGAACTTTCCAGGAGCGTCACTGACACGTAACCGCACCCTGCCCCGCCCAACCCCGGCTTCAAACGGTCGATAGCCGGCGCGCTCGCTTCCCAAGCCCAAAAACGCCATTTTAAAGGGGGGCCATTTTAATCTCGTCTCTCCCGTATAACAAAAAGACAGAAATAAAAAACTCACAAATTTCAAGAAGTGATAATAAAAAAAATGTATGCCGAAATATTAAACGATGAACCGATACTATAAAAAATGAGGCTACACGAGAGATTTCTTCGAAATCCAATTCGTTGAACGCACTGTTGCCAAATGAAGGACGAGAAATCAAGGGATAAAGAGAAAACCGAAGCACAGGATTTCCGTTGGCTGTTTATAAATCCAGATAATCCAGGTTGAAGAAATTTTGTGGCCCGGCGTGGTTCACTTCACACTTTTCTAATAAGGTTTGCAAGAACGTGCAATACACCCACTATTTGATCACGAGTTCGGTTGATCCCGGCATGCACAATGAAATTCAAAAAAGACCGTTGGAACGATGTAAAAGAAAAAACAAAATCAAAAACTTAGAAAAGAAAACAAGTGAAACGACCTCTGTTGTTGACGTTCAAATTGTTTTTCGACAATAAAATAATTAAACTGATAATTACTGAGACTTACTTTTACGTATAAAAAGTATGTACAGGATAAAACTTAGACAACGGCGCAAGTTACTACTTGTCTAGCACCACACGGAATGTAGCGTTACAGCCGGCGGCGGTGTGTTATATGAGCGGGCGGTTGTCGCGCCCCCACTGTCGCACTATCGACCAATAAGGGTGGTGCGAGCTCGGCCAATGAAACGCTATTTTACCATATATGGAAAGTTTATTCCGCGGTGGGGCGCCCCCCTCCACCCCCGCGGAGCCGCTTAGGTGCATCGGCCGAATATTCGCACGGATAACGAAGGTACCTCGTTGACTCATCCCCGCCCTTGAGACGCTGTGATCGCGATCAATCGGACCCCCGGTGCAACGTGGATTTTCACATTTCCGGCCATCGGCGATTCACCAAAAACCACGACCTTCACGTGGGTTCACTTTTTTCCGCGCTTCTCCGACAATATCATCTACCCGTTTGTAAATTTAATATCACTTATTTTTTTTCAGTTTTTGAAAATAAGTTATTTTATCGTTCATCTATACGAATTTTCATTCGTGCAATGTAATCGGATAACGATTTACTCGCAGAATGTACTGGACGTTTTTGTCTTGGATTTCATTCATTAGAATTTGAATTGTAACGGTCGGTTGGAGAAGGATGGAGCATGCAAACGGGCGGCTTACGTACGTGACGTGGTAGTATCTAAAAATACGTAAGACGCGATCTCGGAATAGTACCGGAAGAAAAACCACCGGCTGACGCGGATCAGAACCACCTGATCGCGACAACCTGTGAATCGCGACGACGCCCCGACCGCCATGGCTGTCGCAAAAAAAAAGAGGAAACGCGAGCCGGGTGAAACGTGCACGAGTTACGATTCTATCATTTTCACGGCAAGCACGCGAAATTTGACTGTTAGTTTGGTGAGATTCGATTTGCGATATTACTTACCTTTGAATTTGCAAGGAAACAGACGGCCAAATGCAGTTGCTGCGAAAAGACGAGAGACAAACTCGGAGGCACTGAGTGACAGGGCGACGCCGCGAGTTGCGAGTGAAGTGAGCGAGTTCACCGGCGATGCAGTGCGGTTTGGACTCGTCCAAAGCAGGGGTGCAGGGCACCTGCGCGTCGCGCGCAAATTTTGCAAATTCTTTTTTTTAGCTGAAAAATTGCATCTTATGGGGAAAGTGTTAGAAAAAAGCCTAAAAAATGTCATGATTGTTGTTGAGCCAAAATTTTGGAGGAATTTTCGAAAGATTTTGATATCTTTGAGTTGGGCTGGGTGCGGGACTTCCCTGCGCACATCATGGACTCGCCTGGACGAGCGCCCCACCGCTGGATCAACAGCTCTTGCCATATATGGGCATAAAACGAGCGCGGCCACGCGATTGGTCGCCGGCCGGCTGCCGGCTAGATTCTCCAAATGCCGCTTCAAACTGTACGATATCGAGGCGCATAATATGAAAACGCTAGCGTAAAGACCTGCCTGACTGTGCCTGACTAACCGTCGACTCATGTACACGCGCGTACGCAAATATACGCACGTGTCTGTGTGTATGTGGAGCCTCCTTTTTTCCGACGATTTCTTCTGCCACGGCATTTGTACTATGTTCAATCCTACTTCCAGAACGCAGGGCCCATGCGTCTACGCGTCTCAATCCAAACGACCCGGCCTTTTCAAGTCCACATTCAGTTTTCAAGATCTTGCTCGCTCAATAAATAAGAATCCATCAGCAAAAACTATTTTTTATCAATTTAGCGAAAGATGATCTTGCAGCGATTTCTTCCGCCTTGTCTTATCTGTTTTTCATTATTCATTTTTTTATTCTTGTTTCTCAAATGAAGAATGTAAATATTAAGATTACATCAATGTTTTTTTAAAGACAAACTGCACGGTGCAAAATAATAAGGCCATTTAAAAATTTAAAGAGTTTGTATTTGTATGATTGGGTCAAGTATTGGCAAAAATGTATTTGCTTGTTTCAAAAAAAGGACGATGCAATTGAAATATCATGTCAAAAAATAAAAATATAATTTCAAAAAATAGCTGATACCATATCTTGATTGATTTTAAAGAGAACTTACATTTATGAGCATAACAAAGTAATTTTATCAGCAATGCTGATGTGTTTTTTATCAATGAACTGTAACTTACATGAACCATTTAATTATGCGGTGATTCATTTTTATTGTTTTTAAATTCGTTTGATAACTTTCGCTGTAAGAGAACAATTTGTTGCGAAATTTGTTGTTTCATTTTTTAATGTTGAAATTCGTTTTCATTTAGCAACGACATTTTTATCAAAAAATAAAAACAACTTTAATTGAAAACTAGATAAGACACAGAGTAATTATTATCTTATATTCAAAAATAAGTAAATTTAATCTAAAATGGTTTCCATTAGTTATATTCAATACTTTAATGCTTCATTTAAAATTTAAAAAAAAATTCTAGTTTGATCATTTCTCGAATGCATATTTCGTTTTACATAAAAATAGTCTGCGACGATAATAATTATTCGTGATAATTGAGTTAGAAAACACAATTTTCTAATCGATAAGGATCAAGGACCAAAAGAGCCAACGGAAATCTTTACCGTAAACATTTACTCTTGCAGCGCTGTAAATCTCATGGTACACATTTTTACCTAATTTTTTTGCGTGTTAGGCTCCAGCGGCGCCGACCCGATTAGTTTTAGGCGCGAATCAGACAGTTTTAACGTGCTGAATGGTGTTGTTTTCCCTAGAAATGGGACAAAAAAGTTTGATACATTGGGTTAATTTTTTTTGTTCCTCTTACAGTCGAGCAGTTCTCTCATTAAATTACAAATTTAATTACAACTCGCTGATTTTGACCAACGCGAAACATTTAATAAATCAATAAAATTAAATTAAATTGTTTAAAGTTAGAAATCATCGACTGTTTTAAATCCATTCCATTTACCAATATTAATGACAGAAATTAACATCTAAAATTTATCAACTCATATGAAAAACTTCGTTTTCAAATAAACATCAATAAGAAAGTGGTTATTCAAATTTGGACAAATTTGATTGTACCTCACGATAATTCGAAATCGACGAGATTTGAATTTTGTTTTATATTCCTATTGCATCTTGAATACAAATTAAGAGAACATCCCATAGACAAGGGACAATGAAAAACTACGTTTTCACGCAGTCATAAAATATTGATTAAGATATTTTCTCCAAACACACTTTTCACTAAGAAAAAAGGATTTACATCATTATTTATACAAAAATTTAAAAACAATACGTAAATAAATTGAAAAATGAAAATATCCATTAAAAAAAGTCGTTTTTATTTAAAACAAGAACACAAAATGGAAACAAAATGTGATATATTTTTGCCGTGATACAATTTTTATTATGAAAGATTTCCAGAATTTGAGCAAAAGTGTGTGCCTCTAATTGCAATAACACCATTTGTATACTCATGATGAGAACTGGCGTTGTTATTCAGACATGGAGTTTTATTTGTCGTGTTTCCGGTGCAGTTTTCGTATTGGCGCCGCATCGAGGAAAGGGTGCGACGAAGGATCCTTGTTTTATTTCATTCCCCCTGAACATTGTCTGCGCTTCTCAAATCTTGAATGAAAAATAACGACTCATGTAGTCTGCATCTTATACTTAGTGTCAAAATCAATGAAAAATTGTTCCCTCAGTGAGTTGTAACTCGAAATTAAGACAATGTAAAGATAGTTTGAAAAAATAAGATTACTCATTTTTGTCGTCTTGCGTACAATAATTTTCAAAGAAAAAGTTTATAAAATATTGCACTGTTGACATCACAACAATGGAGCAATTGAAGAGCCCATCGTATTCCAGGCAATCAATTTCAAAGCACAAATTAATGAACTGCATTCATGTGTAGTAATTAAGTTAAAGATGTAGTGCGAAGGGTCTGAACTTGAGATGCTTATCAGTGAACCGTACCCTACACAGTTGCGGAAATGAGGCTATCGTTCACACGTTGATATACACAAGTCTTCTAAATATACACGAACGTATTTGTGCCTTTAAAGTCTAACTCGAAATAGATTCAAGGACATGATGATCCAAGGTTAAATAAAACCATAAACAGATATCCTTTGTTTTTTTTAATATAAATTTTTTCAATACTGACATAAATTTTTTAAATTCATAACAAAAAAAATTATTGGAAAATTAGTATTTCCACATTGAAAAATGTACCTTAATATGGAATGAACAACGAAATTGTTGCAAAACTTTGAAATATTTGAAAATTTCTTATTTTACAACTTTTTCAATTATTGCAATTAATTTAATTCCACTTGCAACTTTTGTGTTGTGATAAAAAGTCAACGACCTGATGAAGAATCTGATTTTGTTTTGATGCAAAAGTTTTGTTTTCTTTTCATTTGCGTGCATGAGTGTAGGCCAATGCTCGAGACGTAAGAGAAAATTTTTAATTGAAATGATCTGATTTGAAGTCAATGCAATTATGTAAGAGCCTACCGGAATAATCGATCGTCCGGGCCGTACATATATCAACTGTTTAGAAAGTATAGATCCTGCAGTGTTATATATTTCAAAGGTTTCACATCGCGAAAAGTTTGAGCTGTTATACAATTCTCGACCATACTCACAAATGCACAGCCACATAATTTTGAGCTATATGCAATCTCGACCGTTTCGGAAAATTATGTGAATCGCTTCAGAGGGTGTTGTATAACATTTTTTGACGCTATGTGAATGTGCACGTTTAAAGGTTCAACTATATTAGACCTCGCTAATGCACTTTCAACTTAAGGGCAGACTTGCAGAACCAATTTTTAATCATGTAATGGCACACTTTACAACAATCGTGAAATAGTATTAGAAATAAATCGGAAAACATACTTTGATCATAATTTTTTGCTACTTTTCATTCAGTTTCTTTTATTTGTTGAAAGCATAGAGAATAAGCTGAATTGAGAGAAAAAAACATGGGTATGTATTTGGACAGCTGTGACTGATTGTACATTCGAATATTGCATTGATCAGATTTAGAGCAATAAATCAAAAACATCGAAAAAAAGTGACAATCGAATGCTTGGATTAAATGAATACAATTAGACATTTTGTGTGACAGCACGCGGTTATGGCGATTTGCCGGCAACCATGCACGTTCACCATGTGGATGAGTGTGAGTAAGTGTTGCCAAAAATCGATATAATTACAAAGACTGCGCAGATGCGAAATGACCACGTGGAGCTGGTAATGTCAAATTTTTTTTGCCATGTAAAAAGAAACGTTTCTTCGTGTTTTTTTACAATACATTATAGATGTTAATTTTAATGTCTACAAAAAAATGAACTGAACAATTTTTACCAAATTAGGTAAAAAAAACATTCGATCATTATTTGTGTTTTGAGTCACATACTAAATGATACGTAAAACTTGTCATGTTTTATTTATCTTAATTTGTTAATTTGTATAGGATAATATTGGATAAATATTATTAGCTTTTACGTAAAAATTAGTGTCTGAGTTTTTTAAAAATTTTATTCTAAGATAAACAAAAATTGATTTGTAGAATATTATTATCGCCATGGAAATGTTTAAAAATCATCATTTGAACTCTGGCTGTCATGAATGGTCATAAATTATTCCTTAAAATTGTCATTTTTATTAAATTTTTTTATTCTCAAAGTAATTTGCCTCGATTGAAAATTTAACACAATTGATAGGTCACGACATCTCAGATCGTCTTTGAACTTTGTGGTTAATTTTCTGAATCGCACCGTATGTTTCCGCTATTCCTTTCAAAGACGGCTTCAAAGTCTTGGATATAGATTCCGTGCGTTGAACTTGTCGTATTTGGTATTGATTTCAATGTGTATTTCGCAAAAGAGTCCTACACTATCTTTACCATTTTGCCGATCTTAGACACCGCCCTTTCTCAGCTTTAAATCGGCAAAATCAAAGATATGAAAAAAAAAAAAAAAAAAAAACAAAAAATAATCGAAATAATTTTAAAAAATCTTAATTGATTGCAATGTAAAAATCAATGAATAGGAAAAACATCATTTACTTATAAATTAATAATTCAAAATATGATAATGTTAAAAAAATAGACAAATTGGTAAAACTTTAATGCTCTGAAAAAGACGATAAGAGTTAATGTTATTGATGTTAAATTTATTTGTTCATTTTTCAGAAAAAGAAAATGTGTTTGAATGAAAATAAAGGCTTGATCAAAGGCGAGAGTTTTTAAAAGGCATTGCGTTGGAGACAGCATGAATTTCGTGCAAATTTGGAGATGTTCTTTTTATGTTTACTAGTGGCAACGACTGGGCCTTATGCAAGGTCGGTGAGGCCTCGCCGAGTCCTTATTCGAGCGCCAAGGTCACGTCGGCTGCAGGCCATTAGGTTTTCAGGTCAGACACGAAACTCTGCCTTATTTAGTTCTAATTTCGCGACTAGTAGAAAACAAACGCAGCTAACGTTGATTCATTTAAAAATTACAGGCCTCGTGCTTAATCTACTTTTCATTTATTTACGTATCCTTAATTGCTCCTGGATGGAGAGCTTGATTTTTTTGGAACTTTATTAATTTAACGCTGTCAATTGATTTGTTTTCCTTTTTACCAAATTTTCAGTTATATTTGTGAAGTTAGTAAAGTTCCAGAGGCTTTAAAAAAGGCGATTGTTTTTTTTCTAGTCACGTGTCTAGTAGACGTGTGTGGCTGTTTTCAAAGTTTTTAATACTAACTCGAATGATAATTTTAAATTTTCTTCGTTGATAATAGATTCAGTTTTTGTTATTAAAAAACTGACGTTCATCAATGATTCATAAAGTACCAATGATTATTATCATTCCTTGAGTATTTTTCATCCTAACTGTTCATGATTTTGATGCATTGCATGAATGATAATAATATGACCAGATATTTCTGAATTAAACCTTTGACAAACTTGGTTATTTCACGCAGCATCGTGTGATAACTAAATTTTGAAAACGAAAGTACATAATAATGACCAATACTCTTCATACTTTTTTTGTTATTCAAAAAAGTGTTAGTAATTATCATCAACACAAAATATGGATATTTGTTCCCAATTAATTAGAATATGTTTCCAAATTTGTCCCTGTCTGTGAACCATCTGTTAAAAATGCACGACAAATTCAAATTCAAAATTTCTAACTGTTATATAGGTATAAAATTTCTTCTATTGTACCCAAAGTTAAAAATAGAAAGTACTTTTTAAAACGCTTGTTTCTTTCAGTAAACTGCACTTACTACGTGATTGATTTATCCTGACATGTCAAAGTACAACCAAAGGTATGATCATGTAACAAATTTGATAATGAAACTTTCGTCATTTGAATGCTGTTTTGCTTTAAGTTTGAATCTTAAAATCTTATGGAAGAAAATACAACATTATCATTTCCCATAATCAGCTTCATCTTTTTCCTCTGCAACCAAAAAATATAGTTATATTTATTTTATTTTATTTTATTAATTATTTATAAATTATGATTATTTATTTTCATCTGGCTGGAAAAATAAAAATAAACTTCTGCCGTCTCAAAACAAGATATTTAAAAATATGAGCTAGGAATTTGAAAACAGCATCAAACAAACAAAAGTAAGGATGGGTCATTATTATTAATATCCAACGGCGGAACGCATGACGCGTGTCATTGCTTTGGAATATGCGATGATAAGCGGTTAAGGTTGTGTTTGTATAAGAGATTCCAAAGAAGAAATCGTCAGTGATTCAAGGCACCGAACAATTCGAATGGTCGCCAGGGGAGAGGATTCTTGTTTGAACGTCCGATCTTGCTGTCGTCACGGATGACATCATATTCTGCGATTGCGCTTCGTCTGCTTGTTTTATGACATATTTTTTGTTATTTTTTTGCAGCAGGAACCTATAAAATCTTCCAATCGAACTGATCCACGCATTTTTTCTTCAATATTCTTATATAAGAATCAATTCATTTCTCGTCATTGCTATATTTATTCAAAATGAACAAGATGAGTTGTTGATATTCTTTATTTTCGTATTTATCAGGTGCCCATGACCTTT
Organism: Telenomus remus; assembly: GCA_020615435.1. Lineage (NCBI taxonomy): Eukaryota > Metazoa > Arthropoda > Insecta > Hymenoptera > Scelionidae > Telenomus > Telenomus remus. The sequence continues at coordinate 6,511,644 of CM036338.1, forward strand.
TATCTGATCGTTCTCTGATCATAAATGTCCATTGCTATTTTTAAGAGCATACCAGGAGCGCCAAAAGAATGTGTATCATGATAGTCAAAATGTTCCAACCTGCTACAATGTTTATAAATCAATTAAAAATTGAAGAAATATAAAATTTTAGAACTTGTTCTAAGAACTATAGTTGTGTCCAGAATAAGAGCTGAGTTTCAAAAAAATCAGAGGTCTCGGAAAATAGAATTATGAGGACAAGTTCATTGTTGTTTTTCAAATCAAACACGACTTTGGAAAACGGCCTTTGATTTGATACATTTTGTTCGCCTTTGCAGAGTAAACTTGTTGGATTCTTTTGATTTGGCCTTACTCATCAGCCGTGACGAACCTGTACAAGTTTTGCCGGTAAGATGCAGTCACAAGCTCGCGCTTTTAAGATTACCTATTTTCTCAGGGCTAAATAAACATTGTTCTCTTCCGATTATCTAGTTCAGTTCAATACTTCAACTTACATTTATTTATTGCCCAATTTCTCATGCAAAAACTTCTTTCCTGCACATATCAATTTTTCTACCTATAAGAAAAAACTTTTAGACGATTATGAAATTTTATTATTTCCTCTTTTTCAGCCCCTTTTTGGTTTTATGAAGTTTCAAAGAAAAATACCAATGTATCATGATACATTTCAAACCCCATAAAAGTGTCATTTAAAATCCATAATCTTAGCCAGCAATGTTCTAGTAAATTAGTTTATGTGTCATAAAACGTTTTTTTTTCTGGTCCAAGCTGTTCCGTCAAATATAAAGAAGATTTAAACAATACAGATGACAGATAAAAAAGGATTTGGTAAAAAATGTTTCTAATGCCAGAATGATTGTTTGGTAGTGCACCGTTTGGATTATTTAATTGATGCACTATCATCGTGCTGTCTAGACTATTATTTAGTGCTGTTTATATTTGCGAGGTGCGTCTCACGGAAGACAACCACGGACGTTAGAGCAACTTCGCGACCCTGAGTCACGCTCTTGACTCCAATTTCAGATACCAATGAATATGTTATTACAAGTATCACGTATGCTCATATCGCGTTCATGATTCAAGGATTCGGTACACGGTCGAGTGAGGCCTGCATCATTACCCAAAATGGCCATTTCCATTTTTCCTTCCGCACTTCCTAATTCGCTCTTATCAACAACTCGTGCACGTTTTTCCATATTAGCTTTCGAACAAACATTTTCCCGCGGTTTGGCTAATTTTAAACCCATTTAATTTTAAAAATAGAAGAAAAAAACCAATATCTCTTATCTATACTAAATCATAACTTTTTTATCCATATTTGTACTTTGGTATAATTTGATATAAATAGTTGAAACAATAATTATTTGTTTCAGATTTGTTTCAAATGATTTCTTAATGAGTTTGGTTTATGGAGTCTGAATATTACGGACTTGACTGGCGTGTAAGATGTGAAATTGAACTTAAAGTAACAAATGCGTGGAAATATTTTGTGATTGCGAATCACACTCACGCCTTTCTCCTTTTTTATTGCTGTCCACTTTCTTGCCATTGTTACGAACCATTTAAAACGTATCTTCACACGCGAGATCTGTGTCAATCCCTTCATTTTTCGACAAATTGCTTTTATGAAATTATATGCTTATGAAATTAAGACGATCGTGAAAATAAATTGAGGACTTTCAGAAAAGGGAAACTTATTTAACATGTTTATTTTTGGGCCGATCAAGTGCGACCAGCTCGAAGTATAGAATTCAATCACAGATAGAAAGACAAAGTGCAAAAGTACATTTGAAAAGCTGATCCGATTGTTTGTTCGCATTAGTATAGACGGCGGCTTACAACTGGAGCATAAACTTGACACGCGAACGTGAAACAAGCAGGCCTGAAATTATGGCTTGGTGTGGTATGGAAATCATCGAACTGTTGCTTTTGATTCAGTTATCCATGCATCATCTTTAAATCAACAATTACAAATTTATAACATCGTTCAATTACACCTTTATGTTCAATTAAAAATGCAAAGTCCAATTTTTAATTAATTTACTGGCCATAAATACATTTTCATTGCTTTTCATGGTTAATTCATGACTTTGTAAAATTCATCAAATAACAAATGTAACATTTTTTTGGCATTTTTTATTTTACTAAACAGTTCAATAATTAAAATTTGTTTTAACGTAGAAAAAATAATTGCAATTTGTTAAAATAAGACTTGAATGGGTTCAAAATGAATAAGTTGATTTTTGGATTAGTAACCGAACATGACATTTGTGCTCCATTCAAGAATAGCTATGAAAGCGTTTACAGCAGACACCGGTCTCAACAGCACATGGCATGTTAACTAATCTCGTTTATGCAAATAACATGCAACCTTATCTGACGTTCTAACTTACACTGAGTGTTCTGTTTTATTTCCCCTAAAAACGATAACATCTCTCGGTGCTAATGAATAGGAAACGAACGTACTCGTCAAGAAGTCGCGGTCAATCAATTGTAAAGAAAGAGAAGCAAAAGAAAATATTGTCCCAACATAGAATCAACTTTTTATTCACAACAGAGAAAAGTGATTAATTGTGCAATAGGAAGTAATTGGATCGTATAATTGTTATCCTAATCGTTTCACACATAACGCACTTACAAGTTTGCATATGCAAATATCCAGCTGGATCTGCGTGATAATCTTTTTCTATGTTTATACACCCGATCTAGAAAGTGGGCCATCTTCTAATGCAATTGAGACAAGCATTTTTTTTTCAACAATAGCACTTTTTTTACAACTTTAAATCACATCTGACATTTTTTAAATATCAACAAAAACTGAATATTCAATAATTAGAAAAATTTTGAGGAAAAAGGAATTGGGGAAAGCTTGGGAAAAGCTTTTTTATTATTACAACTATCGTGTTCGATTGAATGAACGTTGGTTGGATGGCAAAAACCGCAGATGAGAATCGTGGAAGAAAAAGAAGTCATGAATAGAGCCAAAGTAAGAATGTAGGCAGGTTTTGTGTGCTTGTTGTTGATTGTTAATGAAGCAAGCGAAGCAGCGCAAGAAAATAAAATGGGAATGAGAGAAAAAAGTATTGACGACAGTGATAATCTAACGTTTGTTTTGAAACCACAAATTCGCAATATCAAGATCAGAAGTGTTGTTTAAAGTCGTTCAAATAATATAACTTATCACGAACCGGTAATACTGTTGCATGCTTTAAAACTCTCTCAAAATACTTTCACAATTTTATAAGTCAAAAAAGTAAATAATTGCAAAGTTTCTACATTTTTTATTTCCTTTCAAAAATCAAAAAAATGACAATTTCAACGTGTATTTTCTCGAGGAGGTGTGATTGTGGTCACCACGGTCTTCAACATTTCAGTTACAGAAAGCAAACATCAGGTATATCATCACCTGTTAAAAGTCTAATCACAACTCCTCAATTATCATAATTGTGGAGAACTAATTGCCAAGTTGAGTAATGTTCCAATTTAAAATAAATATTAATAACTGTAAACTGTAAATAATTCATATTTCAAATGTTAAATCCATTCATGATTTCCACATTTTTTCAAATGTTACTGACCACTTTCAGTGTCTCATACTTTTACTATACCAAACGTTTACAATATACAAACGTTTCTTTACCTCAAAAATATTATTACTTTTGCATCGGACAGTTCAATAAAACTGTCGTTCAACTTACCAGGCCAATCTGCCGAAAAAGCTCATAATGGCTGTTACCATTCCGGAAAAAATTGGCAAACCTACTTAAAAGACTAGGTCAAGTTTACACGCGGCTCTCACACGTTAGCGGATACATATGACAAAACGACTCTCTCTGATTGGCGATTAACTAGTCGCTTCTTAAGAACCGTTGAAAGTTTGAACTCCTTACCTGAATTGATTACGCATGGAACTATATGTATACAATTTTTCCGGGCCCCTACCACTGATGTGCATTCATATTGAAACTTTAATATCCAACGTTCAAAAGTAACTCTTGCATTACAATATTTCTTATAAAAATTTAATAAAAAATTGCAAGAACTTCTTAATTCAAGAACAATTTTATTGATCTTAATAGTTCTTAGCTTACTTTCACACAAATGAAAAAAAAAACTGAATTAAAAAATGTATGAATTGTATGAAAAAGGAAGAGAAAAATAATGTTAAGTGTTGATATGTTGGGACAGTGGTGTTTGTTTCGCACAGTGGAAGTGCCATTAATTGGACGGAAAGAGAATTACCCAAGTATGCACGGGTAATCGCCGGTTCGCAGAGACGAACTTGCGTGGCGTTCCACATTCGTATATATGCACAAGTTCAAGAACATTTAGGGGTCAAACTGAAAGGCTTCGCTTGTGATTGTTCCGAGGTCGCTATCACATGGGAATCCCTAATTTCTCCCAGGATCGCCTTCTTCCTGCACAAACGGATAGAGACCCACAGATAACTTCATTTGCAATTGAAATTTCCTTTTTCCCGTTTTTTCCATTTGACCAATTGGCCAGTTACATTTCAAAACTTAAAAACCAAGGTAAATAAAAGCTTAACATTTTGATTTAATAAAAATTATTTATTCTTCTTTGTTCGGGAGACTGATTGGATTATATTTTTTTCTCTTTTTTTGCCCAAGCCAAAGGCTGGAGAGAAACCTAATATAATAAAGCCGAAGGGACTTCGATCTCAAGGTTGATGAACAAAAAGAGTTCCAGGAAGATCGAGAGCCATCAGAGCACTCGGCTGCAGAGATCGGTAAATTAAATTTCGTCACGTGCTTTTAAACTAACGGCTCCATTTTCCGCTGCTAATTTGTCTCTAATTAAGTGATATAAATGCTAAACACTTTTACTATCACATAAGACTTGATCGCATCACAATTACAAATAAAACACACGTGATATGCATATGCATGCAATGCACAATAAACTCGACGATTATTTTTCATTCTTATCTTATTTCCCGCGAATATAAACTTGGAAAAAATAAAAATGAAAGAAGGAAGTGACAGATGTTGTAATGAATATTGATTTCAATGAGCGAGTAAAAGTAAAATCATCATCATTTTGTTCAAATTTGTACTTTGTTTTGAATGTGAAAAAAACTTAGCGTTTAATTTAGCGTTTGTTGTTACGGTTTCGTACAATGCATAATGAGATGATTGTAAGTTCGTTGCACTTGTGGGCGAGATGAATCGACGTCTACTCTCGCATCGTAGAAATGTGTCTCGAGTCTGGACTGCGACTGCGGCAAATCGTGGAGAAAAAAAAATGAGAGGAGAGAAGAACCTGCTTTCAGCATACCACCTGTCGACCCGTTATGCCTGTGTTCGAATAACTCCGTTTCTGCGGTACTCTATACCCACAAATGACAGAACCTCTACATCCCTGTCCAGGGCCGCATTAGCTCACTATCTGCAGAATAATCTAGACACAATATTATATCCCTATACCTATACTGGACTATCCTTTATGAATTTATTTTTCTTTGGCCTCAGATTTCACTTGTTTCGTAACAGTTTCAGAATTCCTTCTAATAAAATAATATACCTCAAAAACTCAATAATTAACAAAGCCAACATTGATTAATTGCAATTCTTATAATAATTAAAGTTGGAATCTAAAAAACACACACACAAAACAAAAACAGTTTGTCACAGACAGTTAGATGATGGGGAAGAATACTAAATAAATCACACTCAAATAGATGTTCCTTAAATCACATTTCTCCTGTTGAAAAGTGGCAAGTGTACGTATTTTTTTCTAAATATTAAGAAAATAAATGAACAGTTACAGTACAGTTAGTTTGAGGTGTAATTAATTAAAATTTGATGCAAATTTATTCATCCGTATAAAACATCGTGCAATCAAACTAATGGCAACACGTGGACTGAGATTTTGCATTTCAAAAGAAAGACGATGATTACCTAAAAATGTAATGCAGAGGTACCATCAAATGTTGAGTGCATACAAAAAGTGTCTTTTGATAGATGAAAGATATTCATTCACACAAAGTAATTTCTGAAAAATGATTCAGATCAACATTTCTTATACTTCTCTCTGAAGCTTGAAATTTTTTATATTTTCAAATTAAGTTATTGAAAATCACCCTTTGATATTTTAAATTTGCAAATATTAAAAGAAATGAAAACAAAACAATGCCAAGTTTTGTATATGTTACACTCGTGAGAACGCGTGCACGCATTGATAGAAAGTGCCAAATATTAATGTTTGTAGGACAATCATTTGAGTGCTTGTAAATACACCTGTACTTGAAATTCATGGTACCCAATAATTATAGTTATATTATGTATTTTGCATGCATTTAAGTGCAAAGCGCTCTTGTTTCCAACATCAAAATAGGTCTTTAATTATTGATAATAAAAGTTTTATAGTCAAACAAGTTGAACCGGACTAATAAATAGATCTATAAATCCATTTGTTTAGATAAATTAAATGGAAATTGCTTTTAATTTTTGTGATCAAATAACAATCTTTAAATGAATTTAAAACCAATGTTGAGATAAGATTATGCCTCAAGTATAATAGATAATGTTAACTGTGAAAACTATTTTTTTATAACATTTAAAGTATTTTAATTATAATACCTATATAAAAAACAATTTTTATTAAATATTTATGAAAACTGAACAAAAAAAAGTCTGTTGATGCTTTTATGACGATCTCACACATAATTCTTTGACACAATGCAGTGTTTTCATTCATACGGAGTGTGCCGCGTGCGTACGCTGAAATTCCAGTCCGTTACCAATTTCGCTACTCTCCTAGATTGCTCATTACGCTGCGTTCGAACAAAAAATCGCGAATTCCATCAAGCTTCCCTGACGGCCGCTCACGGGAAACGCATGCTAACTTTCAATCAACAACTTGACCCAATTCGTTGAGCCCACGATTTGCTTATTCTCGTTCCCCTCGTCGGCATCTCACTTTCAAAACAATTAATGTCAATTAATTGGCGCAATTAAAGCAATAAAAGAACCCGTTATTCAGTCAATTTAATTAACGATGATCCGCGCGCAGATTTTAATTGTACCATTACCATATGTTCTGAACAGAAACACCGAGTAAGAAAGCACGCTGCTTTTATGTTAACATTGTTGAGAAACAGATGGTTATAATAAGACATTTTACTGCGAAACAAAATATCAAATCAATTTTCATTCACGATAATTTTTATGCGATTGCAAAATGCTCGCCAAATCATATACGCGCATATTATTTTCTTCTTTCACATGCGAATGTTGTTGTGCAAAGCAATTGTGTGCTGAAGAGAAAAGTACAACGAACTCTCAAAGCTTGTATCAATTTTCGCCTTGATTTATGTAACGTCAGCGTCTTCAGTTCACAAATCAAACGAAATGACTAGGATTTGATACGAACTAACTTTTCTCAATTTCGGTTTCTTTTATGGAAGTTTGATGGAAGTATTTTTTTCTCCTGATGGTTTTTTTATTTCACTTAGTAATTTTACGATAATAAAATTTGTTTTTACCTAAACGTTTTATTAGAGCAATTATGTACAATTTACAAGACTTGCGTCCTTGCAGCATACAGAAGTTTCAAAATTGCTGACACTTGGTTCAATCAAGGTCAAATATTTTTTTTCATCTGAAATTACTACAAAGTTTGGATAAAGTAGTTTGTAATTTTTTTTCATTTTAATTTAAGAATATCTACGTATATAAATCTCCCAAATAAATTTTCCCAAAAATGATGTTGATGTGAAAAACCACCTTCTGACACATTTAAGAAATGAAATATTGTACCTGAGAAAAGTCAATAATTGATGTATCAACGCGACAAGTATATTTGAAAAATTCCCTTTACAGTTAAAAAGCCGAATTATAATTTCATCTTTTCTAATATAAACATCACGACACTTCTATGTGCATGCATTTTAATTCCTCTTCGACTCTTGAGGTTGGCATTAATTAATTCCTAAGAAACGTTCTTTCTAATTTAGAGGTCTCTGATGACTTTCATGTATTCATGACAGATTCATTGAAGTCATTCTTTCCGGGGTAAGTTACTTAAGACTATCAATATCATCCAATACAAAATTGAAATGAAAGAAAAAAATGACAATTAACAAAAGAGCTATTTAATAATATAATAAATTTAATATAATATATCTACATGTAAACGTTTGGCAAGTTCAGGAACATGCGTATCGATTTGGCAAGCCCCTTTGTTATTTGGAAGTTGATAAAGACGGATTGAAATTATACATACACGCATTAATATATACGATTTCATCAGGCACATGTTTAGATGAGTCATTACCGAGGGTTGCTGCACATGAACCCATTAGTCCCATCACGTTTTAGATCTTGAAGAGATTCTTCATGCTGTGGATTGAATCATCGACCTGGTGTTTTGTCGAACAAGCGATTTCTAATTTTGTCGCGAATCCAACTGCACGCCAAAAGGTTGCTAAAGTGAACCATGCATATAGAATGTCCGCGAAAGTTCGGGGTTTATTGATTGACTTTGAAAATGGCCAGATGACTCGTGCAGCATCTGGCGGATCGATACTGATTAGAATCAAAACTTATGTTGCTCCAAAACAAAATGATGGATAACAGTGAAAACGTTTCCAAATCATTCTCAAATTAGTAACTAATAAATTAAGGACATGAATGTGAGTTTATCAGTAAAAACAACAAAAATGTATTTAATTGGATTGGAAAAAGAGACTTATTAGAATAATCATGAAAGTTTCGCGTCACAATTCCGCAATCTGAGATGCATGAGAATCCGACTTTCGTGTGAGAAACGCGTGGACGAAAAAAAAACAACAGATCTCAGCAAATATAGACTATTGCTTTATTCGAGACTTGTTTTTGCAGATGAAGAAATTTCGTGAGTACAAATAAGTCACGAGACAAAAGTTTGGCCTTTCGTTTATGGTGATCGATTTGGGGAGACAGTGTTCCACCACGCCCAACATTGATGTCATGAGTCACCTAGTGCACGAGCCAGTTCGAAACCTTCTTTTGATCGGCATAAAGCTCGTTCAACCTTTAGACCCCATGGATCCGTACCCCACAGTGAGTTCGGATGAAAATCGTGGGAGTGCCGGATTCACGGCTTTGTTCCATTGGGCTAGGTCGCTCGTTTACATAAGCCTCGTTTTATATAAAATCAAACTCATGAATGCAATTTTCGTTTCCCCTTGTCGATTAATGTGCTACAATTGCACACTCTTGAATCACTTGCAATCAAATAAAATTCATTCATTTGACTATAATTTGAATTTTGGTGCAAATAGTTTTATTTCATTTGATTCAAATGTTGTTTACGTGATTATTTATAAACTTTTCAAAATGTTAATTCAAAATTCAAACGACCAAAAAGCCAATCGAACATTTTGAGATAAAATCATTTTCATCCGTTTAGAAATTTAGTTTTAGTTTTCACCAATTGAAAACTCATAAAATATGCTTTCACTTGATTTTTTTTTCAAGAAGTCCGAACAATTTTCCCTTTTTTTGACTGATGAGCTAAAATGAAATGAAACTGTGTGCGCGATATCGCACTAAACCGTCAACAGGATGATGCCTCCAATTTCGATAACACACTTCGTTGACAAGAGAAACGTCGTATCGTTCATTATAACAATTATAATAACGGTTGGATATAGTTTTTTTTCTTATGAAACAGAGAGGAGAACGAGCTAGGGCGAACTTTCTGGGAACTCGATATTGAGAACAATCAGAGAAAAGGCGACAACATTTTCCCAACTGGGCCGTAAATCGATGAACCCGTGGCCAAAGAAGTGCCGGGCGTCATAAATTGAATCGGAAAACGTGAGCCGTTTATCGTGATGTATCCACTGGACGTAACTAGAGCGACGCATTTAACGTAACGAGGGTGTGTGCACATCATCACTCCCACAATTGAAACCTCTTTAAACAGCACCAAATATGGCAAGCTTTCTCGATCGTTTTTAATTATTTCTTCTTCTGCATTAACTATGGTCACTCTTTAATGACTATCAATTCTTACACTTCTCATAATTTTTGTTCTTTTTTTTGATAATGAAAATTTGTAGACTAATTTTGTTGGTTAAACTTGAAAATTGAAATTTATTCATTTTTGAGTTCAGTGGATTTGCTTATTAAACAGACTGCGAGAGAACAACAATAAAAATAAAATGAATCCTGTCAATGGTTACGTGAGCAAAGTTAGTTTAATGGTATCAATTAATGGGTTCCTGTGCAACTTATAAGTGCATCACAGCTGTATTGATGAATCAAAAATGGCCATTCATCATGCTCTACTACCTTGAGCTGGTACACATCAATTTATGTTTGACAATTTGTGGGGTATCATACGGGCCGTAAACATTCAGCTTTTGCCTGATAGGCTTTGATGGATAATTCATCAATTGACAAACAGGAGTGATGCTTTTCGATGCACATATTGTGGCTATTAACGTTCAACCAATTATCTTAAAATTGTCAAATTCTGTAAATGCATTCAGAAAAAAAATCAAACTGCAAAATACATGCGAGAAGAACAATTGCAAAAAAGAACAGCGATACAAAAAATAAGGAAAGAGATAAGCGAGCTGTTATCAGTTGCGCAAGTAGTTTAGTTTTATTCATAAGTGTATCATAGATATACTTCCGGCCTAAAACTGGAGACTCCCATGAGTCACTTGGTTGTGTCTCATGTCAGAGATCTTACCGGTAGTTGACGCTTTTTAACAAGAATTCATTTTATGCATCGATATTATGATTCACTCGGAGCTAATAAATGAACCGCGCGTATAGTACTACGGTGATTCGGACAGCCTTGGTTGCATGTGCGATTCCATCTGAATCGTTCCCCAATGAGTCATGTGCACTAAAAAAAGTGAGCTCTTTAAAAGCAACCTGTTTTCAACATGACCAATTTCGTTTATCGTTGAATAACCAGGACTACAAATTAATTATATTATACAGTTATGCAATCGTCACCATGATTGGACTTTTGTTATTTTTAATGTTTAATAACTTCTTTCAATGTTGACATTGAAAATGTTGTTGATATACATTTTTGTTGTTCAAAGAAGATTGTTTAACTGATGATGACGATTTTGTATCGGAAGGTTGATTGAACATTAAATTTTCAATATTATTTTCAATAATTGTTTTTTAATTCGAGAGATGGAATCAAAACTGGTCAACATTGTAGGCTCAAATGATTCAATTAAGATCGAATTGCTACAGTGTAACAGCGAATTAAATTTATAATGCCTGTCCAGGAAATGTTATGATTTGGAGATGTGGGTAGACCTGGTGTAATTTGTTTCATTGCATTAGATTGATTAATGTGTTAGATCTAAGATCGTTTGAGAAAATCGTCTCAAAAAATAGGAAACACCTTCGAATAACGTTGTTTGTTTAAATTTAATTATTTGCTTTTTATACATCCGAAAGTGAAGTGTGAAAAATTCTTAAGTGTTACTTAATATCACTAATAAAATTGTTAACCAAGCAATGAACAAATAACGAAAACAAGATCAGCGATGAGTGATATGTTTATATCAGTGTATAACAAATTATTACCAAATATGAACTAAGACTAAAAGATGACTCACTTTGTTGAATGAAAAAGAATACTTTTTCATTCGCTCAACCATTTTCTGATACAGATTTTTTAATTGAATTTGAATAAATGAGAACTGCCACAAATTGCCAAAAAATAATCCAAAATTTTCTAAAAATGAAAAATATTTTTTGGTATAATGAGCGAAAAAAATTAATAAGTAAAATAAACAATGAGAATTTACCATCGCAAAAGTTATTATTGAAATTATAATAAAACAAAGGAAAAATAATTACTCAAGTAAAACTTTTGAAAGTAAAATATGTAAAGTTCAAGTATATTTTGCAATGTACTTCTTTAAAAATTTCCACATTTCCAATGTGGTATATGATATTTAATTTCCAATTAAATAACATCCCAAGATGAAAAGTGAATGATATTGAACGTGAGTATTTTGTTTGTCAATAATTATAATTCAAAATAAAATCAAATTTTTCAGTTTCCTAAACTTCGTCATTGAAATTATAACATTACTCTTCAAACATTTTAAAGTTTTCCATTTTGAAGTTGAGGCCATCTGTTGACTAACGTTCATATAATTTCTACAAAAATACCAGTTGTCGATAAGGGTGCAAACCGCAAATATCAAATAACAAAAAATAAACTTTTGTCTAAATTTCAAATACCAAAAAAACTATGAAGTTGATTTTCAAAATTATTCTATGCAAAATTATTTCCTACAAGCAATTCTCAAAAAACAAAACAAAATTTTTGCAACTCTCTCAACTTTATATTTATCAAAATTAATGTATGAAGACATCAAAATAGAAAGTATTGCAAATTTGCAAATCCTTTTGATATAATTCGAATAATCAATTCTTTATAATTGCAAAAACCATAAACTTTTGCAAACCTCTCTAAATGTCATAGTTTGTCCTTTTCCGATTCACTCAAAACTTGACGTTTCATCTCAACTCTTTCATAATTTAAGAACGCATCTAAATGAAATGGCACAACGTTCGGTAAAGTAAACTAAAACAAGTAAAGTCAGTCTGTTAGACTGGACAAGAGATAAACGAACAAGAGATTTAACACAAAAAGTTGCCCCGTAATTGTCACGCTTTTTGATTGACAATCTGTAGACGTTATTTTAATTTGTCACAGAATAGTCGAAAATTATATATATTTGGTGTTGAGTGATAATCTAACGTACGGTGCGCAGTTTGTCGGAGATGAAAAATTCTTTAACAAAATCTATACGATAACGTTCCCACGAACTCTAATTAGGAAGACCACCAAAACAATATGACTCAGTCCAACAGGTTAGTTTGTATACAACAAATGTATAGTTAAAGACAAACAAAATTATTGCAAAAATAAATAGGTTATTATTAGACCCATCATTTAAATATAGTATTTATTTATAAACATCGCGTAATAAACAACAGATGGAAAAGTATTTTTGATTCACGATGAGCTGTTCCAAAAATATGAGACTTTAACTTTGTTTATAATGGTAATATAACCAAACAAATTACGTCGATATTTTTGCACATTTTTGAATAGTAAATAAAAATTTATTTTTAGTTTTATTAACGTTTCAGAATTAGTGTTAATCGTTACTTATTTTTTAGAATTAAATTTTGGAGCAAAAATAATATTTCAATATAATTTACAGAAAACGTGGGAGAACCTTGGAAGATGAATCTAGCGAGTTCATGCCATTGAGTAAAAGGATAAACAACCTTCATCTGAACGGTTTATCGGGAGTTCAAGATGCATCGGTGGTAGCAGCAGCAGCAGCTGCTGCTGCAGCTGCAGCAGGAATGGTAAAAATGGACTCAGATTGGGGAACCTCAACTTTTGTGCCCTCACCTAATCATTCAGAGCCCTCCCAAGGATCGTCGTCCTGTGATGGTTTTAGTTCCAATCAAAGTAATTACGAGTACAGACCTGACTTGGATTCAACAGAGAATCCGTTTTATTACGAGACAAACAAGTTGTTATATTCTTTGTACACTGAACGAATGCAAAGGTCAGGTGGACAACTTTATTGAATCTGAGGAACATGTTTATATGGTAACTTGTAAGATAAAAAACGTACAATAAATCTGTACAACGTTTGAGAATAATTGTGAACTATATTAAGTTGGCATTTATTGTGTTTGCGAAGAAACAAAAAAAGTCGTGTGCGATAAGTAACTATTTATTTCTTTGCTTTGGCGTTGTAACTATTCTGCAGAAATATTATTTTTGTATATTTGAAATAACCAATGTATGTGTGATGCTGAGTCAGCTCAACGCTTCGATTGATTGCAAACGCATTATTTATTTGAATTTTGTACTTCTGCGAGGTTTGACAATGAACGATTCATATCGAATCAGCTAGAACTTGTCTTAGAGCGCAATTCCACAATGTTGATGCAGACTGAATGTTTGTAAGAAATACAGGGTTATCGTGAATGCTGGTTGTATTGCTAAGTTTGTGCACAATGTGTTAGACACGTTAGACAGAATAATAATGAAACAAAATCTGCTTTAAGAAAATGATTCCGCGAGAATTACAGCATAAAATTCTCTACTTGCAATGACTTAATCGTGTAAATAAACTATTTTTCCACGGATTTTTCGATGAACACAAATTTGCAGAACTTTTACGTCCTTGATTTATTGTAATAAAAGTGGATTTTGAAAATACGATTAAGCGTCATTCAATCAGGTATCTTTGATAATATTATGAAAGGTGGATAAATGAATTGTAGATATACGTAAGATTAAATATGAAATGTGCGTTTTATTGAAAAAGATTAAAAAGTTCTAATACAACATTGAATCCGTGAGTTATTTTTTAGGCAACCTTACTTTATTCCAATCTTATCATTCTAATCCGAAAACATTAGTTTCATTTATTTAAAATTAAGTACTAAGTACTAATCAGACTATGTAGAAAAGTCTTTCAATTTAAAAAAAAAACGATATAAGATTTTAAATTTTAATTTCTTGACTTTTAATTCCAGTTATAATTAGCAGTTTAAACCTTGACTAGACAAACCACAATCTTTTGCAAATATTACTTGAAAATACAAAGACAATTTTATTAGCTTTGGTCTAGTGTTCGAGATAAATATCCTATAAATAACAATAATATTTGACATATTTTAATAAAATGTTCAAAAAATCAACTGTAAACATGATTAATCAGTATAAAAAACATGTGAATTGCTACCCAAAAAAGATACAACATTTAGTTAATTAATGCAAAGCAGCAAGTTGCATAAAATTACAATATCCTAATATTATGAAAATAAATCTTTTACAATAAATATATCTGTCTGTTCGTTTGTTTGTCGTACAAAAACTCAAAAACCTCGGATCTATTCTTTACATCCTGCGTATACTTTGGACTCATAGGAGTAAGAGGATTTATAAAAGCTTGTTAACAGAGATGAAAAATTGTTTTCCGTGTGTTTCTTTCATATGAACCAAAAAACAATCGTTCATGTTTTTATTAAGCTCAATGTTTTTACTAAGCAACCGAGCTAATTTTTACTCTTCGGGTTAATGTGACACGTAAAAAAACATCATTAAATAACGCTCTTAATTTGGTTGCTGATTGAATTTTTGTTAATTAATTAACTGGTTCAGATGAAAAATATTGCAAAAAAGCTTTTCTTCAAAAAAGTATTGATTTACCCCATAGTGTCATACTCAAGGCCATAAAGACCCCGGTTGCCCTTAACTAACAAAAATTACAGATTTATCCAGTCTTCTTGGTAGACAGTGTTATAACAAACACTGTAAAAATGTATAAAAAACAATAATATATACAACTAAGAAAAAGATAAACAACGTTATCTTCAAAACGAAACTTTAAATTATTCTATTGCCATTATTGAAAAAAAAATCTAAAAAGTTTATTATGACTCTTATCAACTTCTGAATTGCCCTGTTCAAACAATCCCGCTTGACGTGCTCTACTTTTCACTGACTACACACCGGCGCTACTATCGCTCTGCTTTCCCCAAACAATTTATTTAGGCCACAAGAAAATTTTGTATCAACCCAAAAAATACAACTGTTATTGCAAAATTATGCAAAATTTGAATTTGTCCCTCGGATCGTCTAAAAAACGAGCAAACTAGATTGTTGAAGCTCTATAAATGTGGCAACATTGTATGTGATGACGGGGTGGAGAGCGCATGCGCGGCAATTCATTCGAGAGAAAAGCGTCGAAAAGTTGAGAAAAGCGCGACGGTGAAGGCTTGGTGCGAAAATATCACGATTGCTCTGGCTGTTGAATTCGTCGCGGAGTAAAAATTAGACTTTGTGGAGGCCCGGATAGCTGGAGAAATGCGCAGCTGGCACGTGTAAGCGCGCGGACCAATCAGGATCGCGCGCGCGGAGCGGATGCCCGGCTGTTGGCCGAATGTACCGTTAGGTCGGTTCGCACGGTAGGACTCGACACGACGGCGCTCGAACAGTGTGTACAATCAACCCAGAGAACGAAGCGAGGTGCGTGAGGACGAGGACGAGACGTGGCGAAGGTGTTTGAGCAGCCCGGTGGCGTTGGACGAATCGGAGAATTCGTGGGCCACGAATTTGTGCATCGCGGCCGAAATTGTGTTGCGAGAGGTGAGTGAGAACGCGCGCGTAAGTAGGCCGCGGGCGCTTTGTCTGGCGTCCTCGACAGATTAGCGGTGTCGGAACGCAGCGGCCACATAGAGCACCCACCCCAAGACACTAAAATCGTCGCGGGGCCCTCGCCGTGGAGCACGGCCTAGCCTGCCTCGAGCAGGCTTTGGTGGGGTGGTGGTTGGAGGTGCGGACAGTGGTTGAGCAAGCGGTGGGGTTGGAAATTGCGTGGTGGTGGGTGCCACCGAGGTAGGTTCAAGTGCCACAGGCCCCTCCGTCTCGCTGGCACATCTCCTCGCATCCGACTTTGGCCCAACTGAGGTGGGGGTGTAAACAATCAGCCCCCCGGACACGCGACCAGCGACGCGGACTCACTCGCGCGACCACAACTCCGACTCCCATATTATTCTCGTTCCTGTCCTCTCTCAACTCTCAAGCTCTCCTTCCTTCCTTTCCATTTTCATTCTTCTTTTTTTACACATCCTTTTATCTTAATACCCGACACTCCTCTATTTATTTACTCCCACATTCCGTACTCATCATTTCCTTCATCTTGTATTTTTGCGTCATTGTTCATTATTTTTATCTTTCCATTGTAATAAACGAGTTTAACAGACGGGATTGTCCAGAAATAGGCGAGTTTTCAAGTGAAAACGCACCTTAACGGCGCCATTATTTTCTTTGTGTTAAGAAATCGAGGCAATCTTTTGTCTACTATCTTCGAGGAAAATCACCGCGCAAACATTGATCTATGACTATTTTGTCACGACCGCTCATTTCAACTCATCCTCCGTTTCTCACACGTCCTTTCTATTTCTTGCTTGACTCCAGTCGCTCTAAGCCACTCGGATTAAATCATTATTTTTACTCACTTTTATCCACTCTCATCTCGTTGTTTCTCAAACTTCTAACTCATATCATGGAAAAGTACATGTTTATTTTTAATCTCAAACTAATTATGCTTTTTATCTTTCTATTGAAATTTAAATCAAATTAACAATATAGATTCTATCAGTGGAATGTTTTGACGTCATTTATTTAAAATATTAGTTTCTCAGTTAACTCTAATTCGTTTTTAATCGTAAAGTAAGACTATATATTTTTGCAAACAATTATTTTTAGTCTCGTCTGAGAGATACGGAGGGTTGAAACATTGATCGCACACAGATATGATTCGAGTGCTAATTTCTGTTTTCAATAAAGCGTCGCAATGCATGATATTTCATCATGGCCGACGGCTGAACCGTACGGAGCATTGGCCAACGCCTAGTTAGGCCTCGCAAGCCCCGTATCCTCTGCGGCGATTTCACGTTTCCGCTTCGCTCAACTCGCCGGAACAAACTTTTTAGTTTGTGCTCGCCGTGAACGGACGTCTGATTATATGTTATATATAATTCTCGCTTCATAGATCCAGTCTTCGTATAGGTTATGACGTGACTGTATTAGTGAGCGGCGATGAAAGCAGTTATCACATTTTGGCACACTTTTTTATCGTTTTGACCGTTGATCTGTTGAAAGTTGTTTCAGAATCATCATAATTTGGAGCACGAAAGTTTTTGAATCTTGAATGATCCAAATAAAATTTAACTCATCAAAAAAATATTTTTGCAAAAAAAAAAGTTATCGAATTTCACATATTTATTTGTAAACAAAAATAGACTATAGGTGTAGTAGTAATTAGTTTGGTAATTTGGAACAGAAAAAAACGTTGGACGTTGGAAACAAGTGCGACCTTGTAATTTTTAACCGAGAATGTTCTTATTTTACGACTTGTTTTTTCTTTCCAGTGACCCTCATGATGTTTACTACAATTTACAATTTCAGCAGAGGAAAAAAATTTCTTAGAAATTTTTGCGAAAAAGTTCTGAAAAATGTTTGTTTTGATTTCGCAATCACTGCTTCTTTTCTGAGCCAACAAAAATGACGATTAAAAAAAACTTGTCGATATCTCAAAAAATAATACAAAGAAACTGTTTTACGCGCGCAAATCGCAATACCCGCACGCACGTCGTATCGGTGTGTGACGTACGCGACCTAACCTTCAAGTACTTCGTCGCAGCTGGGACGCTCCCTCTCTTCGAGCCGTGTACGTGTGCTCGTTGTTGGCGTCTTGTCCCACTCGCGCGAGTTTTCGGCGTTTGCGGACGATCCGCGAGTCGAGTGGGGGGCGATTGTGTACAAAGTCAAAAAGCAACAACCGCGAGCTATTTCACCTCGGCGTCAGATGCAGCGTCGCGTCGTCCAGCCGTCCTGGGGGCCCTCAACGTAGTTACACCAATTTTATATTATCATCTCGTTTTCAGGTCCGTGTGTGTCCGTGTGTGAGAGTGTGGGTGAATCGCAAACGACATTGTTGCATCGAAATCTCAGCCAATTGTCAACAACATTTACGTTACAATTTTACATTATGACTTAGTGTACTATTTATAAGACTGCAGCTCTTTTCATAATGGCTATATCGATTCGCTTGCCAACATGACAATTCAGTGTTTTTCCTCATTTTTTTTTTTTTTTTTTTGAGCGAACACTTTTCATTTCATTTTCAAAATAATTTCCACGCAAAGATGTAATTGATGTTTCGAAAAATTTGTCATTATCTGGTTACGTAATAGCTTGTAAATTAGTTGATTCTAAAATTTGAACGTTATCGATTGAAATATGACAATTCGTTTAATTGGATTGCGTCGGTAGAACTGTACTCTAGGATTCGGGGCTTGGTGTGTAATCGAGGGAACGGCGGAACCGAGCTAGATAGACCAGATGAACGAGGACGTCCGATTCGAGTTATCTTTTATTAGATAATAGAAAATGCGACTTTCTATTTTTAATCTCAACGTTGGATGGTGTAGAAATCGCGCCGTTCAAGAGCTGCTTGCAAAGCGAAGTGCGCTTCAGTTCAATTGACGCTCATCCTGGTTGTTTTTCTTATGTGGCATGTGTTGTCAAGTCATGCTTTTCGGGGCCGATTTTTACGTCGCTTAAAATAAGCTTTTTGGTCGGCTGGTCGCAAGGTATGAACTTTAAAGAAGCGCATTGCAACTTAGCCATTGCAAGTGTTCGAGAATAAATTGAGATACTAAAACGAACCAAGTCTTCTAATTTTGCATTCACATTGTTCTAAATTGTTTTTTTACATTTTTTTGAACATACATTTTTATTCATTCAATTTGCTGACTATGCAGTGTCAAACACGAGTTGAGATTAAACTGCTGATAACTTTTATAAGCAACAAGAACCGATAATGCATATCTCATTACGCATTTCAGAGTCACGTTCTATTTACTCAGAGAAACTTGTGTTTTGCATAGGAAACGTTGATCTCCTTATAATCTATACAAATAAATTGAACTGTTTGATTAAGTGAAAAAAATAAATAAATAAAACGAATAATAAAAATAAAAATTGTTTGTTGGCAAATGATTGAGGAGTTAGTGAGTTCAGCGACCCTTAGAAGGAACGCGTGGTCGGAGCACGTGTTGTCTGGCACGTGGTTGTGTTTGGGGCGCCGTGGCGGTGGAATTGTGTCTGGCGATCGGGACCCTCTGGGGAGGGCTGGGTGTTGCCGCGAGCCGGTCTGGCGGGACTGCGGTGCAGATACAGAGGCCGAGAGAAAGATGAAAAAGGATTTTGGGGGGATCGCGGATGCGACTCCCTTCTTTTTCTTGGCATGCCCCTACCCTTCTGGGAGCACCCTACCTACAACTAAGCTTGTTTCTTGTACGAGAGGGGGAGGTGCGAGGAGGTGGACGAGACTCTTGGGCAGGTCACGATGAAGGGCATCATATCAGATCATATGAGATGTGAATGAGCTCGCAGTAGCTTCTCGAGACAACGAAAATGATGATGCGTCTTATTATTTGTTACTTTTATCGCGAGAGGGAGAGACGAGACGTGGCAAAGCGGGGGTTCTATTTTTGCAACATGATCCCACCTATGGGTTGCCTGGTTGTGCGGATCCTCGCCCCTACCCTCGGCTATGCTCGCCCACCCTCTACCCCCATGGGGGCACCGCCACGTGCTGTCAGAGTGGGGCTTCACGTCGAGGACAACCACGCCGACGGTCACGACGTGCTCTGTATCCCTGCTCCCGTGTGACAGCCGCTTCCGGAGTGGGAGCAGGGGTGAAGTGGGGGCTCACCCCCCACCCCCGCTTGACATTCTGCATAGGCGCGCTCCCCCTGCCTCGAGGAACTCGCGGCGCCGACTTTTGCCTGGCGGCGGCGTGTTCTTTTTGTTGCACCAACTTGTGTGTCAACCGGGGAGGGTTAGTGCGTAGGTGGGGAACGCTCAAGAGGGGACGTGACCTTCACCGAGCAGACAGCCAACTCGGCTGCCCTTCTTCTTCTCAGCGTGCCTCCCTACCGTACGCCGAGACCGTTGGAGATGGTTGATTGAGGTGGTGGGTCGGAGGTAACGCAGGTCGCGACCCACAGCGTGTGCCAAGACTCACGCAAGCAACTTCTGGGGGTGCCACAACCACCACTCGCGTCTCTTCATTCCAACTTCACCGGCACATCTTTCCCGCCGTTCTCAAACACCGACTTTGCACTTTCATCACATTTCAAATCTTTCTTAACTGTTAAGACTTTGAACACAATTTAATGAAATAAAAAACTCTATATAGATAGGATTCAAAACGTTTAAGATCATCATTGATGATAAAAAACGAGATTGCGTAATCTCAGGCATTGTACCGTGGTCTAACAGTACTGGCGTTTCGAAAAACTTTTTCCCATCGAGAGAAATTTTTTTGCTCGAGATAATAGGGCCTCTAATATAACTGTCCCTTAGTACACCTGTCTCCCTCTAACGCACGTCATCTCAAAACTATCCGAAATGACTGGAAAAAAAGAAACAGAATGATATTTTCGAGTTGGAAACGTCACCTTTTCTTTGGAAAACGCTTTTACCGTTTCATTATAGTCTTACTTCTGACGTCTAACACGTAGTAGTTTTCGGTGCTCTTATGAAAAGGTGCGGGGAAAGTGTTTACAATTTTTCAACAATATCTGACCTTTATTGTGAACTTTTTAAATGAATGTTTAATCCGTTTAAGATAAAATTTAATTTCATTTTATTAAAACAAGATTGAAAAAAATTGAAACAAGATTATTAATCGGGGTTTGTTTCTTTTTCTGTTACAGAAATAAACAGTGAAGATGAATTTCACACCGTTCACCGGTTTTACAACCGGTTCATTGCCATCTGGGACCGTGCATCAGTTTGCCACGGCCACCAAGTTCGCGCAGAATTTGACAACAGGCGGTCAAGTAGTGGGCGTTCTGTCAGGCGGCGAGGGCGGTGTACACTACCTGCGCCCTGTTGACCCAAATGGATTTGCCGTTGCTCAGGGTGGCAACCAACAGCAACAGATCATCACACTGCCGATCACAGTGCCCGGTAAAGATGGCACGACACAACAGCAGACGGTGCAAATTCAGGTGGTTAATCCGACCGTTTCACAGAGCGGAAACAGCGGTGAGCAACCTAAGTATCACTTGGCACCGATCTTCCCTCAGAGCGGGGCTACCGTTCTGACTGTTGCTTACAGTCAACAGGGCACTGATGGAGTGCAGTTACAAGTCCAGCCACAAAATACAGTGGCTACAACTCAAACGTAAGTATTTACAATTGTTAAATTAATAATCAGAAAAGAGAAACATACTGAGAGAATTGTTTTGATTTTGACAGTACCGATCAAACGACGCAGAGCACATCGACTGCCGTGACCACAACAGCACAGCAGACGATTCAGCAGACAGTGCAGTTGCCAGGCGCTCCAGAGGGTCTGACAGTAGTGGCGCAGATCCCTCAGGATTTGATCCTGCGCGAGGGCATCGAGGACTCGAAGGAGGACGTGAAAGAAGGTACGACGCCCGTAGCCCTGATCAAACGTGGCAGTATTAAAAACCAAGCAGGGCAGGCTAGTGGAGAAGAGTATATCACATCGATGCCTGCAGGTTGGCAGAGCATTGCAACACCAGGATCGACCGTTGCGGACTACCTGTCGCGGTTGCCGGCCACGTTACCCCTCTCGTTACACCATTTTCTCAAGTTCTCCGCAGAGACGATAAAACGAGAAGCTACAATCGAGTCCAGCCCACTTGGCACGGATGGTATGGACGCTTCAGGGAGTGTGATCGCGGGCGAGCAGGCTGTGCAGATCACCGTGGCAGGAGGCGAGACCGAAATCATCCCTGACGTGGCCGAAGGCGAGGACGCGAACGCGAAACCCAAACGAAAGAAGAAGTACAAGAAGAAGCCCCCGAAGCCAAAGAAGCCGAAACCTGGCCAGGTGAGCATTGTCACAGCGCTGGATGGCACCACGCTTTTCTGCTGTCCGCAGTGTAACATGGCCTACCCTGAGAAAGAGCTGTTGGAGCAGCACCTGATCGGTCACAAAATCGAGAGGCGTTTCATCTGCGACATCTGCGGCGCTGGATTGAAGCGCAAGGAACATCTCGAGAGGCACAAGCTTGGCCACAACCCCGACCGGCCCTTCATCTGCTCGGTTTGCATGAAGGGATTTAAACGGAAGGAACACTTGAATCTTCATTTCGTTATACACTCCGGTCAGAAGACCGAGGTTTGCACCGAGTGTGGCAAAGCGTTCTACCGCAAGGACCATCTGCGTAAACACGCGCGTTCCCACTTGGCGAAACGGGCGAAAGAAGATCCCCTCGGTGCGGCGGAAAATGCACAGAACCTTCAGCAACAGCAACAACAAAGCGAACAGCAAGCAGAGCTCCAGCAAACCAACACGGTACCAGAAATTCAGCAGATTCAGATCCAAGTGGGACAGGGATCGCAGGCGCAGATTCATCAGATTTCTGTTAGCAGTGGGGAGCAGTCGACTGTCGTGCTGCCAACCGCTGCGGAGACCGACGCGATGACCATACTCCATCATCAGCAACAACAGCAACATTAGCGCCGGGCCATAAGTGCCGACGAGCGACCGGCCAGAAAACGCAAGCGGGCTATTTAATCCTCGGAAAAACGACACTCCTGTGAGGCATTTGTTGATTGCCATTTATCGAATTTGTCCATGAAGTTGATTGTATTAAAGTATCAACTAATTGATTTAATTTGTAACTACTCGAACCAATATATTGTATTTTATTTTCAAGCTTTCTTTTAGTTTCAAACAAAATTGGCGTAGTACAATTTTTGGGCAATATTGAGAAATGCACTTTTTGTATCAGTGTGTTACCATCAAGTTAATTGGATCGTAAAAAAGTTAGTTACTTTAGAGTGTCAGGTTCGCGCTACATACAAAGAGAACAAACATGACAATTTCTTAAGAAGTATAGTTTTTTTTTGTTTATCGTTTCGTTTTCTTTTTTTAATTAATTGAATTAGATTGTATAAATCAAAGTAATCAATCTGGTGTCAATACAGTTGAGTGTGGTAAACTTCAGTTGATTCAAATTTATTAGCTCTGTATCTTAAAAATAGCAGTTTTTTATAACAATAAGCACTTTTGATAATCATGATTTTTGTAAAATGCTGTGACACTCATGGCAAATTTGGTAGCAAAGGAATATCACGCTTCAATATGAAGAAGTTATTCAACAAAGACTGTTATTTGCGAATAGTAATTACTTTCTACAAAAAAGCAATTTGTTCGTCTTTCTTTTTCTTAAAAATCTTCTATATTTATTTATTGTTGTTTGGTGGTGAATTGATTACTAAATAAATCGGCGAATCTACTCCTTCCAATCGTATTGTACGTAAACGAATTTTAACGCAGTGATGTGAGTGATGCTACCAATTCTTTTACGATGCTAAATTTTTACTTGATGTATTCTTGATCAATCATGTTGAAAGTAAACATTTTTTAAACTGTAAATAAATTTAGAAAATGAAAACGTTTCATTGTTTTTCAATTCAATTTTAATTTAAACTTATTTTTAATACAGTCAACTTCTAACAAACAGTTGAGACAGCGCTATATTGTCTTGATGAAAAAAGCCTCTATGATGTTGAGCAAAATGTTTGCTCATCATCGAATGCATCAGTAAACAAATTTGGGATTTGCCTGAGAAGGTGGTAGATTAGCAAACTTTTTATATAACCTGTAATTTATAAAAAAGATTATATCAATGATCCGATAAGAAGATCAACCAAACTATAGTTCCAAGTAAAAACAAAACAAATAACAAACAAAGTGTATCGACACTTGTCGCCTGGCGACAAAACGAATTGTTGCAATCATTTGTATAATTTTACGAAACAACTGGTAATTTTTTAATCGAATCAAACAATTAAATTGAAAGAAACGAACCCAAAATAAGAATGAATATTTTCAACCGCTTAAGTTTATTCGGAAAGTGCAAGAAAAATGACTTTGATGTGCATTCGTTATAATTAATGTAAATACATTTTCTCTGCTACTCAAGAACTTTGTAGAAAAAAGACACTGCTGTTCGATCAAGCAGAAATCATATTTGATGTTTTTCTGATCACAAAATTTATTGGGAGTATTTTTTATTTAGCAAATACCAGCGTTAGCTTTTAGCAATTAATTTGAAATTGAAATCTGTTCAAACGAAAAACTCTTTGCGAACGTCCGAGACACACAAGTTATTTAATATGCAAAAACGTTAGCGACTATTGATAAACCTGAATTTGGTTAATAAATCGACAATCTTAGTAAAATTGTTTATTCGAGCAAGCGACAGTTACACGTCGTTGGTCAATCCAATTCTGTCACGAATTATTGTATTCTATAATACATAAGAAATAAGGGGATAGAATTATATACGTGTATAAAATATATTTTTGAAGGTGCGAACTGGGTTCGTGATAAACGTAAAAAACAAAAGTATATAACAATATTCCCACTTTGATGAAACATTGTCTTTTTTCCACAGCTTTGAAATTTTCAACCTGAAGTATAAAAATTTGATAATAAAATAGCATAGAAAAAATGGGAAATTCACTGCTGAATTGTGTTTATTGAGAGAGATTAAATGTACGTGCACGAGCATGCGAGGAAAAGTTAAGAGTGTATACGTAAAAAAAAAGAAAACAAAAAGAAACCGAGAGATAAATATATATTATAAATATATAAATATATATATATATATATAAATTAAGGCGTAAAGTGTAAATATGAGATGGTTTTCCACTTACCGGTAGCCAGAAGACTGCGCCGTGCAAATATTATATATGAATAAATGATGTATTTTGTCGGTGTCATTGGGACGTCTGCGTCTCCCAATGCAAAAAACACCGGAAACTCTTTGTCCCGAATTTCTGTTTTCATTAATTTATTTAGTGCACACGTGTGGACATCTCTCGATGTTGTCAAATCTCGATCACCACAGGGATCGTTTAGGAATATTATATAATTACTATTGATTGCAACTTCATGAGCACTACATATTTTACATTGATGTGATTTCGCACTTTAAATATGTATTGAGATTTACAAGGTGTAAATGCGGTTGTTTGTTTAGTTTCTGTTTTTATTTAACTTTTTAGCATGCATTCGCATTCTTTTTGTCAATGACGGAGATAAGTTAATGCTTATATAAGTTATCCTGATAGATGAAAATTCAGCACCAATCGGGGGTACCGTCGATATTGTGTGCACGTACACAAACATTATTTTCCTTTTTGTTACTAAACTATCACTTTATGGCAGCGGGGATAATTAATAAAGAGTATGATTATTATTTTATTAATACTATATTATACTGTAACTTTACCGTAGACTGTAATTGATCTAGTGTATAAGTCATTTTCATTGTTACTTACATAAATATTGGAAAGAAAAACTAAAAATAAAGCGTACATTTAATATAACAAACAAGTGAGTCAATTTTGTTTTCTTCTACATTTTTAAGTAAACATGTTCGTGAAAATGTAAACTTTTTGTTTATCCAATTTAAAAAACTAGTCTTCATTTTTGATTTCATGACCGAGATCCTTTTTGTTATCTTTCAGTATTACCAAGCGATGAATCTGTAAAGTGGCCAACTAATTTGCAGCGTATTTTGAAATTTGAAATCTATTAATTACAGTTCTTTATTATGTAACAACTACAACAAAAAATTTGTCACGGAACAGGAAAAATGATTTGCACCTGTCAAATAAGCTAACTTATCGGATAAAACTCGCTTCTGAAGTTTAAGGATCTACTGATTTGTAAAAGAAGGTGTCACACTTCCTCTTGAACGTGCCAAAGTGAAGGAAAAGTAACCGGAACTCGCAAGAAAGAAAAGCTAAGAATATGAACTCGGTGCTGAAGAACGGCGAAGAATTAGCTGGTAAGCCCGAAGCTCTTGTTTGGGGTCGTTTGGCCCATCCCCGCGTAAGGGTGGGTGGGGGTGTACGGCGGCGCGCATATTAAACCCCCTCCCCCGAAAGTCAGTCGGGTATTTTCGCCGGCGCCGGCGGCGCGGGCCTCAGGAGAGAGATTGAGAGAAAAAATAGTTAAGAGACCGGCACAGTAGAGGGCGGGTGATGTGGGGGTGGGGGTTCTCGACTCGAGGGATAGGTGTCAACGGCCCGCGGGGGATCCTCGTCTCGCTTTTCACACAGATCGCCGTGTTCGGCGCGCAGCTTCCGCAGAAAGTCAAGCTGCAGCACATTTTTGCCGGCCCGAGAACGGAGCCCTCTTAAATGGTAAGCCATCGAGCGGAAGCGTCACTTACGCGCCAGCCATTTTCTATATCGTGAATTTCGTGCGAATTCGGCCCGCTATCGACGAGGGGGGTGCGGAGGGGGGCGACCGAGAGAGCACAAAGACGCAGACAGAGATACACGCGTCCTCCAACCCTTCCCTTTCTTTTCGCTGCGCGACATTTTCGGCCGGTGCGGAAACAAGTGCATGGATCTCATCAATATCATTTTACGATCGATTCCTTATCAATTTCCGTATCTTTTTGTACCAACTACCAATTCCCTTCAGTCACATTTTGTCAACTTCAAAGGGTTACTGAATTCGCAGAAGTTTCGCAATTTTTTTGTATTTTGTACATTGAAAAATAAAAATGAGAGTGTGTACAGAAACTCTTCAGTTTGTTATTTAACAATTGTAAATTAGAACGGACAAGTCGATGGTGAGCTAGTTACGTTTAGTGTTATATATTTTGCACCCACGCTGCCATTCCATGGAGGATCGTTGGGACGATGTAATGTTTAGCGGTGGAACTATCTCACATGATAAATCTCGCGTCTCTATTCAAGGCAAGATTTTCAAAAATTCCAAAGCCGGACAAACTAAATTTAAAATCCGTATCATCCAGATTATAAATTGATTTCTTTTCATGTTTTTTTTTTTATTTTTTTCCAATGACATAACTATTGAAAGATTGCTAATTGAAATGTTTTTACAGGTGTTTGATTGACGGTGCACAATGAATTTCCCGCCGTTTGGAAGTCACTTTCCTGGCACTATCCCTAGCATCCATCAGTTTACGACTGATGGCTCAGGTGGTGCTGGGACGCGTTACACAAATCACTTTGCCAACCAGCCGCCGATCGGTGTACCGGTGATGGGCAAATACCGAGCCGATACCAACAGCGTTCAAACGGCTCAGTCCCAAGTAATGATGAACAGCAAAAACTCGTACACCAACAGCAACGTTCATCATTACACAAACGTACCTTATTCTCAAGCACAACAGGTTCAACAACGTCCTTCAAATTCTCCTGGGATGTCCGAAAAGAGGGCGTATCACCAGGTATAATTCATAATTTTTATAAAGCATTGTAAATATTGACTTATTATTTGAAAATAATTAGCAAATAATTAGTTAAAAATTGTATTTCTTTATCATTTAAAACTTGTATGCTTTCAGGCAACAGAAACGATAAACCAACAAGATGTTTGTAATCTGCTGCAAGAGAAGGAAAAGAAAGAGAAAAAATCTGAAGAGCAGCGCAACGGTGAAACGAACGCTAGTTCTACAACAACGTCAAACGGTTCGCAGCAAGAGTACACAATGCACCAACACCACCAGCAGCACGCCCATACACAAACACCTGTGACGATGCCGGCGACCTGGCAGTCGTTGGCAACGCCTGGTTCCACAGTCGCTGACTACCTCAGTCACTTGCCAGCAAACACACTACCTCTGAGTCTACATCACTTTCTTAAGTACTCAGCTGAGAGCATAAAAAAAGAGTCCGAGATGGCGCAAACGACTGCAGTCGCTGTGGCGACCACGACGACACCCAACATCATGATGTCGCCCAGTGCAAAGAAGAAGAAGAAAAAGAAGGCTCCGAAGGAAAAGAAACCCAGACCCAAACCCGGCGAGATCCGGCTCACTACGGCCTTAGATGGATCTACGTTGTATTGCTGTCCAGAGTGCCACATGGCGTATCCTGAGAGGGAGTTGTTGGAGCAGCACCTGCTTGGGCACACGCTCGAGCGGCGTTTTGTTTGCGATATCTGTGGAGCTGGGCTCAAGAGGAAGGACCACCTGACGCGCCACAAACAGAGCCATAATCCCGAGCGACCTTACGTCTGCACCGTGTGCCTCAAAGCTTTCAAGAGAAAGGAACAACTTACGTTGCACTTTGTTATTCACTCGGGCGAAAAGCGTCACGTTTGTACCGAGTGCGGCAAAGGCTTTTATAGGAAGGACCATTTAAGAAAACATACCAGGAGTCATATCGCTCGGAGGGTTAAGGCTGAACTCAGCCAGAATGCAGGTGAAAAATAATGGATTAAAATCGAGAGTAATGAAATAAGTTGGTTCGAAGTAAGCATTAGTAAAGAACACTTTTTGTATTACAGGATCGCAACAAAATCAACAAGTGAGCAACGTGACAAGTATGCAAACTACGACGGTGACAGCGTCGTCTGTTCTGCAAGGTAGCCATCCGGGAGCTCTTCTGTCCTGAGCCCCGCCGCCAGGGAACTTCCAAGTTCCCAACCCAAGCAACGTCATTCACCCACACACCTCACAGTCTTCGCTCCATCATCACCACTTGGCGACCGGCACTACGACGCAACAACAGGCCGTCTCGTCCCTCGCAACCTCCTCGCACTATCAAGCACACGAACTCAGTTTTCTAAGTCAGGTCAAAGACTTCTGAGAATTGGGCGGAATTCAAGAGTAGAGGTAACGGCAGTCCGTGCAATAATGTACATTACTGACAAAAAGTGCGAATTGGAATGTGTTTCAGTTTAAGACAAGAAGACGTTCGGGTTGAGATCCATTTTTACATTGCCGTAAAATTTTGTTTCATTACTTGTGTAATTTAAGTTTTCATTGTGATGTATAGGTGTTATACATGCGCTCGGGAAATTTTTTGGAACAGTATTAAAAATGATACTTTGAAGACATGGCGATCAACTGCTCCTAGTCAAATTTCATTTGTGATAAGAATTTGAATGAAAATTATTGTTTGATTGAAAATTTTGAGATTGAAATTTATTTTGTGAAATGCACTTCAAAATTAGAAAAAATGCATAAATGTTGAAAATTGTTTTTATCTTTCTGACTGGGAGTAGCAGTAAATTCCTTACGATACATTGTCACATTCCCTGTTTACGGTAAAATGTTTCTCTTGAGGTCTGAAAAAGATTTCGAAACAGGTTTAATTTTTTCTGTGATGATGTACATTTAGTTTGTTAAAAATTGTTGGCTTTTTTATAAAAATCGTTACTTTTTTAATTAGCTTTTATATTTTTACACACACAAATTTTCGGTTAGAAGCTCATCTCATCAAGTTTTCTTCATTTTGTTATAATTTTGTTGCAATTTTTAATATTGTGTTTAAAAAGATATGCTATAAAAAGTTAATAATATTTTTTAGACATCTTTCTAAGTTTTGTTATTTTCAAAAACATCACTTCTGAACTTTATGTTTATATATTATATTGTTTTAGAAACATTCAAAAGCGCAACAATAAATGAAACAAATGTTCAATAAGGCCTTAGTACACTACTATAAGGTTTTACAAAGGAAAATATGATTTGCAGTTTCAATCAAATAAACAATGTTAAAAGTCGCAAAAGTTTAGTTACATAAAATTTTCAGTATTTTTGTAGCACAATTTCAGTGCTTAATTTATACCTCAATTAATTTTATATTTCATAAATGATATTTATAATCAACACCGTGATTTAATTTTCGAAAACGTGATACCGTTACGTTTGCGAAATTACCAAATAGAGTATTTTCATCAAGTGTTCCTAAAGCTTTTGTTAATGATAAAATATTGTACCTAATATTTGTATCAACTTTTATGAAATGCAATACAAAATTGATGGAACTTACATCCCTTTTGTGCAATAAATTTGAGATATTTTGATTTTTATCGAAAGGCTGTGTTAAACATGATTTTCAAAATTTGATGGAGAAAACATAGAGCAAATATAACTTTAAAAAGTTCCATTGATAATGTGATGATTTTTCATACTCACTTGCGCGTTAAGTTTATTTGAATATTTTAGTCTTAAGACTTTTTTTGCATTCCACTTTTGGAAGTGGCTTCCTCAATTTATTAAAAGCTTCCTAAACGCGTGCCATCATTATTTAATGCAATTCTTCTCTTGCCATATGTCATTTAATTTTACGTCAACTTCCAATTGTTTCATTATTCTTATATAAACAAGTATATATTGTATGGATAAGTTTCATTGTTGTGAAATAATCTAAACCTTTGAGTATTGTAGGATAAACCGTACGGTAATATTGCGTTACGACAGAGCGTCCTGTTTATGCTAAACTGATGTATCAAAATGTATGAAAATACATCTTTACATGCGAGAGTAAGACAGTTTTTATTACTCAACATAAAAGCAGAAAAACTTCAAAACACAGTATAGGCGATCAAGAAAAAAGAAGAAAATCAGAAAGAAGATGACTCCAAACAATATCAACTCGCAATCAAAATTACTTGATTATAAGCACAAATTGTCCGAAACTCCTCAAAAATAAAAGAATGAAAAATCAAACATTAATCAAGTTTCTGTAATGATGCTCTCGCTGTAAAAACAAATAACTGATAAAAAATGATTGCGATTAAAAAGTAAAGCAATAATTCGTGAGTTACTGATAAGTGTGCAATCTGTGTGTAATTTTTAGGTTTTTTCAGAATAATGTGCGTTGGATACTTTTTCACTGAAAAACTTGTAGCGAGTAAAGAGAATAATTCAGGTTTTCTTGTCAGACCTCAAAAATACCCTATGATTACGAATGTAGTGCGTAATTGAAGACTCATTATATATAAATAAAAAATAGATTTAAGAGAATTATAAAAAAAGTTAGGTGTATCAAAAATAACTCATTTCCAGATTTTTTAATCAGGAAATAATTAAAATGAAAAGTAGATGAATACGAGTACACGTATGTGGACTGCGCATTTAGTCTGTAAGTTTGTAAACAAATTTGTATGAAACATCTAAGCCGGTTTGAAAGATTTTAGCAGGTGTGATTAATGAGATTTTATGACAAATGAAACGACGAATATTCTAATTCGTATACAATGCATTCCATGTTAAACTCTCATGTCTTTTACGTTTGAAAAGATCAATTTTATGATTTTTTTTTATAAGGTCATCGAAATAAAATGATATTTTTCTATCGAATTTTTCTCATTTTTTCCGCTTTTTATTTCTAAATGTGTGTTCAAGCTTGTTTGAAAAATTAAAATGTACGAATGTGCTATTATAGTGCGTTGTTTGATAAAATTGAAATTAAAAATGTATTGACACGCGAAACTAAAATATAAAATAGAAACAAAAGTGTACTAGAATATATTTAAAGAGAAAATAAAAATAAAATGAACGTAAACAATAAATGTCACAAACTTGAGGTTTTGTAACAAATGTAATAAAGAAGAGGAGAGCAAGATGAAGAGTGCGAAAATTAACAAATTCCTCGACATAGTACAAAGCACTTTAACTTCTTCATTAGTTATACGAAATAGGAATGAAATTTTTCGTAAGAGAACCTCATAAGATTCGAAAAATAATAGAATACATAGATTGAAAACTGCACAACATGCATGTTTGCAGTAGCGACTGCGCGCTTTTTGATAGTTTTCATATTTTCAGTAATTTTGATATGAAAAATTTTTTGTAACAATGTTTTCATAAAATATGAAACAACAATTAATTCAACTAAAATTGAAACATATTATTGTCCCGTTTGTGTAGAATGTGAAAGAATTGAAAATATGTCGGCGTTATGTAAAATTTAATAAACAGAGGTAAATAATTATAAGTAACATTTAAAATAATAATTGAACTGAGGTGTGCGTGAAAGTAAGAGGGAGTGCAAATAATAAATTGTGTATAATTGACAACAGTCCCCCTGATCTCAGCATTTTATTTTTATATAGAAGGCAAAGTGAAATAATTCTTTGTAATAACTGACAGCATAGTACTGATGTGTAAAAGTATTGTACAGGGAGGATTTGAATAATGTTTGTCAGAGTGAGAAACTGGAAAAATGAAATAAATTTTGTAGACTGCGTAGATAAAAGTTAAGTTTCACATTGGTTTTTTAAGATTTCCCTCAGTACTGCTTTATGTAATAACCCTATCTGATATTATCAATACATAAAAAACAACAGTGAAATTAAGATGTTATTATTTATTTCATTCCTTTTCTGTTCTACAGATAATGATGAGTTTGAAGTAACAAATATAAGTTCCACAGGCCATTCTTATAATTTTTTGATCGGGTTTCGACATTCTTGCAATACACGGTGATGAACATTTGATTTCAAGTATACACTTTTTCTTATATTAAATTCAACGTACAATGAGAATAAGATTGTAAAATCGCACAATGACTGGCTTTTATACAGGAACGATTGGAACATTACAATCTTAAGTTACTGACTTGATATATATGTATACAAAATCAGCAATCGCATGTGCAAGATATAAAAAACCTCGCGCAAAAAACAATATGCAATACAAAATAAAAGTTTAAATACAAAATAAAAGTGTCGTAACACTTAGATCGTCCTGCGATGAGTATGAGCAAATTCTAAAGAAAGGCATTTCCAGTAATGTGGCATGCGTATGTACAAAAATATTCAACGCGATATCTCGAGTAATACAAGATTCAATATTTTTTCACAGTTCAGCGATTTGATGCACAATAATAGTTTTTTTTTTTTTTTTTGGATAAGTTAAAAATTTGTATCAATATTAGTTCATAACAATACACGTACTACATTAATTCTATGATTTCAAACAATCTTCCGGTAGAAGTCCTTTATGTACTACTTAACTTGATTCAATTGGGAAAAAACAAATTCAAAAATAACCTCAACCTTTATTTAAGCATAAAAATATCACTCTCGCTTATCCCTAGACGGTCAGAGCAGGGTTACAAGTGACCCCAACGCAACGTAAATTGTCTAGTCGATATTAATACGTTATTTCTAATTATTTTTATGCATTATTTGAAGCCCTGCCGCAAAAAACTATTCTTTTCATAAAAATTTTTCTGTTAAATTTTTTATTGAAAAAGTAGTTCAAAAGATCATAATTTAAATCTTTAAAGAAAAATCCAGTTACAATGGATATAAAAATATAAAGTCTAACAACAAGTTATGACGTTTTTAAGAAGTCATTTTTTTGTTGAATTTCGGTATTACCGAAAAACTTGAACTTTTCATCAATTTGAATGAACATTGCGTTAGTTTTGTTGTTCAAGTACATAAAGATTTTATTATTTTGAAAATCATTGTTAAATCTCTATTGTGACCCCGGTCTGACCGACGTCGACGCTCAGAGGTATGAACGTCTAGAGTTAATTTAATAACAAACGAACTAAAAATATTTCTCTTTCTACTAATCTAAGAAAAAGTTAAAATAACTCCCTTTATGTTCGCAAAATTGAAAAAGGCGGTGGTTTGGTTTGCCGCATCAATAAAGCAAAGTTACTAATCCCCTCTTCGTTCAAATTCTGTGCCGACTGAGAATTTTGCAAACTCGCACTTTTGTTTCTATTGCCATTGTGGCTCTGCAGGTGCTTTTTCAGATGATCTTTTCTATAAAATGCTTTGCCGCACTCCGGACAGACTTGATTTTTGCTGCCGGTATGTGTTACCATATGACGAGCCAAGTGTTCATTCCGTTTGAACGATTTGCAGCAAACGTTGCACTGAAAGGGTCTGTCTGTATTATGACCTTGTTTATGTCGATCCAAATGTTCTTTTCTTTTCAAACATGCCCCGCAAATATCACAAATATAGGGTCGCTGTCGGTGCTCCTCTAAATGCTCCAATAGAGCATCTCGGTCTTCGAATTTGTATGCACATTCAGGGCAGCTGTAAAATACTAAACCTGAAAAGGAAATAAGAAATTATTTAATCGATCATTAAAATTACACATTCAAATTTTTCAACGATCTGTATATAAATTAGAATAAGAATAAAAAACGTACCATTCACATTCTGAGGTACGAGATCATACTCCATCTTGACTCCTGAATCTTGACCGGTACTAGAACTGCTGCTGTTCTCCTCGTACTTGGGTACAAAAGGTATCCCCAAAGTGTTTGAACAGTGTGCCAAGTACTCTGATGTTAGGGCGAAGTCAATTTGCAGAGGTTCAGTCATCGTCGAGGCATCCACCTTTTGCACCTGGAGGTTCGAATTTTGGTACAAAGTTTCCTTGTTGTTGCAATTATTTACGTTTCGATTTTCATCAGTGTGCGAAGTCGCTTCCACGGAGTAGGTGTAACCTGGATCAACCATCTGGGACCGAATCTCAGTCGTGTACTTCAAGTTTTTATCACAAGCCATTCTTGGCTACTTCACTCGGATCAGAACAATCTGGAAAATTAAAGGTAGGTGAGCATCGTGTCTTTAGTAGATTGAATTTTAGATTTGAATAGAAATCGATTTCATTGTGAGGAAAATAGTTCATACTACCAACAAAATTCTGATCAATATCAAGTTTATTAACGTGTAATGAGTTGATCGCCTGGAAGAATTTGTTCCTAATATTTTTTGTATAGTAAAAAGTATAAGTAAATTGTAAGTCAGAAAAATTGAAGTGATATTTAGCTTCTTCCAGGAAAATTTTCCAAACGTTTTTATAATAATTTAGAAAAGTTGCCCAGGTATGTTTTTTGAATTGTACCCTGGGTGGGAAATATGTGTCCTGATATATATAGTTTGAACGAAAAATTCTTTTATGAGTAAGAAAATCATTGTCTAATTTTATTACCTGAACCAAATGAAGCACATGGAAGTAAAAATATTGATCTCGAATGAGAAAACAAAGAATCAGGAATTTCGGAATGTATTTTCGTTAGAGTTCAGCATTTTTTTTCAACAATCTGTTTACACCGTTCAATCGTTATTTAAGAAGTAAGAAAAAATTATCTCTTTCACTCACTTGAACTTGAAACGACTTTATTGTGCAGGTCAAGATATATTTGTTATACGATGAAAGAAGAAATTAAACGATGTGATAAATGAGACTCAACACGACCATTGACATTAAATACCAAACCAACATCTGAATTTTATTTTACTTTTCACGAATGCATAATTTCTGAATTACACCAACAAAGAGTCTGGACACTAGACTCATTTGTTTGTATCAACGCCAGCCATCTTTGTCTATTGTCAGCTGCTCGATTTGTCGAATACGAGTGAATTTTTGCCGCTCCAAAATTGTCAACACTATCACTTCTATTTCACAATCAAACTTGTCCTATCACAGCACTATGAAAAGCTTTACAATTTTAATAAACTACGCTCAGAAATACGATAGTTTTTGACGATGTCGTAAAGCGAACTCACTTACATTACAGGGTATTACGTAGGTTCAAGAAACTTGCTAGTCGGTACAGACGACCACGGCGAATATCTGTATATTTTCGTTCCACATGACTGCTATAAGGAATTTTTTAGGTTACGCGCCAAGGGAGGGATGATTTGAAAGAGGGGGGGGGTTAAGTAGTTCGAGGGGGGTTTGGGGTAGGAGGGGCTTTTTCAGCATCTAAATTTGCTTTGCAAGCGAACTTTGATTTGGAAATGGGCGATGGGAAACCGGTACAATGAGCTCGGACGGTTTATTGTTTATGTATAAAAGGGGTTGGGTAGAAGGGTCGGTCGAGGAGACAAAACTTGTCTGAAATAATGGTCGAATTAATTTATCCCTATTCCAATTTTTGAAACCTAGAAGAAATCTCACGCGACCGTTATGGTTGTTTATTTGCAACACCAGTTTTTTGAATTGATGCTCCAAAATTGGGAGGCTGATCAATTTGTTAAATGGACAAGACATAAATTATTCAACAACTTTATAACACCTGTAGAGTGCTGTAGAGAAATTTTTCTCTCATAAGCTTTTCGTGGGGTTTCGTTGAATAATGTTATGAAAGGGTTTTAAATTTCCCGCCGACAGATGCCTAAAGTACTCTTTTTTCAAGAGTAAAACTGTGATTTAATTCTAATTTTATGTATGTCCTTACTTCACTGCACACAAGAAATATTTATTGTAAATAATATTTATATTACCGTTATACAAGAAAATGTAATTAAGATATGGTTCTATCAGTGTATACTGCTGCCATTATGAAATAAAATAAAAATAAAAAAAAATAAAATAAAGCGATATTTAGAACATATTGAGAGACACTCTTTGTGCAGTTATTTGTTGTTCAATTCATTTAACAGTTTTTAATCGAGGTAACGAATAAAAGAATTTTTAACGAACAATTTTTTAAAACAAATATGCATTTGACCCTCATATTATCAGCAGTCAGCAATAATATACAGTATTCAGCCTACCAAAAAGTGTGCTATATATAACTATAAATCGAGCACGAATTTAATATTTAAATGACAATGCCTGTGGTATAAAAGGATTGGATTTCTGTTAGAAGAAGAAAACATTCTTTTAAACTCTGAACTGTTTATTATTCTAAATTAACCAAAATTGTGTCACATATGTACAAAATATATACAATTAAATTCTAAAAAATACAACGAATTTGCAATTTTTTCTCGCCTGTCTCCAAAAACATTTCGACTTACTTTTGTATTCAGATCTATAAAATTTATGACGAAAGGCGTTACCGTCATTTTTAATAGTATTTATATTATTCTGAAGGACCGAAGTTATTTTTTAATTAAGTTTTATTTTATTTACTGACCTGCAAACCCAGTCCACTCAAATACGCTCTTAATATGTTGTTATTTATTATTTTACATTATTTGAGCATCATCATCTGACTCTAATACATTGACTTCTAATAACAAAAAAAATTAAAGTTATTAATTTATTTCTAAATGCGTTGACAAATTATTTCAATCCATTTTTTTTTTTTTTTTTTTTGAAACACGTGTACTTACCAAATGCTTGAGTTATATTTGCAGGGACAGAGGCACTGTAATAATAACCTAAACCGTATATATTAGCTCCAACAAGTAATACAAAAGTGATTACTAAAGCTATAATAAACCATGGTCGTTTGTCTGGGTGAGGTGTTGATGTTTTTGCAGGAATAGGATTTTTGTCCACGTTCACAATCATTTTCAATTATATCCTAAAATAATTGTATATTTAAAAACCACTTTTAACTGTTAAATGTTGTTAAAATGTTGTCATTTATTTGTAATCAAATCATCATGTCATTAAAATTCATTCTGAAAAATTAATTGTCTGAAAAACTTTTAAAGGATTGTAAAATTGCATTTTAATATTAACTCTAGATTAAATAACCCAACCGTAACCAATTTATTTTCAATTGCAATGTACAAAAGTTTTTTCTTACGGTATGAATTTTCCAGTTCCAATGAAATTTTCAGCTTCCAGTGAATGTTTGAAATCAAATCATTTATTGTTTCGTAATAATTTGAGTAAGATGATACTGCCAAAACCAATTTTCAACTGCACACGGAACGACACAGCATGCTCATTTGAAGACAACTGTATTATCAAGTGTGTGCATTCTTTATCACTGAAATTATCTACATTAATCAAGCAACAAACTTTTGTTTTATGACTATAGACTTCGAAATAAAGAAACAATTTTGAACGTTTCTGCCCTCTACAATTCCTACAATTACCAGGAAAATGAAATTATATCGGTTCGTACTACAACAATTTTGATTTCACAATTTTCTAAAACCACTACAATCAATTTTCTTTTGTGTAATTACGTTCTTGATCTCAAATGCGCGTTTTTTATTGAATAAATTGACAGTGAATAGTTTTTTATAATCGTTTTTCAAGCACATTCAAATTTCATTCACTTCTATTTCTGATTTTGATTTGAAATAATACAAATCATTATTCAAGAATTGTTGCATGACTATTTATTAAAAACAAAATCTCGTCAAATATTCACATAAACCTGATAATAAGAAACATTTTCCAATAATTCTACTGCAATTTGAATCGTAATTTTTTGTTTTATTTTGAAAATACATAGAGAGATAGAGTACTATATTAGGTAGTCAAACATATTCGTAGGTGGAAAAGTGGCAAAAACACAAATATACAAACAAAATTCAGTACAATCGCTTGTGATACAAACTGTTCTTGGCCGAGGAGTACTTGACGTCGTTAAAAAAAGGAAACTAACAAAAAAAATTGAACGAGAAATCTCTGTATAAAAAAGGACTGCAAACATTACCAACATCGTACTTTTTTCTCTTTTAAAAACAACAACGTCCGAGGGGTGTCAGAATGTTTCGCACGTCTCGGTTGTAGAGAAACAAACAAAACCGCTCGGGCGATTTTGCAAATGCTCACCGGCGCAGAAAAACGCATTTCTTTTTGTGTTTTGCTATACTAATGTTTTTTTTATTTTTGAATGCTCTGCATGATTGCTACAGTTTCTATTGAAAAAATT
The DNA here is from genome assembly GCA_020615435.1 of Telenomus remus. Lineage (NCBI taxonomy): Eukaryota > Metazoa > Arthropoda > Insecta > Hymenoptera > Scelionidae > Telenomus > Telenomus remus. The sequence continues at coordinate 6,550,632 of CM036338.1, forward strand.
GTCGAATATGAAAAACATACACTTTGTTTATACACCGAACATTGTTCCATTCGAAATAACGTCTTGCTATTTATCAATTGTTTTGTACAAAAAGAAAATTCGAACTAATAAAAGACAAATCAACTTATAACCATAGTAATCGTGGAGAACATGTTTCGTCCGCGTTTTGCTGGAAATGCATTGGATTTCTCGCAGTATGTCAGTAAGTGTGTCCGTGTGTGAGTGTTAGTTCGTGTTTGTGTGTACTTTTTAAAACGTTTCTTCACCTCTTCCTCATTTTTATATTCTTTTCGTTTTATATATTTTTTTGTATTTTTTTACATTTTTTTAAATCTTTCAATAATAAAATTATTTTTCAAGTTTTTCGATCAGCTGTTGTTGCCCGGTGAAAACTGCCTTCTGTCACAACACAATTAATACTTGCGTGGTGAATTTTGGAGACGTTTCGATAAAAGGTCATATCATCTCTATTAGTTAATCATCGAATCGCACATAGTTTAAGCGACATGCGATACAAATTCGAACATATGCATGTCACGAGCTTGAATTATTACGAACAACCTATTGGCGAAATTACAAAGTCCGTGTTTTTAATTTTTTATTCTTTCAAGTTATTCCCGTAAGTTTTCGGCATTGCTTCAAACAACCGTACATCAATTTTTTTGGCCGTTGCATCTTTGATTCGCGGCGCAGCGCGTCTCTATTGAAGCATGCCTCAGTTTGATCGCTACGCCTCAATAGAAACGCGCATCCTGTTTTACTCTAAAAAGAAAAATATATATATATATATTCGACGTAATAATTATATATATATTTATATTTATATAATATAATCTGTACAACAATCACAATCCTTTAAAGGCTCCGATCATCAACGTGAAATGTGTTACTGCTTTCGTAATCTCAATTACTTTGCTTCGTGTTGTATTGTGCGACCGAAGCAGACTTTGCATTTTCGTAAATAGGCTCAGGTGTTGGTTAAAACAAAAAGCGAGCAAATTTGCTGGTTGCGACAGACACGCTCACTCTGCTTCGATGCAGCGTTCGCTTGCTTAGGGGGAGGATGGAGGGGGTTTCGCTTCGTTTTCATTTTTTTTTGTCATTTTGCATCTCCGATTGTTGTTTGCGTTGCTCGTTAGCTAGTTTTGTGGTTGCTAAAGTTTTAAATATTACTGTTGCGCCTGCGGCTTCGATCGCGCCGTGTATCCGCCGCGACTGCCTCCTCGCTGTTGTCCGCCACGGAATTGTCCGCTGCTGCGAGCCTCGCCACGCTCTGAGTTTCGCTCACCTCGAGCGCCAGTACCGCTGCCGCGCGGACCGCCTCCTGTACGTGGTTTAAAGCCGTTGCTGTACCCGCCAGAGGTGCTGTTTGTGCCGTTTCCACCGGTTCCACCATTTCCGCTCGCAAAATTGCTCCAACGCTGATGATAACCATTTTGGTAACTGCTGTTCTCGCTGCGATAATGTGATCCTACGAAAATTCATTCAATTATTTGATTGATGATCTAACAACAATCACGAACAGGTTTTGTTTGAGTTATTTACCTTGACCACCAGCTCCTCCGTTGCCTCCGCGGCTATTTGGTTGGAAGCCGCCCGATCTTGACCGACCTCCGTAACCGTTTGAACTACTTCCACGACGATTTCCCCGGCCTCTGAAACCACTAGATCGTTGCTCGCCCCAGCCCTGTTGTGGTTGAGACGAATCTTGTGATTGTTGCGCGTCGTCCGGTTGGTTCCAATCGTTCGTGTTTACTTCTGTGTCTGCACTCCACTCCGTAACTTCGTTTGCCGCCCCGTGATCATTTTGTCGAGATGTGTCGTTTTGATCGTTTGACTTCATCTGGAAGTTAAGAACCACATCATTTGTCTTGTCTTAATTCATCAGCATTATTATACTAACAGGCAGTTAGCAATTATTTTACGTAATAGAAATTTATCGGTCATTTCGAATTCATTTGCTGTTAATGCGTTTTCGCAAAATTGGAAAAAATTGTTTATATTTTATTACTGACATTCAATAAAATAAAAAACAGCTTATTATATTATTTTTCATGATTTATAATGAACAATTGTAAGTAATATTGCAAAAAAAACTAGAAAAAAATTATTGCAAAATTTTCTCAATTCGAAATAAAGTTTTCTTAATCCATAATAAAGTTATCACATAGTCGCCTGCCTCCAGGTCCCACAGAGTAACACGAGTTGAATTTTAGTCTGTAACATTAATGAATAATTGCAAAAATTATTTACATCGTTTTTCTGTGCTTCGTTGTCCTGATGGTGCGCCTCAAACTGCGAGCCCTGTTGGATTATCGTCTGATCTTGTGGGAATCCACCCGGATGCTGGGGACTGAACTGCAGGTTTGCTTGCTGGTGAGACGGTGGCATAGGAATCGGTGGTGGTGGATTAGGGTTGGTGAAGCCAGGAATGTGTGACATATCCTGTGGAGGCTGGTGTGGATAAATCACCGCGGGTGCAACTACTGGCGGTCCGCTGAAGCTCTGGTTTGTGAAAGTTTGCGTGGGGATTGGGGCGTTGACTGTCGGGGGAATGTGCGAGACGATGGGCGCTTGTGTCGTCACCTCGGGTGAGTCCAGCTCCGACTCCTGCAGGAAAAAAAAGTTTGGAGTGCCAATGACGTCGTTGATGCGCGGCGCCGGCTGCTGGCTCGGCTGTTGCACCGGTGCGATCGTGGCACCAGCTTGCGTTTGCTGAGGGGGCGCCACAAAACCCGGTGCGTTTGTGTAGAACGACGTCTCGACAGGTGGAGGTATGGGTTGTGCCACCACTGGCATCGCAGCTGCTCCGGAAACCACTGGCACTGCAGCCACTGGCACACCGGGAAAACTCGGCATTGGCAGCATGTTCTCTGGTGGTGGAATGTGTCTCTCCCCTGTACCGAATTCCTCGTTTCTTTGCTCCTTAAAAGAGACACACGCATGAATATAACAAAATTGCGGTTCAAAAATTTAAAGATCAAATTCGTGGTTCCTTATTAATGACAAATACCTCGGTCTCCTTTTCGACAACAGTCTCACTGGATTGAACGCGATCAAAGTAACCGCTCTCGTAAATCGAGCAAACGATTTTTTTGATCTTGTTGTAGGTTGTTCCAACGACCTCCCTCTGTTTGCCATCAACAATTGCGATAAAATGCTCAGCTATTTTTTGCACTTGCTGTTGCACGCTCGGACAGTTCTCCGGACGCAGATGGTTCACCGTTGTTTCGTTGTTAAAATCGTCAAGGTACTTCAGATCCTCTTCCGTCAGTTTGATTGCGCCGTTAGTGCCTGCCAAGAAGTCGCTGCGGATATTCTTAATACCGATTCTGCTCAGGGTCTCCTTGATCAGCAGCACGTCTCGTACCTGAAATAAATGGTTTTTGATAATACCCTTTAAGGATGATAAAATGGCAGTATTCATGAACAAAGGCGTTCGCCTCACCTTGGCAATGTCCTGTTGCAGCCTCTCGGCAGCTTCCTTCCGGGCCAATTTTTTTTGATGTTTGGTTGCCTCATTTGCGATACCGACGATGTGCTTGTACATATCTCTCGTGTTGTCCAACAACTGTACAACAACATCGTATTTCGCCACGGCCATTTTTTGGTCAGGATCAAGGTCCTTGCCATTGTTCTGCAGATCTTTATAGGATTCAAGCTTTCCCTGTAATCATCAGGATTGTCATCTCTTTTCTTTTTATACCAATTTTTTCAAACCCGAAAAAAGGTCTTTTGCACAATTCACTTTTATATCGCTAATGAACGATTTTTAGTATGGATGTTAGTATATTATTTTCTGAGTCATCGCGGGAAACACAAAGCAATGTTTGCATTGTTTCAATCCAGTTATTTTCAACAATGTTTTTATTTCAAACTCTACAAAATCGATCTAGACTTCAGTACATTTTCCAGATCAATTGTGAAGAACTAATATTAGTCACCGCCTAATGCTAACGTTAATGCTAGTAAAATGCTAATGTTTAGATTGATTCTTATTTTTTATTCTCTGTTCCCGTTTACCAACAGATTCTAACCTAATGAGAGCTATAAAACGTAAACGAAAAACAATGAACAATTCGACGATTGTCGTGCTCAACGAAAAGTTGGCTGATGACAATTTTCCTAATTCCTGGAAAGGCGTCATTTCGATTACAAACTGCGTTGCAAATCAAGACAAAGTGAAATTAAACACCGTCCGAATTTCAATGGATGAAAATAATTTGCAAGACGCGGAAAAGTGGATGGGAAAACAGATATTCTGGAAGGGTCGGTCGGTCCCTTTGGCTGGATACAAAGGAAATGGATTCACGTGCGCAGTAAAATCGCAAGGCAACCGGAAGCACTCGCTGTGAAACGAAATGCGTCACATTTTGGCGGGATTCTATTCAGACTGGAGACAAACGCTAAACTATTTGTGAAAAAATAATTATTGAAAATTGTTCTTCCAAAAAGGGGGGGAGGGCAACCGCCATTGACGTCGCCGAATCGTCTCGAAGGACAAGGAGAACAGCGCGGGATTTGCAGGATCAGCGAGACGAGGATTTTTTTTTGCATTTTGGCCGTAAGGGTCGGTTTTGGGACGAATAAAAATGAAGTCAAAGGCAAATGGTTTTCACGACCGCGGAAGCACATGGCGCGGCCATAAAACATGGCCGAGCCCTCGGGATTCTGACAGTTGCGGTAACGCCGGATATATTTGTAGGTTACGAGAATCGCGCGCCGCTTACCTTGCGTTTCTCGAGATTGCGGATTTTGTGCTCGATCGCGGTGACCGCTTGGCGTATCGGTTCCGCGGCCTCCTGGGAGGCCTGTTTCTCTAGTTTTGGGTTGGCAGAAGGCATCCTTCACGGGCAACAGACGCAAACTGGAACACTGGCTGGAATATGGCAGAGGTGCAAGGCATCGGGGCTCATCTCACGAGGGCAGCACCAGCGCCCGCACCAATAGATTCTCGCGCGCCGGCGCCAACATCCTCCTCGCGGAATCCCTTCGTTCCTTCTCCATCGATTATACCTCCTGCAATGAAATTTTCAATTTTATTACATCACACACAAACAGTTTAAGCGCTGTAAGTGGCACTACAGCCGAAATTTCGCACAATTTCAATTATTTGACAAAAATTGCAGTCCATTTTTAAAAGAAAAAAATTGTAAATTTAAAAATTTGAAATACTCGAGCACGGGATATTTCTGCAATACAATGTGTAGACACCGATATCAAATGATGAACGAACTTAATAACGATCAATTTCTTATTTGTGATGTAAATGTAAATTTTAAACCTACGTAACGAAGAATCATTGTTACTTGTAATTCATCATATCATCATAAATTATAATTTCACATTTATGAATTTTCGCAACTTTTGTAATAGTTGTTTACTTCAGAGAAATTTAGAGTGTTCAAAGTCTTGCCTTTCGTAAGACACCTTATAGTTTTTAACTTGATTTTAACAATTTTTATTTTCTATACCAAGCCCTTTTTGCAAAATTGATTTCTTTAGAACTGAAAGACAAATAACATTTGTCTTTTGTCTATTCGCAATTTATTAGATACCAAAAACTTGGAAGAATAACAAAAAACAAATCTGCAAAAAAATGTTTTCAAAATTTCAAAGATGTCGACACCGATACAGTGGTGGCGTAAGTATCGCACGGCGGAAATTTAAATTTCGGAGCTGTCTATTTGTATTTATACCCCACGTTCATCAACGACGAATATGGCGTCACTGCGACCATCGCTGATTCTGTTGGTGCGTTCTTAGGCCACCCAGAGTATCGTCCGGTCGACAAGCAGCAACGGCAACCGCGTCCGATGTGATAACGTAGCCTTTCGCTGATGTTAATGTGTGTGCTCGACGTCGCTCGCGCCCCACAACCAAACCGTTTCCTCTGCTTGGTTACAGCTTATGTCATCGGAGTGAGTGTCTTCGTGCGGTTTACACTTGCAAACTTCTTTTTATTCTCATTTTTCTTCCTTTCAATTACTCCGCACTTGTCTCCCATCGAACTTTCATCACCGGTGTTTTCACCTTACAATTCTAAATCGCATTGTCAAGGTTACATCAAACTTCACAAAATCCTTGTCGTTCGAATCAACTGCATCCGTCATTTTTACAACATAACCATTTGTTGTTCAACCAAAAACCATAACAAAAACAAAAACAGTTGATCTTATTGTTTATTAGTAATTACAACGAGTAACAAATGTGATGATTTTTCAGCGAATGGTTTAGTCAAGACAGTGGTCGTCCTGATTGAAGGTCGCTGGGACGAGACAATTGAGGAGGTTTACTGATTGAAAAAGAAGAAGATAATTGGATAATGGCCGAGGAGAAAAGCGAGTCAAAGTCATCGGCAGGAGCGTCGTCGCCAAGCAGCCCTTGTGTAAAAGCAGGCAGTCCTCGATCGCCGCGTCCGCCTCGTCGTGTGAAACTTTCGGCACAACAGTTGGACGAACTGAGCAAAGACGAGATTGTGGCCAAGTGGCGCGAGACGGACTCTTACGTCGAATCTCTAGAAGCGCGCTCAGCCGCTCAGGAAGGTACTGAGACAACGTGTGCGCAATTATTTAAATACCGACAATCTGACAATGCCGCGATTGAAACCAAGACTCTGATAAAGGACGCTGAACATTTTTATTCCTTTGTTACTTGATCGTTAGTTTATCTTTAGTTCTCTGATTTCAATTATGTTTTAGATTAAGAGTTGAGATGGAGACGTTCCTCAGAGGTTCTAAACTGTAACTCAAAGATTGAATTATTCTGTGATATACTACTTAGAAACATTTGTATCACACCCTTTCAGAAACGTCTTTGATCTTCAAGAAAAGACAACTATTGTATAACTCACGAGAGTGAAAATTGTAAAAATCAGAATCATTTAGGTAAAAACGCTGATCGTTCAAATCTTCAAACTGTGATAGAAGATCTAGTTGAATCTTTGTGCCTGGTATGCGACAAAAGTTTCAGTGGTGTTAAGTGAAACGATTGCAAATATTTGCAATGCTCAAAGTTTTGTCCCTGGACAAAGCAGTCATTTAAGTGAAAATGGAATAGGCGGAGGGAGAGAGAGAGAGAGAGGGCGAAAGAAAAGTAAAAGAGAATGATGAAAAATGAATTGGTGTTAGAGTGGTGCGACCGGTGCAACAGGTCAGAATTGTGCAAAGGTGTAAATTGTGTTAACCGCGGTTGAATTCGGTTCAGATTGAGTGCAATGCTGTGGTCATTCGAATGAGATCAAGGTCTCGCAGTTTTGTTCGTTTAAATTGAATCGTTGAAGCGTTGTTTCGACGAGCTTCTGAAGTTGGACCGTCGCATCGTGTTAGCATGGTCTTCGTTCGGGTGACCGACGCAGTCTTGGCGGAGCATGGCGATGGACCACCCTCTTCACACATCAAAGTATGCGTCTATTAATGGTGTCGATTGTCGGCCAGTCAGAGTCACTCTTTGCTATTACATAACATTTTATCAAACACGTATATTTTTGGCTGTTACAAAACAATTTTAGGATAATTCAGACAAATACTAATCAGACGATCAGAGACGAGACTCAGTAGACTAGATCATTCATTTAACTCACCAACAATTTTTTTATCTATCACATCTTATAAATGAACAAAGTCAAATCAAAGATCTCACCTCTGGTTCCAATTCAGCATCTTTGACATCTATTTGTCAAGCGCATTATTTGACGGTTCAATTGATTTTTTCAGATGAGATTATCTCACTGCGAAAATCCGAGGAGAAATACAGGCAACAGTACACTGAAAGCTCCCACAGAGAAAAGTTACTTGCTAGGAGAATATCTTCGAAGGAACAAGAGTTGCAGGAATACCTTGTGAGTAGAACTTTTTCAGAAAAATTGTGAAATTGAAGAATTTGCTTTGTCAACCTGAACCAATTTTCAGAATCAAATAACGGAAATGAAAGCCGCCCATGCACCGTCCGCCATGTCTTTGAGGTCTGCGCTGTTGGATCCCGCTGTAAATATTTTGATTCAAAAATTAAGACAGGAGCTGATAACAACCAAAGCAAAACTAGAAGATACACAAAACGAACTCAGTGCTTGGAAGTTCACTCCAGACAGGTACCTTTTTAGAACAAAATTAAAAACGAAAAGAACTTTTTCAGACAGAAATGTATAATTGATTGTTTGATTCGTCCTTTAGTAATACTGGCAAACGGCTTATGGCTAAATGTAGACTTCTTTATCAAGAAAATGAAGATCTTGGTCGTATGATTGCAAGCGGAAGAATAGCCAAGCTCGAAGGTGAACTTGCTCTACAGAAGAGTTTCAGCGAAGAAGTCAAAAAATCTCAGTCAGGTACATACAATGGTGTACAAAATATTTTTTTTGTTTATCCACTTTTATTGATCATACTTTCTTTAACAGAGCTGGACGAGTTTATTCAAGACTTGGACGAAGACGTGGAAGGTATGCAGAGTACAATCTACTTCCTCCAGCAAGAACTGCGTAAGGCCCACGAATCAGTGATACTTTTGCAGCAAGAAAACAGTTCACTGAAAAACAGTACCAACTCGGAAACCAATCTTACTAACGGTTTGTCTCCTCACACGCCCCCTATTGAGATGAAAAAGGAAGTCGAAGACGAAGAGGAAGAGAATAAAAGTGTTCGAAAAGCAACAGAAGTTCCGGAAGAACCTGAGGTGAGCCAAACTGGTGCGAGGACACCGCCAATGCCAGCATCTCCTGTAAGGAATGACGACGAGCATCAACCGGAACGCAACGATGAGAGCTCAAGTGATTCTGCGGCACTGATCATAAAAGTTGAGAACGAAGAATTGAGCGAACGCGAGGACGAGGACGAGGAAAAGGGTAACGACGGTGAGAAATCGACAGACGGCGAAGGAAACGCGAATGAAAGGACGTTGCGTACAAAAAATAGCCGACAAGCAAACGGCGAGGAAGTGACAAACCGAATGACTCGTGGTCGCGAACGGACGAAACGCGAAAAAAGTGCGGGCAGCGACGATGAGCGCGGCCTCAAGAAGAAGCGCCGCGAGAGCGTGATGTCGCTTGAGTACAACGAGCCCGATGACGACGCGCTTGTGCTTACGAACGGTGAAACTTTGCAGAGTGATCAAGAGTAGGCTGCAGTTTCGATCAAATGTTTTACTTGTCAGTTTGGTAGCAGAATGAGCATTTTGTACAAAGAAAAACAAATCAAACAAACTGCTTTACACAGTTGTAAATATTCTTATATATAATAATCTTATACATAATAACCTGTTATGATTATAAAAAATTAGAATCACTATTATTTCACACATTTTTGATACATTCTCTATCAATTGATCGAATTTTTTGCCCAAGTTTATTTTGTATGTTGAGTTAAATACAATCATGTAAATATTATAATGCATGGAAATGATGAAAAACAAATTCTGTAATTCTGCTACGAATACCGTGCATGACCTTTACTCCAAAAAATAGTTATGTTATACTTTTTTTTTATAATGATTGACTCGTAAGAACGAGAAACTATTAGGATTGATTTTGTATAATATACAATGTAAAATTTGTTTGAAAGTGCAAAAGTTATTTATCCACAATCAAAACTGAGCTTAACGATAATATTGAGTGTACTTGATGAATAAGTTATTATTCTACTTTCACATAGGAAGAACAACAAAGTGTTCCAATGTCTTAGCTTCAACTTATAGATTGAAACCTTTGCACTTTTCAACTAGCGTTCAAACTTGTAAAATATTTATATAAGTGGTTGATTTAATTCTAAAATTCCAAGATTGAATTTGGATTAATTACAATTAAATCGTTGATTTTCCATCAATTAACTCGACCATTCTTGGAATCATATCAAAAAGTTGTTTTGATATCATTCTTACGACATCAAATTAATCCCACGTAACTTGTCATCATAAGTATCATGTATAAATTGTTTATAAGAGGAGAGGGAAGATTTGCAAAACTGAAATATAAGTAAATACGAAATTGCAATATCAAGACTCTTTGCATTTTAAAAGCTTATTTTTCGTATTTTTTGCATCAAATATTCATCGATGCGAGTTGAAATACAAACGGCAAATAAAGCAAAGCCATCCATCGTTTTTTTATTTCAATCTCGCTAAATCGCATTTGCATAACATTTTGTAAATCACTTATTTATTCAGAATGCGACTTCTTGCAGCTTCCCTCTTAGCCATACTTTTTTCTTGACGTTAAACTGAAACAAAACTTTTTGTAAATTTTGTAATAAAAACATTAAAGATCGATGAAACAAGGTTTTCGCATTGAACTTTTGTTACGTTTCTTACTTTTTTATACCACTTCTGAATCATTTGTGTACCTTCTTCAGTTCAGTACGACGTAATGACTGATTCGCTCAGAAAAAAGTGCATACCTCATTATACTGAAATGAAAGAACTTATAACTTCCATTTTTCATTGCGACAAATTAATTCATCTTTCACGATTCATAAAGGAAAATCTGTTGGCAAATTGATGTTAAGAAAAGGGCGAAATAAGGTGAAATTTACATTCTTAGAAAAAACACTATTTTTTAACAGTTCAATTCACGTCCTTTTTCATTGTACATTTTTCATTACTAATGGGTTTAATAAACGATTCCATGTGTAATATAATTAAAGTCTTGGACATAATACAACAAGAATCAAATAAAAAATAATGCATTATTTTCAATCCGTATTTTATTTGACAAAAGTAATGTAATTTTTTTAATGAATTCTGGTGAATTTTTATGTTTTAGTTATTGCTATTTCACAAAGTTGTTTTTTTTATGATTATAAGATTAAGTTCTGTTCAAAACGATTTGATGATTCGTACAATAAAAAGCTGTTTATAAATTATCTTAAAGTTCCTTTAGAGAAGAGAATTGAAATGCGAAATATTATGTTAGGTATTTTGCAACTTCCAAATAGTGGGTTGAAGAACAAAAATTTTTTTGGGTAGGTGGACGGTCACGTATCTGAAATTCAGCATGACATAATCTCTAAACTGCCACTAGTCTTAATTTTTTGTTTCTTACATGATGAAAAAAAAAACTATTTTAAAAACGTTAACATAATGTGTAGTGAAAAGTGCAGTCGGAGAAAGCAATCATCTTTCCTCATCAAAGTCATCGAACGGAAATATAGAATTACTTTCTCCAATTGTTGACGTTTTTATTCTTCAAATTAAAAAATGTGAGTAAAAATTAAACGGGGAATAATTATGTAAATTTTTTAATCAGCTTCATTAGCCATAAAATTAAGTCAACTTTTATAATCTTGGTTGTAATATTTAATTTTTTCTTCTCGCTGTGTAATAAATAAGTAATAATTTTGAAAATCGTCAGGGCATGATCAGATAATAAAAAACATTTGTATGAATAAGTTGAATCAGATTTTAATTCCATTTAGACAGGAGTCCATTTAGACAACCAGATGTTTCAAAGAGAATGTAAAATGATAGATCAAGATTGAAATAGCAAAATAAGAAGCGAGATGTGAAATTATTTTGAAGTCATTGTAAATTAAAAAATGTCAAGCTGAAAGATTTAAGATAGAAAAATGTTGATAATTGATTGATAAATGTTGAACTTCGCTGTATTGTTAATCTTGTCGTATGATTCAATTGTGATAAAAGAAACCTTTGGAAACAGTAATAGGAATACAGTCTATCAAAGTCCTCAGTATTCAAAATATTGGAAAAGTAAAATTTGAGCACTTTAAATTTCACTGGAAAGGAAATAGCGATAAAATATTTACGAAAATTACTCAAAAAATCTTTCTATAAGTTCATCAGCAAAAAATTTATATTTAAATTTAAGCATTAAAATTTCAAACGCTCCATTATTAACAAATTCGTAATAATATGAATTATTTGCAATTTTTAAAAGTTAATTAAAAAATTTCCTTTTTCTTTCAATTTGATAGGAACGAGAAATGTCATTTTTTTATTATTATTTTTTTTTTAATTTTGATGCACAATTTTCGCTGCTGTGAAATTCACATGCATTTCAATTATCCTATATGTATATCAATGTGAACAAACTGTTTACTTGATATAAGTTCTATGTATACTTTGCAAAATCATTTGACATCATACGCTTTCTTGTTCACAAATCCAAAAGGTATTATCAAAATTAGAATATTGCCTAGAAAATTAGAATATTTGATGGTTATACAGTATAAACTCAAAAATAGAGATGTAAAAAAGACATTAAAAAAATTTTCGTTTCCAGTGCTCTAATTTTAGATCGTGACTTTTTCGAATGAGTTTCAAATTACTTTCCCACCGTTTTATACATGTAATGAGATTATTCAAGACAGAATGTTAAATAAGGGATTGATAAATTATATTATTTTGACGGAAATATCGTGTATTTAACAATCAAATTTTTGTCAACAGTTGGTGAAAAAAGCAAACTGTAGAAAAGATATTAAAAAGTATATTTTCCAAAAACCGCAGCCTTTTTTCATTTATAACTATTTCCTCTTTTTACCCTCCTATATATATCGACTCGAAATACTTTTATTAATAATAATTTCTTCCGCAAAATAACTTATTTCCTTATTTAAAATGGTGCCTTATTAAATTATTGATAAACATCCCCGGGAACAATTTCGGTGTTTTTTTTGCGTTAAAATGCGTATTTGATTAAAGGAGGGAAAACATTTTCTTATCCCCGCTATTGCAAGTACTTTTTTGCCAGTGCAATTCTAATGCGCAGCGAGAGAGCGGAGCAAAGTAAAATGAAACACACAGTATAGCAAGCAAATCAGTGTGTGCAGTGAGGTTCGCGCGCGCGATCGCGGCGCACTCTCCGATGGACAGACACAACCCAGCGTGTGTTTGAAGCAGAGGCCCTGCCTGTCACATTTATTTTCACACCCCGAGGAAGACGTCGATCGACGCGGCCATGCGATCGCCCTGGTTCGCTGCAAGTTGGGTTATGTCGTCCCACCAATGTTGCACTTAATAAAAACGACATCGAAAAAGGACTTATGTAAAACAATGAGAGGTATAACATTTTTTATATTTTATGATTCGTGACAATTGACCTCTGTCGAAGTACAACAATTAAACCAAGTTTTGACTGTTGACGAACTGTTTATCGGTTGGTTTCGCGATCTTTGATCGGATGCTTTTTCTGGCTTGTTTGTGCTCTCGCTCGAGTACCGATGCGTGCGTGTTTGTTTTGGTTTTTAACTTTGCATTGTATAATGTGCCGCTCGGTTTCCGAGTTTATTTAATTATATCTCTGTTACAATGTAGTGGCAACAATCAGATTTCGATTGTTAGTCACGATACGTGTTTCCTGGAGTCGTTTCGTAATGGCCCATAACTTTGCGCGATTTTACCCGAATTATTGCGCGTAAAAATAGGTCTGACGGAGATCCGGTGTTCTGTGGCCAGTTTATGCATCGACAGCTCTGACAGCTACTCCTGACAGATGATGGAAATTTGTTTTGATCGTGAGCGAACAATCTCAAAATATACCTCAACTCGGACAATTTTTTTTACATTTATTTCACTTGATGCTTCTTGAGTGCTTTTTTAAATCTATGTTACAATATTTTAATTACATTCATTTCATGCTGTCTACTTATTTTACAGTCACAAAAAACTCCAAAAGTTCTTCACGAGAACGTAACTATACTACATTGTCAGCTGAAACATAAACCTAGCCATTATTTTACCTTACTACTTCAGAGAAGTAACATAATATATTATTATTTAAAAAATCCAGATATCATACCCGAGATGCATTCTAGATGATTAGACACAGAAAGTATGAATGTCTGGAAGACAATTTTTAACTTATTAACTTATATTAAAATAGCAGAGAAATTCAAAAAACTTCTGCTTGCCTTATCTCTTATCAAAAATGATTAGTCTATTTTTAATAAGTGGATTTTCATTAGTGGATGACTGTTTAAAGTAGATGGTAACAAATAGAATTTTATAATAACATATACATCTCTCAAGGCTTGACAAATAACCACTACTTATCACCACTTGCTAAAACAAATTGCCCTAATGAAATTAATACAGGTATTACGTTTCTTATCTTGCATGCAATTTTTATTTTTTCATATCCAATTGAATAATATAGATAAATCTACCGTATCGCTGCACTTTGTTTCACAATGAACGTGTACGTGACGTGTAAACATTAGTTCTTAAAAATTTCGAATCAAAATTGAAATTTCGTTGATTCAACATCTGTTTTATTTTTGTATTTTGTAGTAAGCTGGTGCTCCACAAGATGTCCAACGTAATTCCACTCTCGCCGGTGCACCGACGCTATGCGATCGTTCTACTGGTGGTGCTTGTTCCATTTGTGATCGTGAACCTGGCAAGTTCGCCCGACACCACGCACGATGAGACAATTCTTCAGAACGAGATAGCAGAGCTGCAGCTAAAATTCGAGCACCTGAGGGCCAAGTACGTAGCGAGCCAGGAGGGTATTCAGCTGCTGTCGCACCAGTTAATGCAGCTCATGGAAAGCAGCAGGATCCTGCCGGACCTGCAGTTCTTCATCAACAACGGCACCTCAAACATAACCAGCATCAAACTGCCTTCCATTTACAATTTTCTTCCACATTTGTTAAACGATCCGGGCAGCTTGAGGCCGGCTTTTGTTATGGGCAAGGGACTTGCTGGGGTTAGCGTCATCCTCGGCGTGCCCACGGTCAAACGCGAGGTCCAAAGCTACTTACTGCCCACGCTCAAAAATCTGTTAGATAGCATGAGCCCCGATGAAATCGCTGATACGCTTATTATTGTCTTCGTTGCTGAGGTGAGAAATGCATTCTATTCTTTTATTTACTCGCGTTATCGATTAAGTCCTCATCTAATAAATCTTTATTCTTTTTAGGTTGATATGGAGTATGTTACTTACGTCGCTAAACAAGTAGAAGTACAGTAAGTTCAATGGAATATTAAATTTTTGAAATGTATAACATTTCTCTGGTGATTGGGGTGGTTTAATTGTTGTTTGTTTATTGTTGTTTTAGGTTTCCTGATCTTGTTGAAGCAGGGATGATAGAAGTGATCTCTCCTCCCCAATCCTATTATCCTGACTTTGCCAAACTGCGCGATACCCTGGGGGATGATCACCAACGAGTTGTCTGGCGTTCTAAGCAAAATCTTGACTTCGCTTTTCTTATGGCCTATGCTCAATCAAGAGGAACTTTTTATGTACAACTGGAAGACGATATTCTCGCGAAAAAAAATTTCATTACGACAATGAAATCTTACGCACTGCAAAAAATTGGCTCGAAAGAGAATTGGCTTGTTCTTGATTTTTGTCAGCTCGGCTTCATTGGGAAGCTATTCAAGTGTATCGACCTGCCTTGGCTTGTGCAGTTCTTTCTCATGTTCCACAACGCCAAGCCCGTCGATTGGCTTTTGGACAGTTTGATATCGACAAAAGTTTGCAATCTTGATAAAGACCTCGTAAGTTTCTTTACAAATAAAATCATAAACATGTTTTATTTGGAACATAATCCGAATTCTATTGTGCCATGTTGTTGCAGAAACATTGCAAAATTGCTAAAGCTGAATTGTGGGTTCACTACAAACCATCACTTTTTCAACACATTGGTACTCATTCTTCACTCAAAGGCAAAGTTCAAAAGTTGAAGGTATTTTGTTTGCTTCTGAAAATTTATTTTAATTTAGTTTTTTTTTAAATTTAGTTTTATTAATATTAATTCGTTTTTCTATTTCAGGATAAGCAATTTGGAAAAGTAACACTTTTTTATCCCCACATCAATCCTGATGCAACAGTCGAAACTGAAATCAAACCTTACAAGCAGTATAATTTATTGCGAGCTTATAGAGGAGAGACATTCTTTTGGGGACTTTTACCGCAGCCAGGCGACCACTTGAAGTTCAAATTCAAGCATCCTATTCTTGTAAAGAAGTACTTATTTATAAGCGGCAACGCTGAGCACCCCTCCGACAAATTTTACAACACCACTGTTGAAGTATTGTTAGAAAACGCAGCTAATGTCAATAGGAATGATATTAATGTTACCGAAGACGGTTACATTATTATTGGTAAGGCAGTTGTTCCTTTTTTTCTCGTTACTTAATATTGTTGATGATTTATTTGTGAGTTATTTATCATGTGTTCTGTTATTTTTCCGTTACAGGAAAATTTGACAACATGGGAGTTGCTCGTGGAACTGTCGATAAATCTTTAGGAAAAATTGCAGCATTACGCTTAACAGTTCATAGTGAAAGCGAAAATTGGGCGATTCTATCTGAAGTAAGTTTTTGAATGGAACAAAAGATTATTGAAAAAAATGCTATAGAATCGTAATAGTAAGGGTTGCTTTTTGTTTGCAGATATTGATCGAGGAAAGTTCGCCCAGCTGACGTACTGTGAGAATTTCGAAACGAATTTTTCGACTTTGATGTTATGTCCCAAATAGCTAAATGTCGCACAAAAGCGACTGCGAGAAGTGTCAGTATGCCATTGTACTTTTTTCGTGCCTTTACACGCGAACTTAACAAAACGATCATGATTGTACGCGATGAAATATTACCTGATGAAAAAAATAACATACATTGACTGTGAATTACATTTTTTTGACTGTTTAATTGTTTTTTTTTATTATTTTTTATCTTATAAAGCGTAGTATGTGTAAAATAATTGTGCCTTTCTTGAATCAATGAGTGCAGAGCAAACCAATGTGCGTATTGAAACAAAAATGATCTGATGATTGTAATTTGTATGCAAGCAGTTGCTTATTCCTGAAGTCTTTCGGCATCTTGATCTTGAAACACTTTAAAGCACTTCTAAAACATTCTTAAAATAAATTGAAGTTCTTCCAGTTTGAGATTTCAATATTTCAACTTGGCGTACGATTTGTAACCAAATAAGTTTTTAAAGTTTAAAAGCCTCAGAATTGAATGCCGACTTAAAAATATTCGAAAGACTTCAACGTATTGTCTTTTGCACACTTTTTAATCAGTGAGCAGCCCCTCGCCTGTATGTCTGAATGATCTGAAGAAATTTTGATGTATATGTATATCTCTGTTATGTACACAATTTTTAATATATTCGTCAAATATACAAACAATTAAAATAATATCAAAACATTTGAAGTTCATTTTTTACCTATTTATTAAGTTTGCAAAAAATGTTATCTTTTTTGTCATAGTTCAATTAAATTTAACTTTTTTGTTTAATTGGATTCAGTTTATTTGCTCTATGTCAACAAACTTAGGTTTCGGATCATTGACCCACAAGTTTGAAATGTGTTCTGCTAGTGCGAATTGTCTACTTGCTCTTTGGACTGTGCGCGCGACTGTACATTCGATTCGAGTGTAAGAGCTGACAAGTCGAATTGCATATCGTTGAGAAAACCGCAATAAAAAGTAAAACAAAACATGATTTTGTCAAAGGAAGAGCCACGATGGACAAACGTGGCCGGGCGTATATTCATAAACACAATTTTCCATCCGTTCGAATATGCAAAAGTTCTTATCCAGGTATGTATGATAGCATTTGAGTGAGGTTAAGGCGCGACAACAACTCACGATTTGTTTATAATAAAATTTCAGATCGGTCACGAACCGATTGCACCCCGGGAAACCGTCACCTTTTTCTGCAATCCTGCTCTTGCTCTGCCTAACGTTTTTTCCTACCGTAAGTAATCATCTACTTAACCTCTCATTCATATTGATTTTTTTAGTTTAACAATTGAATTTTTCTTTTGACATTTTTAATTCATCTTTTTGTCATCCAATAGAATAGTAATTTGTTCTAACGATTGATAAATGTGAGATCTAATTAAATATTTGCCAATAAGTACAAACACAACAAATGAAAAAAACTTATTTTGACAGTCAAATATATTAAAAACGTGGACGGATTTACTGGATGTTATCGTGGACTGCTCCCAAAATTATGTGCAAACACGCTCAGTGCAGTTGCATTCGAGAGGGCAGCAGTCAAATTCAAAATTCCAGAAAACCTCACGGTTGATGAAGACGAACTGTCAGATGAGGACAGGTAATACGCGTTTTTGTAAAATTATTTGTTTATTATCAGTTTTACTCGTCATTGTATGATGGTTTCAGGCGTAAAAAGTATATTCAGGAATTGATTAGAGACCTAGTCAGTAGAAGCGCTGCAATTATTGTGAGCCAGCCTCTGGAAGTCGTCGCTTTGAGAATGATGGCTCAGTTCGTTGGAGGAGAAACGAAATATAAGTGTGTATTATACAAAACAATTTGTTAAATTACTTCAATTTGTTCTTTCTAGTTAAATTTAATAACATTTCAATTGTCAAATTCGCAGCGGAATATTCGGTTCCTTTATAGAAATTTACAAAGAGGACGGTATAACCGGATATTTCTCAGGACTGATACCCAAGCTTTTAGCAAATGCTGCGACCTTGGCGTTAGTGTTCTCCTCGACGTATGCACTAAATAAGTACGTCATTAAAGATAAACAAATCAGACCGTACACCTCCTCGACAGTGATGGTAAGTTCTGAAGACTTTTGTATTGTATTTTTCACCTTTATTTATTGTCTAAAAATATAATAATTTTACAATAAAATTTTGTTTACATTATTACGCTAGTGGGTTTTCTTCTTGGTGTATTAGAAAAACAAAACGGAAGAAAAAAAGAAACGTTTGTCATGACCTTTTGATTTGTATATGATTCTCGTTTTACAGTTCTTGGCGACCACTGTAACATACCCGTTATTGGTTGTTTCAAATTGTATGGCTGTGAACAATTGCGGGTGAGTTTTCCTCTTGCTTTGTATTTTCACGAAAATCAATAATCTTAAGATAAAAAAATAGTTACGTGTCTACAAGACAGTTACAATTTTTGTTCAATAAATATTTCGTTTTTTATCTTCAATTACACAAAAGAGGTTCAAACACTCAGTGAACAATGAAATTTTGTTTCGCAGCTTGGTTGCCGGTTTGCCACCGCAGATGCCAATTTACAATAACTGGTTGGATTGCTGGCGTCACCTGTCGATTAATAATCAGTTGAAGCGCGGCAACAGTTTGCTGTGGAGATATTACACTGGTCCACGGGCCACTATTGATGGCAAACTCTACGCAATCCCAACGGACGCGTTCTTCGCAAAATGAACTGCTGTTGTGCAACGAGATTGCTCAAAATCAAACTGCGAGAAACACAAGTCGTTGTTCGTCAAAAACTGAGATTTCCGTATCGTACTTTTCGTTGTCACTGCCAAGCATGCAAACGTTCAATAAGTTGATCAGTTTTTATATAATTATTCAATTTTAGTGACATTTTTCGAAAAATAAAAGCGTCGAGTATTTGAACGGAAAAAGTACCATACGGATTCGTTGGTGCAAGTTGATCAAATCCTTAACTAGAATCCTACTGTACATCAGTGCTCTGTGAATAAGATATACACTTGTTACGTTATGTATGAAAAAGGCAAGAATACTATATAGTTTTCAACAAAATCTTTATTCACTTTCTCTGCCTCCAAGTCTCTTTGGTGGTTATTCTTTTTTTTTTAATTTTGAAAATTATATACCAACTTTTGCAAAATATCCCATCTAGTGTGCTATAGCCAGCCTGCCAGCCAAGTCTGCTTTACATACCTCGATTTGGTGTGTACACATATATTATATATATGTACACACGAGAACGTATATTATGTTTAATCATTTAGTGTACATATAATGTATGGTCCGCGGGTCGCAGTACAAAGTTTTTACGTTCCCTCTTCCCTCGTGCCACCTTACATAAGTGCGTTACAGTTAAAACCTATCAGCTAAAGTCAGTTGTAGCTCGAAACGAGAAGCACACCGATCGCTCTCATACTGATCATCGATGTATTTAGAAGGAATGTTAAAAGTCTAGCTGAATAGCAAAAATTAATTTCTTTCATGTGTATTGTTCTTATAATCATTTTCTTTTGTGAGCAGATGGAACTTGAATTTGTAAAAAGAAAAAGAAAGCTGCACGATTGTTGTATATCACAAAGCGGGACGTTATATTTTTCATCTGTGTACCACTCATCTATTTCTCTCAATAAATTTGTATATTTCGTTGAAAATAACGATCTTATACTTTGCCGACAATACCATTGGACAAATTCTTTGATTCATGTAAGTGTCTTCAAAGTGGGTTTTGACAGAAGGAGAATAAGATCAATTTTTAGGACTTTATTCAAAACCAACACTTTGTTATGGAGTTTCCTTTTTTTTCGGTTTAGAAGATGCTTAGACTAAAACTTAAAGCGATAGTTTATGAATGCTGTAGTAGAACTGAATCGTATCCTTTGGCACACCTTTTGCTTGAAATCAAACAAGCAGAACTGAGGCAGAAGCAAAGCAATTTTTTAGAACGCAGTGGTCCTCAATTCTGCATTGATAAATAAGTAAAAACGTACAAAATGCAGTTCAGAGATTGATTGCTGATTTGCAATGTTTCTTTTTCTAATTTTTAATACGGTTTCATAGTTTAATTTTCTACTCATTACACATTTATAATTGTTTCTAGAATTGTCTTCTCTTCAAGTAATCGAAAGTGATATGTAGAAAGAGGAAATGAAAAGGCTATCTGGAGATATCCTTTTCATAAATTACCTTTTTCAGATAAAGAGTATGTACAGCGGTTTGGTTACTTTTGTTTTTTTTCAAGTTTTTTTCTATGAACTAAACAGGATTTCATACAATATTTTGTACTCAAATTTTAGTTTGAAGTCTATTGAGTGGATTTGTTTTTAAACGCTTTCAATCACAGCTACGAACTGTTGAAGTCTGACTTTTGTTTTTAGTTTTTATAGATGCCATTTTGAAGGAACATTTTTCTTTTCAAAAGCTGATGGTCGTCTCCATTAACATCTGTAGAACTCCAACTATGTGAATAATTTCATTACAAAATTAGAAACAAAAGTATTCAAACAGTTGGTTATTTAAGAATTTTCTTCTTCTCTTGTATCTGTATAAAAATTCTTTACTTTGTTTTACATTACTTGAATATTTTTAGGTCGACTAAGAATTTGATCCGAAATGAAAGACAAAACATTGGATTAAAGTTTGATATAGGTTTCTCTAATTCAATTATCTATAATTGTGCAATATTTTTTAGTTATGAAGTGTCTCTGATCTAATGTCGCAAATCAGCAATCATCATTTTCATATTATATAAGCGTAAAATTTGTAACTTCATCGGTCGATGAATAACTTGACAGAGAGCTTTTATGCAACATACAATTAACATTCTGTAAACCAATGGCTTTGAAACTTAAGTCTTTTGTCTGTCTTTGTTCAAAATCTGTAGATTGTTCGAGCTTTTGAGACAAAACTCGGAGTTAAAATTTGTGATAAATTTGTGCTATCAGTAGTAACAATTATTCATTGTATAACATATTACAAATTCACACAGTCCAGCGTTGGTTATATTTTATATACAAAATATCAGCAAACACATCTTTATATACCGGTACGCTTTGCAAATTCACAACATTATCAACGCATTATAATCCTCCACAATTTCAATAAAGTCTTCATCCGACAATCCAGTTATGTTTCTAAAATCAAACCAGTGTGCATTAAAAAAATGATTGGAAATCGTGAAGAGAGTCAGTTTTCAAAGAAATTCATTTCAGTCCCGTGATCAATGTCCGCAGTACATCGACACTCTATTTTTGTTCCTTTAGCATTCGATATCTATTTTTTTTTTTCAGTTTTGTTTTTGCTCGATCTTGGTTCAGTGAGACGTTCTCAAATGCTTCAAAATAAATTGATTCTCACTCAACCAAGATCATGACTGTTAATCTTGCTTGTTGTTATATTTTTGTTTCATATAAATAATCAATCTTGTGTATATAAGAGTGTTTAGTTTGTATAGGTAAACATTTCTCGATATGATATATTTAGAATAACCTAAACACCGGGTAGGGAATTCGGCCTCAAGGGTTCGGTCCGAACGGTCCTGCTTGGAAGCTACGGATTTTCGTCCTTCTTATGTAGTGGCGACGCCGGGGTCGGATCGTCGAGGAAAATTGGATTTTTCACCTCCATCTCTCCAGTCTGTGATAATAAACGATTATTTTCAGTTGTTGAGTAAACTAAAAATAAACAACGAAGACATTAATTGAACAAGAAATCTGACCGGTGCAAGTCCAGGACACTCATAAACAGTGTAATCCCCCTCCTCGTTCTCCTCGTCGCTGTCAGCTTCTGAAACGGAAGCTGGATCTCTGGAAGTGTAACTGAATTTTAATATTGATTTTACAACAACATGGTTATTGCAAAAAATGAAGTGAATAACAAACTTTTGATATCATTTAAATTTGAAGATTACATTTTAACAGCAAATAATGTCATATGTGGTTAAAAGAACTTACTTCTCCATGGCAATTATCTGTTGCTTTTGGTGTTGAAAATGGTACATCTGCGCTGACTGAGCCAGTCTTTGGTCAGAGCTAGGCGAGGAGTCCTTGTTCGGACCTGTTATCCCATACGCAGGATAGTCGATATCTGCTGCAGCTTTAGCTATCCGTTGAATTCTATAATTGCATTTGATTGACAAAAAGTAAAATTTTTATTAACTCTTTATTCATTTTTTAGTCATTTTTTATTATTGAACAACAATAAAATTACCTAAACCAGACAAAACCCATTGTGACCACGACAAACATAACAACAGCACAAATAGTTGCCATAACAACTGCGAAAGAGGAAAAAAAATGATCAATAATAGGGCAAAAAATCTGCCTCGCTAATTTGCATTACAGTGCAATTAATTTTCTTACCAATTAAAAATACATCATCCGAGGGTTTTTTCAACACAGAATAAATGTAAGAGTCCTGCTCAGATCTTCTGTGCGGTTCCATCATCATGTTCAACTCGACCGTGTTTGGGCTTAAAATTGGTGACTTAAAAACTTGTTTGCTCTGCATTAATTTTTTTGCTAGTATTTCCTCATTCATCGGTTTATTTTGGTTAACATGTTCAGGGTTTAAAATTTCGTCTGTAGTTAATACAATTTAATTAGTTTATTTAAAAATTATACCTACCACTCAAAATTTGCTATT
Organism: Telenomus remus; assembly: GCA_020615435.1. Classification (NCBI taxonomy): domain Eukaryota; kingdom Metazoa; phylum Arthropoda; class Insecta; order Hymenoptera; family Scelionidae; genus Telenomus; species Telenomus remus. The sequence continues at coordinate 6,573,680 of CM036338.1, forward strand.
TTATTTTGTATTTGTTTTTGTATATAAATTTTGTTACCAGTTGCAAACGAGCCATCTCGATAATATCTGGGGTCGTTGGGAGCAACCGCAAATGGACTCTTATTCTCCAAATCAGGTTTGGCAAATTTGTAAGTAAATTGAGGTAGACGGTTGTGTTCAATTATTTCTTCACGACTGTCGTCATCGTCAGCAAATCTCTCTGGTATACCCGGATACTGTTCGTCCATTCTTTCCTTACTGTGTGGAACCTAAGTGAACAACATTTTTGTACTGATTTTTTTTTCATTTTTAAAAATTTTCGCAAAAAAGTGAAAGTCCTGACATACCTTAAAGTGGGGATATTCCGGATACCGATCAAAGACAGTTTCTAGGCCGAGGTAAGGCAAATTCTTGTAGTGTTTTTGTATATAATTGAGTGCTTCCAAGTTTTGTTTTTGAAGCAGGTCCAAAATATTCTCCTCCCTTAGCAGTTCATCACTCAGTGGACTCCTTTCTTTGGCGGGTCGCAAAAAGTCCAGGGGTTCTCTAAACGATCGTTGATTTGCGTAGAGTGGGAATCGCGAGTGTTGCATACTATTTGCACGCTGGTGTTGTCGAGCTTTCAACTCTATGTAACGGGCCAATTCTTCCAATGGGATATCATCAGGTAAATTTCGTACTGCGTCTGAAATTTGGTCTTAAAATTGTATTTTTTTTTAGTATCTTCTGTCATTTCAAAAGTAAACAAAAAAAGTAAAGAGAAAGATAATAAATGAAATGAAAAAATTATTTATAAATTGTGCTGCTGTCGGATGAGTTCGGAAATTTCATTAAAATGGCAAATTCGGGCAGATTATATAAAGATTGTTATAAATTATTTGAACTTGAAATTAAACATGTTTGATATATTAAATAATAATAAAAATAAGCATTTTTATTATATGAAAATGATATTTACAATGTTGAGATTCCGAACACTATTTTTTATTTTACATACAATGGAAATGATATCAACAAGATAGTTTCAACAAGATAGTACAAGAAGTTTCAAATTGATGTTCAGTCGTTAAAACATAAAATCGATGAAAACAAATTGCTTCGTTTTAATGCCTTTTCCAATTGCAAATTGCACATTCTTTTCGAGAAATTATAATTTTTTCTTGCAATTTAATGTTCGTTAAAGAATTTTCTCATCATCTGTATCGAAAAGCGTTGAAAAATAATAAAATTCAAAACTCGCCGCAATATTCAAAAAAGTTTGTGATTTTAAATATGTATTATTTTATAAGAAGTAAATGACAAGTAACGTTTCATGAAAGTTTTAGCGCAATGCCTGAGTAAGTTAGGTAAGTATAATAGGAATTATTCTTTTATACACTGGTCACGGCATATCTTCAAAGAGTATTTTAAAGAAGATGTGACAGAAGAAATAACATTTTCTTTCAACGCTTGTGACAACAATATTTATTGTTCATTTAAAGATGAAAGTTTTTGCATTTTTACAATTCGTTTTTGCATAGATTTGCATTTTACTTGAATGTTTTCATTAAGGAACTCGGTTAAAAACCCATAAGTTAAAAAAACATTAATTAAATTAAAAGCGGTAATTTCCTGAATATTTAATAAAGTTTTTATAATACTTGTTCAAATGAGTTCTGAATAAAATTTTTTTCCACATTATACGAAAGCCAGTTTGATTCTGAAATACAATTGAAACAGTTTCCTCGATTCTATTTTTTCTCAGAAAAATATGATCAATAAAAAAAGATGCACTGTTTGAAAAAAAAACTTTGCCCGTTGTTACGCAAATTTAAAAAAGCTTGATAGTACTCATGATTGAGTTGGCGTTATTAAGGAATTATTTTTCATTTCCATTTCATGTTTGCTTGTTTATCAATATTTGCGTATTTTTATTATAACTGGGAAAAGCAAAAGTTCAAACATATAAATAGTCTCGTTGAGTTTATTCAATAAACAGTTATGTTTTTTTGATGAACACCAACTCGAGTTAGAATTACATAAATCGCTCTTATAGTTTCTTGAAACCTGAAACCGTTTCAATTGCAAATATCAGAAAGCATTTAAATTTTAGAGCTATCGAATGACCTGCAAGTAACAAACTTCATTTCAACCGAAATGTTGAAAAATTATATTATGATTGAAATTTTAATGTCGAGACTTTGATAACTTTCTCGATTGAAAAACTGATAAAGAAAAATACGTAATCAATATCGCATAAACATATTTGTTATTCAAAAACTTGAGATTAACCGGAAAGTATTATAATTGATTTATACAAAAATATCACAAATGATATATTTCATCTATTCTTTTGACAGAGATTCTTTTCTTTTTCACTTTTTCTTCAAAGGATAAAAGCATTTTCCATTTTTTGCACATTGAACATGTTCCACGTGATTTACTTTAAAAATTCGAGTTTAAAGATAACTACTAAAAATTGATTTTCTAAAATAAATAAACGTTACTTCATTAAATTTCATCAACCTTCAAAATTAGAAAATAAAAAAAAAACAAGAAAATTACACATTACATCATTCTATACAAGAGTTCATCCTCAATTTCAAGTTGTAATCCGTTCATTAAATGGAACCTCATTTCCGGATCTTGGTGTATAATGTGCTTTTATGTACATTTAATTTGCGCATCTGAATTGCGCTGCTAAGTACAAATCCTCTTAGATTATGGTATTTGTAAATAAATTAACAAACCATACGCGGAGCAAAATACTGAATTTTGTAACAAGGGAGTAAACTGAGTTTTGCTCTCCATTTTAACTTAGAGAGTAAAAAAATGTTAAAATGTATTATGCATTTCGCTGCGTGTAGATTTTCGAATAGATTTTCTGATTTGAATCACGTAACTTTACTTTTACTCTCTTAGTCAAGGGTGGGAGGGGTGAGGGTGAGTAAAAAAATATCCACATGGGAAATATATATTGAGCGGTTTGGGACATGTTTTTTATTTAGAGGATACGCCTACGTAAACACATAAATATGACTGTCTCGACAGGACCTGCTTTTTTTCTTTGGAAGAACTTTTTCACACTTTGTTGTCATGTAATCTTTGATTATCTGATATTGAATAAGGTCAAGTTTAATTTTCCCTGAGTCTGGGTGCTTTATTGCAAAAAAATGACTTTGTGGATTTTACTTCATTGAAAGGCCAAAAAAAGATAATTGAGAGCAAAATTTTTGTATTCGTAAAATTCTCTGTTTCATCAATACTTTAGTCAAATAGAAAGATGTTGACCTCAAAAAAACATAATGAGCTTAAGAAATTAAGAGTATAGCAGTTCGTACTCCTGGTTTGGTCTTACACCCACAAAATTATAATAATAGAATTCTTTAGAATTTTCCAGATAGATTATTTTGGATGACGTTTATTTGCACAATTAATCGATGTGAAAAAACTTACATAAGAAATTGCCAAGCTTGTCATAAGGAATGAATATTGAATTTGTACATGAAATTATAAAGAGATCTTTTCGACGTAACATATTTTGAAATTTGAAATTTTCAGTTAATACTCAAAATTTAATGACAATCAATCACGAAAGTTTAATTAGGAAAATGTCAAAGTTCAAATTCGAAGACAGTTTAATATAATATTGTATTATTTTTATGAAAATCTAAACGCCTTTCTTTGTACACTTTATACGTTGCTTTCTACACAGCATGTACGACAAAGTGCTTTATTCAAGATGCAATTAGCCGAGTACCTTTCAAAAGTTATATGTCCTTTCCATAAATCCTTTATATTGAACTTAAAGTTTTTTCTTCCCTCGCAACAAATTTGAAAAAAATCTGAATGGATGAAAATGAAATCTCCATCCTTTAAAAAAATTGCAACAAAATCAAGAAATGTGACTTACTAATTTCTCTGGCAAAATTTCTTTTTTTTTAAAAAGTCTGAATCATATGTTCATAGATTATTTACCAATAATTGTTATTTACCAACAACAAGGAAGTCAAAACAAAGAAACGTGAAAAATGTTAAAGTTGAAAAATGAATCGATGAAATTGCATGTCAACATGTGTTTTGTCCAATCGTAATTCCATTTAAACAAAATCAACAGGCTACGCTTGTACTGACAATATCTATCGAGCTATCTGTTTGAATAGACCTATCTAATGAGTATTTATGCACTGTTTCTGTTCTGCACCTCTATCGCACATCTGCCGTTAAAGCACATACCAGTATGACTGAAAAGAATACTTCGATTGGCTTTCAACATAAATTTTGGTTTTGCATCACGAGAAACAATAATTGTCAAAATAAATGTCCGAATCGAAGCATCCCAATAGGTAAATATCAGAGCGCCAGTCAATGCACTCTATCAAACATTGTACCCGAGGCAGTTCTTTCAACTCACATTTTTCCTTCCTTCCATCTTCAATTTTCATTACAACCGCACACATTTTAAGTTGTTATTTCATTTGATTTAATTCTCATAAGAGCGTACTGCAGTTAGATCAAGTAGGCGAAAAAAAGCGTTTGGAATATTTGGTATGGATGATGGTTTAGTCCTACCCACCTTGGTAAAACTCGAGCTCGCCGGTGGTGAGGCAAATAAGTACACCAAATGGCAGCAGGAACATGGACCGAAACAGTTTGAACTTCATCCTCGTCATGGCCAAAGTTTTGTCACACACACCACACAGGGCCAAAATTTATCCCGAGTTGCGTTCACACCTGTACCGTTTATGAATTGTCAGAGCCATATGTAAGCGCGTCATTCATTAAGCGAAGAGCTTGCGCGCTCGCGCAGAACAATAATCAATATATCCGCGCGCGACCTCACGCCTCCAACTTTCGGCCCAAGTTTTTACCTTCTTGTACCGCAAGACGGCGCAGAAGGTCCAAGTGTACATTACCCTGACGATGGCCTGCAAATTTATTGCCTCGTTCAAGATCCTGCGATATCAATTAACTCGCGCTGACCTTTTACTGAACATTCCTGAGCATGCATTCAAGAATAACATAACAAAATCGTGTATTTTTTATTTAACTAAAATATTTTTCTATTTTCTATGTAAGCGCTTAAATTTTTTTTGATCAAATAAAAAATATTTGCTTTTGATTCACCTTTGTTCAATAAAAGAGAAAAACAAAGTTGATTTATTTGTGTTGATATTTCGCAAATCGGAGAGAAACAGCTATAAGATTTTATTCATTGAAATTTGAATCTAGAGTTTTGAATGAATTTTTTTCCTGTTTGACAAAGTGCATAGAAGTCAATCAAAGTCAATCAAGCAAATATATTTAAAATGTTTATACATAAATGACATGTAATAAAAAATACTTACTTGTTTTGTGGTTTTTTTTCGAAGAAATAGATATTTCATTTTAATTGTTAAATTTTGATTTAAACTTGTCAAACAGTTCCAGTGAGGGGTTGTCAAATGCACGGATATTGCATTTTGTGTATAATCCTCTTCAAGGTTCCTAGATGCGTAGAAATTCATCGCCAGTACCAGCGGATTGTTCGTAATCGTTTAATTAGGAATTTAATTCAATTTCATTTTTCATAAAATTTTTCTCGGAAATTTTCTACGCGTTTCAATTTTTGTACAAACAGAGGAATTTTTGGAAATATTTGATCAAATGAAAAGTTGAATGTGTGCATTGTTGGGAAAAATCGATCAACTATTTGTCACTTTTGTCTATAATCGAAAATGACAGGACTTCATGTATAATTTTCAGCCTTGGATGGCCTTGGATTAGAATTTGTGTTCATTTTGATTTCTGATTGTCTTCTTATTTTCATAATTGTAATAAAGTCGACATCGAATTTGTGGAATGATGTTTGAAACATTTAGCACTCGAGCGATTCAATCACAATGTATTTTCTGACAGACGACTGTTTTCCGCTGACTGCCATGTATTGCCATCACATTGAAATGTCACATTCCATGTTCTTCCAATTAATTGAATTGTATACATCCTTGTGGTGGGTATACAATCAATATTCACATAATTACAAGCCTAATGAAAAACAAATTTTGAATCCATTTTTCATTCCAGAAATTATTTCATTTAAGAAATCTTCCGCGCAATTGAATATTATGTTTGTCAACTTTATCCTTATCACTCAATTCCAGGACGAAGGATAAAGAGGATTACATCGAAATTCAAACTTGTTACAATATAGTATTTTTTAAATTCATTGAAAATTTAATTTATTTTGAATTCCATTTTAATTTCATCTTTGATAAAATTTTGAAATTAATTAGATGAAACAGAAACGACGAGAGTTTTGAATTAATAATTACGCGATCTGAGCATTTAATAAAGTGAAGCAAACTGCTTTTATAATGTAATAATAGGAGAACGTGTAATATTAATTCTGGACGAGAGAATACCGATGTGACAATGGTAAAACGTGTCTAGTCAGAAATCACGTTTATTTCGCAATAATCCGTCTTTCAACTATAAGTTGAGAATCATTTTTAATTGCAGGACGTTGACCTATTTGTTCCTGTCGGCTCAGGAAGGAAATTCAAAATTGTGGAAATTGAGTCAGAATGTGGTGAAATAAAACGATTCGACTAATTTGATTTAAATAATTTTTTTATTTGTTTCTTATATTTAGATCCTTTATTAAAAAAAAAAGAAACAATGCGAATATCTTATGTCGAAAAAGAACCACAAAAAATGGAGGAATGACGTAAGGTAACGAAATTTCCTGGCTGGAAAGTTCATTTAAATTTTCTTTTATCGCTCTTTGGAAAATATACAATTTTGACGTTTACTTTATTCAAAAAAGAAAATCAGTCGACTGTGGATATTGAAGTATACGATTAGTCTCAGAAATTTTGAACCAAAAAAATATGATCTGTTCGATTTCGAACCAAAACAAGTAATGAAAAATTAAAAAAAGAAAAACCCGGTAGTAATACTGAATTTCTTCATTGGCAGAAAATAGAAGCTCTTGTGAAGTTTGATGAAATTGACTGTTCAGTAATAACAAACGCGAATCAAAATGTGAAAAACAAATGTGTAGAATCTCCGATATGTATTAGCCAGAAGTACCACAGGCTTTGATTTGAAAATGACAAAAATAATGATTGCAATTCTTACATAGACACTCACTGAAAAACTAATTTGAAATGTGTCATCACTTGTTTTCAATTGTATTATTTTTGTTTCATCTTATTTAAAATCGTTTCTCCTCAACGTTAATCAATAACTCTGTTATCGCTATATTTTTTCGCGCTGATGATTTGTATGATTAAACCTACGTACATTATCAATCTTACGAAAATATCGATCTTCTCTGAGTCCGTTGTCACTAACGAATCGCTATTCTCGTCTAATCAATAATACGAAACGATTAATCGTACATTCCGTTAACTTTTTGTCTCAATCTTTGTGTGTATTTTGTTTTAAAATCTTATGTAGTCTTCTCTAGAATTCTTGTATATTATTGCAATATAGAACACTGTATTCACAAACTTTTCTTGTTTTACATTTTAACGTATAGGCTTAACGCTTTGTTTTCTTAACACATGCAGTATACCGTTTGTTTGTAATTTGAATTATGCACGTTATTTACATTTAATTCAAAGAGTATTATAGACAGCGCCCTCTACGCGTGCAGCAAAAACATTTTGTTCCGCGTCACCGAGCGTTGTCTTGCTAATTCTAATTTCTTCTGTTCTTTCGTTAAGAAATATTTCACTTGAAACAAGCATCAATTTTACATACGCAGTAGAAACAAAAACCAAGATCCATACAAAAGTGATACAAAAGTGAAAACAATCACAATTAAGAATAATAATAATGGTCTACCCTAACAAGATATACATGAAACTTCGTAGCAAAAAATACTGGACCGATTTCTTAACGAAGAATCATCACAATTCTACATTTATTTACAGTTTGCATCTTGACGATCAGATCAGATGTGTAATAAGATTTGTTCTCACATGTACGCGTGTTACAAAAATAATTATTCCCAACCGAAATTTGTTTTTGCTATCTTATTAGCAATTGTAATCTCTCGGATTCAAAAGTTTCTCACATTCAAGGTTGTGGATCCTCTTCGCATACACAAAAGTCTGTCCATCAAGATCTAGGCTCTGGCTGAATAAATCGTAGTGGCGCCGCCTGGTGGTCCAAACAGAACTTGATCTCAAATCTCAAATTTAAATTTGGACATGATATTGTTTGACAATAATACATTAATTCTAGCTAAAAATTAATAAAGAATCACATTGCGAAATTTTGACAGGTCTTCCAAGTGGCACCTTCACAATCGTCAATACCAGAGCGCTTTTCATTGGTGTGTTTAAACGCTTATCTTGACCTCGGTGACGCACACGACGAGAACTTGTACTCTGGATAAATATCTAAAGACGCAGCTATATTTGAAACGCGAAAATGTAATTTGTGTTTTGCTATTTGTAAGTGGCGCTTGTGTCGCCCAATGTACCAATCGTTGTAAAGCGTCATAAAATATATACCCTCATTTCCCAGCCTGTCCCAGGACTCGTGGCCTACCTTGGAAACTCGTTAAAAAAACATTGCTAAGATATGTTTTGTTGCGAGTGGGTGCGAGGAAAAACTGTTCGCGTCTAAAAAATATATATGATATTCTTCTCTCCCAATATTCTTTAACGAAAAACTAAGTCGAATCCTGGACAGCTTGCTGGGCTGAGTGCATGTTTCATCGGTCAGTTTTCTTTTCTTTCTATTACTTCTTGTTTGATAAATACACAGGAGAAAAAACAAACGCAGGCTCGGATGCCGATCTCGTCAGCTGTCTCAACGGAAGCAATTGAACATGGAAGTGCACGGTTTCCGCTTCTAAATGCGGTTAGGCGATGAGCGAAGGTGCTCGTCGAAGAAAAAACGTGCACAATGGTGTAAAAAGCAAGTGAGCCTCGGATGCTGGAATGATCGCGGCTGGCACAACCCGGGGCTCGTAATAAATAATGATCGATAAACAAAAATTATCACTACATATAGCAATCTAACTATATGACTAGAGAGGTCAATCGATCGACTTTCATATTTACAACTCTTTGGAAGTTCGCGATCTTCGGCCGACCGTGAACATGAACAACCACACTCGTTACACATTTCTTTGTTATCGTTTCTTTTTTTAGTCATTAAATTTCAACGATCAGCTTTAACACTTGAACCGAAACCAGTTACATGAGCCCCGATGAGCCAGCTCGCGAATCTCAACACCGAGCTTTGACTCGTGTGCGTGACATCGTCGATAAACTAGTCGACGTAACAAAATCTCTCGCTCAACATTCATTGTTTGTACAAAAATAATCTACTGCTTGCGACATGTCATTGTTCTCGGCAATTCCTAAGCAGTTCACTTGATAGTACTCGAAATTGTATCCGCTGAATTGCAATCGAGCCAGCAATCATCCACTTTTGGTTGGAACAGCGCCGCCTGTCGGATGCCGACACACAGCGCCATCGGTACTCGTTTCATCTAGCCAAGCCGAAGCAGTTGAAATCGACTTGTAGTACTACTTGGAATTGTACAATTGCTCTGATTTGAACATTATTGCTCTCGGAGCATGGACGTCGTTTGCGTCTCCAGTCCGGGGATTTTCATTTGATGTCGAGTTCATACTCTGGGCTCTCCAGGCTGAATGGCTTAAGGTTCTCGACCACGGGCGTTTTGTCTGGGTCGACTCGGATGCGGATCTTGTTAGTATCGAGCGTTCGAGGAAGCGTGCAGGGCAGACGGTCGTTGCACGACGCTGGTGAAGGCGAACTGTAGGGCACGTAAATGCGCACGACGTCCGGACTGGGCTGGTGGGAACTCGCCCTGGGCGTTGGCAGGCCACCGCTGCCCGAGCTGCCCACTGACATGTTACTCTGAGTATCGAGGCTATTGTCCAGCGCCTGCGAGCGAGTTGCCGAACTGAACACGGACAGGTCAGCCGTCGAGGTCACAGACGTTTCGGCTAACGAGCGTCGTGAACCGTGGGGCGACATGCCATCATCTATACTTGGGTCGAACGAGAACTTGCTTCCTGCACATACACATAAGGCTCTCGTTATAAACAACGGCTCTGTTTTCATACCAGTCCATTTCATTATTTTGAATCCAATCTGTTAATGTAGGATGAACATTTTTTGCGATTTCATCGTGGTGAAAATAATGGAAAATAGTTAATGTTTTCCGAGATTTCGAGATGGAGTTAAATTAAAATCAGTAATTGAAAAATCTGAGGCTAATCCTGGGATTTGAACAAACAGATTCGGGAAATCCGTTTTTCATGATAAAATCTTCACAATTTAGTCATTATTAAAATTGAAGCTTATCGACGTTTTTTTGTTATTTTGCGAAAATTTAATTATTTTTACAAAATTAAACTTGAAAATTAAAATTCGTTAAGCTTTTCTGTTAGTTTGTAAAGTTATAGCAAGTTAGTTTGATCGGTTTACGATGGTAACAAAATTTTGATATGACATGGCAAGTGCTTTCTGTTTATTCACATATTTTAAATTGTAGTTGAAATTCCATGCAGTTCTGGGGTGAACGATAAAACTACGTACGACACACACAAAATGAATGACGTGCTGTTCAACTTGAAAACATGATACAACGAGAAAGTGTATAAACGAAAACAGTGTAACAGGCATGAAAGCAATGTTGGAAAATTAAACGTTCACACAAAATTGACAATTTGAACTGTTTTTGTATTTACACAAAAGAAACAGTACAGATGGGCGAGTTTTTGTTTTTACAAAATGTGTCGATGGTTGATTCGAGTTTGTGAGCATTTTAAGAACGGCAAGATGAACGGTGAAGTACATATTTACATGCTACAAATGATGCATAAATAACTGTCGTGTGAGAGTTGAAATGTACATGCACACACGAGGAAGCAAGTTCGTTTTCAAAATACAAACTGTTTTTTATTACCCCGGTTTCATGCCGGGACATTTGATTCACAAGCGTCATAAAGTTTTCGATATGAGTTTCGTTTTTAAGGCATGAAGCTTAAGATTGTGTGTTGAATATCACCGATGAATGTTCATTCTAAGTTTACAATTTGTTCCATCTTTTTCTCTTTTTTAATACAAAATTAAAATTCTTTCTTCTGAATGTATAAAAATAAGTTTTATCATTGTTATAATTTAAATACTACTTGTTATTCACAATATAAAAATAATCCCGTTATCACTTGTTTGAGAAAGAAAATCCAGTTTCATATATATTTGAAACAGTTTCCAAAATTGTTACTGTTTTCTTACACCTCCAAAATGTAATTGCACATAATATTTTTGGTTACAAATAGTGCTACAACTACAACCTCCCTACTTTCTTTAAATAAACAAACGTTACTCAAAAAATAACAAAAACGAAACCCCAAACCAATTCTAGTTAATAAGTATGTACACACTGTATACAAAGTTACCTTTGCATGAAACCTATCAAGTCTAGAAATAAGCGCCCATAATTTTATCCAACAAACAAAATTTGTCACAATTATTGTAAAACGCTGTTTTACAAATTACTAAACGGACTAAATTAAAAACAAAAACGGTAATATAACTTTTGAGTATTTCTAATGCGAAAAATAGCGAGTGTCAACTGTTACTTTTGTATGTACAGGGGTTCTTTCTTTACAATAGTAGCTCATCGGAGTTAGTTACATAATAATTATTGTATATCTAATGCCGATTTAAAAAATTGTATGATTAGGTGATATAAGCAAAATTTCGAGCGCATACACTGATTCTATTACTCTGCGTCAATCAGGTCTACTGATTCACATCAAATCATTTATTCTGGTAGAAGAAAATTAGAAACTAAAACATTGCACAATAAGGAACACAAAACAATGAATTGTTACAAGATTCATTCAAAACATCGAGCTAAAAATTAACTTAAATAAATTTCTTCGACCAAAATATTTCTGTCAACATTGTTTGTGTTAGCAGGCGTTTGTGAGCATGAGTATATTAATTCGGGCACGGCCGATATCACACCAAGACAATATTAGTTAGTGGACGATTCTTTTGTTGTTTGTTTTCTGTGCGACAATCATTACTTTTACGATCAAAGCCTTGTGTTGCAAAGGAGTGTGCCATTAGCGTTATTGTCAGTGTGTATCTCGTCGTTGGCACATTCGCTTTTGCAACAGTCATTGTCTGACTGATCGCTAGCCAAACTGTTAATATTGCTGGCCTGTGACGAACACTCACCGCTCAGACTGCCGCAATTCCCTGGCTGCAGGGACAAGGCATTTGTATTCTCATTCTCTTCGGGCTCTTCATTCTCGTCATCTGCTAGCATACCCTCTTGATTTCGTTGCACTACCAATTCTCTCATTGCATCTTGTGCCTCCGTGAAAGCCTCGGCTCTACGTCCAACCTGGAATCAATTTGTCATAATGATGTTAAATACAGTAGAAATGAAAGAAGACAAATTAAAATTGAATGCGTAGTTCTTGAGGCGAAAAAAAGGAGCAATTAATCGGCTTACCATGCTTGTAAACGAAGGCTCTTTAAAAGTGCCAAACGGATATCGCGGTAGTTCGTTTTGCGTCGGCGGTCCCGGGTAATCTAGTTTGGCACGCTTGAGTTCTTCCATGTTACGCCACATGGTGTCGATCACGAAATCATCATCGTAATAGAAATTTTTCTCGAGCTTCACTTGCAGGTAATCACAAAATTCATCGAGACTGTCCATGCCCATCAATTGTTTTTTATGCATTTTCATGATTGTATAAGCCATCACTGGTAAAATTCGGTCTCCGTCCAGCAGAAATATGTCCCAGATTCGCAAGCCTAGACTAAACGGCGTCTGCAAATTTGATTGTTGATGTTTATTTTTGATCTAATTTTGTTCCAATCAATTTTATCGCTTACCCTTTCTTGAAACACTACGAAGAACCACTTCCAAGTATAGAGTATAGAATCGAAACCACACTTGTCGAGTTTGCGTTTCAGTTTCGGAAGAAACTTACTCATTATTTTGTCGTAATGTTCAATGAAACGATGAAACTTTGGAAATCCATCGACAAAAAATCCTAAAAACATGACAATTAGAAACTGCTTTTTAAGTGACTAATATTGTCTTCAATTTTCTAAAATTGTTTGTAATTTTAATATTTTTTTTGTTAGTTTTAGCTTGAAAGTTATTAGTCAAATGTTATTCTTTCATTTAACATTAAATGTACCATGCATGTTGTATTTTTTGTCGGAAAGAAGAACGGTTAATCCCCAAAACGCATCCTCCTCGTTCATGTAGAGTAGCAGAAGTCCCGCGAGAACTGACATGCCTTGACAATATCCGACTTCCATATTATACATACTGTATGCGGCTAATACGTAGAACATAGACCTCTGTTTAATACTATATCTTTCTCTGTAACACACAGATAACAATATTATGTTCATGAGAACCTTCTCTCTGAATTGAAATGAAAAAGAAAGAAGTAACTGAAATATTTCAAAAGCTTCCTATCTGGACCATAATCAGGAATGTAAAAATCAAAAATGTAAAAATTGCTCAAGCTTCGAAGAAGATTGTTATCGCAATATCGTTCATTGTCATCTGTTCGGGCTGTCAAACAAAGCTTGAGCTAATCAATTTCTCGTGCTTGAATATTGTCATTAGAGTCGTGTTCAAAAGTCTATTGTCTCGGGTGTGCTAGAATGAAGCTCACCTGAAATCCATGTGATTTCTATACTGCCTTGCGACGTCGACATCAATCTGCCTTATCTCTGTCGACCATTTGCGAGCTAGTTGTAGCATTTCTTGGTACTTGCCAGCGTGCTCCTTTTTCAATGAGTCGATGCTCAACAGCAGTGACCAAACCTGACCTCGGAACCTGTCAGGAATACCCTTGTATATCCTACGCCTGAGCTTTTCTTTCGTCGTTGGACTGTTCCACTGGTTCGTCATCTTTTCCCACTTCTTCACTCGTTCCATTTCCGTCCGCTTCGACCGGATTTCATTCTGATCCATTTTCTGTGGTAACCGTTGATCACTGCAATTTAAATTAGTTCTTGGTCAATTACAATGTTCAATCAATATCAATGCTATTTTTTCCTTCTGAAAGTAGACAATCTGATCAATAAGGAGATAAAATGTTCGGCGAGAACTTGAGTTTGTTCAATTTTTTTTGGAAGAATGTTTCGATGTTTTTTTTTAAAAATGTGTACGTACTGTATGAACCCATATCTGTCTGTTGTGTGATAAATTTCATATGCCGGATCGTCCCAAGGGTCGATCTGAGCGCCATTTTCTCGTCCCTGGTCATATTTGCCAAAAATTCTATCCCGCTCTGCAGCTGACCGTTCCAGTAACTCCTCGTCATTCATCCCACGCGAACGTTTGTGGACAAATAATTATGGGTTTCAATTCAAGCTCATAATCTGTGAAATAATAACATCACTTTTAGATCAAATTTCGTCTCAAATTATACAAACAAGATCGGAGTTTAATAACAGATTACTGAAGGAGGCAATTTTTTTCATACTTAATCTCTACTAAAAACATTAGGTATTCAAAAACTGTTGAATGCCCTGGAAAAGTTCCATCTACAAATGCCAAGTGATGAAATCAATTTTTCAACGAAAATCAATTCGTCACTTTTCTTTTCGTTATCTTTAATAACTTTATATGTTTCAGATATCGAAAAAGAAGTTGGCAAAGTTGAAATTTAAGGAAAGCAAAGACGAATATTAACTTGAAGCATTTGCTTTCTCAGCATTTCGGTACGGATCTGACATAATTAGCGCTGCTGAGTTATGAAACCTTTGAACAAAACAGAATATGAAATGAATGATTCTTCGTATCGCTAAAATGTTGAAAAATAAATGTGGCACCATGAACTGTTTTCCAGAGAAAAAAAAACATTCAAATGGTAAACAAACTCTGGCTCTGTCATCTTGAACTCTTTGACGATGCGTAATTCGAGTCGTTTGATTTTATATCCGACTTGATTATGCTCAATTGAGTCATCAGCTGCGATTAAATAAAACGAAAAATGGCAATGATAATATTAATGACAAGCTGGTGAAAAGAATTGGTGCCAACATTTGGTATGGAGTTAAAGAGACACGTAAACAAACGCTGGTAAATAAACATAAGGCAGTGAGATCGACGCCTCCTCGAGTGTTGAAAAATGTGGATTGTTAATTAGCGTGAAAGAGCGATTGTATACACCTACTCGTTGGGTCGCGCTCACTTTTGCCACACGAATGATCCACAAATTTGGGTATAACCTTTGGCGCGCCGTGGCATGTCACGGATCACGATAAGTCTGCTGACGAGAGAAATAACGGTCCGCGCGAAGTCAATGAGAGAAAAGTGACCCGATGGTGGGGACAAAAATGTCAAACCTGTTTTGGTTGACAGCAGCCAAGCGGACACATACGCTCGCAAAAAGTAGCCCACCAACGTCGTTGCTTTCGAGCGGTGTCAAAAGTTGTTGCCGATCTTCGACGTGCGTCACATTTTTGTGACGCCGAGATTCGTTTGGGAGAGGAAAACTACGGCGATGCACAATGCACTTGCGTTCAGCGAATTCACGATCACTTTTTGTATGGCTTGTGTATATGTTATTATATTATACCTTTAGATTCTTGTCTTCTGGCGGTGTACATGTACGCAAAGTTCGCAAACTTGCGCTGCCAGCCAGCTCTCATCAAGCCGAGTTTTCATCTCATCACATCACAAATTGCAGGTTAAGTAGAAATCTCTTGCCGACTGATAGTGTACGTGCTTTGTGATCTGCATCGTTTCTCTTTATTGCCAGCAATCTCCTTGTTTGCCAGTGTCTGATACATTATTGTTTTACGAATTATACAATATAAAATATTTGACTTTTCATTCTCGCAAAACAAGAGTGTTAACGTCATTTCCCAGATGTCATAACATATAGGTATGTACCTTTTATTTGATTTGGTTGCGAACAACATAATAACCTGATTTCCTGATTTCTAAGATGTTTTTAATCTTTTCTGAGTAAAAAAATTTTTTGTTTTGGTACTTCGATTTTACTTTGAATGATGAGGAAAAGTTATTCAATTTCAGACGTAATTTATAACTTCTTTTAATAAAAAAATTGTTCCATTATTATTATAGGACAAGGGTGAAATAATAATTTCCAAAATTACTTTCTTTTGTTAGAAAAATTTACAAATTTTATAAATTTACAATTTATAAAATTGTGCTAAACTGTGTACTAGACTATAATAATTATATGAATTTTACACAGATTTATGAACTAGTTTTTAAAACTAATTTTCTGAAAAAATATATATTTTTCACGAATATTTACATTTTCAGAAATATTTTCACTTTCAATAAGCAACAGTGAAGTCAGTTATCACTTTAACGTGCAATGAAAAAAGTACTATATATCATTTATTAAGGTGAAGCGGGGCAAAAATGAACATCCCTCTTGACGTTTATTCAAATTATAGAAGAAAAGATAAGTTTTTGCTTTTGTCAGTATAAATAATCAAATTGTTCCTTTTTTCTCCGCTTCACCCTTACCCTTTGCATCTTGTTTACAAATTGTGTGACATGATGAAAAGTTAATTTTGTGATGCTTATCATGTCGACAGCAAAAAATCCGTAAAAAACAAATTGCCAAAAACAAATGGCAAACAAATTGTTGTTAATGTGTTTTGTTAATTTATTACTTTAGCGAATAACCTTACTGTTATTTGAATGTTGAAAAATATCTCTACAATATTTCATTTGGTCATTATATTTAATAACAGTTGTATATAAACTATACATAGAATAAACAGTTCTGAAAATTGCCAGTAACAGTAGTACAGGTGCGGTTATGGAAAATATCTTTTATTTTATGTTTCAATTTTTATGTATAGGAAGTTAAATCTAATATAACAAATAAGGAATTAAAAAAAATTAAAGTGCACTGGTATGATGAGGTCCGAGGTTTTAGTGTTAGAAATCTTACTTAAATTTAAGAATGAAATTTAATTTTTGTTTGTTTGTCGGTTATTACATATTTTTGATGTTCTTTGAAATATTGCATGCAAACTTAACAACAGACTGGTATTCGAACTACGTAGGGCAACACTTCATATATACATCTTTTTCGAACTGTTTTGATTTTATTCTAAAAATGCCACAGGCTGTATTCAAATCTGACTCTGTGAAATACTTCTTTCATTTGTTTCATGAAATACCAATTCGTTTAAGTAATAACAAACGAACAAACGAAACTTAATTATTTGTACTTTAAATAAAAACAGTGCGGCGACGGTGAGAACCCATGCGGAGCACGGGTTTCAGTTAGTATATAATCATTTTCATGCCACAACTTAAAATGGATGTTTTGTACGTTAAAATTCAAGAACTTTATTTTTTATTATAACTGAAACAATACGTTAGATCAAACAATAAAAATGAGACAAATTTGTTAATAGATTTTACTTGTGTTCACGTGAAAGTATCTGCATTTTTTTTTGAATTTTTGTAATAATCGGATACAATTTTCCAAGCTTCTGGAATCATAAAGCCTTCTGGTGGATTTTTCCCACTTTTTGCAAATTCTGGAAAGAAAAATATATTTAACTGATAAAATAGATTCTTAACTTTATTCAATTTCATCGTTTATAATTATTATTAGGTGGACTGTTATGTGATCATTATTAATTTGTATAAATTAAATAGTTATAGATAAAATGTTTCTGGTTATTCGAAATTTTACATTACACAAACTCAATTATTCAAGTGTTTTGTTTGGTTAAACATTGGTTAAACAGAAAGTATTCATAACACAAAAGTTATTCCAAGCATGTTCGCAGCTCCGACGTAGCTTAAAATGCCTTCTGTGTTGTTTTTAGTAATTAGTTTTGTCATCATTTTGTTAGATAAATCGTGAAAATTTTCATGCAAAACATTCGACGTTACATGAAATATTAATTCAGTTCAATACAATTTTGATTGAACGTATTTTATTAATCCTATCTGTATTATACCTATGTTACATATGTTAAACATATGTTAAATTTGTTCTTACCTCGTACTTTGGTTCCGGATATGAATTGAAATTCATCCTTACGCTCAGGATCATAAAAGGCCATTCTCTTATATTTAGTATTGTACGCAGCTGCTTTGAATGGTAATATCTTTAAATTTTGCAGTCCGGATGCCATTGACAATATTCTTGCGCCATGAGTGGAGTCATATAAGTTGCCATCCGGAACGGAATTTTTATTAGGATGTGGAATCCCAGCAGGATCCCTGCCTACTATATAAAAATCTGCACCTGCATTCATTCGAGCTTTTGCATGCCATTGAACCTATAATTTATTAATAGTTTCTAACGTTATAACTGTTAAATTTTAAATTCAAATGAAAATTGTTTTTTTTTATCATAAAGCAAAAAAACATGCATTTCTTTATTTTTCACTATTTTATCAATATAGTTGAATATAAAATATTTTGTGAAGAAAAATACTGTTCACTGCATGACTGACTGTTTTGTTGAATTATTTCAGTTGAACGTAATAAAACATTTCGGACGAATGCTGTTTGAAATCTGATAAAACGATGCAATCAGAAGATTGATTTTGTAACATTTTTTTTCTGCCAAAGTGAACATTTGTTGTTTGCATTTATACAGCCTTACAAAGTTGATTATGAAAACAGAAACTTTAAAATAAAAATAATAACAAAACTAATAATCTAAAAAGTTTTTAAACTGTCATGGAATCACATCCACACTACAGTGTTGAGAGAGCTTTTAGATTGTTATTTTTTCCATCGAAAATGTATCTCTGAATAAAAAAAACATATGACATAGTTCTGATGATGAAACTGCGGGTTTCAAGCTATTTTAAATATTGTATATACAAATGAATTTGTTGCTGGGTTAGTATTCAATAAAACTTTACTAACTTCGGTTGGCCCGGCATAAACCATAGGACTAGGGAAAATAGCTAATAAGGTATCTTGATGCAAGGCACCTTCTTTGATAACAGTTTTGTGCTGTTCTATCCTAATATTAAGTGGAACGTCATCGTCTTTTGTCCAACCACCAAGTGGGTGCAATAAAAGCACAGGTTTCTTGAATCCATAATCGTCGATCAACTTTTTTCTTGTATCCTACAAACAGTTTTAGTATAAGAAAAATACCAGTATGAAATTCAATTACACATTTGACATTTTGATTCTATTTTGAAAAGTTTATTATAGAACAGTAACAACGTTCACCTGCATGAGAAGGGCATGTCCGTTATGAATCGGATTTCTGAGTTGAAAGGCAAAAACTGTATCAGCGCCAATGTTAATGCACTTCCTTCTGATTTCATTCGGGGTTAATCTATACTGATCCAATCCGTCGTTCCATTTTATTCTCTCAAAAACTTGCAAATCCCCACCCACGAGCCAGTCGCCTGACTCGTAGATTATTTTTACGTACGGATGACGTAAATCATTCGTGCCAAATTGCCTGCAACATCTCTCTTCTTTACGGTGATAATAAAATTCCGGATTTCTTAAAATTGCAATCAGGCTTTCATTGTGTCTCAGCGCCACTGCGCTGCAATGTTCGAGTCGCTCTTTGTTGGCGTTACTTGTTGCTAAAACGATCGGAATTGATTGATTGACCTTTATGCCGTCTTCAATAATTTGATTAAAATGAAGGCACTGCAAAAAAATGCTACATTATAATTTTTTTTGCTCAACATCTGTTGCTCAATAATTTGACAAGCTTATTAAAAATGGATTCGATCTGGGTTATGATTATAAACAGGAAGGTGAAATTTTTAATTTGTATTTTTTTGAGTATTTAATTATCGAAATGAGAGGAAACTGCAAAGCTATTTGTTCGAGATTTTTTAGCCAATGTAATAATTTATTCAGCTTAGAGTTTTTGTTCGAAAAAAATTTTATTATTCTTTCTATTCTTTTATTTAAAAAATATCACGAATATTATTTTAAGTAAAGATAATACGAATGATTTCACGAAATATTTATTCAATGAGAGGTCTCGATTCCGCATCTCTATATTTGTACAAGCAAATGTGAGTAGCACCAACTTTCAATAAATACTTATAACGTTATAATGAATTTTGGTGCGAGAAATTTCGACCACACCAGCATACAGTTAGTTTTCTATTTCACGTTGAAAATTAAACAAGATTGCATGACCGTTGCTATTTTAATATTATATAATTTCATCTTTCTCTACGATGGAAAACCACCCAAGTAAAAAAATAAAAATAATCATACGAAAATTTGAAACAAAGCAAGCAAAAAATAATTATGCAAACGCCAAGTTTCAATTTTAATTAAAAACGCCCGCCGAACTTTAAATAATGTTGAAAATCATTTCTCAACTGGTGCTTACTTTTTTCGATATTTTAAAAAAATTCTTAGACAATTATTAAACAATTTTAAATATTCAGTCTATCCTAAGATTTTTACAACAAAAGAAATTCTTGTATTGTTATGAATGAAAAAATCAGACCTGTAGATACTCGTCTTCTCTCATGAATCCTGTGAGAGGTGCAGCCCAGCCCTCAGCCAAGATTTGGACCCACTGAAGATCTAGTTTACTAATCTCTAAATGCGGAAGATTGTCCGCCTCGGATTTTAACGCAGTAATTTTGTCCCTTGGGACAAAAAGTTCCGGGATCATGTTCGGTAATTGCATCATCAAGCCAGCTTTGGGGATAATGCCTTTAGACTTAAGAAGCTCAATAACCATCTGCGAACAGTGTGCAAGATCGTAATTTTCTGTATTAATGACGAGGTCTGCGTTGTTAGGCTTTTCGTAACATTGATCGACGCCTGTGAAGGCTTTGATCGCGCCTTGTCTGGCCTTTTTATAGAGCCCTTTGACGTCCCTGGTTTCGCACACATTCAACGAGGCGTCCACGAAAATCTCAAAGAACGGCAGTCCGGCTTTCTCATGTATCCTGCGGGCCACTAGTCTGTCCGAGGCGAACGGTGACACGAAACTACACAAAGTGACCATGTTGCTGTCAGCGAAAAGTTTCGCCATCTCAGCCACCCTTCTGATGTTCTCTTCTCGATCATCCTTGCTAAAGCCCAAATTCTTGTTTAATCCTGTGCGCACATTGTCGCCGTCTAATCCGTAAGCAGGAATGCCCTGAACAGAAAATTATTCTTTGACGCAACCCATTTGCCCAAACGATTTGCAATTTGTTGAAACTCAGGCAATATGTTGAAAAGCTTTTACTCTTGCAAAAACAAACAAACAAATTCTACATTCAATTGTTATGATCGATTTGCAAGTACTGTAGAGTGGGTCAACATTTGCTCGACATTTTTGTTCCGTCATGCTCGTTTTTATAGAAAGGACGAATTCGTGACAATCAATAATCCCGGACTAAGCCGTGGAATTAATTAAGAGAGGAAGTAAAGAGTAAAAAAGGACTAATTCGATTAGGTCAACGGGTGGGATTAATTTAGTTCGCGCTAAATGATAGATTTATTGATGGGCTAGGTAATGGTCTGGCAAAAGCTCAAACTTCGCACTACTTGTTTGTTTGTCTTTGTTGGCAGAAGTTTTTGTTATATCATCGAGAACTAACGCTTTCTATTAGCAATGCTTCCGTTCTGAAAGCTATGGATGTCTTGCCGGCTCCGGACAAACCCGTAAACCACACGGTGCATCCGCGAAATCCGCAGATGTTAAACGCTTCGCCTCGTTTTGCCCGGGATATCTCGTGGGCTTGAGATATCACGTTCGTAGCAAACTTCTGAAAAAAATTAACCAGTAAAATCATCAATAACTTTTTTACAGAAACAAGTTGTTTGATAATTGTTTAAATTATTATTCTACGTCCATTCCTGTCGAAGCATTTTAATTGGAACAGAACTTGAGTGTGATAGGAAAAATTTGATCGATCCCTTTATTTTGAGTATGCAAATTATGTTTTCTGTTTGCACAGTGCTGATCGCAACCAGGGCACAATCTCTTCAGAACCTCTTGAACCACGACAACGACCCATTTGGAACGATCAATAAACTACAACTGTTGGCTTAAAAACAAATTCTTTGATACAAGTGACCGAGTAATATTAATCAGAATAAAAATATATTTTGTTTGTGTGTTGTACGTCTGTTCTACACACTGTTTTGGGAAAAGCTTTTTCTTTAACAAGTTTGGGGAAGGTAGAACGTAAGTGTAGTATTCTATTGACTGTTCTAAGTATTTCAGCTATTTCACATCAGTTGATTAATTTTATCGATAAGCATAGGGATTCCAGAACGAATCAGTTGATTAATGATAAAGTAGCAGGACTTGAATCTCATCTTATTATTTGTTTCTGTAATGAAGTGTAAAAACATCAATCAAATGTTCTAGATAATGATACAATTAACAATTTTTTGTAATGTTTTATTTTCAATTGCTTCTTAGGAATGAATTTAAGATTCTCATTGCAGGGTTTAAATTTACTTGCAAAAGTAGAGCATTTTTGTAAATCGAAATTGCAATTCCGTCTTGTGTCATTCAACGAATTTTCAATCAATGTTTTAACAGATTGTTCAAAAAAGTCTAAAAATATTTTGAACACAGTTACACGAATAAAATAAAGAATGAACGATATGCTAAGTCGGAGATTAGTTGAAAAGTTATTCTAGAGGAATGAAGATAACCAAAATTGAAATGCAATCAGTTCTCAAATTTTGAATTTCGAATTGCAAATAGAACGCAGGTGGTTGGCTTAGTATAGATAGTAACATTTTTAGCTACTTTTGTTTTTACCTCCAATTCGCCGTTCTTTCTATTCGTGATGACTATCGTTGGCGTGATTCCCATAATTGGTTTTTATTTTATAAGAAAAGAACTATTAACAAAGAATTGGTAAAAAAGCAAATGATTTAGAAAGAAACACAAAAAACGGTTGTTCAATTCACTACATTTTCAGTAAGATCACTTGTTACGATAAACGCTGGATCTGTGCGCGTAGTGGATCGAACATAAACTGCGATTCAGAAAAGACGAAACCACTTTCGAGGCAAACACACGAGCGCTCTCGCAATCGAGAAAGCAGGAAGAAAGTGGTATTCATTGCCAGTTCATATTGTGTCCGCTTTCTGGTTAAATACAATTAATAACCGTCATACACCGGTTGCGACATAGGTTGGTGCAGGTAATTCCGCATGCATTCATTACTGCACTGACATAATTACTTACGTCTCTTACGGTTCTTACGTAAAATGTTACATTAAACATGTTACTATGAACCGTAATCACGAGATTTTTTATAACGGTTTATCTTTTCCTGAATCTTTATTTTTGTATGCGAAAACTTGAATGGTTTTACAGAAATATCAACTTACCATTTTCGGGCGTTTGTAATCGTATGAATTGTTCATCACCCACTATTAAAACTAAAAACTTCTGGCAAAACAAAAACTTCTGGTTTTAGTTTCAATTTGCTTAAAATCAGAATGAAATTGAAGAGAAAATTGCGTTTAACGAATGACGGCTCAGCGAAACATACTAATATTGCTAATGAATGCTTGCTCGAATTTATCAGTTTTTTCTATCCACCCCACTACAAAAATTTTCCGATATACTTATTGCTATATCTTATATCATTATTCCAATTAGTTTTACAAATTTTCAATGCGTCAATAATGAGATTTGCATGAGATTATTGTGCAGTGAATTCGTCAAGTTATATTGACAAGTAAAAGCTCTGGTAAACTGTGTATTGAACTGCTCAACATATTTACTGATATACAAATTTAAATCACAAACAAAGTGGATTCGATTATTCGGTTCATTCCAATCGGTAGAATTATAATCGTGCAGAAGCAGGCAGAATTATTGATTTCGTTAATATTCGGATATTGTGTTGCATTTGCATTCAAGAGGGTTGGAAATGCCAGAAAACGATTAAAAAATGGGACTTAACAACCGAGAATAATAAATTATTTATTATTATCAACCCATTAAAAATTAATCATAAATTACATTTATTTTCTCAACAAATCGATAGTCTTTCTCTTTATAACTCTTCTAACATCTAACAATTAAGTTGTCGCCTTTATTTATTGGGATCATCTTGAATGACGACTTAGTTACATTTCACATAACAGTCAGAAGGTGATTGATAGCGGGGAACAGCAACAATGTGAAGAATTTTCTGTCATTACTTTCATTCTTCGTCTCTTTTCTACGCTCTTCGTATTTTTCAACCTGCAATTTATATCCTTATTAAATAACTCCACTTGGAAAAACTCGAAATAGAAGTTGTCACAGACATAATTATGAAGTAATTAAAAATCAAAGTCATGCATACCGTCTTCTTCTGAATCAGATATTCTTGTCGCTTGAAGAGACCCTTGTTTCGACAACTGTCTACCAATACCTCTCGGCCGCGAAGGAGGCGACTGCTTGTTCCAAATAGCTTCCAATTGATCAAAGTGTTGAGATTGAGCGAGAGCTGCTTGTTCTGGTCCCAAACCTGGTTGAGACCCAGACAACCCTGCTTTGCTGATTTCTTCCATCGATGCACTTACACTGAACCTTCGCTTTACTTGTTCGCCCACTGATTGCGATTTTAAAACACCTTTCAAAGAATAATAAAATGAGACATCTTAAAAGTAAACAAATAACAAAAGAAAAGAAATCTTTTTCATATAATTGTGTACAAACCAGATGTGAGGTGTCCATATTTTTTTTGCCAGGTGTATGTATCCAAGGAAACTTCTTTCTTCAGCAGTCTTCGTTGAGGTCGTTTGGTTCCTGTCGGCCTCGGTGCCTCGTACGTTGGTAGTTTGACATATTGAGCGGGTGTATTATGCAAACATAAGATTGGCATACATTTGTGCTCCAGCAAGTGTAAAGCCAATCTAGAACAGTCTGTTGACATCTCTATCCCTAACACAGGCACGTGGAGCATGATGGAATTTAGTGCTGTGCCTTTTTTCGTGTCCCACACTATGATACTTTTATCTTCACTTCCAGAGACTGCTAAAGTTCCATCTGCTGACAAACGGATGCACGTCACATAACCCAAATGTCCAGTTAAAGTATGACGGTCCTCGCCGGTATTTATATCCCAAACTATGAGATTAGCATCCCGAGATCCAGATACGACAATGCTTTTATCTTGAACTGACACTGCGACGCAGGTGACATGATCAGTATGACCAACAAGAACCTGTATAGATCAATCAAACAATAATGCACGAAAAGTCAAAACGATAAATAAAAAGAAAAAATATTATCATCTACCTGTGAGAGTTTTCCACCAGCAACTTGCCAAACTTTTAGACTCATGTCTCTCGAACCGGTGATCAAAGATTGGGAGTCTGGAGTAACCACTAGACATGTAATGTCTTGCGAGTGAGACACGACATACTTTTCTTCTGGCCCAGCTCCTAAACTAACTATACGAACTTGATTGTCTCCGTTCCCACAAATAGTGTATCTGAAACAATATTTAAATTTTAAAAAATACTATAAAAATCAATTTTTTCTAGTATGTAATGTGTTATTTGAGTTACTTCATATTGGAAGTCACTGCAAAACACCTTCCGGGACCGCAGACTGATTGGATCAATGTTCCAGTGTCCGCTGCCCAAACTCTGATCGATCCAGCTCTATCTGAACTGATAACTCGATCGCTATCAAATAGAGCGATGACTGATGTAACAGGGTGTAGGTGTTTGAAAGTAGCAACAACTAAGCCTAAAGTAAGACCCCACACACGGACTGTTTTATCTTCCGAACCTATAGCGGGATACGTGTTAGAACTAGTAATTTTTTAAAAAAACGTGATGTAATTCAAAATCTTTACCTGATGCAGCAAAAAGTCCAGAAGCTGAAAAGGCGATACACGTGACGCTGGCGATGTGACCTTCCAAAGTCAACAAAAGTTCGTGGTTATTAAGTTGCCACAGATTAACTAGCGAGTCCACGCCTCCGGTAACAGCCATAGACCCATCCCTCGATATATCAATGCAGGAAATAGGTGCTGTATGCGGCTGCAAAGATTCCTGCTTCTTTCCCGGTTTCGTAGCTCTTGGAGCCTCTTCACTTCGAAAGCTCCAATAAGTGAGTTTGTTACCTCCAGCCGTGATTAAAAAGTCATCTTTCTCGGTTACTTTAACTGATGTCACATCGGCAGAGGGGTTGGCTGGTAAGGTTCTGGATAGACGACCACTGTGCATGTCAAAAACGGACACTCGACCTTCTGCTCCTCCTGCTATTGCCCTTCTACAATCCTTCGCTAAACAGATACTTCTAACTGGACCCTGGTGACCCCTCAAATTGTGGATTTCAGTCCCTGTTGCCAACGAGCGCAAGTACATTTTATGGTCGTCACAAACAGCAAGAAGGAAAACAGAATCTAAGGAGATGTCGAGTTTGGTCACCGGAGCGGGCAGAGTAATACTGTTAAGTAAAGTGAAGTTTTCAAGAGACCAGAGGCAGACTGTACCATCCGTCGATCCAGAGACTAGAATTTCACCAGCTGAATTCACCCTGACTGCAGTCACAGGACCGCGATGGTGATCGACCTAGTAACGTTCATTTTGAGTAACATACATGTCGTTTTTACCTAAATAACATGATAGGAATTGCATACCTTCATGAGAACCTCGCCAGTAAGTAATTTGCAGGCTATGATACTGGAATCGTCGCCACCACTAACAATGACTGAATTATTCAATGCGGGCGTCAGGGTGAGAACGGGGGCAATGTGCTCGCATATTCGTACTTTCAGAGTTAGCTCTTGCATGTCCCAAACTATGATGGAGGTATCCTCCGAACCGGTGATTAAGTACTGAGATTGTTGCGTTATAGCGACACAGGAGACAGGATTGGAATGACCTGATTATGATAAATTATTAAATTAAAAAAAGTCCCTCTTTAGGGCTAGACTGATGCTGAATTACCTTTGAACGTGTGGACCAGTTGCCCAGACATCACATGCCAGAGTTCTGGGTCTCCTTCGAAGGGTGTCACTACTACATGCTGACCAGATGGGACCGGTTCTACAAGTTTGACTCCTCTAGGACAGGCTAAAGCTCGAATTTGTAATGGAAGAGGAGGTTGCAGCCAGCCATTCAATGGAACGAGAAGAGGATCTGTGTAACCGTCGCACCATGCCATCGCTGCCATCACCATTCTGGAAACCTAAGAAACAGATTATAAGAAATGACTGTTACTTCATCTCAGTCTTTCACTCATAACACTACACTGAGTCAAGTTTGGTGGTGTACAAGCTCCGACGAGAGTGCATGAGGTAACTCCGACAATTCGGTGGTGGACGAACACCAATTGGGGAACGACAACTGCCGAATTCGGTGCTTACACACTACCAACGTTTCGGTGTTTGATATTATAGCTGAAGCCAATATGAAATATTGGCTATAGCTATAGGTATTTCTGACAGATTCATTTTCTGAAACCAGAACTTACTAAATCACTGCCGTCATCTGCAACAGGTCTTAGCCAACAAATTAGCTGGGCGCCCAACTGTAGCGGATCTCTAGTCAAAACATCACTGGATTTTCTTATTGCGTAATACACCAGCTCTAAGTCCCTTTCCAAAAGGTACCGTCTTGCATGTTCCAACACACATCTTAAATAACTAACAGAGATCATTTGCGCTCCTGCCAAAAGAAAATCGAAAGCGCAAACAGCCAATTTTTTCAATTTTTCAACGTCGCTCGCTCGTAAATAATGAATCCAGGCCTCTTCTACGTGACGCAGAGTGTATGCTATGTCATGTTCTTGAGGAGCGCTTTGAAAGGGTGTTTCTTTTTTGTTTGCGGTTTCTGCATTGTTACTGACACTACTTCTCCTAACTTCGGCTTGTTTCTTACTCGTCTCTTCACTGCTGTCATCATCGTCGCCTGTTGCGAAGAACAGGTTAGCGAGTTCGTTATGGATCGCCTTAGTCGTTTCTTGTTTTGTAAGGTATCTTTTTATCGCAACCTCTCGTACGGTCCAGCGCCAGTTGAATATCAATTTACCACTCATTACCCGGACCTAGAACAGAAGCCACTGTTTATTATCAATAAGTTGTGCAATTATATCTGAGGTCGTTTCATTTTTTAAGCGGTTAAGATTCATACCTTCAGCCAGGGGTCGAGGGTCCGCCTCGCTAGGCACCAAGACGCGAAATTAAATTCACTGCTGCTTAGCAGCAACGGCTCCTCCCCTCCTGTTGGCATCAGCAATTCCAGCATCTCAGTTTCAGACAGCCCGTACTCAGTGCAGGCGAGGAAAGATCCCAACCTTTGCATAGCCTTTTGACCCAATAAGTTTTCGGCTGCGGTAAGAGCTGCGTCTACATTTGGCACATTACTCGGATTATCCGGCAGCTCAATTAGAATTTCGTCGCTCTTAAGTCGTTCTTTTTGCAATGGCGTGAGTCGCAAACCCTCGGACGGCACGGATGTCGTCGCTATGAAGTGTACCCCTGGTGGTAGGTTCAGTGGTAGCCACGACAAAGCTGCAACGATATCACATTCGAGCGGGTGCAATCGTTGCAGGTCGTCAAGCATTATTACAAGTTGTTCAGGCATCGGCTCCTCTTCAATTTTGCGCATTATTTGGTTAAACCAATTGTTCAGGTACAGTGGCTCGAAGGAAGCATCGCGCGGCAGATTGCCGTCGTTGTTGCCGCACAAAAAACCCACGTGCTCGCACAGAATTCGCAACAACTCTAAACTGTATGCAGATCTTGGAGTTGAGGAGCAAAGTCGGACGACTCGCAAGGTTTGTCCGCCGAACCAGTCAGGCGAACTTTCGTATATCCTGTCGTTAACAGACATCAAAGTTTTTGCTTATTCCAGTTCACTAGTTTAGTTATACAGTCGAGAAAAAGGTAGTTCGAGTAAGTCTCTGATGAATACGATAATAATTGTTCATGATGCATGCATATCTTTTGAGATATCTCTCAGATATGCATATATCTTAGGATTGTAACTAGTTTGAGAAAAAAGTAAATAAGCAAATAAAAAAAGTAATTAAAGTCGGTATATGATTGAAAACATTTTGAATCGTAATGTGGAAATTCTAACGCATGGCAATTACTTGAAGTGACCGTTCTTCGGTGCTTCGACCGTAAATTTAAAAATAAGAAAGAATTGTTACTATAATCAGTTTAAATATTCGTTACAATTGATGTCAAGTTTTCTTTTTGCACTCTCTCTGGAGTATATTCGTCAAAGTTTGATGTGGGAGAATTTCTGCATATCAATCGATGCATAACATGTCAATCCCTTTAATTGATATCTCCATTTCAAGCTGAAAGCCTGAATGGGATTTCAATACTCAAATCCATCAGATAGCCGGAGTGGTTAGATAATTTAAACTTTTGGACATGATTGGCTCGTTTAGTTAGAAGTAAATTAAATTGTGAATAAAATAATTAACTTTTCCAATTTCTATCAAATTTCAGTAGCAAAATTCGATTTTCAATTTCCGTTCAATTTTCATAGATTTAACGAAGATGAGAGTACGTTGAAAAAAATAAAGTTACTTATAATAGTTTTACACTCCTTTTGTCCTTAAAAACGAAGATTTCCGGGCTCGTGGAAAGGATTAAAGATCTGCCTTACTCTGTTTTATTCTGTTGGTCTAAGTGGAATCACAGTGGCATGCTCACAACTACGCGAAAGATAACATGTATAGATAAATTTGCGAAATCGAACAAGTATGAACAATCGAAGAACTATGTCAAAAAACAATGTTTGCGCATTTTAAGCACTCTGTTCCCCTGTTTTAGATGTATGAAATACTTTTTGAAATCTGACTTTTTTTTGAAATTTTATATAGAGTGCCTCATGGCAACTAATGATATTTTTAAAATCTAATTACCCTAAAACGGCACATCAGACAAAGTGAAAAGAATACGATGTCTATAAGCGCGTCTATAAACATGTCATCAATAAGCGGTTCAATTTGTACTGTTTGGTATTTTTTCGAAATTTTTTTTATTTTTTCGCCCACAGCGGTGGGGCTCGCGATACAACCTTTTTAATGCATTAAATATACCTTTTAATGATGGCGGTTTTTCCAGATGATCTAGAGCCACGAATCAAAATTGGCCCGTGTTTGTCAGCCTTTCCTTTCATCAACAGCTCTTTAACTTTCCGGACGGCTACATTATTTTCGGACGCCGGTTCAAAGTCCCGAAGTATAGCAAAGTGCGCCATACTTTCAGCGTATACTTCTTGCACCATTTTTTTGCGACTTTTTATTTCCGGATCTTGCTCCACAGAGTTGTTAACAAGAACTTGTAATCTGTTAACAATTTTTTGACGCAGTGTCGCAAAATGATCGTTGCTCTCTTCATTGGATGTTAGTTGCATATCTAAATTGATAACATTTTCTACAGGAAGTGTCGATTGTACACGTTGTTGCAGGCTCAAGGCCGATTTCGATGCATTGTCTCCCTTACGGTTGCAGATCACAGCTACAATACCTTTTCGCTCAGCATCAAGACCTATAAGTATGATTAAATTTTTATGCCAAAATTTTTTTTTTAATTTTTTGACAAGCGCTGAGAAAATCTTGAAACTTTTATGATAAGCATTAAATCCGATGAACAAAACATCTCTTAGTAAATTTTCGCTTTTAATAGGCTGGATTTTGTTATTGCGTTTAAAAGGATTTTCAACGTTGTAAGTTTTTTTTACTTAAATCACACTGACAAAAAAAACAAGACTTATTGCTTTCTTAGGGCAAGTGGAATTGACTAACTTGTAAAAAAGCAAAATCTGATTGACGAGTAAGCAGATTCTGCTTGCTCGTCCAGTTGTATTTAGTGTGTTGCCAAATTTTTCATTTTTGAGCAAGCAGAATCTGCTTTCTCATAACCTGTAATAGTTGCTAACTACAGGGTGTTTTTTCAAGAAAGCAGAAACTGCTTGACGAGCAAGCAAATAATCTTGTTTCTTTTTGTCAGTGCAAGTTTGATAAATCTGTGAAATTAATTTATACTGGTTGAATAACGTACTTAGGCCATAGTCGAGTTGCCTTTCAGCTGTGCTTTTTAATATATTTTGGATTTCTTGATTGTCTACTTGATTCTGCAAGACACTTTCTGCGGCGACTCTTAAGCATTCCCTCAGCTTTTCTTCGTTTGATTGCCAAGTTGCGCTTGCAGTTTCCTCGCTATCAAAAATAATAAAGTTTATCATTCGTTTACCAGAAATACTTCTATAGAGGACAAATATAAATACAGAGGAAATTGAATTGTAATCATGAATTTAAGTTGTATCAATCAGAAAATCAGTTAATCCGCAGTTTACATTTCAAGTAGTTTGTTCCACATGCAAGATTAGTTCATGTGAGTTCAAATTGGTATTAGCGAATTTTACCTGCTGGCTTTCAGCACGTAACAATGGTTATTATGCTCATAATAATTCGCCAACGAACCATTATATGTGAGCAGTGTTTGAAACGTTTCCTCTTCTATTTGCGTTGGCACCCAACCTGTGCTGTAATTTGAGCCTAGTAAAAGCTGCAAAGGATATTACAGATTTTTGATTCTGTGTATTCTATCGATTTCCATTAAGGCGGTATAAAAAGTTCGATTGAAATTTTTAGGTTACAAAAATCGGTTCGGGGTCGTGAGCTAATACAGTAGTTTTGTTTATAATGAAAAATGATCAGGACAATCTTTGGAAAATTGTCTTTGTCCTGATATATTTTTCGTTATAACCAAAATTATTGTTTTGGCGCACGACCTCGAGCCGTTTTTGTAAACAAACCATCCATTTTTATATCGCCTTAAGTTATCATCAAATCTGTAGGTTTTACCAGTAAGAAACAGCCTCTGGAATGTTTGTGTGATGCCTTAATTTCTTCGAGGAACATTTCTGCTAGTCTGGGATTTTTGTCTGGATTTTCACTGGTTCCATATTGCATGTCGACCAGTAAGACCTGAGAAATGTGAGGAGTTATGCAAAAACTGACTTGTTTGAATTCGATTTCAACTAACATTAGATTTTTACCTCGATTCCCATGTCATCATAAATTGATTGTAATTCTGGTCCCACCATTTCTAGAAGCTGTTTTCGTTCTTCTTTAAATTCTGGAATAAGATTCGTTTAGAATTATTAATCAAACGCTGTATATTCAATTAATAAAATGTTTTATTCTTTAAAAAATTCGACTCTGATTATTCGAGATAAATTTTTTGACCAGATGTGGAAAACTCGAAAAAACGCAGTAAAAATAAGACATTTTCATACATCATCATAAATAGAATTGTTTACAAAAATGATTTAAATAATCCGCCTTCAAAAAATTGCGTGTTTTTCTTTCTTGAACATTTTAAGCTTGAAAACAAATAAGTCGGTTGAAAATGATAAAAGTTATAAAACAACAAAGTTAGAAAAGTAGTGACACTAAGGATTTCAGAGCAGAAAGCATTGAAAGTTTAGTGCTTCGATCTTCAACGTCACATTGCTGTAAAAAAGAAATTTAAAGTACAACGTTGATACATGTTTTTGTTTCTAACAACGGATTTCATTATGTAAAAGAAGAAGTTTTGTACTTAATCAAGATAAATGATAAAAATTTGCTCCAATTTTAGATTGATTTTTTCAATTTTACACTTCGACGTTTCCCTGCTGAAAACGAGATTTGGTATCAATATTCTGAGTATCGTTTGTATGAAAAGTGAATTTCGTAATCGATTATGAATTGGACAGTCGTGATTTTCTGGTTTATCCTTCAAATATCATTCAGCTCGAACTGATGGAAATGTAAACTTGAGCCGTTTCAACACATATAGCAACTATGATGAAAACGTCTCTGTTTCTGAACTGAAACTTCCACAGCTATGAATAATTAAATTAATCATACTCAAATGAGAATTGCAAAGATATGCCCGATAGCTTTTTCTAGATTGCCAAACATTGAAATTTACAATCATCGTCACGTTGTTTGCCTCGAAATCGAATGTAAAAGAAAAATTAAATTTTCAATCTTCGCGATACACGGAAAAATTTCAGGAACTTTCCACCTACATGGCATCTGACTTTCACAAGCACTTTTTTTTATGTAATAGTTTCAGGATTGCACTGAAAAAACGACTTACGCGCGCGCGTGTGTATGTGTGTGTTTTTCTTTATGTTTGAAATTATAAAAGCTTTTAGTTAGTACATAACAGGTTAGTACATAACAGACGTTTTCTCACTAGTTCTTGAATTGGAATGGGTTCTTCTGACAGACATGTTGTTTTTTAGATTCGACATTGAATTCACGAGTCTCCATCAAAGGGTTAGATGTGACAGGCAAAAACAAAAATCTTACTCAACAAGGTTCTCCAATGAATTGTAAGAAATTGACAGTTTTCATAAAAATGTTTCCATTATTCATTTTATTATTTTAATTTTGTTTTAATAATTGTTTTCATATTTGATTTTCAGCTCCTTTGAAAACCCCGTTTAAGACCCCGCAAAAACTATCAGGTTTCTTTCCTCCATCTCCATCCATGGTTTTGTCTGACCCACTTGTTGGAAGTAAGTGAACTAATTTGAAATTTAAACACTTATATCAAGTTTATATATTTTATATTGATACATGTATATTCTTCCATAACTAATTGAACATCTATTACCGAGGATAGAACAAATGTTCGAAGTTCAGCAGCGGCCAGTTATCAACCAAATCTCTGACATTTCGAACAAACTTGATATGATTTGTCTAGAACAACAAACGAAGAAATTTGATGTTGTTAACTCGACAACATTTGTCAAAAAATATGACATACGACTTCCAATTCAAACGTTAGAAGAATTCTATCATTTTGATGAAAAACTGGCAGAAAAAGAAGCTGCTCAGGATTTGGTAAATTATAATATTGCATAACATTTTTTTATAAAAAATTTTCCCTTATTAATAGAATTTTCTATTGCAGGAAAACTCAATGGTTTGTCTTTACCAATTCAAACACACTCTTTCGAAAAATATTGCAGCAATTATGAAGGCTTGTTTTACGATGGAAGTTGCTTCAAATTTCACAGCTGTAAAAAAAACAGGCGACAAAAAAGTCCTGATTTCAACCAGGTTTTATAGCATTCTTGAATGTAAGTCATAATAATATCGTTTTTGTATTTGGTTTTTTCTAGTTTTCTTGATAATAATCATTTAATTATTTTCCAGCTTTTCTTATGATGACCTCGAAAGCCAACAACTCCATCCTAACAAAAAAAGAACTCCAAAAATCTCTCTTAGATGTGATGATCAACGTGTCTTCTTGGAACGGAGGACGAAAACCTAGGACGACCAACAAACCAGCAGAGCTTATATGCTCAGAAAATTTAGTTTAAAAATATTATTGTAACAACGATTAAAAAATTGTAATTGTAAAAGGGATAATAAAAAAGTGTTATTTTCAACTATAAAATCAATATTAGTTATTTTAAAACTAGAAATCCGATTGGTTGCCCTATATTTTACTATCTACAGTCTAGCTAATCTCTAGCTATGATTTGCCTAGTTTCTCTAGCTAGAAAATGTCACTACAGAGCGTGACGATTTTATACAATTTATAGCTGGTTTTTATGGGTAAAATCTAGCCATAAAATAGAAAAAAATCGCCAATATCTAGTCAGAAACTAGACTAAATTTTTACTTGGGAGACGATTTTTGAACCGAAACACTTTCTTTACAGATGATTAATGTAATAAATGTATGCATGATTAGCAAGTAAATTAGCAAGTTTTAGTTCTAAAATATGTTTTTCAAAATTGTTGCCTTGTCGCAACTTATTATATAAATTGTGCGAAAGCTGAATTTGAACATGACAATCCACAGGATACGCAGAAAACATCTTTCAAATTGACAGTATGAATGTGTGCTCCAGTTTAAATATGATTTTAATAATTGAATTTGTATGTCACCGTTAGTTTTCAAGCGGGAAAGAAGACGAATTTTACTACTTAACACTAGGAGGACCGTGTACGTAAATTTTACGTCTTTCAATATTCACTTTTTCACCATTCTGGTTAGGTTTGATGAAACAATTTTTCTGAATTTTTCCTTTGGTGACTTTTCATCATTTTTGATTCTCTTTAAAACGACGTTAAAATTTTTTCGATATGTTAAATAGAATTTGAGAAAAAATCGATTCTACCTAAAAGGACCGGAGTACGTAAATTTTACGTCATTCCACGACAACACATATTAAATTGTTGTTTTTTAGTTAATAAATAAACAATTAGCTGCAGACATGTTTATGGACCTCTTTAACAATAATGTTTGTTATAATAAATTGTTTTCATTATGTTTATAGCAAATTGCGATTGAATTTTTATTCAAAACAAACATCCGGAACAAAAAAGAAGGCCTGCGAAATACCGACGAGTATTGTGGCTTTTTATTGAAAAAATAATTGTTTATAACAATAAATTAATAGTTATGTTAATAAAAAGTTAATTAAAGCAACTATTTGAATATAACTAAAGCTGAAATATTTATATAAATAGTTACAACATATCGAAAAATCATCAAGACGTAAAATTTACATACTCCGGTCCTTTAAGGTATACGCAAATCTCGGTCCTCCTAGTGTTAAATTATGCTTCTTTTGATTACAGTAACTCCAAATGAACAAAGTTTCTAAAGACATTGTTGTACGTCGCGATACCTTATTAAGTACTCTCATTTATAAAAAAGATTATGTAACTTTAACTCTTCAAGGGATACACGTCTCGAAACGTCTCGGTATAAGAAGCGTGGGAACTTGATTCTAGTGTTAGTGCGCTGGTAGGAGAGGCAACGGTGCGATTTATTTGTTTGTATTGTGTATGTGAAGCTATTTGTATAGTAACGAATGGATACGCTATGCGAATTGAAGAGTTACTTACGGTAAAAAAATTAAAATAGAATTTTCGGATTTTAGAATCTAACTGTTTCTCTAGTAGCGTACTGTAAGGAAATTGTGCGAATAGTATAATATGCTACTAAGGAGAGATACTAACGTTTATTACGAGAGTGTAGTCAAGTGCTGAATAATTCACCGCGGGGGTTAAACTTGTTTTACCCATGTCGCCAATATTTTTTATGTCAAGCTTCTATCAAAGATGGATATTAATTTTTTTAAGACGTCATTAAAACTAAAACACTTTAGCCAGTGGTTTTTGCAAGTGGTCAGCTGAAAATTACCTGAACCTTCAAACCTCCCAAACTCCAGTGTAGAGTTTTACCTCCTGACCACGTACTGGACTCGGTTTATTTTAACCTTAGTTTTCCTTCCGCCATATAAGAGTTTTATAGGAAATTTGCAAACTTCAATATTAAATATCTCTTCTATAAAGTAGTCAATAGATTTTTAATTTCAACGGTAGATGTAGAATGATTAAATTAAAGAGTGTACAACATTTCAGTAAAATCTGACGTTCGTTGTTAAATGAGACATCCCACCTTAATTACTCATTTATCCGGGTTCTTCTTTTCTTTGAGGCAATATTTGAATTACCGTTTCAGTCGCTAGCTGCTATATTTTGTTTTCAATGGAATTAATGACAAAAATTACCGTGACGACCTCGTAACAGTGAATCGTAAATAAAATAACGTAATAATCGTTCGGGTAATTGGTGTTCAAATACTTGTCCGTACATATTGTCTCCAATCAATGTTCGTTCATGCAAATTACGTCTGTTTCTATTTTGCTCAATGAAATTGAGTTATTATTGAATTAGGAATTCATAACGAATTTTACATATGTTTTAACAACGAATTATAAACACGTTCGAAATTATTAAGAAGATTTTGACAACTCAACTTTACATTCAAACATAGTTTCACCATCTGGCATCTTTTTCACTCACAAACATTTTCATTAAATGCAGATTAGAATGTAGATTGATTTGTCTTTTTTAAATTGAAAAAAAAAATGAAAGAAATAAAAAGAAACATAAAATTAATGACCATACGAATCTAATATATGTGTCATGTATATTCGAAACAATTCTTGCATAGCATGAAGAGAATGAAAGAAAAAAATTTCTGATCCACTTCCAACAGTAGGTCACAAATTATGAATGAACACTTGAACAAAACCAACGCGGACTCATTTATCCGGCGACTCGTGATTAACTTCTGCGCGCACTACTTGCAATTCAATCTTTCCCCTTAACTTCTTTTTTCAACCCTCGTGCCGACAAACTACAAAGGCGAAAAAAACAAAGGAAAGAAAAAAAGCTGAATTTAAAATGAAAGATCGCGTTGGTCCTTAGCTTGAGTGCCAAATTTTTGGATATTCTTGTTGAGCTTGCTCTAGAATGATTATAGATACAATCAAAAATTGAACTTACCATCGCGTTCTCCTGCGATGAAAATTTTGATGAGTCGCGGGGCGGGGAGATGAGGGGGCGGCGGTCCGCCTTTCACCACCCCCGCGATCAGCTCGACTTCGAGATTCATGTCGACTTTGTCTTGCTCCTCGTCTCAGGTTTATTTCAAATTTCGTTCGCGTGCCCACATGCCGGAATAATTGTCCTCTTTTTTTCAGTCTTTCCACGTCAACGGTCTGATCAAATTGCGAGTTACGAACTCTCAGTCAGGCGATGCGCGTCGATTATTGCGTCTCCGGTGACAGCAAAACTTAGCCGCCACAAACGGATATCAAAGGAGTTTAATGCACGAATCGCGTTGGTTTGAAGTCGCTGTTGCGCTGCGCTCATCCGCAATAATCCAACAAAAAGCGTCTCGTATTATTACGAGCAGTCACTGGGACGTTGCAATCCGCTCGATTTGGGCGCATCGTTGGCCTCGATTACGTCCCTTAAGTGGCGCATCACGGATCCATAAGCACCCCGCTGTCGTACATCTGCAACAGAAATGTCAACAATGTGGACTATAAAAAAGATCAACTATTGAACTCTACATAAAATAATCTTATGACACAGAGTCTAAATAAACAAAATATCACTAATAAACGATGAAAAATTTTAAATTTACAAGGTTAATTATCAACGTTGAAAAAGGTACAGAGTTCCTACGCTGAAAAAGTTCGCCTTTTTTATATCAAAAATTTGTGTAAAATGTTGTCAAAAGATTTCTGACACAAAGTGTCGAACGTTAAACTAAAAAATGTCAAAACTAGTACTAAAAAGTGTAAAACCTATTTTACAAAAAATTGTCAAAGTTTGCCTGATTTTGCGAAATACTTGTCAACGTTTCTAATTTTTTTTCAGTGTATGCACATATCTCTTGCAATAATTTCAAATATTCGAGTGCCTTAACCAAATTTCAAGTAAACCTTTTTCTTTCAAAGCGAATTTGTCATATTTCGAGTTATTTATAAAGAGTAATTTATAAAGAGTTGTCGAAACCCTTTAGTGCTTGAAGCTTGAAATTGAGTGAAAATACTGATTGGAATTGAACATTCGAGGACGCCATTGCAAAGCTCAAATATGAAATTCGAGCTCCGAGATCTTCGCATCGGTAGGAATATGAAGAGTAATTGCAATGATGATAGCTGCGATTCAAGGAAGGATCAGATAAACTCATCCGCGAAGCGATATTATATATGGCTATATTATGATTTCATTATAAATATAGAGGTACTTAAGGTAATTGTGACAACGTGAGGTAAATTTGAAACAATATTTTTCGAGTTTATATTTTTTTGAAGCCTGATTTTTTTGGCGCAAAAAACATGTAGTTAATAATAGGAGAAACTCCTCCGCCCTTCTTCATCTAAACTTTTCATAAAAAACAAATCTATGATAAATCTTATCAGGTAATCAAAAAAAGTTGATTAGATTCAAATAAACCGTTTTCTGAGTGCTGGTTAAAGGGTGACAGTGGCGTTAATCGAGTATTTCATCTAAGAGTTAAGTTTGTTTTGGTACTTGAAAATATACGCGAACTCGAAAAGTTCGCAACGATCCTGGACTTTTCGTATAGTGTCAAACTGTTTGCGAGCAGAACTTTTTTGACGTTCAGCTGTTTGTACGGTTCCGAACTGCAGTGTTTTTACTGAGAAAAAATAACATTGGACTAAACAAATATTTGAATGAAAACGAAGTAGTACTCTATATTTTCTAATTGTGATATTTTTTTTAGTTCGTGCCTAGTTCTTTACTCATTATATTCTGTAATACGTAGATAATTAATTTCTCCAATGATGATGGGTCTCATAACAAAAATGTAATTAAAAATTATATCTTTACAGGTAAGCAGTAAAATACTTGAACTTCGCATAGTATGGGAGGATATACATAAACTTTTTGACTATTTTCTTTTTTTTTTAAGATTGAGAATAAATAAAAAAATTTTTGGCTTTTGAGAATTTCCATTTTGTTTCAAAAACCTCTAACCCTTTGACCTATGATGGCATGTTTTGCATGCCACCTTACTGAAACTCGGTTTTTTTTATTGAAAGCTGAAATATTCTGATGATGAAACTAGGTGATAAATGGTTTATAAACCTTTTCGTGCTAAAAACGAATTCAAAGTCAGATTTGCAAATTTTAAAATGACGGCTAAGTTGGCAGACCAAAATCCGAAATAGTAAATTTTTTTCGATAGAAAAATGTATGGGTTCAAGGGTTAATTTAGCGTCATGCAATAAGATGAGCACATTTATTATTTTGTGAGTTAAGAGCAACGAGGGTGGCGCCAGTGTGTCAGACGTATTTATTATTTCATTTTTATTTTCCACCGACACTTTTCATGGCTTTGTTTTTATTGCTCCGTGACAGTCCAGACAACTTTTGAGCTGCAATAAAACAGCGGCGACATTATCAAATAGCTTTTTGCATTTTTTGTCAACTAGTTCCGATCATTGAGCAATGGCAGTTCAATGTAGGGTGAACTATGAATTTCATTTGGCACATTTTCTTTATAACAAACGCATTTTGAGCCTTTAGATCTCGAGTGATTGGTAATGGCAAACATTCAAGCGGTTCTAAATGATTTGCGACGGGTGAACAATCATGAATCTCGCTTTCAAATAAAGAATTTAAGAGAAACACTTTAGTTGGTCTCTTTCCCTTTAATTAAATTGTGTGTTTACTGTGAAGTTTTTTCATAAAACTTCTCCGCTACGGTTATGAATATTTTCTGGAAATATAATACTGGTTTGTCATGACAAATTATGATATCGACAGTACTAAACCATAACCTGTTGCACTCTGGTTTCGCGCTTGGAAGAAATAATGTGATAGTCATTTGATTAAAGCTGCAGAGTAATGGAGAATCGAAATAACGTATTTAAGACACGAGGAATAAATATCTAACTTACATATTTTTCGTGGGAGTTGAGAGGCTGAGATACGACTAATGTTTATGATCGCTTGCGAAACCAACTCATGCATTTTGAACAGGTGGTTACAGCAAGAAACACGTTGCAATAATGTCGTACGAAAACGTGAATTGTATGCAACGAAATGTTCTAACACTTGGACAATATAGTTCGAAGTATACAACTCGTTCTAAAGTACAACTCGTTATCGTATCGAAGTTGAGATGGTGC
Source organism: Telenomus remus (assembly GCA_020615435.1). NCBI lineage: Eukaryota > Metazoa > Arthropoda > Insecta > Hymenoptera > Scelionidae > Telenomus > Telenomus remus. Next base: position 6,614,099 of record CM036338.1, read on the forward strand.
CTCCCTAAACTTCGTTATTGTTTTTGTGATTAAATAAATCGAATGTTAATGCAAAAAGTTTGAAACTTACGATATTGACCATTCGTTCGCTTTACAAAATTGAAATTAAAAAAAAATAGTTAATGTAATATCTCAACCGAATATAACTTTTCAGAAGGGATTCTGCTAGCGAACTGCAAATTATGACGGCTTACTTACTTTTATACTTTTCAGTGAAGAACCGCATGCTTTATTAGTTTCGCTTGAACTGCTTGAAATGCAAACAATGAGAAATCCGAACTTTAAATACTTTGTAGATTGAAACTTAAGATTATCTGCAAAACTTTTGGTAATGAGCGACTTCTAAATCAGTCAGATCTTTTATTATTTTAGTGTTCTGCCATTGTCTTGATTCAAATACAAAAGTGGTTTTCTTTATCGATTAAAAATAGTTTCAATAGTTTCAACGTACCAAACCTGTTTAATGTACGATTCATTGATTGCGAACCACAAGAATTGGGAAACTAAATTAAGCATGTGAACCTAGCGGTCGGTGCATCTACTAAAAACAGGGCCATTGCGTAGGTACTCTTTTACGTTGTATATACAGCTGTGATATGTGAAATTCAGATTTTCTCAAATAAAAGTAGATAAAATCGTAATTTATGAAATCACCTTGTTTTGAGTGTCAGTGGAAACAATAGAAATAGGGTGTGTACTGAAGTCGTATAGAACCGGAAAAGCATTTTATTGTTAGGCAAAGTGTGGGTCAAAAAGCAAACATTGATTAAGAGCTGAAACAACCCGTTCCACAATTTTTTAGCTAAGAATGATGTTTTCATGTTTATTAATAAGTGTTGAATAGTTCAATGGATTAATCAATCAAGATCCTTCTCGGAATATATAACCCCTATTGGTAGTATAAACTGAGTTTGTACGAACGGAAATTCTCAGGTAATTTTCTGTCAATCATTTGCTGGAGATGGGCGGATCCAGACTAGATTCATTTTAGATTTATCACATATCGTAGAACGTGGTACCCGTACTATACCTATATGCATGCATTGAACTTGATTGAAAACCTGAATCTGAAATCACTTTAGGATTACACTTTTTCATTTACTTCTTTATTTGCTTACACATTTATTTATCCAACTAGTTGCGCGCCTGTATTTCGCATAGACATCAGCGTCGCGGTGAAATTTATAGGGGAAATTGCCTGTAGAATTCAAGTGTCGTGCATGTTTTTTTATAATAAATGCGGTTCTTACAATCAATAATACTTTATCAAAAATGTATGATCATTTTTGTGACCTCAAAAGTCAAATTCTGAACTTCATCATGTGAAAGATCAGAGTTCAATTTATTGAATACTGCAATAAAAGAATTTTGGACAAAAAGTCAATTTGTCATCATTCTTCCATGAGAGGGTCCCCTTAGTGAAAAAACCTTGGTTGTATCGCTGACAGCCTAGGCCGTTATATAGCCTGATTCTTCCAATTGCCTAAATCTCCTAATTACCCACGACATATTAATTAATTAAAGTGTATCATCGAATCAATCATCAAACTATATAAATAATGTCGAAACAATGTTTCGTTATAATGTTTGCGAAAGTTTTCAATTATTTAGGATCGCTTGAGTAAATAAAAAATAAAGAAGCAAATTTATAAGTTGATTGATAGGCAATTATAGAAACAAGCTTTGCTACATCAGCAAACGTTAAAGGAATAGAAATATTTTGTAGAAAGCAATCCACGTATTACTTTCTGTCAGTTCCATTGATTCGTTATAATTTTTAATTAATCGAACGTTTTTTATAGCAAATATATTGAAGCAGTAAAAAGACGAGCGCAAGAAAAAAAATGAAAGAAGATTGTACAAACTGAACATTTTGCATGCTTATTTCGCGTTTATTTCTGGGCGACTTTTTTTTAATTCAATAGCAAACAATTTCTGAGGCAAACAGTCGCTCTATTCAGACTACGTAAACGCGTTCTGTCGAGGCTAAGGTCATTTGAAAGAATGCAAAGATGTTATTGTAACGTTTGCAGTTTCGTGATAATAAAATGTTGCACAATTCTATTGAATGAACGCATTTGACTTTCTTAAAAATGTGATATTTCGTAGAATTTAAGAGGAGTATAAGATATTAAAAGAGGGCCAATATGAAATTCCATTGCCATGCAAAACGTAAGAATGATTGATTCTAGAAGCTGCTTTCCGATATACGCCTCTTTTCTTCTTTGAATTTTCTTATTTACCCACTTCATCATTTTCGCATTTTGGTTATATTTTTCATAATATATACCGCCATCAATAATCTGAAAGCTTGTCTAAAAGTTCTTTGTACTTGCACACTGAAGCCGAACACTATGCATAGTGAAATGCTTTTTAAACAATAAAAATATTACGAACACATAAACCCCCTATAGGGGGAGAGGAGGGGATTGTTAACTATATTATATTATATGTGAACTATAGTTCACATCGTTTACAAGCAACAAAACATCAAAACGGATGAAGTCGAATTCTCTATACATCAGGATAACATTTACGTACCGTATTTTACACACGATACTTTTTGTGTAGTCCAATGGCGTGATTTTTATGCAACTTTTGATTACTATTCTTGTACAAAACAGATTTCGATTTATTGTATTTTTTGTATACCAAGTGATATGTAGTGTAGGAACCGATTTTTGTACAGTAAAAAGTGAAAAGTAAAATTATAATGTTGGTTTTACGAACCATTTCTTCGGCACAGTTCATGAATATCAGTCACTAAAATTAGCAAGGCGACACATCGTCGGTCTCACATTATTTCAAAGTACACATCATATATAATTTGATGCACTGTGTTCTTAGGTTGTGTCATATTAAGCATAACCGCACACTTGAACCTTTTCGCAACTCTGTAAGTTGTGCACCAAAGTGCAAGAACATCTTGACTGCATTATAAGTATTTGTATGTAAAGTTAAATTGTGTTTGAGCAAGAACACAAGTGCTAGGTTTGCTGAATGATGTTCAGGCTACGCTACCTTATGCATCCATATATTTGCAAGTTATTATACCGCCCTAATTAAAATCATCGTTCAAAAGTAATTGCATTCATCGGATTAGTAAATCGGAATTATTACCAGATAAAGGTGATGATCTATTTCGACTAAAGTTTACTGTGAAGCTAACATTAGATAAATAGGCAGGTGTCAAGATGCTACAGCTTTGAGTGCTACAATGTAGACTAGTTGAAATCGTTGTTCCATTAAAAGCATGTCAACATTATTATCGGGAATGAGTGACAACGCAAAAAAGAACCTCAACTCTATGTGACAATTTTATTTATTCAGTCGTACATATTCTATTTCCTCTGTTCAGCTAATCGATTTCTTAAATAAATAACTGAACGAATTTAGGTACAGGAGTTCCGGGTAGTCAAAGTATGATGTAAAGGTAACCTTCATTTTCATATATTAAAAATATCGACGGTTTCAATACATGATCGAATGGATACAAAATAAACTGTAAAAGTCTTATGCAAACACCTTGCAACAAACATTTTAATTGTGTTTGTCGAAGTTTTACAAGTTGTTTACATTTTCTTTTCTTCTCTGAACGTGGGTGATGGAAATAGAAATAAAGTCATATGATAATATCAACGTTATATTCTTTTCTTGTGAGCAAAAAGCTTCACTTGGAAATTGAAAAGTTTGCAGTTGACATAAAAATAGATAAAACAAATTCAAGCTTGTACGGGCTTGACTATATTGTGAGTGTTGTATTAGAAATTTTTTGTCTCCCATCAGCCATTGATGTAGAGACTTTAACAAATGATGAACTTTTGCCATATGTGTAGATAAGATTTAATAATCGATGTAACTGTGTAATCGATATTTTTTTATTTCATGTTCTTTTTCTATGATTGCTCATATACAATTGTCAAGAAAAGTTAAATCGTTTTTTTATTAAACTTCAATTTTATTTATCAAGCCGATGATGCTCCAGTCAAATTCAGGTGTGACTTTCATTTATCTTTGCTATATAGCTCACGAAACGTTCCATAATGTTTCAAAACTTCCCTGATATTTCAAGTTCAAATATTATTTTCTTTTCTGAAAGTTTTTTCATATTTAATCCTACTTTATCAAATTGGTCTGCGGCTTTAAAATTAACCATCAGTCAATTCGTATTTGAATTGACTTCAAAAATTAAACATACTCAAACATGTCGGTTTAATCTCAATTAATAATATTTATACCTTCAGCCAATAATTCACCCCAAGTTGGAAAAGTTTATTTTCATATTGACAAACGATACTTTCTATCGAACAATTTTTACAATTTTCGTACTCGGCTATTGATCTCGTCGTTATGGTTATTCCTGTTAGCTATTCAACTTGGATGAAAAAATTCAATATTGATATTCAGTTACAGAACAACAAGATATCGCCAGCCGATTTTTAACGATTCACGAACAAAAAACACGAAGTTCAAAGAAATTGTGTGATGGGCTGAAAAATTGAAAATTTTATGTTTCGCCTTGCCGTCTTGTATTTATCATCCTGCTGATGATAGTGCAGTCACTTTCGTACTCGCCGCACGAAGTCAATCGAGATTCACATAAAAACGAAATTCGCATTGTAAACGTTTCAATGCCATTTGCTAAGCGTATCTGAACCAGAGGCTCGATCAAAAAATCCGCGAACGTTGCACAACATTTCAGTTTGAGGATTTCTCGACAAATTTCAATTTTGATAACAATGTAACGTTTTTATTCAAAAATTCAAATCATATTTCCAGTTTCTAAATGTGACATTCAAAAGTATTAAAAATATATTTTCATTCAACCGAATTCAGCTTGGGCGTTTTAAGTTTTGAATGTATGTGAAAAAACTGGCGATTGAAAGAAGAAACTCAATGAAATAACGAGTATATTTCGTTGATATGATATGATGTGATATGATATGCTTCGTTATATATATTTCGTATAACTCTTTATTGCTATTACGAAAAACAGTGATTAAAAGTTAATAAGGGTGGTGCACAAACGTAGATTATCACTAATAAATAAAAATAATTAGATAATAATTCTAAAAAGAATATTGGATGTACCAAAATTTTACGTTACTATATTTTTTGTCAGGACAATCTCATCTTGACACTAATGGCTCTTTAGAAAGTTGTAATCAATGGAGTCAAAAGTTAAACTTCCGTCAATTTCGGAAACACTTTTATGTAGGAAAAAAATTAAACGTAGAAAGTTCAAACATCCATCGCGAAACTTTCGGCGGCACATTTCACGAAATGAAATGTCAAGAGTAAGTGTCATTCTGTGGGTTCTCACGTTAACTTCGCTCTTGCTATTGACGACATGTCGTAACTGAACGCGGATGAAAATTCCTCGACCAGATTTCAGCTCTTCTGTATCCATCATCCTAGAGTGAAGTCGCCCGGTTCTTTACGAAAGGAATAAGGGTCAACAATACTATATTGTGTGATTTTCTCTTTAGCGTTCTGAGAATGTGTTACAGAATTCATTTATAAAAATCAGAATGTGGTTATGATGTCACGAAAAGTCACTTTTGTTTGATTCAAAACGTGATTTTATAAAGGAACGTTTCTAGTTTGGCGCAAAAATACAGTATTTTTACGTTTTTTGAACTTCGAAAAGCATTATAGAAAGTTATTTTTAAATATTTCTATTCAACCTTCTACTATATCAAAAAATTTTGCCAAGTCAGGCTGTCATGGCCATGACATGGTCTAAACCCGGCTATGTCCGGGTTTTGTTGATCGAAATTGAATATTTTCAAACAAAAGCAACAATTTAAAGATTGGTGAAAAATCAAAAAATGATTTTTTTGAAGCCAACAAACTGGAACGTCAGAGGAATTATTTGTTAGGGGTGAGTCTGTAAAATTTCTTCATTGGTATTAAAGAAACAATAGCAAGCGAAACGATTGCAATCGATGAAACGTCGCTATTTTATTTGTGTCGCGCTAAGGATGTTAATGTAATTGACCCGATTACAAATACAATTATTCTCTTCGTCAGACGTTCGGTATATCCTAGCTGCGATGAGATTGTGGTTGAGGACCATTACTGAACGTCAGCCGGGAATATCTTCGCTTATAAGCATTCTAGATGAGTGCTATAAACTAAGTGGTCCTTGTCTTACAAACACCCTTTCCTATCCTTCTATTTCATGTTCAATTAATTTTTTTCTTAAGTGCAAATAAATTTTTCGTGGGGAATAAAAAATTATCTTTATTACTTTCCGACCCGCTGTATCATTGAATTAAAAATATTTTGTTCATAAAAATAATGACAATTGACTTTTTTATTTCAAAGACCAGAGAGGCAATAATTTTGAGCCGATACAGAATGCTTCTAATGGATTAATCCATTAGAAGCACCGTTGTCACCTATATCAAGCTTCCTGATGTCAAAGGGATTTTTTATGCGATGTATTTATATATCTCCATAGTAATGATTATCTTGCAATCAATTTTTTTATTTAAAGAATTACTATAAATGCAAAATATTAATCCTTATCTTGCATAAAACCAGAATTTAATCGTTTGAATAATTTCACGTATAATTTAAACGAGGTCCACGCGGGGCTTATACGAAGAGATGCTCTGTTATTCTCTTGAAATTCTTTTGTCCTACATTCGACTTGTTGCTGATTTGCGCAACAAGTTCGAATTTGTTGCTCCGATGCCAGGCAAAGTTGCAAGCACAACTTCCGACGTATTCTCCGTTCTTTATTATGCAACACGAGATGCTAAGTGGAATATTTTTTGCTTTCTCCGCGAAAAGCAAATAAAAACTTATACATCCAATAATTTTCACCTTCTTGCGTCGGTCAGTATACAAGGAGTGATTGATCATAACTGCTAACATGTGTTTCGTGAATTAATCGTACTAGATGCAAGATCTGTACACATGTACAGCAATTAAATATTCCAATAATCCGAAAAATTCATTAAGCTTGATTTGTATGCGCGCACTAAATACATTATTCATGCAGCATAATCGTCAAAATTTCCCATTTCTAAAAAAACTGCCCTTTAGTCATTATAAATTGCACCATTTTTTATTTTATTTTTTCCTTCTCAGAGTCAGCTGTTGCATGTTTATATATTATATATCTTTTATAATACCGTTATAATTCCTAAGGAGTGTTTAATTTCATATCCAACTTTGTTTCTTTTTGTTGTTAGAAATTTCTTTTTTTCAAAAATTTCTCAACTTGACAACCTGATTGTTTTATTGGTGATGGTCAACAAATTACATACCGCCTAGAACAAGTTTCGGACGAGTTGTAAGCCGAATTCACAAAGTTTTCTGACTGTTTTTGTATTCTAAATCATACATTATAATTACGCATGGCACTAGGGCGGTAACAAGCGTCAGAGGAGATAGAAAAGGGTGTTAAAAAGTTTGCATCGCGAGTCTACTGTCCTTCGCCACAACCGTGTTTTATTCTATTCTCTAATGGATTCGCAGGATCGAACAGAGAAGATACTCCTCTCCACCCGCTGATCCAGTGAACTTTTGACCTCGGCGTCACTGATCGCCGCGCGACCTTTACTCGGATACACAAGCGGGGTAAATTTTACTTCGCAGACCACGTGCCTCTTATGAGAAAAAGAGAAGGTCTTTTTTCATCCAGTTCTATCGTGAACCGTATCGGAACTCGATGCTAAATTTAATTGCCTCACGATTTCACCTTTCAATCAGCCTGACAATTAAATTCTATTAGAGAAACGTGATTTCAATACAATGGACAAAAATCGCAAATATTTTTTCATCTGCGATAGAAAATGATTCCATAGTTTGCAGATGATAAAAACAATAGTTCGATTTCATCCCGAAGAGTTTCTTCTGAAGCTACTTTGATAGATTTTACAATTCAAAACTTACTGGAAATTAAAGTAGCAAAGAACTGCGAATTAGCAATTGCATGCTTTTGAAAAATATTCAGTGAAAACTCCTGTTATATTGGCTTTTCTTCCACTTTCATCAATACAAAATCATTTGTTTATTTATAATCTCTTCACAAAATTAGTCTATTGATGATACTCTTTTGATCATAAAATGATCTCTCTTTTTCGAATGCGGAGTATTTCAATGCTTATAACAAATTACGCTTGAGCTATTACAAATGAACGAAAATTGCAAATTACATTTTCGCATACTGTCAAATTCACGAATCCGCGCTCTGAAATAAGGTCACATATTTTTGTATTACAACCTTTTGAACTTTTTTACAGTGTAATTGATTTTCCCGATTTTTATTTTCCATAACTTCTGATGAACTTTATAGTTTCCTATAAAACTGAAAGTATTACTTTTTTGCGGAAATATCTTGCACGGATAATTTCTTTATTTCCTAGTGATCCATAACTGTGTAAAAAATATCGAAGCAAAAAATGATAATGGAAATTTATAAAACTCGTGAATAATCGGTTTTAGCGCATTATTACTATCGCATGGTAATAATTGTTATTGAAATGTTTGCAGTTGAACCAAGATCGTTGGACGTTAAGAACTAGAGCGATCGATGGAATCTGCGTGCACGCATCCTACCACGACGTCAGGTGCCAAATGCAATACTTGTAAATGGTTACCTAAAATGCAAATTTCACTTGTCTACGCAACTAATTGTCTGTACATAGAACTTAGTATAACGAGCATCAATTCAATTGGTACGTATTCACATCTCAAACTTTATTTTAAAAGTTTTTTTTTATTAGCAAATACATGATATCTCCCTCCGTACTCGTTAATATGGTACATAAACAAAACATTAAATAAACATTGCGTATTTATTGAAAGTTATTGAGACTCAAATTTGTTCATATTATGGAGTTGAAATCTAGTTTCGCAGTGAATTTTGTTATTTTTAATTATTTACAATCGCAACTTCGAGGGATCGTACCTATCTGTCTCAAAGAAGAAAAGTATTGATTCGAAATACAAAGTTAAAGTATACGGACTCACCAACTCTATATCCAACAAGAGAGAAATAAAATATGAATACTCATCGTATCGCAAACAGAACCTTCCGATTTCATTGGAAATTACTTCCAGTTTTTGTTTTTAATTTCAAAGAACAACTTCAAATAAATAAAGTGGAATGTTACATGCTTCCTAAGTACGATAAAATGTGTACTTTTTTATTGGACATGATGTGTTTTTCTTTAAACGAGTTGAGAGTTTTACAGATAACAATCCGCGATCGACCGATTGAAAATTGCATTAGACAAATGTAAAAATAAAATAAAATTTGAATGAGATTATGAATATTAGTGTTAAAAATAACTGGAGATGAAGCTTAGTACAAGTTATAAATATTTTATGAAGAACATCGTCAGTTGCACACAACGAAAGGATAAAAGGAAAAATTTAGGTTTTTGAAAGTTTAACGCAAAAATATGAAATATTGTTCGTTTTTATGCAGCGTATGAAAAAATGTTATTAGGCTAACCTAAGTTTCGTTCCGTTCAAAAAGTTGTGTCAAAACTTTTATGAGTGACGTGAAAATAAGAAATTTCGCTATACTTGCGAGCTTTTCTGTGTACTTTCTCAGGTGAAATGCAAGCAATAAAAAAATTTGGCAAAAACGCTGTTATAATTCAAACTAATTCAAACTAAAACGACCATGCTAAGGTACGTCGTCTATTTTTATGAATTTTCATTACGGGAATCCATCAGTCAAGTTAGAAGCTCGCTATCTGTCTCTCTTGCTCGACTAAGCAATAGAGATAGATTACAAGCTTTCACCCCGACACTGATATTTCACTTTAATATGTGTCAATTATTTTACGCTTTTTGAAACTTAATGGCGAGACGTTTTTACACCTGACAAAATATGAAAAGAAATATCCGTCAGTTGAATTTAATAATACAAATTATGAATCCATTAAAATGCTACATTTTTTTAAAATTAAAAAGTGTAAAATAATCTCTAAGCAAAAAGAAATACAAAAAACGTATTGAACAATAAAATATAATATGTTCTATCAATATATTTGGCATGGCTAAATTTCATCAAAAAGTGTACCATTGAAATTTCAGTTAAGAATTTAGTTAGATAGTAGACAAGTTAAAATTGAGGCATACGCTGAGCTAACTGTACGCTACAGGGGCCAACAATAATTGCCAAAGGTAATATAAATGATGCGGGGCATATCTCACGTCGGCAAATAATTGTACTGCGTCTCTAAGAGTTTGCACGGCACGATATGCCAGATCTCGACCATTTGTTCTTATCTGAAGTTTGCTCACATTAATTTCAAGATTATGTTTGTTGCAAAATTTTACGAACTCGAATGAAGTTCCGATTTCACTTATAAAATTGCAACAAATTCATTCAAAAATCATTTGAAAACAAAAAATGTGAATTTTTAATTATTTGATAACTACTTTTCATTTGGGTATCCTTGAATTTTTAATTTTCCTTTGCCTGTTTTACAGTACTTCAGGAATATTTTAAGTTGAAACGAGTATAACGACATAATTTGAATTTAATTAATTTCCGACATGGTTTGGTAATTAATTAAATATGGCATACTGACAGAGTTGGTGAAAAATGATGTTCTATTCGTTCCGAATTGGCAAACACTGTTAGTTCGATTGATTCACCAATCATTTGCCAACTGCTGAACAATGGATTTGCAAGCCAATATAGTTAATGCGAACCCAAAGCATAAGCTATTATCGAAAGTGTTTCTTATTTTTCAATAATGTATGATAATTGTTCATGTTATCAATAACGTAATAATTATTAAATTACATTGTACCAATTTCGTTTCACAAACTTTCATTTAAAATTATATAGGTAATAATTAGGTAATAATTAAGTGCTTGTAAATTTTACTGGCTGATTTGTCAAAAAATGACCGGTCTACAGACCGGAATACAACGCTGAATACATTTATACTAAACAGACTTTAATTTTCTGTCTGTCGTTTATATTAATATACATTCACCGGAAAAGAAACAATCCGTGTGATTAATTTTCAAAATTTAGTACGTGTAAAATTGTTTCATACAAATTGTTGGTGGTATTTTGAAACAGAAACGTTGCAGTATTTCCAACTTAATTAAGGACCTTAATTTTGTAATGGAAAATTAACAATTGGAGTGAAATGTTGTTGTCAATTTGATTCGTTCAGGTATTATTCTTATAATAACATACCGCTGATAAAATCTGGTACGCGTTTCATTATTTTAATATAGATTGCAATTATGCGAAGAGACGTGTATGCTGACGAGTTGAGATTATATCCTGAGATAGTGCCATGTAAGGATTAGAACGGGATGAGTCGTGTATACGCTACTAATTTCAGGATATTTGGGGAGCGAATCTATGCAATAAACTGGAATAATCTTTACTGTTGTCCTTATGCATACAGGTTCGAATTCTAACAAAATCAAAACTGCAGACATAAATTGAATAATGATTTTCAAATATTTCTCCGAAAATGAACTCAAATTTCACTTTGAATTTCAAAGAATAAGAAATAGTAGTTTTAATCAATCCTTTGTAGCGATTGTATAACTTGTTAAATCATTTAGCATTTCGAGTTTGCATGAAATTAAAAGTTGACGTCGAACTTTTCATGATAGCGCAGCGGTGTAATTGCAAATACGCTGTTTCGAGCAATTCGCGAAAACTTTTACCCAAGGCATTCATTTTAATTAGCCCATTTGCATAATCAAGGTCGCATTTTTCTCAGCGTCAATCATTCTCGGCAAAGTGTTTTAATCGCGCGTCACAACCCCTCTCATAATTATGCATGATTAAATTTCAGATCGACTAGTAGTAACAACCTAGTTTTGACCAGCCGCTAGCTTGTTTATGTGACACAATCACAACTAGGTAAGAATTTTTCAATGCAGCAATTGTCTGTTCAAGTTCAACATTACAATCATTATAAGTGCTTAAAAAAATAAATTGTAGTGAATTAAAAAGAATCATGCACTAATATATGTAAATTTGTGGTCGTCTGTAGAAACCAGGTATTTCAAATTTATTATTGAAAGGTGATTGATTCTTTTTTATTATTTGCCTTTGTCTGTATTCTAATGAAGTTGAATGAGTGATGTTTCGAGCTTTTGAAGCAACATATACCGCGCAATACCTCAAATATGGAATGTTTTGAAGAGACGAAAAAAACTTAAGCTTTCTTTTTTCATCCGCAAAATAACAAAATGATGGTAAACGATGATGGATAGACGCAGCAATATACTGTAAACCGTGCTTTTATCTTAGCAGATAGGAAATTATTCGTGACCTTCTTTGATATGGAGAATAGCGCGCCCGTAGCGCGTTACTAAAACTAGCCAATCCTGGCCACATATTTCCCTTATGTGGTCATGTACGGGCAGCTTTACGAACCGCAGGAAATGGGTTGTCACATTATTATGATTTGTGAGCTTGATCTAGCGATTCATATATTTTTAGACAACACACTTTGCTCGTTGCAAGTTGGTTAAATAAATAAACACTGTCTAAGCTCTTTCTCTCTCTCTGCTATATTCTATATACATTTATCCACTAGGCACTTTAATTAAATTATCAACTCGAACTCTGTCTCTTCCCGGTGACCCTTCCCTTTTGCTATTTAACTTACTAATTAAGAGAATTACTTTAATGTAACACATTTGTTGTCTAAACAAATAAATTAAACTCCCACGAAGTTGCGAATTGTTATTTCTCCATATAGCTGATCAGACGTAACACATTTCATGAAGAAAAAGTCGCGCCAGAATGCCGCGGAGGATGTACGTAATAAATGATACAAAGTGTTGAGTTTAGGATTAACTCGGAATGTAGAAAAAAAGAGGCAAAAACAAATATGCCGCGTAATCTAGACTAAGTCCCGTTCCAAAGATTGAGATGTATGTGGTGGTTTAGTCATAGGTTTATTATTTTTCCATGCCTGAATGTGTTTCTTGAATAAAAATTTTTTATGACTTCACGTTGCTATAAAAGCTGGCTCATGTTTACGTATAAATTTTTGTTTCAATTGCCTGAGAGAAGTTGTGCTATTGGATCGTTCGATGACGTCAATATAATGCAACATGTCCCTTTTCTATTGCACCCGCGCGTTCTAAAGAAAGGGCTTTTGGTGTATATCGCTGCAGCACAGGTGATAAATTGTTTATTATTGCTTGTAATTTCATAATATGTCATATTAAATCAAATATTCGGTTGAAAAATAGTTTTTTGTTTACTTCCAGATTTATTAAGGTTGGAGTAAAGTAAAATTAATACGAATCGACGTTACAGAAATACGATTTCATACGTGTAATACAGGTTAATTTGTTATTTCCCAATGGTAAAATTGAATCGGGTTATAGTATGAAATTCCAGTCTAATTTGTAAAGATAATTCAATTCTTGGCGATTCCTTCGCAATTATATACAAATCTATATGTCCTGTTCAATTTTATAATTCCTTTTCCTGTTTTTTTCAATGTTCTATAAATAAAATAGCAATCGCTGAACTCGCATGTTGAAGTGTACATATTACTAATTAAATCAGCCTCCAGCGACATGATATTCCATCTACGTTCATTTCATTTCAACATTGTTTCAATTATTTTACATTAAAAGCTTTCGCTAAAAACTGCCATTGATCGAACATGCAAAATATAAAGTAAAGATAACATGATGTATAGTCTTATATTTTTACTCTGTGTTTTAAAATAATGTATGAAAACAACAGGACGTACAGATATTCGATCAATGGTAACGCAAATCGAATTGTCATACTTACCACCTGAGCTATGCTTAACGATGTTATAGATTCATCTTTGAAGTATTATCGTTTAAGTCTTATAAGATTGCCGTTTCTTCCAACACTTCGACATTCCGAGAAGACATACCTCTCTGTCTATACAAAGGTTCGATACACTAAAAAGAAATTCATTGATAGACCAATAATGAATTCCTAAATTTGTTAAAGTAAAAAGCTAACTCCGAACGAACTTTTTAACATATAAATACAAAAAACGTCGTAAAAGGTGCCTAAACAATTGTTTATTTATTTTTTAGCAATAAATTAATAGAACCCTGATTCATTGTTTGATAATTTTTCAGTCCATTGGGATGCAAAACAAATTTTTTTGATGGTGATCCTACCCTGCACTTGCGCCAGCGTCGCTGAAGTTTCAAAATTAAAAAAACTCTAGGCATAGGCCAAAAAAAATTCATCAACACTTAGCGACATACCGCCGGTGCTGGAGCTCGGCCCATTTGGTACGGTCTCGAACCAAGAAATTTCTACATGGGTAGCTATCAGGATGAAAATGTAAAATACAAATGTGAAAATGTCCAACAGAACGTAAAAACTGACAAAACTCTCTTATTACAAAACTTATTGACAATGTCAAACAAATTTTCAGAGTATTATTTTTTTGTTTCGGCCTTCATTGAAAAATGGGTGCGTAAATTCTGTTTCACCGTTCACGAGATTTTACTTTTCTACTGTACACGAACGAAGTTAATTCCTATAACAAAATTTCGATTGCGAATAAGCACAAAATATGCGCCGAAAGGCAGAACGAAATGTGTTTCCTATATAGGTTTTAGGATCTTTTGCGAAAAAATGGGCTTTCGGTATACTCTGTGCTTTTTACTTCCATGAAAAAGAAAGTAATTTTAATTCTAGATATACATTTCAATTCCAGCCGAGCTTCAATTAAATTTCGATTGTACGAAATTTCATTATCCAATTATAATTTGCGACAGTTGTTAATTAAATCAACGTTCCCTTTTCGTGCTCTTTCTTTCTTGAAACGAATTATTTGCTAACGACAAAGAAAGTTTTCATGTAATTTTAATCAATTGAAACCAATTGTTTGGATTGGATCTATACATTTAATAAATGAGTTACCTCGGATAAAATTGACACACGAAAAATGTGACACCGCACTGGGTCAATGTGACTTTTAGATCAAACCTTATGAAATTCAGTAAGCGTGATTTTTGTTTTTTATGTACTTTATGGTGAGTCCAATTTATTTATTTCGGTAAACTGAAATGGTAAGAAATAGGATATTTGTAGTTAGCATCTTCACTTGTTTTATAATAGACAACATAAAAAATTTGGGAACATCTTAACGCGCGCGAACCATGTTTTGAAGCGTCTGTTTGTTTTTTAACAAATTTTTGAAATGGTGAAAAGTTTGTTAGTCGTGTGGGATTCCATCTGGATCTATCAGGTCTATCAAGCCCAAGCTTGAGCCTCTGTTTATGCCACTGTTAGCTCAGGAAATACTATGGTCAGGTACGTTGCACGCTTGTGTAATTCAAAAGAGTGGTTTATAAGTCGTTCACGAACGATCTCATTAGCATAGCGGTTAAGATTGACCTTCATAACGGCATGCATCTAAATCTATTTCAAAAGTCGGATTTCTTCCTAGGTGCCCCAAAGAATCAATTACCTCGTTTGATCATAGAATGAAAGTCTCATCAATCTTCGAACGCTCAAATTTTTTTTATATTCTTGTTTCAATTGAAGGTTCCAATTCGTTGATATCAATTAGTGTTGCAATTGGCTAATCTGATTGACGTTGTTGAATTATGCTTCAAACGCTTTGGATAACTTGGCAAGAACAGAGCAACGCAGGCAAATATTTGTTGTGGAAATATTTATACTAGCCGAGCAACGCTTAAACGTGCTATACGTTTGTCATTTGGTTTAAGTTCCGGATGAATTCACCAACATTCAACAATCATTAATAACGCAATATGTATATTTGGTTACATATTAGGTTGTCCGAATCAATGTCGACAGTTCGTGACATTTCGTTGAACAGATAGCACCTACAAAAAGGATATGTATAGCAGATCAAAAAATATCCATTGAAACATATCACAGCTCCAGAACTTCGCTCTTAAGCTCATAGAAATTTTTTCTAACTATTACTATCTGCTAACAGAAAACGTGCACAATTTAGTGTTTCAAGCTTTTCGTTTGCTTTATTCTACTATCCATTATAAATTCTGATTGCCGTGCTTTTGTTTAGTATATTCTTCTCTACTTATTCACAATTTTTCTGAATTCGCATTAGAAATAATTTGGATAGAACATCAAAGGCCAAACCTGCAGTTGGAAACCTAGTCCTGAACCTTAACAGAACAACCTACGCCATAGTGGTGAAATGACAGAATAATCGATTTCCGAAGATTATGCTTTCGCACCGAAAGAAGAAAAAGTGATGATCAAAGGTGTCACTATACCAGAAAGTCCATCAGCTACAAAAGTCTCACAACTGATATTAAGGGCGTGAATCCACAAACAAACAGCGGTTTCTAGAGTTACAAGCCTGATGACGATGAAAATTTGTGCCATTTGTTACAAATAAAGCAGCTTTAAGGCAACGATCAGACATCTTCTGCTATGTCTACAATGCCTTGAAATGAAAGGTTATTTACCTGACTGCTAGGAATGAGAACACTTGATCCTGTTACGAACGAGGGACAAACTACCTATGTCCAGGTGGTCTAACTCTACCGGATGAATTTGCATCCTGAATGCTTTTCTCTTGATGCAGGTTTCAGCATGCACAGCAGACACTTTTCGAACCGGGTTTTTTCGTAAGGCACAGAATCGGGAGTACGAATGCGGGTGAAATTAGGTTACCAGCATCAGAAGAAAAAAAATACTACACACTCGAATTGCGACAACATAAGTTGCACATATCACCTGATTCCCGACAAATCATAATAAGACTAGACGGTGCTAGTTGTCTCAATTGGAATCGGCTGATTTTTTTATTACAAAATTCAGCGAAAAAATTGTATTTTTGTAAGTGCTCTAATCTTTAAAATGATTTGTCTATAATCAATAAACGTAAAACGATTTCACAATGAAATTTTCGGTCGCTAGTTATACACTCTGAATGTATTATTTCAAGATGATAAAGGTACGTCAGATGCGAGGACTTTGTTTGTTTTATTTTGAAACCGCTTGAGGGCTTGGTAGAGAGATTGTATCATCAAGATAGATCGTAATGTATGTAACAAAGCACCGTGCTGGAACAAACAATTGCTTGTTATTTGTCATCGTACCCTGAATCAAAGTCCTTGACTTATTCTAAACGCCTCCTTTAGAGAGAAAATTACTCTGAGCTTGAAAATTATAACAATTTCAAGATAACCTGCCGACAACTAAAAAAAAACTATATTATCTTCCACAAATCAATGGATCAAAGCTTTTACACATTTTTTGAGTTCTATAAGGGCGAAATCAAAAAAGTGAGGAATGAAAAAAACGTGAATATATGTTTCCTAATTTTATTTTTTCACATTTCATTTTACTAATGACTTCATTTGTTACAAAAAATTAGAGTTCTTTCGAACTATTTAAAAATTTCCTGTTTTGACGGTTTAATGTTTTGAAATTACGCTCCATTACAAATTTAACAAAGTTGTTGATGGGTTTGTTGATTTGTAAATTACGTTGGTTTTCACTCTAAATAAAGCATGGAAAATGTTTTTTGATCGTAATTGAAAATTTGTGAACAAAAGTGGAATGCTTGCAAATTGTATGCAAGATGCTTTTCATTTGCAAAGTGTACAATTCACTTTTGCGGAAGGGCTTAGAGCGTGTCGTGTTTTTCTGGCACGATCGATCGGCCCTCCCGACTCGCTTACAGAGTGATGGACGAGCAATACAGTCGTACCGCCGTACCACAAGATCAAGACAGAAGAGAACAAGCTTAACTGACTTCTACTCATTATCTTCTCAAGCGCAATCTTTCGTCGGATTAAATATTTTGCTCGTCATCGTTTTTTCTGTCTCATTGGTAAAATCGTTCAACAGACACAAGATTTTTCGGATAAAAGCTTTCGATGTCTAGAGATACATTACGAAGGAGATGAATTTTTTTATCTTTCTTTTATAGGAAAAATCTATTTTTTGACTTAGACGTCTCTCTTTTTTTCGCATCATTTATTCAGACTTTGCGCTTTTATGGCGATGATTAAGAAGCTCGGATAGTAAAATATTCCCCCCCCCCGCAGCGAGCAAAAACCCGATCTTATTTTGAATTTTATTAATGCCCAGTTTCGACGTACCTTTCTACATTATCAAAATGTAGCGGTTAAATTAAATGTTGTAAAGATGAAAAATAATTATATCTGTTTTCGCGTATCAGCGTGTACGTATACGTAATATATATCAAAGACGTGCAACAGCATCACGTATGTCAAAGGAGAACGATAAAAATTGGACAGATCTATAAATCGAGTTACATAAAGTAAAGTTTAGTCACATGAATTCTGTTATTGTCTAAAATTGCGATTCATGGGCTCAACTTTCAATAGAACACCCCAGCATTTGCTTTTTCTAACGACAAAATCATGAAAAAACTTGATCAGAGTGACAGGCAGTGAGAATTGAATCCGATACCTCCCGATTGCGAATGTGATAGCCTTGACCAATTAACCAAACACGCATGGTTTCTAAATTTTATCCTAAGAATATTCTGATTTGTGGCTGTATGCACATGCAGCATATAATGCATTATTTGCAAGGGATAAAATGCAGCTGATCATATTCAATTAGCATCCTAGAATGCATCTTATTTTTTCAAATTTGTACATTTTTAACTTGTCAGACAACGAAGGTTTTAATCATGCGCATTTTGTTCGATTCTAGATTTTTATTTTTCGATTAACTTTTTATGACATTTTTATTAAAAAATGGCTCCTTTGTCTGTTGATCTGTTTTCAATTTAAAATCAAAAAGTTCTCAAGAAAGACGGTTGTTACCTTATTAACCTAGAATTTGATATTGCTATAAACTTGCGTTATATTTAATAAAAATAGAATGTAAATAAAAACTCCAATTGAATGTATTGTCAGGAGTTGAATGTTGATTTCGTCAGACTTATTGAAATCTCATATCTAGATGCAATATACGTCAAAAATACGATGTATTTGAAAACCGATGAATCATCATTACTAGCTACAAAGTATCAATTGTGAAAATTATGTACTGTACAATATTGTTATGTTATTGTATTGTT
Source organism: Telenomus remus (assembly GCA_020615435.1). Taxonomy (NCBI): domain Eukaryota; kingdom Metazoa; phylum Arthropoda; class Insecta; order Hymenoptera; family Scelionidae; genus Telenomus; species Telenomus remus. The sequence continues at coordinate 6,633,133 of CM036338.1, forward strand.
ATTTTATACCTACTTGAAAAAGTACTTGGCTATTTATTGCGTCTGTAAGATATAATAATAATCAAGTGAATCAAAAAATTAGTGTCGATTCTCGAGAACATTCAAATTTCAATATCAAGAAAAAAAAATGAAAAAATAATAAGCAGACTCATTTTTTGCAATAAATGATCATAATCATATATAATAACAGAAACCTATGATGGAGATCGTAAATTTTGATCCTTTTATAAATTATAAATGAATCTGACCTTTTGAATGCTAAAGGTACGCCCAAGTAAACACCAAAATCTTTAGTAACTCTGTAATTTTCATTATATTTAACCAATAATTCTGAGATTGACGCTGAAGTTATGAACATGTGCTCCAATCTATAACTGATTCTGATAATTGCATTTTTCTGCATCGCCAGATTGTAAGCTAGAAAGGAATTACAATACGATTCTTCACTACCGGGATGATTGGTTTTTTTAATTACAGTAATTACAAATGAATTAAATGTTAGATGATATTATAACTTACTTAGCTTTAACCAAGCTTTTAAAATCTCACATGTCCTGAACCAACCACAAAGACGCTTGTCCTTTTTCACTTTTTTTAAGTAACGGTATGGAATGATATTCATATTTAAACGCTAAGTATGACAGCAAGCTAAATTAGAAAATATGTTACAGTGCTCCCGATGTATGTGTTCATTTCGTTCAAATTCTTTGAAAATAGAGTTTATGTTTAAGTAAAATGAAAACTTTTAACAACTTTGAAAGCGACAGGGTCGACAACTTGACAGGTGCACATGTAAAGCTAAAAAATTGAGTAAAGTAAGATTTTCCCAGGGCGAAAATTATGCGGTAAAGGAGCTGGTAAAGCGCTCTTTCTCTATATCCTTTTCTTTGAATAATTTTGAAATTGTAACATGAAATTTTGCCTGTGAAACGCAGCAGCCATAGAAATTGAAGATTTCTAAGACGCTTCCTTGTATATTAACTTCAACTTTAGGTTAATTGCAGTAACTACACTCTCTGAATTAGTCCTTATTTTGTACTAACTTTTGCAAATGTTGTTTGCAAAACAAAGTCATAAGTCTTCCAACAAATTAGTTTAATTTGGACTGCCATTTTCACAAGCAAGTCCGAAGATATTCGTGTCCTATTCATACATCGACTTGCAAGGATTTTAGAGTAAATCGAGGTAGAAACACTACCTGTGGGAATTCTCTGTCAGCATTTAAACTTATTCCATTCTCGAGTACAAAATGACGTTTCATTAACTGTAAATGTTGTTTTATTTTTATAAGAAAACATTGTAAGATTTCTTGATGTTCCCAAATGAAAGTTGAAACACTGAACCAAATTAGATTCTCTTGAATAAGTTCTACTAATTAAGTTCGGTTACATATTTACGCTAGTTCTGTTTTAATTATATTTAGTTCTATTTAATTCCGTTGTAAGTTCGAATCGGGTTTAGACGAGAACCTGCGAATTGGCAAAAAAATACTATAAATATATATACATTCGGTTTAAAAGAAAACAATCGTCACTACTGTTGAAGAAGCGAAGAAGTATTATTTTTGTTGTCTTATTTTGCCAAAATGCATTTTTTGAATTGTACAAATGATTTCATTCATTGACTTTCTTTCTGCATTTAAAAACGAGCACGAACATGAGCAAAGCGGAGTTTATAACTTGAGCCGTTTCATTAGTCAAAATGAATAGCATCTACTCTATCTTTAATTACGTCGGTGAAATTAAAAATGTGCACTTCATAAGAGCTGGTCCAAACGAGTGAAAATACCTTTTTAACTTGAAAAAAATTCATTGTCACAATCATCGCAAAATGTCGATTCCAAAGTCAATTACCCACGACATTGACACGAAAAATCCAAACGCTTCTATATAGTCAACTTTTTTATTTTTATGATTAATTCAATGCAATTAGGAATTAACTTTTATCTTTATTTTTGTCTCCGTGGATGCTCCAGTTTCTTCTAATTGGATCACGCGAAACGATCTCGAATACCTCCTTCGCTATTTATATTATATAGACGACGTACTTCGTATTCAATTCCATATCAAGGCGTTTGACGGACGAATTGTCACATTATTTATACAAAAGCTATTCAAACGCTGCGCCCAAACTGTGACAGCAATATTTAACTCGAAAACTTTCCAGTCGAAAGTGAACAGATGATTCTTCATTCTATTATTCTTCTTTATCTATTTACAAATTACTTTATCAACATTCACTTACTTTACATTTTCATTTACACTGACTGAATTGATGAGTTCATTTGAATTAAATCCCATTGTTTCTGTTCTTTGTTTTATCAAGCAAACAGTGCAAAGCAAGCTAAATTTGATTCTTTTCAATTTTATCAATATTTATTAATTTGATTATTTTTTTGTGACTGTGTTGCATATTCATTAAAAATAAATGTATTTTATAAAATGTATTTTAGGTCAATACTTGTTACTTGAGCCGATAAAATTTTATTTGTAAACCGCTATGTAAATTGCAAATTGCACAGTTTGCAATTGTGTTTACATTCTATGTTGTCATTATTTTTCGGACATAAAATAAAAGATTAAAACTTTGAATAAGCCAATAAACGCCAATCCGTAAAATAAAACAAAGCCGTGCCAATTTAGAGAATGACATTTTCGTTGGCCAATTCATGGATCGATCATACATGTTTCGCAAATATATTATATTACACACTTTCGGGGATTAACAATTGCAACTAATGTTGATATCTTGACAATTTTGTTTCGATATTTGCTCTTTGATGAAGAATTGTGGTTTTAATCCATGAATCCTACTAATTTGAAGAAGGCCAATCATAAACTCAGCTCCTACATACTAAACTTTTAAATTTTACAGCATAACAGTAAACCGTGTAACGATTTCAAAGTCCATACATCATTTTCCTTTTCGACAGGAAAGAACAAAATTGAATCAAAAAAATTACTCAAATCTCATTTCACCATCGTTTGAAGTCTTGATTGAAATTGAAATTCAATAAAAATAAGCAGGATCCTGCTGTCAGATATAAATGTCTACAAATAACGACCGGTTCCCGAATAAAAACATACGATTCAATTTTGCTTAATAAACTTTCACGCTGTAATCACATTTTAATATTGGTATATCGTCCGCATTCAGTTGTGACATGTTTTCAATGCTACAAATACCGACGGCGCTTTCTTGTACCATGCATACGAAAAGTTGTTTGCTCGCCAAATTTTAATTTCTGATCAAATCAATTCGCCGCTTGTTGAATTTTTATGTTCCGGTATTTCTCACTATTTTACGCAATTATCACTGTGAAAAGTGTTTCCCATGTTACCCAACAAATCCTGACCTTCTAGAAATACCAAGTGGCACTTATTTTGTACAACAACGGTTAAATTCATAACAGATAAAAGTAAACAAATAATCAATTTTTCATAGTGAAACATAACAGATATAAGTTTTTACAATTTATCAATTGTTATTATTAATGATTAAGGTGTTTTTTATTTATCCGCAAAACTTTGTGAAAAAATTGCTATATATTTTGAAAATTTGATAATGGCAATTACTTCGCCATCTGTTATTTCGACGAGGTACACAAAGTTCGGTATTTCTTGTGGTAACCGGTAAAAAACTGCCAACATTAAAATAGTATCACTTTACTATAGAAAAAATCTGCATGGCTCCCCGAGTTCACTTTTCTTTGGTGCGCATAATACCTGCAGCTTGCAATTTGCTTCATTAAAGGCACGCGATGGTCGCAGCGAAAAACACTTTTACAGGAAACTGAGCAGTGTATTTGAACGTGAATTTTTATTTAGCTTACGGCTGCAAAGCTTTGGGTATCGGCTGCTAGTATGATACCTATAGTTGAATATATTTTATATTCTTGTATATTTATTTTCAGGTAAAACGAGGACAAAATATTGCAATCAGTTTTTACACACCTATTTACTCAAGCCAATTGAGTTTCTTTTCTTTCATTGCTTATGAATCGCATAATTCCAAAATTATTTCATTCATTTCTTCGTTTGGTAACTCATGAACTCAGAATTAACTAATTTTCATTAAAAACAGTTTAAAGATTTGATTTCCACAAGTTGTGATATTAAAATGTTAATTTCATTATGTACCAAAAATAAAAGTAATTATTTCAAATGAATAAAAAAGTCTAAATTGTCATGCAGAAGAATTGTTTTCCCATGACAAAATTGTTTTGTTAGTGATACAGAAAACAACAATAATAATAAACAAATCTCTGTACGACTGTGAATTTAAAAATGAAAGGGTTTAAATTTCGTTCTGTGTCATTTCTACAGTAAAAACGTGTTTTCAAAGTCACTGTTATTCTTTCATCACTAACATGCACCGTTCACAAACGTGTGATAAAAAGTCATCTCGGCACTATGGTAATATTTTTCCAATGATCGACTCTTTATGATTCGTTTTTTAGGTTTCGCATTGTGACGCAGTTCCGAACGCTGTATATAGGTTGAAGGATTATAAAAAATTTGAACCTCCTGAGAAATTAAACCTAAACAATATGTGGCATCAGATTTTCTTCTTTCAATTTATTAATAGTTAGGAGGGGAAATTGGAAAGAGGAAGATTTTTATATACTCGCTATTCAGCTCAAGCTGATTAATGCAATTAGTCAAGAGCCAATACTGTCACTTTTACTAACAAATTTCACATTGTTTCATATAAGATGTTTTTCAGTACGTTAATTCACTTCTCAATGCAAAATAAGATTCTAAAAAAATCTAACATACAGCCATGAATGAAATAAAAGTTAATTGCAGTTATGGACTTATTCAATAATAAAACCTTACTAGTGAGACAAATTTGTTGTCACTTAAACTACATGCTAACAATATTTGACGCAATTTTTCGCGTTTGATAAAAATCAATAGTTTTGCCTTTGACATGTAAATCAACGTCACCGCCAGACATAATCATAGAGGCATCGCCTGGTTCATATTGTTTGTGCAAGAGATATCACGGTCGATGAATTTATGCGACATTATCTGGCGCGTTTTAATACAAACTTTTTAATGTATATGCAAGTTCATGCACACGTGCACAACTCGCGTTAAACGATCGCAAATGGGATCCATAGTCGTTATTTCCGCGCACGGTTACACGTCATTTGATACGCGCGTCTTTAAGTCGCGAGCGCTTTTTCGTAAATTATAGACGTACCGCAAGATAAAAAACACTGAAATGTGTCATCTTGCAGTGTTCACCTTATTTCTCGCGGCTGTTTATTGTGCGAATAAAAGAAAACGTCGCCCCGATTTGCAACACTATTTCATTGATATCGCGCAATTGTCATTTATCAGCAATCTCGCGATTCAACGCCCACGCGAACAAAAATATACTCCGCTTTTTCCCGTGATTCTGCAGAAGCTTTCTTTAAAATAAGGGTGGAGTAAAACGATCGTTCATACAACCCGCATATTTAAAACGTGCAGAGTTATTTAAAACATGCGGATTTTTATGAATCCAGTGAATTTAATACGCCGTAAAGAAAAGGATCCGCGTTCACGCCCGAACGTAATAAAAAGTGTTTAATAAATTATTTGCATAGCACCCTTCTATACAAGTTTGTATTAATTTATATTATCACACCGTAAAATTCAAAGAAACGAAAAACGATGCACGTTCTTTTATTAGTACAAATAGAAATTAAATTTTTGTTTCCAACGCTTGACATGAAATCAACATGTTTTAGTTACGAATTTTGTCACAGTACAAACTTACATCCAGCTTTACAACTCAGACATGACAAATTTCGCCAAGCGCAAATTCTGGACGTCCTTGTATGCAACTCTTGAACAAATTGTGAAGTGTGGAGAGTCGTAGTAATTTCATTTATTCGTCGCATAAATAGCATAACTGGATTCACTGTAACCGAATTACTGTTTTGAAGATAAATTTATCGTAGCGACTAAATAGATGGAATTCGAATGCCAAAGTGGCGGTACCATCATGCGTCAAATATAATATTACTAATTCATTTAACGAGGCATCTCGTTCACTCACGCCACTATTCTCGATGAAACGTAACATTTTCAGCTTTTGACTCAAATTTTGATTAAATTCCTACTTAATTCCTAATTAATTAAAAATATTACATTTCCTATAACTGTCATAAAAATGATTAAGTTGTAAAAATCATTAATTAAATTGGCGATCAATGCTCTGATCAAATTTTTATTTAGGACGATGTAATAGCAAAGTCACTTTTTGTCATTCCTGAGAATTGGTACAAAAACCACCTACAGAACATATTCTAAAAGGTAAACTGAGATTTGCGACTTATGCATACGTCTGAATAAACACACGTTTTGCAGCGAGTGAATTCAAATCGCAGTCAATTTCGGAATGAAAATGTTGCACAAAACGTCGAGAGAATATCTTTCAATGAAGATTGATGTCAAGAGTTTTTTTAGGTTGTTTATTAAAAATCATCGTTCTATGTAAACCTCCATCAATTCATCCGATATGATATAAAACTATTGTAAAAAAAATTTCATTAAAGTCGAAAGTACTAAATACGAAGTGCAAAAATGCTCGAAATTAAAAGCAGATAAAACTTGTTTACAATTGGAGCAATCTCTAAAAGAACAACCTAAGTAGACTTAAGGGGTTTCAGAGTCTACTATTCTCATGTACCAAACTTTTCTCAGTTGAGTTCATAAAATAATTTCAGTGAAATACACATTTGAACATGTTTTATCATTCATCTATTCAACCAGAAATGATATTTCGAATCAACTTTTTTTTCTAAAACCAACCTCGACTTTAGGTGGAAAGTACCAAACCGTAATATGCAAACGAAAAGGCACATACGCTTCAAGTTTCATTGAATCTTTGCTCGTATAGAATTCTTTTTTAGAGAAATTTCAATTTCACTATCGCTTTTGGCAAAGCTGAGATTCCCTCCACTCTATCTCTATGTTAAAAATCCTATATCCTAATGTATGTTCTAAGGAGTATTTTTTTTTGCTTATTAGTATTTACGATTGCTGTTTCAGTTTTTGTATTTACTGTACTCCGGCATTATTTTTCACTTTGGATGGTTATTCCATTTTATTTGTCTTAAATTTTACACCCAAGAATTTTTAGTGACCTCCAATTAGTGGCAGTACGACAACATTTATGCGTTTTTTTCACGAGAATTCCTTTGACACAGATTTTTTCTCGGGTTTTTTAATCCAGCATTTTAATAAAATTATTTTTGTGGTGAGCTCTTTCGAAAACTACGCTGAGAAAAGAATCTTGAAAAGTATGTACTTGAATAAAAAAAATTCTAAGTGAAAAAATAAAAAAATGAAATAACTGTGAATGGAAATGCGATATTACATTGAAAATTTTTTGCTCAACTTCAAATAGAAAACGCTGAATTACGGATCAATTTAAACTATTCGATTTTCATTTGCAATTACGAGCCATGAAAACAACAGAATTGTAATTATATACCGGTGAAAATCAATAAATGAAAAACGAATGATTGCTTTGAAGTTACTTAATTCCGTAGAATAAAATTGCATTGAAAAGGTAGAGTTTGGAAATGGTCGTTATGCGTAGAGCAAAATAATTATCCAATTATTTTTCACCGATTGTAACATTGTTGTTCACGATTACGTCTTTTTGTGCCACGGAAAATGCCGGCAGTGTTTCCTTTTTCTTTCTTGAATGTTCGAATCCTGGGATTGTTACAATGTACACAGTGGAAATTGTAGGATCAAATTGAAATGAAGTTCGCACAAAAGGTGAGTGCAAAAAAAATCGATCCTATACGTACCGTGTTTTTTTAGAATTTTGATACCTGTACTTTTTTTGATTTTAATTTTATATTTCAATCGTTAACAATAATAATAATTATTATTACTGAGTAAATATAAAAAAATCTTCGGGTCATTAATCTTTCTCATTATTATATTTTTTTGCTATATTTTGCACGTCTATGCATTTTAACGAGTACATTTTTTCTTCCTAACAAGTGTCGGGAAACAAGTCATAACGATCTTTCTAAATGAAATCGTAATTTAAATATTTCAAAAAAAGATTTTATTAAAGTCGTACTACTTAATTTCGAGTGTCAAATTACCATTATATACTTATCATTTTCCCTAAAATTGCACGTCTATTTTGGAAATGTCAAACAACTTCGAAAACAAGGATTAATTATTCCGGCGCTTTTTTAATGCTTGACTTTTTGTCGATCGTTTCAGTTCCTCCCAATTTCAACTTGACAAATATTTTAAGTGGAGCAACGGTGAGTGGATCGTTATCTAAAAAAAGCATTGTAAAAAGGCAATAACAATGTGTGAGATTAACGCTTTCCAATCAATTATCACCTTTCCCTGAAAAAACATTTTGTCAAGCACTATAAATTTGACATTTAATCAATTAATTACGAATTGATTGAAAATTTACATTGAAATTCAGCGATGTGAGAAAATGAAACTTCGACAGCTACTGACTATTTTTTAGCAGTCAAAATTGACGTCTCGAAATAGCCGAAAAAAAAATAAAACAACTTTGCGAAAAACTTCTTGACAGTTTTTGTATATTTATAGATTTGAACGTAGGTTGTCAAATAACTTAAAAGAAATTGCTTCTTCTACTCGTTCACTTATGCTGGGGATGAATGTAAAATTATCTCACGTTTTGTTCAAACAATTTCTTATCTTGGTACATCTACACTGATACTTTTGTTATTTGACCTATTCATATTTTGCAATGTTTGCTCGTGTATCAATTTTCAAAATAAACTTGCCAATTAGTGCTTAATTCTTTTAACCCTTCTTTGTACGAGAGCCTCGATTCGTTGTAAAAAGGCAGTTCTTTGCATGTTTTTGTGGGTGCAAGATCCAATGAAAACGAGCGCAACGTCACGCGTCTTTAGTTTAGATTGAAATAGAAATAGTGAGACGCAATTTCTATTGGCTCCTTTCAATATTTTAGATTAAGCAGAGGGCGCCTGCGTCGCGATCGACTAAGGGTTAAACATTCAACAATGTGGGATGAGATTAAATTTGATAATCAGTATTTTCGAACATAGTTTAGATTAAAGTGGTTCAATGTCAGAAGAACTCTTGGCATTCAAAATTTGTCACATAAATTTGAATGACATAAGAAAATGAATGGCAAAATAACATGCAACGCGTGAGCTTATGTTATTAACAATAATCGGGGTGCGTAAATAGGATTTTGAACGCAGATAGTTACCGTAACATAATAAGTTATGTATCTGGTAGGTAAAGTACCGTACTTGCAAGCACGATAGTGAATATCAGTGCTCACATAATGCACTTCAAAATGTAGAGTTGGCCTAATTATTGTCTTTACGATATTGCATTGTGTACGGTTAAGTATGCAATAAGAACTTCTGTTGTTTCAGAAGATTTAGCTTAATGTGTTCTACTGAACGGAAACTCTTTTTCCAAACTTGATTCAATTTCCGATACCTTTGAATGACACATTTCCAGAACAAAATTTCTTATGACCACTTTTCATGTTTGTTATTTCTGAAGAAGTTGCGGAACAAAAAGTTTTGTCACTTGCAAAACAATCACCAAAAATTTTTTCCCTTCATTTTGTTCACTCATAAATTTTTTAATTTACATTGACCACCCATATGACTTGGTCAGGCTCATGAATCAGTTATCGAATCGCTAATCCTCTTCACCATATAAAACTTGATAAAACTCTGCGAAAACTCATAAATTCGACACAGAAACAGTTTCTAAACTCACGTCCGTAACTCAGGCTTTTTAACGCATACAAAATGGTTTCAACCGACACGTTTTCGGCATAACTTTTTGCGTAAATCAAAAAACAAAAAGCAACTTTGAAGTTACATTATTTTTCGTTTCTCATTTGGAGTAGATGAGGTCAAAGTGTGTCATCACTCGAAGGCTCTGTGTGGCGCACCGCCTCCGGTGCGAACCGCGGCGAACGAGATTCAAAACAAAACTTACCGGGACGCCGTTCAAACAAGAAAGTTTGTTGCACGATTTCGCCTACTCTCGTCGCTACGGTAGGATCACTACTGATAACAAAATCAAAATACACCGCGTTCTGGCGCCGGCGCGCTGAACCGTTTCCATCGCCACCGAGCTTACGTGTGCGCTACATATGCCGCGCGATGTTAAACCATCGTCTTTAAACTTTACACTACTTAGTGCCGACAACTTTTTTACAGCCAAAAGCTTCAATTCCATCTTGTCTAATTTTGGTCGGTAGACAACAATTTCAAAGGTTCCTTTTCATTCAGTAGATCGATTCCGAAAACAAAGGAGAAACACTACAACTTTTTGAAATAACGACATTGGTTTACGAAAAAAAGGCCGACGAAATATTGAGTTTCATTCGGTTGTTGACAAATTATAGGTTGTAGAGAGTGGTCGATGTTCACAGAATAAATCGATTGTGTAACAAACACAACATAGGTTATTTTCGGTGACAAAATATACCTTGCAAAAAACCACATTGTGAACGAGGATTATTGTTAGTGTGGAAAAAACAAATTGTAGCCCGCTTTGAGCGTGGGCATATTAAAAATCATATTATAGTTTCCACGTTGCTGAAAGTGCCGAGATGCTTTCGTAAATAATGTTAAGCTTCGGTACATTCATCCATAAATATCTGCAAATAACGAATTGTGAGCGAGTGAGCGGGTATACAACGATTAATAATGTTCTAAAACAATCTTGTTACTTGAAACATGGCTGTGATGTAATAGTGATGCTTATCGTGATGCTTAGCGACAGAAACTTACGCATACACACACGCGCCGCGTGAACTGATAACACAAACTTGCTGAAATGTTTGTGCAATTAGCACACCTGCCCTCCTTTGTTGTCCTAGTTACAAGGGGAGATCATCCTGAATTTAATTTCGCGATTGGCCAAACTTTTTCATATCGGTTAAAGAACTCAATTTGGATTAGATCGTCTTTTTCAAGCAGATATGCATAAAATAAGATTATAGACTTAGCGTTACTATAAAGTCACATCAAAATAAACATGTTGCAAAAACAATGAAAAGGAACAAAATACAAAACACTTACAGTGATTTTAGATTTTGAAATATTCGGGGAAGGTCCGATTGCCCACGGGATTTCCAGACTCGTATCAATTTCAATTTTAACGGGCCTTTCTTCAGCAATTCGCTGAGATTTAGAAAGAATTCAAAACCTTAACCAATGGGGTTAACTATCAACAAAGGCGCTAAATCGTGGTCAAATTCAAAATTTAAATAAATCTTAAACTACTTGATGAGCACAAAATAAAAGTTTCTCGCACACACATCTCTCATTTATTGTGTCTCATCGCTATGCACGCTAAATTTAAGGACTTGACATAAAAGGGACTTAAATTGATTTTCATCAATTAAGTACATGCGACTCACTCATTTGGACGCCCAATCAAATGAATCTCAAAGCGATGTGCCCTACAAAACTGGGTTTAATTTTTACGCGCCTTAAATATTACGAATCTGAAATATAATAATCTAAGGTACAATTTTTTTTATTTATTGTACCCCAAAAGTATGAATCTCAGTTCATCGGATGTAAAATAAATGTGATCTAACTATATTTAGCACAATTAACAATACACTTATTCAAAAAACTCTCATTCACTTTGAGCACAAGATCAACTTTCCTCAAGGATAAGATTTGAACAATTAGTGCCTAATTTACATATATTCTTCAATCAATGAGCAGCCTTCTCTAAAATCTTAAATGTCTTGCGCATCAAACACACAAAACGCAGACTTACGTTTTTCAATCCTGTTGCCTCATTTGCAAAAATCTCATTCGCCCGCGTCTCATTTCATTTTTCAACATTTGATACGAGCCTGGAAATCCCGTGGGCAATCGGACCTTCCCCAAATATTCGGTAATGTGGAATGACCCGTCGCAATTTAAAGTAATTAAATAGTATACATGAGCGGTATAGTTTCGCGAGAATCATTAAAGTCAAGGGGTTAATCACTGTTGAAGTCTTTTGACCACTTGGTATTGTAGTACTTTCGAAAGTTCTTTCGAAATACTTTTGAAGTACACTTGAGTTTTTTGAATGAAGTGAAACACTTCAAAGTCTTGAAAATTTTTTAGATACTTAAAGTTCTTCCACTGTTAGAGATACTCTATAATAATTTGTAATACATTATTTTCACCAGTGCCTCTTTTTTTTCTGTTGACTGATTTGATGAATTATAATTGCAACATGTTATGTGCATGAAAAATCGTAAAATAATAATAATAATAATAATAATAATAATAATAATAATAATAATAATAATAATAATAATAATAATGATAATAATAATATAGTATATTTTGTAACGAGGACCGCGAAGGACCGCACCTCGCGAGGCGGTCGTCAGCACAAGAAACAACTCTTTTTGAAGAGTTTCCAAGAAGGAAACTCTTCCCGTACTAGTAACGCGAAGAAGTTCTTTGCGGACGCGAAAAGAGTGACGCGAAGGTTCTCTTCGCGCGCACATGGAACGAAATAATACTTTCTTCGGATACTACTTATAGAGAAACTGTAGTTTTTCTCATGGATGCTAAAACACTCAATTTTTGATCGATTTTATAATTAATGAATGAAAGAGTAAGCGATTTCCAATCATGGCTCGTCCGCTAAGAGCTCGATAACTCAGACATAATGCATCCCGTACTACTTGCAAGTGTCCATTACGACAATTAAGTGACACTAGTTTCTTCCCGCTCTTTTTTATGCAGGGTGTAGAAAAAGAAACTGGCCACTTCAATATGTTTTAAGCTGCTCAACACCCTGTATAGATGTGACGACTATATTCATGAGACCTTCATTTCTTACATATTTTTGATTAGGTGAATGTCCAATAAGGTAAATGTGTAGGGTATCGGACAACATAGGGACGGAAGTTTTTGTTTACGTACAAGAAGGACAGACGCGATCTAATGATTCATTGGTCAATAATCCAGTGATCTAATAAAAACGAAACTTCTCTGTATCTAGATGATTTAAACATTATTTTGCATCTTTTGTAAGTTTGTATAAAATGATCAAAGGATATTTGTTATGTTTTACTCGTTTCTTGAGCCTAATGAGAGAATGATTAATAAATTTTAAGAATAACGATTTAAATGTCAGTAGCAGTTAGGTCAGAGTGAGAACAATTCTCTATTACGCAATTTATTTGTGGTTATTAATTTGCTTATTGTGAATGGAACTGCATAATGGTAGCTAGTAGGATTATTATTTACGATGGATCAATTAATTATAACGCGCTCTATCAGAAGTACACAAAGGTTATAGCCCGGACAAAATGAGGAGTTTGCAATGGTTATATTCTATTTGACGTACTGTAATTTAGTTCCAGCAAATTGAAATTTCTATGCTTTATGGTAAACAACGGAAAAAATTCATTAATCATACACTGTACTACGCATCGTGAGCAAAGCTTTGTAACAACATTAAAATCGTCAACCTAATTACTCAGCGAGATTAAATGATGAGCTTAAGCACTAAAACTAGAACGGTGTTATGATTTCATTCCCATTGAGACTAAATTGTAATTTTGACAAATCACATAACCCTTTATGCTATAACTTAAAAACTTATTAAAAAAGTGGTAACAAAATAACAAAACTGTTATTCAGTTTAAACTATTAACTAGTAATGCATGGTTTTTTAATATTTTTTTAATAATAATAGTATTTTTTCACTGCAATCAATGTCTTGTATTAAAACATAAATGATTAATGATGATGTTTGCTGTCACATTTGTTCAAAATACATTCTACTTTTTTAATATTCTAACGTTGAACATTTTTCATCTGAAAAAATGTTTTTCGCTGCGGTTGAGAAAAAACTAATGAGCAAGCGAACAAGTATGTCAGATCCATAACTCATTCTGTTGTGTTTCATTGTGTCTAAAGAACGTTATCTGTCCTAATAACCAATCGATAATAATTAACACTTGGATGACCATCAGAGTTTGCATATTACCTAAAAGCGCCGGATACGTAAATTTAAGTATTGTTTGTTTTTATTCATAATAATTTTCAAAATTAATGTTCTTTAATACTGTTACAAAATTTCATTTATTAACAATTTTTATAATTTGATAGTCTTAAATTTCAAAAAGTTGAATGAAGACTATTATTGTCATTCTTAAATGTGCAAATTGGAAAATTGAAACGTGATATTAGATTCGCATTTAGCGACCTCAAAACCCTTATTTAGCAACTTTCATGTAATGCTCATGTAAGAGCAGACAAAATCAAAGATATACACTTTGAGCACATAATGGATAGGAAGATTAAATGTAAATGATAAATATATGTGCGATTATGGTAGTTAAATCATTATTAACGATAATGATAATCTCTCATCCTAGTCGAAGAAGGTTCTAAATAGCATGAAACTAAAAGCTAAGAAGCTTCAATTTGATTCGGTTCTCGTAGTGTTAATAATTACTTACCATTTATTGCTCCATCTGTAGTATTGTATTTTGTAATTATTGCTGTAAAATTCGTATAGTTAATATAATAAAATGTAAAAATAAAATTAAACGAAGTATTGATTCATACAAATAAATTATTTTAATCGTTCCATTTGCATTTGACAGATTCAAGAAAGTTTCTCCATCGTTTTAAGTGAAGCAGCCTCTTATTTAAACTGAAAACTTTTGCAAGAAACTGCATAAAAAGTTGTTTATTATTAATTAAGAAAATGTTATACCTATTGAAGAGAATTTTGTGATTGAAATATTGATTGAACATTCTTCTGAATACAATTAGATCAAATAAATTATTCAACAATGAGAAAACTTGTACAATCTGAATTTTGAAAGACATATTCTATTAAAATATCAATCGAGAATCGAACTTCGCTATTGTCGAAAAATGTCCAGCTGCCTTTGATAGATTTGATTAAAACATAATACCCAGGACACAACGAAAAAAGTACAAAGGCAATTGAAAATTTCGATCAACCGAATGGTTTCTACTGGTATTCCCAAGGTATAAATCTATTTATAGCTTTGAAACATCATAAGAAAACGTTTTCCATCCAATCGCAATGACAAATCGAGACTGCTTGACGGGATTGATTACTCGGGGTAACTGACTGAACGATAAAATAAAAAACAATTTTATTAACGACATAATTACAATACCATGTTCCGCAAGTGGAAAGCAGTATTTTCTCTTTATACATTGTTCTTTTTTAAGATTGATCAATAATAGTGTACTCTTTAATTCAATCGCAAGCCTGCTACAAAATATCCACTTATCCACATCTTCTTAATCTTGCTTCTTCTCATTCGAGTCAGGTTTATATATTTTTCCATAATATTAATGTTATAAGTATGACGTCGTATCGTGTGATCAATTCGGTTCGAACGATCTATCAAACGATCCCTCATTCTTTCATTAGTACACCAAGTGATACTTGACTCTGCATTCGAGACGATCGCGTCACACCAAGACCACACGACAAATCGGTAATTAATAATATTGATTTAAAGCACTGTAGGCGTCTTCGCGGAGCTTGACAAGAAGTAAACGCTACATCGCTTCGCCACGATTTACAGTGAAAATGTCTAAGGGACTACTGGCCTCGGACGCAACCGATCGACCTCTCTGATAGAATCGTGTGTTTTGTGTTGTATTATTATTTCCATGTCTAAATACGTCATTCCGTCGAAAAATATTACATTTTCATGTTATACGTTTGTGTGATCACTGTTCACGTCTTAAGTCTTTCAAGCATAGCTTATCTACAGCTCTGACGAAAAGTTCTCGGATTTCGGAAACGTCTCTAATTAACAATGTGATATTACTTTTATTTGTTTACATTTGTTTTACTTAGTTACCCGCAAAATTTGTAGTTGAATTGAAATTGATTGAACGTTGTACTGGTTTTTAACAAACTCGTGTCTTACGTTTTGGAAGTTACGAAATTTGTATTATCAAAATTTAATCACCCGGCTGAATGGGTTTGAATTTGAATTTACTTATCCAAAGCAATTCGAGTTTGAGTTAAAATTCAATACAACTTTTCTCATCGATCGCTCAAGCAATGCGTTTTGCATAAGCCCAATAACTAGTTTCGAACATGTACAATGGTAGTTGATCGCAACTTTAAAGCATAACGCAAAATTCAGGTTTTTGTTCCTTTTCACAGTGTTCCGTTTTGCTTTTGACTATACGTCTGCATGATCCTATACTCGATGAGAGTCGCTTCAGTTATACATTCTGTTGAATTATCGAACTTTGTTTAAACTCTAAATTTTTTACTATTCAGTATGGGAAATCGGCATTAGCGACACAGTAAAAAATGGATTATTGAGGGGTGGATCATTATGTCATAAAAAAATAATTCAGTGGCACGCTATCGGTTCGTTAATGAAGTCAGATGTACCAAGATTATACGACCAAGTAACTCGCGACGGTTCTTATAAAACCTAAACAAAACACTTTGAGGATCCTCAGTTGAACAAATTTTGGGAAATGTTTACCGTTAGGTTTTTTCCTGTATTTTTACCGAATCACAAGAAATAATTATCTTACAAGTGCTGATAAATAACAGTGGCATGATTTTGAATCACATGCAACGCATTTCCAGTAGTACAAATAAAGGTTTGATCCAACGGTGTCCGCTGAACACAACCAGGTCGGCCACAAAACGAACTGCTTGAAAATCAACATTTGTCGCTTTTATTTACATTTCACATTCTTTGTAGGTATATTTTGTCGATGTGTAATTAATTGCTGATCTATTTGTTAAGTTTGTTCTGTAACTTGATTGCTATTCGTAAACGATCTGAAAATCTGAAATTGAACGTCATCTCTGACTGAGAGAATGTTCATTTTTTGTTTCTTTCCTAAAACGTTATTGGAATTCCTTGTTTGGTCTATGTTTGAACTACAAATTCGAACGGACTCTATTTATTAAAATCCTAATTTTATTGTTCGCTTATTGTATCGCGTTTTTTGTTATTCGTAATTATTTAATTTTGAAGACTAAAATTCAAACATAAGACCACCTGACAACTCGAAAGTTTGTTCCTCAGGGCATCGACAGTAGCTGCTTCGAAGGCATCTCGTGGCTATTGTTTTGTAATATTTATTTTCTTTTTTTACTTTACTATACGAAACATTTTTTTCACGCTATTGTTTAGCTATTGAATGAACAGGTTTTGTTTTATTGGCATGGACGTTATCAAATGGCAACGAGAGTTCATCCACGTTTCGTTAATGGTATGTATGAAATGAAACCCATGAATGTGGTCTGCATCATGATATGACTTGGTCGCCACAATTGGAAAAAATATTGGCTGGATCCACAATATCCTATGCATCTTTACTCTAGGGTGCACAAAATAGATTTACATTTTGTTCGCGCGAGTCTCTTCCTTCTTTAAATTACAATCTAATTTACAAACTGTTGGTTGTGATTTATTATGTCATTCTCCTGTGAAATGAGATCGCACCGCAGGGTCCCTTAACTAATTATTGCGTGGTCGATCGGGTCAAAATATAGCATCTCGCATTTACTGGTAAAAAAAATGTGTTCTGTACAATGGCGCCTACACCTTCATACCTCTTTGCAAAATATAAAAGAACCCGTAAAAAGCTTGGGGTGTGCGCACTTTGTTCTTTTTTTTCATTACTTTACACTGTCAAAGAAATCCAATTGAGATTTTATAATCGCATTAGCTTGAGGCGCGATAAAACGTTATTTTTTTTCTTTTTTGTTTCGAATTGACAATTTGCGACCTTGAAGTAAGTATTGCGATTTCGCACAGAATGTTGTTCGAAGAGTGGCAAAACTTGAAAATTTCCAAAGAATCCCGTCCCAGTTCTGCTATTCCTTTGTGTTCACGTATACAATATAATATTTCTGGGGACGTACGAGTGCAAATATTTGTAGCTTTGTATGTCGAAACATTCACTCATAATGCGATTCTTATTTTTTGTCTTTTTCAGTTTTCTCTTTTTGTTTATTTAATGAATATATGCCGGTGTATAGGTACTTGATTGTTTTTATAATTTCATATATCGTAATCTATTATAATAGTTATTTAATAACATTAATATTATCATATCATCCCGATGCCCTAGGACAACTTTTCGTGTGTTTATTGATGATCTTACAGCTCAGATGTTTCTGAGGGTTGACACAAAATTGTTGTAAGACTATGGTAAGCTTGTTTGGATCCGCGTCTTGATATTATACATGATTCAATATACGGTAGTTCATTTCTCATTTGTACACACGTCGGTTTATTATCAAACGGAGAGGGGTAGATGCTTATATACAGTTACAATTATCGCTTATTCGATTATAATTGTTTTGGTCATGTGGTATCGTCAGACCAAGGGGAAATAGTATTTTCGGTGCCGGGCTATGTTAGGAACCTCCGTAAGGCAACAGAAAAGCCCTGATTTAAAATTACACGATGAGTCTTGTCAAAAATCGCTAATTCAAATGAAAAGTTACTACACTAATCGACGCGATAATTCATTGGGATACATTTTTATCATACAGAGAAAAAAGTTTATCCACTCGTGATACTTTCTAATGTTCATGTCAATTTCGTCAACTTTGTTTAGTACCAATTATAGTAATTTCACATTCATAAGATGTACTACAATACAAACGATTATGTTCAACAAATGTAGGTCGCCTATATCTGAGTAGCATGATTTATGATTAATACATTGGTATAATTCGATTATTAGTTTGTTCGGCTGACAGGAGAGCCAAACAAAGATTTTGAACAAATGAAAAAACTAAATAAAACGATAAAAACAGAAGGGTAGAATGAAAAATAAATCGACATCGTTTACCATCAAATAAAGAAAACTAAATTACTTTAATCGTTTCGATGTAACAGATTTACATGATTTTCATAGTTTTACATCAAACTTTTGCATAACACATATAGTTTCTATAATTACACAACGCAAATTTAAATTATAAAGAAAAAAATCGTATGGTGTAAATGGTCGGACTCAGGCGAGTTTACATTTCATTATAAAAACATGAATTTAATAACAATTGTTCGTACTGATAAATATTGAACTAATTTTTTGTTTCGGTTAAACTTTATACGCTTTTATCACACGTGAATCCTTAATTAATTTATTCCATTGAAATAATAATATACTCCCTTTTAGCTCATGTTTTTCAACAAACATCGGTCTACATATTTATCACACATGACTGCGTATTGTTGCCATTCAGAATTTCCAATACGAAAACGTTGTTTTAATTATTTTTATCAAGTGGGTTAGAAGTTTGGATTAAAATGACAAACATTCGAAAAGGAATGTCCAACGATTTAAACATCTAAAACGTAGTCAGATTTCCAACACCGAAAAGTATGTCATTCCGTATCTGAATTAATTTCAAATAATATTCATTGCTAATTCAAAATTTGTTTCTAACTTTAAAATGACGTTTCAGTCATGAAATACATAGAAAAATCTGGTTCGTTTCTTTACTTAAGCCTATACAAAATTATGATAAATTTGTAGGAACAACTGTCATACGTATTTCATGTTTGAAAATCATTTCGATTCAAAACTTCGCTTTTGGTAAAAATGTTAACAGATGTAGTTCCATTAACACAACATCCATGAGAATCAGCTGAGTTATAATTACAATTCGAAGATTCGCCTTACACTTTGATCGGTTTTCTTTTTAGTTTGATTAAATTGCAACTATATTGTGTTCACACGTTTACAGTCGCAAACAAGAATCGTTCTTTTAATCAGTCAGTCTTAAAATGATCTACTCATTCACAAGAAATAATATAATTAATATAATCAAGAAGAAATGGAGATATTTTGTTTCCAAACTTCAAAATAACAGACAAAAATCGACAAGACAAATCGATACGATAACCAACAAGATTTTATTCATGATCTTCACGATCGGCCGATTTACAAAACATCCTTATCTTAGCTCCGAAACAAAGCGCAAATAATATAATATTAATAATAGTTAAAATCGTATAATAATGATAGTAATATACGAATCATAAAAATGTACATAATCATTATTACGAAATAAAATCAACGTAAACAAATGATAATCCGTTGTCAAGATTCAGGACGAAAAATTTTAACGTCACAATAAAAATACCCTATTTTCAGCAGAAAAATTAGGACCTAAAAAACTGCAGTCTTTAACAACCAAAGAAGAAGAAAAAAGCCGAACATAAAGAACAAAATACATAGCTAAAATTCCGATTTAAAATTTCATTGCATCGTTATTAGCTTTGACGAGAAAAAAAAAGGAAACAATTAATATAATTGATTGTGTATAATTGATTGCTTAATTTTGTCATACGCGATTAACAGAGCGACATAAGGAAAATCAAGTAGACAATAAATCATTTGATTGCTTTTGTCGTGGGCATTGTTGAAACAGTTTGTGTGAGGGCGAACAAAAAAAATGACGAGTGCAGAGCTCAATCTCAAGTTCAGTATCACAGTGTCGAAATCGCAAAGAGAGTCTGAACACTCAAATGACTTTTTCTTTCCTTCAGATCTGGCACTGATTCTCCAAGTCTAAAGAAGTTGCCATCAAGACTGGGCCCCATAAATTTATAACGACGAATAGCAACATTCGACTCACACAAACTGATTGTAAGAGTGAATGTAAGAGTGAATGAATTTACAAAAACGAGCCTGTGTGTGTAGTTTAGGTTATCGGTTATTTTTTGGTGGCTGTTGTGTTTCTAACTGTTGAATGATTCACCAGCACCTGTTAAATTTTACAAGGGTCTAAACAATTTTATATTTGCTTATCAAACGATGAATCTCATAAATAACACGAAAGCTCACAAAAGTAACCAATAATTGAACATGATTAATTGGCTGTGGCATTAACGATTTGTTGATTACAAATGAAAGATAAATATAACTAAATCTTGAAGAGAAGTCGATCGAAAGAGACAGATAGAGAGAGCTTTAAAGATTGCGCTGACGAAAGATTGCGGCAGCACCGACGAGTTCAACTCCCGTCGTGATTTGTGTTCTCGCGTACGGTTTGTTGCGCGAATAAATAAGTTATGGACTTAGGGCACGAAGGTAGCCGTGCTTAGCTGTCAATATGAGTCGCTAAGGTGGTCGTGGAAAACGTTGGATGCGGGTGGTGCACCTGAACAGGAATACTAGTGGTGGCGGCGCAACCGTCACACTGCTGGTTGCCAGCAAGTGAAAGACCTTGTGCCATGGGCAGCTGCTATTTCTTGATTGGCGTACCTCGCTGTGTTAGACCTTCGAATCGCTTGAATGTATAGTTTATAAACACCCAGTCCTTGTAAATTGTCTCGCCATCTTGAGGCATCGGTGCTGACGCTGAAATCAAACCAGACAGACATTAATAATCTAATCTCTTAGACCTCGCTCGATTTGATACTTCTTGTTATACAATTTTGATCAAGCGAACTTATAATTATTTCACATTTTTAAGTTATAATAATAAGTAATTCAGACTTGTTTGATCCGTACGTATTTCAAGTTTGACATCAGGGAAATCATCAAAATTGGATGTGTCATCGATTGATCGAACTTCTACTGGAATGGCGGCTGGTCGTTCTCGTATATGCTCCCAGTCGACGCCTCGGAAGAATGGTGCTAATTTCAGTTCTTCAATACCACGTTGCGAACCTAAACGAAACACCAATCGTTACAATACATTATCTCACTCTCAATTGCTTTGTTCAATTTCAAAACAAATATTTATCCAAGAAGCATTTACGTATAAACGTTACTTATTTCAATTAAAAATTTTTTTAATGTTTCACTCAAACTGCACTTTGTCATGGCTTAATTACATAATGCTATTACAAAGTTAATTGTCACATGACAGGTTGAGTGGTTTTTCCGTTAAATTGCCTCGTAAATCAATCATGAACGTATTTTCATTAGCAATTGTACACGAACGATCACTTTTAACTTTTATTTATTGTGATATTTTTTATTACAATAAATTTGAGGGGTTTTACCTAATCTTCTGTCAGCCTCGCAACAGAATCTTATAATAGTGTCTTTAGCTTCTTCGCTGATTGGCACTTCTGGCGGAAACACTAACGTCTCGCGCCAGTTCATCACTTTCCTATATGTTTCTTGTGGATTTTCGCTGCAGAACGGAGGGTAGCCTGAGAAATAAATGGCGTTATCAATTTCAGAGTCTCAAAGAGAATCTTTAAAAATTACAGGGATGAAAATCAAACTCTGACAGATGTCGCAATCAATACAGTTTCAAATAAATGAAACCACATCTATACTTTGTCGCACTTTGGTTGCATCACAGTTTATAATAACAATAATAACGATAAACTGTAGACGTTAACAAGCCTTTAAATGTTGATTTGGAAAAGCCAACTGGTATTTTCTGACAGTGCGGACATTACCTATTAACATTTCATACATGATGACGCCTAACGACCAGCAATCACAGGCAGGTCCATATCCCGTTTGGAGGAAGACTTCTGGGGCTATATAATCAGGAGTTCCTACTGTACTGTATGCGAGTGCTCTTCTGTTACGTTTCCAGCTCTCTGCTCTTCGCTTACTGTCCATTGCTCCGCCACTTCCACTTCCAACTGATGTCACTGAAAAAGACATTTGATCATTTTTCTCCCTTGTTTCCAATTCATTGTCGTACTATTATGTAATGAAAGAGAGCCACTTACTGAAATCAGACGGTTTCGCTTGACTGAGATCCCGATAGAAGTCGGTCCTGTGAGATTTTTTTAAGCCCGTGCACAGTCCAAAATCTGAAAGCTTTATGTGGCCCCGTGCATCCAGCAACAGGTTGTCTGGCTTGATATCCCTGCGAAAATTCAGAACACGTTGATCACCATTGAATGCAAAATTTCAACAACAAATATTCTCTGTAAATCTCTAGTGATTTGCAATAACCAGTTAACTAGTT
Source organism: Telenomus remus (assembly GCA_020615435.1). NCBI lineage: Eukaryota > Metazoa > Arthropoda > Insecta > Hymenoptera > Scelionidae > Telenomus > Telenomus remus. The sequence goes on from CM036338.1 coordinate 6,656,109, forward strand.
CTAAGATATTCCATTTTAGAATTTCAAGTCAAAGAGTTTTGTAAAGATCAATAAAATAGTGAATTGCCTTTCACCTACGTACTTAATTGTAGTTCAAAGTATTAATATAAATTTAAACTCATGTCGAAAATGCGAACTTATACAGACAAAATAGTTCCATTTTCATTTTCAAAAAAGTTTATGCATTCAAAAATGTCGGTTAGCTGGTTATTGCATATTGTCACAGAACCGTGACTTTTGATAACTTACCTATGAATAAAACCTAGCTTATGTATGGAGTCGATGGCTAATGCCGTTTCGGAAATATAAAATTGTGTACATTCCTCGGAAAGCGTATCCTTTTTCATTAGAAGAGTCATCATATCGCCTGCAAAATATGTCAAAAGTTTAATCATTCCAGTTTTGACACTTTTCAAGGCAATTTTTCCAAAATAATCAATTTTTTTTATTTTTTATATTTTAAAAATATTTTTATACTGAGACACATTAAACATCCATCGTTTTTCAAGGTTTTAACTAAATTTTGAACTTTTCAACAAAGTAGGCTTATTTAATTTGCTATTATTTTTCCAACATTGTTCTCGTTTTCTAAGTTTTCTTATAATAAATTTAACTTCAATATGTAACATTTATGCAATTTTTAACGCGACCACAATGTTTTTTTTCGTTCTACGATACTTTTTCTACTTTGATGATAAAAGGTAACAAGAAAAAAGTGGGAAAAAGAGTGACACCATTTTTATAAAGCGAAATTTTTGATCATAACTACATCATTTAAAATTTCCTTGTTTTACAGTGTTCCATCATTGTTTTATGACAATCTCAGTAACTAATTTTTTCATTCTACTTTAGTCTTGCTAAGGATGGTGCTGTCTATGATAGATTTTTAATTGAAAAAATTTATATCAATACGTGAAATAATTCTAAAACAAATTTCATTTCAATCAAAAACATGCTTTACAAAGCTTACTCTGAGTCAAATTTATTTGAAATGATACATGAACTTTACCTCCAGGTAGGAATTCCATGATGAGGTACAGATTGATTGGATCCTGAAAACTGTAGTACATTTTGACGACCCACTGATGGTCCGCCTCGACCAAGATGTCTCGCTCGGCCCTGACGTGTGCCACCTGTTCTTTCTCCAGCATATCCGCCTTCCTAAGTATCTTCATTGCGTATACGTGTCCAGTGTCCTTCTTCTGGACCAGTCTTACCTGTTTATGTCAACAAACAATTTCAAATTAATATCATTCTTTAACAGATGCTTCGCATGTCAGCTTAACCGATTATTGCTCAACCTCAATTCATCAAGTCATGCTTTTCACATTCAACAAACTCGGGTCGTGACATTTTGTTCTCTCCAAAATGGGACAATGACATGACATTTGAAAAAATATTTGAAATTTATCGCTCAAAAAAGAGTTCAGATAATAAAGTTAGCAGAAAAATTTGTTTCAATACAACACTGAGAAAAAGGAACAGTCATATTAACAGTCTAAGAGTGTTGACTATGTTGCTGAAATGCGTTGTTGCAAATTTCAAGTTCATGATCTTAATTGAAGTGTTAAAATGTGAAGGATCACCTCGCCAAAAGCACCCCTGCCAATGACCTTGAGTGGTTCAAAATCCTCGACGCCAAGCCGCGACCGCTTGAGTCGAAGGAATTCGGTCTCCTTCTGTGCATGCTGCAGCCTCTTCTCCTGCTTCTGCTGTTCGGAGAGACCCTCGTCCTTCAAGGACTCCTCTAGCTTTGCGAGCCTCTGCTTGCGCTCTATGTGCTGGGCTATTAGATTGCTGTAGTAATTTTCCAAAGTTACCTGCAAACATGAAATAGGGTGCTTCACGTCAGACGCGATGACTCTTGCTAAAGCACTCGCGGCAGCGCGCAAAAACGCTCCGTGGGGATCTTGTTCTACATGCACACTCGCTTTTCTTTTAGGCCTTTAATTACTCATTTTTAATCAACTTCTTTTTTCATCTTTGCCATTTCATCGCCATCAATTTTAATCATTTTGTACATCACATACTTGGAAAATTTCTTTTTTAAATTATTTTGAATTTAATTTATTATCATTTTCAATGTTTAATTTTCAGCTAGATTAGACTGCACTAGTTGTTACATTAACAAAATGAAACGTTGCGTTTTTATCTCGTTTGAGCTAGCAAATTGATTTGCCGACCGTGGGCTTTAATTAAAATTTTTAAATTAATTTGCATAATACTGCACGGGGTAAGGGAAAAAGTTAATTGAAGCTTTATTTACTTTGGCTTTTGTTGCCTTATCCAAAGTGTGGCCGCTGAAACGAATCGTGCTCTCGGTAGCCGCCATTTCCAACACCCCTGAAACATACAAAAATTTTAAACGTTAAGTTATGTCAAATCAAAGCGTTTGAATAAAACTAAGCAACTTTGTATTGTCGACAGAATGAGAATTTATTATACCTTTTTTCAAAAAAAAAAAAAAAAAAACAAAACAGAAACAAAAGTACCGGCAATTATGTTTTTTGCACATGTTGCTTTAATTAATTTTGCAATAATGTTCTATAATGATGAATCGAAATGGGATTTTAAAATAAAGTTTACCGTATCCGATCGATGGGAAACAACAGCGCGAATCTAATATAATTATGTTAATAACATGAAATCACAGCGTATCATTTGGATGATGTTATTAAAATAGAAAAAGGACTCCAGCAAAAGGCGCTTGCGTGCGTGCTCATAATTGAAAGCCATAGAAATTGACAGTAAATAATTTCCAAGACGAGCAGTTTGATGAGCTCGCGTATATAAATAGAACTGCAAACACGAGTCACGATTTCGTGCAGAAATATAACGATTATACAACAGGAGAGGAAAAAGCCGGTGAAAGTAGCGAGCACCATAACCAGAGCCGATTTTCTAAATTGTATATATCCGTCACTCGCACACAATGGACGCTTCCGCCGAGCTAATTAATCGCTGATTGACGAATCTCTGATTCTTATTTCAGTCTTATTTTTTTCATTTTCTCACTCAACTTCACCTGCTGTGAGAAAAATTCGCTGACATATCTGATGCGGAATTAAAATTTCGTTCGGATATAATAAATGTATAATTATGGCTCTAATTAAACATTTTGTTTCTAGGAAGAGGTGGTTCCGTTTGACAAATGAAGAAACAATGACACAACGACAAAGGAGAGTGGGCGAAAAATAATCACACCAGGGACGACAACTTTACGAACCAAAGAAGAAGAGCACTTGACACTCGCTCTCGATAACAGATTATAAGCCACGAGCCTAAGACACGGCCTTCATTTTTTATTAAATAACGACTGCAAGAGTCACGGCTCTTTCTTTTGACGCGGTTGAAGTGCGTACTTCCATTGCAGATGCAGCGTTCATGTCTTTATCTGTAACTTTTGATCTGGATTCGACTCGGGTTGATTAAAAGTTGGCTCAATGCATTTTAAATGAAAATTCAGTCCAATTGTTTTGATTTGCATGCAATAATATTGAATGATTTCGTAACACGTGACTAAAAAGAATTTCAAATTCATTTTCCAGGGTGTAAACGAAATTTCCACTGACAGTTTTTTTTTAATTTGAAAACAAAAAAAAACAATTTCTATCGTACACAACAAAGTATTGTGCTGGTTGAGAAACATTTATAAAGTGATAACAAGTGATAGAAAAGGGGTTAAAAGGCCACTAGGAAGAATTAATTACGCTCGACAAGTGCAAATAACGAGATCCGTGTTTGTAAACAAAAATTGACAAACGGAGTTGACGTCAGCCAATTAGCGCGTGTTTAAGATAGGCTTTACGTAATCGTTGCGAGCAAACAGAAGCAGCGCGCTGATTTCACCGAGCTGAACAAATTACAAAAGGCAAATTGTTTGTGCGACTATAATCTAGCCGTTAATGAGACGTTAAGACGCCCGGCCGTGTCGATCGAATCGAAATCGCGAGGGATGACGGGGGTAATTGGTGATCATGGTAATCTAGTGTCGACAATCGGAGCTTTCGACGAGTTGCCGTACTTGTCGGAGGCCGGGTGTGACGCACCCGGAAGCCGCACAAGGCGAGGGATCGCCGCAGCCTCGAATTTATTCGCCAGTAAATGCTCTTGAAATTACTTATGTAAGCCTGCTCATAATTTGATTTATAGATTATCAGGATCACAATATTAAAGCGTCCGTCCAACTGTTATATTGTCAATAACAAAACTTCAAAAACCGTGAATGTAAATTAAACTTTTCAGTTAATTGTTGACTATCAACCGTTGATCAACTGTTACGTTTTCATTCGCAGAAATTCTTTAAATCTAAGTTGTACATTGTACTGAAAAGAAATTTGGCCTTTTTTATGTCACAGGAACGTTGACAAAAGTTTTGCCAAGTTAGTTTGTACTTTATTTTGTAAAAATTTGTATTTTTTATGTCAAAATAAGTCTTACAAAATTTTTGTCAAGCGTTATTGAAAAAATTGCCAACGGTCGACAAACTAATAGTCAACACCTACAAAAAGTTTCATAAGCTTTAGATAATAAATGCCTTCTGTTTAGATAAAATCAGCTAAACTTTGACAATTTTTTTGTAAAATCAGTTTTACACTTTTTATGCCAAGTTTTGACATTCTTTAGTATAACGTTTAACATTTTTGTCAGAAAACTTTTGACAACATTATTGTCGAAAAATTTGACATAAAAACGGCCAACTTTATTTTCAGCGTGGAAATGTGTTTAAAGCGTGTTTAATGGATTATCATTTAGTTAATTATAAGGCTGGAATGGAATTGACGATTTTTGCATATGCTAGATGGCGCTGTGAAGGTCACGCTTTTTCCATCCATTCATCTATATATTTGTTCACGCCTACGCAATATTCTCAAGCCAGCGGCTTAGAACAAATCATATCATGTTTCTGAGTTCTCGTTTATTATTAAGAACCTCTCGAGCGCTACATGTACATGCACTTAGTGGAACGTGCATGGTGACTCCTTGCTGAGACGTCCTACTTAAAGGAGAGCCCGTCCGGCTCAAGTGGGTCCAACGATAATTAACCCCGGCGTCTTCGCGGCTGTCCAATCAATGACCGATTGTTTGCCGTCGCGCATCCAAGTAACAATTTCGCTCTCGAATAAAAGCTCTCAATGTTGAATGGTTTTTTTTGTTTGCTCTATGAAGATTGTGTTATTTGGCTAGGAAATTGGCTCTCTGATTTATCGCCGAGTCTCGCAAATTGTTCGCAGAAAGAGAGAATCGTGATTCAGAATCATGAACTGAAATCAGGCCATCCTCGGCTGATGTAGAAATGAAAAACCTATCGCTATCTGTCATTTCATTTCGAATCAATTTGACTAGTACGAGTTCATTTTCAATATTCTCTTGTTTCTTCTTCGTTCATAATTACTTGTTACGATGTCGCTATTGCTGTTAATTATTAAATCTAAATTAAGTTGGATTTGTTGTTTAATTAACTGCTTGGATATGTTAAAAGGACATTTTACAGGATCCCTTCATCAGGATAAGGTATATTTACAATTCAAATCAACGTACAGTGGCGGTAAACAAAAATGGGTCAGCATATCTATGTAAATTAAATAAAGCCTCACTATTCGTCCAATGACATCTTTTTTCACTTATTTTATCGCAAAAGATTACGTCAAATGCTCATTTTGACATTCCTATACTACTTTTTAATGTAATGTCCGAACTCTCAATTGACCTATGAATTTTTCTAACAAAAAAAAAACAAGTTTTTGTATTCTATTTTTGTGTCTTTTTTAAAAAAAGTGGAATCACTGAGAATTGAATTAGAAAGACGAGAAAATGCGTGGACGAATAATAAAAAAAGTTGAACAGTGTTATAGACGACAATAAAATGACAAGGCAAGTGTAAATTTCACGCGATTTCGGAATTTACGATTCGTTTGTTTGCTCATCGCGTGGGACGGAGAATCGGAGAGCGGGCGTTGCACCGTCCAAATTGACTTCGCCGTGATTGTATCTCCGTCTTTGTTTGTGACTGTACATTTTTTCTGTTCTTTGCGGTCGACGTCTCTTGCCAGTTAGTTCGCGGAAGAGCAGCAAGCAGTTTGAGATGATAGGTATGGCAGTCACGAGCACAAGAGCCCACGTAGAGCTCGTATGACAAGTCGCGGCCAGCGAATCGCAGATGTAAAATAGACGACCGAGAGCCTTTTAATCACCGATCCACTTATATTCTTTCAGCTTACATTTGAATATTTCATTTTGCATACAATATTTTTTTTTATTATCAACTTAAATCACACCGTGAATGTGTAAATAATTTTCTAGTTGGTTTGTGTATTTTAGTTGTAGGTTAGAAAATACGTTCAATTCTACGTTAAATTTTAAAATACATCATCAGAATTAATAATTTTTCCACGTTTTATGTTTTTTTACGAACTTTTAATTTATGTTTGCAACCAAATCTTTCCTCGCGCGAGATTTTCATTTTTGTTATGAAATTTTTATCGGTTGAAGTTTAGAATTGCAAATTTGTTGATACGAACTGAAAAAGGACAAATAGTGGAGGAAAAGGTGGAAAATGAAGATGAAAAAGCAATTGTTGAACGGCACGTGAAAGCTTGGCGAGTAAAATGTTGTTGATGCAATCACGCGGCAAGCGCATCGTATGCCGACGAAAACGTAATTGGATCGTATCTATGTATAGTATCGACCGCATCCTGCGCAAAAATAGATATCTCTAGTAACCGAGTGTTAATGGCAAGGTGCATCTACGAGTTTTCAGTTGTGGACTCGCGTGTGATTTCAAAATTCGTGCGAACCCGCATCCAAACAAAGACTTCCATTTTGTCACAGACCGCGAAAACCACTGACACGAAAAGACAAAAAGCTTTTTTTTCGCGCGGCTCTTCATTCTTCTGTGTTCTACTTATCGCGATCGTTATTTTCTCTCTTTCTATACTACTTTTTTTTAGAAAAATGTCAATGTCAAGCTTAAAATTTGGTTTATAACTTTTTGTCAGAAATATAAAAGGTAATATTCTATACAAAGGTTACATTCTACCGTCAAATTTGTTTCTGAAAGAAATTAAATTACACGGTTCATTTTCTTTGACTTTGATCAGAACAATTTTTCACTTTCAACATCACTTGTCACAGTTTTTGCCAAGGATTACCGGACGCAACGCCCTCTATAGTTTGAATTACACTATGGCCATATACGATAGAAATCGTGTGAAAGTGAAAATAGTCGCATTGCAGTCGATTCTTAGAAGCCGCTTGACGTGAGAATATAAGAGAATGCTACTGTCGCGGCTGGAGGAAAAAGACGCATTGGCGTTTAATCAACGGTCGACACAACCACTTGCTGCAGCGAACTCGTAGAAAAAAGTACCGTTCGCGCCTAATAATAATGTTGAACGTCAAATCATGATGCAAATTCAGCAGGATTGTGGTCGCAGGCGGTTTAATTATCCGCTTATGGGCTCAATTTTCTCTGCGCAATACACCTCAATAATCACTTTTGCTGCAAAACGCGTTTTTATTTTCTGTCACTTCGGTTCTTTCACGACCCTGTTTCTTTAATTTTTGTACTAAAAAAATTTGATACCTCTTTCGTGTTTTATCAGAATTCAAACTTTTTCTAACAGATCTCTTTTCGTGTCCGATTGCAACGTTTATTGGATTAATTGGAAGATAGCAATGAATTAATTAAGTTTCATTTTATTAGCAGTTTGATCAAGTTGAAGGAACGTTAGGGAATGAAGTTTCTAAAAATATGACTTTCATCACACAATCGTTATGAAAACCATCGACCTTCGTACAATTACTTTGCACCGCGTTTGGATTCATTACAGGCAATTTATTGCAGAAATACGAATTAGCGCTTTTTGAACTTTTACATTACAATTGTTGTAAACGATTCTAATGCCAAATCCCTCAAGAATTTTTCAACTGTCATTCATGCTATTCACAAAATTGATAGTGTTTAGTGAGGATTTTTTTGACGTCAATCAAATTGCTTTTTTTATTTATGAAAAATTAAACAAAAAAAACATCCATGCGAATGCCAATCACTCAAACCATTCGAAACTTAATTTGAAACTTTTGAGTATTAATTATTGGTTATATAGCTATAAATAATTTTGTAGGCAATTTTGAAGGTTGCTCTGTAGCATCTTTTAGGAAAGTTTCATGTTGTTTTTCTTGATATGAACATAGCATAGAAACACGGATGGTCCAAACGCGGAATCCTACGCATGCTCGCGTGCAAACAAAATCGCATTGTGTTGAATTCAAATTGCTGCTTGTAGCGCTCTTTCTCCGGCTCTGGTCTTGTCTGCGCCACCCTAAAGCTAAACGTCGTAGCACTTGCAATTGCATCAAGTGCCTTTCAAAGTTTTCTTACAGTCAGCAGGAACAATATGTTTTTCCACTTGCGCGCAGATTTCTGCGCGAATGTGCGTGTTTCCGGTTTTTGTCAATTCCTATCCTTTTGCTTTTTTCATATCCTCACAATGTCCTTTCATACGCCATCATCACGCATTTTAGTATTCCATTATCTTTCGTTACTTGTGTTATTCTCCTCTTGCTGAGTTTTTTTCATTATGATTTTTTATAATTCATATTTAGATAAACATTTATAATAACAAACTTTTGTTATTGTATAAGCAATAGTTTACCTTGAAATTGAGTTCAATAACAATTCACTGACCAAAAGTGTCACTTGGGATGAGGAGGGAGGGGGAGTAATTATAGTTGACGAACAAATAAGTTTCTAATTAACATTGGACGAACAATTAAAACCGTTTGCACAAGTTCCCAACAGGTTTTTTCTGAGTGGAAATGAATTTATTAATCAAAATTCAGTTTCTGGATATTACAACGAAACGCTTTCCAACATCGAAATTGACTTTATCAGCGCAGTGGAAATATTATGCTTTTTAAATTCATTCACTTTAATTTTGTTTAAACAGAAGCAGTCATAAAGTGTTGAAAGGTCATTCCGAAATATTATGAGATTATAAAATGTTCAAGACCATCCGATAGAACGAGTTAATAACAAGACGACCACGGGGAAACGTGAGGCGATACAAATATAGACAGTCGAGGCGCGAATAATCAGCCGGTCGTGCGAGAGCACGTTCGCGTCCCGACTGACGTGTTAATTAAGAGCATAGTTTTGGCTGTCTCGACAGCTATTAAGACAGCCATGTGCGAGCTTCGGCTTATCGCGCGATATTTAAGTGTTAAATGTGCGTTTAACACGTTTTGAGCTCGAGTGCAATTTCGCAACGATATGTCAATGACCAATGAAAAAACCATTTTTTTGATTTTGAAAACCCTTTTAATTGTACATTTAAACTCGTCCTAGCTTTAAATTGTTAAATCGCCCTTTCAATCTAATCGATAGTGAATGCCAATATTTTGATGCAAAAGTTTTGCAACGTCAATATTTAAAAGGTTAGGATGACAACATGCAAAGGTGGCGGTTTTGTTTATTATTTTTCTATAATTTTAGAAAAATCATTCAATCTAAGATGTTTCCGGACAATAATATTGCCTCTGGCACTTTTGCGATCAATCAGCGTTTGCCTGTATATCGGGTTACAAAAATTCGACCACCGTGCAAAACACCCGGCTCATGTTGGGTCAACGCAATAATCAGTTTGCTCCCGTGGATAGTATAATTTCGTCAATATGACACCCGACTGGAATATTGAATTACGTCGTGCAGACGTAACGTCAAGAAAGCAGCTATCTCATTTCCGATCCAGGCAGGGCTTCCGCGAAATCGAACTGTGTATTGAGCGCGATACGTCTAACATTATAAATTTCTTCATTCCAATATCGCCGCGCCTTTAAAAGCACGATGTGTACCAAGGGGGTTTCCACTTCGTGATTGATTTTACAGTTTACTTAACTCAACAGTTTGTTGTGCAACGATTTTACTCCTTTTTTATATCACACTTTATTACCGCAATCAGTGAATTATTTTCTCTAAGCATATTATTCATTGCTCGTGTTTTGAAACTGATTTCGTGTATCACGTTCGAACAATTCCACTTTTTCATTTACTCAACCAACATTAGGTGGCTTCGGAACTTTTAATTCAAAATTTCAATTTACTAGATAACAACAGAACCTTATTTAATTTTGCTACTAAAATGAAATGCATGAAGACTTTGAAACTGTACAAAGCAAATTTTTAGTTTAGACATGACTCATTCGTCTTGACATGCCTCGGTCGTGGCTTGACACATTAAAGTCACGTCGAGACAGGGCTGTCTCCTGTTAATTACAGTGACCAGTGCAGTCGAACTCAATTCGTGTCCGTGACAAGGCTCTGTGCCACCTTTGAATCTCGCTGTGAGTGAAATACATTTTTAATGTTTACTCCAAGTACAAAAAAATATCATACAGGTGTAGTTCGATGAGATCTTAGAAGCCACGGTAAATGCGTCACTTTTCTGATATGAGATCGGGCGACAAAATTAAAATGTCAGGAAAGAAGTGACTGCAATCATGATTATATGGAAATTTTCAAAATTGATTTTTTGATGATTTGCTTTGTTTCAGGTTCCACAAACGGTCGAGAAAGAAAAACAGAATAAGTTTTGAGGCCACGAACGAGTGATTAAAAGAAATGGTTTTCCACCCACGATGCCATATTGAGTACTAAGTCATTTGTTTTTTCTTTCATCTTGTTTTCATTGAGAACAGTTTTTTCGTAATGATTCTTTTTCGTTTTGCTTCTCACGAGCAGCCACTTCACTTTCAAAGTGCTTATTTAGGAAGGGTGCTGGTTGTGGAAGACCAGCGACACACTGGACTACGTATTACAAACAGCATCATTGTGAGGAATCAAGTGTGCAGAAGCTATTTTCAAAGTTAAAATTTTACAATCATTACATTTGTTTGACGATAGACATAGATTGAAAAAGGAATGACAATTTGTATTTGCGTTAGTCGTTTGAATAACGATGTAATGCGTTTCGGCAAATGAAACATAGAGAGCGATTTTTATGTTTCATCCGAGAGTCAATTATTTAACGACGTATGGCGAAATCCTATCATTACGCTCGTACGCCTTAATTGAGTTGTCGAATTCGATTTCCCCGAATGGTTACGGTCATTCGAAAATGGTAAATAAATGATGCCGATCGGAGGATAATTATTGCAAGTGTTTATCCATGAAACATTACGCACCGTCAGTTTTTTTATAAATTGTAAGCGAATGTGCGACTTTGGAGAGCTTCAATCACTGTTCAATCATGTGAAAAATCATTCGTGATATGTTCCGTATTCAGCGAAACAAATAATTCATTATTTCAGTGAGCGTTCATAATTACGATTTACGTGAATGATACGAAAAATTGCATTTATTCTGAAATCTAAATGGTTATACTTTTTTAAAGAAATTTAAATTATGATGAATTTTATCGCGACATATATACAAACTTTAAGCTTGTATTTAGTTTTTCTAGACAGAGAGGTTACATGAGCGTTTTCTGTTTTATTTGCCCATAAAATATTTGATTTGTAGTTTAGAAAAATTGCACGTAGTTTCCAAAAAAAGCTTTCAAAGCATGAAGTTTGCTTTCACCAAGCTACCTCGAAGCCCATTGCCATAGAAAAACAGAGAACCTTTTGTCGAGGCTAATTCCAGCGTACCGAAAAGTAACGAGCCCCTAACAATAAATCGGCATCGACGCCGGTAATAAACTACGCGGCGGATTTGAAACGCGCAAATCACTTAAGAGGTAAAATATGATTTAATTCGATCGACTTTCTCGGACGGCCAGGTAAGGGCGGCGAGTGAAAAGGCCCTCCGGCACCCATTCATTCTTCCGGACTTGTATCCACCTCATTCATGCTGACGTCAGTGCAAGCAACGCTTTAAAGGCTCGCTCGCTCTTTGGACTTTTAAACGCCATCGATCCCTTTCAATCCTCGTGTCTCAAGTGAACAATATTTATGAGGACGAATTTCGAAAGAAGGACGAAGCCTCTGATACGTCAACCATTGTCAAACAACATGTAAAATTGACAATTTAAACATTTAAAAACAGCCTCCTTAGGTACAATTTATTGCTAATGGATTGATGCAAAATTTATCGTGCTCGACTTTGCAGAAGAATTTTCAAAGAATGCGAGAGTATGAGCTTAAGGATTTTTCAAACTTAAATTCACAGTGAGAATTTTTTTAGTTTTATTTTAATATTTTTTTATTGAGACGAACAACGAAGAATTTGTTATTTATTTATGAGATTTAAGTTATCATTGAGATTTGAACAACTGCACTGTTAAATAGATTGAGGCTAGACAGCTGCGTAGCAACAAAAACCGACATTATATAGCGGATGTCCTTTGACTCGCGATAACTGATTGACGACCAATAACTGCCGCCGGGACAAAGTGAGCCGCGGAATTCGATTTGTCGCTCGATCCTTCGGATCTTCATTTGTCGAGGACACTCAGAGAAGTTCTGTGACATTTATTCCCGAAGAATCTTTTTCGAAAAAAAAAGTAAATAACTGAGTTCATGTCAATGACAGCATTTTTCATTCATCTTTATCTTTGTTTCTAACAAATAAATTTTTTATTTGTTATTGTAAATTCAATTTTCAAAGATATTCTCGGATATCTATTTTCATAAATTGAAAAGTTATAACAACAAACTTCAATTTTCAAAAACTTGAATTGCTTCTTTAATGTATTTTTTGAATGATCTACTTCGGTGATTTTGAAAACGGAAGTGATAATGTTAATACTGAGCTCCACATCAATATTATAACATTTCATCTTGAAATTTGTTGAAATGAAAAAGGAACGCTGCAGAGGCGTGAAGTGTCTTTAAAAAAATAAGTGGTACAAGGTAGTACAAATTTTCACGTGGAACAGTCGTGGCCCAACTTAAATTTTTAATTTGTTACTTATTTAAAAATTATTTTAAACATAGAAGAATAAATTGACACATTCTCTTACGCATTTAGCTGGGTATAGATAATCTCGGGTTAACTCGTTTAATACTGACCTGAAACAAAAAGCAGAACATGAACTATTAGTTTGACAGTTTATCCAAATTGTTTAGCTTATATACTTGTTTAGCAGTAAAGACGCAGCAGCGCATCGGCATTATGTCTAATTTAGTATAGCCAAGTTATGACGGACGTCTGCCACACAGCTGGAAGTCCGAGATTTACAACGGATCGGCTGTTGCAATAATTAATATACTGGAGATAATTAATGCATTAATATTGATATCGCACGGATTAACGCGCGACGCTGAATTATCAGTTTTCCAGGTAATTACGAAATGTCTCCGGCGCTGCGTTGTTCTCGCGCAGATAACGCAATTATCGCAAGCATTCAGTCGGTTTTAATTATAAAATGAGAGACGTTTGAAACAAAGAAAATTCATCCAAAAGAAAATATTTCAAAATGAAAAAAGTTTTTTCTTTCTTCCTTTTATTTTGAAAAATGTTTCAAAATGAAAAAAGTTTTTTCTTTCTTCCTTTTATTTTGAAAAATATTTCAAAATGAAAAAAGTTTATTATTATTTAATTTAGTACTTCAAAATCGAGAGGAATTCTAATTCCGGATTGAAAAAGCCAACTCTATCTCCTCGTGGGAATTTTTGTATAGAATGGCTTTGTACGAAAAAAACCCAAAACAATTTTTGAAAACTCAAATGGGGGCTGTGGAAATAACGGTCAAGGGAGAGAAATTCTCAGCTTAACGATCTCTGTCAGTAGAGTTTTGTATTTTTGTATAGTTTTCGACTAAAAAATATATTTAGTATATTGTCAATCAAGGAAATTGAAATCGTTAGAAAGTAACAATTTCGTGGTTGGAAATCAGTTCTATCAAAACAGTCACGATATTGATTCTCAACGGATATAACTTGATTAAATAAATCGAATTGAATTGAACCGCTGAAGCTGCCAGGTGACCCGGCGTAATTCGAATTGGAATTTTTGTTAACGCTGTAAGCGTGGAAGAGCGAAATTCTATTCTGATTTTTCGGCTCGAACAAACACGGCCGGTTTTTGAAACATTTTTTGTCTGTACGAATGAAAGACAGTTGTGAATAAAAACACATGCAGCTCAGTTGTACAGAAGGTAAAAATAGACTGATTATGCACATAACGTGAAATTTTAACGATTGATATTGTGCTGAGTACATCAATAACTACATCTGCCAGCTTGAAAATGGGCAGTGTCGAGTTGGAAAATGAATTTCCAACTGAACATTTGTTGTGGTTAATTCAGAACAGTTGCAGATCATCAATTTTTCTTCTTCATTTTGTTATTTCATTCAACGCTTTAAAATGTACATAAAAGATAGCTACGCCAGCTACATAATAAAATAATTTCAAGCGACCGATGAAATTAATAATGGTGAAATCTGAGACACAAAGGAAAAAACAGTTAACTCCATTTGTTAAGAAATAAATATAATCAGACCAAAGTTGACCGAATTCTTATTTTGCAAGATACAAAAGCCTTTTTACTTTATGTAGCATCAGTAATTGCATAATAAAAATCAATAACTCATTAAATGAGTAATTTGAAAAAAATAGTGATGATCCTACTCGAAAACCAGACTGTCGACTAAATTTTGCATTGTGATAAACAGAAGTCTCTGTTTATGCTCTTGAATTATTAAGTGTTTGCAAACGAAACATTAAATCAAATATTGAATTAAAAACCAATAAAAAAATCTAATCTTGTTAGTATGGATGAAACGAGATTTAAATTCATTTCTCAGTAAAAAATTGAGGGAAAAGAGCGGCAAACGGTAAATTGTCACTGGAAAGAAGGAGGTTGAAGACTGAGCCGGAAGTTAATCTTAAATTAAACGCCGCCACAGTGTAACGCGGTTTACCGTTAATTCCTTTCAGGCTAGACAAATTTCATGGTAGCCTGAAATAATTATGTACCGATTTCTGCGGTCAACTGCAAACGTTCGTTTTGCGTAAACGATATCGAGAATTGGCACTGTTTAAATTTACTTTACAACTCGATCAGTTTCGCTTTGCTTGTTGGCTGCTTACAAGCATTTCGCCTCGGCAAATTATGTTTATCGATATCGTTCATGTGATTTTTCATTCCTTAGAAAACTTTTATAAAATCTAATTCCAAAACTTCAACTAAAATTCATTTTTGTCAACTTTTTGTGCTAAATATAATAATATTTAAATAGTAACGTCAATTTACTTTACATGTTCAGAACAAAATTGAAATCGAGTTTAAAAATGGGAAGAGCTTTTTTTCTTAAGAAGCAAAGGAAATTGATTTTACTTCATTACAAGAACTTGATCGAATAATCTGAAGCCATACAGCACAAGCTCCAGTAAAAACCACGTGTAACACGGAAAACACGAGGAAACAAAACAAAACTATCCACGAAAACAACCGGATAGTACCAAAGCGTTCCAATTTCAATCAGCACAAAATTGAAAAAGTTCTGAGGAAACTTTTCGTTCAGCATTTATGTCTAGGAATTCGTCTTAGAGCTGAATCTTTTCTGAGCTATATAGTTGAAAAATTATCAATAATTTTTCTTTGTTCCCCGCGAAAAATTATTCGCAATTGATGAGGTTGCAAAAATAGGTCACGAATATCGAAACACTGAATCGAACCGAGCGTATTAGATTTGTCAAACAACAAAGCGAAAGACTTCAGTCACAAGGAATAAAAAAAATGACAGAGACAATCGAGCGCGCGGTCATTCGGTGAGTCATACCGGGTCGAATGTGGCCGAACAAGTAGAGGTAAAATCGTTCGCTAGCAGGCCACTCGACTAATTGCAAAAGTTTTGCCCTTGTTGTGTGGCGGTTAATCGCTTAGACGTAAGAAAAATGAATGAAAAAAGCAGGGAATAAAAACAATAACGAATTTGAAGAGTTCGCGGAAGTTGCATTATGCAATGCAAACAAAGGGCTATCGAAGCCGCGAAAATCGTCGTGATCATCACGGGAACGAGGAGCAACGCTTGCGTGATTTAGTGCCAGAGGGATGCCTTTTTATGGATCAGTGACGCAGAACACGGACGTGTTTTCGAAATGTGATTGATCGCTTGTTCCGCGCGCTGTTTTGGTTTCTTGTTTCTGTTCAATGACGATTTTCTTTACAGTAGTTGTTTGAGAGAAATTGATTGACAGCGGCAAAAAAGAAATTCGAATCAAGTCATATGAAATAATTTTTTGTTATTCGCACGTTGTATGGTAAGAGAAAACGATTCTTTCGAAGTAAAGAAAACGATAGTAAAAGTTGGATGCTAATTTAGGACATGTAAGTGAATGAAAAATAAATAAAAAAATACAAATAGACAATTGACGAGAAAAGTTAATGAGACAAAAAATGTGAAAATGAAAAAAAAGTTGTAACTTTGTAGTTTGTCAATAATTTTGTTACATTAAAAAGTTGACGAGTTAAGTTGTTGAAAGCTTTGTTGTCGGATGATTAATATTTGCGTAAGTCTTTTTACAAAGAGAATTCAATACAGGTAGCTGTGGATACGATTGTACTATCAGATAATGCATGACTGGAATAATTATATTGATTTTATCTTCTGTAAAATTATTTTAAATATGCGAGTTACAGGATTTTTTTCTTTAGATCATTGTAAGTCCGACTCGTTCTTTATCTCGGCGCAGTATAATTACAATCTACTCTTGAATGTAATTGTTCAAATTTAAAATGTAACGTCAAATCAATTCCGGCTTACAAGTTTGATTCTGTGAATCATACATTTTCAAAGTAATTATAGCTTCGCGTTTATTATAGTAAATCATTTTTTATTATAAAATTTTAGTTATAGATCGATTTTTTGCTTTGACTAACAAATTGTAATAATAAATCTTCAATTCCATTAAAATGTTGCACATTTTAATTTGAATTTTTATCATTTTCCTCTCCCATACAAGATAATGACGCTGTTTGTCATCAATCTGTAGGCCATTTTTTTTGCAAAATCTATGATTCAGTTCCTATATTGAATCACATCAAGAGACTGTTCAAAAATTTTACATAATGTTTCAAAAGTGTCGCAAGACAAGTGAAAATGATTGTATTCTTCTTGACATTCGCTTGCATTTCAACAAACACGACCTTGGTTTTTCGTTGAACTGATTTTATCAAAAACTTTTCCTCCAATTCGCTGAAAAATTACGAGTAAAATGTTGTAATTAACTAATATGACATATTCTTGAGATCTGTATTTTTCATAATTCCATATTAGAACCAGTCTGGAATGGTGAGTTCAGTTGGGCGGAAAAGTGAATAAAAGAGCATGTTTTTTGGTTCAGCACCTCTGTGATCGTCAGGTTGAGTTGCAGGGCAATCGCATCTCTCGGTCAGTGGCGAGTGGTGCGAGTAGTGATATCCAATTTTAGCCGGCCAAATTCGCCGGATCATCCATTCACGTGAGCGCGCGCACACATTGGCCCGCGTGACACACGAATCGCACAGCAGTACTCGTCTGGCGGCGAGAAACGACGGCCCCCCGTCGTTCCCCAACGTAGTCTCAACTCACAGCCAAATACACCACTGCACTTGCATCTACTCTCACTCTCTCTCTAACCAGAAAATTCACTCCGCTCACAAACCATAAGAAAAGAAACAAAAAAATTAAATAAAAAACCACGCTCGCCCCCTGGAGGGATCCAAAAAAGAGCAAAAAACGAGCAAAGCACGGCTTCTAGCGCGAAAGCCGGCCAGCGACTGAGGCTTGAGCGCGTTGGTCCGTCGACGACCATTCGTTTCGACTTTTTCTGTCGGTAAGAAAGGAACCAGACACGAATCGCGGCGACGCGAGTGTCGACTCCTCCTCCTCACCTGATGCCGCTCTCTTTTTCTTTCCTTTTCATCCGGCCGATGTTTCCTCCGCTGTTCTTGTCTCTCTCGGTTGACCCCCTGGACCCTCGCCCCCGCGCACCAACCATCTCTCATCTCGATCTCCTGTGCTGAGAAAGAGCATGGACTCTTTCAAATCGCCCGACTATTTCGTTGTCACGAAGATACAACTGATTGCACGACCTAGAGAAGTATATACCTTTATCCTATCGCAGTTTTCGATAGAGAAGCTCCAATCGGAAACATATTTTTTCGCCCCCTTTCATTTGTACTTTTTTTCGCAGACTCAACTTATAGTTCGTTTAACACGGAGACTAACAAAAGATAGAGGCTGCGGCGAATTGGCGATCGCGAGCATCGCCGATTTAATAATTGCCGTGCAACAATATTGATTGCGCACGGCGTGTAATCAATTACGCCAATCGTTAGCGCTGATTGAGTCTCTCACGGTGACGCAATCATGCACAATTGCCATCGCGCGGTTTAATAAGTAACAATATATTAGAAAGCCACGCCGGCTTTTAATTGTTGCACCGTGAATAGATAGAGAGGGGTGGGAGCAAAGTAATGTCAGATCTTGAGGCATACATTAATAATGGAGACTTTGTTGACGCGGTTACATAAAATCAAAGCGTGAATTTAAATAAATGTGTGTGGGAACATGACAACACTGTGCCAGTTTCCTTTTTTTTTTAGGACAAATGCAGATCAGATGCTACGTACTTCATTAACACTTCTATTGATGGCATTTTTAATTCGAAAATACCGAAGACTCTTCAGTTTTTAATTACTCTTACTTAAACAAAGTTTTTCTTATTTTTCCGATACTTGTTCTTCGAAATAATCTTACCGATTATAATCAAAGGTTTTTTTTAAAATGAATTTGAAGATTCAGTTTTGGTTGGATTATTGAGTACGAAATCTGATCGAGGGCTTTTTTGTCCAAAATTGGGTCAATTTTGTAGGCCTTAATCGCAGCATTGAAATCAATGATCTGAAATGTGTGTTACTCGGGGAAATTCAAAAG
Organism: Telenomus remus; assembly: GCA_020615435.1. NCBI lineage: Eukaryota > Metazoa > Arthropoda > Insecta > Hymenoptera > Scelionidae > Telenomus > Telenomus remus. The sequence continues at coordinate 6,674,973 of CM036338.1, forward strand.
TAAAGAGCAAAATGAAGGACTAATGGAAGAGAGACCGTTAGTATTGAGAAAATGTTCTTCCTCTAATTACCCGCGGTGGTCGTTACAGTTAGTGAGCCGTTTACCGGCTCACTTATTTGCAATGCACGGCGTCGGCATCCCATCTTGATCCCTTTTATTATATCACTCGTTATCTGCTCGCGTTTCTGCCGTTTCGCCGCTAAACATATGTTTCCTGTGCATTCTCCGACCAGCGAGCGCGAATGGAACAATGTGTCTACTCTGCGCCTTTTCGCTAATACACACTGTCTTCTTTCATTTTTCTTCTCTTTGTTTTCTATTGCTTTTTTCGTATTTCAAACAGACGGATTTTTGAAACTTTCTAATATCATACTGCGCAATAACAAAATAATCATCGATTGTCAATCCCTAAAAGTGAAAGCATCTTCGTAATTTCCTGTTGTTTACATTTGCAAACCTCATTCAAAAAAAAGTTTGGTTTCAATTTCGCAAAGTATTCTTGATAAAATGTACAATTAACAAATGTCGCCCTAGAAAACAATTTTATAATTCTTTTTTTTGCAATTTTGGTTTTTGTTTTAAACAATTGTAATTTGTGAAAAATGAACAAGTTTGTTCGCAACTATTACATGGCTTGATTTTAATAATAGAAAGTTAGACCAATATAACAATTTGATTGACAAAAAGGAGAACCGTGTGTCAGCTGTTTGCCAAGTTTACCGCTGCGAAAACAATCTTGTCAATCCAACAATACAATGCCACCGAGAGGTAACAAAAACTCAACGATGGTGTAACGCAGGTATGCTGATGAGGTTATTTTTATGCACATTTTATCTTTGTGCGCTAATGAATACGCGTTTAATGAGTTGCCAAACGCTCTTCTCAATGATAATTCCACGAGGATTAATCGTTCCGTTTGGAAGAAAATCAAACCGAATCCGAGTACTTAAAACACTGCCATTGTCTTTCATCTTTATCTGTCTGTTAGTTAATTCTGCATCCTAATAGCTCTGATTGATTTGATAGGATGGCATAGGATCGTTTCGTTTCGCGCTCCTCAAACGGCGATCAGTTTTCGTGAATATAAATAACGAGTTCGTAGGACTGTTGACCTCTCTCACGGTACTCAAGACGGCCGCGTGATTCGCATTAAAACCAACAAAAATCCAGTACGGCATGAAAATATAACTCTTCGTCGCGGTTGGTCACGAAAACCAGAAGCGGGTAAAACGTGCGCCGACGAAAAAAGTGCGTACACGTGCGCGTGCTGTTTCTCGTTAACAGACATTTATATGGACACGTGGGAATATTGATTCGGCGCGTCAGCTGCTTTGGCTCTTGGTCGCTTACTTACCCTGTACCGCGCTTTAACCTACTTTTCATGCGAATGCTAGATCGCGCGCAAACTCGCGTTGTGTGCATGGACATACCAAAACAGACCATTCAAGCCCCTGTCCCGTTTTAAATGACGATTTATCTCACATTTAGATTCTTCAGCTTCGTTTCGTTTTTTCATCACTATTAACTCACTGATTTGTATCAATTTTCAATTTAAATAATTTCAACTTTCAAATTCAAACATACAAATTTTTCGCAATAAACTATTCTTTAAATTTTGATGAACTCTGTAAATAAAAAACGCGAGATAAAATGTTAGAAACGAAAATTAAAATTTGTAGGTGTGTGAACGTATAATCAGCTGTATAATGTCATCGTCAACGATTTGTCGGAAATTTGGTATTTTCGATGCCTTTCCCTCGCAATTCGTCATTATATGGTACAGTGGAAACAATTTTTTCGCATAAACACTTGACATTTGGCTGAAGAGTCAGATTTAAAGTTACGCGATGAGTCTCTCATAGAGTTACTGCACTCGGCTGAGTAATAGTGGCATGCGAAATCGAAGGTTTTCCGGCCGTTTTCGCCTCGCACGCGATTTGTGACTTGCAAAGTTCGTGGTGAAAACAGAGGTCATGCGGTTCTTTGGACCTGTAGTATAGTAATCAGTCAAAACTCAAATTACAATTCATGGAAAAATTTCAGAAGACTCCTAATTAGAACCATTTTTAATGTTCGATTTAATTGAATCTACTGCGGAGTTTCAGAATAAAATACCCTCGGGAAAATAACAAAGAAAATCTAATAGGGAGTGATCATTAAGATCCTGATTGTATGTACTGATTTTCCAACAAAATTAATGTCTATTTCAGGAACGACTTTGTTTTTCTACGCTACTTCATTAATTTTGCTGTTTGACCCCAATGCTAAAAGTCAGAATGAAATGATACAGATCATATAAAAAGGAACAAACTCTTCCTCGTGATGCGATTCAGCAAAAGACAAGGAAATGTTAAGGTCCCAACCGTAACCTTTAACCTGAAGGCGAGGCGTGTTTTCGAAAAAGAAATCAGACAGAAATGAAGCACAAAACGAACAGTTTTGATTGACTCAGCGAATCGATTAGCTGTCACAGTGAGATTACGACACGCCAATAAATAACAAAGAAACGTAATCGATGACCTTCATTAAAGAGCGGAAAAATGTTAGAAATGTTGCAGACAAACAGTTGATGGTGTGCGATCAAAAGGTATCCGGTCAAAAATGTAGCAGTTTGATATTGATTCGGTCGGGAAATGACGTGGACACATATCGCAGAATGCGGAAGCGCCGGCTACGGCTGCGAGATAGAGTGTGAAAGCAAACGAATGATTCGTTGGAATTTGTGTCGATGCTCTTAGGTGGCAGAAGTACACGCTAAGTGGAACGCTGGTTATTGATTTTCCAACGGATCCAGCAGGGTAAACAGAAAGGGTTGCTTATCGGCAAGACACGGAAATGTGACGCACCACTGGCCTCGTCACTTTTGCGAATTTTCAGCGCTGTTGTTGCCACGGTAACAGCCCAGATTCGGTCATTTTGGACATCACCACGTGACTCCAAGTAATATTAGATGGATTAGCAGAGCGAATGGATATTGCATTCGGCTTGGTGCATATTTGACTAGGATCTCTGCTTGTTATCCCAGACTACCAACTGAACGATTGTCTTATTCTCTTAGCATTCAGTGCGAATAATTTAAATTGAACGAGTTAGGATTTACGATGAAATGTGAAACCCAAGAATTATTTTTTTCCAAGATGTGTTAGAAAACTTTTTAATATAAAAAACTCTCTTATGCAAAATGGTTTTTGGTACGTTTTTGTATCAAGTTAAACTCTAAATCTATCATTGCCATTGTCTGTCTCATCTCTTTGTCCCTAAGAATTTTCATTCATCATCCTTCTCCTCTTGGGATCACTGAAAAAAAAAAAACGTTCGTCACGTATAATAATGATGATCGAAGGCAAAAAAAAATGTAACCCAAAATATATCTACTCTCCATTCCGAATCGAAATTTCCGATGCCTGGAGGAGTGTACATATCAAGTGAATCGGATTGAGACCAACATTTTCCAAAGATGAAACTGCAAGTTTGACGTCCCACACAAAGATAAAGAAAACTTATCAATCTTTTTTTTGATTGACGTTTCTATCACTGTTACGATTCGAAAATTTGTATTATCATCTTCTTATATTATATAAAATGATTGAAATTAAATCCAAGCAAAAATAGTTGACGTCTAGTTAGTGCGAGTAAAAGAAATTAGATCAAGTTATGCACTGTAACTAGTGCAGTACCGCGTTGCAACAAAAGTGCCCTTTCGTTGAAACGATGACCTTTTCCTTTTTTACAACGTCCTTCTTTTGTTTCCTGCACTTCTTCTTTGAGGCCACAAAAGTGAACGCGAAGGTAAAGAATCTCTCGTGTCTCTCAAGGCGGTAGAACCTCTCGAGATTACAACGCCGGCAAGGATGAAGAAAACGAGGAAGAAAAAAAATACAAAGCTTGTCCACTCCATCAAGAGAGGTCCGTTCCAAAAACGCCGCTTCCGATTTCCGCGAGATCGATCTCGTCCGGGAAACCGGCTTTTTGGCAGTAACAAAAAAAAAAGCCAACGGAAAAGCTGTTTCGTCGATCCCATTACTTGCTCCTGGCTCTTTTCTTTGGTACTTATTGGTGCATGAACTCACACACCTTGAATATCTGTACTCGCTGTAAATAATACGGATCGAGTTTTAAAATGCTAGAGCATGCGTAACTGCATGTCAAAAGTATATAATGCGAGCGCATTTGATACTCTCTCTGTTTTCCCTGCTAATTCCCATTACGTCAGCATGGAATTTGAAAATATATAAGGATAAAACGGCAAGCCACAAAACGAGGTTAATCTCGACTTATATTTTTGTATTTCTTCGTACAAAGTACTTGGGTGTGAAAAAATACCCGTCAGCTGTTCGACGTAAACAAATCGTCGATACACGATGCAGGATGCAGGCGTTGAGAAAAAAAAGAAAAACACTCAACACGAAGGGTTTTTGATAAGGTGGCGGATGCGACGGTGGCTAAGCCTCCTTGTTGTGGGGCTTTGCTTCTCTCGCCATTCAGGCACGATTTCGTGCACGTGACTTGATCCCAATTTTTCATCCCCCTCGACCACCCGGCCATCGACAAAAGTGGCGCCACCTTTCGCAGTTACTTATTTCCGGACACTTGCAACTTCTTCCGGTGCCTTGTCGGCAGTGAAAATCAGCTTTTTCGCTGCCACTGATAATCATTTCTTTTAAAATGAAATGACAATTGTGTTATCTCTTATCAAATAAAATCATTAAAACTTTTTGAATTAATTGCAATTCTAAATTGCGTATAGTGTAATTTCATAATACACTTTATAACGAGTTTTACTATTTGATTCCGAAAACTGATAAAATTTTGTTATCAGAAAATTCGTAATTAAATTGGCTCAGTTCTCGGTGATTAAATTGAATTTCAAAGTAAATATTTTTCAATGTATTTTGTTGATACGGATTTTTAAAGGAAGCAGTATTTTTTAATTTCTCCTTCTTTATCCAGAAATCAATTTTATGAATCATGAAACACAACTTCAACGATCATTACTCGGGAGCATTAAAATGTGCTTAGTTTTTTTTTTTTTTTTTAATGACTGAACGCAAGAACAGAAATGATTTTCGCGAAGAAAACTCAACTTCTGTTGAACTAGAAAGCAATGAAGAAATTGCTGAAAAAGGATATTTAATATTGTTGCATCAGGCAAGTATCATATTTCTTTACAAGAACACCATCAAATTATTATTAACTCAACATCCTGTTATATAAATAACTTGAACGAAGACGAGAGTGCTGCGAACTCTACACGAATTACGTGTGAAATTATGCTTTGTAAGCAGCGTCGATTTTCCGTTGCTTTTCGTGCTCCGGCAAAGTACAGAGCTTCACCGGCGGATGATGTGAGCAAAAGGCAATCCGAAAACGGAAGACGAATTGACGCGTGCGAAAAACTTGATACTTTTGTCGACCTTAAGCACGTTCATTACAAATTGTTGAATAGACTGAGTTATTAATACGACAGATTACAAAGCAGAGAAAGTTACATCCGCGAGTGAGTCACGAAAGTCATTGTCAAACGGATTTGCCTGCATTCATATCAAACGACGCTTATTAATTCAACGATTGAAAGTTCTTTATTTGATTTTCATATCCGATAACCTGAAATTCAATTTGAAAAAATTTTCTCCAATGAAAAAATTTAATACTGCTTCCAAACGTGCTTGAAAAAAATTGTTTTCAATAAAAGCGTATTTATCTTTGAACATAATTGTATGAAATGTGATTGAACAAAAAGGTTGAACTTTGTTATCTAAAATTTGTGAGAACTTTGAATTCATATTGACTTAGTGCTAAATGAAATTGACGAATGAAAAGTTTGTTTTGAGCAAACATCAATTACGTAACTCAATAATTTTATCTGGGGAAGGTGGAGACGAGATTGTGCGGATAAAAAAAGGCTGACAAAGAGGGTATTTGAGTGTAAACTAACCTGAGAGATAGGAACTCGTACAGGTCATGTATGCGCACATCTGTCCCAACCTGGTCCAAATGGTTTTGAACAGCTCGAAGGTATACATCGCGCAGTCTGCCAAAATGGCACTCGGTTACTTTGAATTCCACGCGCGCACTTGGCATTCGCGCACGTTCGCATTCACATCAAGTACGATGCATAAAAGTAGACCTGAATGCACACCTAAAACGATCGCCGATTTCACCGTTAACCTCAGAGCCCGACGACGTTTTTTCGTCAAGTCCACGCACGATAATGACGTTAAATCACTTGCACAGACATTTTTTATCTCCACGACGACTACAACGTTCCTTGCCTGATTATCATCATTATCAAAGTCCCGATTGTGTTTACTCAAGACCGCACTACGTCATCTTCAAATTGTTTCGCTCTTAGATTTCTTATCGAGAGTTTAAATGTATTCGGAATATGGATTCACTGATAAGCAGTACGGTCTTTTTGTTCGGTTCGGCTACGTCGGGCTATGCTCTTATCTACGGCTCTAAATCTAGTAATTATACTCTGGGAACACTTTTACACACAATTTTTATATAATATTTATCCTCATGTTTACTTTTTAGGTTAATCTTGAATTTATACTCGTTTTAATCTGTTTTAAGTAGGAAAAAATTTTAATAACTGATGCATGCAGCGTTTGAAATGTAATCATAATGAAGTTTGTTTGGAATATTTATTTTCCATAGACTCCACGGTATATAAATGACGATAAATCAAACGACGTGTATTTTTACGCCGACCAATGAGTGATAATCCATTTAATGATTCATAGTACATTTATAGTTTGACTTATCTAACAGTCTTGAACAAAATTATGTTCGAGACTGAAAAAATATTTTTAGTTATTTGATGAAATAAAGAAAGATTTTGTAATCAATGCGTCTACGTACTGAACTTCTCAGGGCGACTGAAATCAATTGTTTTCTATTAAAACGGGCGTTTGAACATTTGTGCGTTTCTATACAATACGGAATGTAATTTAACACGTCTTATAATAACAAAGATTATTTACCATTTCAGTTCAGTGTATTCATAATTATAAACCGGTAGCAATTCTGATCAGATCATCGGATTAGTGTGATCAAGTGACGAACAACCTCGTTCATTTAGTTACCAAACCCATATTGATTTTCTTTGGTGCATCCGATCGTTCCACTGTCAACTCGTGGATGTGATTTAGTGCGTGTTCAAAATGAAAGAAAGGCAAAATTTCAAAACAGTTTGAAAACTAAGTCAATGTAAATAAACATTTAATTATTTTCAAATTTCGAGAAATAATTAATAAAAAAAAGTCGGTTTGTTTACAAGAAGCTTCATTGTTCTCTCGAAAGAGTTCTTTTTAAGTGCACTGTAATCTTTGCGAGCAATCGTCATTTGTTGCAATCATGTTCTCGTCACTATCTTAGGTGGTGACGATACTAAACAGCATTTCGAAGAAAATCAACTCGTTACTTACGGTTCGCGACACGTAAATATCTGGTTAGTTACACAAACGTACGAAAATATTCGTCATTTAATTGGCAGAACGGAAAAAAAGTTCGCGGCAAAGTTGATACGATCGCAAAACTTTTTTCATGTCTGTGGCGTACAAAAGGTGCGTACAAACATAACCAATCTAGGCGTTTGGCTGATTAAATGAATTCTAGAACTCGAGACGGATTATTGGCCTTGGTATTCGTGTTGCATTACACAATTGAGTTTTAATACAGACACAGCGAACGGGATCTCACAATTGCCTGCGATCAAAATAAATCCAGGTCAGTTCTGTGATTTCTGAAAACGTGTGAGCTCTGATTGATCAAACTTTTTTCCGGCCGTTTTTGTCTGCTGAAAATGTTGTTTCGTTACTATTGTTCGCGCTGTCGTCACGTTATTAAAAACGTGACGACCGAAGTTAGTTGGAAACTACCTCATAAAATTCGCAAACAATTTCTGCAAAGAAAGTCGAAAATGGTGCTTTTATTCGTTGAAATCAGGCAGGGATGAGACGCAGAGCATTGTATCGTATTGAATCATTTTTTTATTGAAGAAAAAAGATAGTTTGACGTCAGGACAAAAGTGATTCACTTCGCAGACGGCGAGCAGCGAGCGCCGCCTGGGACCTGTTTTCTCTCCTATTTATACAGAAAGTTTGCGTGACAAGCGAACCGAAAGTCGCAACAGCACCGGCATTAATTAGCGTATTTTTATCAAGTTTATTCACCTTGAGTACCAACCCACTTGACGTCACAGGCATCAATCGACGCAGCTAATTAAACGCAGACGTTTAATGAACCGACCAAAATCAATTCATCGAATCCCACTTCCAACACTTTGTTTCTAGCCAAACATGTTTTTTTTCGTTTTGCTACTTCATCGATTTAATTTATTCTCTCATACAATAAATTCAACATTGATATTTCAATATTCGTATTATCGAGTTATAATAATTAGTTCTTCTTTTTGCATTTTTTTGTCTTACACAAAACGACGCAACCATCTTTTGAATGTTGATGACAAGAATGAAGATATGGAAGAAAAAAGATAAGCCGCGAGTGTGGTAAACTGGGACCACTTGTAGAATTGTCGCGCGATCAAGTGTGACTGGCGATCAGAAATGCGAGTGGTATGGTCGTGTGCGATAGTTTGCTTCTGGGGGTGATGTTCTTTCAATGATGACAGAGAAAGCACGAAGAAGATTCCCGCATGCATACGTGTGTGACGTAACGCTTCGACGAAATTCCTGGGTTTTTTTTAGGGGATAAGCTCACCGTGTCAAACGAATTTACGACCAAATCAAGTTCCCGCTGATTAAACTGAATTGTTCCGCCGGTCGGATTTTATCGGACCTAAGTATTTTTGGATTTAATTGGTCGAGGCATTGCTGAAATTTTTCGGACCCCGAAGTATGTATATGACGAAACACGCGCTTTACGAGACAATAGTGCAAATTTTCGGATTTTTCCCCTGCTGAGCAAAGACGAAATTTATTTGGCAATCAGTTCACGCAACTTACACGAGTCATTTTGGATCGCTTTATTACGACCGAGCCCACTTTTTGCTCAATTTATTTCTGAATTCCAACTATGAAATTTCACGATAAGAATTTCATTTTTAGCCGTTTAGGTAACCATCGTGACATTTTTTGAGTTTATTTTTGTTCGTGAACTCGAGATTGTTCGCAATGAACTGTGTTGAATTTTTTAAAAATTAAGTAACGAAAATCGCTAATTTGACGATTAATCATGAAATCTCTTATCAGATTACAATTTGCTTTGTCTCGAAAAACTAGATAAAAAGATAAAACAAGTGTTATCTATGTTTACATTTTTTTGCTTATCATAAATCCAACTTGGATATAAAACAATTATTCGAAATCAAAAAAGAAGAATGTCTTTTAACAAAGACATATATTTAAGCGCGATGATGTTCAGCAAATTTGAACACGAAAAGGGACTCGATTAAGAAACGCGCGGTTATTCGCGCGAAGCCACTCGAAAAAAAACCCATTGCCACATATTTTGAAGCGGTGCCAAATTGTCGTGTTTTTCAGGTGAACAAATCGCTCACTTTGTCCTTCGCCACGAAAATGATGAGCTGCGCCACGAAACGGAACGACATAAGGGTGATAAAAGTGGCCCCTAAAAGCCTTGTTACTTTTTAAATTCCACATAAAATATACTGGATTCGTGACCCCGCTGGAATTTAACTTGACACTCCGCTACCTCAAAAATAATTTGCAATTACATCTCGTCAGATTTGAATCATACTTAACGAAGTCACAACTTTAATTTAAACAATGTTTAATTTCCTTTTTTTTAACTTTTTGACTTTTTCAAAAATGTATCTAGTAATTTTTTCATTATGAAAAGTTAAGATTTAAAAACTGTGACCGTTTTAGAAAACGGTGAATTTTGAAGGGGATGAAAATCAGACGGCTGCTGAGAAAAACGTAGTGTCAAAAACGATCAATGAAGAAGCAATTATGAAACGTGAGCGAACGGGTAGAAGGGCATCAGACTAGATATCCGACGTTGGAAATTCGTCGAAACGTCAGGAGGCATATTGGCGATGCGTCAGCGGAAGAAAGGTGTATATAGGAGGGAGCCTTCGCCGACCTCGTCGTTATTTATCAAGCTATGATGAATATTAACGAGGCTTGCAAACGAGCATCCTCAACTGATGAAGCGCACGTTTTCGATCGGACGATTTTCCAAGTTTTGTCCTTCGGTTGCATTGTTTTCCCGCTGTCCTAAATTTGTCACTGCAGTGCGGGGGCCGCGAATAAGTGCACGGCAAGTACATATAAGAAGCGGCCGAAATGCGACGATAAAAAGAAACCGGGTTGTACTGCAATATTGTGAATTAGATAGTTTTATCGGCAGCCAGCCAAGATACGAAACAAACGCGATGTCAATGCTCGTGCATCGCGATAAAAGTGATACATCATTCTGGACTTTGCACAGCATTCAATGCTGATCCTAAACTAAACATAAGTATAACGATTTTTTTATGAACTGATTCAAAATAAATTTTGGATGGATTGAACTGACGACAGTGTTCGATTTGATTGTTTTTTTCATTTCTGTATAAATTTAGTTGGTGCAGTTTTTTATGTTCGTTATTTTTTATCGTTATAATAAGGAAACGGAAATGAGAAAAGGATGGAATGTTAGGACGATTTTGTGCATGACTATAAGGTTAATCAATGTAAGGATCGCCTCAGGAGATGATACATTTTCCGAATTCCGGGATCGCCGTTTATCGGTTCAATATCGTTAGACGTATTTCATTCATTATTATGAATCAGGATTTATCGCAGCTTGGTTGATTGTAACGAATCGATGTAACGTCATTGAGAAATTTAATTGCTACGATTTTATAAAATATAGGATGAAACCTTTTCACATCCTGTCCGTCTTTTATTGAGGCGATATTTGCATACGGAATTCGTACGTGCATGAAAAACATGTGTGCACTCACTTTGGACGAAATTTATAGCACTGCGAAAAATAAAGCGATGCAGAAATTAAAATTGCTCCTCGTAAAATGTACAGAACCAGCGTTATAAAATGAAATATGCTGTGAACGGATGAATGCATTTGAGATTACGAAGTTTTCAGTTATTGAATTGCGATAATAGTGGCCAAATGATAGATGTACTCATAACATTTGCCCTCGTAAATTCTAACATGTTTTTGGTTGCAACACAAATTTTCATCTATTTCAAATACAACACACTAATGCTTCAGATCAAACATTGTTTTCAACCTATCGATCAAACTTGCAATTTTGAATATTTCATTTTTGTTTATTTTTGAAACTGAGCTTTAAAGCATCACACAGACTTTTGCAAAAATTGCGAAATGTCAAAATGGCAATTTCATAACTATGTAAACAAATGGAGAAATAATGTGAGATTTTTTGCGTGAATCCGGGAAAACAAGTAGATCGATTTCTCGAGAAATATACATTATCTTCTCCATCTGATCCGAATGGACGTGTCAATATATACACGTGCAATTTAACACGAGTGACATCATCGTGGCTACTGTTCGGGGCCATGCCAACAGAATTCATTGGCATCAATCTTTATGCTCTCATCATGTCTATATTACACCTTTTTTTGCTATCCGATTTTTGCCTATTTAATATTTATCACATCTATAAATCGCACCACTTGTTCTACACAAGTAGAAATTTTGAAAAAGTAATATTTCTGATCTTTTAAAAGTGGAATAATTAAATGGTTTTATTTTCAATGATAAATCGGATTTCATTTTCATGAACTAAAAAAATCTAGTTTATAAAAGTTTCAGTACGGTCGGCGCTGTAGATTTACCATTCGTCTACGCTGCAGATGCAACTCACGTGTGTTTTAGCGAGCATCGCCAAATAAATGAATCATGGCTTAATTAATGCAGCAACTGTTCCGCTTCTGCAGTTATACCACTTACGTGGGAGTAAATTTGAGAAATGACAAGAAAATGTGTTGCAACAGATGTCTGTCATTGTTGCCATCCGGATAATTTTTCAAAAAACGTATCCATTCTCATTCCACCGGAACGAGACAAAGAGAAAAAAAAGAAAACTGGAAAATAACAAAAATTTACTTTCATTTGAATTTTCCATTCATTGAAAAAAATTATATGCCGCTGGTATACTGAATGCCACTCATTTTATTCGTGTACAATTTATGAAGTGTGGGAAGCGGACAAAAAATGAAACGATGACAACTGACTGTAAAGCAAACAATAATAAATGCAGGACCAAGCACACTAGACTTGAACAATGCCCACGTTCTCGATAGCAAGCGAACCGCGAAGTCCGAAACATCTTTCGCGAATTGTGTATCTCTGCGCCGTGTCTATTTATATCTACATATTTTCTCATTGGTTATTTCCCAGTCGCTTATCTTGCCGCTCTTGCGCAAAGACGTCGCACATTTGTGCATAATATGGCATTTTATGACTGATCAAGATGAATTGAATTGCGAAAAAAAAACCTTTGTTTAAATTATATTATGACTGTACTGAAGTTGTCAGTTAAAGACAGCCAATAAGAATGATCACAAGTAGTACATGTATGATTTTAAAAATATATTGTCCTACGATAAACATACTTTAAAAAATGACCTGATAATGGACTTCATGATCGATCTGAAAGTACCCATTTATGTTGACCAATAAAATCGATTGGATCTGGTGATTGAAAAATAATTGTTTAATTTTTTGTTTTTCAACAAAGTACATATTTCAACCTCGATTTGTCGATAAATAAAACAGTTTCAACTCTGTCGATCTATAAAATAATGATCTCACACATCGAACACTTTCACAAATACCGTTTTCGTTCAATGAATATTTGCATTCACTACTCGACGTAAAGTACCTTCTAAAATTTATTTATAGGCAATATTTTAACCTCGCTGACTTTTATTTACGCCTCTTCAAATAATATTGTTTGCAGAAAAAAAGCTCGTGATGCCGCTTTTTACCATTTTTTTCATTTTCAAGGTGACATTAAATTATGCAGGTTAAGATCAAGGTCGGGCTTACATTTTGGCCAGGATCGTTTGCTTGGAACAAGCTTGAAACCAGATCTGAGAAAAGTAAAATTTCTCTTTCTGTGATTCGAGTTCGCGTAAATATTCAAAATAATACAAAATTATTTCAGCAGGGATAAGCATTTTCTCCCGCGAAACGAGCCGGAGATAATGAAAAGAGTTGGACGTGGAGGATTGTAGAAATAAGCGCGCATCTTTTATTGTTACAGATGAGAAGCAGTCTAATAACATGAATCGCAAGAACGCCGCTTACAGCCCGCTCATCTGTCCCGGAGCTCGTCTTTCGCGACCTATTGACCCACTTTGACGTGCAGGGCTCATCCTGCACTCAAACTTCCACCGGCCAAAGATTCAATAAAGAATTTGCGTCGCATCGAAAGTATTCAAAAACCGCCTTCACTCATTTGACTAAGTGCTCCTTACGTTTTTTTATATTCTTGATCGATTAAAATAAAACTTTTTCGCATTGAAATTTGAAAAAAGATTGTAAGAAAGGAAAACATTGAACATGAGATGATTAGAGCTTTTTTTGCAACGTTAAAGAGTCACGCTTATTTTCATTTTCTTTTGCAATTTTCTTCGCTTTTGAGAATGAATATGGGCAATGACGATCTTAGCGTAGGAGATGAATGATGACCGGATAATTGGTAAAAAATGATAGTAAGTTTTTTTCGAAACCGAATCAAAATTAAGATCAAAAAGATCGGTCTTTCATATTGATGAAGTTTTGTAAATTATTCTGATAGATCATCGTTTTTGAAGGGAATTGAAACGACCTTTTAGAGCTCTCATCGTGTGTTTAACGGTACAAAGTTTTTACAAAATTAAACCAATCGAACCGTCAATGACTCAACAAACTTCCTGGCATGAGGCGCAAAACATTTTAGAATCGCAAATGATGATATTCATATTCCGAACTACGCAAAACCGATCGCATTGCAAATGAACCGTCGTAATTTCGTCTAGACTTTTGATAGTGAATTCGTATAAGCTGCAAATTAGTCACTCCAGAAAGAAGACCAGTTTTTGCTTTTGGTACAGTAGTAAAAACACATCGAGTTACAATAAACTCGTTTAAAATGGTTTTTGATGGTATAATTAATTTAGTATTCAATGAGATGAGATTGTTTGAGGGTCGACGTTAAAATTATTTTTCGACTTCAGTTCCAACGAAGGTGCAGCTTTATGTTTAATTAGAAGTTGACTCACAGAATACGTAATTATTCTGCGTATAAATGGATCGTACCAACTGCGCCAAATTTTTATTTTGATGCTACTGAAATTCACTATCCTTGATGAATTTTAACAGTTTCAAAAAAAATGTTATTTTTTTTTAATTTTGATAATCTAATAAAATGGATTTTTCCAATCAAATATAAATGAAAATGTGAAAATTTATACTATTAACTTTGGTTCTTCGATTTCTAGTACTAATATTGTTCTTATTACTATATTGCTATTTTCATAAGTTTTTTGAAACATCTCCGAGGTTTTCACACTTTCTTATTATCAATTTAAGTATGAATTAGTAATCTGCAAATTATTAAATAAAATATTTGCAAAAACTCGTATATTCCTTTACAATCGCTTTTATCAAGCGAAAAAAAACATATGACCTACAATAATTGAATTTTCCTTTGAATGCGTTACAACTTTCATGACGTCAGCGAATCGAACGATGCGGTCACGTGTTTTGTTTACTTGCAAAGCATCCTAGAAAGTTCAATATCAACAATTGTAAATCATTTGTTCAGTTAATGATCGACTGGCTCGCAAAGCTTGCAATAAATTAATACAAATAAGATCCATGCCGTTTGCCAATGTTTGAAAATCATTTAAAATTTTAATTTTAAAAACTATGAAAAATCAAACAACTGTTATTAGATAATCTAAAGAACGTGTTTCCTTGTCGAGAAACAATGATATGTCACACACCTTTTTGTACTTTTTTTCATTCTCAGACGTTGTTTCTCGCTATCCACTTTTTATTGCAATTTTTTAAAAGTTCTTTTTCAAAAGCAAAATCACAATCAGAAGCAGGAATAAAGGTTAGTTAGATGAAATAATGAGTTTGAATCGATTACAAATAATGATGCTAAAATCAGTCCGTTTTCAGCACTGGCGTTTCCGGTTAGGAGAGAGCGGAAATAAATACAAACGAAAAATACAAAAGTTAGCGAGAAAAAAAAGTGATACACAGGTTAACTTTTGATCAGCGATTTCACTCGAGGAGGACTCGGTTTGCTATTTTCATTTCACCTCAATGAAGTCACAATCATCGCTAAGAGTGTGTAAATAATATGTCAAAGAATTTATATTTGCTTCCAAAAAAAATTGAAATCAATATAATCTCACGTTGAACATTAAAAAATAAAATAAAAAAATAAAATTAGATATAAAGTACAAACAATTTAACACGCAGAAATTACAATGATTGAAGACATTCATCTTCGAGTAAATGTGCGGAAAAACGCTAATTCACATCAGGTTAAGTATAAAAAGCTGTAGACTAGGCATCAGGTGACAGAGCGAGATCTAGCAAGCAGATCGAGCTGTATACACGGGTTCGCATAACGGTCGGTGGGTTCTAGAATCAAATCTGTAGGAAGTGCAGCTGGCGGCTTTCAGTTAGACGGAAAAAATTATTATAATAATTGCTGAGATTTATGTGAAGTTCTCAAAGGTTTTGTTCAATGACTCGTAAGCTTTATTCATGTGATATACTAATGATGAATCAAAACATTTTTTCACATATAATAACTTCGTATTGTAAAGTTAAAAAATGACGCAATAATAATAATTTTCCAGACGTAATTAATTATAATCATCATCGTTGTTTGTACTTTAATTGTTGGAATTGATAGCAGTATTTTGCTGTGAAGTTTTTTTCGTAAAACGAGCAACAATTCGTCACAGATTTGTATTTATGCAGCGACTTGTCGTACCACCTGACGGTTGGCAGTTATTTTCATAGGCTAGCAACGGCTTCAAACCATTTCGATCATACTTTTTTTATTCTCGAACCGATGAAAAAGTAGCAACCAGAACAAGTCCACAAAACAATAGACCGAAAATATGATTTCCATGTTTCATCCAAGTCACTTTGAAGTCAAAGGTCCCTCTTTTGATAGAATGAAAATAACTATTCAAACTTCTGTTTATTACAAGCACGCTCAATAAAACATACGATTTATATTGTTCCGAATATCACACCGACGTTTTTTTAACCACAACAAATAATTTCACGCTTTTCACGCGATCCCAACCAGATGTTCATCCCCTGCAGCGCAGTGTCAAATAAAAATAATACACAATAAAATACATTTTCGCATAAACCGTTCCGCATCTGACAAAGTAAATCACGCGCCATTCGATTTCTCGATATCAAGAAAATATAATGTATTGCCTACATAACGTTTATCGCACGTTTCGTGACCAACATTGTTCAGAAGCCCGCCATTGAAATGTTTTTCATGTCGCGGAATTGGCACAATTACGTTTACCTCTCTACGTGACATGAAAAAAAATGGATTAAAAACCGTTCGTAGATCAGCGATTAGCGAAGTTTGCGTCTATAATAAAAATTGGCACCGCACCAATGGATCTTGTGTTGGTTTTTTTGTACGACCATTTATATAATATTTTCCTCAATCTTTTGATATCGGTTAAAAAACGAACCAGTTTTTTTCATGTGACGAGATAAAAAAAATGTCAAACAGCGGAAGTAGTTACACAAGGAGAACACCTATATGTGTGCCTGTGGCTCGTCCAGTCTGGTCTCTCAAGTAATTTGCCGAGTGTTGGTTGGTTCGTTAGCCATGGCATCGCGCGTCACAAGCGTCATCGACATTGCCAACTGTTGCTTCCTGCATTTCTTGCTACTTGCACAAACTCATGGCATAATGACATTCAATAATGGCAATGATTTATCTCTCGTTCTATGCACGTCAATCTAAATCGTCGCTAACTTTATAATTTCAATCACTTTGTTTCTTCATACACTCAATGCAAGAGAAATTTGCGTTGTCGCGAGCGAGCTTTGCATAATACGATGAATTGTGTATTATTTTATTCGACTCAGGGTACAACCATGTAAAAGAAACTGGCGAAAAGTAACATCAAACCGAGTTTTCGCGGCGTGTTCCTTTGTGCAGCGTGATGTAGCAAAAAGGAACCAGGTGTAATGTTCCGCCTACAGAGAAAAGAGTGAAATTCGTCTAACGGAACCTGACGTGCTGCATCAAATCGTGTTTCGCTTTTTCCGCGATTCGAGGTAAAATTAAATCAGTCGCGTAACTTTTTTTCAAATCTCATGTTCAACGGCAAACTCGTTCTTTTGCAAAGCTTGTTAGCAAAAGTTGTAACGAAAAAAATTGAATTCGAAACTGAGACATATTTCGAACGATTTTAAGATCGTCTATTTTTCGACTTGGCATTGAACTAATTTAGCGGATCTTTCCCAAGTGGCATCTTACATGAATGATGGGTTGGCAGATCCAAGCCAAGGCCTGGGTAGGCTTCGAAATTCACCCAGCTAATGGTCATTGCACTCACCTGAAACAGAATAAAGAGCGTCGTTTTAATACGAATCGTTCGGCATGAAACATTTATAAGTTAGCGGGAGTGATGTGCGCACGTATATTCATGCGCAATTTAATTCTCGCTTGAGGCCAAGCTGCAGCAACGGCCAGCAATAATATCTCGATTAACCATGAAGTGGGTCAGCCTCCTGCTGATCTTGTCTTACTTTTTAACTGAACGCGGTAGCCAAAAATTTTCATGCTTATCATACCGCGTTATGCATTTTTTAATTAAAAAAAGAGCGTGAGATCAAAATAAAATGAAACGATAAATCTTATTAATGAGACGTTGATGTGAATTAAAAAAGCATCCAGTCATTATGCACAAATCAAAAGCAAACTTCTCAGTCACAACAAATTTGAAACAGGAGCAAAATTGATAAATGTTTGCGACATATAAAAGTTGTTCGAATAATACATTTTTTTTCATTATTGACGTCTGTATTAACGTTGGATGTGATAGTGATGAACGAGGTAATAGAGAAACTGTTATTCAATTGGAATTCAATTGTAATTGATCAATTGAAAAGCTAACTTCGGCAAATATTGAAAATATTCGATCAATGCCGATTGCAGAAGTTTGATCAATACTTCATCTGTCTCGACTATACCGAGGCTCTCCAAGATTTCAAAACAGATTAAGGGGATTTTGCATTTTTCATACAATTTTGCCGTGCGCCTCACTGTTTCTCCGAGATGCGAAACGCAAAATGAAAAAACTCTCCTTGAATAATTCATCAAATTTAACAAACTCACGAGAGCGAATGTAAATTCCTGCAAACACTCCGCTTTTCATATGAGCCTCTTCAAATCAAATATGTTTGTTCGAATACTTTTTCCATTGATGAATCAAAAAAAAATATATGAGTCGGACTCAAAAAGTTGGCATCTTTTTCTACTTTTCTTGGTAGTTGTTGCGTTACTTGATTTGATTGAGGTTGAATGATATCTGCATTAATAGTATAATTTGAAGACATGAAAATGGTAACATGGCGCATTACAATCGAGCCAATTTGCAAACGTCGCTGCATTGTATCGAAAGCCGAGTGGGTGGCTTATCTGTGCACGTGTACCAGAGTTTATGTCTACTTGCGGCGAATTATTAATACCGCTCAGTATAACTGAGTGATCTGGTCCACGCGATCGTCCGACCGGAACCATTCGCTATTTGTTATACGAGCTCCTTACACAATCGACGACTCATAATCCAGTCGCCCAGTTTTGCAATAACAGTTTGTTTCTGCAACCTCCGTTAAATGATCGGTGTCGCAGCTTCGCTCTTATTTGAAAGTCAAGGAGATGTTAATTTAAAAACACTTTGCACGAATTTACTGAAAGGTTGACAACAACATTTTCATAATTATTTTTTCAATGCATTAATACAACATTTTTTGAAATAATTTTTCTAATTTTAAAGAAAACAGCTCATTAGTTTGATATAAAAAGGTTGTTTGAATGTGTTACACGACTAGGAGCTGTTATTTATTTATGATTATTTTTAGTACACCGTCGAATACACGTGTTAAAAATGCAGACAATGCGGAAACAAAGAGCGGTACGTTTGAAAAGCAGCTAGTCAAAAGCCAGATCAGATACAGAACACGACGCATGTAACGATAGCGCGACTTGCGATATAAAAAGTGCGTGTTCGTAATTTCAAACGGGAACCTGGGCATTGTCTGAGGTTGCACACAAAATCGTACGCAACATCAGTCCAAGAGTATGAAATGCGACTGGCGCCTGTTCTCGCGAATGCGAATAAGTGCGTGGGTGCGTATGACGAGAGCTCGCATATTCAATTTATTACTCTCGTGTTTTTTGTCCACGACTTAAATGCATATCAAAAAATAACCACGAAGGTCGCTAATAAAAAACGAATAAATTTTCGAGGCATAATTAAACAAAAAACACGCGGAAATTATTGAACTGAAATGAGGATCGTAAAATGGATGGAAAAATCTGAAAATGTGTTGTGCAAATTGTAAACATGGACAGAGTTTGGCGACTCCGGCCGTAAAAAAAGAGTTTCGTTTGAAGTTGAAGAGTGGCTCTGGTTTCACCTTTGTGTGCCGTCGAACACGCGAAACATGCAATTAGACAGCGAGGTTTTATTCGCGTGAACGTGACTTCGGTGAATGGGCGTGAATCTATTCTTGGAGCTTGCACAGCCTCGGTGACCCAAACAGTGCTCTTTATCACATTAATTGAGGTTTTAGACACTAGAGTTAATTTTTTCACGCCACAATAACGCGACGTCTGCGTACGTGCGCAATACGGCCTCAGCGCACGGCTTTTGTCATATCACGAGAACACTTGAATTAATTATACCGAAGGACAGGACGATTTTATTTGGTTCTTATTCTTTGTTTGGCTTTTTGTCTTGGTCGTGTGCACGTTACACATATTTGGCGCAAAAAGAGCACATTCTTTGTCTTTTTCTCCTCCTTTTTTACGCAAGGTTTTCATTTTCAAAAGAGAAGCAAATCAGTTTTTTTCTTGAACAAAAAAACCGGAAATCCTATCATTTAGCTTTTATGATGTAAACAAATAATTTGCGCTTGAAAGTTACAATGTAGACTGGTGTTTTTTTAATTTCTTTGAAATGAAATGTGGTTTGTGATAGGCACTATTTCATTTGATTTTATTTGTGATTCGTGATATTTTATAGTGATATTTTTTCGAATAACTTATCGTAAGGTAAACTCGAAGGTTTACGAAAATAGAAGTCTAGCTCGATTATGGAAGCACATAACTTTTAATAAAGTCACGATTTCCAGACGATAAAAAATATTACTGTCGATTGAAACACAATCTTCTGTTTTGAACTATTTTATTTTTCTCTTTCGTTGCTGACAGCAATAATTTGGATTGATACTGTTTCAGAAATACAAACTCAATTTTAAATTAATTCTATTTTAAAATCTCATTTACATCAGACTATGAAGAAAAGTGTGAATCGCGTGTGCTTTTATATGGAATAAGAGATAAGAGAGAAAACAAAAAGCCGTCTACAAATTCTGCGAAAGATTGATTTCAAGTTTCATTGTTTTGTTTAGTACTAGTGGATTTTCTATCCAAATTTCCAAGACATTGTAACCTCTGATGGCTAAACAAAGCGTAAGCATAATCAGCAAGTGGGAAAAAAGCGTGATTCGAAAGGTGAAAATTTGTCGAAGGAAAATCGTGAAATCGTAACGAGTAGATAGAGTTCAACTTTTATGCTGCCGAGATTTGCATTAAATGGCGTCGATTGAAATCACTTTTGAGTGCGCGGAACAATGCGCGATCGATTTAAAAAAATAACCAGGCTAATGATTAGTGCACGTGTTTAACTTCTAACAATACGAATCGTTTTTGAATTAATGAATTCATAATTTTCTATTTCCTTTTTTTTCAAACAGTGGTCAACATACTTTTTTAATCTACAAAACAGTTTAGCATCATTTCAATCACTTAAAATAAAATAAAATGAAATAAAATTCGTTCGAGAATCTAAATTGTTATTTTAAAGAAACGTTCACTTTTGTGAACTGAACATTTCTAATTTCCGTTTTATGACTGGTATTTGACTAATGCCTAATGCAGAATATTAAATTTGTTCAATAAAACTTTAATTAGGAAATTGGGAATGTGGACAATGCAAAATTGGCAATAATTATGTGCGAATCATTTGAATGAGCAATTGTATAACAATTTCGAGTTCACTTTCTTGCGTAATTGCAGAAATATTTGTACAATTAGCATTGCATATTGAAATAAATGTGCAGGAGAGCCTAGTAAAAGTTTTATTTTAGTTGCGATTTGCATGCGAATGTGTAGCAAATTATAATCATTTATGAAAACCGATTCATTCGTTTATTCAACGTGAAATCTTGAACAAATATAGTTTTCAACTTTTCTAATAATCATTTTATTTTTTGCGTTTCAAGTTTGCAAACAAATATTTTTTGGTAAAATAAAACTTAAAACATAACAGGTGTTATTTTATTGGCAAAAATTTGATAGTTTGTCGAAATTAATCTTTGATGTAGCTGATGTAATATCTCTTAGATTTTATTGTACACTTTGAAAGAAAACATCCATTTGTGTTTATAAAATCAGGGTCAAACACGAGGGTACGACTTTCACCAAACTTTGCAATCTTCTACCATGCGTTGCATAGATAAAAATTGCTCACACTTGTTTACAAGCCAAATCTATAGCTCTCAAAACATAAAAATACAATACAGACAATAATAAAAAGAAAAAAAGTGTAAAAAATTGTCTAAAAAATTATTTCAACTCGGACGTTCAATATCGATAAAGTTCGGAATCTTTATGGATTCAAGAACAAAATCTTTATTTACGACTTAACAGTACCCTAGATCCATCATTCAAAATTCAACATCATTTTTCCAATGATTGACCTAACACAACTTTTTTCACACCATGTTTTGAAAAATGAGATTTTTTTTCATATTCGAGAAATACAATTTTTTGAAATAGTTTAATGTTGGAAAATTATTTGGTTGAATAAATATTGTATCAGCAAAGTGAAAATGGCATCTCACAAAAACATATCGAGTTTGAGGAATATCAAGAAATAAAACAGCGCCAGCGAATAAGAAACAAACAAAATAAGTGTTATCGACTTTTCTGACATTTAAATAAGCCGCGCGACCAATCATAAATTTAGTTGTTTGATTCCACGATCGATAACACAACATTTATATTCCATAATTCGATAACCATACAACAATATTATCGTTACGATTTTACGTCAAGAATATTTTCCCTTCCTTGAACAATACCGATTCCAATTTATTTTCGTACTTGACATTTTCCTTTTGATATCGAGTAATTTTTTTCTCTTTTCATATCAACAAATCTAATTAACATAAAACCGTATACGAAATGACATTTTTGTACCAATTTATGTGTAACAGTCTGGTTTTGCATAATCGAACGGGTTTTGCAAAAAAATTCGATTACAGAGCCTCCCAATTCACTATTATTTCTGCATCAACTCAAGATTTGAAGATCTAGGTCTCGCGGAAACTCTGAGTCACGATATGTTATTTTGTAACACGAAACGAAATGAATTACAATGAAGACCTATGTATACTCCAAAGTAAACAGGTGTACAGTCGCGATGGTTGACATCGCGAAGCGAAACGCCTAGAGATTTTTTTTCGTTAAAAATCAATTTCACGCCTCAGTGAAAAGTACAATCATTTTTTAGCACAATTCTATATTTCAGAGTTACAATTCGAACAGCAAAAAGAAACTTCATTATCTTTTTACGTTCCACTTCCTTCATAACGATTTCATTTTCAACCTATCGAAAATTGTCGATTTTCAACCAGAACGGTATCTTTTTTTTAAAAAAAAAGAACTCAATTGAGAAAAACTGGTATGACCTCAGCGGCGATTTATTTTCGTCAATTAACATGCGCGGCACGTGGCAGTGCGTCGTACGGTTAATAGCAAATAGAGTGCAACGACAAGTTACAAAATTAGATTCGAGAAAGAAAACTCAAAAAACATAAGTAAAATAACAACAGATGAGAAACAAAAAATCGGAGGCAATTTCCAATCGAGTTTTCGAGATCACGAGCCGCAGCTGAAAAGCGCGTTATCAGCGACTTATCGCGGACGTTTCTCTGGCGGGTCGAGGAACCCGATTCGCCAGCGGTGCATAAGAAAAGCGTTCTTTGCGTGTCGACGCCGACAAACAAAGCAACAATAAGGAAGCGTTACGAAAAGCAAAGTCCGCATTGACAGCAAAAGTTTTTCCCCTCGAAATTGCGTTTGTACTCGATTTGAAAAAAAGTTGTGTTCAGTAAAAAGATATTGTTGTTTTTAAAATTTTGGAAAGTTAGAAAAAGAGGTGAAAACTAGTTGTTAAGGATTACACAGTGATGGGTTTTTGTTCAGCCATTTAAATCCGCAATGGTAAAAATAGTTTACGACTTCCTTTCAGGGAGAAGTAAATGGGTTTTGGAAAATCAGAACAGCAGGTACAGTCGATTCTGGGAACGATGATAAACAGCTGATTAATTTTCTTTCGAATCAAGACGGGTGATTAAAAACGTAAAAAAAACTTTATGCTATGGGACTCCAACCAGACTTATCTTCGAAGCGGAAATAATTTAATTAAAATGTTCGTTATCAGGTTCAAGAAAAGGTAAAAATGTTTATTCGAGCGTTAGATTTGCTACGAAAATTGGCACGATGGGGTTTGTTTATTTTCGTTTAGAAGAGAACTGGATGTGTACAAGTCAAAAAGAAAGAATAAATAGTAATCAGTCTGTCCAGAGTTCAAGAAATTGCGATCGTTAAAGCTCGCAGCGGACCAAAAACGAGACAAGCAATCTTGAACGGCACCTGGACGTTTATCGGCAATATTGTTCAACTGTAGATTTTGCCTTTCAGAAACGAAGAAATTTTAAATAAATAAATAAATAATAAAAAAAAATTATTTGTAATTTTTTTTTAAACAAAGCAAATTGCGAGAAAAAATTTTCAGTTAATAAATTTATTATTGAATTAGTTGGATAATTTTTTTGTACTTGATAATTTGTTTATGAATTAAACGTTAATAAGCATATATAAATGATTGCATTTAATTGATTAGGTCCAAAATCATAATTGAAATAAGATTAACATGATAATATTGTTCTAATTAATAAGATCCAAAATAATTATCAATAATAACTGTTTAAAATTTTCCAGAGTACGTAAGTTTCATTTTTTTCTTACTTTCAGAAAATGACCACTTGGATCAAGAAACATATTATTAGCTCAATTCCGTGTTAAATGAAAGATATAAATAAAGTCACTTACAGTCTAATAAAAACTTTTTGGAGCGAAAATAAAATTCGTTCAAATTTTTCTTTTTATTCGTCATTTAAAAATTATAACTGAAATATATTGGCAAATGACAAAAATGAGTGTGACTTATCATACACAATCCAAGTTTCGACTTTAAAAAAAATTTTGTACCTTGTTTTTCGATAGGTGGTTGACCTATCCGACTAAACCATCTAAGAAATCTTCTAGCAGTATTTGCAGCCGGTGGTCTGCATCCGTCAAGTATAACCACTCCATTGTTATTGTTATTATTATTGTTGTTGTTGTTATTATTATTATTAGGTGTATTTGCAGTGACGTCCGGCGGAGGATCGCGAACGTAAGGTGTCAACCACGCGGTCGTGGTGTTTTGTATAGTGGCACCCTTGACCGTCGTGATGGAGCTCGTGATCTTTGCCGGATGCGGCATCCAGCCCTCCGAGGCGACTGGCATTTGCTTCGCCTTGTCGTCCGCCGAGTCAAAGACGAAGCCACAAAATAAGAAAGTCATCCAAAAGCCTTGTTAACCTTCCCCAAAACTAGCAACCCGCCACTGCTCGTTCCATCACAAACACAGTCTCTTATCTATCACTTTTTCTTATCACAAAATTCTCAATACAAATAATTCCAACTGTGAAAATCTGTTCCACTTTTTCTTTCGTGAACTTCCCACCATCTGTTGATCTTCGAGTTGTTGTTTTAGTTTGTTTGTTTTTTGGTCTGTCTAAGGTACTCGGTGCAACTTTGGAGTTAACCAGCGCTGATTCTTGAAAAAAGAAAAGAGACCAAATCGTTGTAAATGATGTTGGATTACGTGAACATCCCAACCGGCAAAACAACCGAGTGGAAAGAAAGATTGATCGCGTGAAATTCCATTTATGTAACGATTTTGCATTGCGCTCGATAGGAATTTTATGGTCTAAAACGTTGCGACATTTTTTTCTCCTCGCTTTTTTTTCATGATTGAGTAGAAGCTGACGGAATATTTGTCAAAACATTTGTACACCAAAAACAGATTATATAAAACGGTTAAACGATTTGAATAGGCTGGAGTTTAGACTTTTTAGCGGCAAAAAGTATTATGAAAACTGACAAGTTATACAAATATGGTCACGTTGAAAAAGATGCTTTAGCAAAGGTCAAACGACTATTTTCTTTTCTTTTTTTTTTTGATTTAGAATCAGTCGTTTCATTCAGTGTTGGAAATTGAAATCAGTCGATGAAATTTTGTTACTACATTTATTTCAGACAAGTGTTTGGTGATTGAAATGTACAGCATTACTTATCGGTCGTGCAGATTGCTTGATTATGTTTACATAATTAACCAGTTGTCTAACGAATGGGCGTGTCAAAAGTGTTATAATTTCAGTCTAATAAATTCACCAGGACGTTCGCAAAAAATGTGTCAGTGAAAAATTAAAAATTCAAATGTTTCTTTGAATTATATAATTAAATGAACTTGAAACGACGAAAAGACAATATTTTTCAACCAATTGATCTGACAGGCTAAAAGCGAAACACAGACTGCAAAGTTGAGTAAGAAAAACCGAAACCCGATATTTGTCTTGTCTAAAAAAAGGGGGAAAAATCCATTAACTTTTCAAATTGCTTCTTATATATTTTTCTGATATCAAATCACCAAACTCTCTAGCGATTATAATTAGACAATGAACTTTAATATTTTCGCACAAAAATATCTAACAAATTGAAATCACCGGTGTGTACATTAAAATTTAAACTGGTTCAAATTCTTGACTCCAAGACACTTGTCAGCGCGTGGCAAATTCGATAATCTCAAAATAAAAACAGAAACAAAAATAACGATCCCATCGAGCGCAACAAAAATCGTAGAAGAAAATCGGCACGTACTGGAAATACGAACTAGTCACTAGTAACACTTTGCAATCACTGTAGAAACTTGGAAGAAAATGTTGGAGGTGCACTGGTGACGCGCGATTTGGGTAGATGAGGATTCGCGCTCGCTCTAACCCATGGCTGAGGCGCGCTAGTGTGCGTGCGATTTGAAAGCGAGTCCTCGGCGAGGCTCTGTCTGCCGAGACCGCCGGCGATCGACTAACACTCGATGATTGCGGCCCGAGCGTCACGGGCTCTTGTTTCGCTTGACGCCGCTCACGGCGGAACGTGAATGCAACGTGAGCAGAGACTGTAGCCAGCACCAGACGCTCGCTCGTCGTTTTCTGTTTCGCGTGCCCGTGAACGGGCCGACCGCACAATAACGGGTCTCCGCCTCGTCTTCTTTTCCTACTTTGTTTCTTCAGCGCACTTTTCCCAGTCTTTGTCGTTTTCTTAGTCTATTACAGGTACCGGTCTCGTCGCCGGAGACACTAACACGCAAGACGAGATAAACACCGCTGTCCAGGTCTAAACCATTGTCATGCACTTTTTTTTCTTTTTTTTTTAATTGTTGTACAAAAAATTGAACGTTATAAATCTAGTATTTATTAGAACTGTTAGTCGCTGAACAAACACGTTTTTTCATAAATAATAATAACAATAAAAGACGAAAGATATCAAGAGTCTAATTTTCTCGCTAATTTTAAAACAATTGAAACTAATTCTTCATTATTCTTACATCCATTACATCTTATCTTTACAACAAAATGGTGATTATTTTTTGACATAAAAAATCAATTGTAAAAAAGTTAATTATCAAATTTAAAATCTTTGAAACTATTCAAGAAGTGAAATTCTGCATTTGACTTTGAAATTCCAACGTCTGAAAAAAAATTCAATGGAAAAAATTTAGAAAAAACGTCAAGCAAATTTCTTTGCTAGCGTTATATTATTTTTCTAACACAGCCAAGCAGTGGCTATAATTCCTGACCCATTACACAAGAATCAACACTTATCATGCGAGTTCACTTTCACCCCATTTTATCAAGTAAAGGAGACGTAAATATTAAATCAGCAAGAAAACAGTTCATCTCAGAGAAAAAGTGCGTTATGATTAATAACAAATAATTTCATCTCTGGTACAGTGTTTTTTATTGTTTTTTGGCTCTGTTGTAAAACCAATATCAGTTCTCATAAAAATTCTAGTCTTCTCAAAACTGAAATTATTTGAAAAATTGAAATGTTTGTACTGTTATCAACTTTTTTGCTTTTCTCACTTTAACAATAATTAAATGTTGCGTGATCAGATAAATTACTTGGAACTAAATTTGTCTACGATTTTTGATGTTTCAAATAGGTTCCACTATTTTCTGATTACAAGCGAGTTTATTGGAGCCAATAACAAGGATTTATTCCATATGCAGACAATGTGCTGTGCCTTGAAATGTAACATTACAGTTTAATTTAGGTATGGCTCCCTCTGGAGTACACGAGACATGTTAAGACTGCAATATATGACGAATAAACGAGAATACGTGATGTTCACTAACAAGGCTTATAACAATCTAAAAAACTTGCACTTAATTCTAACATATTTTGCAGTTTTAAAATTTTCTTTGTCCCCCAAAGTTTAACTCTAATTTTGTTTCTGGACCAAACAAAAATTCAAGAAATTGATGTGACTTTTTTGAATGTTTACTGAAATAATTCGTTTTTTTATGTTTTTTTAGGTTGAGAGTATTGAAAATGTTTGCTATTCATGTAACGAAAAAAAACTGGTATCCTTGGCGGATTTCCTATCCAAGGCATGAAACAAAGTTGTTATCACAGGTAATTGTTTGGTATCACTACGAAGCAAAATATTAGCTCAACGAATCATAAATATGTCGGCTGATTACATGGCGCGACAGTACGCGCGATTGTTACGAAATCCACGCAGGCAGGATGTGTGCGTTCGTGGCGTTTTCGCATCTTTGTAAGCACGTATGACAGCGAACCGTTTCGCACACAAGTCATTGTACCTGGAGCCCACTTTTTCAGTGTCATCGCTGCGCTCAACGCAAAAACTAATTACGCATATCAAATCGTATCTCATGATTTACAGCATCGGATCAAAACAAAACGACCAAAATACATTTTCATTACGGAATAATATAAATCATACACCTGTGTGTGCTATCAGATGAACCGCATACATCTCCTGTCTGACGCTCGCGCCGGTAGTTGACCGAGTCGCCGGTCTTTCCGCTTGTTATATTATCGGCGACCGCGTTCGTCGCTCCCATCTGTCTTGGTGTATGCGCAATATCCAAACGCGTAAGTCAACCGACAGTTTTTGCTCGTAACGTTAACTTCCCCCTGTCAGTCTCGACCGCAATACCCCAAAACCAATTTCACCCCCTCAAATTTGATTTCCCACGTTATCAAAGCAATGATTTGAAAATCGACAGGACCCAACAGAACCTGTGCGATAAAATCGTCCCCCCCCCCAAAAACAACCACTTTTTCTCAAGTTCATAAATTCAATCGAATTTCAATTCCTAAAAAAGAAAAAAAGTTGAGTTTCATCAAGGCAAAAACTTGTCTCTTTAGATGATGAAAACTCTCAGCAGGTCTTGCTCTGACAAATAATTATACGCGCGGGAAATTCAATAACACAATTTTGTCATCGTAACAGCGACTTGTTATTTAGGCCAGGCCGAGCTCCGTCGTACCATCAGTCATTAGCTAAATTGCTCTTGCAAAATTATCGGAGGAAAAGTGGCCTGTGTGACGGGACAAACTTTTTTGTTGTTCGATCGCTTCCGCGATGCTCTCTCGCCGCAGCGTATTTTCCTCCAAATCGATCTGTTGCGTGATCGCAAAAATGTGATTGCGCAATGGCGCCGATTAGGGTTAGTGAAAGAATCGAACTAAGAAAAACTGCGCAGCGATTTGAAGAAAAGTCGCTGAGCTTTCGAGGGGAAAAGTGTTGGAGCTGGTCTCGCTCTGTCCAACCTATATTGACGCTTATATAACATCCGTTTCGTATCTTTTGAATGCGCGCACTTCATCGTTCTCGGTCAATGCGTTGGCTTCATAACACAGGAAATAATTATGCGACGCCACTTTTAACTTACAATCAACAATAGAGGGTTAATTAGTTTGTGCCTTATTTATCCAGACGAGTTAACTTTTTTTCATCTTTTCTTGTTTAACAATTTTATTAATCTGCGTATCTTTTGTCCAAGTCCTGATTTTGTCTAGAAGAAGTTACAACAAAAATGTCGTATTTTTTTGATTTTTTAAAATAAGTTTGTCAAGAAAAAGATCGAACGAAACCTGTCAATTGAAAAGTATCACGTAGAACCCGTCAAGTCTTATCATTAAAGTGTCAGTGGCGTTATTGCTCCGACAATAATTGATGATTGCCTTCGAGTGTTGTTAAAAAAATGTGCGTATCATCATTTTTTATAACGCTAGACAAATATGCCAAGTTGTTGTCAAATAGATGCAGTCGCATCGTCTGCAATAAAACATTTTTTGCATGGAAAGTGCGAACGATAATCGATATCCTACAAACCTACAAATTATATAAAGTTAAAAAAAACCGCTCATTCAATTTTTCCTCTGGTTAAAGTACTGAATGAGAGAAAAAGAAGAAAATGAGGTAAAAATATGATTTTGATAGAAAACTGTAGACGGTTTACAGTTAATAACCGCTCGCAAAAAGAGCTTAATGAGAAACTTGTTTCATTTTTGCGCGATTTCGCTAATGTTAAGTTCATCTAAAGTTGTCCAATTACGCGGCTCTGGCAAAGCTCGTGCGAAAAAAAATACACCTAACTGGTTGTGTGAGCACCGATTACCTTTGTCGCTGTTCTCATGCGTACATTTTTTAAGTCAAAATTTTGCACTTGGCTAAAACTGTGTAATCCTTTGCGAAACTCGATTTTAGTTTAAAAAAATGAACCGATACGATTTTTCGCGGGGAAAGTGTGGAGCGAGCACTGGCCTCGTTATGAACGAGCAGAAGGATGTTATAGCAGAGCTCATTAACAGTCAAACTCCAGATCGTACGATCTCGTCGAACTCGTTATTCGGACCTGGATATTTGCGTATGTTTTTTTTTCAATTATTCTTATTAGTTTTTACCGGTTCGAGTGATAAATCTGAAATCAAAATTGCGGATCGATCCGGAAGCTCGAATGGAAAATGTTTTCAAAAAGGGTCGTCTTTTTTTCATAGCGTTTTGCCGGTCGTTGGAGCGGAATGATTTTGTGAAACATAAAAGTGCGGGAACGTAAAAAGGAAATCGAGCCGTAGAGGGCTTCTGCGAGCGAAGAGAGGATAAATTTGAATTCGCGGTTGAAAAGAACGCGGCAGCAGGTTGCAGATAAACAGTGAGGAGGAAACAAAGAGCGGTAGCAAATGTTTCTCTTCACTCGTCATAATCTCATCTAACCTCGCGTGGCGCGTGAAGTGCACCGACGGTCGATGGCACAAAGTGCCTTCTCAGAGCCACGCTATCAAATCTCGCTGTTCGCGAAAGCTTAAACGTGCGTCGATACGGCGCCTCGGTGCATTAAACGCAGCTTTATGGAATTCACGATTATTCCCCATCAGCGACCTCTTGAGGATAAGAAAATGCTAATGTGTCTACACTTAGAAATACACGAGATAAAACACAAACTAAAATAATCCTCTGCAACAACTTTCGTTACGGTTTTTATTGTACAATTTTATAATTTATCAATTCGGTCAAGACTTTCAATTGAGCAAACACTTTTGTTTTTAAAACGAAATGCAGTCTTTGAAAATCGTGTTTACCATTTCTATTATTTACACGAAATCAAACCAAAAGTTTTTGGGACGTTGTTTATTTAACGTAACTTTAAGACAAACATCCGTTTTTGTTAATTGAAAGCTTGCCGACGACCTTTCCGGATTTTCTCGGTTTCTAAAAGTGTCATCACATCTAAGTTAAACAATACCGTGCCTAACAAAACCAGCCGAAATTAATGTAGTGATTTCGTGTTTTGATTCATCGCCAAAGTTAATCCAGTCTTGTTTGTAGTCCGTTCTATTAAATGCATAATCTAAACACTTTGTTCATTTTGTATAGGTATGGACGTAAGATTGTGGAAATTTTAATTACATCTTCTGTATCAGAAAATCAAAATTAAACGAACATTTAATCTTTCGTGATAAAATGGTGTATTGTCGGTTTGAAATATCCCACATTTTAGAGCCATGCAATTTGAACAGCTTTCTTTAAAGTACACGAAATTATTTAAGTTTCAATCCGTCAGATAAGAAATGTGAAAGCCAATAGGCTGAGAATTCGGCTGCAAGGGAAGAATTTCGTTTTGATTAGTATGTGATTGTCAAAGTTGGACGTGCTTATTATTATGGAACGCTGACTGATTTTTATTAGCGGTTTCTTATTCTGATTGTTTTGTACTGAAAGTTATTTTACAGAGCAAGACAATTGCGCGGAACTGGTTGTATGAAATATTACGTGGGCAGAATCATTGTTATTTGCGACACCCACATTTCATTCAAGTTCGCACGTAACTGTTACAAAATTTATGACAACTTGTGTTTATAGTATACCTGAGGACAACCTCGTGGCAAAGTCATATCGATGATTAAAAGCCAAATTACATTTTGTCATTCGGTCAATTTTTTTTCTTCCTCTCGAAAGATCTTTTCTATTTGAGTTGATGTATTTTTGTAAACTTGATTGATGATCGGTTGGCGAAACTAATCACTCATTTTTACAGGAATAATATGTTAGCAATGGCAATTCAAGTGTCATGAGTTGTTGCTGCAATAGCAGTTATTTCGTCGTTGAAACCAAGACAGATGCTGCTAATGCAATTTTAATTGTCAACTGCAACAATTGATAGTTGACCGCAGTAATCTAGTTTGTGAACTGATGTGGCAACGCGTTGTTAGAATAATTATCATCTTTCGGACTCTTTTCTCGGTTGCAGATGTTAATTAGAGATAAAACATACATAATGCTTCACTAAAAGAACAAACAAACAAATAAACAAACTTTATTCTTAGTAAAAAAAAAATACATTTTCAGAATAATTTTTTGATTAGTGAAACGTTTAAAGAGAAACAAACAAAAATGTTTTTTGAGTCACTTTCAGAACGCCTCAACTTTAAATAATTATGCAAACGTGCGATTAGGTTTGGCACTTGACCCAGTACAGCAACGAAAGGTTAGGCACACGTTTTACAATATGCGCCGGGAACGCAGCTCGAATTGGCAACGATTCAAAGCACAGTCCGAGTTAACAAAATGCTGCAGTCTATCTGTGGGGGCTCTTTGTGATCACCGCGAATGTGAATTTGACTCGTGCCGTGAAATTTGATGAACACCCCGGTGGCATGCGATCTACTACGCTTCATAAATTTCACAACGTTTCACTTTTTTTAACCCCCGAAAATTTCAGTTGCAAAAGTCAATGGCTCGCATACGAAGCGCTGCATTTTAATTTCAAATCACAATATTATTTTGCGATACCTCACCCAACGCAGATTTCTCGTTTTGTTTCAATTTTCAAGTTTTAATTTCTTTTTTGCTTGATTTTTATTTTTTCATTAATTCGGGAATTATAAAATAACATATTATTGGTTTTTTTTTGTTAAGTTAAGTCAAAGTTAGTTCGTAGTAGTTAGTATTGTTTGCCACTGAAATTCAAAACATACGCTACCGTTTTTGTTATACAGGAAAGATCTGTGGTAAACTCAAAGGAGCAGCATTGTTCTAAAGTCTTGTTCTTGAGCGCACTGAAAACGTTATCAGAGTGGAAATCCTGGCCGACCAGCAGAACAGCAAGGCATGACAGAAGAATGACAAAAAAATTGACCGAACGGACAAAACGTCACGTTTTAATTACCGCGTGCACCGTTAAATGCTGAACCAGATAAAAACATTGAAATCAGCGAGTAAATTCACCGATATCCTTTTTGGGATTAGGTCACAAAAAATAGACTGGAAAAGTAAACGCTTATTGAATAATGCATAAATCAATCGCATTTTTTGGTATTATTTAATTGGTTTTTTAAATCATTGTTTATGATATGATTTAATTTGAAAAAAGTAATAATTTTATAATAACAAAATTTAATGTTAGAAATTTATTGCATAACTTGAATCGATTTTATGTTAAATTTGATATTCAAAATGCAGACAGTTGTTAACCAATTCCAACATGGTCCAATGACATTGTCCTTAACACCAATGTACAAGAATTCGAGTGTCGAAACAAGAGAGTTCAAACCAAAGTGTTCTGTCATGTCAAAATGTGCGTAAAAGAAAAAAAGAGATTTCTCTGTGCTAAAAAAATGAACAATGCACAAGCTGATATGAGCTACCGGTTACGAAACGTTTGCAACTTTTCACGAACCGTGGTTGCGCAGGCATTATCACGGTTCCAACGTCGAGCATTAATTCGCATTATAAAAACCTCCCGAGGATGCTTTCCATTTCTGCGTTGACGAAACAATGAACGTTAGATAACTTACAACCCGAGCGTAAAACAAATTTTTTATTATCCAATTAGATAATGAACCGCCTCATTTTTTTATTCTCTTTTTAATTTTCTTTAGTATCCGAGTTTAATATTTATAAAATTGCAACTTTTACTGCCTCGTATTAGTCGTGATAAAAAATCAGCGCTGTTTATATTGTTAATGAAATAAATTAAACTGAGACTAGTTTCAGGAGTTTTAATTCGTTCTGGTAATTTTATAGAAGATCTGACTGTGTGCGAGGAAATGGAACAGGCTGATCTCAAGAATGGGCCATTCATTTTGATGTCGAGTTGATTGTTCTGCGCGATTGTCGAAAAGAGTTTTCTAGATAAGTGGGGCATGAAAAATAATCATGTACCTTGAAATTAGCTTACTTAGTCGATAGACAACAATGTCGTTGATCTGTATTTTCCACACAATAGTTATCGTTGCAATCTGTATTGGGTATTCGAGAGCGCCATCTGTATTGTCAAGTACCGCAATGTCTAGATTGCGTGGATTATTCGGGATTTGGAAATAATCCTCATTGTACTTTCATAAACGCACTCCCACTTCTCAGATTGTGATAAAAAATGTAATTAAAATCGCCAAGTGCTCGTTTCGGATATGCCATTATTCAATTTTGTCTCCATTTCTGTTTCAACTTTTCAAACTTTGAATAAAATATTCAATTTGGATTTAAATAGAATTTTTGATGTCAAGCGGATAAAAAATGTCCGCGACAGATAAAAGTAAAAAAAAAACCGACTAAATTATTTGGAGCAGTAAATTTTATTTTTGGTGAAAAACGGTTGAGATGATAATTATAAAGCGGTTGTGGGTAAAAGACATCAATTAAGACCGGCGGGTAAAAAAGCTCGAGGCAAATAAATTCGCGTTCGACGTTTTTGAATAACTCCACAAGCTCCTCGAAGAATTTAATCAAATCAGCTCAACCAAGCTGCTTGGACAAACGCAAAAATTCCAACCCCGTTGCTTTGCATTGCTTGACGCATGACGTTTACGTTTACGAATAATTCATGTCGAGTTTGATCAACGAATTTCATGCATTCAAAATAACCTCAGTCCAAATTATGACATTATTGTTGCTCAGTTTGCCTCGTCTCTCAAAGTTCTAAAGACAACATTTTTCGAGAGAAACTTTTACTCTGCACTCAAGTGATATCCCAGTAATGATCACAAAAATAATCATCCCGGACACTCCACCGACTGTGACATAAATCATCTAATCACCTTTATTTACCATCTCAAAGATTTATTATGCCGAGTGTTTTTCATCGCACATTTTGGTTTTAGGTCACGTTAACAGCTTCTAACAAAACTGATAATTCTTATCGAATGCAAGCCGTGAAAAAATCCATCAGGGTTAATCCAGCCATTTTTCATAGCAATCGCATCCAATGATAAATTAATCAATCTCAGATAAAACCTGATTTTCAATCGTTTCATTTTCGTCGCCATTTGTTTTTTCTACTAGTTCCAGGTCAGCGGTTCTTTTGGAAGGATAAAAGTGATAACGAAAATAAGACTGTCTCATCACTTTCCCTCGTCCAGGACCAATCTCGTCCCTTTTGTCTACTTTTTTTCAGACTTTGTCTCCCTTCGATTTTGCTTTGGGAATTTATAACGATCCGGGTAATTTGAAGTTGGCACAAAGCGTGTGGTGATGCAAAGGGTTTATTGTAGGACGTCGCAGGACCATCTCAGGAGATTAATAATAAATGCACATATTGTACCTTCTTGGTTGGGGTTGTTTGCGTTGGGATGAGCTGATAAAGAAGACGGTGGCTCGTCCTCGGCTACGCCCATTGTAGCTGCTGCAGTTTGTTGATGATGCGTCTCCACCTCCGTTGCCTCTTCGCACCTGTCGACATTATTTCCATTTTAATCTTTGTCCTTTCAAAATAATTTCATGATAACAATTCCACCACTCCTTAATCAAAAAATAATTATATGCAAATTTGCAATTCTATCTCCTGATATTTATCAATCTTTGAAACTTAAAATCGTTTATTTTTAATAAATGTTTTTATAATAACCAAATGTTTAAGTTTCGTCCAACATTCTTGTTTGTATTTTTATAGTAGGTCTTGGGTGAAAACCCAAAACATACTTTCAGGAGTAAACATTCGGAGAGAGAAAAGTGTGGTTGAGCATGTTCCAAGTTAAGTACACATTTTCAACACAAGCGAAGAAGACTCATAGTGCAGACTCAATAACGGTATGTTGACCTTTGATGCGACTGCTACACATCCAAACGACACTGATTGTGTGCTGTGTCATACTGAACTACAATGTTAAACCTACTGATCTGCAGTTTGAATGCTAACATAATTTCCTTTTTTCTTCCTCTTTTCAAAACATTTAGAAATGAAATTTTCAAAATTGTTCTTAAGAAAATTATCGGGAAAATGAAAAAGAATAATTGCTTCCTAGACCGGTACATTTTTTCATGTTTTTTTTTCCTATTCCATCTGTTCAATGCTGCTGGTGTGATATAATCCGAATGATTCTGACGGATCAACATCCCATTTCACGACCATTAATTGTGAGGATCGACTAATTTTCTAATGATCTAGGAAATCACGGCTGGTTGCATAAGACGGAATTGATTTTCTCCTATCTATTGGGCAATTTTTCGTCTTATGTAAGCCGGAGCAAAGGAACATTGACTAATCATCCGATATACTCTAGAAAGTCAACCTTGATAAGCGCAATCAATAATTTATAATCGTATAGCTTGTTGGATAACCGCGGGATTTGAGGCTGAAGTAAAGAATCAAAGGCCGATGAAAATGAAAAAAAAGTAACGAAGAAAAGATTTTGAAAAATGCTTCATTTGTCTTGTTTTTTTGAGTAATCATTTTAGTTGCAGTGGTACAATGAGTTATCGAGGACTTTGGACTTGAAAATAATGATCGGGATGGAAGGAGAAAAATCAAGTCTGGCAAAATTAAGAGGCTGAGATCTGGAGCAATTTTCATGAGATACTTCAATTTGGTCGGAACTTTAATTCAATTTAACTTAACTGTTTGCTCGTCAGTTTTGCAGTTTTGTTTGTTTTTTAGAGAGACCAATTTCATTTTACAATTCTGCGAGAGCGTGGAAAGTTTGGTTATGCTTTTTTTACATCCAAATGGAATTGTAATATACGCACTTAAAAGGAAACCTACATCCCATATAGGACTGAAATTCCTCGCAGCACAATTTGACACATTACTCATATAGAGGATGATTAATGTTAGAAACACCTCAAATATTACATAATGTATGAGAACAAATTTACATCAACATTCATGATTAATGTGCTGGTGAAATTCTTATATGGACTAATTTTTAACTATAAACATGTATGAATATCCTTGCGAACTACCAATTAGCTAAAAATGTTTAGAATATTCACAAACCATAAATAATTAATTCAAATCGCACAATTATTAATATTGAAAAATTTTAAAATAAAAGTAATAATAAAATAAAATTTTAAAATTTAATGTTATGAAAAATGTTGAAACAGTTTAAATGTTTGTGAAAGATAAACACATTGCAAATTTAGAGTTGAAATTTAAAAGTGATAAGAGTGACTATTATCTAAAACGTTTTTGCATTAACTCACATAAACATATGCAAAGATGACTTAAGACAGAGTGATCTAGGTCAAAAGTTATTAACAATACTGCTCATTCGCATAACAAAGTTCACAATGCGAAAACACAAAAACAACTAGAATTCCTCTTTGAAATTAAAA
Source organism: Telenomus remus (assembly GCA_020615435.1). Lineage (NCBI taxonomy): Eukaryota > Metazoa > Arthropoda > Insecta > Hymenoptera > Scelionidae > Telenomus > Telenomus remus. Next base: position 6,712,538 of record CM036338.1, read on the forward strand.
TCTCAACTGTCAATTTGCTACACAATCATAATTGGCCACGCAACCAAGCACACAAATGCACTGTTCCAAAACAAATGCTTAGACTGGTGCATGTCAACAGATTAGCAGGTTATGTTGAATGGCTGTCAAATGTCGACCAAAGATAAACACTCGTGAAAAAATAAACGAAAACAAACAAACAAAACAGTAATGATATATAACATATTTGTCTGAATTGTTGTTCTGCGATCATGTTTGTTTGTTTTGATGCAAATTGATCGAATGCAAAATTGTCATGTGGTGTGATTGAGCTCAAATTGAAGGTGTGTTTTATTTGTTTGTTTAGAAGAGAAAAAGAGGTCGGGAAGCTGCGAGAATTAGAACGGTCTCTCTATTTTGTAATGGCAAATTGTACAGAGCGTGTGAGGGCAACGCACGATGATAAGCATCGCGCGACTAGGGGCGTGTTGCTCGCTCGCTGCGCTCGTCTGACAAAGCTCGCGAGTACTCACATTTTATGACGTGAAGGCCGGGACGGGCCGCTGCATCGAGCAAGCGTTTCGCGATGCCAGCAGGCGACTCTTGCCACGTTAGGTACGACTGAGACGGTTGCACGAATCAACGCGGAGCAGCGTGACCTGGAGCACCAGCCCTTGCGACAACGACAAAAAGAACGAGCACGCCCGATCGAGCTGATCACCAGTGCAAACAATCGGTCGCCAGATCGAATCGCATTTGCAAAATATTGCCAAAACAACGCGCTCCCAACCTATGTGCACTTTCAGCGTCACGACACCAGCCAACCATTGGAATCCACCAGCAACGGCCCCGCGCGCACGGTCACACGGATCCACCAGGTGGTGCCACCGTACGGTTACCTCGCCAACTCGTTCACTCAACAGTTCCCGCGCTGCTACCAATTTCGCTCCTCACAATCAACTATGTTACATTATTCAAAACAGAAAATGACAACTTTTACCTTTCTCGTTCTACTAATTATAAATGGAACAAGTTTTTGAAAAATAATCGTTTACTAAGAAGGACCATATATGCTCTACATATTTAGATGGGGCTAACGAATTGCTGGTCTGATCATTTATTTCATTCGTACGAAAATCAAATTATTTGAACCGGCAATTTATTTCTTTAATAACTTAGAGAAAATGAAATGAACAACCAAAAACAAAGAGCCTTGGGTCTCGACGAAGACAAATCGGTGCGATGCGTGGATTAACAAAACTGCCCTACATTAATGTTTTAATATCAGCTTGATCCAGAAAGACATAATTTTTCTGGTTGGGAAAAATGCAACTACAAACTACAGCCAATCACATGACTGATTAAGAAAAAGGACTTTTTTGTGACAACAAACTTATTTTTATCAATCTAAAATTCTTTTCTGTGTCATATTAGGCTCAAGTTCAATGCAAGTAGTTGAAACAGTTTTTCCTTAAATTGAAACTCGTTTTTAAGTACGATACTGAAATGTTTGGTTTACGCTCACTTGCTGTTATTGAGAAATTCGTTTGGCAGAAGTTTGATGGTTTATCTCGTCTGTTGCATAGGGTTAATTACGCTGTATTCACCGACACATTTTAAAGGCGAAGCGAATAGATCTCGTTTTATAGAGGTTTGCATAATTTTTCTGTATTTAAAATCATTATATTTATTGTACATAAAATTTTTAATAATTATTATCAATGAATTAAAAAAAATTAACTCACATTCTTCAAATAAATAAAATAAATAATCAAGGCCATAAAAAATGATACCATTGTCACAAAATTTTTTTATTGAATTTGCATACTTTTTGCTCCAAAACGAATTGCTTTTCGCAAACAAAATTTTTAGATATGAACATTATTTCGACAATCTTTCGTGATCAAATAAGAAAATTGGGACTATAAGAAAGTTTAATTATTTACATTATGTACAAGTTCTCGTAGAAACAGCAATCTTAATTTGTTTTATTTATACATTTAATACCGGCGAAACTGTTTTTTAAAACGTTCATAGTGATAGTCGTCCGTTGCTTTTTCTTCGGCAGTTTTTCGTTTGTCAGCCGGTTTTGATGTTTTGTCAACTTTCTGGTTCAACCCGTGTTTATTCTTGTGCTTATCACTTTCGTCCACGCTGACTGTAATTATATTACAACAAACAAACAAACAAATTAGACATATTCGATGGTTTTCCTGAGTCTTTGATGTTTAAATTGTTTTACTTACATCGATTATGCTGAACGAAATTGACTGCCATATTAGTGGGAACAAATTGAGAAGGCCCATCCTTTTTACGATGACGATCCCAAAGTAACCTTAGCTTAGCTTCTTCAGTTGCCTCTATGTTTTTGATCTTTGCCCTAAAATGGAAAACATGAATCAGTTTTAGAATTCAGTTTTAGTTATAACTGGTATTATTAATTCCATTATTATAAGAACCAAATTTTCGCTACTCAGAAGGACCGGCTGGACGAATATGTCCATTTGTATTTCCAATTAATATTTATGCAAAATTAAAAAAGTAGTAAAATTACAGATTGATAGAATGATAAATGAAAAGATAAAAAAATCAATTTGAATTTTGTGCAAATTTGAAATCCGTTCATATTGACTTATTATACTCAGAGATTAGGCATTATTTTCACTAAAACAAACATTTATATATATATATACCAATATATAAGTATTTTTTTGTTTTCTTACTCAATTCCTAGGTCAACTTCGGGAATACCCGAGAGCATTTGATTAGATAACATTTCTTCATTTCGGTGACTTGAGCTTTGTTTTAAATGATCAGGCACAGCTCGTAACGCAGCTTCTTCAGGCGAAAGATATTTCTCTCCAGTGTTACTATTTCCTTCCTCCTCCTCTTGTTGGGTTTTCTTGTACTTTCTTTTTGCAAGCTCTTCTTCTATATATTTTAACCTGAAAAAATACAAATAAGATACATTGATTATTCATTATTTTCATTCATTTTTAATTGTTGTTTCTAAATTTACAAACATTTCTTCATCTTCATCTCGTTTGTTAGTTTCAGCATTGAACTGCGTCCCGATTCCGCCTTCTATAGCATCATCAGTTTTCAAATTTGCATTTTTTAATGCTGCTATGCTTACTACTCCTTCACTTTTTAGACTGAACGGATCATCCTGCAACAAATCATATCAAAATGAATAATCAAAATAACTATTTCATCGCTATTTTCTTTTTCATTTATTACATAAAACATTTTTTGCGAATAATCGATACTGAATTTTATTGTTTACTCTTCACATTATTTGAATCAGAAACATAACCTACAATTATAAATTTTATAGAGTTGAAAAAATTAATACCAAGTGAAAAACTTATACTAAAACGAGTGTTGTCGTTGAAACATATAACTTGCACTTGTTGCATTCTTACAGTGACTTTTAGGATTTCTTCTGAAACTTTTTCTCCAAGTGCTAAACAAATGGCGTTAACGCCGCTTGCCCGTTCTCGCAATTTCTGTTTCATTTTGGTCTCCTCGAGTTTGTTTTTGATCGAGGAAATTGTCTCGTCATTGTCATCTTCGTCGTATGACACTTTTTTTCTCAAATTTTTACGAGAAATTTTTTTAAAAACTATTTTCCCTCCTTCGGTGTCGCTCATTTTCGTTTTCCTTGTTTTTCAACAAATACACTTTTATTTTTAAATTCTTCTTCGTATCAAACTTAATAATGCACTGCTTATGATATTTATTTTTACAGCAATCAAAGTTACTTTTGATTTTTTGTGTAGTTGCATGTAGAGGAATGTTATATACTGTTATATACTAGAATTACTAGAGTTAGTAGTAGTAGTAGTAAGTTGATTGGTCCCAGAGAGAATTCTCTATTAAAACCATTATGCATGCGGAACCTAGATGTTGTTCCACATGTGCTTACGGTTCAGCCATAGGCCTAAGGTAAGGTTGGGTTTATAGCGTGTGACAGCTGCGGCGTAGATTATATGGTGTGTCTCGTCGGAAACTTTGGTGCCAACATAAAAACACGATATTTCTTCTTCTTTTTCCTTTAACATACAGCTGGCGCTGTCGTCACTTGGCACTGGAAACTAGTCCATCTGGCCATCAAGCGGTAGTTAAGTGTACCACTGTCGTTGTATTTTATAATACTGTCGATATCAAATGTCTGTTCACTGTGTCTCTGGCGGGAGGATTTAATTACGATGAGCGTCAATGTTTCACTTCTCAGTTCAGAGCGATGTCTTCAGATGGTTTAGAGTTGAGTGGTGCCCATCAAGTCCAACAATCGGAAAAATTTCTTTTTGTTTAGGCTTTAGTGGGCGGCCGCTAAAAAATTTATTTTCATAACACGTGCATCAAAAACGGCCAACTTCTCCCTGATTTGTCGGGAGAGAAACACTGTTTTATTCCCAAGACGCGGTTCATTCCCTGTTACCATGGTAACAACCATAATAACAGGGAATAAACCGCACCTTGGGAATAAAACAGTGTTTCCGTCCCGACAAATCGGAGAGGTTAGCCGTCTTTGATGAACTTGTTATGAAAAGATATATATGTCACATGGGAGATACAAGCGTTTAAACCTCGGGAGAAGTGACCAACACTCGACTACACCCGCGGAATAAACGCTTGTTTCTCTCCCTTGTAGCGTAACATACTATTGGCTCATAAATAATATATCGTCTTTTCACTACGTTTTATTTTTTTAATGTTTAATTCATAATTTATTTTCTATATTATTTCTTTTTTTTTTGTTTCTTTCTTTTTTTTTGTTTTTTTGTTTTTTTTTCTAAATTCTCAACAGAAAATAAACGCGAATTTTCTCTTCTTTCTCGTTGGGATAGGAGTTTTACAAACTAGGATTATCACATTTGAGACAAACAGGTCCTGTTGACTAGATATTTTTTCTAGCTTTTTTCAAAAAATTAGTTATTGGTAAAATATTTTTCATTTTAAGGTCCTTGAAAATGTTAATCAAATTGACTGGGAATTGAATTCCACTTTTTTTCCAATCTTGCAAAAGGGCAATTCTCTGATCTATATACAGAGGACAGAAGAAAAGAATATGACTCAATCTCTCTGGGACATTCAAGGTACAAGAGCATTGAGGAGATGCAACCAGATTTTTTGCAAACAGACTGGCTTGAAGCGATGAATGATTGCTTCTCAGTCTGTTTATTGTTACAATTTCGAATCGGTCCAGCTCATGTTTGACAAACCAAGGTTTCGCTAAATTGGAATTATAAAAGTTATCAAAATAGAATTTTCCTTTTCCTTCCTCGATATGGGAGCTTACATATTTGATGAATAAGTCTTTAGATTTACGATTGATCAGTTCACAGAAGTCTGATTCGGGAATTTTTGCTTCGAAGAAAGTGCCTGTCCTTCTGGCTTCATTGGCTCGAGAGTCAACTACTTCATTGTGTTTTATCCCCTTATGACTAGGAACCCATATGAGGTTAACACAAATGTTTTTTTCTTTCAGCAAAACCAACCTACATTTGATTTCAAAGATCAAGTAGTTGTCGTTTTGGTATGGTGCCGAAATCGTTTTCAATACACTCAGGGAATCTGAGAATATTGAGAATCTTTTTTCATGTTCATTATTCTCTGTTATTTCTGTGATATGGTCCAAGGCCATAATTATCGCCATTGCCTCAGCTGAGAAAATGGAGAACTGAGATTTAAGTTTTCTCAAGCTCTCCCATCCCAGTCCTGGACAAATTACTGCGGAACCTACATAATTATAATATTCAGTTTTTGATCCATCTGTGAAATAAAAAATTGTTTCTGTCAAAAATTTATGAAAATGTTGGTTAAAAATCAATTCATTATAATTTGAACTTTCTGTCAGAATATTTGGAGTTAAATAAAGTTTTTGTTTATACACTGAAATTTGAGAATCATATTCGAAAATGAATGGAAGCTCTTTTTTATAAATGTTTTTATCAATTTGGTGTTTTTTCAAAAAAGTAAATGATCTCATAAGAAAAAGTATATTTAGAAATTTGTATCTGTTATTTTTTTCTATACATTTATAATATAAGTTTTCTATTGATTTATAAATTGGATTATTTGTGTATGAACTTAGATGGATCAAAAATTTTTTTGTATTATGATATAGTCTATGAAAGACTGGTGGTATTTTCGATTCCGCATAAATTATTCCATTTGGGGTGGAATTTCGATATCCCAATGCAACTCGGATAGCTGTTCGTTGTAATGTTTCCAACTTTGTTTGTATCTTTGTATAGTCATAAGATAAGTAGGGTGAACTATAGTCTAGATACCCTCTCACACAGGACTTGTAAAATACCAACAAAGTTGTCGGATTTGCTCCCCACCAAGTTCCCCTCAGAAATTTGATCATGTCTATTCTCTTTTTCATATTTATTTGTAATTGTTCGTATTGTTTTTTCCAAAGCAATTGATAGTCTAAATTAATTCCAAGATATTTCACTTCTTTTTTTGCAAAAATTCTTTCGTTTTCAATTTCTAGATATTGAGTATCTACGTCGATTCTCTTTCTTGTAAAAATTATGAAGTTAGTTTTTTCTACTGATATATTTAATTTTTGATCTTGAAGCCTCGCGGCGCCCGAGCCTTCACAAAATTTATTTTAAAAAAACAAAAGCATGTTTTTTTGCTATGTTATTTTGTAGTTTACTACTTTTTTTTTTATCCTTATTAGGATAAATTATGAAAATTTTTATTTGAATAAAAAGAACAATAAAAGTGCTTTTTACTTTGAAAAATGAAATTTAAAATCGACAAACAATTGTATGTTCGTGAGGTAATAAATTTTTATTGTAATAACAAATACTCCAATCTTTTAGTAATACAATAAATCTGTTTGATAAATACAATGTAATTAAATCTTTGTCTAAACTTGAAAAAACTTTATAATTTATAACTTCAAATGTAAAATAAATATATAACGAATTTTAAATTCGATAAAATAATATCAATCTAAACTTAAAAACTACATGTTCAAGTTAAAAACATCTTAGTACAAATAAATATTATCCATCTCAATAAAATATTCATCTGAACTTGAAAAACTACATTTACAGTAACAGTTCTTAAGACTTAGAGTGGAACTCGAAGAAACAGTGGTTTCGGCACAGGCAAACGGAGTAAGCTTTGCAGAAAGTCGAAGATTTCCGTGCGTTGCCTTGCGATGTTCGACGGTTCATTCGCTTGCACTGGACACAAACTCGGGTATGAGGCAATGTGATGATGGTATTGTAGTGCTCCATGGGGTTTGCAAAATTGCTGTTTGCAGCGTTGTCAGGTTGGACTTCTGGTTCTTTTTTTTTCAGCAACGATTTCACAAGTGCCTTTCGGAACGCCAGCTGCGAAAGCTGTTTTGATTTGAGCTTGGATTGGTTCGCCAGTTTGTATAAAATCCAACTGTTGGCAATGATGGCACTGATGAGATTGAAGGCAATGCTCTTCCACCATTTCACCGAACGGTGTCCAACTCGATAGTATGAGCGGTGCTGATCACTCTTATCCACACCGCCCATACCTTGGTTGTACACGTCAACCACTTCGGGACGCTCTATGGTGGTTCGCTGATTCCCTTTTTGAACTCTTTCCTTGACGACGGTTTCTCCAGTGTTGATGTTGGTAGACAAAATGGACACCGTCCTTTTGTCTTGCCAGAGTGTCAAAGTCAATGGTCCTTTTTGGAACGTTTTCACCTCACCAGGTGCCAATTTCAAAGCCTCTTTTCCTTTCAGTTCCGTTGGTAACCCTTTCCTGTTCATTCGCACTGTACCGCAGGCATACAGCCCATTTTCATAAAGAACTCTCATCAGTTTTACACTTGTGTAAAAATTATCAAAAAAAATCGAATAATACTTGTGGAAATACGGCTCACACAAACTCAGGACGACTTGCTCTCCTAACAAACAATCGCCGTTTACAGAGGCTTTTTTGCCTGCATAAACGTCATAATGAAGCACATAGCCGAAGATACTGTCTGCTAATGTCCATAATTTAAATCCCCACTTGTGAGGTTTGTCTGGAGAATACTGCTTCATGAAGTTACGTCCTTTAAAAGCAAACATTGCTTCGTCAATCGACAGTTTCTGTCCTGGCTTGAAGAACTTCGGAGATTTTTCATTTACCAGATCTAGAAGTCGACGAACTTTGAAAAGTGAATCGTAACCTTCGGTTCCTTCTGGTTTTTGTTGATTGTTGTCGCACATGTGAAAAAACCTCTCAATTTCCTTGAACCTGTGCAGTTTCATGTTGTTCCGTACAATGCGACAATCAGCCAAGTCGTCCCGAAAATAGGATTCGACGTCCGGTAGAACCACAACGCCCATGTAAATAAGTATACCTGTAAATGAACATATTAATTTTTCATTAAAAAATATTAACGTGTAACAAATGATACAAAGTTATGATAATGGAGATTGAAATTTACCAATGTAGATTCGCATTTCATCCACAGTTGTTTGGAAGTTGCTACCGCTGTCTTTGGCATAGCGATTTGTTTCAGTTACCACAAACTCGTAAATTTCCTCATCGAAGAACAGATTGAAGTAATCAATCGGTTCACTTTCTTCTGGCAAATTGTGAGTCGGCCCAACGAATTGTTCAAATGGTTCGAAGGTGTTAGGATGAACCTCAGACGTCCACTCAGCTTCCTGAAACAAATTACTTTTTAAATTTTATACTAGATATTAGATTTCCAAAACAAACTTTTCATATAAAGTTCGAATTTTAATTGTTGTTTTTAGTTTGCCGACAACTTTTTTTGATAATCATTAAAAAAAGTAACGATAATTCATTTTTTATTTTTTGAACATAACCTAAAAAATGTTAAATTTTTTTCAGTTTTAGTTTTACAGTTGAACATTATTTTTAATGTTCAACATAATTGTGTAAATAAATTACCTCGTGTTGTTCCCCACAGCAGTCATGTATTTCACCGGCAATAATGTTTTCCTCGTTGGCATTTGAATTCGAACCCGTTGGAGAATTTTCCAACGGTGAAACAGAAGTCCGTTTACGTTTGGAAACCTTTTCCTGGCTTTTTCTAGGCCTGCCACGTTTTTTTTTTACTAGGGGCACATTTTTGTTTTGGTTCACACAGCAACCATGTTTTTCTGCTTCCTTGGGTTCATTGCGTGTTTCATCGGTAATGTTTTCTTTGTTAAAATTCGAATTTGAACGAGTTTGAGATGCAGTCGAAGGCGGAACACAAGTCGGTTGATGTTCAGACACATTTTCCCGGTTTTTTTTGGCCTGCCACGTTTTTTTTGAGATGGGGATCACTTTTTTTCACACTTTTTCGAATCATCGCGTTAGTAAATACGCTGAATCCAAACTTGTAAGCGCAGGGCCCGAGACGTGCACCAACACGCTTCGAAACGGCGCTGTTGAACCACGTGATGGTTCTCTCGCTCGGATCGGAGAGAAACAGAAAACTGCTCGCGCTCTGATTGGCCCACACACACACTTATAGAGAACTGTCATTTTAACAGCGATTCGAGGCGATTCAACGGCGCAGGGTTAAAGTGAATGAATTTATCAATTCCCTTTTCATGATGTTAATATTTTTGTGCCTATAATAGAGACAGACATCGTCCGCAAAACAAATGGTTTTTGCGATCGAGTCTGGATCTCTCAGACAATTCAAAATAGCAATATTAAAAAGAGTCGGGGATAGCACGCTTCCCTGTGGGACTCCTTTACTTGCGTAACGCGCCATGTCGTAGTCATTATTATTTTTGAAAAAAATACGTCTACATCTAGTGAGATTATAAATTATTCTTATAATAAAAGGATCAATTTTTATATTTATCATGTTTTTTATCATATGTTCTATATTTACATTATCAAACGCCGATTCAATATCTAAAAAAATTACTCCTCCGTAACTCTTGTCTAGTATGTCTTTATATAAATTAGACGTTAGAAAAGTCAACGCATCTCTGCATCCTTTATTTTTCCTAAATCCGTATTGGTGCTTATGAAATATTTTTTCTCGTTCTAGCCAATCTAATAATCTTTCATTAATTATTTTTTCAAAAAGTTTTTGTATACATGAAGATAAAGAAATAGGACGGAATTTGCCTGCCGTACTCTTTGGTATTATCATGACTAGATAATTCGACCAATCTTGTGGTATTTCCCCCGAATTTAAAATCAGATTAAATATCCGTACCATCAAGTCAATAGCGTTGCTCGGAAGCGCTTTGATTGTTGCATAGTTAATCTGATCCAGCCCTGGAGAGGAATTTATTTTCAAGCTCGAGATGTTATGTTCTTATTCTCTTTTAGTTATCGGATATGAAATCGTGCCTACATTAGAATAGTCGATTTGAAACACGTCACTAAAATTTTGTAATTGAGGAGGGTTTTCTTCCGTTAGTTTTAGCTTGAGGTTATTTATTTTTTCTTTATTTTCCAGGTTATTCAGATTATTTTCCGGGGGGATTGGGATGTTATTAAATTTTTTAAACATATTCCAGGCACTTTGTAACGGGGTTTTTGGATTTATTTTTGCACAATACTCTTGGGCGGAATTAGTTTTTGCTTCTTTAAATATTTTTTTCGCCAAAGCTCTCGTTTTATTTCTCTGTATTTTATTTATCGTGTTAGGATATTGTCTATAATTTTTTTCCGCTAAACTTCTCTGATTTTTTATCTCCTCGCATTTATCGTTCCACCATGGTGTTTTTGGTTTATATTTTTTATTCGCCGCGGTTGATTTTTTTTGAACAACTTTGTACCCGAATTGTGTTGTCTTTTCAATATTTATTTTTTTCTTTTGATTAACCGGGTTTATTTTTATTATATTGTTTTTGATCAGTTTAATTAGCTCCCCATAAGTTTTTAGAAAATTGTCTGAGTCGATTTTTTGCAAAAGTTGTTTTTTGTCTATATCTTCGTGTAGATTATTATTAAATCTTGTCCAATCGAAATTTTCTAAATTAAATTTATGATTGTGATTAGTTGTTGTCACCACTGAAGTGCAAATATTTATACATGTGGGTATATGATCACTTCCCATTTGATCATCCACTGTATACCAATTTGCATTTAAGGCTAAGTTTGCTGAAACAAAGGTTAAGTCGATTGTGGACGGGTTGTTGTCATTGTGAGGAAAATGGGTCGGCCTATGATCGTTTACCAAGATCAGGTCTGAATCCCGCAGGCATGCGACAAAGTTTTCACTTTCCGCATTACTGTCCTCTGACCCCCACATCGGGTGGTGTAAGTTAAAGTCCCCCATGATAATTGTTTTTTCAAACGTGGAAAAAAATAAAAATAAATTTTTCCATGTATTCATGTTGATTGTGTGAGAAGGAGATTTATAAAAATTAAAAATTGACAAAAGTCCTCTACTTGACTCTACTTGTATTCCCATTAATTCTATACCCAATTCAAAAAATGGTATATCATTTAATAACTTGAAGTTAAATTTTTTATCAAAAAATATTGCTTGACCTCTACCTAGGTCATTTGATATTATTTTATGAAAATTTTTTATATTGAATCTATTATTTCTATTATTTTCGTTAACCAAGGTTTCACAGATCAAAAACATGTCAAATTTGTCAGATAAATCTGTCAAATCGGCCTTTTTTGACAAAAGGCCTTGGATGTTCCATTGGCATATTCTCAATTCTGTGTCGATCATAAAAATTTAATTTTTGTATGAAAATTTAGTTAACATTGAATTTAATGAATTTAAATCTAATTGGTTTGTTGTATATAAAACTAAAAATGTTGTTAAGAATTGTATAAAAGAATTGTCTCCTTGTTTAATAACTTTGTCAAGTAGTGTATTGAGAACGTTGTTGTTTTCCTCCTGTGCTTTCTCTGCAGGATGTACGTCTCTCTCTTTCTCTCTTTGTTTTTCAAGAAACTTAAACATTACTCCATTTTCACTTATACTTTGTTTTTCGCGGTATTGTTTGTTCTCACATGCAAAAACTGTTTTGGGGGATTGTGATTTTTTTCGGGGAGGTGACTTTGGTTTTGATAGGTTGAATTTTAGGACTTGGGAATAATCCGGTTTTTCATAAGGGATCTCTGACAGTGGGAAAAATGGATTTTTTGTGAGGGTGTTGGGGAAGTTTTCTTGGAATTTTGTGAATGTTGAAGGTTCTTCGAGTAAGGAGCTTTCGATGTTTTCCGTGAGTTGTGATTCAAGTTTCTTCTTGACTTCAGCAAAACTGCTCCCCGTGCGGGTAGCGGTGGTCAAAATGTATCTAGAAAGTCCAAATAATGGACAATTTCTTCTGTCATATACCCAATGATCTCCTTTACAAGAGATACATTTGGGGTTATTTTCGTCACTTGTGCACAACTCTCCTCCTTCATGCTTTTTTTCACCACATTTAGGACAACGAGCGGCGCCTTTACAACCTTTCGACACATGATTGTGTCGATAACAGTTGTAACACATTTTTACCTGGGGAATAAATTCTGCGACCGGATATTTAGAATATCTGAACTTGATTTTTTCCGGTAGTACGTCTGTCGCGAATCGTATCAGGATTGAATTCAGTGGCTCAAATGTCGATTTTCCGTCAGTTGTTTTTATTTTTCTTGTCATTCGCGTTACTTTTACTATTTTAGTTCCTCCGGCTGAAATTTCTCTTTCTAATAACTCTTCATCAAATTCTTTTGGGATGTCGCGCACGAATCCCTGACGTGTGAGTCTAGATGACGGTACGAAAAGCTTGAAATTGTTTTTTGCGAAAATCTCGTCTGCCAACAGTGTGTTTGCTGTCAAGATATCGCCTGTTATGATTTTATATCTGTTGAAGTCAACGTAGTCAAGTCTCAAATTTTTTTCACCGTATTTCTCCGCGATGATCGTCCCCAGTGTAGACTGGTGGACTCTTATCTTTTTCCCGTTTTCAATTTGATCTTCGATAACTTGGGCGTACATAATGTACGGGGGATTGTGGTAAAGTTGATAAAATTTAGATTCGTCTGAAAAGTCATTTCCCGAAATAGCATTTGCTACCTTATGTGTGTTTTCAAATCTAGAAGTAAAAGTGTGGTCAAAAGTTTTTTGTTTGTTTTGGTGTTCGGTTTGCGAGTTTGGAGTGAAACCGTTTTGTTTGTTTTGAGCAATGTTTTCATTATTTGGAGTGACGATTGAAGCCGGGCGATTTTGTTTTTCCTGTGTTCTAGCACTTTTAATGTGCTCCGAATATATTTCTTCTAGAGTTTTTCTCTTTCTGTTCAGTTTCCTATTTTTCACTACTTTAAAATCTACTTCATTTTCAAGGGCCATTTTTTCATCGGCATTGTCATTATTCAATTTAACAAGGTTATCAGGACCTGTATGTCTCAAATCAATTAAAGGGGCTGACTTTTGAGGGTCATTGTCATTAGGTATGTTTGTTTCAGACATAGGAGGGGATGAGTGAAGAAAAGAAAATTATAATTTAACTTAAATAAAAAAAAGTCTAATCTAAGCGGCCGCCCCGGCCGGCTTCAACATAAAGAACTAACCTTTTGTTGTCCGGTTTGTGACGACTGCATTTGAAAAGACTCCTCAGGTAAGTAGATCCGGTTGGCACTTGTGCGTGGAGTCCGGTGTCAACAGCAGGAGAATACGTCCGTTCTGTATGAGAGCTAAGGCGAGAATCCCAACACGATATTTGAGTGAAGCAGAACGAGCGGGCAAAAGAATTAGAAACGAAATGTAGATGGCGTGAGAGAAGGGAAATGTGTTTGATAATAGCATATTAATGATGATGCTAATTTAATAAATAATCGAATTTAATAAACAATAAAAATAAAATGTAACTTTGTTATACTTTCATTATCATTCGCAAATCAGTTTCTCAACTTAGGCTTAAACGCTGTCAGTTACGTGTGCACGAAACTTTTATGTGCACATTCAATGTGTGTACATTCAATGTGTGCACATTCAATGTGTGCACACACACTGTGGGCACATATATTAATAGAATTCAATCTCCCGCAAATATATAAACAAACATCATTTATGCAAAAATAATTATTTTATTTCAAAATTAAAAAACCTGTAAATATCAAATGATTTATCTTATCAGTGCAACGAACTTGGAGTAAATGATTGAATGCTTTTTTACTCTAAATCCATCAGGACCAAGTTAGTGCACATTTACTTTATTTATGTGCACATTCAATGTGTGTACATTCAATGTGTGCACACACACTGTGTGCACATATATTAATAGAATTCAATCTCCCGCAAATATATAAACAAACATCATTTATGCAAAAATAATAATTTTATTTCAAAATTAAAAAACTTGTAAATATCAAATGATTTATCTTTCAGTGCATCGAACTTGGAGTAAATGATGGAATGCTTTTTTACTCCAAATCTAGGACCAAGTTACGTGCACTTACTTTTATGTGCATATTCAATGTGTGCACACACTGTGTGCACATATATTAATATAATTCAATTCAAACTCCCGCAAATATATATAAACAAACATCATTTATTAAAAAATAATTATTATTTCAAAAATTAAAACTTGTAAATATCAAATGATTTATATATACATCAGTGATCGAACTTGGAGAAAATGATGGAATAAAAAAACATTTTTACTCCAACAGGACCAAGTTATTTACGTGCATTTACTTTTGTGTGCACATGCATTCTTGTGTGCACACAATAATATGTGCACATTATCAGTAAACTACTACCACGCATAAGCAGACATCAAACAATTTTGTTGAAAAATGTATCGATTCCAATTGATTCTGTTTTTCTGAAAGTTATAATAATAATTTTTTCGTCGTCTGTGGACATAATTTTTAAATAAAAATCATATACAAACATAAAAGTTATGCCTACGTATAGAGTGTAGGGTAAATAAATAAAATGTAGAATTAAGAAGACTCCGAACTGTTTTCAATCATTCTTTATTATAAGATAGAGGTATCCGTCGTCACCATCAATCCCAAGTGCCGCGTCTGCCGGTACTTCTGTATAATGTCCATCGGCTTCTAGGGGGAACACTAATTGTTGCCGATCGGCAGAGTCGCTGGATGTGCACTGTAAAGCAGTGTAGTTGTTGGAAACCTCTGATGGCGGTGAGTCGTCGGTAGGATTTTGTTGCAGAGGAGATGCAATATATATTGATCGATCATCTGCTGCAAAATAATCTTCTGCGTTGCTGCTCGCAATGGTAACTTCCTCGTCCTCTGCATCCGACTCATCAGTTTCGTTATCAGATTTAAAAGCTTCTGCTTCTGTTTCATAACAACAAAGATGTATTATCTGCTTAAAAGTTTAATTAATTTTTTTAAGGTACTAGGGGGCTCGTGCGCCAAAGTGGCTTTGTTTTGTTGTTCGGATAGTTTCATGTGTTACATTAAGTTATATGTGATTCGCATGTGAATCACATGTGAATTACATGTGAATCGCGTGTGAATTACATGTGATATTTACGACACGGCAGCAGTGAAATATTTTTTTATAGAAGGGGGAAGAGGGACGATATCGCCAATGTTATTTTTCAAAATGAGTGCCTTACGCTTTTCTTTTACACGTATGTGTTAGATTTCGTTGGATTTAATTTTTTAGAAATCTTATTATTATTATAGATCATCTGTTTGAGAATTTTTTCTCAAGTAGCTAATACGTTTTATTTTCTGTTGTTTAGTTGATTTTTAATAATCGTGTCGCAGTAAAGTACACCGTAAAAAAAGAAGTAGAAATTTCAAGCAAAATTGCTCGAACTCAGTTGCGACTAAATTTGGTCGAATTTTAGAGTCGAAGTTCAAAATCCAACTTGATCCAATTTAGGTTAAACAGAAATTTAGGTTTTGAAACAAAAAGGTTCGACTTTATTTGCAGTTCTTTCCAGCTCTACTCAAAAGTGTCTTCGACAACGATAAATCTAAAAAAAATCGTAAAAAAAATAATTAATCACAAAGGAAAAGTGTTTTCAGTGTGACGTTCAAGGTGAAATTCTTTCTTAAGCCGAATTTTCGGCTTAACTTTCAATATGTCAGAATAAAATTCCAGTAAAGAGTTGAAAATCTGATCAAAAAAGTGAAAAGGTCAGATTTCATACTCTAAGTTGAAAATGACAGCAACTTTGTTTGACTTTTAAATTGCGACTCTAAAATTTAAGCAAATTTGCTCTAAAACGAGGTTTAAAATTAAACTCTTTTTTTACGGTGTAACAAGAAAAGCGTATCCTGAAAAATGTTTTTTATCATATTTACTTTTTTTACATCTTTTTCTACTTTTCCAATTTTGTTAAAGTATTTTTTAACTTTTTTCATATAGTTTGTTTAAAATTTGCATAAATGTAAGAAATAAAGCAAAATTTTTTACTTGCGAACTTTGCAGCACCAGGATTTTTTTTGTCGCAGTTCATACAGCTGTGCAAATTTTCGGCAAAATTGTTCGTACGATCAAGTTTCTGAGCAATTGTATTCTTCGAGTTTGTGCTTACCAGAAAACCACTCATTTGCTGCGTAAGCCACAAATGTCAATACTTTTGACTTGATCTTTTTTTCTTGCTCATCGTCTTTGTCTAAGTTTTCGACAAGCTTGCTTAAGCTTGTCGAAATTCTTTTGAACTCTGGTTCCATCTGGGGAATCGGTAGAAAAGGCAATGCCATTAATTGATATTTGTACCTTGTGATTCCCGTCTTGATGATTTTCCAGTCATTCGCCTGTAAACTCATAAATTTTAATATTTGTAAGCCCTGAAAACACAGCTGCGCTCAAAGGATTGGATCAATTATTGCACACCGCAGCGTCCGCAGATTTGATCTAAATTTGATACAAGAATTTTATACAATTTTGAAATTCAAGTTTAATCCATTTTTGATCAAACTTTGATTCTAAAATAGATCAAACTTAAATTTCGAAATTTGATCAAATTTTTTTGTCAAACTTTGATGATCAAATCTGCGGATGCTGATGCATCAGTGTGCAATATTTGATCAAATCGATACACAATACATTTGCACAAAATTTGCACAAAATTTGGTCAGTTAAGTGGTTTTTCCAACATTTTCTAATATGTCTTTATTATGTACATAAAAAAATAAAATATCACACTTTGTCCGGTTTTTTTTTCATCAAAGAATTCAATATTTTGCCCAGAGTTGGTTCCTTTAGTTTTTTTCGGAGTGCTTGCAATATATAATTTTTTTGAACTTATTCAGTAATTCACTAGTTCGTCTATATAAATCATATCGAAACTACCCTGAAAACACACTTTGACCAAATTTTGTGCAAACTTTGTTCAAATTTATTGTGTATCAATTTAATCAAATGTTGCACACTGCAGCGTCCTCAGATTTTATCGAAATTTGATAAAAAAAAAAAAAAATTAAAAAATTAAAAAAATATAAAAAAATTTTATCAAATTTTAAAAATCAACTTTTTGATCCATTTTTCATGAAAGTTTTATCAAATTTAATCAAAATTGATATATATCTATTATATTTATAAATATCGATTTTGATTAAATTTGATGAAACTTTCATGAAAAATGGATCAAAAAGTTGAATTTTCAAATTTGATAAAATTTTTTTATCAAACTTTGATTAAATCTGCGGACGCTGCAGTGTACAGAGTGTTTGATCAAACATCGTCCTTTGAGCAAAGCTGTGTTTTCAGGGTAGCTGCGTATTATAATGGGACCTATTATATTTGGATGCTGACCATACTGAACGTTTGAAAGTAACGATCCCGCGCAAACAAATAAACAAACAGATGAAAACGAAATAAAAAAACGAACAAGCGAACAAACAAACAAACAAATAAACAAACAAACCTGACTGTAGTGAAATTGACAACGGTGGACTTCAAGTTTTCCATAAACAATCGTAGCAGCTCGACCTATATTGTGCTCGAAGTCACAACTACATCTCACAACGTTCAATGATGGTGTTTTACTTTGAAAAAACCTCATCAGCTGAACGTACGTCGTGATAGTTTTTCTTGTCACGATGAAAGGCATGAGCAAAACGGTCTGAAATTGTTTTTTGTTTTTTTTTAAAAGCAAATTAACATTTGTAGGTTTTGAGAATATAAGTTATTCCCCAACATTTTGTCTCGTTTAGCAAGTATTTATGCGAATCTTTCAACAATTAAGTTTTAGATTATGCAAACTTTTTAAACGATCCAATTTGTTTTCATATTTTCATTTCAAAAATGATTTATAGAAATTTTGAAAGGTTTTTAC
Organism: Telenomus remus; assembly: GCA_020615435.1. Classification (NCBI taxonomy): domain Eukaryota; kingdom Metazoa; phylum Arthropoda; class Insecta; order Hymenoptera; family Scelionidae; genus Telenomus; species Telenomus remus. Next base: position 6,730,702 of record CM036338.1, read on the forward strand.
TTCACAATGATTTGAAAGAAGCCATTTTTGTTACTACCAGCGCAGCAACAGAGCAAGAAGAGCAGCATCAAAGAGAGAGGAATTGAATGATGAAGAAATATTTTTATACCCGGTTGTGCAAACGAGCAATAACATTGAAGCATTGGGGTGCCCATTTTTCTTTTTTTTCCCCTTCCTTCTTCTTTTCGGGTTTTTTTAGTAGTCTTTTCGGTACAATGCTGAATGTCGAATGCTGAATGTAATAGAGGAATTTTTCGGTGAAATAGGCTTTTTTTTCAAGCTTTCACCAAAGCTCCTTATGTCTTTCCACTCGTTTGGACGATCCATGCCTAACAATGTACGACTCAATTTGTATATCATAGATAAGCTGCTTCCTTTTTTCTTTGATGCAGCTTCCGCATGCCTGTTAAAATATTGTAAATTAGATCTAGGACCAATTGTAAATTTGTACAAAATAAGTACAGAATAGATTATGGCAAAATTGTCGTTAACGTTTCTTTGACAAAAAAAGGCCAACTTTTTTTCAGTGAAATAATATAGACTTACAATTGTTTTTTGTTAACGTGTTTATCAATCTGAGGTACGGTAAATGATCCACAAAGTTCTTTTGTACTTTTGACTTTATCCATCATGAGTCTTATCAATTCAAATCTTCACTTTTATCATGTTCTTCAAAGTTGTGCCTCGAATGAATTTTCCCTGCTCTATCCTTCGAGTAATCCCCTGTTCAAATATCATCAGTTAAAAAAAATATCATCATATTTTTATACGCTTTTCTTTACTTTGCGAATTTCGACCAAATCTTGTAAATTCAATTTGACAGGCTTACACTCAATATTATTCTCAATTGGTAAAAAAACAGTGTTATTGTATATTAAAAAGCATTTATTTCAATTTTATTTTTGAAAGTCGACGCAAAATTTTAACTTTCCAACAGATGAAAATTAGTCACTTTATTCTTTATTGAAACAATGTTTTTTCAATACCAGGTAATTTACTTTAAAAGCATAAGCACAAAATTTAAAAATTAATTTTAAATATTATGAACGATTAACGTTTTTTTGCGCGATGTTTTTGCAGTTACGACTTTGAATGTATCTATAAGATTTAACAACGTGCAAGAAATATATAGACATAATTATCGTTTGGTATTTTGACAAGAGCAGACCAAACAATTTTGTTATCGTTACAATCTTAACAAATGATTTTGGCAACTGGCCACAGGAACTGTTTCAGGAGATGCGGGCAGTACGTTCGTGGTGCAGCAGAGTAGATCTAGCAGATGATCCGAATAGATCTACCTTTCCGCTGCTCTGAAAACTCCAAAAGAATGCCCTGCCATTGATTATAGGCGACACACTCTCGATGGTGCGCCGCTTCTTAACTTAATATTAATAAATATTTTCCTAACAGGGTATATAAGCATCAAAGATTCATCAGTTCCGAAATTTGGATCGGTTTGCCGGAGAGTTTATCGTACTCTTTTAAACGTTTTCTTCCCTGACAGCACGTAATAAGTCATCACGCGAAGAAGTATCTGTGTTAACAATGAGGCGCGGGATTCCAGAGAAAACAGCACCTCAGTGCCCACAAGACGAATGTGCTCAAACAAGGTGCACCGCAGATGTCCAACGTGCGACAAGAGTTTCGCGTATCAGAGGGATTTGAACTGTCACATGAGAAGCCGCAATTATAAGGTGTACACTCGTGCTCGAAGCGCGAAAAATAATTAACATGGACGAACAAGAGTCTTTGCAGAAACTTGAAAAGTGCCAATTGACCGAGTGATTTGTGTATGACTGTTGCAAAAATGTTTTCAAGATGATGGATAATTGCACGGTTTGGTTGTGGACAGAAAAGATGAAGAGAAATTGCTCGATCTGTAGTCATGAGGAGGGCAGAAAAAGCATTCTTCAGAGGTTTATGAATACTCGTGCTGGTAAGTTAATTTCAATTACTTATTAAGTTTTGTATTCAAAAATTGTTTATTACATTTTTTTGTTTTACAATTGATTTAGGAAAACAAGGCGTACCCCGAGAACACGCCACCTTTGTTCGTAAACGGAAAGATTGTACAGTGCGGAAAGTCATACAAGTTAGTCCACAGTGGTAGAGGAGCAATTACCGCAACTGGTGACGTTACAAGGGACTAACGTGATTTTAGCCAGCGAAAATGTCATTGTTAGGTGGAAATGTTGCACCTTGCAACAACACGATGATCGCCCATCAGGTGGTAACTCAGCAAAGTTTGAACAATGAAAACACCAACGCGATACCAACAATCATATCAGCTCGATTGATTTGTCAGAATTTGTGGAAATTAATCAGGCGCAGGAAATTTTCAACTCGCTTCGATTTTATGTGACCCCTGCAGTGTACGGGGAAATACGTAATATCAATGATATTCAGGATTGGCTAAGAACAGCGGTAATAAAAAAATAAAGAAACCGAAAAATCAATTTGAAAACAAAATGAAAATAAAAAACTTCAAAAAGTGTTGTAATGAAGTACTGAAAATGAAAATATTATTTTAAACGAGTTCAAACATTACTTTTTAATTTTCAGGTAAAATCAAAAGAAGCTCTTAAAAAAAAAATTTCTGAAGTTTGCACAGGTGATCAACGATACGTTTTCCAATTATGACGAGCACTTTTGGTATAGTTGCTATATAGAAACTATTTATGTACTTTGGATTCCTCGAGACAAATTCCAATGATTCGTCTGATAAAGAACCACTGGAAATTCAAGTTTCAGTATTAAGAAATGTTAAAATATTGTTTTGGGTGTACCTGTCAAAAACAAATTTCGTCTGCAACAGTACTTTTGAGTTCGTAAACATACTGTCAACGTGATCGTGAGATCTGACCTTCGATATTATAAAGAAAATATTCAATTTAGTTTGTAAAAAGTAATTGTCATAGAACGATCATTTTGAGGTAGCAATCCTTATGAATCCTAGCTGATACTTCCTTGCACTGAAATGCAGTTCAGCAAAAACAAAAAATCAAATGCAATTCCGTACAATCAATTTTATAATCACTTTTCTTAATTATTCGATTTCACTATGTGCAAATTATTGTATTTATAATTATTAATCAGTCATTTATATTGTTATTATCGAAATAACAAACGAAATACTCAAACTCGATTTTAATCAATTTTATACGAAGAGACAAAACTGTTTAGCGTCCGGATTTGAAATCGCCGTGTCTTATAATAATTAGCGATTATTTTTTTCCATGTATTTCTTCAAATAAAATACTATGACATTCAAAAATTTTCATTGAAAAATGAGAAAAAGGAAAAGCTTGAATTTCATTCGCGCGTCTGTTTCTGATGATCTGTATAGAATTTAATAAATTGACAATCGTCATTTGTAGAAAGGTTTTTGTTTTTACTAAAATCAAAAAATTCGTTTTCTATGAGTAAACAATAAAAGAAAAAATCCTACATTTTCGTTCGTTCAACAAAGCTGGCACAGGTTCTCCTACCGGCACTTTTGATATTACGCGACAGAAACAAGTTTTAACGACACAAGTTCCATATCTGAAAAAAATATAAATTTTACAAAAATTGCACGACAAATAACCATAACAAAAAAACATAAACAAGAATGTTATATGACGTATAATGTAAACCGTCAAACGATCGTACCACAGCTTTCAGTTTTCATAGACTTCGCACTTCGAAAGTCGGCATAAATTACATAGTAAGTAAAAATACTTACATAGTGGTTCCATGACTTCAAGGAAATGTTCTAATGATAATGTTTTACTTATAGAAGGTGCGTCAGGAACAGAAACTGAACAAAAAAAAGAAAGGACCACCCAATCGGAAATTATTCGTAGATCCTGAAATTAAGGGTAAATAAAAATTGTTCAATTGTTGTGCATTCGCTTATCGTTTACTATGTATTACTTATATTTCTGTGTGCAGAATAAGACATATCTCTGGCCACTTGCAATCACTGATTAACTGACATTTCGAAAAGCATTTTTGTCTCGTGAACATAATTGTTCTTTTAGCATTTCATTTTTTCTACAATTGTTTACATCAAATTTTTCATCAATAATATTCAATATTATAACAAACTGATCGAGACTAATGAAACTGATTAACTTATTTCATTTTTTTAAATAAAAAATGTTTTTTGGTATCTTGAGAATTCTGAAACCATTTAACTGGTTATATTTCAAATTGCCACAGATGTATAATTGTAGTCAAATATATAAAAAGTGATTATCAATGTCGTTTGAATTTTAGGAGAGAGGACCATCCATGTCAAAAATGGACTCAATACAGAAAAAGGAAACGAAAATGAACTCGAAGAAGAAGATGAGTACAATGATGATCCGTACTTCTCAACACCTGTGTTGCCATCTGAGAATGGTAACAACTGAAATTCGAATAATAAATTTATTTTCTGTTCATAAATTTTCATTCCCAAGTTTGTTTTGAAGATTTTTATGTAAGCTCGTAATAATCCAATGTTACAGGCGATAGTTCAAGTGAATCCAACGACGACGAGTTTCCGAATACAAAATCTTTACCGAACCAAACAAAAACTCGTGCAACTTTGGAGACAATATCGCCTCAAATCTTAGCTATTACTAGCGAACAAACAAATGACCCGCATACACCACAAGCTAATCTTTCTCATGGACGTGGACAAAGTCTTCAGCGTAAATCTGAACGGATTGTCTCACGTCAACGTGGAATAGAAGAAGATCCTACAGATAGGACTGAATAAGATCCTACAGATAGGATTGAAGAAGATTCTACAGATAGGTCTGAAGAAGATCCTCTTCATGTACCTGAAGGAGATCCTACACATGAACGTACACGACATCTTCCAAACGGACCTGGAGAAGCTCCCCGTCGTGGCCCTTCACGTAATCCCCTACGTGAATATCTCCTGGATAGGATGAACAATCAACAAAGAAGAGTGGACAGATCTCGCAGTAGAACTCCACCTCCCAATCCTCGTCGAGATGAAATCCAAGACGAAGAAAATATTCGTCCGGTTGGGAATGCAGGTAGTTGAAATATTTGGTTTTCCGTATTATCTTTTATTGAATTTCCCATCTATTAATCAAATCGAATTTCTTTTAGACGATAATATTCAATTACTGAGCTCACGCAATGGTCAAGTAAGTATCGTAAACCGAATGTCATTGAACGCTAAACCGCAATAAATGAAAATTTATTTTGTATTTTAGGTTTATTTAGGACGTGGTATATGGATAAGACAAAGTGTATGGAATCTCACTAATGGCAACAAATTATCCTTGGTTGTTAATGCGATTTTAAAAGCTTTGCACGGAGATCGAGTTTTGATTAACCGATGTCTGACCATGAAAGGCACTACTTTTCAAGCACGAAATATGGAACCAAGACGTACATTTAATGCAGAAGAACTTGATCACATTGCATGTAATACATCTGAGGATTGAAAAGTTGCATCTTTAATGTTACTTCAAATTTCATTATTCTTTTTTTTCAGGTGTTTTTTTTTGCCGTTCTTGAGAAAAGAAACACCCCTTTAAATGGAAAAGAAATGAAAAAACTGAATAAGTACATTACAAACTACATTAGTGCTCTTCAAAAAAAGTACAAAACAAACCCCCGTTATTTTGAAGCGGAAAGAAATCCAAATCAAGAGGTGTACCTTTTGTTAACTGGAAGGGAATTAACTCAGTAGCAAGTGTTGGGTTGCTGACTCACGCGACCATGTTTGAACAAATAACGGATCATTATATAACTATTTTTTGTTTAGTTGCTTCACGTTGAATTTTGGAAATGTTGAATATTTGATGCAAAGTTTTTCATAAAAAACTTTGTTAATGTGAACTAAAATATGAAAAAAATTATTTTTTAAAGTCATTATCCTCAATCGTACAATCAATGACAGTAGTTATTGATAAGAAGTTTCAAAATATGATATGCTAATTTCATTTTAATTAATGTTTCGCGTTGTGTTTTACCGAAATGAATGTTTGTTTATTTGCTGAAAACTGACATTTCCGAAACATTTAACGTTTCATTAAAAATAAATTATAATAAAAAATAAAACGTATGTGTTTGCCACAAAAAGCGTCAAATGCTGTTGCTAATTGTCATCGCTGTTTGTAAGTTCAAGAATGTTTAGATTTAGTTGAATTTACGTTTTTAGTTTAAATCGAAGAGTAATTTTACTTTGTCAGCTCGACCTGGAAGTTTGATAATGTCCACCTTTTGAATTCAAAAATTCAGATGAATTCAAAAAGTAAAAATTTCATTGTTATAAAGGAATAAAAAAGTTTCATCTTAGTTAATCGTTTATTAGTACAGCTAATTATTTTTCGATAATTGTAGCATTCAAATTTGACAAAAACATTTCTGTGGTGTCAAGAAAACATAGATAACTGAAATTTTCATTTTAAACATGTCATTACATTTTATTAATATAGGAATGTTTTACTTGCTACTTCAGGATAAAGAACGTAAAAGCAGTTGATTTGTTTTTCTCAACACTACAGATTCATTTGAATGTGTTTTGACATCATTTTCAACTACACATTCCATTTTCTTTGTTTGATCCAGCATTTTAAATGTATTCATAATAAAATATTGACGTACCGAATAAAAATTTTATCAATATAAAAAAATTCGTACAGTTTAATATGCCATTTATTTACATTTTAATATTTATTGAGTCTGTAGTACAATGAAAGTACAATCAAATACAATGAAAAAAAAAATTGTTCATTTTTTAGATCGACTCATTTCTGATCCAATTTCGACTCGTTTTCGATCCATTTTCGAGTTATTTACAATGTCCCAAATTCGGACTTGGTTTCGAGCCATTTTCGACTCGAAAACGATCCGAAATCGACTCGATTCCGAATTCATTTCGATGAGCGTATTTTTTTCTGGGTGGAAATTTTTAAACTTCAAACTTTTAAGCTACTTCCAAGACATAATCTTTGTCTCGGGGAAGGCATATTGAGCAAAACCACTGGTTCTGCCGTCGGTATTGAACACATTTGAAATGATACCAAAGCAAACAGCTGTCGCAGCGCACAGTTTTTTGCCACAAACGTCACAGTGATATTTGTTTTGTTTTGTTTCTTTTTAATGATGTCAGTCAGTTGGTCTAATACGCCCGGTTTGCAGTATTTTTCTAAAATACTCATTTTTACATCTTTGTCCCAAAACGATTCTTTCAGATTAGACAGACTAATGTGACTAATATGTTTTTTTTCTAAGAACCCTTGTCCTGAAAGCAATTTTTCGATTTGTAGGCTATCGCATCCGATCCAAGTTAATAAAGTTTTGAGTTTTTGCCCATGTCCTTTTTTTTTGAAAGCTACTACTTTTCCTGGGGTATTTTTGCATGGCAAGCCAGCAGCAGTTAATTGCTTGCTGCCTTGAGGTCGTCCAGGCGCGGACGACGACTTGCTGATTTTATATTGTTGAACTACTTCTTCAACTGCTATCAAGTTTGCTTCACCCTGTTTGGAATAATAATAACACAAATTGTCAATCTGTTTTTGATTAATTATCAGTGAATTATATTTATAATGGTTGACTTTTTTTATCATTTTTAAATTTATTCATTACCTTTTCTTGCGTCTTATTTTCCTCGTCTTTTTGCAAATCAGCCAACGATCCATCTCTTTCAAACTCACTAGCTTCTTCCTCCCTATGGAAGTTACGTTTTGTTTTTTTCGTTCTACTCTCAGAAATCTTGTCTTTGATGTATATTGACATATTTTCGATGTCAAAAAGAGTTTCATTTGGAGGTGCAGGGTGAAAAAAATAACAATCGATAGTATTATTTCGTGAACCCGTATTTTATTGCTGTATTTTACTATTATTTATAGCAAAACTAATGTTATAATTTGATTAGAACTATTGACAATCACTTACTAATATATCCTGCCAGTCCCAAACTTCGAATGAAATCTCAGTTTCGATAGAATTGATCATTTTGCCCCATTTCACAATTATTTCAGAAAAAGTTTCATCTCTAATTCCTTTCATTGCGCGCTTCATATCCTCGTAAACCTGATCCATTATTGACTCTCGATCATTTTCGACCAAGGAGACTAGAGAGTCTCCTTGATTTTCCACGTGAGCCATCAAATCACCTGTAGCCGATGCAGCCATTGTTTTTGTCTGAGAGAAAGACGAATTTGACAAATCAACAGAAGACTGCTGTGCAATACGTTCGATATAAAACTGAGTTCTTGAATTATGATCTGTTAAAAGAAACGATGCTTTTTTTTATTATGAATTTTTTTCATTTCAATTGTTGAACTTAAATTGTTTAAACCTTTAGCGATCATGTCTGATGTCATTTGGCTCTCCGTAGCAGAAGAGAAACTGCTTGACTGAATAGAAGATGCATTTTTTTGAGACGAATTACTACTTTGTCGAGTTTTTGGTCTTGCACCTGTCGATAAAAAACCATACATGTTTTCTTCTTCTTTCTCGTTGACGATTTCTTCTTTTTTCTCGTTGATGTTTTCTTCTTCTTTCTCGTTGATGTTTTCTTCTGTTTGCGGATTCAATTGCTTTCGAACAACATTTCTATCAATCTCATCTTCCAACACTTTTGAAATTCAAAATTAACCGTCCACTTTATAAAAATAAAACAATTTTAAGACTATTTTAGCGAAATTATTAATTACTTGAAATATCCAACGTTTCATTTATTGTGTTAGTTTCTGTCAATAGTAATTCGTGGTTCTATTTGCAATTGAATTCGCTCACATACAAAACATTTTTTCCTTTATTGTTGTTTCTGAATTTAAATCGTGCAAAAAACGGACAGTTGCACTTCACAGATCTGAAAGCATATGCACACTACATATTAAAAAAATGCAAATTTTGTTAATATAAATAAGAAACAAATTAAGCAATTTAGAGTGACAGTGAATGATTTGAGAAAAAAATTCGCATTAAGATCAAATTTCTTACGCGACTTCGCGTTTGCCGGTGCTTTTTGATTTATGTTTGCCGCTTTTCTTACAAGCAAATTTGACCATAAAATATTTAAGAATCTCAGGAACTTCTGTTCCTGCAGGGACCTTTGTCTTATGATTATAAACTACACTGTCGCAAATGTAGTATTCGAAGCCAGTCTTTTTGGCATAAGCATCCATTTGCACTTTAACTTCATTGAAATCGTCGAACTCTTCGTTCCAAACGAAACTTTTTGTAACCGGTACCATCTGAAAAAAAATTAGTAAAACTTGTTTTAAACACTATTACAAGTTTTACTTAATCAATAAATAATCGTTCATAGCAAAAATACTTGATTGGAAAAAACAAAAAACAAAGAGGAAATCATAACAAAAATAGCATCGAATATTTTTGTTTACATTTCTGACTATTTCCTGGAACTTATTAAATCAAAACAACAGATTTTTCGATGTTTTTCTCAGACAAATCAATTAATACTTACATTGGTCGTTGGGTTATTTGTAACAAAATTGGAATTATTTTATTGTTCACAGCATTTATAAACAACAACTCGGATACGGCTACTTTGATGAATAACTATACAACCGAACTAATCAAAAAGTAGCAACATGTACCCCGAATCGGTGTTATGAAACTTGACACGGTTGTTTTTAATAAGTGTAGAACGAAAGACAGAAATTGAACGTGGACAAGCAGTCCACATAGCTCTGTCTCGCAATGAACCGAAGTTGTGTGTGACTCGTAGGGTTTTTTGTATTCAAAAGTTGTTAGTCCCGGAGGAACGAAAGAACTACGCATTTTGTTCACTCATTTTCCGACGCGTACAGATTCGCACCTTGGTCTTTCATACTTTCTGATGCAGGTATTTGCACCATCGAAAGTTTTTTTGTCGTTTTTTGTCCAAGCATTTTTTTTCGTATCAAAACGAGTTCTTTAATCCTCGAGTCATGTTTTTTGGGAGTTTTTGGCGAAACATCTCGTTATGAATCGTCGTTTGTAACACGCGTGACGAAATGTTTGTTTACAAGTTCCTCGTGTTTTTATGCTTAGCAACAATGGTAAGTTTGTTTACATCATAATTTTTAGACCGATCTTTTGTTATTATAAATAACACCAATTTATATTGATATAAATATTCAAAAATGGCAATTCGTTAGAATACAATCATTTATATATTGTTTCTCGTTGCATGAATTCTTCGTTCACTTTGTGACCTCATCGCCGCGACTTAACTTTTCATGATCTATCCTGGGAGAGACATATTTACTCTCGCGCGTGACCGCGCTTCGACGTTCAACCTTTACAGACTTTTCACGTTTGCACTTGTTGGTCCTGGAAACAAACGTATAAAAAAATGAAATATAAAAATTAAAGTTCAAGTAGGGACAGTAGTTCGAGTGGTGTGCCCGCGCAAGCGGGCAGCTTTGAGCTAGGTATCGCAGACCCATAAAGGCAGCTCCCAAGGCGTTTTACAACAACCAAGACGTTAAATAAACTCCCTTACCAGAGCTAGTTAATGCCACGTTCAAGTGAAACGGTATTGGGAACACCCCATGCCGTTTGTGCTTTAAGAGCACGCTCAAGTACTTGGCCATTTCTCACCGAACGATGTTCAGTCTGAAATGCGTACGGGGGACACTCGTGAATCCCTTTCATCATGTCGTATCTTAAAAGGCAAGACTTTTATCTATACTTTGAGAGGCACCTCATCTCTCGCTGTTCTACCTACTTTTTAGTTTTATCTTTATTAACAATACAAAATTTTCTATACTTTTCTGTTCGCGCGAAACAATCGGGTAACTCCACTTTTCAATATCATGAGAAAAACGCGTTTGCAGTTTTTGATGCATTTCTCTTGTTTTGTCATTTTTTAATTGTTTTAAACTATCAATTTTGTCTTTCAATAAACATAATTTTTGAGGAAACTCAAACAGTTGTTATATTGCAATTTATACAAAAAAATATAATAAAAAGACGATAGAAGTAAAAAGACATGGCTTTTTCAGCAAGTATTCTCATGATCGCAAGGAATGAGCATTAATTGGTGTGAAAGCCCGTTAAAAATAGTTCTCTAATTATAAATTAGTACAGTCATTATCGTTAATGCCTGGACTTTTTGTAACTAACGCGGAACTAGAAAGAAAAGTTGGGTTGGCTGGGGGAAATATCGAGGCGCGCAGTGCACATCCCTTTGCACGTGACGTCTCAACCTAACCTCACTCGTTTGTTGTTCTGTCCGACTTGTCAATTTGTGCTGAGTTGATGACAACCAAAAAAATAATAATGACTGAAAGAAAATAACAAACAACGCGAAAGTTACACAGTAAATAAAAACTAAAATACCAAAAATCGAGTGATTGTCACGAAAAAACATGTGTTTTCTGTGAAACTTTTTCAAAAAGTTGAAAATAATAAATTATGGACAAATATATTGTGTGAAACAAAACTAAAAGTGGTTTTCGTTTAAAAAAGTGACAGGGTTTACCTTGGACGAGTTCCTATTGACAACAGGTAAATATTCAACTCGACTGGTCTTATAAATATTATAAACTGTAGGAAAGCCAAATTATTAATTGAAAATTGAAACTTTGCAGGATTGTGACGTGGGAAAATTAGTAGACAGAACAACACAAACAAGAGGAGGAAATATGACATGGGACAACAAATAAAAAACGGAAGCAGGTTGGGCGACGATCAGTTCAAAATCGGGTTGATGATCGGAGCAAGAATCGAACAAACACAAACGAGCAGGAGAAGAATCACGATAAGTCTGCGGTGAGATTGACATTTTGTTTTCTTGTGGTTTACGTTGAGTGAAACATTTTATGTTTTGCAAACTTTTTAATGTCAGAAATATAATGTTTTTTCAGACATCCAGAAGGGGACAGCATCTCGACAGAGATTTCGAAGCTTGAACGCCTGCAATAGATTCACTGTTCTTCTCGTTCGATTCGATTGGATTCCTGCTTTTAAATGTTGGACTTTCCTCAACAAACTGGACTTTAATTCTTAAACATGCAACGAAGATCGGGCAATGTCACTACAAAATTCAAGGCTTATTTTTCACCCCACGCAACAAGGATGGAATTCGTGGCAAAAGTTTTCTTCTCGTTTACTCGTGCACAACTGAGCTTAAAATTGTGTTCGCGTTTCGTGTTCTTGTTTACATTTCGTTACATGTTGTGAATTTTAAACTATTGAAATCAAAATGGCGAGCTAATGTGTCATATTTTGTAATCAGTTGTTATTAATTTGTAAGAAAGAAAAACGGGAACAGTCATGCTGATAAAATTAGAAAATGAATAAATGTTTTTCATAAGCAATTAAAAAATATTATAAAAGTTTTTATTTAACAATATCAAATGTGGATGCATTTATTATTCATTAAGAATAGACCATCGGCAAAAATGAAACATACTTTTGTAATCATTTTCGAGAAGGAGGAGTTTGAAAATAAAAGAACAAAAGTAATTTTATAATAATTTATTCACTGTTAAACCGTAGGTGTGTGTGTGTGTGTGTGTGTGTGTGTGTAAGTAAAACTTTTATAACGTAAATACAGAGTTAGAAAATGAATAAATGTTTTTCATAAGCAACTAAAAAATATTATAAAAGTTTTTATTTATTAAGTGCTATAAGTTTACGATAACAAGTCTCCTACGTTTTACCATCCAGTCCAATCACCGTCGTATTTAATGACATCTTCTAATTTTTGTTTCATCGAAGCTGCCATTCGTTCAGCCAATCCAGGAACCTCGTTCAGATCTCCCCAAACTTCTTTGACGGTTTTCGTGAGGTGTGCAAGCGATTTTATTTCTCCAGCAGTCCACTTTTTCTGCATTATTGCCCATCCGTTTTCAATCATTTTTAAGTCAGGTGAGGTAGCTGGAAATTGGATGAGGGTAATTTTCGCGACAGGGGGAGGGTCGCGACACATCTTGAAAAATTTTTTTTTGGTCCCCTTCAAGAATTTTGGGTTTGTTTTTTTTTAACCCTTTGGGGGCCGCCAGACCCCTCTTAACCCGCTACCCCCTTTGATCAGATCAAAAACCCTGAAAAGGATTTGATCAAATATTGCGCAATATGCAGCATCTACAAATTTGATCAAAGTTCAATCAACAAATAGTATCCAAATCGAATCAAATTTTTGATACAAAATCAATCAATTTCAGACCAAAATTTGATCAAATTTTTTAAAATCGGTGTTTTTTTTAAGTCGAAAGGACAGAGGTGGCAATTCAAAAAATCGGGTTTTTTCAATGACGTTCAATCAAAAAATCGGGTTTTTTCAATAACGTTCAATCAAAAAATCGGGTTTTATCAATGACGTTCAATCAAAAAATCGGGTTTTTTCAATGACGTTCAATCAAAAAACCGATGTCTTAATTAAATTATTTCTTTATTTATGAAAACGATCATTGAAAATAAAACGGCATTGTTCTTTTAGTCTTGTTTGAGCCTGCATAAGATGCATGCAGGTAATTTTCCAAGGACTCGGAAAGACGTTCGGGGGTGTGTCTATAGTGCGTAGTTTGTGAAAAGCTCTGTGATTCATCGTTGCGTTTTCATCTACCAATGGCGAGGCGAGAAAAGCGCGCCACTTCGAAGAGACAAATTTTCCCCTGAGACGGCTTCAGTTCCAGAAGCAACTTCGTCATTACTTTATCGACCGCTTAACAGTGAAAACGTCTTATTTCCGAGCTCTTCGTACGAATCAAGCAACCGAAAATGATTGATTCTCGAGTCATTCCTTTTTTGATTCACCGTGTTTCGTTGGTGGAGAATACCTGATTAATCAACATCCAGGATCAACGATACCACGACGCTCAACTCAGGTCTTCATTCTTCAGAGACGTAGCCGAAATCGTCAACGTGGAACTTAGGATGCTTCTCAAGGGTAAGTCTTTGTTCAACTGATTTTTTCTTTCATTGTCTCATTCATACCGTCATATTTTTTTGTTCGGCCATTTTTATTTCAATTTCAACTCTTTTTTTTCATTCAATTTCAAATTTCTTTTTTTTTAGTTCAATTTGAAATCTTTTTTAGTTCAATTCAAATTTCTTTTTTTTAGTTGAACTCAATTTCAAATCTTTTTATAGTTCAATTTCAAATTTCTTTTGTTTTTAGTTCAATTTCAAATCTCTTTTTTTTGGTTAAATTTCAAATTTATTTTTAAGTTCAATTTAAACTTTTTTGTTCTAGTTCAATTTCAAATATTTTTTCATTTAGTTTAATTTCAATTTTTTTGTTTTAGTTCAATTTAAAATTTCTTGTTTTCAGTTCAAATTAAAATTTTTTTGTTCTTATTCAAAACTCATCAGTTCCGTTTTTGTTAAAGAATGAATAATCAGAGATTTTTATTAATTACAAATGTACAACTCATTGTTTTGATTCTAGGCAGTGACCTGCAATGGCTGTGGACAACGATTGAAAACAACTTCCACTTTGAAGCCAACTCCGGCCAACCCTCACATTGGGAGTATTTCAATATGTTGTCGTTCATGATGAACGACAATATGAAGATCATCGCCGGGACGGCCCTTCCTAATCCTCCCAATTGCTCTGAGTACTACTTGGCGGAAGTCTCACTGATTCCTTTCGTCATCTACTAGGTTTCTCAGAGAGAAAATTCCTGGATCAACGATGCCGAGAACCCACGCTTTCATGATGAGGATCTGAGATCAAAGTTCTTCAATAACCTTGCTCGTCTTGTGAACAGGGAACTAGACCTTGTCTGCAAAGGTGATATTTTTGTCCGCCACTCATAAAACTGATTTACTTCTTTTATTAATTGTGTTACCTTTTCTAAATGTAACTCTTTTTTATTAATTTGTTCTCAGGTGACGATTTACAATGGCTTTGGTCTTCCATTGAGCAAGGTTTCAAGGAGGAAGTGATGCTCGTTATGACAACCTCCAGGCCATCTTCGTGGGAGTTCTTCAACGTTCGACTCTTCACCCTGAGCGAAGAAGAACGTCGAAGCTACGTCGAAGCCTTCTGATGTTCCAGCCCTTTCCATCGACTCTAGACATAAGTCTCTTAAGTTATGCGACTCTGTATTTAAGTTTTAAAAGTTTTACTTACACACACACACACACACAAGCACATGCTTTCTCACACTCACACACACTCACACACACACACACACACACACACACACACACACACACACACACACACACCTACGGTTTAACAGTGAATAAATTATTATAAAATTACTTTTGTTCTTTTATTTTCAAACTCCTCCTTCTCGAAAATGATTACAAAAGTATGTTTCATTTTTGCCGATGGTCTATTCTTAATGAATAATAAATGCATCCACATTTGATATTGTTAAATAAAAACTTTTATAATATTTTTTAATTGCTTATGAAAAACATTTATTCATTTTCTAATTTTATCAGCATGACTGTTCCCGTTTTTCTTTCTTACAAATTAATAACAACTGATTACAAAATATGACACATTAGCTCGCCATTTTGATTTCAATAGTTTAAAATTCACAACATGTAACGAAATGTAAACAAGAACACGAAACGCGAACACAATTTTAAGCTCAGTTGTGCACGAGTAAACGAGAAGAAAACTTTTGCCACGAATTCCATCCTTGTTGCGTGGGGTGAAAAATAAGCCTTGAATTTTGTAGTGACATTGCCCGATCTTCGTTGCATGTTTAAGAATTAAAGTCCAGTTTGTTGAGGAAAGTCCAACATTTAAAAGCAGGAATCCAATCGAATCGAACGAGAAGAACAGTGAATCTATTGCAGGCGTTCAAGCTTCGAAATCTCTGTCGAGATGCTGTCCCCTTCTGGATGTCTGAAAAAACATTATATTTCTGACATTAAAAAGTTTGCAAAACATAAAATGTTTCACTCAACGTAAACCACAAGAAAACAAAATGTCAATCTCACCGCAGACTTATCGTGATTCTTCTCCTGCTCGTTTGTGTTTGTTCGATTCTTGCTCCGATCATCAACCCGATTTTGAACTGATCGTCGCCCAACCTGCTTCCGTTTTTTATTTGTTGTCCCATGTCATATTTCCTCCTCTTGT